>OW386556.1:12208200-14708200 GCA_936435175.1 Glyphotaelius pellucidus
CCATCTGAAGCACGGAAGGTTCCTCAGCACTGATCAGTGCACAGCCTGAATGATGTAACGCGGAGAGGCAGCGGTCGGAGATGCCTCTAGCCTTTGGCCAACAGCTGCTGGCAAAACTGGTTAACCTTTCTGGGAAAACCGTTTGAGTCCCAGAGTTATTTACATAATTATCTTTTGTAAAGATTTTTTTTTTCATTAACTCCACACAGACCCTGAGGAAAATAATTTCCCTCAGGGCCTTTGTCATCTTTGAGGATGCTGTGTGGAGGTGTTTTTGAGGAGAGGAAGGAGTGAACATGGGTCTTGAAGAGACCCATGTTCAAATGGGTTTGAAAATTCCCCATTTGCAAATCGTTCCACAGCCGAGCTGTTGAACTCAAAATTTGATAATAAAAAGCATTCATAAGTGAACGACAGGTATATGAAATCGGAGATGCCTGAGGAAAATGAAGACTGACACGATGAAGTCGAGCCTTTTCAAGAGTCAGAATATCAGAAGGGTGTATACGCATCACCTTTCCCATCTCTCACTACTTTCAGCCTCCCAATATACCTAATGGGGGTGCCTTTCACTGGCTCCAGACAGTTGGGACTCTTGTGCGTTACTCATATTTTTTTTCAGAATCTTTATTTTCATTCGAATTATAATTCTAAATTTTGTGGAGAAATAAACATCACAAGAAAGTTTTATATAGTGCTGACGTATTTACTGCTAGTTACTGTCGCTACAGAACTTCACTGTATAACATTCTAGGTGCGAATAACACATGAATTAATTGTATCTAATATTTTTATATTACTTGCGTGGCAACTTTCCCTTATCCCTCTCCTCCCCTTACCCTTCCCAACCCAAATCCCTATTTTGCAGTCTATTTCAGTTATAATCACACTTATTTTAATGTTGTGTATTAGTTTACCATTTGTTGAATTCACATTTGTACTCTTATTATTTTTTTTTAAATATTCTAGTTTATATTCAGTTAGTCTTGTTTCTAAATACCTATCTGTGAACATTAATAATTGGTCTGTTTTTTTATCATCCTCTTATGTTTATTGTATTACTAAGACTGTTAATGTTCCTTAAATAAATAAATAAATAAATATATATTATCATGTAATAATAAATAAATTAATTCTAAAATAAATATAACTCAAGAGGTTATATTGAATACATTCTAGTCCGATGCGACGCCATTCTAGCGCTTCTTCAATCTCATTAAATCCAGTCGCCTCCTCATTAAATGCAGTACCTACTTTCACCTTTCACCTTGGATTTCGGCCGAAAATAATGCCCATCTTGCTCAGACTAATGTGCATTACGTTGGAGTCGGTTGAAATTTTAAAAACACATAAAAAGCGCCTCACATCTTGGTAGCGAACATATAACCTTTGAGTAAGGGGGTATTTCACCATCCTCCTGATAGCTTATCAACATTAATAAATAAACAAATAAATACTCGCAACAGGTAAAAAACTTGGATAACTTATCTATATATAGTCGCTATTCATAGGTTCAAGTACCGAATAGTAAACTCACACTTATTAAAAATAAAATAATCGAAAATGTACGTTATCGTATGGTACTCTACGAAAAATACCCCCTAAACGTAATTGTTACTCAACGCCTACAACTATTCAATAACTAAGACAACTGAAGAGGTATTTCACCACCCTCTGGATAGCTTATCCATGAGATAACACAGCTAAGAGTATATTAATAAAAAAATACGTAGAAAACTCGGCTAACTTATCCGATGTATAATAGCCACTATTCATAGGTTCGAGTACCGATTAGTAAACTTGGTCTTAATAAATAAATAAATCGATAATATGCGTTATTCCTACTACGGATAAGCTATCAATAGGATGGTGAAATACCCCCTAAGACAACTAAGACTATGGGGGTATTTCACGATTCTCTCGATAAGCACTAACCATAGGAAAACTTTTTTTTTCCGTTTTCGATTAACGATTTGAAAATTTATTTTTTATAAAGGGGATATTTCACCATCCTCCTCATAGATTATTCACACAATAACAAACATTTTCGATTAATTAAACACGATTTATTTATTTAAAAAGTCTGAGTTTACTATTTGGTATTTAAACCTGTGAATAGTGGCTATATATTATATATCTAGAATAAGCTATCCGAGTTTTTTTACCTGTTGCGAAAATTCATTTGTTTATTCATTAATATTCGTTATCGTACGGATAAGCAGAAGGATTGTGAAATACCCCCAAAGTCTGAGTTATCCGGTAGGTACTCGAACCTATGAATAGTGTTTTTTATATCGGATAAGTTAACGGAGTTTTCAACCCATTTATTATAATGAATGTTTATTGAGAAAAAAGTGTTATTTATTATAATATTAATATTTATTATAATTCTAATAACTAGGAAGTTCGTTTTACAACTGCCATGCCAACGGTTGAGAATAAATTCTCAGAGACCGCTCGAGCATAGGTGCCGCTAGAATGCGTACAAAAAATTATGTAGAAAAAGAGATATTTTTGTATGATAGATCGTTTGGAACAGCCTTGAATTTATGTTGGTCGTGTAATTTTGTTACTAGAGTAGTTAGTCATAAAACGGTAATAAATGAAGATTTTAGATTTACTTTGTGAATTATAATCGTTAGTAAAGGCTCTGAACTTTATATTTGAATTTATTGGCAATCGGTTCATACATAAGTCACAAAGTCATAAAAATTCATACAAAAATACAAGATTTTAAAAATTTGTGTGGGATTATGATAATCCGAAATTAGCATTAATTTTTGAGGCAGACCATGCCGCCGAGAGCTCCTTTGTACGTCCAAACCCTCCTCTTTCCTACCTACTTCCCTCCATATCCCATTTAGCCTAAAAAAATATCCCGATTTGAGATACCATTGCCATTGCCACTGACATTAGTACTCTTGTACAGTATTCACATGAAAAAGCCTCTGTTTCTGCTAAATGCGTCATTTATGAGAAAGGTGACCTATTTTGACGTGAAGTTTGGCTAGGTCTTGGCGGCGGATGCGTCTGTCCACTTACTGAGTGGCGGTTAGGAACGGGAAAGACTGTATGAGAGAGGCCATTTCCCCAGTGGACGGAATGGATTCATACGCTGACCCCAAGATTCCTATCAAACCCCTCAAATCATTTTTCTTACCAGAACTTCCTATCCTTCCTTTCCTTAAAAGTATCCTCCATACATTAGCCCCAAAAATATAGGCCCTGAGGGAAGTTGTTTTCCTCAGGGTCTCCTGTATGGAGCTAATGTAAAAGAAGAAGGATTGATTACAATACTTAGATTGAATAGGTTATCAACGGTAATAATAATTGGATAATTTGTAGAGCGCTGTTTTAGTGAAAAATCACCCCAAAGGCGCTGTAAGTCAATAGAGAAGTACCTACATATATGCCTGAATTGATTCTGAATGATGTTACGTGTATAGCGAAGTGCAAAAACATACATTTTAATTTATTTAAATATCTTGTGAAAATATTTATTCGGTTTTCATACGTGTCGTTGGGTTTTGAACCCACGACTTCTAGCCAAAGCCTTTGACAACTCACCGCGGTGCCAAAGATGAAATCATTGAAACTGGTTATATAAAATTTCTGGGTGTTCATCTTCATGCAAACATTTTATGAAAGTCCTTTCTCAAGTAATAAAATGATTGCATTAAATGCCGCCCAATAAGTGCGAAATTAAAAAAAAAACAGTGCATATTTTCTCAAAATAAAAATACCTTTTAAAGATTTATTAAATTTAAATTACTTAAAGCACTTGGAAATAATAGTAGACCCAAAGTTATCTCTTGAAGAAAATGAAGGAATTAGATTTAATGGGCGATTTTATAGTATAAATTTATTCAAATGCCTAGTTCCCAGTGAAGTAAAAAATGTACCTATAAATTAAGAAAATGTTAATATTATATTTGTAATAAATATAAGAAATAAATTAAATTGAAATATGAAATTGTGTGTTAATGTGTCGCGAATGGGGTATGCGAATCCCGCACCCTTTTCAAACCCCGCGAGATTGCGGGATTACTAAAACTTTATACTAACATTTTTTAATCATTTGGTATCAATTATCTTTGATACTAGTAAGTACCTATATTATTTTAAAAAAAAACATTGAAAAGGTAACGCACTAAGTAATTTGAGAACTTTTTGTATCAATCATCTTTGAAAAGGTGATATAAGTATTTTAGGAAGACTGCTAAAAAAACAAAAAGATTAGCAAAAAATTGGTTGTCCGTAAAGTCGGTTTACGGACGATAATTTTACGTGATAACGTCATAAGAAAACATTGTGCTAAGGAAATATAGGACTTTGTACTATATTTCCTACTACTTATACTAGGAAGTCAATAAATAAATATATTGCGCCGTAGACTATATTTTGTGCCGATAGTAGCATTTCGCTAGACGAGTCATGAGCGACTGAAACCAAAAAAGGCCGATCGTGCCTCTCTATCGCTTGTTCCGCCCGCTCGCTTCCACGCCAGGCTCAGACGGAACGTGACAATGAGTCATGCTTTTTCGAACATGCAGCCGGTGCAGCATCGATTTATAAGACGTTATCACGTCAAAAATATATATTAGGACTGTCATGACGCCCATAATTGAACGGACATTTTTTAGTTGGTGGGGCTGTCGTCACAACATGTTTTTGACGAAGATTTAGTATTTTTTCAATCCCGCAAATAAAGTCCCGCAAATTCGCGGGATCACTTATTGTAGATATCCCGCGGGATTGTGGGATTCGGGATTGCAAACCCTAGTCACGTAGTGGACCCATTTTAAGTTGAATAAAAGTTAATAAAATTATACAAAAACTCACCGTATCGAATGTCACGTCAAGAAAAATAAATGTCAGGAACTTACCTGTAAAGAAAGAAAAAACATTTATATTATAAAATATACAAGAGACGATAAATAATTTACAGCACAGATTGATTTTTGCTTTATTTTTTATTTTATAAAACATATTTTCAAGCCAGTAATCTAATCAGAATGTTAGAATAAATCTGACATATTGGCCGCTTGGTTTCGATGTTGGCAATATACATAAGGTCGTGAGTTCAAACCCGGTCTATGATTATTTTCTTCGCACATTTTTTTCGTCACAATATTTCGGCTAACAAGATCATTATCGCTAGAAAGTAACGCCCCCAACGAATTATTGTTACTATTGAAAATCAAATCGTGCTCAGTGGTTAAAAGGTGCCGCGGAGAATCCAACGCTGAACATTCAACGCTGAACATTCAACGCTAAACATTCAATGCTGAACATTCAAGGCGGAAAGTTCACCGCGAGGAAATTGTGACCATGTTTTTTTTTTGACGTGATAACGTCTTATAAATCCTTGAACGCCGGTTGCACTCATGTCACGAAAAAGCATGACTCATGTCACGTTCCGCCTGAGCCGAGCGTGCAAGCGAGAGAGCAGAACAAGCGTTCGGCCTAAGCGTTCGGCTTGTGACGCATCTATCTCTCTTCCACTCCATCGTTATTATATCGGTTATTATGTCCGCTGGGAAATTTTGACAATTTTTTGACGTGATAACGTCTTATAAATCGATGAACGCCGACTGCACTCACGAAAAAGCATGTCTCATTGTCACTTTCCGCCTGAGCCAAGCGTGCAAGCGAGAGCGCGGAACAAGCGTTCTACCTAAGCTTTCGGCTTGTGACGCATCTATCTCTCTTCCACTCCATCGTTATTATATAACGTTATCATATAAAGTTATCGTCCGTCCACCGACAGACAACCAATTTTTTTTTTACATTTTTACAGGAGGCCCTGAGGAAAACAATTCCTCTCAGGCCTGTGTCATATTTGGAGATGTGGAGCTGTGTGGAGGGTCTTTTTTATGGAAAGGAAAGAGGGGAGAAGTTCTGTTAAGGAATAAGGTATGAGGGATGGGTAGGAATGTGGACGGACGTATGAATTAATCACTCCCACTGCGGAATCTCACTGGAGGGTCTTTTTAGGAAAGGAAAGAGAGGAAGTTCTGGGAAGGAAAAGGGTACGGAATCTGAGGGTCTGTGTGTCCAGGAGTGATGGACATATGAATCCATCCCTCCCACTGCGATGCAAGGCGAGTTCCGAGAGAGTACGGCTGGAAAAGTCAACTCTCAACCATTCTCTCCCGGTCCGTCCTGCCACACAGCTGGTGCAGACGCATCCACCGCCAAGACCCAGACTAACCTCACCCCATTAACCCGGCACCCTTGCAAAGTCACCAAACGTAGCGAATCACTTGGGGTGACGTATCGCAGATGTTGGTTATCCAATAAATGGTTCCCGGGGCAGCGGTACTCACACCCGTCTCCCAAATTGAACAATTATTTGGAAGCGTGTGTGTTTTTATTGAAGTGAAGTAAATCCGTTCAACGACACGCTATTGACAGAAGTCATTGCTCTATTTCAAATTAAAACATATCTATTTTTTTTATATCAGATCGAGAAATAGCATCCGACAGTGTCCATTTTACTGTGACAGAAAAAAATAATAAAAATGTGTATATAAACATAATTATAATTAGCTTAGTCAGAGAATGTTTAAACGAGCGTAACAAATGCTCGCATTCAGCCAGGGAGCGCGGCTATGAGAAACAAAACCAAAAACAATGGAATGTTTTGATCAAATTTGAATTTGAATTAAGAATAGAACGCCGGCGTTTGAATTCATTGACCGTGTGAATTGTTTAGGTTTATTAACACCAAGGACGTGAACGAACTGCAATCATTTTACTAATTAGCAATTAGTAAAACAAGAGAAATTCTGTCATTTTTGTGGGGTTCGGAGACACTTTTTTCATGTCATCGCCCTATTTTTAATGAGAAAAACACAGAATGGAGTCAGGGTGATCTCCCGACAATTGATCCCCCGAAATGATATTTACTATAAAATTATAATATTTAAATAAATGAAGACACTATGAGCGAAATTCAATCGAAAATATGGAAAAATAAAATCAGAAAAAGATATTGGCACCTCTGGGACTCGAACCCAGGACCCCTCGGTTTCTGATCTGTGATGATAATATGGGTGGTTCTTAGTCGAAGTATGTATGTATGATACAGTTAAAAGTGACTGAATTTGATATCGACACCTTGGCGCAGTGGACAGCGCGTTCGCCCGGAAGGCGAGGGGTCCTGGGTTCGAGTCCCAGAGGTGCCAATATCTTTTTATAATTTTTCTGTTTCCAGATTTTCGATTGAGTTTCGCTCATAGTGCCTTCATTTAATTAAATATTACAATTTGGGGTTTTACTCATAAAGGTTAAAATAAATAAAAAATTATAATTTTTTGTGCATTATTTGCCAATTTCAAACGTAAAAGATATTCGGTTCGACTTCAAAAACACCCTTAACAATAAGTTGGTATGAATATCAAAGGAATTTATACACAGTGTCGATCTTTTTGTACTTATGTGCTGGTACATTAGTACAGTATCTTCCACTTTGGAACGTCCCGCAAATGTACTACATAATATTTTAAATTACTTAGTTGTGAAACAACATAAATCAATTATGCGCAAGCTGGGATTTGAACTCGCAATCTCCGGATTGTTCCTCGACAACGGAGGCCACTGGGATATGTCGTGGGCATGAAGGGAGTGCTAAAGGGAAAGAGATGGAGAAGAGGAAAGTACCTTGCTATTAAAATATGTTCACAAAACACCACTGAAGCCATAAACAAAGCTTTAATTCTGAATGGTAGTCTTTTACCAGAGTGATACTGAGAGTATCTGCCACTCTGGAATGTAATAGAAGAACCTAATCTAGTGATTAAACTCTTCTGTAGCATTTTTTTGGATATCCAAGAACACAACCAACAAACGCAGCTAATTAAAGGTGAACGTCCATCTGTCCGCGCCGGCCGCAACGCACGCACGGCACGCAACTGATTTTCTTTATTTCTTCAAAATACGCAAAATCACTTTGTGGCGTCATTATTAATTTAATGAAAAACGAATAACTTTGTGTAACACCACTATTTAATAAACAATTATCAACATGTTTCGAAAACTATGTTTTCTTCGTCAGGATAATAAGTTAATAAAAAATAACAAAAGACAAACAAGTATAGACTAATTAGAACATACACAAAATATTAGAAAGGAGAGGTGATTAATTACCTAAAATATATCATAAAAAACAATTATATAAAATAAAATATAAAAATTATTTTAGAATGGGTAAAAAAAAAAAATTATAATTAATTATTAATTCTTTTGTTATTTTTTATTAACTTATTATCCTGACGAAGAAAACATAGTTTTCGAAACGTGTTGATAATTGTTTATTAATTAGTGGTGTTACACAAAGTTATTTGTTTTTCATTAGATTTTCTTTATCTTTATATGAATTAGTACAGCACTGCGTCCACTATCGGTACCGCCCGCACCGACCGCATGAGCAAAAAATGCGTTTCGTGCTGGTGACGTCACACGGATTTAGGCAGGCCGGCATTTATGAGCAAAAAATGCGTTTCGTTCCGGTGACGTCACACTGATTAGTTCGCGGCGTTCCGGATACAGTGGACGCTTGCCATCGGAAAATCCGTTCAATCCGTTGCGTGGCGTGCGTGCGTTGCGGCCAGCGCGGACAGATGGACGTTCACCTTAAAGAATTCGTCTTCAATAATAATGAATAATAGGATAGCTAATTACTTACAACTGTATTTTTTTCGCTGCATATATGTTTAGGCGTAAAAAATTAAAATAACGAAGTGTGCAGCGGCGATTGTCTTTCTGCATGGCTAAAGGCTGTTACATGACCGCTTTTGTAATGTAACAATGCCAATGAAGAAAGCAATATCCGGGAATAATAACGTCTGCTTTCGCTAAAATCAGAAGATGGCTCTCTAAACAATAATTTTATTCAAAAATGGCGCCGGCCATTATCGATTCTATTGTATAACCCGCCAAAATGAATTCCATATTTCCATATTCAAATTTTTGAATATTTTGTTGCCACATAAGGAAAGTCGATTAAATATTTTAAATTGTTTTGTTTTATGAATTGAATAAGGAAATAATTTTTAGAAAGACATTATAAAAATAGGGGGCCTTTAAAAAAAAGAGCTATGAAAGCGAATGTTTCTAATCTGCAACATTCAGATTTTTGACGTGATAACGTCATCGATGAACGCCGGCTGCACTTACGAAAAAGCATGACTCATTGTCACGTTCCGCCTGAGCCGAGCGTGCAAGCGAGAGCGCGGAACGAGCGTTCGGCCTAAGCGTTCGGCTTGTGACGCATCTATCTCTCTTCCACTCCATTGTTATTATTTGACGTTTTCACGTAAAATTATCGTCCGTAAACCGACTTTACAGACAACCAATTTTTTTCTAATAAAAAGTACCTACTGTATACAGGCTGTTGAGTAAGGCGTAAGTACTTACTTACAATGATTCCTGACATTATCTGGAGTAAAAAAAATAAATAAAAGAAATCAGAGTGTGCAATCACACGCGGTAGATGTGAAACCTTCAGAAAACTAAAATAGACAAGAGTTCAGGAGACCACGAAGCATGAATTAAGCTATACATTTGGATTCTTTATACAGTAAACAATTCTGGTTTTTGATTTGTTCAATCTGTATGAGTATGGGTACCGTCGCCCTGGGAATCATTTATTTATATCAACACCTCTGCCAAAGGTCACCCCAAGTGGTCAGCTACGTTTCGAGTTAGCAGGTGTGCCCGGGTTTATGGGGGCAGATTTGTCCAGATCTTGGCGGCGGATGCGTCTGCCCACCAACTGCATGGCAGGCCGGATCGGGAGAGACTGGTTGAGGGAGATCTTTTGACCCCTCTAGCAGGACTTGAATTTGGACCACAGTGGAAGGGATGAATTCATTCGTCCATCACATCTGGACACACTGACCCCGGCCCCGGCCTCCTATGTGGAGCTAAAAAAGAATTTATAGATCAATTGAAGAAAAAGCTGTTCAAATTTCAGTACCTTACCGTTCGAGAGATATTCAGATACCACAGTAAAGCCTCGATTACATTGAGCGAGTTTACAAGCTGCTAGCCGGCGAATTCACTATCTGATAGCAAACTCGCTCAGCGTAAAATCTGCTAGTTAACTAATATACATGATTACGCTGAGCGAGTTTACTAGCAGATAGTGAATTCGCCGGCTTGTAGCTTGTAAACTCGCTCACTGTAATCGAGGGTTTGGAGATTTTATGTTTTATCATTATTGGCACTAAAAATAGATACGACATTTGAACAAGTTAAATATCGTGATAAACTACAAATAAACCATCTTTCAATTCTTTTTAATCAATTCGAAAAGGGAAAGTAAAGGATTTGCAAACTAACAAAAACTTAATTTCATTAGTTAAAGATTTTTACCATTTGTATAGTTTTTTTAAATGATATATATTAGATACGTTATTTAAAGTTCGAAACAACAACAATAATAAAAAAATCTAATCGACCGTTTTTTCATTAGAAACTGCTTTTTAATGAGACGAGTTTGATAACAGAATTTGAATAAAATTGAAAGTGCATGCTTAAACGTTTGATGGCCACTGTGATCAATGAAAAAAAAACTTAACACCGTAATAAAATTCATTGATGTCAAGAAAATGTTATACATTCCTCATTATCATTTAGTCCGTCTCAACATTTTAATTTTATTGAATTAAAAGAAATCTTCGCTTTATTTGAATGCAAAATATACTAAATCGATTACTTCTATAAAGCCGTTTTCTAGGGGAAATCATTTCAAGGACATTTTACAGCTTAATTTATCTATCCTATATCTTATTTATGAGGTTTATAAACGGTGACTTGGATGTAAGACTTAGGGCCTGTTTTAACAGAAAGTTAAATCGTGAACGAAATTTAAATTTTAACCGTCAATTTGTAACAAGGATGTCAAATATTCTGTATTGTGTAATTTTACACAAGTAATTATTGTTAGTGTGGCTAGTCTAAAAATCAGATTATTCCTCGAAATTATGAGAAAAAATGCACCGCATTATTTTTTGGTGCGGCCACACCGTAATTTACATTTGAAAATCATAACAACTGTCAAAATGTGTCAAAATATAAGCTGTTTTTATTTCGTGTCGTAGAATCTGAAAGCTTTGTTCCGATAAGAATATGTTTGAGTATTTACAAATAAATGACGACCTATTATAATAAATGACGGTATTAAACGAAAAAAATGTAATTGCAAGATATATTGGAGTTCATCGTCATTAGTCATTATCATCATTTTCAATAATCATGCTGACGCGCAATTTTTTATCATATCTCCAACTGAACCGTCAAATGTGTCAAAATAGCCAAGAAACTCTAGCTTAACTGTCGATTTTCAGAAAGTAAAAGCAAAAGTTAAAAATTACTTAAAACAGGCGGTTAAATCGATTGAAAAACGCATTTTTGTGATATTTAACAGTAGCAACTTCTTTCACTCTTGCGCTTTTACTCTAGCAACCGTTGAAACAGACGCCCCTTATAAATAGCTCGTGACTTATAACTAAGACTTAAAACTCTTGCCTTACATAAAATACTTATTAATAGCTCGTGACTTACAACTAATGACTTACATAAAAGACTTATTAATAGCTTTGCACCCCTGCTATCCAATAAATGTTACCCCATGTACCCGGGTACCCCTGCTAAATCATCAAACGTAGTTGGGATGATCTATGGAAGAGGTGTTGGTTATCCAATAAATGGTTCCCGGGGCGGCGGTACCCATACCCGCCTCTCAAATTGCAATTTGGTTGATGTTGTTCGTTGTTGTTGAAAAATATAGTTTTTCCTCTCTTATTTGTAATTTCACGCTCCTTGATAGGAGATTTGATTATCCTTTTTCCATTCATTCCTTTTCCTTTCCTACATACGCTTTTATCCGATTCCATCACATCTTTGATATTTTTTAGTGTTTTACAGTCGACTTACAGCTTACAAGTTAATATGAAGTTGCGTAATTCGTATGCAGTCGGATGTAACACACATAAAATTAACCTTTAGCACTACCACGATTTAAAAAAGTTACGAGTGTTAGTTAAAGAATAAACGAAATGCAAATAGAACATCACGGATAAACTAATTGTAAACAAATTCGGAGGATTCCGCCTTTATGTATGAGATGCGCTTTTGGATGAGAGCCCATTTAGAAAGTCACAACCCAATGAATGTGATTGGAATGCAATTACGAAACTACAAGAGTTTTCACACAATCCAATGACGTAAAGTATCCGTTGGTAGCTGCTTGTTATGTATTGTGAGATTTCAGTGGTATTATGAGGGCGAAATGGAAGAGTAACAGTTCATTAATTCCAGCGAATATCTAAACTAATATATATGTTACTCTGAAATGAAATCAGAATAAAACGGTAAGTGAAGAAGGTGTGTACAGAAATTTGCGATGCTGTCCCGGCGTATTGGACGGATCTAAGGTTGAATTTGCCCTAACAGGCCTAGAAAATTGATCTTTCCTTGATTGAAGTAGGAATCTGGGGGGTCATTATGTCCAGAAGTGACGGACGTATGGATCTACTCTTCCACTGCGGTAAGGCGATGTTCCGAGAGGGTCCTACTAGAGAGATCAAAAGTCAACTCGTCTAGTCAATCAGTCTCTCCCGATCCGGCCTACCACGCAGTTGGTGGGCAGACGCATCCGCCGCCAAGATCCGGACAAACCTCATCCGAACTGGGGCATCCTGCTAAGTCATCAAATTTAGCACACCACTCGGGGCGACCTTTGGCAGAGGTGTTGGTTATCCAATAAATGGTGGTACGGGGGTACCCATACCCGCCTCCCAAATTGTTAAGATTGCAATCCGCTTGTTAAGATAGGGGCATCAAACGGAACGCCCATTTCTGCACTGAATCAGTTATTTCAGGTATTTTGGGACTCCAGACCAGAGGTGGCAGCACTAAGATTTGTACAGGGTCAGCAGTTACTATTAAGCCGCCGCTACCCGAATTTCTACCGATTTCTTACATATCTCACTTAAACATTTGACGTTTTTAAGCTCTTAAAAAAATATATGTTATTTTTTAAGATAATACCTAGACGCGTTCCACGCCGAAACGCAAATTATATGAAATTCCCTCGATAGAAAAAAATCGCGAAGTATGCTCCGAAAATTATTAAAAACACTTCTGTTTCTATTATTTTACAAGTTATATTTGTGAAAAAATTCACAATGTTTCTTTAAATGATACTTAAGATACCTTCCACGAGATTTTTGCTCTGTTTTAAACGAGTCATGTTTTATTAAGCATTTTCATCATTTTCGCTACAATTTTATCATTGAAAATATTAGCGCGCTCTGTCCAACATTCGTAATTACATATCTCTCCGTCTTCTTCTTTTTGAGCGGGAAAGCGCCGCCTAAAAGTATATGTGAGGTCCGCCCAGCTTCTGAGAAGCTAACTTGACTCTGGCTTCGATGAAGCAGGACAATAAATCCGAGGTAATGCGAAGAAGGACGATGCGAGCATGATTTTTCAGGCAGCCTCGTCTAGAGTGTATAATGTTCAGCAGGCATTATAAATCATTAACTCTAGCGAATGTTTGAGGTGTTGCCAGCTCGTAAAATGGGCATTTTTAATTAATATGTTGCATTTATTAGACGGGCAACTGAGAATTTCTTTGCATAGTTTCAATTCTAATAAATTTATTCATTTACAATGAGAAATGTAATTATGCAGACAGAATATTATGCTAAAAATATTTCAGCGTTCTGTTCATTGCTGAATTAGTTAGTAATGTAATTACAGAAGATATTCCAAGCTAAACTTTCATAATAAAACAGTATCATTAAAGATGACTGTTTTTTTAACAATAATTCGATTCGGGAAGTTTTATTTAAAATTTCACACAGATGTTTATTTGGCGCGGCGCGCAGGGCGCACTCGAAGCCGGGTTCTGAAATTCAACCACGCAGACGCTACCCTATTAATACTGTTCGATTCGATTCGATATTATGTTTAATTCGTAAAATTCAATGCATTTTTTATTTGTTTAAAATGAATTAACTTTAACACCATTCAACTTTCATAAACATAAAAACTAAAATACTATAATTATGAAATTTGATTTGAGTACTTTAAATTAAAATAATATAAAATATACTATCGTACCTACTTACTAGCCGGCTTCGGTCGATTTTACATACAGTTTTTACAAGATCGTGTTTTCTATCGAGTAATTAATTTTTTTTGTTACATTAACTCCACACAGGAGGCCCTGAGAAAAATAATTTCCCTCAGTGCATGTTGTAGGAGGAAGGAAACACAGAGGCCGGCTAATCGTTCAATAGCCGAGCTGTTGAACTCAAGAACGAGTCGAAAAAACGACCCGTTCTCATGTGACAAATGTCAACCGTGTACATATGTTGGGCGCGTGTTTGGCGTGTCTCCCGACTATGCACCGGTGCTGAAGGGATCAATGACGCTAGTTCCTCAGAGCATCTTCCATTGAAATACAGGTAGAACAGGGATAGGATTCTCACCCGACGCCTGTGCTCTAAAGATGGCAATCCGTTCGTTAAAGTGGGAGAATCTATCAAACGGACCGCACGTCTCTGCACAGAGTCGAGGGTATTTTTCAAGTATTTTGGAGCTCCAGGACCAGATGTAGCTGCCAAATTCAACCGTGGGGCGCACTTGCGATTGCCCTATTTATACTTGATAGCTAAATTGATATTTAAAAGCTCTCTATCTCGTGATGGAAATTACATTTTGAGATAAAAACTTGCGCTGACCTACAAATTCCAAACACAAATTTTATGACACCAAAGTTCACTTCAGAGTTCATAAGTTTTATAGATTTAGCTGCTCCACAAAAAACAGATGATTTTCCTTGATGTGTGAAAATTCATTTTGATCAGTTTTTTGTATCAAATCCGTAAAAATGGCTCAGCAATTGAATATAATTATGTCGTCAGCGTAATTACAAGATGTCCCATCTCATGCCTCAAGAAATAATTACGTGGATATTTAAAGTGTGATGATTAGCATAATCCCATTAGAGATGCTGGGAGGCTGTAAATATGCAAATGACGTGTAAAAGACGTGACCAACACCGTCGGTGACACTTTCGACAGACGAGCACGGTACAAAGTTGATTGGCAGTGTGTCAGGAGGGGAAAAAAGCGAAATTTTTATTATTATAATATTGTAATTCCGATGTTGAATAGGTACAGTTTGTGAAACAACTGTTTTAGAACGGTTGGGAAACGACACAAACACTTTTTATTTACATAAGGTAGAGGAGATAAAGACTTTTTTTGGTAGTTTGTATTTTTACATTAATTTGCATGTTCAGATCATCAATACAGAAATGTATTAGAGTTTTTTTACACGCTAAACTGTTGGTTTTGGAATGTTGAATAATTAATAGCATTTATCATGTATTTCACTGCGTATTTGTACACGTTTAAGAAGAAAATTGGGAATATTGTGGGGTTCTAGGGTTTGACGTTGGGATTTTGGGTTTTGTGGGGGGGGGATGGGAAAAGATGAAGGTTGGGAAGTGTATGGCTATTCAGATTTAACCCTTCAGAAATTTGGCGTATTTTTCAGATGGTCAAAATATTTCCGCTTTACAATAAAATGCAAATGAATGGAATGTTTCTGAACAAATCCGAAAACTAAAAACTGTTTTAAAAAGGTAATAAAATACGCTTTGAAATTTTGGAATTCGAAATAAACATATACTTTTTGAAATATAAATATTTCGCATGCAAATATAAAAAAGTTTTAAAAACGGCTCACCTTACGTTTTCTAACCAAAATTACTGATAACAAAAAAATAAAATCAACATACATATTTTACGAAACATGTCTTATAAACGTTATTGTCACCTCACTTTTTTATCCTTCCGTACGAAAATAATTCATAAAAAATTTCCAATGTTTCAAATCTTTTTTTCTAAGTGCGATTCATAATTTTGGTTTCATAAAGGTGTACATTTTCCTTTTTTTGAATATTTTTTAGATTTGATTACAAAGCGTGGTGTTTTGCCTTTCTAACACCGTTTAAAACATATTTCTCTTAGGATAGTAAGGGCGTTACAGCCATTTAAATGAGACCTGTGTGAGCTGTGAGATGTGTCTTCTGTGATTAGACGGGTTAAATATGGTTAAAGTAATTTCAAGGAGCATTACGATTGTGAATGACAATCTTAGATGTGGTGTCAGTTTGAATGAAGAGGAAAGGTTAACTTGGCTATAGTCATTTCAAGCAACCAACGTTTCGATTTTAGCTGGTGGTCTTTCTTGTTGTTGTCTTCATTGTTGAGCAAGGCTAATAATAATCATATGAACCTTTATATGTATGTACCTGAGAATTTAATAAATACGCGCTCACTGTACCTGAAAATGACATATTTTATTTTATTAAAACAGAAATGTAGTTACCTACTATATATTAGTTCGCGTATTTTAAACACCTAATTTGCGTATACAAAAGTAATCTCACGATTTCACGGGTCCGACCAAGTCGATTATAATTGCCAACGGTTTGATTTGACAATCACGTTTCAAGTCTCCTTCGGCTTAAAACTCCATTCTCTTTATTCAACTTCCTTTTATCACTAGCTTAACAATTCGTGACCAAAATACCCAACACTTACTTCAAATAATACCTTTTTATAAATCGTGCACGGTCTCCCAACTATTAAATTTTTGGCTTGAAGATTTGCTTCTACAAAAAAATCACAAAGTAATTCATAATTTAATCATCACGTCATTTCCTAGCGACTTCATTCATTTTCATACATCGCACTCATTCACATTCATTCGTCACACTCGTGCGCATTCATTTACATTCATACATCACACTCGTTCACATTCGTACACTCATTCACACTCATACATCATACTCATGAACATCCATGGATCATACCTACACTCACATTCACACTCACATTCACATCGTGACCGGACAACTCAGAATGAAATCAACTCATCACGTCCTTTAAAAAGCCAAGTGATGTAAAAAATTTACAAAAAAAATTGTTACATAGGTTACGTTAGGTTAGGGCAGAGATTCCCACAGTGGTACTGGTGGACCCCTAGGGGTCCTCGTAGGCTCGATAAAAAAATGGCAGTTCACAAGTTGTAAGTGGGACTGGTTTCGATTGAGACCACCTCCCGTCTCATATCCCATTACGCCCCCTCCATAACGGAGCGACTGGCGTACAGTGCACGTTGTACCGGTTATGCATGAGATCTTAAAACGCCCAGCTAGGCAAGGGGGGCGTAATGGGGTATGGGTGTAATGGGATGGGAACAAACCCATACCCCATTCCCCCCCCCCGTTCCTTGTCCCATTACGCCCCCTCCATCGTGCCGAATGTAATTTCGAATACTGGTCCATTTTGCCCCCGTTTGAAAAAGTCGTAAATCCGGTGCTGCTCCGTTGTGACAGACCGTACCTCGCCATTCAATATTCAGTACAACGCATGTCAAGTTTGGAAATATGGTAGAAATGTACCGTAGGGGGTCCACCGTTACCAGTAAAAATTTTAAAGTGGCTTACGAGAAAAAAAAATTTGGGAACCTCTGGGTTAGGGGATTATTTTTCAATTTTTTTTTTCACAGATTTCAATGACTTTTCGAAGAGGTGTTGAGTTGACTTGATTCTTAGTTATGTGTATCACCTTATATAATTTCGATTTCTTTTATACCTACTATATGAAATAAAAGTTATCTTAGTACCTACACTAATGTAAATTGTCTTATTTCAATATAGATTCAAATAAATTGCTTATCGGTATTGCTGCAGTTTGGACTCTTGTGTTGTGAATAAATCAAAATCAATTTTTAAATCTCCTTCTTCGACTAACCTTTGTTATTACGTATTATGCAATAAAATCGATTAGGTAATTGTATGAAATGCACTTTGAGGTCGGAAGTACATTAAATGGTTAAATAACATGTATTACGATCCATAAAATTCTGATTCTAGCGTCATAATCGATAAACGAAATCAATCTTTAGATGTTGCTGGTGTAAAAAATAATGTTCCGAAATAATGCGTATAATAATGTAATTATAGGTGACCGTTGGAATTCCAATAGTATCATCGAATACCCTTAGTTGGGAAATAGAAACAGAGTTCAAACAAATATGAGACGGGCTGTCGACCTTAAGATGAATGTATGCGCGGCCCATTTCGGCCAGTTTCATACAAATCTTAAATTTGGATTAGAGATCAAAATACCCAACCAAACTGAAAAATTATTTTTACAATCAAAAGGTATATTAAATATCTAGTACGGATATGAGCTACTTTATTTATTTTTGCTTTAAATTATAAGATAAAGGTCATTAAAGATTTTAGTGTTTCATGATTTTAGAGGCAACTTGGCAATTATTTGTGAGTAAATAAAAAAAACATTAAAAAAATAATTTTACTTTGTTTATTTTACAAATACAATTAAAAACAAAATAAAACATTGTTATAAATAAAAAAAAAATTGATAGTAATTTTAATATATAAACGACAAATTTTTGTTCCGCCGTAAGTAGGTTATTTATACGTTTTTAGATTTTCCAGTTATGAGATGTTGCGCACCCTCCTTATTTAGCAAACGTTTCGGACAGCGTTACAGTGTCCATCATCAGGGCAGATGAGTAACAATTACACTGAATGGATATTTTAGAAGAGATGGAAGAAGAAATTAGTGAGATGAAAATAAATAAACTATTTTTTTACATGGGCTCCACACAGGAGGCGTTGAGGAAAATAATTTCTCTCAGGGCCGATGTCATCTTTGGGGGATGCTGTGTGGAGGTTTTTTTTTATATGAGCTCCACACAGGAGGCTTTGAGGAAAATAATTTCCCTCAGGGCCGATGTCATCTTTGGGGATGCTGTGTGGAGGTTTTTTTTTTACTTGAGCTCCACACAGGAAGCCCTGAAGAAAATAATTTCTATCAGGGCCTATGTCATCTTTGGGGATGCTGTGTGGAGGGTTTTTTACGGAAAGGAAAGGAGAGAGTTCTGGGAAGGAAAAGGGTATAAGGGGTGGGTAGGAATCTGGGGTTCAGTGTGTCCTGGTCATCCACCTTCAAGACCTAGACAAACCTCACTCCATGAACCCGGGCACCCCGGCTAAATCACCAAACGTAGCGAACCACTTGGGGTAAGGAAAGGAAGGAGAACATTCTGGGAAGGATATAAGGGTATAAGGGGTGGGTAGGAATCTGGGGTTCAGTGTGTCCTGGTCATCCACCTTCAAGACCTAGACAAACGGACACATGAACACGAAAAGAGATTAATTAATAGCAGCATAAATAAAGAAATTTAGAGTAGCATCTTCGCTCCCACCGCACGACATATCTGCGCGTCTAGTAATGAACTCTGCTAAAACGACGGGTTCACGCAGGGACGCGTGGTGGGGGTCCTTACTCGCCCGAAAAAATATAACGAAATGGATTGAATCTACTAAAGGGCTGACTAACCCACTCTACTAAAATTGTGGTGTTCGGACGCATTTAGTTACTAATATACTCGCTACTTGACTAAAATACTCACCCAGTGTGAACGGTTCTTTATGGAGGCTAGACGGTTTAATAAAATTGAAATTGCCACCGTAATCTTTTTGTTAGTGATCACATTTTGAATTATGTAATTAAAATTGATTGTGCGTCACGAAAACTGCATTATAAACAGTTGATTGAAGATTGCTTTTATGATGCCAGAGAAAAATGGTAATAAAGGTTTTTTTCTAACTTAATCACGAGAACAGTCTTCTTCAACCAACGCCATCTATACGAATTTTATTGGCGAATTATCCTCAAGCAAAAAGGTTGAAAAATCAGGTTGGTATTTCTTTTTATTTCTTAAAAACAATCCCGGGTTACGAATAATCTGACGATATTATTTATAATCCTACTACCTTTGTCTTTGAAAAGCGGTAAATGTTGTGTGTGCAGTAATGGAGAACTCAATTAGCGGAGAGTTGAACCCCCGACGGATGAGGTTTTCAATTTGGGAGGCCAGAATGGGTACCGCCGCCCCGGAAACCTTTATTGGATAACCAACACCTATGCCATAGGTCACCCCAAGTGGTTCGCTACGTTTGGTGATTTGGCAGGGGTGCCCGGGTTCATGGGGTGAGGTTTGTCTAGGCCAGAAGTTACCAAACTTTTTTTCTCGTAGACCACTTTCAAAATTTTACTGGTCACGGTGGACCCCCTGCTGGTACATTTCTACCATATTACCAAAACTCGACATGCGTTGTAACTGGATATTGAATGGCGAGGTGTGGTCTGTCACAACGTAGCAGTACCTGATCTACGACTTTTTCAAACGGGGGCAAAATGGACCAGTATTCGAGATTATATTTGCTACGACGGAGGGGGCGTAATGGGATATGGGACGGGAACGGGGTTCCCATCCCAGTACAGTACACCCATATCTCATTACGCCCCCCCCCCCCCCCCCCCCTCTTGTCTAGCTGAGCGTTTTAAGATCTCATGCATAACCGATACAACAACATGCGCTGTACGCCAGTCGCTCGGAAAGGAGACGGGGGATGGGATGGGATATGGATAAGGGGCACGGGATGGGTCTCAATCGAAACCAGTTCGCGGACCCCCACTTACAACTTGTGAACCCCCATTTCTTTATCACGCCTACGTGGACCCCCGCCGGGTCTCCCGTGGACCCCTTGGGGTCCACCTGGACCACTTTGGGAATCACTGGTCTAGGTCTTGACGGTGGATGACCAGGACACACTGAACCCCAGATTCCTACCAACCCCTTATACCCTTTTCCTCCCCAGAACTCTCCTCTTCTTCCTTTTTCTAAAAAAACTCTCCACACAGCATCCCCAAGAATGACATAGGCCCTGAAGGAAATAATTTCCTCAGGGACTCCTGTGTGGAGCTCATGTAAAAAATTAAAAAAGTGAGGTGGGAACCGACGCTTTGGACCAGCCAGTAACTAAATGGTTTAATTTTGTATAGTTCTAGTTAAAATTAATATTTACCAGCATTACGGAGGTAAGGAGGTTGTTGAATATTTAAATGTTGAGGCAAAATTAAAATGCTAACCACAACGCTTTTAAAAAACAATCAAAAAAGAATACGGCATAAGAGTCCCAACTGCTCCCGAATGAATATAGTGAATTGTCTCGTAACGCTGTCTTAACACAAAACATAAATCTGTTTGTAAATAGTTAAATTAGATAGAACCTAGGAATTTATGATAAGCTGTACAGCGCCCTTGAGGTGATTTTTCACAAAAACGGCGCTCTACAAATTATCCAATTATTATTATTATTATTATTATAAAACAAAAGAAACAGAATCGCGCTTCTGTTCCGGGAATCTTAAAGTACGGGTTTCGCGCTTGCTTATGCGTTGAAGTTTTGTCGTAGTTTAAATTTTTCCATGAATTTCATTGTTTATTTTATTATTGCGATTTCCCGGCATGCGTTGCAATGCCACTTATAAAGAAATATTTTCTTCCTCTGTGTCCTTTCCCATTCGTCCCGTTCCCCTTCCGCCGCCGCTTCCCCTTCCACGTCCATTTCCCCTTCCACGTCCACTTCCCCTCACGCGTTCCCCCTCCACCTTCCGCGGCTTTCCTCTCCCCTCTCCCGATCCCCCATCCCGCCAACCCCTCTCCCGCGTTCCATATATTTAGTCCCAGAACATTCAGTTTTCAAATAGCTCGTGTGCCGCTTATTACAATTTTTTTTTTAAATTTTAATTTATCATATATTACAAACATTCATTTTTGTATATTACAAGAATAATCAATCAAATTTGGTATCTAACCTATCAAAATGCCTATTTAAAATACCTACGATTCTTTTTTCTTTCTTTCTTTTTTAAAAAGAAAGACAAACATCCCCGGGTTACGAATAACCCAACAATGTTTGAATATCTCCTACTACCACCAAAGAAAGCCGAAAATGTTGCTTGTGTTGTGATGGAGGAAGTAGCCAGCCGAGGAATCGAACACGGGACGCCCGGGTGGAACCCAAACGCGATGCCCACTCAACCACTGACCAGACATAGTACTTCAAGTAAATTTATTAATTTAAAGAGTTTATTAGAAAATTGATTTTTGATTGAACAATAATCGATGGTTTGCAAAATTTCATTCTCAAATTGTGATATTTTTGAGAGTTTCGTAATAGTTTTTGTAATGATTAAAAAAACTTTTCAGATGTATTGCAACGTTTTTGTAATAATTCAGAAACCTTTGCGAGGGTGGTAAGAAGGTATTTAGAAAGCTTCAAACATTTCCTATGCTTAAAATAGCGATACATAAACAACATACAAACATATAAGCAATGTTTTTTTGTGTTTTATCTTAATATATATTTCTTCTGTTTGTGTGTATGTCACTGAACTCCTCCTAAACGGCTGGACCGATTTTGATGAAATTTTTTGTGTGTGTTCAAGGATATTCGAAAATGGTTTAGATTCACAATTTGGTCCACTGGAAAATGTTCTTTTAATTATTTTTTTTTTTATTTCTAAGGAGTTGTGGATTTTGAAATGTTTTACATTGGATCCGGCAGACTGCGCTACCATCGCAGTATTGAATATTCAATATTATTCTATTTTAATTTTAGTTTGTCCCGACAGTTGTGTACAGGACAACGTCTGTCGGGTCCGCTATAAGTAAATAAAATAAATTGGGAGAATTAAATCCCTTTAGCGAAACATGTAATAAAATGTATAAGAATCCAGCCAAAAAAAAAATCATGGCTCTCCTAAAAAAAAAATCCAAAAACGACATACGCCTATTGGTCATCAGACCGACGGTATGCGATATTTTTGTGCATTGTAATCCTAATTTTATTCTCTCTATTTCTCATAATCCACGCATGAAACAGAAAGACAGAAAGGCTACAGCGGAGCTCTCATTGGCAGAGCTGTAAAAAACTTAAATACATTTAAATGTCCTAAACACACTTCTAAGAAAATGAAACATATGTAAGTAAATAGATTAGATTTTCCAAGCAAAAAAATCCGTTTGGTTGTCCTTGATTTGTGCATCCGGGGTTGCCAGACTCTTTTTCACATTAAAGGTGTAGGTAGGTACTTAAAATGTATTTTAAAAATAAATTAAAAATGCATTTTTTACTGATTGGGTAGGAACCAATATTTTAAAGTTAAAATGTATTCGTGCGTTGATGATAAGCTGTGAACATACACAATATGCACATTAAAGATCTAATTTATTTTCACCAGAGTTAGTACTTACCTATATCGTACATTACGATGTACTTAAGGAATGTTCGTGATTGTTCCATGTTTGCATATTTTTATGAATGAAGGTACTCATGATACTATGGCTAGACTTGTATTCCAATATTGTTGACTAAACTCACTTAATAATCGAGGGCGTTTACAAGGGGGTTCATTCCCCCCCCCCCCCCCCCCCCGGCCAAAGTATTGCAAAGGAAAAAATAAAATAGTACTAGTTCAAGAAAGGCATACATTGAATTCGACAGATGATGTTCTAAGAAACTAAACATATCTATAGAAAAGCCCGCCAAAAAATATTTTTGGGTAAACGTTTTTTTAAGCCGATCTCCGGTACTATACTGAATTCGCCTATGTTGAAGAAGATTAACTTATATGTCCCTAACGCAAAAACTCGTGGGAGATCCCACGCACTTTTTTATGCTCCGAAAGCGAGAACTTCTTCCTATCAGAATGCGCCATTAAACAGAGCAATTCAACTGCTTAACGATTCGGCATTGAGCATCGACATCTTCAATGTCACCTACAGAGAGTTCAGTAACTATCTTTTGACATACGTCACAACGTAGTGAAATTGCCCCCACGCACGTATTTTTTTTAAATTTTGTAATATTCTCCACAATTTTTTGGTGTATAACTGTTTTATGGAGAACCTAAAAAAAAAAGTCTTAATTTTTTCTGACTGTATTTTTATTACGTTCAAATTAATTAATTAGCAGTGTACTAAGCACCTACTAAAACTTCAACTAAATTGTCAATGACTAGACTATTTCCATCTAAATTTAATATCATGTTGATAGAGGAAGGCCACCTGCTATTCGTAACATAACACAATAATGTAATCAATAATCAACCATCCTATGAATAGTAATTATTACCTGTTAATAAACCTTTGTACGTCGTAAAAAAAATTACATCGCAACGAATATTCATTTATCAACTAATGAACAGTATAATGCGCTGAAGGTCTTTGAACATTGGATTGATTTGTTTCATCAACTTAATGATTAACATCCGCTGAAATTATTTACTATAAAAACCAGTTCTCGTACATTTTATTTCTACGACTGGAAAATTAGATTATTAACAAAATGAACCTCTAATATTGAAACGTTAACAGGTTTTATAATATGGAATCGGTTCGATTTTTTGATGGCCGAAAAGCAAATAAAATGGAAGACGTAATAGACTTGAGATGAATGAATAACTTTGTGACTGGAACTGGAGTAGTTCAGCCTGCAGGGGGAGAGAAGACAAGCACCAAATCATCGATAATGTCGGTAATTTGTCAACGTTGCAGGAATGCAGACAGCCAACGAACAAATAGCAATTCACGTAGATTAAATATGCTTAATTTATTATTAATAGTCGGTTTTATATCAAATAATAAAAGAAATATAACGCTAGTAGTTTCTTTAATGCAATTTTGAATAGAAACAATTGTCCCACTGGCTTAATACCAGAGGCGGCTCTAGGGGTCCATAAGTGTAAGGTCATTTAAAAAATTGATATTATGATACAATATCAAACTAAACACGATAATATTCATTTGTAGGTACCTCACGCGTTTGAGAGTACAATTACATTTAATCTAGTACATTATTTCATACAATAAGCGTACAATATGCAAAATCAACCTACGTTTATCAAACCATCTCTTTCAGACGCATAATATTCATCACGCTCTCTCCCTTACGGCAATGACCCAAAACTGTCTTCAAAATCCGAAAACATTTTTAGTAGGCGACATAGTGTGCCATCTCGTTTATTGTATGGCGCGTAAAGAGACAAAAGACATGATACTGGGACATTTGATAAATTGACCCAGCCAATCATGGTGCTTTGGAAAGAAAGCTTCCATTTAAGACGTTCGATGTCACTATTTGACGCTGCCTGCTATCTCGTTCCGCATTTCAAATACATTAGAATAATACCAGTAGTTTTTGTGATTTGCTTAATATTTCATAATATTATGTTTTACTGTCATCTTACGATTTTGGGAAATCTTTGACCTGAGGGAAAAACCGCCACTGCTTAGTATCTTTTGGTTCTAGATCATTTAGCTTATATAAATTGATAGCATGATATATATATGTATATCGCCATTCATTGGAATATTGTAATCATGGTGAAACACAATTTTTATGGAAATATAGGCCGAAAACAGGCAAATAATTGAATCACGAAACACGCCTACAAGGCACTTCTCATGTTGTTCTTAATTGTACGGTTATTTTCGATAGTGTCGGTAATTTTTCAACTGAGTACGACTGTAGACTGTTCGAGCAAACGAGAAAACGATAGTTCACGTCGGCTAAATATGCTTAATTTTGTCGTTTTTTATCGAATCCTCTTCTAAACAATTTTTATTAGAACAGCTCTCTTTTTATAACTTTTGAAGGTTATTCTCATCAATGCAATATATCATTGAAGAAGATAACATTAATAATCTAAACGAAAATACGAAAGAGAACAAGGCACAGAAAAATAAAAAGATAACAGTGGCAACTGGGACTCGAACCCAGAACCTCTCGTCTTATCCAATTAGGCCACTGCTACTTCTTATTTTCGTTTAGTTTATTAGTGTGATCTTCTTCTTCTATGATACCTTTTCTAACAATTTACCCTACTAAACCCCTGTCCTATTTTATTGCAGAACATACATACCATTTTTAAATTATTGCATAAAACTCCTATGACTTGCTCGCAACGTGAAACTCAACTGTTTTGCGCAATAAACAAAGAATAAAATTGATGAAATTGACACACTAGTTTCAGAAATTTCATTTAATGTAAACAGATGAATGAATGGGTAAATAGGTCCATCGTATGATGACACGGATTAGCGGCACACTTCCCTCGGCGAGTACCATTACGAAGATGAGGTAAAACTTACGAAACGTTATTAGAATGAGCAGTTATTGATTTGACAGGTGTAAGTATACCTGTAAACTTACGAGATGGATGTTAGAAAAAAAGTTGTACCATTAGGTCCGAGGTTCAACAGTCTCATATTTTATATTACAAATACATATATTTTTTTGTATTTACTGGTGATTTGTTAAGAGGAAAGACATGTGTGAATGATTGCGTAAGTACGTAAATAAGTAAGAAGTTATTCAGATTCAGCTTTTAAGAGGAAATCAGGTCGCCGAGAAATTCGATCAATAGGTTTGTTAACAAATTGTTGCTGTCACTGGCGTTCTTACTCCCCCGAATACTGAGCGAAAGATGAACTGCATATCAGGATACGAGTAATACCCAAAGAATCATAAAATTCGAGGTTTTGTATTCCCCGTTTTTCTCTTCCAAAACTGGACCGATTTTTAATTTATTTTTGACAAACTATATTAGAAGAAAACAATATGTCATATTTGGCTTTTTGTGAATACGAATGTCAGAGGGAGCGCGCTAATCTTAAAAGACGTTTGTAATTAATAGGAGTAAACAAAAATATTTATTAAAGCATGACTCATTTAAAATAGAGTAAAAATCTCTCGATGAGCATTAAGTAGCATTTAACCTCCGTGGTGGAGGGGTAATACTATCGACTAGCAATCCGGAGGTGGCTGGTTCAAATCCCGGCATGCGCAAATAAATTATATTTGATTAATTTGTGTTATTTCACGTATAATTCATTTAAAATAATAAATAGTATATTTGCGGCATGTATTTGAGAGTTGAAGATATATGGTATCGTGCCCGCCTAAGACCACCATTCAGAATTAAATCGTTGCTTGAAATGGCTTTGGCCGTGTACCTCCTTCCTCGTCACACTTCAGCCTCACAACATACCTCGATTGGGGATGCCATATCTCACTGACTCCAGAAGGGAGCAGTTGGGACTCTTACGCGACATTTACATTAAAAAAAAAAGAAATAGAGTGATTTTTTTCATACCTACGTATCCAGAAGTGTTCTTATTTTTAATTTTCGGAGCAAACATTGCAGTTTGTTTCCATCGAGGGAATTTCATATAGTTAAATTTTCAATTCGGCCAATACTTATAGATTATCTTAAAAAATACAATGTATGTTTTATTAAGTTTTAACACTTAAAGTATTCAATGGAAAACTGTTTAAATATGTCGGAAGAAATTTGGAATGAGGGATCTTATGTAGTTTGTAGGTAGAACTACGGAGCCTTACCAGACAAGGGTTGATCCTGCGACACTCGAATGCGAACCTGACTATAACCACTCGGTTACAAATTTGTATATATCTACCAAATCAAAATATAAACTAATAAAGAACTAGCGTCCTCCGCAACATCACAACCCAACGAGGAATAAATCCAATTCTTATCAAAGAAACGACAGCAAAAAAACGCCTACACATCAAAGAGCCCGGACGAAATAGTGTTAAACGATTTATAATTTCCTCTTACCGTTTCAACCGAGAACAGACTGACAGAAGGCAGCAGTCATACAATGACAGCTCCGTTAATAACACTGAACAGATAAATCCCTAGAAGTGTGTATCTGTAAAACCTATATCGATTCGGAAGATACCAGATGACCACAGTTTAAATACTAGTCCCCAGAGTGGCCAATGAAATTGAGTATTTATTCAAACAAATTTTTAGATATTTGAAAATGAAATGATCAATATTCAATTTATATTAAAAAAGAAAGTCCAAAAAAACTCAGAAACGAGTCCCGTTACGATCAAGGGAGTTACATTGTGTGGTAGATCTCTATCCCCCCTTCAGGATGACGGTTCCCGTTTTTACCTAAAGGGCGTGCTTTTGAAGATATAAGGGCTGGAAGTTTCGCCCTCTTGAAATTTCTAGAACAGTATTCCGGAAAGTTCTAGAAGGTTCGATAGAGCTCTAGCAAATTCTGGATGGAGTGGCGGGGTAGGTCATGCAATGTTCGGGAATAGGGAATCGGGAACATCGTCGTGGAACATTCCAGAACACTCTCGAAAGTTGTCCTGAGCGAAGCCGGGTAACCCAGCTAGTTTTGAATAAATGAAAAACTCTATTAACACTCTCGCTCCGAAGGGGGTCACACAAGTACCCCTAAAGAGTTTTGAGCGATATGTAAATTGTTTTTACACATAATGCCGTACAATATACGTAATCCTAGAAAAACTGTTGATAGATCTGCATTTAAAAAAAAATTATCCCGTAATAGTTTTTTAAGATATCAAAAACTACTAATGTCCAAATTTAGACGGGTGCAATCAGAATGTACGGAAAAAGTCAGAAGTTGAATTTTTATTAATATTATAGGTTGTTTGATGGCAAAAAGGCTTGAAACTGGCAGAGAAAGTATATACCCAATACTGTGGAAATGAGATTACTGAGGCGTATGTGTTCGCCGTGAAAAAACCTTGTTTCCTGTGTTATAAATGCGGAGATCTGAAAATAATGCAAGAAATACTAGTTTAAAAGATTAAGAAAGTGACATTTAGAAGTTTGGACTACTGGAGCCGATGAAGCTGAAAGGTGAAATAGCAGAATTAAAGACGCGAAAGCAAATGGTAGTAGAAGTCGGGGACGCCCGAGGAAGACAGAGCACGGTTATGTCAAGAGTCAAAATGACAAGAGTTCTTTAAAAAAAAAATTTTTTTTTCAAAGTACAATCCCGTTAAAATGCAACTAAACCGTTTGTCAAAGGGTTAATGTTCAATTACAATGTTAACAATTATGGATGTTAATGTTCAATTACAATGGAAACATTACATATAATATTATTACTAATTATAATAAAACTATACAGATGAACACACATGAATTAGTAAGCATCTCTACTTAGTAGTCATGTTTTCAGCATACATCTGA
Source organism: Glyphotaelius pellucidus (assembly GCA_936435175.1). Taxonomy (NCBI): domain Eukaryota; kingdom Metazoa; phylum Arthropoda; class Insecta; order Trichoptera; family Limnephilidae; genus Glyphotaelius; species Glyphotaelius pellucidus. Next base: position 12,237,222 of record OW386556.1, read on the forward strand.
ATCTATTTGGTGAATCGAAATGTTTTATATTACTTGGTAGCATGTTAAATATTTTGGACACGTTATATTCCAGGTTTCGCTGTCCGTATTGAGAAGATGAATGGATGTCAACAAATCTATGTGCCGTGGCAGGGTTGTGAAGCCGTCCATCCCCTGTTAGTTATGATTAATTTCACCAAAAGTAAGTACAAATTGGTCTTCCTACGGACACGCCCACAACACACTTCCATCGGTTTATCTCTACAGCTACGAGTCCGTTAAAACTAAGAAGAATTTCCTCCGTGGAATAATAGGACAGATTCTGAACCATGTTAACGGAATCCGTACCAAGTGTTATGATTATTTCACTGTTGGATGGTTTTTCTGTTTTCACACGGCGATATGATTTTTATTGTTTGTGTTTCTGTGGTTCTGAGACTAACGACGGAATAATGCGGTTGATGGTTCGGTTAAACTACAAAGATAAGACTAACAAGGTAATAAGAAACACTGTGATAAACGTGCGCTTCAAAGAGTCTATGTTTTGATGCGTACATTTTGGGAAAGTATCGATCGTCCAGTTGATTAGTCAGACATCTCCAAACACTAATTTTGAGATAACGAGGAAAACAATATTCGATGATAAATCTATACTAATATTATGAATGCGAAAGTGCAGTTTGTTTGTTACGCTTTCACGCCTAAAATACTAAACCGATTTTAAAAATTCGCAAGACATTACAAGGTTCGCAGAGCGATCGCCGTCCGACTGTTTTTTTCATTTAAAAAGTTTAAAAAAGTTAATGCCTCCAGCTACTGAGAAGACCGGCAACGTCGCACGCGTAGTTATAAAACCACAAGCAATTTAAAACATGTCGGGCCATTTATTCCTCGGACGTTCCCGAGTTCTTCTGCCATTCATATTCGCGTCATAAGGAAATATCTGAAACAATTTACGTACGAGTTTCAACGTTCATTAGTTTCGCAGCTCACTGCGCAACATGTGATTACTGCATATTAACACGTGCACATCGCAAGCAAGATTGAGAAGGACATGCTTAACCATTGGCAAAGAAATAACTGGATTAGACCTCTAGCAAAAAAAATCTCAAACTTTGTGATAAAATGCGACGAGAACATATTCAAAAATAAAAGCAGTAAGAAGTACTCTCTCCAACGTATAACGTATAATGTTTTATCAATAATATGCGAACACCTCAGCTCAGGTTCTCCTAGTGAGGTGTTCACAAACAACAATAAAAAACACTACCACTAACGTATTTACATACAGTTTCTGTTTATTAACATTTTTAATCTATATTATTATTTTTTTTATTTTAAGTTTTATGAGTAAAACCTCAATTTGTAATATTTAATTAAATGAAGACACTATGAGCGAAACTCAACCGAAAATCTGGAAACAGAAAAATCAGAAAAAGATATTTGCACCTCTGGGACGGTCTCACGGTGAATCTTGCAATCATACATAAAGATGGCAGCCAATATTCCACTTCGTAATACTAGAAGTCAGGATTTATTTCAGTGCAGAAATTCTGGGACTATCATATGTATTCCTCTTTGCCCAGAATACTAATGGAGGGAAACAATTATACCAAGTCAGTGGACATCTTCAATTTATCTTTGAATAAATTTAAAATATTGTTATTGAGGCAGTTCAGTTATGTACAATAAAATGTTTTTTCTATGCTATATATGTAAAAGCCCCGAAAAAGGGCGTTTATTTATAAATAAATAAATAAATAAATAAAAATATGCGTTAAATGAGGATAATATGGGTGGTTCTTAGTCGAAGTATGGTACAGTTTAAAGTGACCGAATTGGATATCGACACCTTAGCTCAGTGGTCAAGAGCACCCGCCCGGAAAGCAGAGAGGTCCTGGGTTCGTGTCCCAAAGGTGCAAATATCTTTTTCTAATTTTTCTGTTTCCTGATTTTTGATTGAGTTTCGCTCATAGTGTCTTCATTTAATTTTAAAATTGTATCTATGTTATTGTCTACATATTATCTAAGTAAACTGAAATCATCTGTAATATGTATGCAGAGTACAGAAATAAAATTTTAAAATGTAACAAATAAATGGTTCTAGTGTTCGGAAACACGAAGTACAAACTTTTAAAGAATAACTTTTTTATTTAAACTTTCGAGTTAATCAAGTCCGAGGTTGAGTTAGCGACGAGTCTGGGTCCCACCCAGGCATCGTGAGTCCAGTTCGTAGACTGGCAAAGCCAAGAAACATTTTACGCTTACTGTGGTGATAGTATGGGGGTAGATATGGGGGCTCCATCGAAGCCAGAGTTAACTTAGCCTCTCAGAAACTGGGCGTACTGTACAGGGCCCGCAGTTACTTTAATAGTACACAACTGCTAACCCTGTTAATCGCAACGGTTAAATTTGGCAGCCACCTCTGGTATGGAGCCCCAAAATACCTAAAAAAACCCTCGACTCTGTGCAGAAACGGGCGGTCCGATTGATAGACTCTCCTTACCTAACAAACGGATTGTAATATTTAGAGCATAGGCGTCAGGTGGGAATGCTGTCCTTGTTCTACCGGTATTACAATAGAAGACGCTCCGAAGAACTAGCGTCATTGATCCCTTCGGCACCGGTGCATAGTCGAGAAACACGCCAAACACGCGCCCAACATTTGTACACGGTTGACAAAGTCACATGAGAACGGGTCGTTTCTACGATTCGTTCTTGAGTTCAACAGCTCGGCTATGGAATTATTTGTCGGCCTCTGTGTTCCCTCCCTCCTACAACATGGGTCTCTTCCAGACCCATGTTCATTCCTTCTTCTCCTCAAAAACACCCTCCACACAGCATCTTCAAAGATGACATAGGCCCTGAGGGAAATTATTTTCCTCAGGGCCTCCTGTGTGGAGTTAATGTAAAAAAAAAAAAGTAGGAGCTTTTCAAATATTGTCAGATTATTTGTAACTCGGAAAGTTTTACATATTTAAAATGTTTAAAAATTTTCTATAAAAATTACATTTCAAGTAGTTTATTGGCATTTGGTTCACACATACCCACACTATTGTCATAAGGTCGCGATTCTAAAGGACTAAAAACACTAAAAACGACAAAAAGAACAACACTAAAACCAGTTATATCTATTTATTTACCCTTATTGTGCCATACACACGTTGTGGCCATTTTTATGATACGATAGCCTATCTAGCGAATTTCACATCGGACATAATCATCCACTTAGAAACGCGACTAATCGCCATCTCTTTAAGCAATGACATTGCTGCTCTGAGATATCTATGGATATAAAATCATCAATTTTACCTACTTTACCATAATAGAATTGATAAGCCAAGGTTTAGCGGTGGCTTAGGAAAAACTAATAATTCTATCTATTTACCGTTGATTAAAATTGCTGCGAGAAAGATAAAAGGATTAGGGATTTATGATTTGTAGTAGTAGTTGGTAGGATTACGGTGTTTATTTTAATTTGTTTACGATGTAATTACAGAGAAGATCAAAGACAAAATGGATTATAATAAGATATAATTAATCTTCTTGGTTTTTCATGTCTGTAAATTCCTTTGTTTCGTTCCGGTTCCGGTTCAATGTGGTGGCATTCTTGGATACTATTTTGTTATTCTGCCAGAGTTCATGTTACATGATCATTAAATAAGAGAAAATTGGAAACATACCTACTATTTGGGCGCGAGGTGTATTGTTCGCTGAACTCAATATTATCACCGTTATAATCGCCAAAATTAAAAAGATGAACAACGGTTTCGAACTTCAATCTATTATTTAAACAGATGCTTCGACTATTCCTACATCAAACAATCTTGTGAATACATAATTATTGAAGACAATGATAGTCTGGTCTCAACGTATCGATATCGGATCATTTTCAAAAAAGTGCAAGCTATTGATGTCAAATTCACTTTCTCAAACCTTCTGGCTTCAATCTTATTCCAAGCTGTTTTGTGGTTTTCCTTGATGGAGGCTTTATTATCATACGTGGAATAAAGGTACAAGTGGTGCTGTAATAAAGGTATTGACCAAAGTTAAAAGCGCGCTGGACTACGGCAAAAAGCTATAGCGGTGTTTTGGACTTATCTAAAGCCTCTGAAACTGTTACCTACCAATTGCTCTTTAAAAAATTCTTATCTTTAGACATAAATAATTCAGTAGCAGGTTAGTTTAGTTCTTATCTTAATGACAGAACATAACAAGTAGAGGTAAATAAAATATTAAGCAATAGTAAATCAATTTCCTCTGGAATCCCACAAGGTAGTGTTCTTGGGCCAATGTTGTTTCTGATTTGTGGAAGCGATTTATGTAGTCTGAATAATCCAGGTAACATTGTCAGTTTTTCAGAAGACACTGACTTAATATTTGAGGGTAAAACTTGTGGTGAAACTTTTGACAAATGTGATACAGGTTTAAGAGTATTGGAGGTTATCCACCACTTATCCACCCTGGTATAAGTAGCAGATTGTTACTCCTTCAAGGCTCTCGCAAGATTCTAATTTTTTGTTAAACGAAGCTACATTTTTGAAGAAGAAGATAACACTTATAATCTAAATGAAAATATGAAAGAGAACAAGACACAGAAAAATAGAAAAAGACAATGGTCGCAACTGGGACTCAAACCCAGACCTCTCGTCTAACCGGGACGTGCGCGTTATCCAATTTCGCTATTGCCACCTTCTGTCAAACCGTCATATTTGTCAATCTCATATTTCAAATATTGTTATCTTCTTCTTCAATGATATATTACGTTGATGGGAATAACCTTCAAAAGTTATAAAAAGAGAGTTTTTCTTATGAAAAATTGAAGCTACATTTATTTATTTTGAACGAATCTAGACCTCCAGTGTCCCGGCATACGTTGTTAGAAAGCAGTATGCAAGTGCTTAACAGGAAAAAAACATAAAACAACAAATCAGGTTAGTAATACAAGCAAAAATAATAGTTGAAGCAAAATAAAACTCGTTCAAGAAGCTCGTGAGGCAGCATTGCATCAAGTGAAAAACCCTGTAAGCACCTGTATAAATAGATAGAGAACATACGATAAACAATAAATTAAGTCTCAAATCATTTGGCAATTACCAATAAAAATGTAAATTGCATTGAGCCTGATATAAACCACACCCAGCATCCGTGTTCCTTAGCCAACCGCCCAGTGAAGCCTCAAAGAAAGTTATTTGAATAATAAAGGTAAAATATCTGAAGACTTAAATAAAAAAAGTTTAAAGGTCTAAGGATGGGTTGTTTCAAAAAATTTGATGAATTCGTCAAATATTTGAAGTTAATTTTCGTGTTCTGTGTAAGTTCTATTCAAGTTCTGTGATTATTTCATTTTTGTGCAGCAACTGGTCTATAGTGATATAATAACAGAACTTGTAGTATTTTAGTTTTGAACACACAAAAAACCAAATATAACACTTTTAGCATTTCATATTTCTACAGCCTTCTGCCACGGAACTTGATTATACACAATTGTTTGCAAACAGGTAACTAACTGTAACACCTTAAAAAATGTAAATGTAAAAATAGATAAGTGTTTGAGATTAAACGATCATGTCCAAATTAGGGAATGCAATCCTGATCTCGCGGGATCTCGTGACATTTTTCGGGATCAATCCCGAAGCATAATATGACGAGATCCCGTTCGAGATCGACGGGATTGGGCGGCAGTAGTCAGCGACGCTACACACGTCCACTCGGGGCGCGAGTGGTGCGCTGACTGACTGACGGTCGGGCGGGAGTGTCGATCGAAGAAAGAAAACTATCCCGACTATTTACGAATATTAGCGACGGAATTAACATTAAAAAGTTCCATAAACCATTAAATTTGCAAGCAGGCGAAGACATGGACAATAAATATGAAGGTAATTGTTTTTTAAAATGCATGCGATTTAATACAAATTTGAACGGAAAACCACCGCATATCGAATTCTTGTAATAGCTTGATTAGATACACGTGAATAATTATTAAGACGTGTTACCATTATTTGTTGAAAATAAATAATGTGTATGTATTATAAATTAATTGCTTAAACTTGTGCTCATTATTTGCTCAAATTAATTGCTTAAACTTGGCCATTTACGCCTGAGGTGTGATAATAATTAATTTCATTTTACTAAATATTAACTTAATTACTTCATTTAAAGGGGTTATTTTAGTCTAGAAAAAAATTAAAAAACTTTTCTTCATATTTCGATAGTTTTGATATGAATATCTCCTTAAAAGGATTTTTTTTAATTCGAATTATTTTAAAAGTTGTAGCCAATTTAGTTTGACCGATTTATACGAAATCTAACTAGAATCTAAATAGAGTAAAACTTTTCCGCGTTTTCCTCAAAATTACTTTTTTCGAATGTATGTGTCACGAAATCTAAAGTTCTAATTGACCGATTTTCTTGAAATTTGGCATGATTTTTTTATATACTTCTCTACGATAAGAACTAACAAAAATTTTAAAAAAAAAATTTTTACTATTCTTAAAAATTCGGAAAATTAATTAATTGAAAAAATCGTTTTATTTTAGTAGCTGCCATTTTGCGAGAATTTTTTTCTCATTTTCTTGATTCCTACCATAATGACATTTGCACTGATAAAGAATCTACTAATTTGACACTACTTTTTAATTGGAGTGTTAATATCTATGTACATCCATGTATTTTAATATCTTTGTATTTTTTTTAATCGGAGTGTTAATATCTATGTACATCCCAACGGCAATTTTACTATTGTAATAATTGTTAACACTCTGTAAATGTTTCAAACAATAAAGAAATTTCATTCTCTTGCGGGCTAAATCCTATATACGTATATGTTTGTCTTTTTTTAATGTCACTCGTTTTTGTTTCATCAAGTTTCAAATCACAACGTGCCAAAGAAGTTTGAATTAAAAAAAATAGTCTTTCTCTTGGATTCGTCAGCATTCCCATACCAAATGGCGCGCGAAGACAAATAAGATTAACAAGAACGCCAGTCCATAGATTATCTAGTTACGATGAAGCGTAGTTGCTAGGCCATAGATTATCATTTGCGGTAGACACCGGACACTCGTAATTGGTGGTAAGGTCAGCTCGAGGATGTTACGCCGGGAGTTATATTACGCGGGTACCTGCTTAGTAGCACAGTCGTTGTTGTCTGTTACCAATGGCGACCATGCGTTGAAATAAATAGAGAAATCTTGCATGTCTGGTTTTAAGTTTTTAAAATTTATTTATTTATTGTTTGAAACATTTACAGAGTATTAAAAATTATTACAATAATCGAATTGCCGTTGGGATGTACATAGATATTAACACTCTCATTAGATATTTTCACAGCACGAGTAATCAATGTTTAGTTGTTACTAGACGGAAATGCTTGTAGTGATAACAGAACAATGATAATCAAAATGAAATATAAAACATAGTAGTGTCAAATATAATACATAACCTGCAAAGAAAGAGAAAAAAGAAAGAAAAGGTATGACAATAAAGCAACTACATAACTGTTCTCCACGAAGTGTCATGATAGGAATTTGATAATTCGTTTTTTGAAAGATGTGAGACTGTTTGCTTAGATATCTATATGGTCACATTCAATGGTATTATATAGATGACACATTCGAGACAGTGGATTGATGTATGCAATATTGTTATTAAATAATTCAAGATGGCGCTTTACAGTAACAACAAACACCTGTAGAATGGTGGAAGCTTTGAAACCAGTGATCTCTACATTAATGTCATCAGAAAAGAAATTATGCACAAAAAATTAAAAAAGTGCCGACAATTTTCTAATATTGCTCCATATTTATTCAATGGTTTAAACCTAAAAGCATTGAATCAACTAACAAACTAATCATCGTGCCGTTTTTCTGACAGGTAGGCAGAGAGAACCGTTTGTAGCCAGAGTGAATATCATTCCAAATTAGGGTGCCTATGTTCTGAGGCTGAAATGAGTGGAAATGGGAAAGAGATGGTAAGAGTTAGGATGGGAAGTTCTTGGCTACTGAGATATGGTTACCAAACATAACTAAAGCAATTTCAACAACTTTTCGATACTAAGAATATCTATCACTCTATTGCTTCTTATCTAAGTCTTGCTACTATTATTAAGATTAAAGTTATCTATGCAATGGACCAGAAAAAAAGGTGTTAATAATGAAAAAAGGTAACACACCGTATAATTATTATTCCGATTTCCTCCCACAAAACAATATCACCTGTACCACTTAAGGCCGGTCTCCTGCTACAAAAACGCGTTCACATTTTGTGGATGGTTAGGTCGGGGCCACAATGTTTTCCAAGTGAAATTTTGTTATCACTGCCGTGATTTAAAACTCGATGAAACGGAAGCGAGTGACACTAAAAAGAGACAACCTAAGAATGAGATACCAATAAAATAATTATTTATTTCACGGAGCCTCGGTTCCAACATAACACGATAAATCCACGGTCCCACGCAAATCTCCTTTGGTTTAGTAGTATAAAGCACCTGATGAACCTTAGCGGCCAGACATTCAGCGGACGAAGTATCAAATCCTATGAAATCCAAAAAAAAAAAAATGTTTTAATTATTCAATATCCAATCTTCAAACCACTCCAAAATGAATAGCCAAAGAAGACACAAAAAGCGACATTTAGCGACTCCGAAGAAGAAAACACAAATACTAATAAGATAACCAAATGTATAGGAAAAGGTGCACTGGAATTCGACGACAAAAATATCGAAAAAAATCATCCTTCACATTGATAAAAAAAATTACTTCGTAGTCGCCCCACTCTTGTCGACTTTAGTTTTCTGAAGGTCTCACTTCTACTGCGTGTGAATTGCACAATCTGATTTTTCCGTGGCCACGGAAAACAAAAAAAAAACGTTACGGCCCTTTTTTTACATTTAACATTTTGTCGCAGGAGACCCCGCTTTACAATAAAATACATCAGCCATAAACAATGATAAAGAAATAATAATAATATTAAATGTGTGACATGGTTTCTAGAACACCAACGCACCGTAACAACAGTGTTTATTGCTCCATATTGGTTCCGATCCGTTGACAGCAACGAGTAACGCCAATAGAAGGTCACCGACTACGTCAAAACAACTACTTCAAACAACTTGAAGCAGCCTGAAACAGCTTGGACCGATTTGAGGCCGATAAACGACCACGATATGAGTGTGGTACTCGTTTTCGGTCGGAAGTCGAATAAATTCTTGTAATTCAATACAGTCAACTTTCCCACATGTCCTTGCGAAGAAACTAATAGTGAAGAAACTTAACTTAGGTTATGAATGGAATTGACGCATGTCTCGATGGCATAGGGTACACGAAGTTAACTTTAGAGTCAGGAGATTGCGGTTTTAAGGTCTCGTCAAACAGAACGCTTAATTTACGCGGCGTACGGCGTAAAATACGCAGCGTACTGTACGCCGCGTTGTGTTGTACTGAACTTGTCTGAACCGGTCAAACAGAGCCGAGCGCGTACAGTACGCTACGCTCTAGCGCGGCGTTAGGACGTCGCGTTGTATTTTTTTACAAGATTTTATTTTACGCCGGGCGTTCTTGCTCGACTGTGATAAAAATGATTATTGAAAAATTAATTGAATGTGTTCGAACACATCCTTGTTTGTATGAAATGAGGAACAGTGCATATAAAAATAGTTCTATGAAGGCAAGATTATTTTTTTATTTTATTTATTTATTTCTATTCTTGTACATACACTTTACACATTATTACATAGTTTACATAGATAATAGGTTTAGTAATAAGAAAAAAATGTTAATGATCCGTAACTGTATGTAAATAGGTTAGTCGTAGTATTTTGTGAACACCTCACTAGGCGAACCTGTGCTGAGGTGTTCCCATGTTTGGGATTAAGTGCTATTCGGTCGCCCTAAGTAGAAACACCGTATCCTCCTTGATATTGTCAAGAAGGGCACTGTGGGTCGACCCATGGCCGCAGTATCATACACATAAATTAAAAGATTAGTTTCGGTGGGGATCTATATATACAGTTGTTCTTAGAATCTAGATTATGAGTAAGATAAATAATTGTCTTGATAAACGGTAGATATATTTTTTCTATGGACCACGCGCCAATGGTATAATCACGGATATTGTGGTAATATTTTCTGTCTCGAAACAAAGTTTATTTAATTATATTTTTTTTATATTTGGGATGGGTTATGTTTGGTTAGGTGTTATAATTATGGGATTAAGATTATGCTCTGCTGTGCGCTCTGCTGTACGCTCTTCTGTACGCCGAAACCGTCAAACAGAAAGTACGCGGCGTTAAGGCGTAATTTACGCCGCGTAAATTACGCCGCGTAAATTACGCCGTCTCTTTGACGAGGCCTTTATTCTTATCACCGGCGCAGCACAAACAAACATGGAATGTTTTATTACATTTTATAGGACACTACCATAGATAACAGAAAAAATATATACTACTTCATTATGTGTACTTCGACATCTAATAATTGGTTACCCGACAGTTGATCCCCCGTCAGTTGACCTCCCGAAATTATTATAATTTTTTACCAATTTCAAAACTAAAGTCGACTTCAAAAATACCTTTAATAATAAGTTGGTTATATAATATGGATATTATATAAAGTAAGAATTTATTTACAGTGTTGATTTTGGTAGCGTAATATTGTAATTACTCCCGTGTGTAATTCTGGTAGTGTAATATTGGTACCTTTGTGAAATTAACGTCTATTTAATTACGTCCGTGTGCAATTTTGGCAGTGTAATATTGGTACCAACGTGAAACTCACGTCTGTTTAATTTTGGCAGTGTAATATTTATTACGTTTTGTAAATTCGTCCTGTCACCCACAATAAAGACCTCGTTTGGGGAATGTGATAAGACTGAAAAAAGAGGGGGAGGTATAGGAGGCGGGGAAGGAGATGGGAAAGAGGAAATACGGGAGTACCTACTTGACCATTTGGATCTATTAATTAAACACGGCTGAAACTATTTCAAGCAATTTTTCCATTCTGATTCTGAATGGTGGTTTCTCATGAGGGTGAAAAAAACGCCGACACAACGTGAACCGTCTTTTAGTATTCATCTGTTAATTAAATAGACAATACTAAAAAACCTTCGATCACATTACTGAGGCACTATTAAAGATAAGCAACCGAACTACTGAGTGTCGTTGAAGGTTGCCAGGACCCGCGCTGGTGTTATCAACACCTAACCCAGTGATTCCCAAAGTGGTCCAGGTGGACCCCCAGGGGTCTACGGGAGACTCGACGGGGGTCCACGAAAATTTATCTGCAGGCTTATTCTATATCTTTTGTGGGATCGTTATCGAGATAATGGACGTGATCTCCTGTCAGATTTGTGTGATTTTTACTTATTTACTAACGTATTTTAGTTTAGGTCGTTTTAAACATGAATTCCTGCAACAATGCATGATTATTTATTCATTTAATGTACGTTGTACATAGAAAAAGCAAATAAATCACACAAATCTGTCATGAGATCACGTTCGTTATCTCGATAATGATCCCACAAAAGATAGAGAATAAGCCTGTTGCTTTCGATAGTAAAGAACAAAAACGTTGGCTTGGCTTTACCTGAAAATGTAGGCATATAGTACAATAGTATTTCGGTGAAAAATGGTCGTTTTGAGACCCATCCCGGGGCCATATCCCATCCCGCCCCTCATCTCATATCACATTACCCCCCCCCCCCCCCCGTTGTGACAGAATGTTTTGGGAATATGGTAGAAATGTTGCAGCAGGGGATCCACCGAAACCAGTAAAATTTTGAAAGTGGTCCACGAGAAAAAAAAGTTTGGGAACCTCTGACCCATCACCCTGGAGATTTTTTTTATAAAACGGCGCTACACAAACATACAAATCATCAAAATATTATTGGTCACAATGATCACCTACCTAGGCGTCTGGTCTAAAATTTAACTCGCGCCAGGAGCCGTTTGGCTCAGGGCAGGCCCTGAAGGTAGCACGTGATGCTATAATACTGTACTATTGTACCTTGATAATAGCAGGTATCCGCATTTCTAATTATTTTACTTGTTCTTCTAATTAAATCGGGACGAAAATAAACCTCAATATGTAGTCACAGTTACTGAGAGCAATCTTTAAGCGTAACTTAGCAAGCTATACAGCTCTTAATATAATAACTAGCTGGGTTACCCGGCTTCGCTCAGGACAACATTCGAGAGTGTTCTGGAATGTTCCACAATTTATTTTATTTATTTATAGCGGACCCGACAGACGTTGTCCTGTACACAACTGTTATCCCCGTATGGGGGTGTGATGGACCTCGTTCCTGCTTCATATTTACTTACATTATCTGTTTTGCAGGTCCCTCTCAAATCTTTGCGCCTCCCCCAATGACATGTGTAGGCTTGAGGCTTGATCAGGCGACCTTGACTGTCCTTTGTCCTGCCTCCGACTACTCAATGCTGAATTTTCTTTTAGTCTTCGGGTATTTTACCCCAAATATTCAGTTAACATTCTTTGAGGCTTCACTGAGTGGTTGGCTAAGGGACACGGAAGCTAAGTGTGGTTTATGGTCAGACCGAATGCCATTCACATTTTTTGTTGGTTCTTGCCTAATGATTTGAGAATTATTGTATTTTTTATGTTCTCCATTTTATACAGGTGCTTGCAGGTTTTTTTTACACGATGCAATGCCGCCTCACGGAGTCTCATGAATGAGTTTTTTTTTTTTTCTCATTTTGCCCTGTTTAATTCATATTTGCTTTACTAACATATTTTTGCATTTTGTTTCCTGTTAAGCACTTGCATACTGCTTACTAACAACGTATGCAGGGACACTGGAGGTCTAGATTCGTTCAAAAATAAATAAATGTAGCTTCGTTTAACAAAAAAAAATTAGTATCTTGCGAGAGCCTTGAAGGAGTAACCATATTTTACTTATACCAGGGCGGGTATGTGGTGGATAACCTCCAATGTACACAACTGTCGGGACAAACTAAAATTAAAATAGAATAATATTGAATATTCGATACTGCGATGGTAGCGCAGTCTGTCGGATCCAATGTAAAACATTCCAAAATCAACAACTCCTTAGAAATAAAAAAATAATTAAAAGAACATTTTCCAGTGGACCAAATTGTGAATCTAAACCATTCTCGAATCCCCTTGAACCCACACAAAAAATTTCATCAAAATCGGTCCAGCCGTTTAGGAGGAGTTCAGTGACATACACACGGACAGAAGAAATATATATATATTAAGACAACAAGTCAATTAGCTAGAGAGCTATTCAGCTATTAATATAACTAGTTAATTAGCTGGCAAGCTAATCAAATATTAATATAAAAAAAATAATTAGCTAGCAAGCTGTTCAGCTATTAACGTAAAAAAATAATTATCTAGCAAGCTATTCAACTATTAATATATAAAAAAATAATTAGCTAGCAAGTTATTACGTTATTAATGTAAGAAGTTAATTAGCTAGCAAGTTATTCAGCTATTGATGCAACAAGTTAATTAGCCAGCAATCTAGTCAGCTATTAATGTACCAGCAAGATATTTAGCCCGATCCCATTCACATACAACTTACTGCGTACATTTAAATCAATTTTTTAACGTCAATGGCAAATCTTGGACGGTTTTAGTAATTGTTATTTATCAAAGGATCTATTATATTCAGATTACTGTCTAAACTAAATGTTATGTACATTTGTGCTTAAAATGGGTTTTTTCCGGAATGTTATCTGTGATAACCTATTTTGTAAATAAGATAACTACGCTATTTACGTATAAATATAGTGTAAATATAGTGTAAATATTACGAACACCATTCAATCTTTATTTAGAAACCTGTGGCGGGTCAGATTAAACAGTTTTCGGTTTGTATTTTCCCTTTTTTATATCAAAATGCAGTGGGTACCTAATAATAACACTTTCATTTAATTTCATTGCAATGTTTTGTGGAAAGGTTATAAATAACTCTAAATTGTGGGGTATGTTTTAAGGTTTTCACGGCCAAAAAGTATTTTTGTTATTGTTTTTGGGGTGTTATGCCGTGTTTCGCTATCTCCTTCTTTAGCCAACGTTTCGGACAGCGTTACAGTGTCCATCATCACTTTTTGAACACTGCCTCAAAACAGGTTATTTTGCTTTTCAGGGTGAACTTTTCGAGCAAGTGGAGGGAGTTGCGATGGGCAGTCCATTGTCGCCAGTTCTAGCCAACTTTTTTATGGAGAAGTTTGAAGAAGTGGCACTCGACACAGCTTCGGCTGTTCCTAAAGTATGGTGGCGCTATGTCGATGATGTCTTCGCCATCTGGCCTCACGGAACAGAGAAACTGAACGAATTCCTGGACCATCTCAACTCACTACACAGCAAAATTAAATTCACGATGGAGCTGGAAAATAACCAAAAAGTCCTGCCTTTTCTGGATGTGGAGGTGATGCGAAAAGAGGATGGTACCCTAGGACATACAGTTTATAGGAAACCAACACATACAAATAGATATCTCCACGCTGATTCGCATCATCACCCCGCTCAGAAGAGAGGTCTCATCCATACTTTGGTAACCCGAGCGACCAGAATATGTGAGGAGCCAAAACTCGGATTAGAACTGACCAAACTCACCGATGCACTGGAGCGTAATGGCTACCCAGCAAGGCAGACAAGGCAAATCATAAGAGCCAAATCAGCACGAAACGAAGACAGGGGTGAACAAGAGTCAAAAGGCTGCGCTTTCCTGCCTTACGTCCATAATGTAACAGACAGAATTGCCAGGCTGTTGAGAAAAGAGAAAATCAAGACGGTCTTCGGAACCACGACGAAAATCCAAGACTTACTGAGGTCGGCAAAGACTAAGTTTCCTTTGGAAACAGATGGAGTATATAAACTCAGCTGTTCCGGATGTGACAAGGTCTATGTAGGCCAGACAGAGCGGACGATCTCCAAAAGGATTTCGGAACACTTTCGTGCTTGTAAACTTGGCCACCCTGACAAATCGGCAATCGCCGAGCACTTAATCGAAACCGGCCATTACTTTGGATTTGTTCCTGAAGTCCTGGGAAGACCCAAAACTTGCAGAGCACGCCTAATTACGGAGGCAATTGAAATCCATAAAAACCCCATCAATATTAACAGAGACGACGGAGCTAAGCTCAATAGTTCTTGGTATCCAGTAATTGACGGCTACACCAAAGCTAAACGCAAAAAACCATGCTGAATTTTTTCCAACACCAGCTCGTAGAGAAATGGAGCTGGCAGCACGGTATCGCTTCGACACACATAAGTAAACACTCTCACCAATATCATTTACTCATCTGCCCTGATGATGGACACTGTAACGCTGTCCGAAACGTTGGCTAAAGAAGGAGATAGCGAAACACGGCATAACACCCCAAAAACAATAACAAAAAAAACTCTAAATTGTGGTTTAAGTACCAAAATATTAAATAAGACTTAATGAAATATATACAATTTAAATATTAAAATTAACGAAATTTTTTAAAAGGCGTCTCATCGGATACGGATACGGTAAAATAAGAAGTGACTATACATAGTAGTGGTTCCAGGGCAAAATAAATTCCCAGATGTGGACCATTTTGGGGCAATTATTTGATATATGAATATTCTTATTTAATTCCTAACAGTCGGTTCAGCGTTGTTATAGCTAAGCTGGCCTCAAGCCCGCTAAAGGTATGTTTTTTCAGCGATAGATTTTTTGCGCCGTTCACGACGCGACGCGTTTCACCTTGTCAACTCTTTCCAAGAAACTGAATGGACGTGTTTTCCTAGACAACGCATCACGTCGGTGTGGAACGTTTTGCGCCGACGCGATAGACCCGACTGCCTTCGTTTTTTTGCCCTCTCTTCACCATTGTTTCTTAAATGCTAGTGCGTTTTCAGTGTGCTGAGGGTTTCAAAATGAAACTGCCAAATTGCCGACATTGAAGTTTTCTGCCGACGGACGAACGTTTAATTGACTTTGTACAAAATCATGCGATACTCTATGATTTGAAAGTTTCGAAGTTTAAAAATACCGTGAAGAAAGATATACTGTTAGTGATATGTATTTTCCCATTATGACCTCTTCTTCCTGATGATCATCCATAATTTCTTTAAGTAACATTGCGACAATCTTCCTCTTCCTGCAGTTAGTCTCCATTTTGTGAAACTGACGCGCTGTCGGTATGCCGACTGAATACACTAGGAAAACGCTTTCACGCCGCGTAATATATTTCACGTTCCTGCCGACGCCGACGTAATAAAGCGAATTTGGTTCCTGCTGCGCAAAAAACCTGTCGCTAGGAAAACATACCTTTAGGTCGTTTTAGCCATACATAAGCCCGTGACAATAAGTCCGCCGTTACGCGCCGAGTAACGTTTAAACCGCAATTGTAAGTAAGGAGGCAATAAAATTAATCAAAATCAATTACGATTAGTTTCCTATTTGTATATGTTTGTCTCTTTTTAGTGTCGCTATTTTTCGTTTCATCGAATTTCAAATCACAACGGTGCTAAAGAAGTTTTCATTTTTAAAAAAGAAGCTCAAATGAAAACATTTTAACAGCCGAATAACAACTTCTGTTGTTCCTCTCGCCTTCAAAAGTTATCATTGTAAAACTGTATTAACACATAAAATTACACACTGATTTATAAAGCGGCGACTCCTGCGCCAGAATACACGTGAACACTAGCTTGAACTGCACCCTAAACATTGAAAATTTGAACACTTGAACACACACGGAAAACATTCATCTCCCGGGCGAAGGGGGAAGGCTGGCGGGGCCGGCGGGGGGAAATTTGTTCATATTTTTACAAGAGCCGCGCGATGCGGTCATGTATGGAGAATCAAACCGAAAAAGTTTTTGAGGTTATGCGCAATGAGCTTAATAATCACTAGTTTAAAATATTATGATACCTAAATACAATATAATAAATATATTTGATAATAAAATTATAATTTGATAACGAATATTAATATAATGAAGTGAAGGGTGAAGCGGGAAGCGGGAAGGCAGGCGGGGCCGGCGGGGGGGAAATAAGTTCATATTTTTAGAGGAGCCCTACCGAGCGGTTGGTACCGGAGTTAAATCGAATGACATTTGGGGTTACGTCAACCGCGCGAGCCTAATATCTAATTGTGACTTTAAATTGTAAATAAATACTGTCGTAATGGATGATTATATCTTTCGTGAACTCACTTGTAAATAAAGTCTATTAATTTATAAATCGGTTTCAGAGACACTATATACTAGGTATTCTATTCTTTCCCTGATAAATAAATACCTAATAAAAATCTAGGTAGGTAGGTTAGGTCTTAGTTGAAATCTGCGTGTTCTCGCTATTATCGCTAAATTTCTTAACAGAACTCCACTTTTGACGTTTGAATTTCGAATGCGTAATTAACTATGCATTCGAAATTCTTAAATACTAACTTTAGGTCATAATAATCGATATTAGTCGGAAATCTTTCCTGGTAAATAAACATCTATTAACACATTGTAATCTGATCACGTATTAATACGTGTTTAGCAAATTAATGCTAGAGAGCGGAACACGTATTTATACGTTTTTGATAGATTGTTAGTGGAGCGCGGGTCACGTTAAAATGCGGGTTCCAATATACTTGAGTTTTCGCTATATAGCCTCTGTAGGGTTGTAGCCATGCAGGTAAAAACCTTTTGAGAACAATAGTTGGGGTGTACGGTAGGTACCGAGGTAGTGTAAATATTAATTTTTTCATAACTTTCCTGCTTTATGTGAAATTCTGCATTAGTTTAACGATAAAGAATACATTTCTAAATATAATAAAATAAAATGAAATAAAATAAATAATTTGCAAAAAGAATTATTAAAATCAAACAAATATTTTTGAAGTTATCGCAATTTTTCTAGAGGTCTACGTTAGCGCGAAATTACGCGAAAAATCACCCGTTACCAGCACGATACGCGGCCGAAAACTGCCCGATCACAATGTGTTAAAATATCTCTGTTTTCTCCCTGATGTAGCATCTCTTCTTCATCGGAACATATTTTAACATTTATTTAAACGCTAAACGTCAAACGTCAAGTGTTCAGTTGCGTACGCGTGGAAAGGCCACTAGCAAAATTGTGTGTGAACGCGCGAACTTCACACCTGTTCACACCAATCTTTCAAACCATGTTTCAAAAAACGCAGGAGACGAAGAACGTTTATAGTGTGGTTCAAGCTAGTGTTCATGTTTTTTCTGGCGCAGGAGTTCCGCCTTAATATTAACATTGACAAGTATTCGCAAGGTTAAAGAATATATTAAGATCTATTTAGGGTCATGTTGGATGTTTTGCGGCATTCTTAATTAAATAATAGACAAGTAGAACATGACGTAGACGTGTTGTTTCGTCCAAATTTCGTCGAAAGATTGTCTTGCGATCGTACACTTGCAACTGTACAGGGCGGTTCCGATGAGAAAGATTGATTATTCTCTGAACCTCTGGACCAGCATATTTCACTAATAACTCAATATCGATTTTATCACATTCAAAATTTGCATGAATAAAAATATTAAAAATATTTGTATAAAAAAAATATATATATGTATATATGTTTTAATGTGCTGATCAAGTCAATTCGTGAGAAATAGTTTGGATGCAGGTGAATTCTTTAATTGTTAATCCGTATATTCTTGTCAATTGACATCTGTATCTGTATTTCCTCCTTAATTATAAAAAAAACGTACCTACATTAAAGTTACAATAAAAATGCTTAAACGGGTGAATTTTGTATTTATTTTTTGAACAAAGTGTTTTAGTTGTTCAATAATGTGTAATTGTTCAATAATTTGGGTGATTTAGCAGGGGTACCGGGTTCATGGGGCGAGGTTTGTCTAGGTCTTGGAGGCGAATGACCAGGACACCCTGAACCCCAGATTCCTACCCACCCCTAAACCCTTTTCCTTCCCAGAACTCTCCTCTCCTTCCTTTCCTTCCTCGAAAAAAACCCTCCACACAGCATCACCAAAGATGACATAGGCCCTGAGGGAAATTATTTTCCTCAGGGCCTCCTGTGTGGAGCTCATGTAAAAAAAAACAAAATAAGCGTGTAAAAAAACCTGAAATATGTAGGAATATTAGTTTGTAAGACCATAAATAAATAGACAACTGAAGTATTTTCGTCACAACACGTACTCCAATTTTATTAAATGATTTTATTTGAACTTAAATTAAAATTCTGAAAAGTAGCTTTCCTAGATAATTTATTGATTAATTTAACTGTTTGATTGTGTATTGTATAATACGTTTGAAAATTTAACAAATCTGCCAACGACCAACGTTATATAACCTTATTAAAATTAAAATAAACATATTTTTTCAAAATTGAAGACATAACTTTACTAGATAAAAAGACATATTTTTACTAGATAACGAAAGCAATTATATTTTTTTGTAGAAAATCGTCGAAATGTCTAGAATTAGATTTAAAAATTAAATATTTCCGGTTGTGTCTGGTTATATCCTCTTAACAATCAGCAAACTTCGATCAAAGTTCAGATCAGTTTTGAACAATGAGATCTATTTGAGTTCATTATTCACGATCATAACTAAAATTGCTTCAAATTGCGCCTCGTCACACAGACGGCGTAATTTACGCGGCGTAAATTACGCCTCAACGCCGCGTACTTTCTGTTTGACGGCTTCGGCGTACAGCAGGGCAAAATCTTAATCCCATAATCTTGCCTTCATAGAACTATTTTTATATGCACTGTTCCTCATTTCATACAAACAAGGATGTTTTCGGACACATTCAATTAATTTTTCAATAATCATTTTTATCACAGTCGAGCAAGAACGCCCGGCGTAAAATAAAATCTTATAAAAAAAATACAACGCGACGTCCTAACGCCGCGCTAGAGCGTAGCGTACACGTATTACTAGTGAGTTCCCGACAAGCGTTGCAATGTCACTTAATAAAGAAATTGTTTCTCCCGGCGTGTTCCATATATTCAGTCTCGGTACGTTCAGTTTTCAAACAGCTTGCGTGCCAACTATAGCATTTTTTTATACAAATTTTCATTTTTCATATATTACAAATATTCTTTTGTATATAATAAAAACAAACAATCAAATTTGGTACCTTTTTTTACATGAGCTCCACACAGGAGGCCCTGAGGAAAACAATTTCTCTGGGATGCTGTGAGGAGGGTTTTTTAAGGAAAGGAAGGGGATGAGAGTTCTGAAAAGGAAAGGGGTTTAAGGGGTGGGTAGGAATCTGGGGATCAGTGTGTCCTGGTCATCCGCCTGGACAAACCACACCCCATGTACCCGGGTACCCTGCTAAATCATCAAACGTAGTGAACCACTTGGGGTGATCTATGGAAGAGGTGTTGGTTATCCAATAAAGGTTCCCGGAACGGCGGTACCCATTCCCGCCTCCCAAATTGAAAATAATATGCCTAACATAGGTGCCTATTTAAAATACCTATAATTCTTGATAAGATTCAAAGTTTTCGATTTTAGTGAGCATCATAGGTGAGTACTTCAATTAAATTCATTAATTTAAAGAGTTTATTCGAAAATTAAATTATGATTGAACAATCGATGGGTTGCAAAATGTTATTCTCAAATTGTGACATTTTTGGCAGTTGCGTAAGAGTTTTTGTAAAAATTAAGAAATACGAGTGTGCTTTAGACCACACGACGGAAGTAAAACTTCTTCGAGAGGAGGAGAGAAATAAAATGTGCGCGCGCACTGCTCTCTCTTGCTCCTACAGTGTGATACAGACAATAAGCTATGTGAGAAAGTGTGCTCGCACCTCTCTCTCTCTCTCTTATCCCTACAGTAATATACGAAACGTAACTCTCTCTCTATTTCTATCTTCATTAACTTATATCTCCCTCTCAACTTCCGTTCGCCTTGCACTGTACTTGATACCCGATACTTTACGTAACGCTCTCGTCACGCATTCACCAGCTTACTCCCCAAGTTAAGCGTGCGTAAAGAAGTTTTACTTCAGAAAAATCTTTTCAGATGTATTGTCATGTGGTTGTAATAATCCAGAAAGTTCCACGTGGGTGGAAAGAAAACATTTTGGAAGTTTCAACAATTTTCTATGTTTATTATAGCAATACATAAACAACAAACATACAAGCAAGCAAGCAAACAAACATATATTGATTTTTATATATATATATAGATTGTATATTGTATTACCTATTGGAGAAGCATTCTGTTTGATTTATTTGTGTTCACATCAAGAAGTGCTAAACATTAGAACCCGATTTTCTCCAATTAACACATCGCGCAATATTTACGTGGGTACCAACTCGGACCTAGGAATATGTTCATTTTATTTTACCGTTTTAATCTAAATGTGCGGTCACAAAAGGTGACTTGGATATTTGCGGATATCTGTGTAATTCTTGCCACCACTCAGAAATTACTTACTTCTTTTTAATGATTAATTTATTCGGGTAACATGGACACAATGCCGCCTCAAAATAAGTGACAAATAAGTTGGTTTCTAGTTTTATTCAAATACTAGCTGGTTGCGGTCCGTTTGATAGATTCTCCCATCTTAACGAACGGATTGCAATCTTTAGAGCACAGGCGTCGGGTGGGAATGCTATCCATGTTCTACCGGTATTTCAATGGAAGATGCTCTGAGGAACTAGCGTCATTGATCCCTTCGGCACCGGTGCATAGTCGGGAGACACGCCAAACGCGCGCCCAACATATGTACACGGTTGGCATTTTCCACATGAGAACGGGTCGTTTTTTCGACTCGTTCTTGAGTTCAACAACTCGGCTATGGAACGATTTGCCGGCATCTGTGTTTCCTCCCTCCTACAACATGGGTCTCTTCAAGACCAATGTACATTCCTTCCTCTCCTCAAAAAGACCCTCCACACAGCATCCCAGATGACATAGGCCCTGAGAGAAATTATTTTCCTCGGGGCCTCCTGTGTGGAGTTAATGTAAAAAAAAAAAAGCCATATTTAAAGAAATAAATTGTTTCTCCCTGCATGTCGTGTCCAGTGCGTCCCCGTTCCCCTCCCGCGTGCCTTTCCTCTCCCCTCTCCCGCTCCCAATCCCGCCTAACCTCTCCCGCGTTCCATATATTCAGTCCCAGTACATTCAATTTTCAAACAGCTTGCGTGCCACATATCACAATTTTTGTATTCAAATATTCATTTTTGTATATTATAACAATCCTAATCAAAAAACATCTATAATTCTTGATTCGATACAAAGTATTAGGCGAGTGCTTCAAAAAAATCATTAATTTAAAGGTTTTAAAATTATGACATTTTTGACAGTTTCGCAAGAGTTTTTGTAATGATTAAAAAACCTTCAAATGTATTGTTATGTGGTTGTAATAATCCAGAAACCTTCGCGGGGGTTTAAAGAAGGTATTTTAAAAAGTATCAAACATTTTCTATGCTTAAAAGCTGGTTCACACAGAGCTATAAATCTGCGAGCAGATATATCTGTTGAATCGCGAGCGCTTATCTTTTGTGCTTTCACACGAGGCTATCAAATATTTCTTCCTGTGGTAGAAGAGGGGGTCAGTTGAATTAGGAAGCGGCAACGGAATGCACATTTTTTGTACTGAAATCTGTCAACTTGACATCTGTCATCCACGGGTCTAGGCAGCTCCGTAATTACAATGACCCACTCTCCTGTTTTAGTCGGAGAGGGGGAGACTTATCTTCAGGACATATCGCCTCTGGAGCGGTTACGTCTAAGATGTGTATTGTCTATGATTGATCTGCGCTTAAAAACGCTTAGGTGTGAACGGTCTGAAGGAATTGTATGGAGAGCGTTATTTGGCATGCTATGATCTTTTATATTTGATAGCTGTGTGTGAACCAGCTTTAATATAGCAATACATGGACAACTCGTAACTCATTTACCTATATATATCCCCAAGCAAGCACATTTTGGTTTTTATACATATATTGGTGGTTAAATTGTGAATCTGTTTTTTAGATTTTCAGACAGGGCAAAACTTATTACATTTTTTAAATTCCTCAACGATTATAATTGTTTCGAATCATTTGTAAAGTATAACACTGTGTATCGATGCAACATATCACTACTTGAATATTTTTTTGGGATTGGCTTCTTGTTGTAATAAGTTTATAAAAATTGTACAGTCGCCTTACTCCGAAAGATGACTTTGATCACATTTTTTTACTCGCCAAATATATACATATTTGGAACTTTTTGAAAACATTTATTTCTATATTAAACACGTTTTTTTTATATGAATACCGCACAAGAGTCCCAACTGCTCCCGTCTGGAGCCAGTGAGACTATGGCATCCCCAATTGGGGTATATTGTGAGGCTGAAAATAGTGGGGAGGGGAGAGAGATGGGGAAGAGGAGAGAGGTGGGAAGTACCTGGCTATTCAGATCTAGTCACCAAACACGGCTACAGCCATTTCAAGCAACAGTTTAATTCTGAATGGTGGTCTTACACCATGGCGATACTGAATATTTTCCACTCTGCAAATATACTATATATTATTTTTAATGAATAAATTGTGAAATAACACAAATTAATTAAAAAAAAATATTTGCCACGCCGGGGTTCGATCCCGCGACCTGCGGAATGCGAGTCAAGAGCCTTACGCTGGACTACGCCCGCCGTATCTACACGTGCAATAAATATGACATAAAATTTTCCGACACAAGTGATTTAATTTCAAAGTTGAAAATTGAACAAAGTCAACCCAATTTACGGTACACCAAGTTTGTTTTGCTGGCAAACTTTTGAACTCAGTTCGTTCTTTTGTCTTTTAACTAATGAACTAGCCCCCTAGCACAAATTACATCAATAAATAAAAATTTTAGCGGTAATGTCGCATTCCCGAGCACGACTGCAGATCACCAAAGAACAAACAACAGTTAACGCTGACTAAATATGTTTACATCTAAGCTTCCTCTCATTAAATACGGCCCTCTTCAAGACCGCATTTACAAATCCTTCCCCACAGCTCATCCTTGACCTGCATCAAAAAGTTGCCCAACCGGTTGGCGATATTATTCCTCTTGTATTACACTGAGAGAGAAACAGAATCTATTGTGAAGTGTCACATTTAATAAGAAAAACACATCTTTCGGAATCGATTTTTGACTATTGTGGAGTATTTACAAAAAATTCAAAATAATTTTGACTTTGTCCTTGAATTTCTTTCATGTTCAGTAATACAAAACATTGACATATTTAATTTAATATTGTTTCGTAGAATACTGCCTATATAAGGGAGCTAGTCCATATAAAACATGGCCTCTGGATTACGATCTAAATTGGGTGGTGGTCTTGTGTTGATTACATAATTGTATTATTATTTGTATGGTTGGAAAAAGTAATTAAATGTTTTGCAACAGTAAGTAATTCTATAGCACAATGACACATTATGTATTGTCCCCAAGGTGAGGTTATGTCGCATTGTCATAACTCACATACCATACCGGTAAGGTGATCGCTTAGACATTATAAATGCAGGATGCAGGACAGCGACGAACATATTAAGCCTTAGCAGAATTCATCCGTCGTAACCCATCGATCGTAGTCCCTACTTCCACAGGAATACGCAAGTATCCGATCATAAATAAACCACTCACGAGATTGATAACTTCGAATTTTTGTATGCGAAAAGTTTCGACACTATTTAACCATAGATATATGCCAATAAATCGACTATATGACGTCACACACCCATCCATGGAGGAAACTAAAAAAAGAAGGCCCGACCTTAATCCCGCTTAAATAAAACCACTTCATAAATTCCACTCAGTTCTCAATAGTTTTTCCATAGACATCTAAAGTTTTCTATTTGACGTCACATGGATTTTGCGTGTCTTTTTATTCCGTCACAAATTTGAATTGGAGTTATACCCCTCTGAATCCGATACTCGACAATTTAAGTGTCTCAGCGACTAGGGGACCGCCATACACTGGTTACCGACATTTTGTAAACTCGTCGGCTACGCCAGTCTCCTGCGATCGTCGGGCGGGATTGTTGCAATTCACGTCGTCGATGCTTTAAACATGGAGTCACTATTTGTGTCAGACATTTTGTGACAATGCGTGTGCTTTAGATCAATGCTAGGAATAAAAGAGTTGTTGTGAAATGTCAAAACTAGGACGTTTCAAGAATTCAACAATGATTGGTGGCGATGCGTGTCTCGTGGTTTTAGTAGCGATCTGTACTAACTGTTTGCGACGTGAATACCCAACAGGGGATAAGGGCAAAACAATTATTCAATACAATAAAAGTGTATGATTCAGAAAGAACGTACGTTCTTCAATTTCTGTTTTTAAATGTGAGAAGGAAGATATTAATGAATTAATTTAGCTACTTTTGATTTTTCGACTTTTTAAATTTGTTTAAATGCATATGTCACACGGGCGATTTATTTGGATCCATGCCAACTGATAATAAAGTTAACTCAACACCTCCTTGAAAAGTCATTAAAAGCTATGAAAAAAATAATTTCAAATTAGCCGATAACCCTAACCTAACGTAACCTATTTAACCATTTTTTTATATATTTTTTTATCACTCTAAATGACTTATCTGAGATGGTTCTAAGTTGGTTTCATTCCGAGTTGTCCGGTGACCGATTTATTTATGGCAGTATTTTCGTGGGTGGGATGCCCGCATAGAAGGATTCTGCGATATTTAAGATTATTATTTTATATAAGACTTCTTTCGAATCTTATTGTAATTGGGAAATCCAATTTGTGTGCTCCAAGGGCTTTGCTGAGTTTTGAAACGTTTGTAATCAATTTATTAAGTGGCGTGTGCGCAGTTTGGCTGATGCTTATACAGTAGCCGACAATCATCGATTATCATCATCATCATCATCAATCATCATCATAAATCATCATCAAACAGTATTAACAGGCTAGAGACTGTACGGTTGAAATTTAAGAATCCGGCTAAGAATGTAACTCTCGCGCCTTACGCAAAACCGTTTTCGTACGTGGATTTTTAATACAAACGTACTTTTATAATAGAACCGAATTAAAGCAATGTCAAAAGATGGCGCCACTTACGTTAAAAGTTTGCGTGATTAGCATCGCCTGGCAGGCGTAAGTACTGCCGATTTGTAATTTTTTGTATCTCTCCGGATATGATTATTATTGTTACTGCAGTAGTGAATAATAGTACCACGCGGCTATATATTACCTATGATGTTTTGCTGTCCGGTTACTTTGTCCCGGTGACTAGCTGTCACTGGATCACAATGGATCCGAGGAACCTGCTATTTTTAGAACCAGTTCCTTTCGGATTTATAAAATGATCGAAGCCGAACCAAAAACCGCCCGCAGCGTCTAGCAGCAAAAACTGCAGAGCGGGTTTTTAAATGCTAGTTAATAATAATTATGTTACATATTCTTCATACTTTTTCGTACATTATTTCTATTTACTATTAGTTTGTTCTCGACAACTATGCGTGTCTTGTGTTTTATTGTCTCGGTAATGAGGGTTCTAATGGTATAATTTGTTGGGAGATGATAGGAATCGTAATAGGTCTAAACAGGTGACTTTGAGAGAACGTTTTACTATTATTAATAAGAGTTGTCTATTGTTTAAGATGGTTCAAATATTTTAAAGGATTATTATAGAGACCCATTGTATATACGAGAGATAAAAATCTAAGATGGTTATAGCAACAATACTTGTAGTACATTACTTGTAGTACATTACTTGTAGTACATTACTATTGTGTCCACAATAGAGGAATGAGGAATGTAAACCCATATATACCACTAGTTCAAATCCGACTCGAAGGACCATTTTTCGGCTTCTGTGGTTATTTTATTATCTTTAAGGCCCCGTAACCGCTCTCGAAAAGAAGACGATGGAGAGATATGTAATTACGAATGTTGGACAGAGCGCGCTAATATTTTCAATGATAAAATTGAAGCGAAAATGATGAAAATGCTTAATAAAACATGACTCGTTTAAAACAGAGCAAAAATCTCGTGGAAGGTATCTTAAGTATCACTTAAAGAAACATTGTGAATTTTTTCACAAATATAACTTGTAAAATAATAAAAATAGACTTGTTTTAAATAATTTTCGGAGCATACTTTGAGATTTTTTTCTATCGAGGGAATTTCATATAATTTGCGTTTCGGCGTGGAACGTATCTAGATATTATCTTCAAAAATAACATATATTTTTTAAGAGCTTAAAACTTCAAATGTTTAAGGGAGATATGTAAGAAATCGGTGAAATTCGGATAGCGGCGGCTTAATGTGAATGCCGCACAAGAATCCCAACTGCCCCAGACTGTTCGGACCCAGTGGGACTATGGTATTTATTTATTTTTTCAGGTTCTCCATAAAACAGTTAAACGGGTTGTTCTTCTTTTTAACCCAATAACTTTTACATAACTTTTACCACTCTGTCACATTTTGTTTTTACCATAAATGAATTCTTTCTGATCTAAGAGGGGAAATTGTAGCAAGAGAGGAAGTAGGTCTAAAATGCCTATTGGGGGTGACAAACACGAGCTGCGTGTATACCTATTTCGAATGACAACCCACGTGATAGAATTAACATACGACATAAAATTTGTGGGAGACAAGTTTTTGAATTTTTTAAAAATATTTTTTTAAACATTAAAAATAATAATCGCTGTTACCTGGTAGGTTAAAAATTGGGAGTTTAAAAATTGGGAGTTTAAAAATTGTTTTATATTTTATGTCCTCATATCATTATTTTTTGTAACATTATAGAATACACGCAAGTCGAGGTGGCAGAAGACAACTGTGATTTGTATGAAATACACTTCTATCACCAGGAGTTACAACTCTGTAACGCAATTTTTACTACAAAAATATAAACACATATTTTTTTAAAACGCACACAGTCGTTACGTCTTTAGTACAGCAGATTTTAAAGTAATTATAAAATAAAAAATATTGGTAATTCTGTTGATGTTTTCTCCACTAATTGGTGGAGACAACTTTTTGTAGATTAAAAAGAAGACCGACTCATACACCAGAATATTATGGAGAAGATTACAAAATTTAAAAAAAAATGTGAATGGGGGCAGTTTCACTATGTTGTGACGTATCCCATCAAAGGTAACGGGTAAAGGAAGGAGATGATAAAAATAAAGGTTGGAAAGTAGCTGGCTATTCAGATATAGTTTCATACGAGGCTATAACAATTTTCAAGCAAGTTTCGATTCTGAATTGTGCAAGGGAGGTACTTAGAGTATGTACCGCTCTGATGCAGAAAAGTTGGATACGAGCTTAATTACTTCAAATGTTTAAGGGAGATATGTAAGAAATCGGTCGAAATTCGAATAGTAGACCCATAAGTTATTCCGCTATTGAAAAAATATTTATATTATCTACATGTTTTAAATAAAGGATATTCTATTATAATTCTGCTATTTCAAGTACACTTCCCAGGACCTTTCGTGCAGGTCTTCTGAACACAGGTACCATCTATGTATTATTATCTATAATATAATGGTAGGGGTTAACCCAGTTTAAGCAGGTATCTATTTCGAAGAAAACCTTTGTGATTTGCGAGGGTTTATTTATCATAAACTTGAGAGACTACCTTTTCCTGGGTAAAAAAAAGGTTTTTTAAGGCAGCCTTTGATATTATAGCACTTGACAGAGAATAAAGGATATAAATGATATTACAAAGAATAATTGACAAAAAATAAAGGATAATTCCATTATATAAGACACACCAACAAAAAATTGAAAGAGTACAGCATAAGTTTTTAAGATTTATTAATTATAAACTCGGAATACCTATCGAAGAACTAAATTATGTATATCTAATGGAATTACTCAATATAAGCGATTTAACGTCAAGGCGTGTAGTGAGCGATTTAGTTTGCCTTTTTAATATTGCGAATGGCAGACTGGACGCCCTCGATTTAACTTGTAAAATTAATTTGAGAGTACCCACGCGTGATACCCGTTCTAATGCACTTTACTTTGTTACCAATTCTACTAATAATTATTTTGAAAACTCTCCAATACAAAGACTTCATATACTCGGAAATAAATATACTTCAATTGACGTTTATCGACATCAATCGATTTCTAAATTTAAACTCAGTATATCAGAACATTTAAAATAAAGCTATAAATATCATGCACTATATAGCACCTTTATCGATATATTATTGTAGCTATGTTTCGATAAACACGTACCAAATATGTATAACAAAGATTGCTAATTATAAACATAAATAATGACAATCTTGTCTTATTTCTCTTTATAATTAAAATAACTATCTCACATTAATTTACGTGACCATATATTCTATTTTACCTGCTTTGTGTCATATCTAGTGTTATCTATGTTTTGTTTCTTATATCTTATGTTATCTTTTTTTTCTTACAGTTATATTATGTTTATATTATATTTTGTTATTTCCTATACTTTACCAAAAACATGTACTGCACTTTATGTAAAAGCCCTATGGGCGTTTAAATAAATAAATAAATAAATAAATAATTTATTCAGCATAAATTTCCAAAATTTCAGTAAACCTATAGAAACATCAATCAACTGTCACAACCTTCAGAAAGAACTTATGCTTCATATACCTGATGATCTCCTCACTTAGAGCTGCTTTGTATTTATTGAATTATTCATCTACTTATGCATTGGTTCTTGTATGTAAATAAATGTATATGTGTGAACGTGTATATACGTATGCATATACGTATATACACGTGTGTACACATATACGTACGAAAGTGTGTTGTAAAATGTTGAGATGAACGGTTTGCTTACCTTTAATTGGAATCATCGCTATAACAGTATCAGTTGGCAATACTTTCTCAGAAACAGTAGATGCGAAGTGCACGAAATTTCGTTACCAGAAGACTATATGGTAATATCATAAATATTTACTGCTGTTACCTTATGGCATACTGCTTACTAACAACGTATGCAGGGACGCTGGAGGTCTATATTCGTTTAAAATTAAATGTAGATTCGTTCATTCAAAAAACTTAGCGAGTCCTTGCGAGAGCCTTGAAGGAGTAACTATCTGTTACTTATACCAGGGCGGGTAAGTGGTGGATAACCTCCAATGCTGTTAATAATAATAATAATATTTGGATAATTTGTAGAGCGCCGTTTTTGTGAAAAATCACCTCAAGAGCGCTGGGAGCTCAAGGCGCAGGGCGCAAGGAGCTCAAGTTATCTTATATTATTCTTCTGCCTAGGTTCCATTTTATAATTTTTCGCGCCAAATTTTGCTTCTTGTATACTGTTCAACAAAATTGTTTTTCATATAGGTATATCACATAAATAAATAAACAAAAGAGATAGGTTTTGTAAAACATAGAATATTCGACTACGTTTGGTGGTAAAATCGACGAGCTCTTATCCAGAAAATGTCGAGCAGGCGTTTGGAGTGGTGAAGAAAGGATCAATGAGGCTTTTTCTAAGGAACACTTTCCAATGAAATAACGGTAGAAAAGGCACAGTATTTCTACATGTGTTGAGGTGGAAGGAAGGGAGAGGGTAGTGTAGCGAAGATTAAAATTGGGATTTATTTATTATTAAGTGACTACTCACCATCAAATCTATTATTGCGAATGTACACACTAAAAGTATAAATACATCAAGCGACGATGAGACATAGTTTTTTTCTATTCCGCTCGTCTCGGGTTCGCTTTGCATATTTCTGGTTTTCGTGCATTTCGTTAACGGTGTGCCCTGACGTCGTGAAATTTGCGTAGGAATTTAAATGTAGAAAACGTAACCACGCAAGTACTCTCAGCCAGCAAGAAAATTTCGATCACGAGTAATGCGAATTTGAAATAATACCATTATGTCCAATGCAGATCACAGCAGATCAATCAGAGGAAGCTAGGCTAGCAATCCATAATGGAATTCTGATACCAACTCGGATGGTTGGCAGTGAAGCATGAAATTGGCAGTGGAAAAAAGAAAGTAAAATAAATGCGACAGAAATGAGATCCTTGAAGAATTTATTTATTGTTCTTGTTATTCGCCCATAGGGGCTTTTACATAGATTATAAAATATTATTTAAGATATATCGGGGATTACACATACATAGAATTTATATCAAAAGTTTTAAATTTTAAAAATATACAAGTAGTTTTTGGAGAATATAGCGTAAAACCGTGAAATATTTTAAACAATATAATATTTGACAATAACATAGAACAAAATATAATATAAAACATTACAATAACACATCAAATCGTTAAATACACCCACGTTACAATAATTTGTAGGATTCCACATAGTGTTGGTTTAAATTGCATTTTAGATTGTAAAGGGAATCAGCGAATATATCTACAATACCACCAAACTTGTTGCCTAAATCATGCATCCTATTGGTAAGTGAGTGTGATTGATATTTGGTTGTGTATGTGCTGCTAAAGAATGCTGTATTTTGTCTAGTATTTCTTGTCGGTACATGGAGTTTAATAGTAGCAACGATGGCAGGGCTGTCAATTAGGTTGTTCATGACTCTGTATAATAAAATTAGGTCTGAAATGATTCTTCTGTCAGACAGCGTAATTAAATGAAGTCGATTCATCAAACTTAAATAATTAATGTTTTCTATTGGAATTTTGAGCTTGAAATTTAAGTACCTTAGAAATTTGTGTTGAACCGGTTCCATTTTGTTAGAGTGTACTTTATAGAAAGGGGACCAAATAGATGAATTATATTCCACTTGACTTCTATCTAATGAAATGTTGAGTGTTTTCATGCAATCCAAGAACTTAACAATAAATCACAAGAGTCATGGCTGAATATAATAATAATATGATGTGCAATATGGGGTGGAAGGAGACGCCTGGTACGCCTTAAAAGACATGGAACGGTCAAGTAATTCAAAGAAAAGAACAGGAATTAAAATGGTCCATTTTTACTAACAACTATAACAACACGCATACATACTATCACAACACGCATACATACTATCACAACATCATAACACCTAACACGCATATTACAAAAAATAGTTTCTTTTTTTAGAAACACAAATTAAGAACCTAAGAACCTGTTTTACCTTTTGAAGTACATAGTTGAGGTTAAATATTTAAAAAATTACCTTAAAAACATATATTATAGGTTATACATTATAGGTTATATTTCATTCAAGATAGCCGCCAAACTAATAAATTTTATGTAAAATTTGTTTTAACTAAATAGCTATTTCAATTACACTATTTTTCATCTCCGATAACTCAAATATATAACTTAAGCTGTATATTAATATAATTAAGTTAAATTAAAATAATGTAAGGTATATTTTTGGCACGTTCCTGAGTGTAATTTACTCTCAGTATCGCCCTAGTGTAAGACCACCATTCAGAATTGAAACGTGGCTTGAAATAGCTTTAGCCGTGTTTGGTGACTAGATCTGAACAGCCAGGTACTTCCCCACCTTTCTCTTACCCATCTCCTTCACCTCCCCACATACATTCAGCCTCACACCATACCTACCCCATTGGGGATGTCATAATCTCACTTGCTCCAGACGGGGAGCTTGTGAGGTATTCACATAAAAAAAGTTGAATATGTATTCAACTTTTGTATGTACAATGATAATATTTCATCTCAAAAAATAATTGTATTAAAACTCAGTACCTAATTAATGGAAATTTTCATATAATACTGTTTCGCAGCTGCCCTTTGATACTTGAAAAGTTTCGCAAACCTCGAAACAAAAAAGAAAACTTAAAAAATTAGGGACTCTTCCCTTGTAAGGCCTTGAAGGCCTTTAGGGTAAAGTCGGTTTACGGGCGATAATTTTACGTGATAACGTCATATAATAACGATGGAGTTGAAGAGAGATAGATGCGTCATGAGCCGAACGCTTAGGCCGAACGCTTGTTCCGCGTTCTCGCTTGTATGCTCGGCTCAGGCGGAACGTGACAACGAGTCATGCTTTTTCGTGCATGCAGCCGGCGTTCATCGATTTATAAGACGTTATCACGTCAAAACGATTTAGGTACCCTTAACAATGATTCACTAAAAATGGGATTAAAAACAAAACGTTCATAGTAATACCGGAAAAGTACTATAAGTCGTCAAACAGTTTCAATAAAAAAAGATATTTACGACATTTTTGTTATCGGTCAACAAATTCATTTCCGCGTTTATTAATTCTTGAATGAATATAGTTTTACAGTATTCTCAAATAATTCTACAGTGCAAATAAATTAGTACAATTCTATTGAAATTCTAAGGAATGGACTCGTAATAACACAGGAATTAAAACTGTAAAAAAAATACAAGGCAAGCAGGAAAACGTTGAGTAATATCAAAATAAATGCTAGAATATTGCTGTGTTGATTGAATAAAAATGTCTACAGCTTAAAAATACAAATAGATAAATAGGTAGGTAAGTACCGAAAACATAAAATCTATTTTGATCGATATAATTTGAAGAAATAAAATATTTGCTTACAATGGTAGAAAGAACTTGAAGAAAGAAGATATGTATCGAGATTTTCGCAGCCAAAAGTTTTATAAGTTTATTTCAACTCTATAAAGGTGGCCCTGATGAAAACAATTTCCCTATGTCATCTGAGGTGCTGTGTGGAGGGTCTTTTTGAGGAGTGGAAGGAATGAACATTGGTCTTGAAGAGACCTATGTTGTAGGAAGGAGGAAACACAGAGTCCGGCAAATCGTTCCACAGCCGAGTAGATGAACACAAAACGAGTCGAAGAAGCGATCCGTTCTCATGTGACAAATGTCAACTGTGTACGTCTGTTGGGCACGCGTTTGGCGTGTTTCCCGATTATGCACCGGTGCCGAAGGGATCAATGACGCCAGTTCTTCGGAGGATCTTCCATTGAAATACCGGTAGAACAAGGATAGCATTCCCACCCGACCCTGTGCTCTAAAGATTGCAATCCGTCTGTTAAGATGGGAGAATCTATTAAACGGACCGCCCGTTTCTGCACAGAGTCGAGAGTATTTTTCAGGTATTTTGGAACTCCAGATCAGAGGTGGCCGCCGCGCTAGCTCTTTCTTTAGCCAACGTTACGGTGCCCATCTGTACAATCCGTATTTGACATCTGATTATTAGACACGTCACATTACACATCTGCCCTGATGATGGAGTTACGCTGTGACACTGAAACGTTGGCTGAATATTATGGGGGCAAACGGACGAAAATGCTGGACTGCATAAACATAGCAAATAGTTTTATAAAAAGATTAAGTAGGTAGGTATCTATATATATCTTTTTTACAAACTAATTTTGAAAGGCTTTTATTGCAGGCAGATGATACAATGAATATCCTTGAAAACTGTGAAAAATTGGGATTTTAAAATTTATTTTTTTTTAAATTGTTGACAGACGAAATATTATTTTGGGAAAAGCAGACAAATTAAATATTGAGATAAGGTTTTATTTTCGATGTGGTGTCAATTTAAACATCTGTCTAAATTTGTTTTCACTAAATAAATAAAACTCAACTTACATGTGAAATCATAGCGACAAACGGTTGCTATCCGTTGCTGAAGATTTCTAGTTGTCTTCTCTGGTCGATCTTCAGAACTAACAACAAACAACGAGCATGTTCGTTGTCAAACTCACGAAATCAGCATCCGTAGAAACTAAATAAGAGGTTTCTTAGCCAAACACAACTAAAAAACCAAAACCTTTTGAAGAAAACAGCACTCAAAAACGAATTGAATCAATTTATGAAATTATCAATTATTATCATGTATCACCACTAATGTTTGATTTAATCACAATTATCCAATAAAAAGCTTTGTAAAAATACCTTTTAACTGTTTTGAATACTCTAAACACGGTTTAGCAAAGAAATTTATGTAAACACAAACTAAACGTCAAGTTCACCGTCCGACAACGAATTCCAAAACCAATCAATTAGTGGTTTCTTTCGCATGATTCGGTTCGATTGCGGCGATTAGCAACGTCTATCAATGATGGAACTGGACTTTTTCAGTGTGATTTATTAATAAATCAGCTAGGTATCGGAACCGTTCTTGGTGGCAATGATGGTTTTTTTGTCAAGTTTTTTCACGATGTTCTGTTCGGCGGCAGGCAATGACGCACGTCCGCTACGCGCCCCTTCAGGCAAATTACTGACTCGTCTGGTGTCTGAGTGGCTGCTCAGCCCAGCAGTTGTTCTGGTATACTTCAACATGCACAGTCTGCACGCACACACCACGAACCGGTCTGCTTCAGTTTGCTTGCGGCCAGCGGCTAGGTAGAATACCTCTCGGCTGAGTAGGTACTACATAGTTGGGAGGGAAGGGATCACGCCACGAGCTTGTGCTCGCAGAACCAATCTCCGGCACAGCTGTTTCAACAAGGCGAAGCAAACAGTGAACGCATACAAACTGTTTTATTAGATGTGGCGAACTGTCACAAAACCAAATTTTATGAATAATTACTAATTACATATTAAATAACTTAGTTTTGTAGTGACCGACTGAAGGCTCGGGCTTCGAATAGAAATTAGCGGAAACTTCGGCTCAACCGTAAGCTGTATTCGTGATATTGTGATATATTAGATTACATTTGGCGTGTGTGTAGGTATGCCACTAGAATAACTCAAATGTTGTTTTAAATGAATCTGTTTTATAAAATTCGTCTAAAAGTTAAAAAATTAAAGGGTTAACAATTTTTTTTATTTTTGTCAAAGTTTATCGTTTAAATTTAAATAATAATAAATTATTATATTACAACCAATCCCTTCATGTCACTTCAAACTGAATAATAACATGGAAACCGCCGCCATCAAGTTCCAAAAGTTTTGGATAAAATTTTCAATTCGTTCCGGTGTTGTGAGGGTGTTTAAGTGAGCTTTCCCCCTCAAGTGCTGAACCGCGTGGTAAACTTGAAACGCCTTTTTCTCGAAACGATGTTTTTTGAATTTGTGTGCTCTGTAGCTCAAAAAGATTTTAACCAATTATTTTCAAAATTTGCAAGTACTTTCTTTATATATAATTACGCTCAACACGAACCTAAATTCATAGTTATATCATTGTCCAAAGTATTTTTTAATTGCAAAAAAATGTCAAAAAAATCAAGGTGTCCTGTTTACACGTCTGTAAAAAATTATTATTTTCATTTTTTTGGGAAAAATTAGGTTCACATATAAGAGACATATGATCTTAAACTAAATTCAAAATCCTATTGATTTGAAATGAAAACTGTGGCCTCCAGAATGCACACAAAAGCTACGTCTGATGGTGACGTTCGATGGGTAGCTGCTGATAATTTTCACATTTTCCGAGGACTTCTTAAATAGGTGTATAAAATGACCTCAAAGTTTCAATTAATTATATCTATTTCTTCTATGCCAAAAAAAAACTAGTCCTACTTGTAATTCCCCCCTTAAACGCACTATTAATATACACATATTTGGCTTTGAAGAGTAAAGTTTTTTCCAGTTGCTCCAAGCGCCATTTGGCTCAAGGCCGGAATTGGGTATCCTATTTATAACAACAATAATATGTCATGTAGAGAATACGGAATACCAGATAAGTTCTAATCTAGATCTAGCACGATATATAATGTAACAACGACCTAGAATTGTATTTGTAATTCCGAGAAAGCGTTAAAATGAATCACTGATCATTTAACGCTTTCTTGGAATCAATGAAGAATGACCCAAACCAGTCAATCGATAACAGATATCTCCAATATTATTGTAAACATTGATTTCTTTAAGAATATAAATTCGGTTTTTTTATAGGATTATGATTTTTGAGCGATAACTGTAAATTCCTTCTTAATCTTACTTCAATGAATGACATAATATTTTTCAAATGTCTTATCTATGTTTCTGGCTCGGTATTATCAAATCGAATTCCAAAGAAATAAACAGGCATTATTCCTACCTCAAACTATCACAAATAAATAGAAATATTAAATGCTTTGTTTTAATGTGGTTTGTTCTATAAATAAACAAACCCTCGGAAGTTATGGTAGCAAAATACAAAATTGTATTTTGCTACTATAACTTTTTGTTTTATTCGAGTATTTTCTTTAAACCGACTCAGCAGTAGAGAGTCAAACTCCAGACGAGGTCTTGAACCTCATAGACGCGCTGCAATATTAAGGGAGTCCGAAAATATTTTGTTAGTGTTGTTGTATCGATTGGCTGAAATCTATTACAGTTTCAAAACTGCATTTCCCTTCATAACTCCCTTCATAAAATATTGATCTCTTTGAATTTAACTTATCGACAGCAACACTTCAAATAAATTCAACATTATATTATACATGTACGTATTTTATCAAATACATACCCATGTTCTATTCCAAAAATAAAAGATTTGAATTCATTTATTAATACGAAAGTATAGACAGCTTAGGCCATCCGCTCGTGGAGAAACTGAAAAAAAATGTTGGCGACTCAATCGCTATCCACAGAAAAGGAACTTGTTAATTTCATTGGCGGTCCGCACACAGGCAACTTGTTAAAATACCAGTTGTCAAGGGCGACGCGGTGACTAGTTGCCACGTTGTCAGGTTGCCGTGGTAGCGGCTCATGACCTGTCAAGTTTTCAAGTAATTTGCGATATGTCAGATCAGAAAAATATTGATTTTGTTCAGGAGGTGGTAAATTGAATTGCGCCGTGAACTGAGTTGCCAAAAGATGAACAATAAACTAACAAACTAAACACTTCACAAATTTTAAACTTAACAGCCCTTTAGATCACATTTTAAATATTCAAACTTTAGAAAACAGACGAAAATTAAACGACCTTACCTTTTTATAAAAATTGTTAAACTCTGAATTCCATCGCTCCAAACTCCTTAATCTAAATCTA
This sequence comes from Glyphotaelius pellucidus, assembly GCA_936435175.1. Taxonomy (NCBI): domain Eukaryota; kingdom Metazoa; phylum Arthropoda; class Insecta; order Trichoptera; family Limnephilidae; genus Glyphotaelius; species Glyphotaelius pellucidus. The sequence continues at coordinate 12,274,964 of OW386556.1, forward strand.
ATAAATCTCAATAATGTACCAATGCGAACAACTAGACCAGGGTTTCCCAAACTTTTTCCGTAACGGAACCCTTTGCAAATCTGCAAATTTTAATGGAACACCTGGCTTATTTTTCAGATTGGACAATTTCTAATAGCAAAAAATAAAAAAATGTAAATAAGCACATTATTAATATTTTATCATTTATATTCCATTTTTTTGTTTGCATTTAAATTCATTAAAATTATTTATATTCCATTCTTTTGTTTACTTATTTTTAATATAAACAAAAAATTGAATACAAACAAACAAAAAATGGAATAAATAAATCACGTTGATGATTTCGAGTCCGTGAATTACATTTCTTCTTGATATCAGGTGTAATATTGGTAAGTTGGATTCTAATATCTGGTGTGGCATCGAGCCTGTTCCTGCACTTTGATTTCGTTGCAACGTATGTATATATAAAATCCGTCTTCGCATAAATAGGTTGTAGAAAACGGAAGTAAAACAATAATAACTTGTTTTGATAAATTTGGGTACTCTTCTGACAAACTCGCCCGGAAATCATTAAAGGTTGATCTTCTACCTAGAAGGGTTTATTAAATAAATTAAGAACTATTGGAAAAACATATACATATAATAATTTCTTATGTTGCAATATGAATATATTATGTGTACACTACATTAAATGAAATTCTTCCGACAAATTGTCGCGGAACCCCTATTCAGGTTCCGCGGAACACAGTTTGGGAAACCCTGAACTAGACAAACATTAAAATTTTATGTATAAATCTCATTCCAACTGTAGTTTTCATTCCCCAGTAAAACGTATGGACAGTCTTGTTAAAAAAGATTTTAAGGATATGGATGTATTTGACAATAATTTGTACCTACTTTGCAAACTGACGGCCGGCGTAGTCCAGCGGTAAGGCTTTTGACTAGCATTCCGAAGGTCGCGGGATCGAATCCCGGCGTGGCAAATAAATTTTATTTTGAGTAATTTGTGTTATTTCACAATTTATTCCTTTAAAAATATATATATTGCGGCACGTTCCAGAGTGGAAGATACTATTGGTATCGCCCTGGTGTAAGACCACCATTCAGAATTGAAACGTTGCTTGAAATGGCTTTAGCCGTGTTTAGTGTCCAGATCTGAATAGCCAGGTACTTTCCAACCTTCCTCTTCCCCAACTCCTTCCCCTCCCCACTACCTCGGCCTCACAACATACCCCGATTGGGGATGCCATAGTCCCACTGGCTCCAGACGGGAGCAATTGGAACTCTTGTGCGAGTTTCTCTCTCTCTTGTAAAAGAGAGAGAGAAACTCGCACAATATAAAAAAAAAAACTTCAAACGTCGTACGTGCAAACAGTTTCTAACTAGTTTATAGTTTTTATTATTATGTACATAGTATGTAACGGATAATCTCTGGTTAGGTGTGAAACCTTCCACATCCTCGGAGGACTAAGCGGATGATATCACAATTATGAAATAAATGGAATTCGAATCAAATGCCTCTTGCTTTCTATCATAATTGCGGTAATGCAAATATTTTTATCATAATTACATGTTTATTTCTGTCTGCCAGACCATACTTGACAAAATATCAGCCAAATCATCACCCGTTATTAAAATAAAGTTATTAGATCATCGCGGTTGTTTTACTAACATATGTACCACTGTTTATTTATTTATTTATTTATTTCTATACATTACAGTATTTACCTATAGATCAGTTTCGAAAACATTTTTACATAATATATTTTATAATTTCATTATGTTGGGTGTAAGGTAGGTTTGTGAAGGTGAAACTGTGGATAGGTATTGTTGTATGTTTCGTGAACACCTCACTAGGAGAACCTGTGCTGACAATGGGTACAATGTTTTATTAATTCAATCATTTTTAAACAAAAAATATTATAAAATAGTTTTAAAGTTTTAAATTAACTAAGATTTACAATGATGAGGCTACAGAAAATAAAAGCTAAAGATTTAATATCATGTTTTGATGTGTCAATACTGTCTTAACCATATTGATTTTAACTTATACCCGTATGTGTAATACTGAAAGTCGGGAACATATGCGTACTGCTCGAAGATATTGAAATATAAGAGATATATTATGATGGCCGCCCGGCAGTCTAATAATCCTAGTTTGACTAGGAGATTTAATTGATTTTTTTAAGGTGTGCAGTAGTATTGGTTAACAATATCGGCGACGCCAGGAAGCAAAGTCCCACGCAGTAAAAACTGCCAATAGCACATCTTTTATATTTACAAATCTTTGGTACTCCTCATTGTCCAGAATACTAATGGAAAGAAATAATTTGGCTGAGCCACCTGGCCGAGGACATTTGTAATTTTTCACTAAATAAATATAAAAGATTGTAGCTGGGGAAGTTTAAGTTTGTACTGTTGTTTTATCTAGTGAAAAATACAACTCCGATGATTTGCAGTTTCAATTCAAATAATAAAAACGACTCATAACAGGTTATGAGTCGTTTTTTATCGTCTTATTCACTAATATTTAATACTACTGAATTTAACATACATTCTAAAAGATGATCTGAAATGTTCTGCCGCAGGGGAACCGGTAACTGAAGGTGCCCAACTATCGATCGGATATCATCGGCTTTCTTCGGATATTAGATCCGAACGGGCGACAGTTTACTCTCTAATATAGTAGTACAACTTTTCTGACCTCTTTTGAGACACATCAAAACTTCATTTAAATACCTATACTAACATCATCAGTTGAAATAAATTGAAACCACGTACATGTTTATAAGGTCTACCATGAAGTTACGATTTCTGTGTAAAAGGGCATTAATAATTAAATAACTAACCAACCATCACGCCGTTTCCCCGCAGGGGTAGGCAGAGAGGACGAACCGCCAAACAACACGATCTTGGCACACACTCCTTGCCTCGTTCACATTCATATATCGTCTCATACACGCTCTTCTATCATTTTGACTCTTGACATCGCCCGACTCAAGTATCTGATTCACTTGGTCGTGCATTCTTGTCTTCCTCGGACGTCCCCGACTTCGTCTACCATTCATATTTGCGTCATATATTCTCCTTACACTCCTTTCCTCATTCATTTGCTCTACATGCCCAAACCATCTGAGCGTCCCTTTCTTAATCTTATTCATTACACTTACATGAATAAGATTAAGAAAGGGACGCTCAGATGGTTTGGGCATGTAGAGCGAATGAATGAGGAAAGGAGTGTAAGGAGAATATATGACGCAAATGTGAATGGTAGACGAGGTCTGGGATAATTAAATGAAGTATTAATAATGAATAATTAAATAAAGGGGATAATTAAATAAAGTATTAATAATACGTATTACTTATTATAAAGACATGGATTGTGAAGACGCGAAGGAATAACATTGAAGCCATTCTAAAATCCGTAAAATATAAAATACGGTTTTCCAAAAAATCTCAGCGTGGGCAGAGCTTATAGTGTGTGCCGGCTTCTCAGGTACTGCCGAGACAAGAAATGAATGCTGTAGCTAGGCCTGAGAGATCTCTTGTCAAGTCTCCTAGCTGATATTTCTATGGGAGGTGCACTGTGCAGTGTGCGGTGTGCGGCTCGCACTGCCGACTGGTGACTAGAATGACTAGTAACTAGTAAGTAGGAGCTGCCAGCGGATACCCCGCCACATGGGTTGATTCGGTTGATTATAGACTGCGTTCCATGCATCAGTGAGCTTTGTCGGTGGAAGAGTAAATAAATATACATTTTTCCAGCTATACAACTTGATGGTGATTGCCGTGAGATGGGGATAGAATATTGTACTTAAGTTCTAAACATAGAATGAAGAAGAACCCAAGAAATGCTGCGTGGGCGTGTTTCGTGATCCAATTTCGTGGTCAATCAGATCTTAAATTTACAATACAAACTGTGTTTCAATATGATTATGAAATTCAAATGTGATGGCGACGTCAGGTAAGTGTAAGAGAGACAGAGCGGTCGCTAAATGGGCTAGAACCAAAAGGTACTAAGTCAGTGGTAACATTATTTGTTTCCATTCAAATTGTGGGTATGGTACTTCTAGAGCAGCGGTTGTCAACCTTTTTGAGCCTGCGTACCCCTTGACTCTTGCCACGAATTTGTTGTACCTCTATCTCTATCTATCTTTTGTACACTTGTAACGAAATATATGTTTCATATGTGATTTTTTAATACTCTCATTTAATTACAGGAATTTGACAATCAATTAATGTAATTTTATATAGAGTGTAATCCGACTGTGATCTGTGATTCTACGCGTGAAGTTGAACAAATTTTGTTCCACGTCTAAAAAGAAAATTAATGACTTTATTTTTTTAGGAGGGTCCATAGAGACAATTTTTTTTAACTTAAAATTTTTAATTTCCAATCAAAGTTTTTTCGATGCACCCTAATGTAACCATAAAATAAAACAAAAATTTCGACAAAAAGTACCACAGGTTGAAAACCACTCTTCTAGAGTTCTGTTTTATTTTATGGTTACATTAGGGTGCATCGAAAAAACTTTGATTGGAAATTCAAAATTTTAAGTTAAAAAAAATTGTCTCTATGGACCCTCCCAAAAAAACAAATCATTAATTTTCTTTAAGAAATGAATTTTAATAAGTACGAAGTGATTATTTCTCCAAGTTGAATATTGTTTACAATAGAGTGTGAAGGATAAGTACTTGAAAAAAAAATGTTCTGATTTTATTTTTTTTTACAATTTTTTATAAAAGAATGTGTCACATTGTTATTTACTTATTTGAATTACAGGTAAGTAAGTACCTTTGTTGAAATATTACAAGAGGAAAATTATAAAGTTATTTCTAGAAGAAAACACAATACAAGCTTTAATCTTCGTTGGGGTTGCAAAATTGTATCTATATTCTTCCTTCCCGTTTCCTTAATCCATATCTTAATGCTTCTTTTGAAGTCGGTTATTTTTTAATGGTTTTTATTGCAAGAGGGAGCATAATTATGGATGATGGTTTAGGTCACCCACATTTAGCCCTAAATTGAGTAATCTTTATAAATTTAGCTTATTATCGTAAATAAATTAGTGACAATGGTGCTGGGAAAGACAAATACGAGTATAACAGAATAAAAAAAATGTTGCGTTCAAGTGACAAATGATCTGTACTATAGTTTTCTAATTTAAGTAATCAAAATCTAAATGTTTTTCAATTGTGCCGTTTTTTGTCGTATGTGGGTTTAAAGAGTGAACTTTTCATCAACTTGAAATATTGAAAAAAAATAGTTTTTTCTATAACCCTGTTCAGCATAGTGTTTTAGGATGTTGTTTTTTTTGTGTTTATCAAGAAAGAAACATGTGTCGGAACTGAGGTGTATAGTTTTTAGATCTGCTTTTTATAAAGATGGGAAATGCTTGCGGTTAAGTTATCATTCGATTGAAACTCCCAATTTACCGATAATTACTAATAAGGAACATTAGGGTGTTATTGATTTCATGACAAACAGAACATTAGCCCCACCATACCGGAGGGGGGTAATACGCATCCCGCAAAAAAAGCATCAATCTCCCGATCAAAAAGTTTTTTTCTTTGCTACTTGCATTAAGGGGTTACATGGGTTTCACCGTTTCAAAAAATCATTTTTTTATTATTGTCTTATTAGGTTCTACAACATCTCTAGAATATTGTCCTAAATTTTCAAGACGATCCGAGAAATAGTTTCGGAGATACAGCCTTAGGAAGTTGCGCGCTCAAGGCTAAATAATAATGAAAGCTTGAACCAGTTAATCTGGAAAGTTACTCCAAAAATACTTCCTGCTGGTTCAAAGGTCGTTGATATTGCTGCATTAGTTTCTGCTTGCACTTTTAATGAAGGAACGTCAGCTTCATCAACTTTATGACCCTGGAATCGACGATTCATTGTAAGTTGAAAATAAAAATAAAATTTCCAGTTTTATTGTCACTCAAAACTTTAAACACATTTTTCTCGAAACAGTGTTTTCAAAGTCGGTTGTCAAGATTTCTCGAGAACTACTCAACCGATTTTGATGAAATTTTACGTTCGTCTTTGAAATACAATTCTTAAGAACTTGGACGAAGAATTGATTTTTCTTACGATTACAACTATTTAAAAAAATAAAAATGTAGAGCAAATTTCATTTTTTTTTAAAAAGGCTTACCAAAAATCCAATTTTCACTTTTTTTTTACCCTTCGTCCAAGTTCTAGTTTATGGTCTTAACTAAAATACGTATTTTTGTTTTTTACTTCAAATGATCCTGTCATGAGTTCTGCTGTCATCGCGGACGCACCTTTTTTTCCGAAGGGTCACCGGAAATGACGTCGCAATGGCAGAGTTTTAAATATTTTCCTTCGAAAATTTCAAAAATTCTTTGTCAAATGTGTATGTTTAAGAAAATAAAAAGTTTTAATAAAATATTTTATTTTTTGCATGGAAAAAAAATTGTTGAAAATAGGCCGATTTTACCCCGATTAAACCCATGTAACCCCTTAAACCAAATCTGAGGATGCCAATAATCCCTGATATGAAATTACTATTTTATGTAATTTTTTCAGCTTCTCACGAAATCCCATTTAATATTTACAAAAGTTAAGTTTTTTTACAAAAACACTCAAGTGGTAGATTGCTGCCTTTGATTTTACACTGCTTTTACAATTGAAGTACCGAGAACAAAATTTAGCTCATGATGGAAATGAAAAATTACTTGAAAATGTTGGAAGCTGAAAAAGTCGATTTTTCCTTTATTTCCTTTCTAGAAATTCCATGCAGAAAAAAACTTAGTGATTGTTTTTATTGCAATAATAATTTGATTTAGGACAACTATTGTGAAAAACACCCATCTGGGTTATCTTCAATATTGCGTTTCGTACATTTTGTACAAATAAAAAACATGGAAACGACCTCTTGTGGTAAGATTTTTTCAGGTATTTACATTAGCTTAGTACAGAGCTACTTACAGTACTGAGCTAATGTTGAATGTGCCACACAACGTGGCACATTCAACACGTGAATGTGCCACGTTGAGTGAGCCGCTCGCAACTAGAAAATAAATAATTAAATATTCAGAGCAAAATACAGCGTATGAAATCAATTGTGACTAAGATAGTGTATTCTGGTCTTCCTATCAATGTTCAAGTATTATTGTTTTTATACTTTTTTATCTGAGCAGGTACCTAGAGTCCCAATCGCACCAGAGTCCCAATTGCTCCCAATCATCTAGCGTCAGTGAGACTACGGTATCCTCAATCGGCGTACGTTATTAGGCTGAATGTAGAGGGAAGGGGACGTAGATAGGGCACTGGAGGTTATCCACCACATACCCGCCCCGGTATAAGTAACTGATGGTTACTCCTTCAGGGCTCTCACAAGGACTCTAATTTTTTTTATGGAACGACTCTACATTTAATAAACGAAACTAGACCTCCAATGTCCCCGCATACGTTGTTAGGCAGCAGTATGCAAGTGCTTGCTAGATAGGGCAGATAGGGCAGAGGAAGGCTAATCAGATCTGGTCACGTTTACAAGCTAAGTTTCGATTCTGAGTGGCGGTCTTTCACTCAATCGATGGATTCGTAGCCAAAATTGCTGACGTGAAAAATTTTGCGGCGTCTGTACGAATTCTTGACATTCTCATGAGATCTGCCTGTTGCCAAGCCTAGAATCTGAAGTCCTTAGAATTATTGGCTTCTAGCCTAGAGCCTAGAGTCCGTAGTTCGTAATGTTGGCTTCCTGCCAAACCTTCGGCCAAGGTTCAGGGTCCCACGCCCGAAGGATCGGAGGAACATGCCTGGCTTGACTAATTAGAACCTGGCATAATATAAGTACAAACACAGTTCTAAGTTTTCCAGTGCGATTCTATCCATCGTAAGGGAGTTTTATACTAACTTGCATAGCTATCGGCCATTGTTCCCAATCCTACTGAGTTTAATATTTAAATTTTGGCTCAACACTCCTCAAAAACACAAATATGCTCTTTCGAAAGCAATTCTCCGATCAATTCCCAATCCTACTGAGTTTAATATTAAAATTTTGGCTCAACACTTCTCAAAAACACAAATATGCTCTTTCCAAAGCAATTCTCCGATCAACAGGCGAATTAAGCGTTACTAAAAATATCACTTAGCTGATCGGAGACTCAGATTGTTCGATCGAATAGTTGGGAATAACGGTCGTAAGAGACAGTCGCATCTGTGCGATTTTTGTACGTCTATAAAATTGGCACGCATTATAACAGAGATGGTGACCAGACAACTCGGAATGAAACCAACTCAGAACCATCTCAGATAAATCATTTAGAATGATAAAAAAATACATTTAAAAAATTGGTTAAATAGGTTACGTTAGGTTAGGGTTATCGGCTAATTTAAAATTATTTTTTTCATTGCTTTTAATGACTTTTCAATGAGGTGTTGCGTTGACTTTATTCTCAGTTGGCATGGAACCAACAGAGATAGATATATTGAATGTGAAGCCTATTTTTAGGGTAAATGGTGCCCCAAACTTGCTCTTCCGAGTGTACTTCCCTTCCCCAATCCTTTCAGTCTCACAATATACCCCAAATGGTGAGGATGTCACAGTTCCACCATCCTCGTCCCCGTCTCCTTATCCTGCCCAAACCCTTCAGTTTCACAACATTCCCCGATTTGGGGATGCAATAGTTTCACCAACCCCGGTTAGCACGGAGCAGTTGGGACTCTTGTGTGGTACTTATTAACGTAAAAAAGCACATTCAGAAAAATGTATGTTTAGTGACAATAAGCCCCTCGTCCCACTGGCGACCCGATTTGCAACGTAGTGACTGTAGGACTTTACTGCGCGGTGTCTCCGGTTTTTGTCGAATCCGAGCATTAGATCTGCATGTATCCCATCTGGGAATCTGGGTCATCCTCATACAGGAATACTAATAGACAATCAACTCGTCGCCTATTCTCACTCTCACCGCACGGCCTTAGGAATTATTCTTAAAATAACTACGCGATATCTTCCCTCAACGGTTAATAATTTTTATTTTTACATCTCTTTTCAGACTATCTAATAAAAACACAGCATATAACACGAACTGAAAAACTTTAGATATTTAAAAGAGAAACAGTAGAAATTAAAGAAAATAATGATAGGTACATTCAAACTAAGTTCGCCTGAATATTTGCTTAAAAACATACGTAAACGTTTGATGGAATACATGATTGTTAGCAATATTATATTTTTTCTAGTTGCATTGTAAACGTGAAGATGGTAAGGCAATATTAGGCAATATTATGATATTATGCAACAATCCTTAAGAGCTGGTTCACACTCAGCTATCAAATATAAAAGATCATAGCACGCCAAATAACGCTCTCCATACAATCCCTTCAGACCGTTCACACCTAAGCGTTTTTAAGCGCAGATCAATCATAGACAATACACATCTCAGACGTAACCGCTCCAGACGTGATATCCCAGAAGATAACTCTCTCCTTCTCCGACTAAAACAGGAGAGGGGGTCATTGTAATTACGGAGCTGCCTAGACCGGTGGATGACAGATGTCAAGTTGACAGATTTCAGTACAAAAAATATGTGTTCCGTTGCCGCTCCCTAATTCGACTGACCCCCTCTCCTACCACAGGAAGAAATATTTGATAGCCTCGTGTGAAAGGACAAAAGATAAGCGCTCGCGAATCAACAGATATCTGCTCGCAGATATATAGCTCAGTGTGAACTAAGCATAAGTGTTTCAGATTGTTACTGTAACAAATTCAATACACACAGCTCTGTAACTACTTTCATAGTACCTACTTATATCTTTTATATATGCAATTTTCGTGTACCTTTCATTTTTATAATAATAATAACAAACTTATGTACACTTATAATAGCAGAAAGAAAACTTTAAATTACATTTACAATTGCAGAAAATTAACTATTTTTTATATAAATTGCTGAAAAAATGTTTTACACCACTGCCACCGTCATGTTTCTAGTACTTGAGCTGCACTGGAATTATGTTTTGAGTAGTATTGTGACAATAAATGCTGAATCGTATACTGTAAGCCTGAGCCCAAATACGAATCTGCTTGTTGAACTCCTTTGTACAACTTACTTATTGAATACTTGTGTTGTGCCTGCTTATGTCCTTTCGTGCTCAATTTATTATTTATGTACTATATACTTGTTATGGTGCTCCTGTACAACTTACCAATGTTACATAAAAGCCTTCAAGGCGTAAGTAAATAAATAAATATATAATCCAGTACCTGATGATGATTAACTTAAATTATAACGAGGAGCATTTATTTCAATCACCGGAGAAGCAAAATAATGCATTTTTTGTAAACTCGAGCTTAAAATTTCTATCATTTCACACACAAAATACGTATTAGCAAATAGGACATTCTCCAATAAAAAATAAAAGGTGGATACAACGCTTGACCGAAATCATAAAACTTCAGAGAGAGCCTGAATTATAATAATAACAATAAATTCAGGATTATATGTTTTTATTTTTATGATTTAGTAATTTTAGGAAGAGTTAGTGAAATCTGTTTAACCTGGTATGTTTTTAGGTTTTCACGGCCAAAAAGTATTTTTGTTATGATTTTTGGGGTGTTATGCCGTGTTTCGCTACCTCCTTCTTTAGCCACTAGATGAGATTTCACTCATCTGCCCTGATGATGGACACTGTAACGCTGTCCGAAACGTTGGCTAAAGAAGGAGGTAGCGAAACACGGCATAACACCCCAAAAATCTGTTTAACCTGATTTAAAAAGTTATCTATTAACGAGTTAAGGTTATTTTACAAGGGCTGCCTTATCAAATCATACTCCATCGGTCGTAGAAATTTGGGTCATTTCTCAAAATTCTGGACACAAGAAAAACTTCAGCCAAAAGGTGATGATCTTAAAATTCCTGATTCAAAAAATAAAATAATGGGAAGAAAGGAAGCAAACCTTTACACTTCAATTGATAGAATAAATCAGAGGAAAAAAATATTTAAAAAATACATTTAGTCGTGAAAATGCACGTCGGCAACACGGTATTACCAAAACCAACGGACCCCCATCAAATTTCCTAGAAATCTGAAACGATCGACTCGATCGGATTCGCCTTGTGACTGCCGCCTGCGACAGTCGCTCTTCGAGACCACCGCCCTTTCGCCCCAATTCGCTTTTGTCTGGCTTGTGTTTACACGGCCAGACACCTGCCACCTCGCAGCCAGCCGGCCCGACCGGCTCACTGCCCAGGCCCCCGCGCCACCAACTGCCTTTTTCAAGGCAAAGAAGAAGAAGGACGACCTGGCCCCACAGAGACGAGACCACAGGACTGTCATCCCAATCCAGAAGAGGAAGAATATCATTCCTGCCGTGCGGATGTACTCCGCGCGGCTAGAAGCCGCAGACCCGGAGGAATCTCCTATCGTGATTCCCCCTGGCGCCCGCCAGTACCGCAGCAGGACAAAGACCGGGACCGTGCTGTACACGATCCCCGCCTTCCAGCCCCAGCAGCCAGTACAGAGCCACCCCACAGACCCGAGGACAAGGCCGGCCATCCCCATGCCGTCCCCCGTGATGCCCGAGCCCGCCCCCGCACCCGGACCCAGCAACCGCCCCACAGTAGGCCCAGCTTCGGGCTACGTGCCGCCCCCCAGAACCCCGCCCCGCGGAACAGCGAACATTTTCGTGCGGAGCATGGCGGATCACCGCGCTCTCACAAACGGGCTGCGTGTGGAGGCGCGCGGCTTTCATACATACACGGCGGAGGCTGAAAAACTCAAGAAGGCAGTCATCAAGGGCCTGCCAAACATCGAGACGGAGGAGATCGCCGCAGACCTGACGGATCAGGGCTTCCCCCCAGTCAAAGTCGTGAGGATGACGACCGCCGCTGAGTACCCGATGTACCTGGCTCAGTTTGGCAAGGAAGTGAACATGGGCCAGCTGAGGGCGGCAGTAAAGTACATCTGCCACTGCAGGATCCGCCTGCAGAAGCACCGCAGCAACCATCTGCAGCACGGGACACAGTGCTACCGCTGCCAGAACTTCGGGCACGGGTCCCGCAACTGCTCACACACCGCGAGGTGTGTAAAGTGCTTGGTGGAGCACGCCTCGGCCGAGTGCCCCAAAACCACCAGGGACGAGCCCGCCGCGTGCTGCAACTGCGGAGGCCCCCATCCCGCCAACTTCAGAGGCTGCCCGAAGAGGGTAGCGTACGTCGCCTTCCTCCAGCAGCGACAGAAGCAGCCCCATCGCCCCGGACCAGGGGCCAGCAGGCCACATCCTCAGGCGCAGCAGACGACGAGGACTGATGGACGCTCATGGGCCCACGTGGCTGGCGGAAGAGCGGCCACCCAGCAGCCCGAGGCGCAGCCCGAGCCTCAGCCCCAACCGCAGCCCCGCTCGCAGACCTACACGCAGCAGTCCGCAGGCTCCAGAGACCCAGACGCCACGCTGATGATGTCCCTCCTCATGGGATTAGATGGCGTGCGATCGCAGCTGGCCAGCTGCACCTCCATATACCAGAGGGCTTTATTTTATTTTATTTTATTTGTTAAGTTAAAAGAAATATAATATTTCGCTTTCTTAACTTAAATACAGAGCATATTATGTAGTAGTTTTTAATTTTGTTCCAAAATCTTAAGTTTAAATAGTTTTTTTTTAAAGGTTTTTATATTCTCTTCCGTTTTTAGATTATCTGGAAGGAGATTATAAATGTGAACTCCCTCGTGGCCAATACTTCTCTTGCCACTTTCAGTCTTGACTGTATTTGTGTACAATTTATTGTGTTGTCTTGTATAATGTTCGTGTACTTGTGATGTTTTTATAAATGTTGTGTTTGTGTGTATAAGTCCATTTTGTATTTTGTAGATTAAAAGACATATGTTATATTCGTACAATGTTCTTATTTTCAAAAGGTTCATTTCCTGGTATAGTTTTTTTGTGGGAGTGTCTGGGTTATAGTTGAAGAGTTTCTTAATAACTTTGTTCTGTATTATTTGTAAGTCGTTTAAGTACGTAATGTATGTGTTTCCCCATATTTCTATTAAATAATTTAGGTGGGACTGGATTAAGCTAAAGTATAAGCCCCTCTTTACCTCTGTTGGTAGAAGATGAGCAATTCTACCAAATACACCAATTAATGGGATGATTTTTGTTTTTAGTTTTTCTACGTGTTGTTTAAATGTTAGATTATCAATATATAAGCCCAGGTATTTTTCGCTATCTAGAATATGTAGGTCTGTTTCTTCTATTTGTAATGGTTTATGCGATGGTATTATTCTTTTAGGTGAGCTTAAGATCATGTAACCGGTTTTATTAATATTTATTGTTAATATATTTTTTATTAGCCAATCGTTTAGTACATTAAGATCCGTTTGAGATTGTTCTAATAGACTTTCTAAGTTTTTGCCGAAGTAAAAAATTGCCGTATCATCTGCGTATAAGAAGATTTCACCATGTAGTTTTAGCTGACAGATGTCATTTATGTATATTTGGAATAAAAGTGGCCCCAGTATTGATCCTTGTGGAACTCCGTAGTTTATACTCTCGAGTTGACTGTTTTTATCTCCTATGTTAACACATTGTTTTCTGTTGGATAGATAGGATTCTATTAGTTTGCATCCTGATGGATGTCATCACCACCACCATCAATGTATAATCCCGAGATGGTGAACGTCCTCCTGTGGAATGCCTTCAGCATCCGCTTTAAGATTGATGAACTGCTCGCTCTGGCAAATAACACTAACATTGACATCATTCTCATTTCAGAAACACATCTCAAACCCGACACACCGCTGAGAGTGCCCGGCTTCGAAGTTCACCGAGACGACCGACTAGAAGGAGGAGGCGGAGGCACCGCCATTTTCGTTCGTCAATCCATCACATCTACAAGGATCCCCACTCCGAAGCTGAAGCATACTGAAGCTACGATTGTCGAAGTCACCATAGAGGATAGAGCGCATACCTTCATCGCCGCCTATTGCAGACACCACAACCTTCTGGTGAGAGAAGATTTGGACAAATTACTTAATCTGCACCCAATTGTTGTTCTAGGAGGAGATCTCAACGCCAAACACAACTATTGGAATAACTACAGAGGCAATGCGAACGGGAAAACGCTCTTTACGCATATGCAGACTCACAACTACACGATAATGGCACCGGACAAACCGACATACCACGCAGTGCACGCACAGTACCCCAGCACTCTGGACATCGTACTCGAGAAAAACGTCAAGACGATCTCGCCACTGCGCACGCTGGATGAACTGTCATCGGACCATCTGCCCGTGAGCTTCAGTATTGGAGGAACGACTTCGAGGAGCCCCAGAAAACAGCGAAACTACAAGGACGCAGACTGGGAATGATTCAAGAAAGAGATTAACGAACGAATTCACCTAACATCGGGAACTCTGCGCTCTACAGATGAAATCGACGAGGCCGCAAGCACTCTCACGGAAATCATACAACATGCACAAGACACACACATACCTCTCAAAGAAGTACACACACACACGATCAAGCTTCCCGAGCATGTCTTATCGCTCATCAAGGAGAAAAATCGCTTGCGACGCATCTACCATCGTACGCGCGACGGCTACTTCAAAACGGCCTACAACACTCTACAGCGGGAAATCAAGCAGGAAATAACGGACCTCAGACGCCAACTTTGGACGAAGAAAGTTACATCACTCACGCCAAAGGATAACAGCCTATGGAAAATGGCAAGAGCTCTGAAACATCAAGACCACACGATTCCCCCGCTAGAGAAGCTAGACGGCTCAGGATTGGCGCTGTCACTAGAAGAGAAGGCAAACGCGCTCGCCGACGGATTCGAGAGAGCCTACGCAGCCACGGACGGCCTATCCGATCCGGAAACGGATCGACTAGTAGATGAATCTCTACGACATCTCGAACAAGCGGAGCAGACGAACGTCGAAGACATCCATTTCAGCACACCGAGCGAAGTTGCCGTCATCATTAAGCGATTGAAGACCAATAAGGCGCCGGGAAGCGATCAAATACACAACATTCTACTCAAACATCTACCTCAGAAAGCCATCATCTACATCACAAAGCTGTTCAATGCCTGTCTCATCACCGGACATTTCCCACAGATCTGGAAGACGGCGACCGTGCTGCCCTTCTCGAAGCCAAACAAGGACAAGAGGCAGCCGACAAGCTACCGGCCGATCAGTCTACTATCCACGCTGAGCAAAGTATTTGAACAGGTTATACTCAACAGGCTGCTTCCACACCACGAAGAAAACAACACTTTGCCAGACGAGCAGTTCGGATTCAGAAAGAGGCATTCCACCACCCATCAACTCACCCGAGTAGCGGAATTCATCACCAGAAGATTTAACGAACATCGCTACATCGCCGCTGCACTGCTAGACTTGGAGAAGGCATTTGACACCGTTTGGATCAGAGGGCTACTGCACAAGCTGCACAGAACTAACACGCCCATATACCTAACGAGAGTGATACAAGAATACCTCAAGAACAGATCCTTCCGAGTCTTCATCAGGAACGCGCTGTCGTCACTACGTGAGATTCCAAAAGGCGTGCCACAAGGAAGTCTACTGGGACCTCATCTCTTCAACATCTTTACACATGACATCCCCCGAGACGAGAGATGCAACCTGTCTATCTATGCAGACGACGTCAAGCTGTACGTTTCCTCGCTGAAAGCCGAGATGGCGGCCATATACCTACAGAGAGCGCTCGACGCTCTCGTAGAGTTCTACAAGATGTGGCGCCTCAAACTGAACGAGGCCAAAACCGAAGTCATCATGTACACGAGGAAACGCGTCAGAAGGACACCAGACGTCAACATCGAAATGGGCGGACACGTCTTAGAATGGAAGGATGAAGTCGTTTACCTGGGCCTGACTATGGACTCACGACTCAACTGGAAATCTCACCTAGCCAAGATGCACGCAAGAGCCAGAATGGCACTCGGCATGATGAAGCCCATCTTCAATAGAAAAAGTCCGCTACTTCCCAGAACCAAACTCCTGACTTACTATTCGCTCATTCGACCGGTGCTGACCTATGCTATTCCCGTGTGGAGTAGCATCTCACAATCTGACTTTACAAAACTACAGACACTACAGAATCTCTGCATTAAAATCACATACAACACTAGAATCAGAACAAATTTGAAAAGACTACATGCGAGAGAAGACATTCCGACCTTATTTGAATACACTCACAGACTGACAGACCGATTTTACAAATCTTTAAGACACAGTAAAAATAAACTCATACAGGAAATCGGTCAATACAATTCTCCCAGCGACTTCACATTCAAATACGTACACAGACTACCCAAACACATTCTGATGGACCTTGACCACATCTGGCATGAACCAGATTCAGACGCCGACGAGTGAGCGAGCAGTAGGTATTCCCAAACTCCAGACCCCTCCCCCGTAACTTATGTTTATATATCTATGTATATATTTATATAATATTGTATAGTATGTATGTATATGTATGTTTATCCCCTATAGTCCCATAAAGTATATATCTACATAAAAACAGACATACACCCCACACACACACAATGCAGGATATCGTACACCGATATCACTGAAGGCCGACCGGGTTCATGTTGACCGCCGGCCGAATCTTCCTGGATGAGGTTTTTCATGGTTTCCTCATTCCCGAAGGCAAATGCGGAAGAACTCCAAATAAAAGGACATGACCGCCTCCTTCCCACTCCCAACATAACACAAACACACACATATGTATTTATGCTTTCCAGTTTGCTGACGATCAAGAGTAAATGATGACCAAAAAAGATGCAATTTTAGTAGGGTTTTTAGGTAACAATTTTTCCTTACCGATTAAATTCAGGACCTTAAGTCTATAATAAACAAGTAAAATTTTTAAATACCCACATGAGGTAAAGATTGCGAGGCGCAAATGACGCCGTTCTATTTGTATAAAGAACATTAACTTTAAATTCAGTAAATTTAAATGATTCACCTCTTCAAGGAATATAAGAATCTAGTAAATCAAAAAAAAAAAAAAATAGAAATCTGAAACCTATCAACATTTTACAAACTCCATTCAACTGCATCGCTATAATACCAAATATGAATTCATTCTATTCGCTATTGTGTGTGATGGGAGTTACTCGAGTTGCAGCTGATGTTACTGATTTGATAAGCAGATTGCCTTTAGAAATTGCATCTATTATCTTCAGAAAACTTGATGACAATTCTTTGCTATCAGCATCCAAGGTTAACACCGTGTGGTCTTCAGTCATCAAGGGAGACAAAGTCCTAAGAAACAGACTTCGGAGATGTGTGCGTTCGTCTAAGATCTGTGACCCTCTTAACCTTCGGCGTTTCAATGCTGAAGAGCATTTTGCCAAGAAAACTTACAAGTCAATTTTTGTTGCTGGCACTACCTTTGGTTTCAACGCTGTGAAAACTTTTGGACCTGGGACCAGTAGGCCTCTAAAACGTAAGATGATTGATGATTCTTCCACCATCTTTCAAAAGAAGAAATTAATAAGATTTTAATTTAATGTAGCTTGTTTAATATATATTTTTATTATGTTTAATTGGTTTAATAATTAAATAAAAAATTTAAAAAAAAAAAAAAATCCTTTTTTTACACTTTTTTACCCGATTTGGGATTTGGAGACATTTTTGAAGTGCAAACTTCTTTAGCACCGTTGTGATTTGAAACTCTATGAAACGGAAACGACACTAAAAAGAGGCACATATATCTATAGGATTTAACCTGCAAGTCTCCTTCGGTGGGTGGAATAAAGTGCTTGACGATCCTCTGCGGATCGAATCCTACGAAATCCAAAAAAAATATATTTTAATTTTTGTAAAATCAATATCCAATCTTTAAACCACTCCAAAAATTTTAATGTCTATGAGTTAAATTAATAAAATTATTGTAACCTAGATGTTATCACACTTCATTCCATTATTTTACTGTTTGTATTCCTAATAAAATAAAACAAAAATAAATCCGAAGAATGGAATAAAAAATAGTTTGTCGAATTTATTTATTTGTAAGAGACAAACAGCTTATACATAAAATACACAGATACATATTAAATACAAAGTTAAATTAAGTCAAGTCAAAAAGATCTCCTATGTTAAAGTTACTTGGAGATGAAGTTTTATTATATCTTAAAATTATTTTTTTAGATCGCGAATCTAAATTTAAACAGAATTAATAAACGTTGATACTTACCTAGTATGTTTGGTCATTTGCGGGGTAAGAGGGGACTGCGGATGAGTGTTTCAAACTAGTTCGAAAAAGTTTTTTGAAACTTTCAGTGTGCACAAATACATTCAAACTTGTCCTATTTAAAATGATTTGCCTGTAAGTATGCATCTATCCAGTGAAATTTACACGATCATTTCCTCATTGGCGCTTGCAATTACTTGAACGTCAGTTGTTTACCTACTGGAATCACGTAATAAATTAAATTCCAGTGGGATGTTAGCAAATAAAGTTGAATATGTACAGTTTAGCATAGAATTATTTTAATAGCAATGTGCACGCAAAAGTCCACAGTTATCTCCTCAACGTTGCAATTTACTGTGAATCTAATTAAATCGCTTATTTTTTATTAATCCTGATGAAGAAACCTTTGGTTTCAAAACATATTGATAAGTTTAATTAAATTGTGGTTTATACAAAGTTATTTGTTTTCATTTAATTAGAAATGACTTCACAAAGTGAATTTGCAAAGATTGAAGAAGATGAACTATATTAGTTTGTAAGACCATAAATAAATAGACAAACTGAAGTATTTTTGTCGCAAAACACGTGCGCGGATTTTTAAAAATTATTTTATTTGAACTAAAATCAAAATTCTGAAAAGTAGCTTTCCTAATTTATTGATTTATTTTACTTAGTGATTATATGATTTGAATTGTGTGTTGTATAATACAATATTTTGTTTGAAATTTTAACAAATCTGCCAACGACCAACGGTATAACATATCATAATAAAAATAAGCATATTTTGTCAAAATTTAAAACAACTTTACAAAAAGAATCGATACGTCTAGAATTTGATTAAAAAATGACAGGTATTTCAGTTTGTGTCTGGTTATTATTCCCTTCCCATCGCTCACGGAGAAACTGAAATGAAACCAGTCGTCAACGCAATTCGAAATTCGTGAGCACTTCCATGCAACAAGGCAACTGAAAAGCAACTGCCACACAAGCAAAAGTGCTGGTGCGTTGACAACCGGTTTCATTTCAGTTTCTCCGTGAGCGAAGGCCTTAAAACATTTCTACTCAACTAAGACAAATTAATAATAGTGCGTTGATTACATGGAAATACTCCAGTCAGAAAAAAAAAACAAAAAACAAAAACGTGTCTTGGCGAGTGTGTACAGCACTACAGCGGAAAGTAGAAGTTTGTTGCTTTCCCGTGGGTCGTGGTTCGACGAAAAAATAATTTCAATTTTCGTGTCTATTCGCTTCATTTACACACCTTCAAAGCATTTTCACAGCCATGAAACATAAATTTTTATCATTTTTTAAGACTCGTCACTTCGTTGGAATGGAATGTGGGAATCACAGGGCTATTAGCCTGCTTAGTTCAGTCGGAAAGCTATATGGTAGAATATTGATTAAAAGGGTGAGAATGGAAACATAGGAAAAAGTTTGGGATGTGCAAGGTGCTTTTATGAGTGGAAGGGGGTGCATGGACCAGATTTTCTCGTTGCGTATGCTCACTGAGAAGTTTCTTGCAAAAAACCAGAAACTCTTCTGTGCCTTTGTAGATTTACAAAAAGCATACGACCGAGTTGACAGGAAAAAGCTGTGGAAGGTGTTGTCCAAGTACGGAGTGAATACGAATCTCATACATGCAATTGCGTCTGCATGAGGGAAGCGTTGCATGCATTAGGGTGAACGGCGATTTTACGAGTTGGTTTGACATCACAAAAGGTGTTAAGCAAGGCTGAGCAATGTCACCGTGGTTATTCAATCTATGCATGGATATATATGGAAGAATTAAAAGAGATGAAATTGGGCGCGAAATTGAGTGATCTAGAAGTATGTTGCCTGTTGTAAGCTGATGATGCGGTGCTGATTTCGAACAGTATTGAAGATCTACAGTCGCTCGTGTCTAGGATGAACGAAGTTTATTTATTTTATTTATTTATTAAAAGAAGTTTATACAATGAACAAAAAATTGTGTTAATTCATCCGCCATGCTAGGGATGTCCCTGTGTTATGGCGGATGAAGATTACAGATTGTGTAGGTACAGTGTACAGCTATTAACTTATGCAATTCATTTAAGTAGTTTAAGTAACATATTTAGTAACAAATTAAGTTAGTAATTTAATTAACACATTAAATTAATTTATGTTACAAGTTGTATCAATTATATTACAATTCAATTAAAATAGCAAATTTTTACTCATCATCGTTACTGAATGTAAGGATCCATTTTGATAATTTTTTTTAAAGATATGGGGTTGGGTTTCGGATTTTAGGTTCTCGGGGAGAAGGTTAAACATTTTAGGAGCTAGGTACATGAAATGTCTTTGAGCTGATGTGGTGCGTAGTGTAGGAACATTGTAGTGTCGTTTGGTTATTGTTCTGGTGGTGTAACTGTGATGTAAAAGAGTTTTTTTCTTGTATTTGAACATGAAATGTGTTAGTGTAAATTTTAGATGAAGTTGCCGTATGTTTAAGACATTATATTCTGTGAAGAGTCTATTGGAGGAATATCTTGTTGGTCGCTTGTTGATAGCACGTAAAATCGTTTTTTGGGCTTTTTGCAGAGGATCAATAAAATTAAGAGCACAGCCGCCCCAAATTATGATGCCATATGCTAACTGGGATTGGCAGAGAGCATAGTAAACCGTTTTTAGTGTTATAGGAGTAAGTATATTTCTTAGAGTTCGAAAAACATAAGAGAGCTTGCGAATTCGGGGAGTTAGACTGGCTAAGTGCTGATCCCAACGAAGATGGTGATCAATTAGGACCCCCAAGTATTTTATATGAGATACTTTTTCCAAATTTGGGCAAGTACAGGAAGAGTAGGGACTTGGACAGGAGTGAATTGTTATTTTCTGATTGATAGAAGGTTGGGTTGCAGCAGATAGACTGAAGGTTAAGAATTTAGTTTTACCAGCATTGAGGGTGAGGAGATTATCATCTAACCAATTCTTTACCAGACCTATGTCATATTGAGCTATGTCGAATGCTCCTTTCCAATTTTTATGTCGAGCTATAAGCACAGTGTCATCTGCAAAGGATATTATTTTTCCGGTTATGGGTAGGTTACAGAGTTTATTGATGTATATGAGGAACAAAATAGGGCCTAGAACACTTCCTTGTGGAACTCCGAATTGGATTGGTAAAGGGTTGCTTAAAGCTATGTTGTTAATTTTCACGGTTTGTGATCTTCCAGTTAGGTATGAGGAGAACCAGTTAAGAGTTGAATCCCGGATGCCTATTTGAGATAGTCTTTCCAGAAGAATGGGGTGGGAAACCGTGTCGAATGCTTTGGCTAAGTCTAGGAATATGGCTAGGCAGGAATCGCCTTCATTCAGGCTGTTGGTGATGTTCTCAGTCAAGTCTAAGATTGCAGATTCTGTACTCATTTTTTTTTGGAAGCCAAACTGATTGGGCGAGAGAATCTTCTGGGTTTCCAAATGTGAGATAAGTCTACTTTTAACAACTTTTTCAATGATTTTTGATAGGACACTTAGCAAAGAAATGGGTCTGTAGTTTTCGATATTTGTTTTGTCGCCACTCTTATAGATTGGAATCACCGTTGCATGTTTTAGTTGATTAGGGAAGGAACCGCTTTTGAAACTTAGATTTACAATATGTTTTAACGGTGTGGAAATAAAGTGAGCTATGTGTTTTAGTATGTAAGGTGAGATTTTATCAATACCTGCAGCACTATTTGTTTTTATGGAGAGTATTGTGTCAACAATTTCTTTAGTGGATGTGGGGGCTAGGATAAGGGTGGGATGAAGAGAGTTCTGCTGCTTTACCTGTGAAGTTAGAAGATTTTCGGTTTTATTTGTGGTTTTAAGAATTTTTTTGGCTAAGTTCATGCCGATGTTACTGAAGTAATGGTTGGCGTGATCGGCTAAGGTTTTTGGGTCTTCGTGGACTTGGATATTTTTACCATTAATGAGTAGTGATTGAATGTTGAGTGAGGTTTTTTTATTTTCTGAGATGTCGTTGACTACGTTCCAGATTACTTTACTGTCATATCCTGAATCTTCAATTTTTTTTTTATAGTATTTTTGTTTGGTTATTATTATCAGGTTATTGCAGATGTTACGATACTTTTTATAGAAACGTAAGACTTGGGGGTCTGGATTATTAAGTGCTTGTTTATGTAGTCTGTCTCTTTTACGTATGCAGAAGATAAGGCCATTCGTAATCCAAGGTTTCAGTTTCTTTTTTTTTATTGGAGGCTGTTTTGGTGGGGAAAGACGCTTGGTTAATGTGGGCAGTTAGTGATGCAGAAAAAATTTCAAGAGCTGTGTTGACATTTTCAGAAAGCAGGGTAGACTCCCATTTTTCTTGTTCTACAGACTTTATCAGATAATCCATGTTTACAATGTTATGAGAGGGATTGCTGGACTTAGGGGGAGTAGATTTTGAGTTGTGTAATTCTAGGATGGTTGAGTAGTGGTCTGTTACGGTAGATTCAAATACAATTGATTTAGCGGTTCGCTTAGTTCTGACCATGATGTGATCTATGCATGTCTTAGTAGTGAGTGTAACTCGGGTAGGTATGTTGATGTATGGTATAAGGCCATGCAGACCCATGAGGTTTAGGTATTTTGTAGTATGAGGGCTGGCTTCGTTTAGGATGTCTATGTTGATGTCACCGATTATGATAAGATCCTTAGTGGTGTCATCGATTTTTTTTTCGAGCGAGTAGAGAAAAGGGGAGACGTTATTGGACTTAGGGGAGCGATATATGGCGAAGATATTTAAGTTGTCAATAGAGACTTTGAGGCAATTTGCATGGTCAACTGAAGTTTCAGACACTATATGATTTAAGTGAGATTTTACATAAACTATGACCCCGTCGGATTGGGACCAGTGCCGAGTTGTATTATACACAGAGTAGTTGTTAATTATTTTCGGGATATAATTTGCATTAATCCAGCACTCTGACAGAACAATTATATCAAATTCATTTCCTAAGTCAGTTAGGAGTACAAGTAAATTGTCGAAGTTTTTATTGAGGCTACGGATGTTCATGGCAAAAAGTATGTATGAAGAATGAGTTAATGATGAATGTAAGTAAGTCTAAAGTAATGGTATTTGAAAGAGAGAGTACGAAAACAAGGTGCAACATAGTTGTGAATGACGAATACTTGGAGCAGGTGGATGAGTTTGTGTTTTTGGGGAGTGTGTTTACGAGAGATGGGAAGACTGATAGAGATATCGAAAGAAGGATAAATGCCGGTAATTCCATTAATGGAGGACTGAACGCCGTTGGCGCCAACAAAAAACTGTCAAAAGAAGCGAAGCTAGCCGTCCATAATGGAGTGCTGGTACCTACCATGATGTATGGCAGTGAAGCATGGAACTGGCAGAGAAAGGTTGAAAGTAGACCGAATGCTGTAGAAATGAGATCCCTGAGACGTATATGTGGTAAAACCATGTATGATCGTGTGAGAAATGTGGAGATCCGCAAAGAATGCAAGGCTGATGTAAGCGTAATGAATAAGATTAAGAAAGGGACGCTCAGATGGTTTGGACTGTAGAGCGAATGAATGGGGAAAGGAGTGAAATAGAATATATGACGCAAATGTGAATGGTAGACGAAGTCGGGGACGCCCGAGGAAGACATGGCACGACCAGTGAATCAGATACTTGAGTCGGGCGATGTCAAGAGTCAGAATAATAGAAGAGCATGTATGAGACGATGTATGAATGTTAACGAAGCAAGGAGTGTGTGCCAAGATCGAGTTGTTTGGCGGTCCGTCCTCTCTGCCTACCCCTGCGGCGAAACGGCGTGATGGTTAGTTAGTTAGTTAGCTAGTCACTTCGTTCCTTTCCCATAATTCGTTGTTCAGCTCTCGCATTCTCGTCTCCTGTTTATACGCAGAATTTGAGAACACTTGAATCAGGATAGAAAATCAACCATCCATGACATCAAATAATAATAATTAAGTAGGTACCAGTGGTAAATGAGTTAATCCATCATTTTCTGTCATGATAATGGTTTGTAAAAACAATTAATCATGCTGCGTGTTGCACTCAACAGTATGTACCTACTTACTGGCTACTGGCTACTGGCTACTACTGCCTGTTGACTGCTGATGATGCAGTGGAAATAATAATTTTGGTTATTAATTTGTAATGGCGGGACTGCGGCTCAGTGAACGGTGATTGAGTATTGTTTCACATGCATCGTGAAGATAATTCTCGATATTGAGTATGTTTGAAAAATCTCTGTTATTAAATAATTTTACAGTAAAATTAATGCAGTTGTAATACTAAGTTCAATTAAAATAATTATAGTACGTGGCGAAGTCCTATTTTAACTCCACCGTTTTGCATTTCGTTTTTCGTTTCAAGAAGGTGGCAGTCTCGGTGAAAATTACAAAACGTCAAACGTCAATTAGGTAAAAAAATATTAATAAATTGGCAATGTTGAATTGAAATACGAACCTAAACGAACATTGGCAGTCTGCATTTACTTTTTGACACTAAACGGGAGTTATTAGTTAATGAGGTTTTTAGTCATATGTCAACCATTTTCGATTCTTCAAGATCGAACGGAATAAATTGATTACCTACGTCTTAAATTATTTAAGTTTATGAATCACGTATACGATTTCTTTCGATTCTAAGAGCTTCATTAGTGTACGTATATTATATTATTCATTAATAAGCCAGCTATTTTGCATAACGAACGAAATTATTTTAAATGTTTTGCATGTTGACAGCTTATCTGACACTCGGGAGGGCGCCCTAAAATTTGGCAATCGGTTTTATGGCAACTCAGAATTGTGCAATTTCAATACCGCATTTGAAAAGTCTTTAAAAATTATGAAGGAAAAAAATAGCCCATAACCTAACATAACCAATTTTTTTCATCACTTTATAGGACTTTTCAAAGGTGTTAAAGTTGCATGATTCTGACATTCATGAATCAATTGCTGACCTTGCTCGCAAATATCGATAACTGACCGTAGGTGACGGATTTAGTCAATTTCGGATTGGCATAGGGTTTTATCGATCCTCTGGGAATGAAGCTAGTTCCTCCTCCTAAAAATTGCGGGTTCTAGACCCGGCAAGGGTAAAAAGCATATTAAAGTTAAAATGGCGTCGACACTTTCACCGATATACAGAATCGACCCCAATAAGAATTCCTAATTGCTGATGCTAGTGTAAAAACCTTTCTTTGGCAAACCAATAGTAATAATAATGAATAATAGATTACGTCAGCGTTTGGGTGCAATACCTGTTATAATGAATGCACAATATGTGAATGGCCACGCATTCTGAGGTATTGTTGATCGAGCAGCATTAAATTGTGCGTGCCTGTACCACCTTTAATTTATTAAAGATAATAATTATCATCGAATGGTACCTTCCTGTACAAAGCAAGTCATATAATATACCTTAAGGTGGTACACAACCCTACAATTTTTTTTTTGCTTAAAACTCACATTTTAATCATTTCCGGCGAATTCTAAAATAACTTTTTTATTCCAACAGACCCCTGGGGATGTAAGTTCTTTATATTTAAAATTAATAAAAACAATACCTTACCATTAATATATTTTACGTACAACTATTTTAAAACTTTATAACAAGTTTTTCAACTACAAAGTTGGCGGTGAGCACCAGATTTTATTTTTCTAGACGAAATTAATAACTTCGAGAGGGATTCATAAAGAAACATCTTAAATACTTGTAACACGTTCTTCAGTATTAATTAAAATGAACGCGGCGGAAAGGTCGAATCTCCAGGCACGTGCCGCATCTAGTGCCGCGGGCGTATATTTGTTTACACGGTTTCTTCACTTACGTCGTTAAGATTCCCACATTATTTGTCTTCTTCTTCTTTTCTATGATAGAGCAAATTCGACAGTAGGTTTGTCCAACACACGGGTCGCGAGTCGCAATTTGTGTACACGGCTCCTTTACTTACGTCATTAAGATTCTGAATATATTTTGTGTTCTTATTTTTCCTAAGGACTATCAGCCTTACTAAAAAACCTCGTGAAAATTTTATTCAATTGATAAACGGCCGTGGATGTGAACCATTACTAATTAAAAAGTTACCAAAAATTCTTCACGGAAAGATATATATACATCGCTTACTCAGCCAGAAGGGGTTGTTTATCTGATTATTCCTGTTAATAAAAATAGTTCATCATCGTTTTTTTCGGAATTTTTCCGACGTATTTTGAATATTCAAAATACGTTGACTTGTAGAAAAGGATGTATGTAGGATGAAAGATCTTATTACAACATGGTCGGTGTGCGCGTGCTGACGAGCAAGTGGGTAGATAGTTATTTCACAAAATCAGTTAACCGTAAACATCGATAATAATTATCCTACTGTAATTCTATCCGAATAATGTAACTAAATAATTAGGTTTCGCACGAAAAAGGTTTTTATACACCAGTGCCACTTAGTGCCAATTGCAAACTCGTAGGGCAAGCGGGAAGCCGTAGAATGTTCATCCGTTTGGAGCAGATTTTGTTGCTTTTCTTTTGTTGATTTGAGCTTGGAATTGGAAGCAAAGTTGGAATTTTTTAGATCAGCTTTTTTTTAAATCGGTCGCCAGGGGGTTAATATCAACTGCGTAATGTATTTTAAAATGTGTCGAAGCGTCGACACGGCTTCATAAGTTTTTGTAACCTTATAGTTGCCGAAAAAAAAACTCGAATTGATCAGATCGAAAAAATAATAAAAAAAATGCTTTTTTCGTGTTGTAGATTGTGTGGAATGGAAACAAGCTGGACAGAAGAAATTGTATGAACTAAAAATTCGACCGTATGACATATGAGATAGTTGAAAAAATTTTCAACTGCATGTAGGTACGGGTCATAAAAACCAGAATCAAACCTATTCCATATCACAAAACTTATTCCAGTTCGAACATTGGAAGGAGAGGACATCAAAGATGAGTAAATTTGGCGAAAATTTAGCAATAATTTTCTTTCCCGAGGGGGGAGATTTAAAGAAAAGGTATTATTGTGGTGTCGGTTAGAATGAGAATTGTCACTTGTTTTGTTATTCTATGATTTTATTGTAAAGTGTCAGTTTGTTAGAGAAACCATAAAAAGGAAGTGATATAATAAACATAAATGTCGTTTTTTCGTTACACAACTTAGCAACACAAGTGTTTTATTTATCAATTAATTAAAATGAATTAAACCTCTTCATTATATGGCCCGAGCTTTCAAGCCCACGTCCTACATAACGGATTTATTCATTTATTTACATTTTTTTTATAATTTTTTTTTTAAATTATTATGTTCTATTCTATTATTCTTTCTTAACTTAAAATTTAGTGTGTAAATAAGCATAACAACACAGGACGTACGAGATTGCAATAATACATTATAATTATTGTATAACGCGGCGACCATTCTGATAATTACTGATACCTATCTTTATTTTTTTACATTAACTTCACACAGGAGGCCCTGAGGAAAATAATTTCCCTCAGGGCCTATGTCATCTTTGAAGATGCTGTGTGGAGGGTGTTTTTGAGGAGAGGAAGGAGTGAACCATGTTGTAGGAGTAATCCGAAAGTACGTAGGTAATAACAATAAATACATTGTGGAATTAATTATTGACACGACAATGGATTTAAGAAGTTTATTATCTTTGAAAACTTCTCTAGCACCGTAGTGATTGAAAACTCGATGAAACGGAAACGAGCAACACTAAAAAGAGACAAACACATACATCTACATATAGGATTTAACCTGCAGGAGAATGAGATGGCAATAAAATATTTATTTTATTAAAAACTCGGTTCCAATATAATAAGAAAACTCCACGGTCCCACGCAAGGTGTGGTGTTTGGTGTAGTGGCATAATACACCTGACGAACTTCAGCGGCCAGACATTCAGCGAACCAAGGATCGAATCTTACGAAATCCAAAAAAAAAAAATTTTTTTTTTTTTTGTAAAATCAATTTAAACCACTCCAAAATGAGCAGGAAAGAGACAACACAAAAGAAAGCAACATCTAGCGACTCCGAAGAAGAAAACACAAATACTAATAAGGTGACTAAATGTATAGGAAAAGGTGCACTGGAATTCGACGAGAAAAATATGGAAAACATCATCCTCCACATTGATAAAAAAGTGCTTCCTCCCAGTCTCCCCACCCTTGTTTATTTTATTTTTCTGGAGGTTTCACTTCTACCGCCTGTGAATTGCACACTCTGATTTTTTAAAATTATTATATTTCCATTTTTATTCCCATGTTATATGGCAAATTTTACACTATTCACCTAGTCCCACTGGAATAAAATCTTACATAAATGAATAAAATTGAATGTAATGGTACGGTTTATTATTTTCTAGTTACTTACTCTTGGGGCCAATCGGATGCGGATAGAAGTATGTAATCGCATATCCATTACAACATTGCGATGACAATGGCGAAACGTAAAACGGATGAGCGGATGTTCTCATCACAACAATTAGGCTGACAATGCGGCATCGTAGTAATAATGCGCCCACTTACATTTGCATAGAGCAAATTATTACGTACCTACTCACATCTAGTCCCAAAGCAGATTCGATGAAATAGCAACCCGATTGTTGCATACTTCCCAAATCAGAGTCGATGAAATAGCTACCCGATTGTTGCATACTCACATCTAGTCCCAAAGCAGATTCGATGAAATAGCAACCCGATTGTTGCATACTTCCCAAATCAGAGTCGATGAAATAGCTACCCGATTGTTGCATACTAACATCTAGTACCAAAGCAGATTCGATGAAACAGCTACCAGATTGTTGCATATCGGATTCAAACTTTACCGGAATTGATACCGGATCCAGTCTTATTATAACAAGCAACTCCGAATACCGCATTGCTGAGACGGAGTATTTATCTACTCGTACGCTCGTTTGCACTAAGGCATTCCATTTTTCCGCCAAATGTTTTTCATAAATTATTATTGTAATTATTGTTGAATACAATGTCATAAATACTGTCCCGTATTACCTACTAATACAAAAATGACGGCACTCTCAAGACTACGTCAGACTCGCCGTGAATGTATGGTGAGCAATCTTCTTTGTATTAATACGTGAAGCAAAAACTTTGTACCCCTTTTTACGAAAATTGTGCGGACGGAGGAGTATGAAATTTCGCGCACTTATGGTTTATATACAGAAGGAGTGCAGAATGCTAATATTTTTTTTAAATTATGCATAAAAAATACATGTCTTTTTACTACTAATCACAAATCACAGATTAGGTGAGGATTTGATATTTCAAACGGCATAATAAATCAAACTATTACAGACCCAGAGCAGAGGCTGTTTAAGTACACGGTGACCGGAATCTTGTAGTGCAAGTGGTAAATAGATGAATCTGCATCACAGACAACCCAAATAAATCTTTTTTCAATCTAAGCAATTAATTTTTTAAAACTTTTTCCTATTCTTAAGAAGGAGGCAGCGCAACACGGCGTAATATCCCAAAAATAAATCACGCTAATAATTTTGGCCGTGTAATCTCAAATCATATCAAATATCAGTGCCAAAATTTTACCTGTAGAGGCAATACCATGGCACAAAATTATAATTCAGCATATAATTAATCATATAAATTATAAAAAATTGAAAGAGTACAGCATAAGTTCTTAAGATTTATTAATTATAAACTCGGAATACCTATCGAAGAACTAAATTATGTATATCTAATGGAATTACTCAATATAAGCGATTTAACGTCAAGGCGTATAGTGAGCGATTTAGTTTGCCTTTTTAATATATCGAATGGCAGACTGGACGCCCTCGATTTAACTTGTAAAATTAATTTGAGAGTACCCACGCGTGATACCCGTTCTAATGCACTTTACTTTGTTACCAATTCTACTAATAATTATTTTGTAAACTCTCCAATACAAAGACTTCATATGCTCGGAAATAAATATACTTCAATTGACGTTTATCGACATCAATCGATTTCTAAATTTAAACTCAGTATATCAGAACATCCATACTAATATTATAAATGCGAAACTGCTCGAGTTTGTTTATGACCTTTTCAGGCATTAACCAATAAAAAGACTTTAAAAATTCATTCACCAATAGAAAGCTAAATTATATGCGCTGACTATATGTTGTATATGATGGTAAGCTCTGGCGTTATGAAATTATAAATATTAATATATTTTATTTGTTATACGTTTTCTGTCGCTAACAAAAGCGAGTTTTTGCTAACGTCAGAAAAAAATCGTTTCCATGGAAACCATGTTGATATATTTGTGGGCTCTAAGCTGGTAGGTACTCAGCTCCCTGGTCAGCTACTGCTCCAGGAAATTCAAATATTAGAATATGTTTTGTTTTTTTTTGGACAAGCTTCTGTTTTGGAACAAATGTCAGATAGAGTTCCTACATTAAAAATATAATTCGTAACGATTAGGTATAAAGACTGAATAATAAATAGTGTAATTTTTTTATTATATTAACAAACTTCCAAATATTTAATTAAAAATAAACATCCGAAATGTTTGTAATCGCATAAATTCCGAACGAATGAACAAAATTGGATAACTGTTTTTTTTCTTTGAGCTATAGCTTAATGAAATTTAGGTGGAAGGCGAGATGTTTGAAAACTGAATGTAAGGGAATGAATGTATGGAATGCTGGAGGGGGTGGGGGTGGGGGTGGGGGGGAGGGGGGATAATTGATAAGTTCAACCGCTACAGTAATTTCCCGTAATACCATGCGAGCAAAGCCGCGGGGAAAAGCTAGTTTAAAATAAAGCTATAAATATCATGCACTATATAGCACCTTAATCGATATATTATTGTAGCTATGTTTCGATAAACACGTACCAAATATGTATAATAAAGATTGATAATTATAAACATAAATAATGACAATCTTATCGTATTTCTCTTTATAATTAAAATAACTATCTCACATTAATTTACGTAACCATATATTCTATTTTACCTGCTTTGTGTCATATCTAGTGTATCTATATTTAGTTTCTTATATCTTATGTTATCTTTATTTTTTTTTCTTACAGTTATATTATGTTTATATTATATTTTGTTATTTCCTATACTTTACCAAAAACATGTACTGCACTTTATGTAAAAGCCCTATGGGCGTTTAAATAAATAAATAAATAAAAAATAAAAATTTAATCACATGAATTATTAAAAAAATTACACCTTTCAAATTACACGGACTTCAACTCCCTTTACACCCGACTTTTAATTTTTGACCAAACCTTATTATTTGAAATTCTGAATAATGGCCTGGACTCGCCAGAGCTTACCAGCTTAATAAAAATTCATAGACCGACAAGATCGACAAGACAATCCAACTTGTTTCATTTGCCCACAAGTAGAACTGACATTAGAAAAAAACCAATTCCCCGTTTAGATATGTGCCCAATATAATGCAAAATTCTACAATATAGACATCTTTAACAATACCCTTCAGAAATACCGAATAACGCGTACGATCGAAAATTGATACAAGAGTGTGGAACGTACAGGAAGCATCTCCTATTTTCCTGCTCCTCCTCACCTAAAATTAATTTTAAATTGTAATAAATCTCCATCTCCAAGTAATTCTAACATAGGTGACCTTTTTGGCTTCACTTTATCTAACTTGTTTATTATGTAGATATCTCTATATTTTTATGTTCTTATAAGCTGTTTTTCTCTTAAAAATGAATAAATATATTTACCCCGCAGCATAAAGAGAAACTAGAACATAAATACAGCACTAGATTCACGCGCAACGACGGGTTAATAGTTCCGAAATTTAATAATAAGTACGGACAGAGAACGTTTGAATACAACATACCGAAGATATTTAATTTATTACCTGACACTATAAAGCAACATAATTCTATGAATAAGGTTTCTATTGGTTATCGGAAAAAATATTTATATTGATATGTATGAAAAAATGTTGAATCTGTAGACATAAGATGTAAAGTATAACTTTTAAAATGTAATAATGTAACTAAACTATAAGCACATGTTGACAAGCCAATGCAATTGGCTTAGCAGGACTTGTTTGTTGATAATATGTATTTCAATAAAAATTAAAAAAAAAAAAAAAAGTGTAATTTCCTTGTAACAAACACTACTCTTCTTGAGAACCGATTGGGAGAATATTAGCTTGAATAAAAGATATCTAACAATTATCTATGAAAACAATCGAATGCATTTATTTTTCCTTGTTATTTTTACCCATAATTATAAATGGCTGTGTGACACTATAGCGAATTAATTAAAATAAATATTATTCAATTTCTATTTAATTTTTGTGTTCTGTTCAAACAGAAGCAATGTAAAATCTAAATCGAACAGTGGTATTTCGTTTCACAAGTGTTTTTTAAAATATATTTCCTTTTTTATTTAAGTCATCATTTGAATACATTTATGCATAACGATCTTAGAGTGTTAATATTTTTAAATGCTTATATTTAACCGCTTCTTACTTCCAGGGCCCGATAAATCCTAGGCTCACTAGGCTGCAGTCTAGGTAGCAAGATTTTTGGGGGCGCATCCGGGTGGGCGCTTACAATATTTTCAAAACTTCTCTTTTTTGATGCATTGATTTGCGCCCTATAATGCAATGTGCCGTAATGGGCAATTGGATTGACCCATATTTTTAAGTTCTATAAATTTGACACATTATGGCAAGAGATCACTCAAGACGTTTTGCAAACTTGCTGTTTGAAATGATAATATGCGTAGTTCCTACTGGGATATCACTTTTCCAATACCTACCCTCCCTAACCACACCACCTTGGAAAAGCATTTAAAAATGGAACAATGACAAGAGTGAATTGAAGTGCATTTGTTTCTGAAAAAAACAGAAGAAGATTTTGGACTACATTGAAAGCATTTTGTTGGTTATTCGTGTTCATATATAATATATATATATATATATATATATTTATACCCTCTCGTACTAAGTTGATCTTTCGTGACGGTAGACCAGTTTTTAGTTGATCCGTTTGCTCTTGTTGATCCAAGCGGATAAGTTGATCTATTACCGAAGCTGGCATACATATGTGGATCCTTATAGATCAACTTAAGTCATCGAGATTTTGCTGTAAGCCACGCCCATTTTTCGGTGGCATATACATTTTACACGTTTTGTCTATGTTGATCTTATATAATGACCAATCAGAGAGGGAAGCATTCTGATTGGTCATAAAAAACATGTACCTATATGGAACATTACGGTTAATTCGTTGATCTGATATATATTGCGCGTTCTAGGGCTACCAAAGAGGTGTGAGATTATTGCAGGGCTGCGACATACTCTAAATTATGTATTATTATTATTTGACAATAAATATTTTCGGTAGTATGAAATGCGGCAAAAAAAATTATTTTAAAAATTGCGGGGCGCACGGGAAAGGACATGCAGGGAGAAACAATTTGAGTGAGTGAGTGAATTATACCGCCGCCCCAAGAACCATTACCTGGATAACCAACACCTCTGCCATGGGTCACCCCAGACGGGGGGGGTAGGGAGAGAGGGATTGGGGGGAGAGGGCATTGGGGGGGGGGGGATTGGGGGGGGGGGGGAAATGGCTTAAGTAAGGACTAATTGAAAAATTATAAATGAGGAATTCCAATTTGGGAATACAGGGGGGGGGGCGGGGGGGGGGGAAGGGGGGGAGGGTAAAGAAATGGCTTTAGTAAGGACTTATTGTATAATTGTAGACGAGTAATTTCAGGGGAGTAGAAAGGGCGGGGGGGGGGGAATACGGAGAACCGCCTCCCCGGGAACCATTAACTGGATAACCAACACCTCTGTTATAGGTCACCTCAAGCGGATCGTTGTGTTTGGTGACTAAGCAGGGGTGCCCGGGTTCATGGGATGAGGTTTGTCCAGGTCTTGGCGGCGGATGCGTCTAGCCACCTGCTGCGTGGCGGGCCGGATCAAGAGAGCTTGGTTGAGAGAGGCATTTCAACCTTTCAAGCCCGACTCTCTCGACCCATCGAGTTGCAACTCTGGCCCTACGGCACCAAAGAGACTAAAATTTTGGATTCTTACTTAAGAGCACGGTCTGTACACGAATCAATGAAATAATCTCACAAAAAAATTAAATGAAGATAATAATATTAATTGTTCCGAGCTGTGCAGCCTGCAAGAACTAATTGAGTAAGGACTAAATGAATAATTATAAGTGAGTAATTCCAATTTGGGAATACGGAGTACCGCTGCCCCGGGAACCATTTACTGGATAATCAACACCTTTGCCATAGGTTGCTTCAAGCGGTTCGTTACGTTTGGTGATTAAGCAGGGGTGCCCGGGTTCATAGGGTGAGGTTTGTCCAGGTCTTGGCGGTGGATGCTTCTGCCTACCTGCTGCGTGGCGGGCCGGGTCAGGAGAGCTTGGTTGAGGGTGGCATTTTGGCCCTTCCAGCCGGACTCTCTAGCCCAAAAGCTAGCGGGGTGTCACCACCGGTAGCTTTTTACGGAGCGGGTTTTACGAGCTATACGAATGTCGCGGATTAGATGGACATATGAATCCATCTTTCCCACTGCATTGCAAGGCGATTGGTTGAAAGAGGAATTTAAGAACCCGACTTCGAGTACATCTCAAGTACTATCATTATTAAATTTCACATCTCAGTACCTACATCATAATTAAATTTTAATGTGAACTAGTTGTCTCCCAATGGTCGAAATTCGATCATAATTAATTTAATGTGTAATGTTTTTTTATTGATTTAATGTTTTTTTATGCATAATTTAAAAAATATATTAGATAGACAAATTAATCAAATAAAATTTATATCCCCTGATGGGATTCTTTCCCGCCACGATCGGATTGCGAGTCAAGAGCCTTACCCCTCGACCTCGATATAAATACTTTATAACTAAAAATATATAAAAGTGAACAAAACTAGGATATTAGAAATAATTTTATGTGAATAACATAACAACATTTTATTTAGATTTTTTTTAAATAATTGTTTGCGTCCGAATAAATTTTACGCATATCATATTATAATTCTTATTTAATCGTAAAAAAAATATATATTTGTCATAAACATTTTGTTAATTGTCATAAACATATTATATTAAATATTAGCTTTGAATATCCCTTGAGCTCTCCGCCGTGTGGGTTTGGCCGATATCGCCCGTCCAAATATTGTCGATAGGAAATTTAGAGAGGAGTTTTAGAAAGGACCATTTAATAACTCTGACGATGTATTCAAGCCTAGTAGATGACCGACCTTTTGGCTAATTGATCTTTTACTTAAATTACGGGATGGGCGTCCATACGACCATTGCCATATGTCTAGGCCATGCATGTTTGGACGTGTCCACAGGCCTTATAATGATGTTGTGTAAACTGAAACTGGTTCAGTCAATTTTTCAAGATCAAAATTTAATATTAAGAAATATGATTATTAATTTCTTATATACACATTGGAAAGATTATTTTATTGAGATTCTAGAACAATTTTTGTTTTTGCAAAATGAAAAAAAAAAATAACCAAAAAAGAGGTTTTTTATTTACAATATATGGGAATAATATCAAAATTTAAATATTTAGATATAAAATTATTAATCTCTTATATACCTAGGTACACATTGAAAACATTATTTTATTAACATTTCAGGATATTTTTTTTTTGTAAAGTTATAAAAAATAACCAATGTAGAGGTGTATTAACCGCGACTGAACCGGTATAGGGTTTGGAAACACGCGTTCCGGCCTGCCATGCAGATGGTGGGCAGACGCGTCCGCCGCAAAGACTTGCACAAACTTCACCTCATGAACCCGGGCACCCCTGCTTAGTCACCAAACGTAACGAATCGCTTGAGGTGACCTATGGCAGAGGTGTTGGCTTTGTCTTTAACTTTGGTTGGTTGTTTTTCTGTCTTCAACTTTTATGCGTCTAAAAAGCAAATTCTTTAATTGCTCCGACAATCTAATATTTTTTTGTAAATTTGCATAAAAAACATTAAATCAATAAAAAAAAACATTACACATTAAATTGATTATGTTCGAATTTCGACCATTGGGCGACCACTAGTTCACATTAAAATTTAATTATGATGTAGGTACTCGAGATGTGAAATTTAATTATGATAGCACTTGAGATATACTCGAAGTCGGGTTCTTAAATTCCTCTTTCAACCAATCGCCTTACAATGCAGAAGAAGAGATGGATTCATATGTCCATCTAATCCACGACATTCGTATAGCAGTTAAAAACCCGCTCCGTGGGTTTTTGCTGCTAGGCCCTGCGCGTGGCGGCGACACCCCGGTAGCCTCACCCCATGAACCCGGGCACCCCTGCTTAGTCACCAAACGTAACTAACCACTTTAGGTGACCTATTGCAGAGGTGTTGGTTATCCAGTAAATGGTTCCCGGTGCGGCGGTACCCAAGCTCCCAAGCTAACTTGAAATGACCTAAGCCATTTTTGGTGACTAGGTCCGAATAGCCAGGTACTTCCCCACCGGCCTCTCTCCATCTCCTTCCGGAGGGGGGGGGGGGGTAGACTGAATGCTGTAGAAATGATATCCCTGAGGCGTATGTGTGGTGAAAACATGTATGATCGTGTGAGAGATGTGGAGATTATTTGATGATAGCCAACCTCCGAAAAGAAGATTTACCATAAGAAGAACATAGTTGTATAAAGATTTGCAGCCTGCAGGGTGAAGATTTATTGATAATAGCCAACCTCCGATCAGAAAATAAAATAGAAGAAGAAGATAATAATAAGATTTGTTCCCGGTACCCGGGTTCATGGGGTGAGGTTTGTCCGGGTCTTGGCGGCGGATGCATCTGCCCACCAGTAGCATGGCAGGCCGGATCGGAAGAGAGTGGTTGAGGGAGTTCCCTTGACTTATCTAGCCGTACTCTCTCGGAACATCGCAGTGGGAGGCATGAATTTATACGTCCATCACTCCTGGACACACTGACCCCCAGATTCCTACCCATCCCTAATACCCTTTGCCTTCTCAGAACTTTCTCTCCTTCCTTTCCTAAAATAGAACTTCCACACAGCATCCCCAAAGATGACATAGGCCTTGAGGAGAATTATTTTCCTTGATATTTTATAATAAAATGTTTATAATTTATTTATATAATATATTTTTAGATAATATTGAAGTAAACCTAGTTAAACTACTTTCACTTGTGTGAAATATTGAAACTAAAAACAAATCTGAATACTTTCTAAAGCAGCCGAAAAAAAAATGAGAATGCGAAACTTGTGTTTCAAATTGTGTGTAAACAAACTTATCACGACGTAAACATCAACGATCACGTGAATCAATCCAAATAACATTCAAAACGTCACCTCGGACGCGTGATCGTTGCATCGAATCTGTTTGACTCCATAGTGATATTTGCAGAAATATCACGAGTCCACCGAGAGAATTTTGAGATTTTAATTCTGGATATTATTTACATTGTTTGTGAGAATTTAATTCTGCCTATTATAAATATTATATTGGTGTAATATTACTTCACATTCCAAAGTTTTTTTTTAATGTGTCTACCGGACAACAGACTATGGCATCCCCAATTGGGTTATATTGTGAGGCTGGAAGGGGGAAGGAGATGGAGAGAGGACGGTGGAGAAGTACCTGGCTATTCGGGCCTAGTCACCAAAAACGGCTAAAGTCATTTCAAGTTAGCTTGGGTACCGCCGTCCCGGGAACCATTTATTAGATAACCAATACCTCTGCCATAGACCTCCTCAGGGTGGGGGGGGGATAGAGATGAATAATTGTAAATGAGTAATTCCAATTTGGATATATGTAATACGGGGTACCGCCGCCCCGGGAACCA
Source organism: Glyphotaelius pellucidus (assembly GCA_936435175.1). NCBI lineage: Eukaryota > Metazoa > Arthropoda > Insecta > Trichoptera > Limnephilidae > Glyphotaelius > Glyphotaelius pellucidus. The sequence continues at coordinate 12,312,930 of OW386556.1, forward strand.
TTTATCGGATAACCAACTACTCAGCTAAGAATTCAGAAGTCTCAAGATCAAATTATGGCGTGAGTAAGTAAATTTTTTTTTTTATAAGTTTGTATTATTTTACGACAATAAGTTGCTTAACGTTCCTTGACTAAGAATTCAGAAGTCGCAAGTTCGATTTAAGATTAATAAAAAAAAAAAATAAATAAAACGAAGAAAATCTATGATGGGCGGGCGGTGTGGATTTGATTTGTATTCAAATCTATGGTTTTACTCCGAAATAAAATTTGTTCTCTTTCATATTTTTCAATTTCGGAGTAAAACTATAGATTTGCATATTGAGTAATTCCAATTTGGGTATTTGTAATACGGGGTACCGCCGCCCCGGGAACCATTCATCGGATAACCAACTACTCAGCTAAGAATTCAGAAGTCGCAAGATCAAATTATTGCGTGAGTAAGTACATTTTTTTTGATGAGTTTGAATTATTTTACGACGGTAAGTAATAAGTTAGATAACCAACCACTCAGCTAAGAATTCAGAAGTCGCAAGATCAAATTATGGCGTGCGCAAGTAATTTTTTTTTGATGAATTTGTATTATTTTACGATAATGCGTTTCTTAACGATCCTTGACTAAGAATTCAGAAGTCGCAAGTTCAAATTATGGTGTGCGCAGGTACATTTTTTTGATAAGTTTGTATTATTTTACGACAGTAAGTTATAAGTTAGATAACCAACTACTCAGCTAAGAATTCAGAAGTCGCAAGTTCAAATTATGGTGTGCGCAAGTAATTTTTTTTTTATAAATTTGTATTATTTTCGATAATGCTTTGCTTCACGTTCCTTGACTAAGAATTCAGAAGTCGCAAGTTCGATTTAAGATTAATTAAAAAATATATATAAAATATAAGGAAGAAAATCTGTGATGGGCGGGCGGTGTGGATTTGATTTGTATGCAAATCTATATTTTTACTTCGAAATAAAATTTGTTCTCTTTCATATTTTTTAATTTCGGAGTAAAACCATAGATTTGCATACAAATCAAATCCACACCGCCCGCCCATCACAGATTTTCTTCCTTTTATTTTATGTATATTTTTTAGTTAATCCTAAATCGAACTTGCGACTTCTGAATTTTTAGTCAAGGAACGTTAAGCAACGCATTATCGAAAATAATACAATTTTATCAAAAAAAAAATACTTGCGCACGCCATAATTTGATCTTGCGACTTCTGAATTCTTATCTGAGTAGTTGGTTATCTAACTGATAACTTACTGTCGTAAATAATACAAGCTTATCAAAAAAAATGTACTTACTCACGCCATAATTTGATCTTGCGACTTCTGAATTCTTAGTCAAGGAACATTAAGCAAAGCATTTTCGAAAATAATACAAATTTATCAAAAAAAAATTACTTGCGCACACCATAATTTGATCTTGCGACTTCTAAATTCTTAGTCAAGGATCGTTAAGAAACACATTATCGTAAAATAATACAAATTTATCAAAAAAAAAAAATTATTGCACAAGCCATAATTTGAACTTGCGACTTCTGAATTCTTAGTCAAGGATCATAAATCAACTTAATGTCGTAAAATAATTCAAACTTATCAAAAAAAATGTACTTACTCACGCAATAATTTGATCTTGCGACTTCTGAATTCTTAGCTGAGTAGTTGGTTATCCGATAAATGGTTCCCGGGGCGGCGGTACCCCGTATTACATATACCCAAATTGGAATTACTCGAAATGCAAATATAGTTTTACTCCGAAATTGAAAAATATGAAAGAGAACAAATTTTATTTCGGAGTAAAACTATAGATTTGCGTACAAATCAAATCCACACCGCCCGCCCATCACAGATTTTCTTCCTTTTATTTTATGTATATTTTGTAATTAATCGTAAATCGAACTTGCGACTTCTTAGTCAGGGAACGTTAAGCAACGCATTAGAACAAATTTTATTTCGGAGTAAAACTATAGATTTGCATACAAATCAAATCCACACCGCCCGCCCATCACAGATTTTCATTGTTATATTTTATATAAATTTTTTTTATTGATCGTAAATCGAACTTGCGACTTCTGAATTCTTAGTCAAGGAACGTTAAACAAAGCATTATCGAAAATAATACAAATTTATCAAAAAAAAAATTACTTGCGCACACCATAATTTGAACTTGCGACTTCTGAATTCTTAGTCAAGGATCGTAAAGCAACTTACTGTCGTAAAATAATACAAACTTTAAAAAAAAAAAAAGGAACTTGCGCACAACATAATTTGAACTTGCGACTTCTGAATTCTTAGTCAAGGATAGTTAAGAAACGCATTATCGTAAAATAATACAAATTTATCAAAAAAAAATTACTTGCGCACGCCATAATTTGAACTTGCGACTTCTGAATTTTTAGTCGAGGATCGTAAAGCAACTTAATGTCATAAAATAATACAAACTTTTCAAAAAAAAATGTACTTGCGCACACCATAATTTGAACTTGCGACTTCTGAATTCTTAGTCAAGGATCGTAAAGCAACTTACTGTCGTAAAATAATACAAACTTATCAAAAAAAAATTTACTTACTCACGCCATAATTTGATCTTGCGACTTCTGAATTCTTAGCTGAGTAATTGGTTATCCGATAAATGGTTCCCGGGGCGGCGGCACACATTCAAGCCCCAGAAATATTGAAAAACCCATTTCGGTGACGGGGCGAGAGAGTCCAACTGGAGATTTCAAAGTAAGGTCTCCCTCAATCAGTTTCTCCCGATCCGACCCGCCATGCGGTAGGTAGGCAAACGCATTCGCCTCAAGGACCTAGACACACCTCACCCTTCGAACCCGGACACCAATCACTTGGCGTGATCTATGGCAGATCTACTTCACCTAAAACGGCTAAAGTCATTTCAAGTTAGCTTGGGGTACCGCCGAGATACGGTAGCGGTAGAAGTAAAACCTTCAGAAAACTTAAGTAGACAATTTTCATCAGTGAAATAATTTTTGAATCTTTAGATGCTGTGTAGTTTTGTAAATTCTGGGACGCTGCCCCCCCCCCCCCCCCCCTCTGGGGTGTCCTATGGCAGAGGTTGGTTTTCCAGTAAATGGTTCCCGGGGCGGCGGTATAATTGATATCGCCTCCTTCATTCACTCACTCACTCAAATTGATTCTCCCTGCATTTCCTTTCCCGTGCGCCCCGTTCCTTTCCACCTTCCCCGCCTTCCCCCTCCCTCGTCTCTTCCCTCTCCGTGAAAGTTTTTGCCGCATTTTGTACTACCGAAAATATTTATTGTCAAATAATAATACATAATTTAAAGTATGTAGCAGCCCTGCAATAATCTCACAACTCTGTGGCAGCCCTAGAACGCGCCATTTTGTATCGGATCAACACATTAAGTGTAAAACTCCATATAGGTACATGTTTTTTATGACCAATCAGAAGGCTTCCTTCACAACCTCTCTGATTGGTCATTTAAATCGGATCAGCAAAAGAACTGTAAAACGACATATAGGTACATAAGTTATACGATTATGTAGATCAACGAAGTATGTTGATTTACAAGCGACAGATCAACATAGCATGTAAATTTGCAAGCGATTCCCATACAAATTTTTAAAATTTTATGATAAGTACATCAAATATTTTTACTTGCAAACTGGCAACCTTGGTAACTAATGTAATAATGTTGCAAAATCATACAGATGTATTCCTTCAGAGCCAAGTTATATGGTGTTAAAGGTGGATCAACTTGGCTTATAACTTCTTACTGGATCAACACACTACGGGAAGAGGCCAATATATATATATATATATATATTCGTTTATGAACTAAAAGAAGGTTTTTTGACCGCATCAATATCATTTTATGCTTATTTGTGTGGTTGTAGCGATAATTACCTCGAGGTACCGCGGTGGAACTAAATAAACTATATGTATTTGCAGTTGTGTTGTTCGAATTCGCAGAAGTAAGTGATTGGTTATCCTTTTTCCTTGTAATCCATTATTTTTCCCATTCACATATTATCACCCAATTACAGCAAACACCATTTCGTTTCGTCTCATTTCGTTTGGTATTTACAGTCCATTTCCAAGTGCATCTAAAGCTGTAATTCGGAAACAGTTTCGGATGCCACACTTGGCAATATATGTCGAAAATCGATTATGTATTATCCACACCTCTACAGTTATATGATCAGTGTGTACCTGGCTACTGTAATTCGGACGATTAATTTAAATTGCCATGCGACAAAAAGAAGTGTGTAGTCGTCTATTATTCGGCCATAAAAATGCGATGCGTTTAGAAAAACGATATTCCGATTCGTGAGGCTTGTTACAATGTTCAAGTACAATCAAACAGATGTTTAAAGTGATTAAGCTATACAATAGGGTACATTGAATACACAATTATGCTCATTAGAAGCAGTGGCGTATCTATAAATTTACCGGCATAACCAGTGCATATCAGGGGCGTGTCAAGACCTTTTATTCTGATTTTAGCAGTTTTCAGAACAAAAGTTTCAAGGTTTGTGAATCCGATTAAAAAAGAAGTCCCTCAAAATCATTTTATGCATAGAACATATTTAGACAACCTCCGTGGTAGAACAGAAATTTTTTTGGGTCACGGATTCGAAAATTAAAATTTTATGATTATTTCACAACTTTTTAATTTTTTTTATTAAACAGAAGCTGTAAATGCGGGGCCGGCCCTGCGCAGGCACAATTGGAGCAGTCCGCTTCAGGCACTGACTTGTTAGTCGCCGAGGTGCCAAAACGCTGATAATACCTGACGCACAATGCAGCGTCGTTGAGGTTCAGGCCGGCTCTATACAACCCTGGGTCTTGCGGGGGGCAAACCGGGGCGCCCGCCCCAGGCGGCAGTTTGAAGGGGCGCCAAAGTCGTAATTTATATGTTTGATTGAAAAAAACCTCGATTCACAAAGCGCCTGGCATCCAGCGCGCGTTGTTCTATCGATTATTCATTTGGTTTTAAAACACCCAGTTGCTTTTCGAACACATTCTAAGTTGATTTACGTATGTATCCTTAGTCAATTTTGAACGCGTGCATAGTGTACGTGATGTCTCTGCCAGGGGAATCCCCATCGCATCTAAAACTAGGGCTACACGAGCTGAACCGAATAAAACCGAGTGATCGAACGTCAAACGAAGCGGCGATCACTCACCTCACAAGAGGGGGCGCCACTCATCGAGAGGGGGCGCCACTATCAAGTTTCTGGCTCGGTTTGAAAAAGTCGTAGAACAGGGACTGGCTGTGTATACGCGGTGTCCGGAAAATAGGGATACAGTAAGCGCCAAACTTTAATGCTGATCTGACGTTGATACAGAAATCGTCGTAAAAGGCGAGTTTAATGTTCGAAAAGCGGCATGTCTACATTGCCTACCAGCCCACGCCTTTCTCTAACGCACATATATTTTACGCCTCTTTCTCTTTCAATCATTGTAAACTCAGTAAAGTGAGTGTATCTGCGCAAGAATGGTTTGAATCAAGTTCAGGTCGGCATTAAAGTTTGGCGCATACTATATAAGCGGGAAACCGGTGAATATTTATCGATTATATGGCAGATACATAGCAACAACTTTTTTCAGATTTGAGCTTTTGTTATCGAGTAAATTGAGTCCAAAGTTAGAATTATTTAGGAAAAAAGTAAAAAAATAAATATTTCCCAAATACAAATTTCTGGACACCGTCAATAATATATTTATGTGCTCATCTTTCCAGAGCGGAAGAACTCTCAGTATCGCCCGGTAAAAGGCCACCTTCGAAATGTAATCATTGCCTGAAACGGCTGTATTTGGATGATCAGATCTGAATAGCCAAATATTTCTTAACCTACATATTTCCTTTCCCTTCCCTGCTTCCTTCAGCCTCACAACATTTCCCAAGTGGAACTGTCACGGTTCCACCAGCATAACTAATCCAAAAAGGAGAGTTTTTTTTTAACAAGAAGCAAATATTTTTGTTTTAAAATGTTAATCTATGTACTGTTATGTTACCACATTACACAAACAATGAGAGATGACGTCACAAGTCCCGCGTACACACGCCCCCCACCGCACCACCTTCCCCCGCGGACCGCCAACGGCAGAATCCTGCGGTACGCGCTCGCGACCAGTCGTGTGTGTGAATCTCCCGGAGCGTCTCCCGCCTACGCATGGGGTTACGCTAAACCCTTCACGTTCTCAGGACGAGAGCCTGACTCAGTTTACCCAGGATGGCGGCAGAACCCCGGTATCATAGAATGCCGCCCTCCCGAGCAGCCACCGCTTGCGTAAGCCACACACCATTATCCCCCCTTTAATGTGCTACCAACCATTTTGCCCACGCCGAGAGAGAGAACCATTTATAATAGTCAGGATGCCATTTGATGTTATCTTGTGAGTGTCGTAACCATGTCATGTGCCCATTACTCCAATAAACCCTGTATGTCTGACCACACTCTTTCATTGGATACAGCCTGATTGCCCTCCTTGTTTGCCCGGCCGAGCGTAGGCATCCTTGCCGACCATGACCCTGTAGAACAGAGTCATCTTTCCCTACCCGCTGAGCTAACCATGGGAACAACTACGGAAACGCAGCAGTACCTAAAGTAATAATATCTAATATGTATTTTTAGCTGTGGTTTTATTACCCAGAAAAAATCCCATGCCGGTCATATTTCTAGGAAATGCTGAATTTGTGACAGAATTGAGGATTAATGACCACAAAAAGAATAATTCATTGGTGATGGGTTCTATATTGCAGTGCTAAGCCAAAGGTCAAAGACTATTGTATATTTTTGAAAGAAAGATTTTAAGAAAAATCTTTGTAATGGAGACAAGAAAATGGTTTCTGACGGACAATGTGTAACCAAACTATACCAATTACTGGTTGAGGATCTGTTAACCCTTCCCTTACGGTGCCAGAATATCCCTCGAACTCCGGCGCTGTGTACTCAGTGTATAGAGTTACACATTTATAACTTTACCATTTTTATCTTATATATAAAAATCAATATTTGTTTGTTTGTTCGTATGTTATGCGGTGCTATACCGTTCATCTGATTGCGATGAAACTTTGGTGATTTGTTGTGCGCACGCCCGCGAAGGTTGTAGGCTATATACATTGGATAGCTCTGGCATTATGCAATATATATTTTTTTTTACATGAGCTCCACACAGGAGGCCCTGAGGACAATAATTTCCCTCAGGGCCTTTGTCATCTTTGGGGATGCTGTGTGGAGGGTTTTTTTTTTTTTGAGGAATGGAAGGATAGGAGGTTCTGGGAAGGAAAAGGGTTTAAGGGGTGGGTAGGAATCTGGGGTACAGTGTGTCCTAGTCATCGGCCTCCAAGACCTAGACAAACCTCACCCCTGCTAAATCACCAAACGTAGCGAACCACTTGGGGTGACCTATGGCAGAGGTGTTGGTTATCCAATAAAAGTTCCTTGGGCGGTGGTACCCATTCCCACCTCCCAAATTGAATGACAATGAGTGTATTTAATATATTTTAGCGGCAGAGAGGGAAGGCAGAAGGGTAAGGTTAATTAAGAAGGTGGGGTTAGCGGAAGGGATAACGAAGAGGAGAAAGACACATGGTGTCTTCTAATCTGCTGAGTTTTTCTTTCTTCCGGGGTTCATGGAACCATTTTTATCACATAGAAAATAATAAGCAAAGTAATGAATTCAATAGATTTAATCTTAAAATTTTCATAAATTAATGTACATTGATATAAAATAGTTCTATTAGTATGTTAATAGAATAACAAGGTAACTTAATCTTCATAATTAATTTAAAAATAATATTAATAATTAATTTCGTATAAAGGGCTTGGGAAGTTAAAGCGCACACAGCCAACCACAAAACATGTGCTAAAGGGCTTGGGAAGTTAAGGTGATGGCTTCCCATTCATAGATGGCGCTTTCAGGAAAAAAAACACTTTTCACAAATTACGCTTTGAAATATTGAGATGAATTAATTGTTTGCACCCATATATACGCAATATGAATAAATAGTTTTGTCCATAAACAAACTGTTTATTCGTATTCATATTGCTTACATCGATAATCCAGTTGATTAGAAGAACATCTCTGAAAAATCGAAATTTGAGTTGAGTATGTAGTTATCTGTAAAAACGTACCCTCTATCTGGTACAATACTCAGATTACTCATAAACACCACCAAATAAATCAATTATAATGCAGAAAAATTTGTAGTGAATGTTTTCTGGGTCATACTAATGTACCGATCGTTATGCCTCCTGATGTTATTTTATAGCATATTTAATATGTACCTAAACACAGACACGCGTAAATCATATTTGATTTATAGCGAGCATTAAAAAATTGCTTTCCTCATTATCTCAAAACTTAGTATTTGGAGATGTTTTACTGATGAAATGGACGATCGTACAGGCGCAAACAATTAATTCATCTCAATATTTTTAAGCTTTAATTTGCTTTAAAAGTGTTTTAATAAATTAATTTTAAAAAGCACCATTTATGAATAAGCAGTTAAGGCCATGCTTCCCGAAGCAAAAAGAAGAAGATGGAGAGATATGTAATTACGAATGTTGGACAGAGCGCGCTAACATTTTCAATGATAAAATTGAAGCAAAAATTATGAAAATGCTTAATAAAACATGACTAGTTTAAAATAAAGCAAAAATCTCATGGAACGTATCTTAAGTATCATTTAAAGAAACATTGTGAATTTTTTCACAAATATAACTTGTAAAATAATAGAAATAGACTTGTTTTAAATAATTTTCGGAGCATACTTTGCGATTTTTTTCTATTGAGGGAATTTCATATAATTTGTATCTGGATATTATCTTAAAAAATAACACATTTTTTTAAGAACTTCAAATGTTTAAGAGAGATATGTAAGAAATCGGTCGAAATTCGGATAGCGGCGGCTTAATGAATAAATTTAAGTTTACTCTTAAGTCCTCAAAAGGGCAAAGTCAAGTACATGAAATCGTTTGTGAATACAGTAAAACAGTTTGGCTTTTTCATTAGTGTTTAGCTACTCCTTGATAATTGTTTGCCCTAGTAGATCATGCGTCGCATGCTCCTGAGAGTCAGGACAAGCCTTTGGAGGGAAATACGAATGGTACACATCAGCTAACATATATAACTGAATATTCATTGCGTAAAGTTTAATAAAATAAATTTACAAAACATAACTATTCATAAATATGGTGGGGGACTAGGTAAATACATTATTGGTTGATAAAATATAAAATAATAAAAATAGTTAACCTTCTTATGACTATTTAAAATCACACTTAGTTAACATTAATAATCCATATTAAAATCATATCATTCAACCATAAAACAGAGTCGGTACCAAAGATATTGAAATATAAGAGATGTGCTTTCGGCAGTTTTTACTGGGTGGGACTGTGCTTCCTGGTGTCGCCGATATTGTTAGCCAATACTACTGCACACCTTCAAAAAATCAACTAAATGAACAAATTCTTTCCGTATTCAAATTATACTATTGACCAGTACTAATACACACCTTCAAAAAATCAACTAAATGAACAAATTCTTTCCGTATTCAAATTATATTGTTAAGCAATACTACTACACACCTTCAAAAAATCAATGAACGAATTGTTTCCATATTCAAACTATATTGTTGACCAATACTACTGCACACCTTCAAAAAATCAATGAATGAATTCTTTCCGTATTCAAACTATATTGTTAACCACAATTCAAAAAATTCAATTGCACACCTTAAAAAAATCAACTAAATGAACAAATTCTTTCTGTATTCAAATTATATTGTTAACCAATACTACTGCACACTTTCGAAAAATCAATGAACGAATTGTTTCCGTATTCAAACTATATTGTTGACCAATACTACTGCACACCTTCAAAATATCAATGAACGAATTCTTTCCGTATTCAAACTATATTGTTAACCACAATTCAAAAAATTCAATTGCACAACTTCAAAAAATCAAATAAATTACGTATTCAAACTAGGACCATTAGACCGAAGTCCACCGAGAGTCGAGGGCCATCGAAGCATATCTCTTGTATTTCAATATCTTTGATCGGTACCAACTCATTGATTAATTTCATAACCCAGTAAAATTAAATTAAATCACTTGTAATGTACAATATCATAATAGATGACATATTTTTATATTAATTATTAGAGAGCTTAGCATAGATTTTGTAAAAGCAAATATTGCTAAAATATTTTTGGAATAAGTATGTACATATATAAAGCAATAATGTCTCACTGGAAATTAACTAATTAATTATATATATCATTAAACAATAGCCAAGCTTCATTATAAAAATAAACAATTGGTTACTTTCATCATATAACAAAACAATTGTTACCATCAATGTATCTATTACGCTCTAAACCGTACTGTAACAGAAACCATGAAAAGTTATATTTAGTCTGAATATTTCCATTTTTAAGCAATTGTTTTACTCAATTTTACGGCAAATGCCAATAATGCCCAACGCGTTTTAACTCCCGGCACATTTGAAATTGACACAAATCGGCAATCGTTCAGTCTCCATTAAACTATCGAACGTTGGCTGATAATTTGCGAAACTTCTCGAAAATTACCTTGATGAGTTTTGCTCAAATATCGAAATAAAAACAATTATTTATGTTTTTTTTTAATTGTTTTCTGTTTCTGTTATCAGATAATGTGACTAACAGATAGCAATTATAATTCATGTTTATATTGTAAGATATTTCCCCAGAATAGCTAACTTCATCTAAAAAGAGACGACAGGTGTCAAAAAAAAAAAATTATATGAATATATAAACTGATTTTATTATTTCAACATAATCAAACAACAATCAAAAGGTATTTTTGAAAAAAATTGTGACCTTTATACTACTTTGAAAACCCAAATATTTTCATTTTAGAGATACCAAAGAGTTTCGACATTCATAGACAAATTATTTGGTAAGCTATCGTAGAGGCTACATTCATGAAATAAAAAGTAGAATCTATAGTGACATTAGCGCAAGCAATTCTGTTTTTGTCCTCTATACAGTTTTCAAAGCTTAAAGGTTAAAATCGCATCTGAAAAAATTCCAGTGTGGACGGTATTAGAGCGTGCACACGTACACGAAAAACAGTCCACTGGTTAACCGCTGATTTTCGGTCTGAAAGGCTATTCCCTAAAATTTGTGATAAGAGATCGTTCTCCCGTTAGAAGTGCTGTCAGATTTGTGTGATTTTCTACGGCTGTTATTTGCTTTTTCTATCGGCCAATGTCAAAATTTCAGCTGAAAGCTGTCACGTATTTTAGTTTGGGATGTTTTAAATACGAATTCCTGCAAGTATGCATGATTATTTATTCATTTAACAGCTGTAGAAAATCACACAAATCTGACAGGACATCCCGCGGGAGAACGATCTCTTAGGATGGGTTGTTTCAAAAAATTTGACGAATTCGTCAAATATTTGACGTTAATTTTCACGTTCTGTGTAAGTTCTATTCAAGTTCTGTGAAGATTTCAGTTTTGTGAAGCAGCTGGCCTATGATGATAAAAAAACAGAACTCGAAAAGAATTTACACAGAACCTGAAAATTAACTTCAAATATTTGATGAACTCGTCAAATTTTTTGAAACAACCCGTCCTTAGAGAATAGCTCTTCTGTTAGCAGTTTGTCAAATTTTGTTGTTTAATCAGTTGTTGAAAGCCTTCAAGCGTTATGTTGATCAAAATGTAAGCAATCGCTAATGCGTTCAAAATCAGTAGTTGAAGGACTGTTCAAATGTCTAAAAATTCAAATAACCATAACCATGACCATGCCAAATGTAAAGAAATCTAATGCAACAATGTCAAATGTGACAATGTCAAATGTGGCAATGTCAATAAGACAATGTCTAATCTGCATGTAACCATTGCAAATTAATGTGACAAAAACTTTTGCCTAAATGACAACAAATAATCAAATTATAATGAGTCGCATCTATTATATCCATTTATAGTAGCATGCTTATGATAAGTATTGAAATTATCTGTAGTTGTGAGTATTATACAGTAGTTTAATTATTATCAGTAAGAACTAAGCTTGCTATAACATTGTAAGTGTGGAATAATTTCGCACCTTGAGTTAATTTTAGATTCGTAGAGTTATTTGTAGTTAAAGATAGAATACTATTTGCATGCAGTTATTATTTGTCTGAGATACTTTTGTCTGCAGATACAATACATTTAGATAGGTAGCACATTTTGAATATAATACAATATTATTACATTCGAATCTAAAGATATAATACATTTACATAGATACCTACTAGATATTATCAAAGCTGGAGAGGATAAATGGCTAAAGCACTAAGCGGCTGGAAGGGAAAAGTGGCTGATGCGCCATACAACTGTATGGAGCTTCAGCCACTCTTCCTTTCCAGCTGTATCGCGCTTTAGCCTTTTATCGTTTTCAGCTATATGGCGCATTAGCTATTTATCCTTTCCAGCTGTATGGCGCTTTAGCCATTTATCCTTTGCATTAGCCATTTATCCTTTCCAGCTGTATGGCGCTTTAGCCATTTATCCTTTTCAGCTGTATGGTGCATTAGCCATTTATCCTTTCCAGCTGTATGGCGCATTAGGCGTTTATCCTTTCCAGCTGTATGGCGCATTAGCCATTTATCCTTTTCAGCTGTATGGCGCTTTAGCCATTTATCCTTTTCATCTGTATGGTGCATTAGCCATTTATCCTTTCCAGCTGTATGGCGCTTTAGCCATTTACCCTTTCCAGTTGTATCGCACTTTAGCCATTCCAGCTGTATGGTGCATTAGCCATTTATCCTTTCCAGCTGTATGGCGCTTTAGCCATTTATCCTTTCCAGTTGTATCACGCTTTAGCCATCCCAGCTGTATGGTGCATTAGCCATTTATCCTTTCCAGCTGTATGGCGCTTTAGCCATTTATCCTTTCCAGTTGTATCACGCTTTAGCCATTCCAGCTGTATGGTGCATTAGCCATTTATCCTTTCCAGTTGTATTGCGCTTTAGCCATTCCAGCTGTATGGTGCATTAGCCATTTATCCTTTCCAGTTGTATCGCGTTTTAGCCATTCCAGCTGTATGGTGCATTAGCCATTTATCCTGTCCAGTTATATCGCGCTTTAGCCATTCCAGCTAAACGGTGCACTAAGCCATTTATCCTTTCCAGCTGTATGGTTAGCCATTTATCCTTTCCAGTTGTATCGCGCTTTAGCCCTTCCAGCTGTATGGTGCATTAGCCATTTATCCTTTCCAGCTGTATTGCGCTTTAGCCATTCCAGCTGTATGGTGCATTAGCCATTTATCCTTTCCAGTTGTATCACGTTTTAGCCATTCCAGCTGTATGGTGCATTAGCCATTTATCCTTTCCAGTTGTATCGCGCTTTAGCCATTCCAGCTGTATGGTGCATTAAGCCATTTATCCTTTCCAGCTGTATGGTTAGCCATTTATCCTTTCCAGTTGTATCGCGCTTTAGCCCTTCCAGCTGTATGGTACATTAGCCATTTATCCTTTCCAGTTGTATCGCGCTTTAGCCCTTCCAGCTGTATGGTACATTAGCCATTTATCCTTTCCAGTTGTATCGCGCTTTAGCCATTAACCCTTTCCAGCGTCACTATATTCTGATAACATGCATCAAATTTAATGTTGACAATAAACTCTACTGTGTAGGGTGTTAAGGGCTTACTTTAACCAGTGATTTCTGACTTTATTTGGAGTAAAAAATGTAAATGAAATTTTGGTCTCCGATGAATTTTTTGACAATTTTTTTTTCTAAATTATTTTCTTCAAACCAACAAAAAAAAATCTTCCACATGTCATCAATCAACGAAACCAACCAACCCCTCAACCGCCCTCAACTGTCCAACACCTATAAATTTTTTTTTGAAAAAAAAACATCAAAAATGTCACCGGAGACCAAAATTTGATGAACATTTTTTACTCCAAATAATGTCAGGAATCTCTGCATTAACTATTATAAATTGCCACTGTTGAAAGGGTAATCAATATATCAAATTACATTCACAACTTTAATATCTGGCAGCGAACAACGCAGCTATTTTGAATTGCAGAATCATTTCTAATGACTGCCGGTACGAAATAAGAAGAATCATTCTGTTCCGAATTGCCGACGACACAACAGCTCGTAAATCGCTACGTGTTCGCTCCCACTGTTCCAATTCAAATATTTTGTAAATTATAAATTATGGTACGGATATAATCGTCATAATAAACTTGCAAGTACACATCTTAACCCCCATAAATATTTATATATGTATAATATATATATTATATTGGGCATACATACCGCAAATGCGACACTTTTTCCAAAAATGATATTTTGATGCAATTTGATTCTTTATCATTTTCTACTTTTTGTTAAAATATTTGTGATTTTTACAATATGTAACACCGCTTTCAAGGATAATAATGTGTCGAACATATCCTGTATTGAATAACATTAATAAAGTTAAAAGACAATAGCATAAGTACCCTTTACACCCAAGAGTTCGAAGCGGGACGTGCCCCGCGCCACTTCAGACCACCACACAGAAAAGTAAAGACCGAAAGTAAGATAACGGTTTACAGCGCAGTTCACTGTGAGACTTTTCTGCGCGGCGGCCTGAAGTGGCGCGGGGCACGTCCCGCTCCGAACTCTGTATGTAAAGGGTACTATTGTCTAGGACGGTTCCATGCCAACTCAAAATCAAGTCAACTCAACATCTCTTTGAAAAGTCATTAAAAGCTTTGAAAAAAATAATTTTAAAATAGCCCATAACCCTAACCCAGTGCTTCTTAACTGTATTGAAAGAAACGCCCCCTTTACTACAGTAAAATTATCCAGCGCTGCCCTCACACATTATTATTACATTGACATTGAGTACTATGTCTCAGTTTAAATTTTTGTGCATGAAAATGTAGTTTATTTAACAGAACTTGTCAAATCATTGCAACTAAAGAAAGTGTGTAGTACATCAGTGTGAATGAGCTTATTTTCTATATTGACACCAGGGTTGTTACGGATGCAAAAATTTTGACATCTGCAGATGCGGATTATTAGAGGTTCACATCTGCGGATGCGGATGAAGAAGTCTGAATTAATGCGAATATTCCGCATCTGGGGAATATCCGTAACACCCCTGATACAGATCAGGGTTGTTATGGAAGCAAAATTTTGACATCCGCGGATGTTAGATGCGGACTATTAGAGGTTCACATCTGCGGATGCGGATGTTGATGAAGATGTCTGAATTAATGTGAATATTCCGCATTTGCGGATGCGGATATCTGTAACACCCCTGATTGACACAGTGCCCACTTGAACTTCTGCAGCGCCCCCTAAATGCTAAAAATTTAGTTCTCAAAGGGGGCGGTGGCGCCCCCTTTGAGAATCACTGCCCTAACATAATATAACTTATTTAACCATTTTTTTCATCTCTTTCAATGACTTTTCAGAGTTGATTTTATTCCGAGTTGTACGGTCACCGTCTAGGACAATACCAAAATTGATTATTCAAATGGGAAATTGATGATTGAATTTTGAAGATTTAAGTTATCAACACTGATTTGTGCGTAGTTTATAATGAATCTCACTCTGAAAATATTCTAATGAACATGGATGGTCGTATATCATTGTTGTATTACAGTACATTGTTGTGTTACAGGACATTGTTGCGTTACAGTACATTGTTGTATTGGAGTGCATTGTTGTATTGGAGTACATTGTTGTATTAGAATACCTAGTTGTATAACAGTACATTGTTGTATTGGAGTACATTGTTGTAAAGCATTTATTGGTTAGATTAATATGTAATAACAAATATGTATCAAGAGGCCGTTAAATTTATCTAATTCACATAATAAATATTATATTGTGCGGTTTTAGCCATTTATAACAGAATTAGAAACTGTTTATCACAACCAAACATCTTAACATCTCATTTTGGCACCCTCTTTGTCATAGAAGAGACAACAATACACTAAACCTTAGCAACTTTTTACCAAAAATTTGTTAGAAACCTGGGTTTTTCTAGACCTTTTTCTGCAAATACGGGTTTCCGAAAATAAAAATTTGTAATGCTCGTAACCCTGTTTTCGTCAAATGTGTCCATAAATAAACTTTCAACTGTCAGCAATTCATTTAATGTGACGGATAAGCGTTAGATGCGTGCTGGAAGATTTTTAGTTGGAAACCCATTTCTACAGAAATTAAATAACACCTCAGCACAATATCAAATATTCGCAGAAAAGCAATACTGCTGTAACCGGGACTACCTACGAAAATAATTTTTATACACCATTTTGCAGAGGTTTTTTTTCTGCGTTGATCTATCTAGGTCCCGTGACTCTACAACGATAAATAAGAACTGTACAATGTTAGAAAAACTAGCTGTTTTGCCAGAAATATGTTTTTTTAACTGATGTACACACCTCAAAATCAACAATTTGATTTTTGGCTGTTACAGCAGTATTGCTTTCTTGCGACGATATTATGTGGAAATAATATTTTAAATACAAATTATATACGTATGGCAGTTTTACAATAAATCTCAAAGTGCTTACCTATGCTATTTTAAAGATTGTTATAATTACATATGTTAAAAAGAAACAACACCCACCAGATCCTTTTCACAGACCTTTATCACAACACTATTTCGAAGAAGAAGTTCAGTTTTATATGTCACTATTAGTGTACATATATATATTACTAGCTTTTCCCCGCGGCTTCGCTCGCATGGTATTACGGGAAATTACTGTAGCGGTTGAACTTATCAATTATCCCCCTCCTCCCCACCCCCACCCCCTCCCGCATTCCATACATTCATTCCCTTACATTCAGTTTTCAAACATCTCGCCTGCCACCTAAATTTCATAAAGCTATATAGCTCAAAGAAAAAGAGAATTATCCAATTTTGTTCATTCGTTCGGAATTTATGCGCTTACAAACATTTCGAATGTTTATTTTTTATATGACTACCTACCAGCTTAGAGCCCACAAATATATCAACATCGTTTCCATGGAAACGATTTTTTTCTGACGTTAGCAAAAACTCGCTTTTGTTAGCGACAGAAAACGTATATTATAATATATTAATATTTATAATTTCATAACGCCAGAGCTTGCCATCATATACAGACTATAGTCTTCGCATATAATTTAGCTTTCTATTGGTGAATGCATTTTTAAAGTCTTTTTGTTGGTTAATGCGTGAAAGCGTCATAAACGAACTCGAGCAGTTTTGCATTTATAATATTAGTATGGATTCTGACCTGGGAAGGGCATCAATCGTCCATCCAGTTTTTTAATCCGAAGATGCACAATATGGCGCATATTATAATTTTTATTTATCTGGCATTCAAATTAATAAATAAATTCATAGGTACAGATTTTAACTAACAATTCAATCAATCAATACAGTCAAAATGAACTTAACCACTCAGACCCATAAGCTTGTTTTCACGATAATATAACATTACCAGACATATTTATGACGTATGAGGCGTACCTCGCTTATTAAACAAAAAAAGTGAACGGTTTGTATCGTACGTAATTGACCGAAGTTTGGTCACTTAGAAAAGCATGAATAGTACACCAAGAGTAGTAGTTTTGTCGTGCTTTAGTATTATGCTTTTTATAATTAAAATCATCATTATCTAACGATTAGGTGATGCCTGCGAATGTTCACTGCCATGAATAAAAAAGATACAAACGGAACTGTACGTGCCATAATTATTGAAGGACTTTTGGTCGCTTAGCATTGCTCGATCAGTACAACTTTGATAGCAGTTATTTTCTTTTAGTATTACAATGTTTATATGTAAATTTTTTTTTTTAAGTAAGACCTGGGTTACGTTATTGTAAAATTGTATTTAGAGAAAGTGTCATTCAGTGCCAAAAAGTTGACCTATTCAAGCCCGTCTCCTCATTTGTGCCGCTCGCCGCTCTAGGCGGACAGCGTTCCTCACGTGTCGCTGTGCAGACTGGCCGACGACATGTCCTGGCAGATCCTGGCCTCGGAGGTCTCGTCGGCGAAGGCGTCTATGATGTCCAGCAGCATCTCCTTGCTGAGCTTCTTCAGCTGCGGCAATTTGGCCACCTGTTTTGTTTTGGGCCACACAACACAGTATAGTTTGATGTTTTTGGCGAAGATATCGACTGTTCAAAGCCAAAAGGATGACAACATTTTTTTAAACTTGTTAATGTAAACCTTTGATAGGAGAGGACTCCAAAAGAAGATATGTTCACTCTCATAAAAGTAGAGATTTGTCACTTACGCCGTTTTGACTTGGGAGAGTCAATACATTTTATTAAAGTTAGATATAAAATTGCATTAGAGAATTCTCAAACAAAAATTCTGGGTAATTCATGAAATGAAATTACATATCTCAGAATTTCTCAGGACATCCCGAGAATTTCTGTGGTCAATTTATGATAAGTGCTAAAAAAGTAATTCTGTGGTAAGTAGGTACCCTATTTATATGTAAATGCTTCACCAATCTAAAAATAAACCGATGAAACTTATAATTTTTAGATTACAGGGACAGCAAAATTGAAAAATTCAAACATTTCTAATTTTGCACTCATCATATTTTAACCTAACACCAAAGGTATTTTTTTTTTTTTTTTTTTACATGAGCTCCACACAGGAGGCCCTGAGGAAAATAATTTTTCTCAGGGCCTATGTCATCTTTGGGGATGCTGTGTGGAGGGTTTTTTTAAGGAAAAGAAGGGAAGGAGGGTTCTGGGAAGGAAAAAGGTTTAAGGGGTGGGTAGGAATCTGGGGTTCAGTGTGTCCTGGTCATCCACCTCCAAGACCTAGACAAACTTTACCCCATGAACCCGGGCACCCCTGCTAAATCACCAAACGTAGCGAACCACTTGGGGTGACCTATGGCAGAGGTGTTGGTTATCCAATAAAGGTTCCCGGGGCGGCGGTACCCATTGCCGCCTCCCAAATTGTAATAGGTATGTACAGTTTCCTGCAGAAACGCACAATCTCTTATTGCCATTACATAACACATCACAAGAATAAATCAGCAAGTGCTTGCCGGCACATTTCAAAATCGTGAGAACCACCAATTTTATAAATTCTAGCGAGATGCCTCCGTTCGTTTACTAAGTGTTCTTCTGCATCTTGCTGAATTGAGTTTATGCTGTGGTTATCTTCCATTCCATCATGTGCTCTTCACTCTATCCTCCACTGCTTCAGGTTGGAGTCCTGCGGTCCTAGACTACAAAAGAGGTGTAAAATGACAGTCTGCATCAGTCTTACTTTGGAGAAGTTGTGCACAATCATGCTGAGCGCGTAGTTCTTGATGTCGGTGGCTTGCATCTTGTCTGCGGCCTGCAGAATTGGCAGGACGTTCTCATAAGTCACATTGTTTTCCAAGTTCTGCTTGCAAAATGCCTGCAGCCTGTTGTTGGTGAAACCTGGAAATAATGGACTTCTATATTTTGTATAATATGTAACCATGTACCTAATATACCCCATATGTAACTTAATTTCCAAAATAGCTAATAACCCTCGGAATGCCAGCCGAATTCGTAGCGGATTTGCTAGCAACTCACTGCACTTGCATCAATTTTATGGTACTTTGAACCTTAAAAAATGCTCCTAACAAACTAAAATAAATTTTAATTTTGTCCTTCCTCTGTCAGCTCCATTCCTTACTGTCATACATCAGGGATAGTTACAGAACTCTGTTGTAGACTGATCAGTTTCAATCCATCGACAATTTTACTGTTCATTAGAAGCTACCGTAAGCGGCCTTACAAAATACATAAATTTTTTAAGGCCGTTTTAATTTTATTTTATTCACACTCTATCGGAAGGAGAATATTAGAATTAATCAACGATTCAGGATTTGATAGACATATACACTAATTTTAGGTGTTTGATCAAAGGTGAGGTGAGCAAAGGGGAAGGGGTAATTGCGGGATTTCCGGCAAGAACAATGCGGTTTATTGGAAATATGTCTAGAATAGGACGAAAAGGAAAATTCATTTGGTTATTCAAAATACTAGAGTATAATAGGATAGAAATGTACAATTTTTTTAATATTCAAACTCATTATTTGGTAAGATGGTTTAATTTGGTAACAAAAATAAGGAACGAAAATAGCCAGCGCATGGCGGGCCGTTTGGCATTTTAGCTTTAGCTGGTACACCAAGGATTGATAAAGAAAACAATGAACTGGAAGGAGTCAGCAGATAACTGAGAGGATTGGAAGCGTCCAGGAATATTCAACAGTTTTAATTTGGATAATGACGATGGTAGAGATAAAATAAGTAACTAATAAATAAACAACTTACCGTAGAAAAAGGGGGCTTGAAAAAGGTACAGAGAATCTTCCGGGGGCATCTTGGTTTCGCCATAGTAAATGTACCTCATCAGGGAGTCAAAAGACTCCCTCGAAGGACTGATGTCACATATTTGAATCTGAAAAGAAGAAAGAAATTTAAACTACTTTTGATTATTACAACATTGAAAACATAGGCATTATTTATGTTGTTGTTTATTCTTTTTACACATCTTTGTGTTTCCTCCCTCCTACAACATGGGTCTCTTTAAGAGGTGCGGTACTTCGTAGCCTCCCCACTCTTGTCTACTTTAGTTTTTTGAGGTTTCACTTCTACCGCATGTGAACTGCGCGTAATTGTTTTTTTTTTATTCGTTGTTTTGCATAATTTGAAAAATTCATCAAAGTTGGAATCTACAGGTCAGAAGGGCAAGCTCTGTTGATGCTAGAGTATAGTTGATACTCACTTTTTATATTATTTACGTAATACTCCTTTATAAATTTATTTAAAAACTCGTAACAATGAACAGTTTTGTAATGTTTTTAAAAAAATAAACTGAATGTAATTGAAAGTTAATATTCAAGTTTTGTGAAAATTATCCAAGTACTGCGAAACAATTGACCCATAATGATATAATAACAGGGTTCCATGCCAACTGAGAATAAAGTCAACTCAACACCTCATTGAAAAGTCATTAAAAGCTACGAAAAAAATAAATTTAAATTAGCCGATAACCCTTATCTAACGTAACCTATTTAACCAATTTTTTTATATGTATTTTTTTTCACTCTAAATGACTTATCTGAGATGGTTCTGAGTTGGTTTCATTCCGAGTTGTCCGGTCACCAATAACAGATCTTTAATAGAATTTTCACAGAACTTAAATTTTAACTTTGAAATTTGATGAATTGTTCAAATTCTGTGAAAAACAAAGTTTTTTTACGATAATGCATCTATTTTCAAATGTCATTTAAAACTTAAAAGAAAAAAAATGGTTTGACTGAATTTTGAACCTTTCTTCCCAGTGATTGGAATCAACCACGCTACCGACCTTGCTGAATTCTGATTTTTAAAACCAACATTTAATATAAACGTATCATCTGCAAGTATATTAACCACAGTTTGATAATTCCTTCAGAAGGCGAAACAACTGTCATGCACAATAATAATTACATAGCCGAACTTGTTTATAAACTTTTTATAAATTAAATAATAATATCTTAGATTTGTCAAAAAATCTATGTATAAAAATGCAAAAATCAGTCATTTTAAATACATGTACAATTACGAAAGATTTTTTAATATTTATATTGAGGGATCAGTAGGATTTATCGGTCCAGTTAGGAGTTCTACCGAGCCGAACCCTCTGATATGAAAATATCTTGAGTCGGTGAATTATTTTCCCATTTGGTATCTGGTAGGTTGACGTGTTGTTCTTGTGTTGTTTTGTATTTATTGTATTTATTGCAATTGCATAGCGTGGATTGACTAGATGATCATTTGTGGAAAAGTGTGTGGAAGGGTTTAGTTTTTCCTGTGGGGAAGATTTAACTCGGACATAGTCATAAAAATATAAAAGAAACAAAAAATTAAAATGGAGGTCTACAAAAAACTTGATAACAATAAAAAAAAAAATCAAACAGATGTATTTAAAAACCAGCTTGTTGTTCCCAACTTTTCGATCAATCAATCTGAGTCTCCAATCAACTAAGTGATTTATTTAATAATTATCGATTCACCTGTTGGTCGGAGAGCTGCGGTGGGAAGAGCGTATTTGTGCATTTGAGGATTGTTTAGCCAAAATTCAGTAGGGTTGGGAACAACGGTTTTGATTTGTGAGAATCGTAAATCATATCAACGAATTTGTCTCATTCTTTTATCATTGCAAAATCACCTGATCGCCAAATGAGTTTTTACCAGTTTTTAGGAGGGAGAGCTAACCTTAGAAGTGACAAGCAATATGCAGGATGAGAAATGATAATATCATAATGCAATGGTATTGTGCAAGTATTTTTATGTTACCTCAGTAACACCTTATATACGGCAGAATTATATTTGCAAGTACAGGGAGTCAAGAAATAAAGGTTGTTAATGAATCAGTTAAAAATTCGTCAAATCGATAATCTTACATTGACTGTGTTGTCAGGCGGCATGAAGGAGCGGAACATGGCCTCGAAATAAGAGCAGCGCGCGGCCAACACTGCCTTGTGCGCGGACACCGCCACTCCGCCCACCACCAGCGTCAGATCGCAGAGCTCACGACCCCCGCTCTGCAGGAACACCGCCATGTCCTGTTCCAGGGTCGTACCTGTTCATTAATGTGAAGTGTTAATTATTATGTAATTGCAACACGGCCTTGTGTGCGGACACCGCCATTCGCCTTGTGTGCGGACACAGCTAGCGTCAGGGTGCCCAGTTCCCGACCACTGATATGCAAAAACAACACCATGTCCTGCTCCAGGGTTGTGCCTGGACATTATTATGAAGTGTTAATATCGGCAAAAGTCACCAAGTTTTGAGATATCTAAATTAGAATGTTAGAGAAATAATCTTATATGAATGCTTTTAATTTTTTTCTATTATTGTGCGGGTAGATAAAACTTTGCAGTAAACGATACGTAAACTTTTAATTTATTTTACCGGTCAGTGGCAGAGTTGGCATCGCGTCTGGATCCCACCCAGGCGCCGTAAGTTCAATTCCTCGGCTGGCTAAGTCCTCCACCACGACAAGCAATATTTTCCGCCTACTGCGGTGGTAGTAGGAGATTTTCAAATTATTTTTGGTTATTCGCAACCCGGGAATGTTTGTCTTTCTTTTAACCTTTTTACAATGATGCCGTTAAAGAATTTGCAATACCCGTGGACGGGCAGATTTTTCACGATTTATAAATCTCTTTTTAATTGAATATAGCATCACTTAAAAAATATTAAAGATGTATTGCGTCATGTTTAGATGACACTCGTCTTTTAGGCAAGCGATCGGTTAACATTTCGTTATATAAACAATTAAAATAACGTAATTGCGTCGTGTGTAGATGATGCTCTTCTTTTAGGCACACAATCGGTTGGCATGTATAATGCAAATAGGTTAAAAAAATACCTTCGCTGACTTCGTCCGCTGGATCCGGGGCACATTTCTGTGCGGGCTGCTGCTGTCTCCTGATGACTTCCACCATCAGGGACTGGTCCAAGGTCTCAAACTCAGCCGACATCACAATCTGATTGTAGTTGGACTCTTTCACTATGAATCTGCAACAAATTTCATAAATCTTCAATTCAATCTGAAGTTGCCACATAATCGTCTTTTAAATGGCTGGGAGTTTATTAAATAATTGTTCAAATTAAATAATTCTTTGGACACCAATAATGTTAACACACTTTGAGCGGGAAGGATAGTTCTATCTTTTACGTTGTGAATACCTGGATGAATAACTGGAAAGTCATTGCTGTCAAATATTTTACTATATATGTATTTTTTATTTTTTTTTTTAACAAAAGACAAACATTCCTGGGTTACGAATAATCCTAAAATGTTTGAAAATCTCCTACTGTAACCACAGTAAGTGGAAAATGTTGCTTGTGTCGTGATGGAGGACTTGGCCATCCGAGGAATTGAACACGCGACGCCTGGGTGGGACCTAAATACGATGCCAACTCAGCCACTGACCGTTATGTATAAAGCACATAAATGATATAAATATACATGTATACGTGATATAAGTCTTCCCCATCTTCTTACCTCCTTGTCTTTTGTGTGGAAGAATATTTTATCAAAAGGAAACTTACACTTTGGCATTGGAATACGCAAATTGTATTTTGTTGTGATGATTATTTGTACCAGAGTGAAAACATGCATTTACGCAACATCACTAAATGGCCCAAAACTGACTTTAACTTAAGAGTGGGCTATAATTTTGGACACTACTTTTACAGTTAGGTGTGGTGAGTACTATATAAAAAATTCATTCAAATGTATAACCTTTCTTAATTTTTTTCTTTATTCATTGCTTTGATGGTTTACATAATTTGGGGGTGTTTCGACCATGTTATTATAGTGGTCAAAAAATCTTTAGGTTAGGTAACCACCTATTTTTAAGTGACCTATCACCCAAACACAGGAACTAAGCAGTGTGAAGTGCACCCTGACCCACCTTAGGCAGTATTCCTTGACGGCAAGAAGATGGCGAGAGTGTGCGGCGGCCAAGGCGTGCAGCACTGTGTTGGTGCTGATCCCCGCACGCAGGTAGCGGGCGCACAGGCGCTGCAGTCGCGGGATGAGCAGGCGCACCCCAGCACCGTACACCTCCATCACCAGCTCAACCATCCACGGGCAGAATGGCTCTGACACTGGAAACATAACACATTCTTTAGAATGGGACAGAAAAAGACCAAATCTACATTATAGCTGGCACCTGAGCTACATTAACTTCTCTGCCTACCAACAGCTACTTTTGAGGATAATATCTTTGCAAGAAAGGAAAATTTAAATTTATTAATTTAAAGTTATTTTAATACATTTTAAACAGTTGAAAGAAGTTTATTGGGACTTTTCTCTTTTTCTATATTATTTTTTTTCCTTTTATATTGTATTATTTTGTTTTTTTCTTAAAATAAATAAAATTTAATGAGAGATTGTAATAATCACTCAAGCGACAGCTACCTAAACTTAGGTAGATGATTTTTATAAATTAAGATGAAATGAGTCCTATAATTTCAATACCCGATATTTTGCCAATCGCTGTATTCGATTTTTTGCCAAATTGATCTGAATATGACACCTTGTTCACATTTATGCGAGGAACAAGATGAACCTAAAATTGAGTTTCAAAACCTCCCTTATCACAACCAAAAACCAAGTTAAAACTTCTAGTGAGAAACAAAACCCGCTGTATCATTCAAGAAGTTACTATCAAAACCCACTATATTGGAATTCAACCAATCACAAGCAGTTATTTTGCCAAGATGGAGGTTTAGAAACTCGCACGCCAGGTCGGTTGAGTTTCAAAAGCCTCTATATCGTGAACAAATCATGAAGTGTATCGAAATCCGCCATATCCATTTTATTTATCGAAATTACTTAAATATTGCTAGACATACATTGAAAAATGAAACTTTTCGAATTATTATTACTCCAATTCATTATATAAAAAATTAAAATGCAATTATTTATTTACGCTAGATATGTGACAGTTTTTTGCGGTTTTCTCCAAATCAGTGAAAGTTGATATAGAAATTAAATGACTCAATTATAAATTTGACTTTTGTTTTTAAAACCTAAAAATATGGGATAAACAATGAAATCTTTGTGGATTCATTGTATTTAAACCCCAGAAAGCAATTCAAATGTTTCCGTTTTAATATTTTGAGGTACGAAATATACAATAATCCACACATTAGGAAAATAAACATAAATCAATTTAGGGAAATATACATATAATCCACAATAGGAAAATATACATACAATCCACATTGGGGAAATATACTTATAATCCACATTAGAGAAATATACATACAATCCACATTAGGGAAATATACATATAATCCACGTTAGAGATATATACATACAATCCACATACCAACAGGGAAATATTACGTATACAGAAACCCGAAAACACCACTTAGAGCTCTCTTGTACCTTTTCCCACTCATTCATAAACAATGCATGAAATAGATGGAGAAATTACAACAGAGAAATCGCGCCGAAGGGTGATTTTTCACGGATCTGCGCTAGTCAAACCTACTAATTTTGGTTGTCTGTGATATGTATTAGTTAGTTTTGCCTGAAATCTGGGTTCAATGAACTAAAATTTGCTTTGAATTAAAGTGTAATTTAAAAATTGGAACTGCATGCGTGAAGAATTCAAACAACTAATAAATTGGGTAACTGCCTGTAATACACATAATATTTTAAAAGAAAATTATTTTAATCAACCTTTTCAAAATTTTAATTACAATATTGTGTGATTTTTCATGAGTCTACGATAATCAAAACCTACTATTTTCGGTTGTCTGTGATGTAATATTATTAGTTAGTTATGAGTAAATTCTGGTTCAAATTAGCTTTGAATTTTGTCATTTCAAAAATTGGAACTGCCTGTCTGAAGAATTCAAACAAGTATAAAGTAGGCAACTAACTATAATAAAATATTTTAACCGGTCCCTTGCCGATTACGCATCTGCGCGCGCCAGATGCGAGCCAAATTAAACTCTAAAAAATATTTTTTGAAATGCGATTTTAAACTTTAATTACATATGAAGAAAACGTATGAAGGATAAGGTCAGAATCGCTTGGGGCATTCTTGTTCATAAGGTTTATAAGGTAGATACCGTGTTCCCATCTAGCACAGCGGAATAATTTCTGTGGAATTGTTTATGATCTTCGGCCAAGAATTTTTCCCTCCTTTGAACTGTCAGATTGGCTTGCGTAACTCTCGCGCCATTGTCGTGAAAAAGATCGTAAAACGTATAAATTCACCGAATAAACGCAAGTAATGTTGTTTTTAGACATAGTTTATTGTTCAAGGAATGTGTTTCAGTAAAAATTTCATAAAATAGCATAAAATAAACCCACAAAATATTACGTAAAAGTCAAAACATCGAGAAATTTTGCCGCTTGCTCCAAGGCTTGTCACGAGTTAATAGTTATTTTCAAAATTGGAATTATAATTATAGTCCCCGATTGTTTATGGTTATTTATGAATATGTTATAATACAACCTTTCTCCATGGGATCAATCCTGTCGGTGTAAATATAATTCAACACCATCCGGAAAGCTTCTGGTTCTGTTTCCGGCAGCTTCACACACAGCTTCTCCCCTTTTCCTTGCGGGTTCCCTGCTTCTGCCTCCTTCTCACGCACCTCCACAGCAGATCTATAAATACAATATAATAATAAGAGTGCAATGTATATTGCTACAATGTCACAAAATTTGCAATACAAAATACCAAATGTTTGCAGGTGATGAAATGAACAATATATTAAAGTTGCTAAATTCGGAAATTAAAAATTGTTCCTGGCAGCACTGATAAATGTACAAAATTTACTGATGAAACTAATACAAACGAATTAAAAATGTTTTAATTTTTATTAGAATAACTCTCTTTTTATAACTTTTGAAGATTATTCCCGTCAATGTGATATATCTTTGTAGAAGAAGATAACACTAATAATAATAATTGCAACCACTATCTTTTTATTTTTCTTTGTTTTGTTCTTTTTCGTATTTTCATTTAGATTATTAGTGTTATCTCCATTTTATTTTTAAAAATCATCTACCTAAATTTGGGTAGCCATCACTCAAGTGGCTAACCAGTTTTTTTAATAAAAGTTTTACAAGCTTTTTTACTTGTATACTTGAATTTTAATCAGGATTTGAACCAAACAAGCGAACAGACTAGCATTTATTAGACCTAAGAAATTCCCGTTTAAAATAATTTGTTTATTAAGAAGTTTGGTTTTTCCGGTCCTTTGAAGGCTGAATTTGAAAACATGGCCAAATTTATCCCAGATATAGAGTTTTCCCTCCTAAGAATTTTTTTCTGTTCCTTTAGACATTAGTACGTTGAACCTACTTAATCTTGTTCTTGAGGAAGCTGGAGCGGGCGGCCACCATGGCTAGGTGGCAGGCCACAGGCTCCTCACCGGCGCCCACCAGGAACTCCACGTCGCAGAACTGTTCCGACAGCAGCAGGCGCCCAAAGTCCTCGTGTAGGGTGCATTTGGGGTATGAAGAAAACTACAAAAGAAAAAGAGAGTAAATTTGTTTTCCATAGTAGCATGCTTAACCTCTCAAGTGCCAGACGAAAACGAAAAAACGTCAACTTTAACGTAATATTTTGCAGGTTAATTTTATGCTATCTAATGTAATTTTTACTGAAACACATTCCTTGAATACTAAACTATACATAAGAACAATATTACTTGCGTTTATTCAATGAATTTATACTTTTTACTACGTTTCAAATAACACGGAAAAAACGAAAAAATTTCGCGATGTTTTGACTTTTACGTAATATTTTGCAGGTTAATTTTATGCTATCTTATGTAATCTTTACTGAAACACATTCCTTGAATACTAAACTATACATAAGAACAATATTACTTGCGTTTATTCGATGAATTTATACGTTTTACGATCATTTCGTCACCCGCGACGCGAGACTTGACAGCCTCCATTTTGTCAGCCGACCGGCGCGCAGCCGCGCAGGCCGTGTCATAAACAATTTCAAAGAAATTATATCGCTGCTCTAGGTGGGTTCACGGTATCTTATACCTTATGAACAAGAATGCCCCAAGCGATTCTGACCTTCTTCTTCACACGTTTTCTTTATACATAAGGGTTAAAATCGCAAAACAAAATTATTTTTTAGTGATTATTTTGGCTTGCGCCGATGGTACGCCGGCGGACGAACGGCAAGGGGCGGGTTAACAGGTCGCGTGCCGTTGGCGCGCCGGTGCGCGCCCTATAGCCGAATAAAAAAATAAAAAATAAAGTTTTTGATACGCGATATTAAACCTTATGTATAAAGAAAATGTATGAAGAACAAGGTCAGAATCGCTTGGGGCATTCTTGTTCTTGACGTAACAGATATAAGAAACACACCTAGCCTCTCGGAATTATTATTTAGAACGGTTTCTCTGACTTTCTAAATGTCACTTCTCCCGCAATTTTCAACTGTCAAACTGGGTGCGCCGCGGGTAATAAAAAGATTGATAAACCTATAAATTTGTCAAATAAACACAAGTAAAGTTGTTTGTAGGTGTAGTTTGTTGTTCAAGGAACGTATTTCGGTAAATATTACATACCAGAGCATAAAATTAACCCACAAAATTTACGTCAAAAGTCAAAACATCGCGAAATTTTCGAGTTTCATCCGTAAACACCGAGGCGTTCAACCGGTTAATGGATACGTATACTCATTGGTTCTGCATTGTTCTAATGAAGAGATACAACTCAAATCATCAGCATTGGTAAAGAAGCCAGACACTGAAAGCATGATGGATGCTGATCTTATCTATGTAATTAAAATCATAGATAATCTTATCTACCTGTCCAGTAGGCAGATCATCTCGGACCTTGTTCTAAAATAAAATTATTAAGCCGTCATTTGCTGGAAGCGCGCCGGCGTGCATGGAAAAATTTCAGCTTTTTTTTTTTTAAATGCGATTTTAACCCTTATGTATAAAGAAACTGTATGAAGGACAGGGTCAGAATTGCTTGCGCTAATACCATTCTTGACATAGCCAATGGTTTCATTCATATAGCAACACTGGAATATTTTTAAATGCATTATCTATGACTTAGCACATGGACTTTTCCAACTGTCAAAAGTGAAAAATATATTTTATGTTTTGAAATGCTTGAACCAACCAATGAACCAACCAGAAATATGAGACAAAAATTTTTCTGTTTCAATTTTATAACAAATTATCACCTATAAATCGATTGCCTAATTTTGGTACATAAAAGATTTTGAAACTTTGTATGTTTAAAGATTCCGTATTATGCCCGAGTCACACAGGGCTAGTATTTCAAGCCAGAATAGAAAACTAGTATGAAGGTGTCATAACCTGGCAAGATCGCGGCTTGGCACAAGCTAGAGCGATTAGGGAATTTTAAGCCGTTATCATTGCAGTGACTGGGAATATATATTGGACATATCAGTCCATAGGGAACAATGAACAGCTTACGTAGAAGAAACACAAAACTGAAATAGATACCCTTGTTTTTCTTTTCATTGGCACATTTTTTTAAAAACTGGGCATTTACTTGAATCAATTTATTTTAAGCTTATACTCCTCTTCAGCACCTGCTCCGGACCTGGCTGATTCCTCAATTTTTGACAACTCTTGACAATAAGCCTCTAAAATGAAGAGAAATCGAATTCTTTAATGGCCTATATTTTAATTTTAAAAACACTAAATAAAATGGCTCACATCCAGACTAATACAATTTGCCTTTGATTAAAAAAAACAATTTAATAGTATTTTGCCATCAGATTCGTTTTGTATGAAAAAAGCAGCACAGCCGTTCCTCTTAATCTAAGGATCTTAAGCCTCGATTACATTGAGCGAGTTTACAAGCTACTAGCAGGCAAATTCACTATCTGTTAGTAAACTCGCTAACTAGCAGTACTACTTACTAGCTGACTAGCAGATTTTACACTGAACAAGTTTACTAGAAGATAGGGAATTCACCGGCTAGTAGCTTGTAAACTCGCTCAACGTAATCGAGGCTTTAGTGTTAAAATGATCAGTTTTTTTGTTTCCTCCCTTCCAAAACCTTTTCAAGAATAGTGTGTTTAAGAAGTGCAATTTTAGTTACCTGGAATCTAAATATCTCTCCGCTGCGCACATTGTTGTCGACAGTGCCTCCGAATATGAACATGGCGTCTCCCACCACCGCCCCGGCGTGGAACAGTCTCCCCGAAGGCACCTGCGACTCTGAGGACGGGTGGATCACAGACCTGCAAATTAAAGCCAAACTTATAAACCTCCCAGATCGCTAAACACGTATAATAATTTAATCATATCAATGAGGTAAGCTGGTTAATCACATTTAGACCTGCAAAATTCTCATTATAACAGAAGAATATGTATGAATGTGACTGAAGCAAGGAGTGTGGGTCAAGACAGAGTTGTGTGGCGGTCTGTGACGGTTAGTATTCAATTTTAAGAAGTCCATATAATTTTTTTAATAATTCAAAATGAATCGTATTAACCGGCTGCTTGCAGATTGCACGCCGGCGCGCGCCCTATAACTGAATAAAATTTAAAAAAAAAACTTTTTGAAATGCGATTTTAAACCTTATGTATGAAGAAAATGTATGAAGGACAAGGTCAGAATCGCTTGGGGCATTCTTGTTCTTGACGTAAAAGATATAAGAAACATACCTAGCCACTCAAATAATTATTTTTGAATATTTCTATGACTTCGCAAAGGTCATTTCTCCCGCGATTTGAGCTGTCAAACTGTGAGCGTCGCGGGTCACGAAAAGATCAATTTGTCAAATAAACGCAAGTAATGTTGTTTTTAGGCGTAGTTTATTGTTCAAGGAACGTGTTTCGGTAAATATTATATACAATAACATAAAATAAGCCCACAAAATATTTCGTCAAAGTCAAAATATCGCGAAATTTTCGAGTTTCATCCTTAAAAACCGTGGCATTTAAGAAGTTAAATAATATTATTATTTCTTCAATGATTGCAAAATTTTAATTTAATATTATTATACTATTAGGTTCCGCTAGTTTTCAGTTAATTATCTTTTGAGAGATGTTTCGGCATTCTTATCTTCGGGCAAATGCCAAATACGCAAATCTCCAAATACATCATTCGGAGATATTGAGGTTTGAAGTTTAGAATTGATATCATAAATCCATTTATATTAATACTAAACCAGCTTAAGTAAGTCTGTAGTTTATACATAATAAAGTGAAATAAAAAATAAATGGCAGGGTATACTGTGTTTAAAATGAAAAATTTTGGTATATTTAACAGAAAATGGCAAAAATATGTATTCGCTGAATATTTTTCGCCCACATTAAAAAAATCATACTTTCCAAAATTATAATATGGAGACATACAAACTGATTACAGTTCTGAATAGCCAATGAATTCACATATACTTTGTCGATTATTACATATTCGTAGGATTTATAGAAAAAATATTATAAAATAGTAAACTTTAAAATCGTAAAAAAAAAATGTGGTCCAATTTTGGACCGCTGTCAATCGCAGAAAAATAAAAGTGGTCCATATTTTGACATAAGTCGCTCCAGTGGTTATAGATGCACTTACTTAATAAACTATATTGTTTGTTTGTGCTTGTGTTCATAAAATCAAGTTTTTAAGAGTTTCCCAGAAACTGAACATCCCCCGAAGTAAGAAAAAATTGACCTTACTTCGGGCACACGGAAACACTTCTTTTCATTGGTTTGAATCATATATTATTTCATAAAACAGCTCACCATGTTTGCGTGTCTAAATCGTAGGCGTGCAGATCATTGGGCAGGGTGTTATCGGCCGAACCCCCAAATACGTAGAGGTGACGTCCGTGGGGCAGCATGGTGTGCCCGTATCGCCGGGCGGGAGCCGGGGGCGCCCCACGCAGAATGTGTTCCGTGGAGATTCTTGTCCACCTGAGGGGAAGAAATAAATTATTCATAATTAAGTAATTTTATTTTATTTTCCAAGAGCTGAAAATTTTAATATTTGATTCACTGGTCAACAGGATGACAGACATTATAGCAATCGGTGGAGTTGTCATATCTTCATGAGGTAGCGACTCATCATATTAAAAATATGTTTTTTTATCTTCAAAAACCTGTACTATAGTACGTAAAGTCATTGTATGCAGATGCGGCACGTGACTGAATTTGTTAGCAGTGCATTTCACTTAAAAAATGGTACCATGTAACGCAGGTAAATTAATTTTTTTATCCACTCAGGCCTCAACTACATTCTGTCAGTAGGTCAGAATATTTTAGCTTTACATTAAAATCCAAATAAATGGAATATTTGTGAACACACCTGAAAACTAAAAACTGTTTTTGAAAGGTGATAAAATACTCTTTCAATTTTCATTATTAGAAATAACCAAGTATTTTTTTTAAATTTAAAAATTTTTAATGCAAACTTTAATAAGTTTAAAAAATGGCACGGCATGGCAATGACATTACGATTTTTCTAACAAAAGTTACGTAATGAAAAAAAAAATAAAAACACACTTATATTTTATTAGACTAATGTATTATAAATGTTATCACTACCTTATTTTTTTATAGTTTAAGGTAAAAATAATTTTTTTTAAATTCACAAAGTTTCATTATTTTTTTTTTAAATTGTGGTTGGAAACTTTGAATTCATAATGGTGTGCATTTTTTTTCCTATTATTTTTTAAATTCGAATACATATTATTTGAATGAGTTTTCTCTTTCCAATACCGTTTAGATCATATTTCTCACTAATTTTTTAAGGAATATGGAACGATTTCTATGAGACCTACATGAGTTGTTCCAAAAAGTGAACAAATTAGCCTGAACAGTTAACAGGTTCGCTGCCGCCTATGCACAATATAACAGATCCTAGGTGCCAACTACTATTTTATTTTTTTTAGTTTTTAAATATACTTACAAGAATAATATATCGTTGCAAAAGTTTTTTTTTCAGTGGAAATGTAAAAAAAAAAAAAAAAAATTCACGACTCCGGTCGGAGCCGTCGGCACCACGGTTGAAAATCACTAAGCAGGTGCCGGCGGTTTCGTCCGTTTAGTCGCCCAACATATGTTCAAGGTTGACATTTGTCACATATCACATTTGTCACATGTCTCGTATGTCACATTTGTCACATGGGTCACTTCCTTCAACTCATTCTTATTTTCAATAGCCCAGCTAGGGAACGATTTGCCGGCCTCTGTGTTTCCTCCTTCCTACAACATGGGTCTCTTCAAGACCAAAGTTCATACCTTTCTATCCTCAAATGGACCCTCCACACAGCATCTCAATGACATAGGCCCTGAGGGAATTTATTTTCCTCAGGGCCTCTTGTGTGGAGTTAATGTAAAAAAAAGTCGCACACTTTTTACTCTCTACTTTTTATTTTGATAAAAAAAAGCAAACAAAAATAGACCAATTTTTTTTTGTCTTTCGTACAAATTAATATATTAATGCACAGTTTTTGAAAAACTCACTTTTTTCATAATTTAGGCAAAAGACGACCTTGCCGCCCCTTAAGTTTTACCCGTTTCGAGGTTCAGTTTCGCTTGAAAAACAGGGCTTTTTTTTTCAGTCAGGGCCTCCCACGCCAAAATGACCTCTCCGCTCTTCGAGTTTGACCGACCTCAGAGACCACTATCGCAAGACAGGAAACTCACACGAAATTCTTATTTTAGAAACGCCAAAAGTCAACGGAAAAAACTGATACAAAATCAGCGGCGATAACTGGAACCTCCGGCTGAATCTCTCATCGACGAAGAAATCGGCCTGGTTATATTTCCCGCCGACAGGTTCGCATTTGCAAAAAAGATAAGAAATCTTAATCACTATTTCCTTTACGCGAAACGAATTTGCTAGAAATTTATTCTTTTATTTTAATGGCGATGCTGCTAAAAAATGACATTTTATAGGTACGACACGCGGTTCGAGATATCGTCGAAAAAACGCATTCTGGTGGAGATGTTTTACCACAGATTGGAAGTAGAGGGTTTTATCAAACTTTTAAAACTGCGACATGTAACGCATTTCATCCAAAATGTTCTGCAATATTCCAAAATACCTTGCATTATTTTTGACATTTGCTAAGATTTCAATACCGTCGAAAGTGAAAAATTTGGCGGCCAGTAGAATAAGTCGTCGAGTAGGTACTAAAATTCGATTAAATTGACTAATAATTGATAATAAAAAACAATCTTGAGTTTCAAGACACGTCAGTTAGGAGAAAATTATGATTTAGCCGTATAAAATAACGGCTTCAAGCCTGTTTCGGAGTCGACAATTTGAAAACGCCTCTGCGGCTCGAAAACCGATTCTGGCTGTAATGTTTTTGAATATTATCGAGGTCGAGAGATTAAAAAAACATTTTCAACGGTCGTAACATACGCAAACCATTAAAAATATTTCACTATACGCTACGGAAAATATGACGTTTGAGAAAAATAACGTGCTTTGAAAATCCCACAGAAGAGAATATATTGCTGGCCATATAAAAAGAACACGTTTAATTACAGGGTAGGTACATTTCCGTTGAATTATTACAAATTTGTTCGTAAGATGAACGGATTTTTTTAAGGAAATGCTTAGGTACCTACATCAATATTGTTTGTCTGCGTAAGAACCGGGTAGGTACCGGCTTACGCATCGGTTCTTTCCTTCAGATATCAAATAAAAAATTAATGATTTGAAATAAAAGAAATCACTCGGGATGGTCGCAATTTTTGCCAAAATGCATTATTTCAGGTATGTAGACTTTTGTAGTTATGAAGGAAATTAGTACTAAATAAATCGGAACGTTTTTGAAGTAAGATGGGTCCAAATACAATGCTAAACACTTTTTTTCTATGATTGTGTGAGTAAAAATTCGAACTAAAAATGACAATGAGGGCGCTGTACAATATTGAGTTTCCATCAGGAATACACATTTTGCAAGAGTAAAATATTGAATAAAATATGCTTATTTCCTAGACAAGGTAGGTACTTAAATACCTAGGGACTTTTTTCTTTTAAAAATAAAAAAAAAACATGATATCAAATAAACAGAAACAAACAAAGATGGTCGTATTTTTTTGCCAAAGTCGATAGGTACCTATCATTTCAAAACCAAATTTCAAAATTAAAAAATTAGGATTCGTAATATTTATTCAAAAAATATGTAGGTACTCATGTGCACCTGCCCTGATTTATTTTTTATATGAACGATTTTGCATTAAAATTATTATTTGTTAAATAATTTTGAAAAATACATTTTTATGGCGCCATTTTTGTGAAAAATGACAAAAAAGATGACGTACAATATTGAAAATCTACCAGGAGCACATGATGTATCACTATAGAGTTCAAGTGGGGTGGGTCGCGAACTCACATGTCAAACTTTTGTCAACAAACCGGACCTCTCAGCGGTTTCGGTTGTTGTTTTACGACAAACGGCATTACGGCCGAAAAATCGATCCTGGCTAAAATGTTTTTGAAAAATATTATAGTCTAGATGTCTCCTCAACTAATTCGATCGTCATTACATACGCATCGCATGTGAAATATTTCAGGGCAAGCTAAACAAAATCAGATTTTTCCACGAAAAACACGTGCTTAGAAATTTTTAGTTTTTCATTCCTGGGTAGGTACTTATTTGACGACGACGTACTTCATTGAAAAAATTTGAAAAGAAATGCGTAGGTACTTTCACGAATAGGTAGCTTCACAATAAATTAGGTTTTAATGCAATACTAAGGTAAAGTTGTTTCAATAAAGTTGAATAATTCAACAATGTTTTTAAAGTTAATTTTCACGTTCTGTGTAAGTTCTATTCGAGTTCTGTTGTTTTATCGTTATAGGCCAGTCGCATCATAAAACTGAAATAATTACAGAACTTTAATAGAATTTGAACAGAACTTTCACAGAAGGCTAAAATTAACTCGATTAGTACATATTTTCTATACAAAATTGTAGAAAATATGTACAGGGAGACATCTAGCGGTGAAGAATGTAAGTACTGATTATTTTCATAAGAAAAATTCACACGAATTTATTCTATTTTTATTTTATGGCGAGGGGGGCGGAAATTTGACATTTCGAACGTACATTGCGTGGTCGAAGATGTTTTTGAATTAATCTTAAGTAGAGAGTTACTACAAGCAGTTAAAACTGTGACATGGTTCGCTTTCCATTCAAAATGTTACACAAGAGTGCATTTCACAATGACATGTTTTGACACTTTACGTAAAAAGCATTTTCCTCTAAAATATCTCTTGGCTTTCTAGCCAGTATAAAACCTAATTTTCTTACAAATAAAATCAGGTTGGGTAAATTTTCTCCAATATTGCAACACCGAAAATGAAAATTTTTCCATAACCCTCTTGAACTTACGAAATCACCCCATAATACGTTTTTGTGTGAAGATTTTTTTTTAAAGATGGCGGATTTCAATTTTTACGGCTTGGTGCGGTTAAAATTCAAGCGGGATTAGCCCAAGTTTGTGAGTTGGTCTTGCATGTGTAAAAAATATAAATACAGAATATTGTAAAACTGCAAATTATGAACTAGGTAGGTACCCGATAAACGGATTTAACTGATAAATTGGGCTCCAATATAGCTCAACATTAGGATTCGTATTATTTATAAAAATAAATACTTCTGCGAACTTTTTTTCATTGAAGTGATTACTTGACAAAAAATTCTGAATATACATTTAAATGGCGCCGTTTTTTTTTTAATTACTGTAGGGAAACTTAGTACCTACTCGCGCACTATGAAATAATATTTTCTCTGTAATTTTTTTACTGGAATAAAAATAAGTTTAAGTTTCTAAAAAATTCTGAATAACACATTTTTATAGCGCCGTTTTTTGAAAAAATACTACAAGGGCCCCAAGTACCTACCCGTGCACTCATGTGTAGGTACATGAGTGCACGGGTATGATTTACTTTTTATATGAACGATTTTGCATTAAAATTATTATTTAAGAAATAATTTTGAAAAATACATTTTAATGGCGCCGTTTTTGTGAAAAATGACAAAAAGGGTGACGAACAATATTGAAAATCTTCCAGGGACACATAATACGCAGGAGTAAAATATTACAGACGATACATTTATTTACTAGACCAGGGAGGCAATTCTTTCATTGACAAAAATTATTAATATAAATAAAAAGAAACATCCGAAGACGGGAGTTTTGAAGTGATACTTCTATAGCACTGCTGTGATTTGGATTTCGGATGAAACGGAAATGACGATTACTCCACCTGCGACAATGGTCAAATTTTTTTTGCCAAATGGTGTAGGTACCTTTTGAATACTGTAGGGGTTCATACATTTTAAATTAAATTTCAATGTGAATATCGCACAAGAGTCCCACCTACTGCCGTCTGGAGTCAGTGAGACTACGGCATCCCCAGTTGTGCTTAGTTAAAGTTTCTAAAATATTCTGAATAATACATTTTTATAGCGCCGATTTTTTTAAATTAGTGCAAAGGCAAAATTTTTTTTTTATATCCAAAATCCATTTTTTTTTCCAAAATTAATTTTTTTTTTTAAAATTCAAAAATTTCCAAATCCAAATTTTTTTTTCCACAATTAAAAATTTTCCAAAATCCAATTTTTTTTTCCAAAATTCAAAAATTTCCTAAATCCAAATTTTTTTTTCCAAAATTAAAAAATTTCCAAAATCCAATTTTTTTTTCAAAATCCAAAATTTTTTTTTTTTAAATTACACCTTACAGTACCCGAGATGGGTATCAAATTACGCGTCTCGATCTACACAATCCGAAGGGCTGAGTGAAAAAAATAAGCGATAAACTCCTAGGACCATTTTTTGAGATAAAGCTCTAATGGTTTTTTCTAATTTAAAATTAAATGAAATACTGAACGCCCTGAGTCGGGCGGCAGGATTGGTTCAGTACTGAATTGAGCGGTAAGCTCCTAGGCCGTTTTAAAAGTATCGGCGACCAAAGTGGCACTGTGGTAAGAGTCATTTCAACAGTAAACTATACGTTTCGGGTAACAAATTACGCGTATCGACCTGCACAACCCAAATGGCGCAGTGAAAATTTAAGCAGGAAGCTACTTGGCCTCCTTTTGCGAGAAAAGGCCCGTACTGAACGCCTTGAACCGGGCGACCGAAGCAGCCCGAGAGCGGATGTACGAAATTGGGCTGTCAACTGCCTCGGCCCTTTGTAGGCGCACACTCCTCGCTTTATCCACATTCAAACATCGTTTTTTTCTTCACCTATTTTATTCAACACACACTCCTCGCTTCATCCGCGTTCACACGTCAAATCGCGTAGTGTTTAAGCCCTTGGTTG
Organism: Glyphotaelius pellucidus; assembly: GCA_936435175.1. Lineage (NCBI taxonomy): Eukaryota > Metazoa > Arthropoda > Insecta > Trichoptera > Limnephilidae > Glyphotaelius > Glyphotaelius pellucidus. Next base: position 12,351,733 of record OW386556.1, read on the forward strand.
CCTCTGCAACAGGCAAAGCTAGTTAATATAGTATTGCACAGTTTTTCGAAAAACTCACATGGGTCATACAGGCAAAAGACGACCTTGCCGCCCCTTAAGTTCGCCCACCCTAAGGATCGCTTTCGCTTGAAATGCGATTCAGTGCAGGGCCTCCCACGCCAAAATGACCTCTCCGCTCTTCGAGTTTGACCGACCGCAGAGACCACAATCGCTAGACAGGAAGCTAAAAAAAAACCATGAAACCGAAACACCAAAAGTCAACGGTAAAAACTGATGCAAAATCAGCGGCGATAACTGGAACCTCCGACTGAATCTCTCATCGACGAAGAAATCGGCCCGGTTATATTTCCCGCCGACAGGTTCGCATTTCGAAAAAGTCGGAGAAAAATTAAGCACTTTTCTCATACAAAACGAATTTGCTGGAAATTTACTCATATTATTTTAAAGGCGATTCTGCTAAAAAATGACACTTTAAAGGTACGACACGCGGTTCGAGATATCGTCGAAAAAACGCATTATGGTGGAGATGTTTTTCAATAAATAGGAGGAATAGAAATTAAGGAAGCTTTTAAAATCGACAAATATGTCGGTCACCATTCAAAATGTTACACAATAGCGCGCGGAAAAATGATATTTTCTGACGTTTCGCAAAACTCGCATTTTTCTCGAGGGTGCATAATTTATCTGGCCAGTAGAACACCTAATTTTCTTACAAATAAATTCAGGTTGAGTAAATTTTCTCACACCTTGGAACACTGGATTCTGAAATTTTACAAATGGCGGTAGGGCAAAGCTCTCCGCCAACTAAAGATTTCAATCCAGAGACATCTAGCGGTGCGGAATATAAGTACGGATCGTTCACGCAATACAAAATCAAATGTCTGTCGAACACGCCTGTAGTTCTATTTCAATCCGTTCAAATCGGCAGGTTCGTCTGTATCGAAAGAAATTTGCTCAATTCACGAAAAAAGATCTCCGTATCAAGTGTTGCTAGGCGCTCGGTTTTGGAATGCCTATTTTGAGTAGGTAGGTACCTGCACATAACAATTCGGAATCATCAAATAAGAATTGCATATGTTTTTTTTTTGGAAATTTGTAATGAAATTATTTGAAGTTGAAAGGATAATTTCTTTTGTAATAATTTTTTGGGCTGTTATGCCGTGTTGCGCTACCTTCGTCTTTAGCCTAGATATTTAAGGGATTTATTTTTTTTAAATATTAAAGTTACATAACGCTTATTTTTGTATTTTGCTTCTTTATGATAATTATTCAACGTTAGAGGCGGGCATTGGCACTGCCGCTCAGGGAGCCATTCGTTGGATGAGCAACACCTCATAAAAATAGGTACACAATAATTTTGATAATTATATTTTTATAGGACCGTTTTTGTAAAAAATGACAAAAAGGGTGACGTACAATATTGAAAATCTACCAGGAGCTCATAATACGCAGGAGTAAAATATTACAGAGGGTACATTTATTTACTGGGCTACTCAGACCTCACTTTTCAAGTATTAGTTGAGATTGTTTTGGAAAAGTTTCACTTCTACCGCGTGTAAACTGCACTCGAATTTTTTTTGACAACGTACTCGGACACTATATATTCTGAACATTTCTAATAAAATGAGTAAATTTAAATAAAGATGGTCCATTTTTTTTTTGCGAAATGGTGTAGGTACCTTTTGAATACTGTACGGGAACTAATCGTTCGTACATTTTACATTTAATTTCAATGTGAAAACCGCACAAGAGTCCCAATTACTGCCGTCCGGAGTCAGTGCGACTACGGCGTCCCCAGTTGGGTTTAGTTTTAGTTTCTGAAAAATTCTGAATAGTAAATTTTTATAGCGCCGTTTTTTGAAAAACTATGGTAAGCTGCACTCGAATTTTTTTTTGACAACGTCCTACTCGGATACTATTTATTCTGAACATTTTTAATGAAATGAGTAAATTTAAATAAAGATGGTCCAATTTTTTTTTGCCAAATGTTGTAGGTATCTTTTGAATACTGTACGGGTTCATACATTTTAAATTAAATTTCAATGTGAATACCGCACAAGAGTCTCAACTACTGCCGTCTGGAGTCAGTGAGACTACGGCATCCCCAGTTGGGTTTAGTTTAAGTCTCTAAAATTTCTGAATAATACATTTTTATAGCGCCGTTTTTTGAAAAATTACTTTCAGTTATAAGTTCAAAAATTTCCGAGATCCAACAATTTTTTTTTTCCAAAATTAAAAAATTTCCAGAATCCAATAATTTTTTTTTCCAAAATTAAAAAATTTCCAGAAACCAAAAAATTTTTTTTTCACAATTAAAAAATTTCAAGAAACCGAAAATTTTTTTTTTCAAAATTCAAAAATTTCCGGAAACCAAAAAATTTTTTTTTCAAAATTAAAAAATTTCCAGAATCCGAAATTTTTTTTTTCCGAATTTAAAAAATTTCCAGAAACCAAAAATTTTTTTTTCAAAATTCAAAAATTTCCAGAAACCAAAAAAGTTTTTTTTTCAAAATTAAAAAATTTCCAGAATCCAAATTTTTTTTTCCAAAATTAAAAAATTTTCAGAATCCAAAAAAGTTTTTCAAAGTTTCAAGTTTTCCAAAATCAAAAAATTTCCAAAACTCAAAAAATTTTTTTTTGAAAATTCAAAGATTTACAAAATCCAAAATTTTTTTAATTTAAAATTCAAAAATTTCCAAAATCCAAAATTTTTTTTTTTTAAATTACACCCTACAGTACCCGAGATGGATATCAAATTACGCGTCTCGACCTACACAAACCGAAGGACTGACTGAAAAAATTGAACGATAAACTCCGAAGACCCTTTTAGGCTCTATTGGTTTTTCTAATTTAAATTAAATGAAATACTGAACGCCCTGAGTCGGGCGGCTGGATTGGTTCAGTACTGAGTTGAGCGGTAAGCTCCTGGGATGATTTTAAAGTGTCGGCGACCAAAGTGGCACAGTGGTAGGAGTCTTTGCAACAGTAAATTATACGTTACGGGTAACAAATTACAAACATCGTTTTTTTCTCTACCTATTTTATTTAACACACACTCTTCGCTTCATCCGCGTTCACACGTCAAATCGCGTAGTGTTTAACCCCTTGGTTGCCTCTGCAACAGGCAAAGCTAGTTAGTATAGTATTGCACAGTTTTTCGAAAAACTCACATGGGTCATACAGTCAAAAGACGACCTTGCCGCCCCTTAAGTTCGTCCACCCTAAGGATCGCTTTCGCTTGAAATGCGATTCAGTACACCCCCCCCCCCTCAAGCAAAAATCGACCACCCTGCCTATCCAGTTTCACCGACAGCAGAGACCATTTTGGCGAGACAAGAAATTAAGATTTTTAAGATATTTTAAGACTTTTTAAGACTTTTTTCTCATACAAAGTGCAATTTGCTAGGGATTTATTCTATAAAATTTTACGGCGTTGCTGGGAAAAAATGGCATTTTATAGGTGCGTCACGGAATTCGAGATTGCGTCAAAAATAACCCTTCCGCCGGAGATGTTTTACGACAGATTCGTAGTAGAGAGTATTATTAAGATTTTAAAACCGCGACATGTAACGCATTTCATCCAAAATGTTCTGCAATATTGCATAATACCTTGCATTATTTTTGACATTTGCTAAGATTTCACTACCGTCGAAAGTGAAAAATTTGGCGGCCAGTAGAATAAGTCGTCGAGTAGGTACTTAAATTCGATTAAATTGACTAATAATTGATAATAAAAAACAATCTTGAGTTTCAAGACACGTCAGTTAGGAGAAAATTATGATTTAGCCGTATAAAATAACGGCTTCAAGCCTGTTTCGGAGTCGACAATTTGAAAACGCCTCTGCGGCTCGAAAACCGATTCTGGCTGTAATGTTTTTGAATATTATGGAGGTCGAGAGATTAAAAAACATTTTCAACGGCCGTAACATACGCAAACCATTAAAAATATTTCACTATACGCTACGGAAAATATGACGTTTGAGAAAAATAACGTGCTTTGAAAATCCCACAGAAGAGAATATATTGCTGGCCATATAAAAAGAACACGTTTAATTACAGGGTAGGTACTTTTCCGTTGAATTATTACAAATTTGTTCGTAAGATGAACGGATTTTTTTAAGGAAATGCTTAGGTACCTACATCAATATTGTTTGTCTGCGTAAAAACCGGGTAGGTACCGGCTTACGCATCGGTTCTTTCCTTCAGATATCAAATAAAAAATAAATGATTTGAAATAAAAGAAATCACTCGGGATGGTCGCAATTTTTGCCAAAATGCATTATTTCAGGTATGTAGACTTTTGTAGTTATGAAGGAAATTAGTACTAAATAAATCGGAACGTTTTTGAAGTAAGATGGGTCCAAATACAATGCTAAACACTTTTCTTTTATGATTGTGTGAGTAAAAATTCGAACTAAAAATGACAATGAGGGCGCTGTACAATATTGAGTTTCCATCAGGAATACACATTTTGCAAGAGTAAAATATTGAATAAAATATGCTTATTTCCTAGACAAGGTAGGTACTTAAATACCTAGGGACTTTTTTCTTTTAAAAATAAAAAAAAAACATGATATCAAATAAACAGAAACAAACAAAGATGGTCGTATTTTTTTGCCAAAGTCGATAGGTACCTATCATTTCAAAACCAAATTTCAAAATTAAAAAATTAGGATTCGTAATATTTATTCAAAAAATATGTAGGTACTCATGTGCACCTGTCCTGATTTATTTTTTATATGAACGATTTTGCATTAAAATTATTATTTGTTAAATAATTTTGAAAAATACATTTTTATGGCGCCATTTTTGTGAAAAATGACAAAAAAGATGACGTACAATATTGAAAATCTACCAGGAGCACATGATGTATCACTATAGAGTTCAAGTGGGGTGGGTCGCGAACTCACATGTCAAACTTTTGTCAACAAACCGGACCTCTCAGCGGTTTCGGTTGTTGTTTTACGACAAACGGCATTACGGCCGAAAAATCGATCCTGGCTAAAATGTTTTTGAAAAATATTATAGTCTAGATGTCTCCTCAACTAATTCGATCGTCATTACATACGCATCGCATGTGAAATATTTCAGGGCAAGCTAAACAAAATCAGATTTTTCCACGAAAAACACGTGCTTAGAAATTTTTAGTTTTTCATTCCTGGGTAGGTACTTATTTGACGACGACGTACTTCATTGAAAAAATTTGAAAAGAAATGCGTAGGTACTTTCACGAATAGGTAGCTTCACAATAAATTAGGTTTTAATGCAATACTAAGGTAAAGTTGTTTCAATAAAGTTGAATAATTCAACAATGTTTTTAAAGTTAATTTTCACGTTCTGTGTAAGTTCTATTCGAGTTCTGTTGTTTTATCGTTATAGGCCAGTCGCATCATAAAACTGAAATAATTACAGAACTTTAATAGAACTTCACAGAAGGCTAAAATTAACTCGATTAGTACATATTTTCTACACAAAATTGTAGAAAATATGTACAGGGAGACATCTAGCGGTGAAGAATGTAAGTACTGATTATTTTCATAAGAAAAATTCACACGAATTTATTCTATTTTTATTTTATGGCGAGGGGGGCGGAAATTTGACATTTCGAACGTACATTGCGTGGTCGAAGATATCGTCAAAAATACGAATTCTGGCCGAGATGTTTTTGAATTAATCTTAAGTAGAGAGTTACTACAAGCAGTTAAAACTGTGACATGGTTCGCTTTCCATTCAAAATGTTACACAAGAGTGCATTTCACAATGACATGTTTTGACACTTTACGTAAAAAGCATTTTCCTCTAAAATATCTTTTGGCTTTCTAGCCAGTATAAAACCTAATTTTCTTACAAATAAAATCAGGTTGGGTAAATTTTCTCCAATATTGCAACACCGAAAATGAAAATTTTTCCATAACCCTCTTGAACTTACGAAATCACCCCATAATACGTTTTTGTATGAAGATTTTTTTTTAAAGATGGCAGATTTCAATTTTTACGGCTTGGTGCGGTTAAAATTCAAGCGGGATTAGTCCAAGTTTGTGAGTTGGTCTTGCATGTGTAAAAAATATAAATACAGAATATTGTAAAACTGCAAATTATGAACTAGGTAGGTACCCGATAAACGGATTTAACTGATAAATTGGGCTCCAATATAGCTCAACATTAGGATTCGTATTATTTATAAAAATAAATACTTCTGCGAACTTTTTTTCATTGGAGTGATTACTTGACAAAAAATTCTGAATATACATTTAAATGGCGCCGTTTTTTTAATTACTGTAGGGAAACTTAGTACCTACTCGCGCACTATGAAATAATATTTTCTCTGCAATTTTTTTACTGGAATAAAAATAAGTTTAAGTTTCTAAAAAATTCTGAATAACACATTTTTATAGCGCCGTTTTTTGAAAAAATACTACAAGGGCCCCAAGTACCTACCCGTGCACTCATGTGTAGGTACCTACCCTGATTTATTTTTTATATGAACGATTTTGCATTAAAATTATTATTTAAGAAATAATTTTGAAAAATACATTTTAATGGCGCCGTTTTTGTGAAAAATGACAAAAAGGGTGACGAACAATATTGAAAATCTACCAGGAGCACATAATACGCAGGAGTAAAATATTACAGACGATACATTTATTTACTAGACCAGGGAGGCAATTCTTTCATTGACAAAAATGATTAATTTAAATAAAAAGAAACATCCGAAGACGGGAGTTTTGAAGTGATACTTCTATAGCACTGCTGTGATTTGGATTTCGGATGAAACGGAAATGACGATTACTCCACCTGCGACAATGGTCAAATTTTTTTTTGCCAAATGGTGTAGGTACCTTTTGAATACTGTAGGGGTTCATACATTTTAAATTAAATTTCAATGTGAATATCGCACAAGAGTCCCACCTACTGCCGTCTGGAGTCAGTGAGACTACGGCATCCCCAGTTGTGCTTAGTTAAAGTTTCTAAAATATTCTGAATAATACATTTTTATAGCGCCGATTTTTTTAAATTAGTGCAAGGGCAAATTTTTTTTTTTTATATCCAAAATCCATTTTTTTTTCCAAAATTAAATTTTTTTTTTTAAAATTCAAAAATTTCCAAATCCAAATTTTTTTTTTCCACAATTAAAAAATTTCCAAAATCCAATTTTTTTTTCAAAATCCAAAATTATTTTTTTTTAAATTACACCTTACAGTATCCGAGATGGGTATCAAATTACGCGTCTCGATCTACACAATCCGAAGGGCTGAGTGAATAAAATAAGCGATAAACTCCTAGGACCATTTTTTGAGATAAAGCTCTAATGGTTTTTTCTAATTTAAATTAAATGAAATACTGAACGCCCTGAGTCGGGCGGCAGGATTGGTTCAGTACTGAATTGAGCGGTAAGCTCCTGGGCCGTTTTAAAAGTATCGGCGACCAAAGTGGCACTGTGGTAAGAGTCTTTTCAACAGTAAACTATACGTTTCGGGTAACAAATTACGCGTATCGACCTGCATAACCCAAATGGCGCAGTGAAAATTTGAGCAGGAAGCTACTTGGCCTCCTTTTGCGAGAAAAGGCCCGTACTGAACGCCTTGAACCGGGTGACCGAAGCAGCCCGAGAGCGGATGTACGAAATCGGGCTGTCAACTGCCTGTGCCCTTTGTAGGCGCACACTCCTTGCTTTATCCACATTCAAACATCGTTTTTTCTTCACCTATTTTATTTTACACACACTCTTCGCTTCATCCGCGTTCACACGTCATATCGTGTAGTGTTTAACCCCTTGGTTGCCTCTGCAACAGGCAAAGCTAGTAATTACTAAAATACAAGTAGCAAATCAAATAAAATAAAATTAAAAAAGTAATATACATCTCATGAATAAAGAAAAAATATTTATAAAATTTGGTGGTACTCATTGAAGCACTCAACGCACAAACCAGGTTTATTTGTGCAATCAATGCAGTGGTCAAATTATATTCTTCTTCTTCTACCGTTTTTTGTGTATAATCGGCATTTCTTGCACTTTATCCTTTCAGAAAAAATTAAAAAAACACAAACTTATCGGGTACTTTTTTCAGTGGCCCTTTACAACAATAAAATATATTTTTTTTTGAAAACCAATTCTTGTAAAATGTTGGTACAATTGTCAACAACGATGCCAGCTACAAAAACAACCGTTCGTCGTGAGTGCTGGCAGGAAACTGATGTTTGTGCAGACATACTACTCATGGCTCCGGCCGGAGCCGCCGGCACCCAGTGCAAAACACCGAATGGCTCCGACCGGAGTCACCGGCAGCGAACCTGTTAAGGGGAGCTAGCGCCCATTTTTTCAATAAAATGAGCTATATACTTTTTGTCATTTTCACTTGACGATAAAGGAATTATCCAATCCGAAAATTGTACACGGAAAACAAAAAAAAAAAAAACATAGTTTAAAGTTTTTGAATAAAGTTATATTTTAAATACCTTATTCACAGTTTTTATTTTAACATTGCAAACTTTTATTATATTAAACAGTGGTTTTGGCAGGTCATTATTTTTCAAAAACTGTATTTCAAATTAAATTTACTTTTCGATAAAATTAAAATTATTTTTGATAAAATTGAGGTTAATCGCAACTTATGTTCAGAGATTTCACAAGGGCATTAAATAAAACCTCACATAAATTACTTCTTCACGAACTAAAGGCCTTAGGGATACAGGGCAATTTCTAATTTGATTCGCTAGCTATCATACGTATCTAAAAAAATAATATTATTACGTACAACAGCTTGTAAATGGATCGAGCCACCAACATTTGTCCTTCCTCTCTCTCTGATTTATACTAGATCTTATGAAGATACCCATTTACAAATCCATTCCTCCAACATCACAAATCAGTAAAGACAGGATTATTCTTGGGAGGTGGCAGGAAAATAAAATTATGAATTTGATTAAAACTCACATTCTCTCCTTGAAGCTGAACTGAAAGAGCGTGTTGGTGATCTTGGCCCCGCTCTGTCCGCTGAACACGAACATGTGTCCCCGGGCCACGGCCGCTGGGAAGTTGCAGCAAGTCGGAGGGCACTGGCCCCGCTGCTCCACCTCCTCCCAATTCTTATTTTCACCCTGAAACAATGCATTAATTTAACCCTTCAAGCTCTTAAATATTTCTACCTACAAATCCCAAGACGGTGCAATTTCTCATGGAATTTCGGTATGCTTCTGAATTATTTTAAACATTATAAATATTTTACTTATTTTTTAAGTTGTTGTAAAAACAAATACCATTTTAGAAACTAGATAAAATTATCTGAAACATTTTGACTCAGATCCTCCATAAGTTTGAAAGAATTCAAACACATTTCTTTTAGGTAGAGTTAGTAAGAAAACCGTCACTCCAGTCACTGATAGATTTGCCACGGCAAAATCAGGAATTGCAATTAAAATATGAATACACAGATTGTAACAGTTTAACTTGTTACCCCCGTTTACTTGTATGTTGACTTCACAAAACACCTTACTCTATGAGCGTGTTGGTTGCTAACTTCGGACGAGACAGTGAGGAGATCGGGTTGAAGACGGAAGAGCGACCACTCCACGGATTTTACTGAGGAAGGAAGGACGGGGCTGTTCTCCGGCTGGCGTGCTGATTTCGTAGATTGGCGTTAGTTTCTTTTTACTGGTTTGAATAGGAGTTTATAATTATAAATGGTCATGTCTTGAGACTGACCAGGCGCCCAACATTCTGTTTGAAAGGTTAGTTTTGTTCAGATTATAATGTTACACATAACGCTGGTTCCTAGTACTTTTAAAAGTGACTTGCATATTTCATAATCCCAGGAGCTTCCTCCTCAAGGAACCCTGGACCATGTCCTGAGTTTTTATTAAACTATAATCTTTAAATAGACGATTGTCTCATGCTCTACCAACTGTTGATTTCAATAAATGTTAAAAGTTAATCTAATGTTTTCATTCACATATCCCTTACATTTTCACTGCGCACATGGATGTCGCTGGGAAGTAGATTGACTATTAATTTGCTTAAAGATTAAGAAAAATAGTTACAATGGCGCCTAAACGTGTGGATAACTTATGATATTTGCAAGTTTTGTTCTAATCTTTTGTGTAGGTAATCTGTGATGTGTAACATTATTGTCGTAACACGAAGTCAATCCGTCACATGCCAGTCGGAGGGTTAAACAGGATCACCTTTCCTCATAATTTAATAATTTTAAATTATTTATATATGCTATTTTACAGATATTTAATACGATCTTAAATTCCGGAAGAATTTTTACTATTCTTTCAATACAATATTTTATTACGAAAGAATTTTTACAGAGTTATATTCGAAAGAATTCGATATATTATTATTCGGAAAATTATTGTCAAATCCGTGGAGTCATGGTTTTTAATTATTTATTTTAGGTTAATGTTGCATGTTCTGTGTATTTTGTTGTTCGTTCATTTTCGTCTTGTGTGTGATTAAATGTTTTTTTTGTATTTTTCTTTTGTTCCATTAAGTTGACAGGTACTTATATTTTCAATGCCTGAAACAAGGAGTCAGACAAAAGAATCAGAAATGTCCATTCCTAAAATACCGGTCGCTGACGTTTCGGAGACGAAGGTGTCAACACCTTCTCCAGCCCCGCTGGTGCCCCTGCATAAGTGGAATTTAAAATACGATGGGAAGTCATGCGTACGTGAATTTTTGGAACGTGTAGAGGAACTCGCCTTAGCCCGCTCTGTAAGTAAAAACATACTTTTCTTAGGAGTGTTAGAACTTTTTGAGGGTATTGCTCTTGATTGGTTAAGAGTGAACCACTCTTCTTTTAAAACATGGGATGAACTGGTGTCTGGTCTGAAGGATGAATATGAAGTGTTAGATTATGATCGTAGACTTGTTTCACAGATAAGAACAACATTCCAAGTACCCAAAGAATCTCTTGGTACCTTCATTACGAAGATATTAATTCAAAATAAAAGGCTTAAGAAAAAGTTGCCTGATGATGAGATTTTGGAAATTTTGCTTTGTAATATGGCACCAAGGTACATACAAAAGTTGGCATTGAATTCAATTCCGGATATCGCCACACTTAAAATACTTGGGAAAATGATTGAACTTGCAGATAGCCGTTCAGATCAGAGGAAAGATTCAATACCTCCTCAACCTTCTCATGAGAATAAGAATGAGCCTAATAAAAAACTTTTTTTCAAGCACGATAAACCTTCTTATAAAAACACTGCTTTCAAAAACAAAAATGTGAATTCTAGGGAGGAGATTCGATGCTTCCGCTGTGGACGTCCAGGCGTCAAGTCACCTGACTGTACCTGCCGGAGGTCAAAAAAACGCAGGAGCCGGACGATAATTGCGTCGATGGAGGAGACGTCTTCCAGCATCGCGGCTATCGATCCGGCATGGCAAGATTGGCTTAAGACAGTCAGACGTTTCTATGAAGATCTAAGAACTTCAAGGAGTGAAGGGGTGGCTGCCAGGGACGGCCGTCCTTTCATCTCTTTCACGGTTCTGGGATTGAAGCTCTCAGGTCTCCTGGATTCAGGGTCTCACCTGTCAATATTGGGTAATAATTCTCATTTAAAATTGTTACATTTAGGTGCTAAATTAACAAAACTTGATAAAAGTTTTTCTTTAACTTCGGCGACAGGGCATTCAGTTAATTGCGAATTTAAAATCACAGTACTTGTTACTTTTAAAAATTTAGTAAAATCCTTTACCTTTGTTGTTATGCCAGAGATTAAATCAGATATAATCCTCGGTATAGATTTTTGGAAAATGTTTAACATTTGCCCGGAAATTACTAAACTTACGAATATGAATGTAGTAAAATCTGTTCCTCGTTCAGTGAGCGAAGTCAGAGGAATCATTGATAGACACGTTTTGAGTGATTATCAACAACAGTTGCTAAATGGCGTAATTAAGGATTATGAGTCTATTGCTGGAAATAAACTAGGACGCACTCACTTGGAGGAGCATGTTATAGACACAGGTGACAGTATTCCTGTCAAGCAACGTTACTACCCGATTTCTCCTCATTTGCTACCGGCAGTTCACAAAGAGTTAGATAGAATGCTTGAGTTAGGTGTAGTAGAACCTAGTCATAGTGCATGGAACAGTCCGATATTACTGGTTCCTAAGAAAAATGGAACGTACCGATTGTGTTTAGATTCCAGAAAAATCAATTCTATCTCAAAAAGGGATGCATTTCCTCTACCTTTCATCTCTAATATCTTAGACAGTTTGGGTGGAGCACGGTTTCTTTCAACTATAGATTTAAAAGACGCATTTTGGCAGATACCGTTAGAGCGTAGCTCGAGGGAAAAAACTGCTTTCACAATTCCAAAACGAGGTCTCTTTCAATTCACGTCAATGCCTTTTGGTCTTCATGGTGCCAGTTCGAGAATGATGCGCTTGATGGATAAATTGTTTGGTCCTGAATTTGAGGGCAAAGTTTTTTATTATTTAGACGATATCATCATAATTTCAAGCACTTTTGAGGAGCATATGTATATGTTGAAACAAGTTAAAAGTAAACTGGCTGAGGCAGGTCTTACAATCAATTTAGAGAAATCAGTCTTCTGTAGAGAATCTCTTAAATACTTGGGATATGTAGTTGATCGCAACGGTTTGAGGACAGACCCTGACAAGGTTAAAGCTATAATCGATTTTCCCGTACCAACTTCACAAAAGAGTTTAAGACGTTTCATTGGGATACTTTCATGGTATAAAAGATTTATATTAAATTTTTCTATTATAGCTGCTCCACTGCACAATTTGACTAGAAAGGAATTTGAAGGGAAAAGATTTTCTTGGAATGATCAGGCTCAGGCTGCGTTTATTAAATTAAAAGAAACCTTAGTCAAGGCACCCGTTTTAGCATGCCCAGATTTTAGTAAATCTTTTACGATATCGTGCGATGCCTCGAATCAAGGATTAGGAGCGTTACTTTCTCAACTAGATGATCAAGGGAGGGAACACCCTATTTCGTTTATAAGCAGGTCCCTGTCAGCTCAAGAAAGGAATCATTCCACCACAGAGAAAGAACTGAACGCTTTAATATTTGCTTTAGAAAAATTCAGGGGCTACATAGAAGGTTCTCCGATTCCTGTAAAAGTCATAACAGACCACTACAGCCTCAAATGGTTAGTAGGTATAAAGTCGCCGTCAGGCCGACTAGCACGGTGGGCTGTGAGATTACAACAATTTAATTTTATTATTGAACACAGGAAAGGCAAAGAGAATGTAGTTCCGGATGCTCTATCACGCGATCCTTTAGAAGTAGCTGCGGTTATTCAGTCTCCTAGTGTTTGTTCTGATCCTTGGTATAATAGAATGTGCAGAGATGTTTTAGCTAAGCCTTCTTTGTTTCCAAAGTGGAAGCTCGTTGATGGAGTGCTTTATAAACATGTTCAAAGCATGGAAGCTTTGCACAAGGCCCATGATTGGAAGGAAGTGGTACCTAAAGATAATAGACGGGAAATTATAGAATTGCATCATGTACCTCCGACGTCGGCTCATTTTGGGGTAATGAAAACTTTAAATAGGATTTGTATGAAATTTTATTGGCCCAGAATGTCATCAGATGTTAGGAAATTTGTAACTAAGTGTCAAATCTGTTTAGCTCAGAAAAGCCCCAATCAGGCTTCGCCAGGACTTATGGGTGATCCAAAGCTAGTACAACGTCCGTGGCAAGTAATTTCGACGGATTTATTGGGTCCGCTGCCTAGTTCTTATAAGAAAGGGTATACATATCTTTTGGTTATTGCAGATTTTTTCACTAAATTGACAAAAATTTTTCCACTTAGACGTGCTAATGGTAAAAACGTATCGGAGATAATTGAAAATGAGATCTTTCTTAAATTTGGCGTACCGGATTGCATAGTGGCTGATAATGGACCACAATATATTTCTAAGGAGATGAAACATTTAGTTAATAGATATCACATACGTCACCTATTCTATAATTGCAGGTATCATCCACAGAACAATCCTGTAGAAAGAATAAATCGTGTGTTAGTCACGGCTTTGAGTTCGTACGTTGGAACGGATCATCGTACATGGGCGAATCATTTGCCAGAAATAGAGTTAGCTATTAATACCGCAGTTCACGAAGTTACTGGCTATACACCATACTTCTTGAATTTTGGCAGGGAAGCAATTACCTCAGGTAAACAATATAAGTCTCCTGATTTTAATTGTGAAGATTTAACATTTTCGAAGCGTGACACGTGGGCAACAGATATCTCTGAACTTAATGACATATTCAGTCAAGTAAGAACATGTCTTCGTCAATCGTATGAACGCAATAAGGTACATTATGACCTTCGGAAGAGGAACATTGAGTTCAAAATTGGGGATGTAGTATGGAGGCGTTCATTCGTGTTGTCTGATGCTTCAAAACATTTTGCAGCTAAATTAGCGCCCAAATTTTTAAGGAGTAAAATCATAGGTAAAATCTCCCCAGTGGTGTACAAACTTGCGGACATGAACGGTAGGTCTGTAGGTACCTTCCATTTAAAAGACATTTTAAAAGTTGAAAAATAATCATCTAATTTATTCCAAGTCGATTTGATGGAACAAAAGGAAATTGGGAATTATTTATTTTTTGTATTTATCTCTGTTAAATGAATTTCACTTGCAACAACTGTGGCCACAGTATTGCAAGCGAGACTCATTTGAAATATTTTATGGTTAATTAGTCTGTTTTGTCTTGTTTATCTTGATCTCAGAGGATGTTTTACCTCCCTGGGTTAAACCATCGTCTGATTTCAGTTATACGTATTAGTATTTTGAGCTAGTATTTATTTGTGAATATTTGTTTGTACCTAAAAGGGATCTGCTATTTATTGAATTACCATACATGGGTATATTTTATATTGCTTTTAATTTTAATCAATTGTAGTGTTACATGCGCTTATTGTAGCGATCTTGCTTCTGTAAGCAAATTATTATGATGATACATTGATCATAATATTACAATATTCTGGTCATTTTATTATCTCTTGCGTTATATGCAATACTTAAATTATAGCCTTCATCAAGCTTACAATTTGAGATATTTTATGAATTTTTATGAAAATTCTTATTTATACTATTCACTACTCTATTATGATATTATTAACCTTGGTATAACAAATTTAATATTCATGTTATTGTTTAATTTGTATTTTGTAATGGTATTATTGTTTTTTTTAATTTTGTAGGTTCGCAGATTCTTCTGATAATTCTTTGAGCTCGAGAATTACCAGAACAATCAATAAATAATTTCTTTTTTCTGCGTTTTTCTGTCACAGTAGATAGGTTTAATTTGGTGATAGAGGAATGCAGTTAAAATAAATTAATTCTTGGTATATCCTTTAATGGATTGTTGATTAAATTATAAAGTTTGTTACTGCCATCTGTTGTTTGGCTAATTAATAAGATTTGACCTTTGTTGTCAAATCATGGTTTGATTATTGGCTATGTTCCTCATGTAACATGAAGTTTTTTTTCTTGATATGGAAGAATAATATTTATCTATTTAAATTCAGGATTACTATACAAGTTATCTGCATATAAGGTTATTATTAAAATCAGGACGGCAAGGTCACGAGATTTAACTAATTTTATTTATATTTAATATTTTGTCAGGATGCATATTTGCCTGCTAGTTAAATTGATACTTCTTTAGTTGAAGGGCTTTTCTGTTAACAGTTTAAGTACTTTAATCAGCTTGCTTTAGGAAAACCAGTATCTTAGTTTAGGCATCCAGAGGGTCATTCCAGAGGGACTTTTCAAGACGAATATCACCATTGTCCATGCACCATATTATCATGGCACATCACCTCGCTCCGGTGCTTCGGAAATTCTTCAACTTTGCAATTCCACAACATTCTTCAAGAATATGGGTCACTCCAGAGGGACTTTTCAAGAGGAAAATCACCATTGCCCATGTACCATATTATCATGGCGTATCATCTCGCTCCGCACGATGGAAAATTTTCAACTAAGCTGCTTCGTCACTTTTTTTGAAGATAATAAGTCAACATCATAACACTCTACTTTCAAGTCTGGGATGCTGTTTCAAGCTGAAGGAAACATTGGACACAGATACACATCGCTATGGCACTGGAAATTTATGCTTCTTCACAACAGCACTTTCAAGAATTTACATACCTACCGCTGCTAAGCTATTGGGTTTCCATCTACCATCATCACAACATCTTCACTACAAGTACTTTTCCAGTGAGACGGCAGTCAAGGCTTTGCTTCGAGGTGTCAGGGGAACCTCAGGACTTATAGCCACAAGTCTTTCAACACGGGGGGCATTGTAACAGTTTAACTTGTTACCCCGTTTACTTGTATGTTGACTTCACAAAACACCTTACTCTATGAGCGTGTTGGTTGCTAACTTCGGACGAGACAGTGAGGAGATCGGGTTGAAGACGGAAGAGCGACCACTCCACGGATTTTACTGAGGAAGGAAGGACGGGGCTGTTCTCCGGCTGGCGTGCTGATTTCGTAGATTGGCGTTAGTTTCTTTTTACTGGTTTGAATAGGAGTTTATAATTATAAATGGTCATGTCTTGAGACTGACCAGGCGCCCAACATTCTGTTTGAAAGGTTAGTTTTGTTCAGATTATAATGTTACACATAACGCTGGTTCCTAGTACTTTTAAAAGTGACTTGCATATTTCATAATCCCAGGAGCTTCCTCCTCAAGGAACCCTGGACCATGTCCTGAGTTTTTATTAAACTATAATCTTTAAATAGACGATTGTCTCATGCTCTACCAACTGTTGATTTCAATAAATGTTAAAAGTTAATCTAATGTTTTCATTCACATATCCCTTACATTTTCACTGCGCACATGGATGTCGCTGGGAAGTAGATTGACTATTAATTTGCTTAAAGATTAAGAAAAATAGTTACAATTAATTAAATTCTAAGTACGGCAAAATGTGGTGACTTTGACCCATTTTCAAATTTGTGTGGGAAAATTTTATGTCATATTTGAGGTGTGTAGATGCCAAGGCAGCAATATCCCACTTTAGTGTTTTTGAGAAAAGGGCAAAAAACTTGTAAATATTAAATGGAATTTTGTGAGAAGCTGAAAAAATTACATAAAAATTATTTTGATATCAGAGATTATTGGCATCCTCGGATTTTGTTTAATGCAAGTATATAAAAAGATAAAAAAACTTTTTTTAATCTGGAGATTGCTGCTTTTGCTAGTATTTAAAAAATTCCGGACTTACAGGACTGTATAAAATCTCAATTTAAAAATGCCAGACTTACGGTAAGACTGACGGTCCACATGTCATTAAGACGGGCATTCCCATCGTATCCGGCGTAGATCCACAGCTTGTTGTCGTACACCGCGGCACCGTGAGCTGACCTAGCACCAGGAGTTCTAAAAAGAGATCAGACTTAAAGAACAACAATAAATTAGAGCAGGAAATATGTTGTTGAAATATGGAACTTATTTCCTATACCATTCATCCGATTGTGATGAAAATTTGGTGATTTTTTATGCGCACACCTGCAAAGGTTTCTGTATACAATGGGAACTCTGGTGTTATGAAAATTGCATAAAAATATTACAATAGGTAGCATGCGAGAAGAATGGAACAAAGGAATGGGGAGGGGTTCGCGGGAGGGATGATGAGGGAGTGGGGAAGATGGAAGGGGAACGCGGTAGAGAGGTCAACTTTCTAGGAATGTATTGTATCTCAGTCATTAATCGAGGTATGTATTAGTGTATTATGTTGTTTGATTTCTTGATTTGAATGATGATGAAGGTGAAGTTCTTACTTTCCAGTAAACTTCCACTCCACCCAGTGGCCGTGTTGGAATCTGTACTCAAACAGGTCATTCTTGTTAGTCAGGTTAGAGTTGGCCAGAATGTCTCCAGTATAGCCACCAAAGACAAACATGGACGACCCATAGACCTGAAAAATAAAAGGCTAAATTTTGAAATCTGAAAATGATTAAATGCACAAATTAATCATAAAATTAACACTTAATTTTTATTAAGGAAAAAAAATTATTAATCTTTATATATAAAAATGAATGTTTCTTTGTTTGTCCCCTACGTGTTCCCATACAGTAATCCGATCTTGATTAAACTTGAGTTGTTGTGAATGTTGTGCGCACGCCCGCAAAGGTTTCTATATATAACAATCATACTCCGGCACTTTGTGTCCTTTAAGTTAATTTATCCTTTGAATGAGCGGATTTTTATTAAGTTCTTCCGTGGAACCACTGAATTACGAAAACATTTGATTAATGATGTTAGCGTGCAATGGGTCGATAGAATAATAATAAATATAACTTACGACAGCGGAATGGTGATATCTTGGGGCAGGTGGAGTACCGACAGAGAAAGCACGTCCCCAAGATTTTTCCTTCACATCAAATCGGAGCAAGTCATTCAGCATGGACTTGCTGTTGTCCCCTCCAAACACATAGACGGAGTCCTTGTACGCAACAACTGTGTGCTTGCTTCGCCTGGAATTATATTATCATACATGTAAATAGATGAGAACAACAATACATATATACATATGCAGAACTTAGACTAAGACCAAAGAAACAAATTACAAGACTAGGTCTTGTAACTAAGTTACAAGCTAATTTCATAAGGTGAGCAAGAAGTTATAATTTCTTAGCGGTGTTGTTGGCATTTTTATTGAATGGAGAACACCGACATTTCAGTCACTTCCTTCAAATAAAACATTACGGAAACACCAGAGGTTTCACAAAAGTGGATAGTATAAATGAAAATCATAGACATCCAAATTGATAGACTTCCCCCAATATAAAATCTGGGTATCATTTCAACAATGCTGGAGGCTACCACGTGACCATTTTTTTGGCACCGAGAGGGTTCGAGAATGCTTTGAATAAACTACGATGTCAGTCGTACCTTGACCGCCAAAGAGTGCACATTGAAATAACCAGACCCAGTGCAGAAAAGTAAAGTTCGTTAAAATAAGGCAACGGTTTGCAGCGCAGTCCATTGTGGGACTTTTCAGCACAGGATCTGAATGTTATCTGTTATTATAAGTTTAACAGAACCGCCTATCTCAGCAATGCTAAAAATGAGTGAGGTAGGTAAATAATGTTAGTGTCAGACCAAGCGTTAAAAGCGTGAGCGTTTTTAAGCGTGGCTTCCACCAATTGTGTTCTTGCTCCAAATTGCTTCAATTTGGTTGAATGATGCAGAATTGAAGAGGGGTGCTGTTTACATGTTTCCTGAACAAGTGAACTATTCAATTTGGATTGCTGAGGATATCTTCGAATCAGGATATCTTCAAATCAATTTGTGGGTCTTCTTTGGTACTTTATTATAATGGATAATGAGGGAAAAAGCAAATACAAAAAGCAACTGGTGCATAATCACACCACAAGATTCACTGAAAATAAGGGCCTCATAACGCCAAGAATAACAAATAAGTATGGAAGCAGAACGCTAAATACTTAATACCAGAGATTTTTAATAAACTCAATAAGTTTTTTAAACCTCAGAATAATGAGAGACCCTGCACTAATAACATTAAGCGTTGGATAATAAATGACGATTCAATGTATCTCTGAACATCTCAACGTACCTGCCTAAACAATTTGTATTTAGGTAGGTACATTGAGATACATTATTTTATATTATATAATATTTTATTTACATGCATTATTAATTTTAAAAAATATGTATTTTATTTAATAGAACTTACACAAGCCGTCGTGTGACAGCTTTGTGGGACTGAAACTTGTATTTAATTTTTTTCTTGTATTAATAAATAATAAAAAAAAAAAAAGGTCATCGCTTGGGAATTACGTTGATTTGGGATCATTTAATATTCCACAGGCTAGGGTACTTCTTAAAATGTTCCAAAAAAGAGAAATATGCTCCTCTTTGCATTTGTAAACCATTTTGATTAGGTTGACAATGCAAATTTTTGTGAGACTGCGGCGCGCACAAATTTTGAGCAAGCTCAATATTTTCAATGCAGTTGAACAATGACATTGAATCATTCACAATTACATGATTCAATTCACAATTACTTCATCCAAATTGAATTGCAGAATTGAACCACGTAACATTGCTATAACGACAGGCGATCAGTTCATTTAGGCAGCCTGCCACAGAATATCATATCTTTGTTAGGGATTTGTCAAAGGGAACAAGGGACCGAGGTTGCAGCGCCGTAATTAAAATGTCTCCTTCTGGGGTCAATTAAATGGTCGCATAACTTTTCAAATATAGCGTAAGCAGTGGTTAAGGCGTGCCATCGTCACCACGCCCCACACTTATAACGTTATCTATCAGGTGGGAAAGGTTCGTAAGGGATTGTATGGCGAGCTATATGGTGATATAATTGATATTTATAGCTAGGTCTGTCGGCCCCATAACACATTTGAAAAAGCATTGAATTAAATATTCAATTTTGGAAACAAGCCTGAACTTTTGTTTACCCGATTTGAGATTTGTAGTTAAGCTTTTACGCAGTCAGCAATTTGCGTGCCACTGTAATAAGGACTAAGGTCAGATTTTATTTTCAAGGACTAAATAGTGATTATTACAAGGCAAGATGCTCGTCTTAATATATAAAAATGTCGTCAAATATAATCGTCAGATTCATCTTAATATATAAAAATGAATTTTTCTTTGTTTGTCTCCTGTGCATTACTAAACTATTGAACCGATTGCGATGAAACTTTGGTGATTTGTTATGTGCATGTCTGCGAAGGTTTCTTCAAATAATGGTGACCTCTGGCGTTATGAAATTATTTCTATACCTTTCACCTGACAGCGATGAATCTTGTGAGAGTTGTTCTGCGCAGGCCCGCGAAGGTTTATATGTATACTGTTGAGCTCCAGTGTTATGAAATTTGCAATAGGAGCGTGCGAGTTGTTTGAAAAATGTGGGTTTTTCATAAAGTTTAGCGCAGGAGGGAGAAGGGAGGGGGAAGGGACCCCGGGCAGAGGAGGGGAATGAAGGAGGGGGGTTCGAGGGAGGGCAGAAGGCATGTAAGGTGGAAAGGGGAGGGGGAGGGGAACGCAGACGGGATCAGGGAACCATGGGAAAGAACACGCAGGAAAAACCAATTTCGTCCTTTATGTGGCTTTGCAACGCATGCCGGGTTCTTGCTAGTTTATTAATAAATCACATAAAAAAGGAAAATGGTCACGCCGCCTCCCAACCTCGCAGCTTAGTTTGTTCCTCTGTCTCTGATGGGCTGGTCTATCAATTTGGATTTCTACGATTAAAATCTTTAATTCTCATTCCATGCTTCACTTCCAGTCTCATGCAGATTCGGCAATTAAACAAAAATTAGAGTTTGTACTTTATTTTTTTTTACATTAGCTGCACACGGGGCCGTGAAAAAAACAATTCCCCTCAGGGCCTACGTCTTTGGGAATGTCTTTGGGAAAAGCTGTGGGGTGGGCCTTTTTAGGAAAGGAAGGGGAGGAACTTTTGGGAAGGAAAAAAGTATTAGGGCTGGGTAGGAATCTGGGGGTCAGTGTGGGAGTGACGGCCGCATGAATCTTTCCTCCCATTGCTGTGCAAGGCACTATTCCGAGAGAGTCCTGCTGGAGAGATCGAAAGTTCTACCTCAACCAGTCTTTCCCAATCTGATCTGCCATGCAGTTGGTGGGCAGACGCATCAGCTGCCAAGATCCGGACAAACCTCACCCCATGAACACGGGGACACTTGCTAGGACACCAAACGTAGCGAACCACTTGGGGTGACCTATGGCAGTGAGTTGGTAATGGTTTTGGTAATCCGATATTCTATTGTAGAGCTAACAATTTAACTAAACCATCAAAATTTTGCACATTTTTCTAATTTATCGTTTGTCTCAATTATTCCCACACTAGGTTCCAATTTTGAAAACGATGCTTAAATTCAAAGCAAATCCAAATTCTAGAGTTCGCTTGGCTAATCTGAGTAGTATATTTTATATGATTTTTTTTATCACCTCTAAGGCGATAAATATGCACTTATTCACCAGACTCCAAAATTTAAAAAAAAATTAAGAATGTGTGCAAAATTTTTTGTCAGTAAATACACTTTTTTTTAGTATTATTTCACTTTAGGATTTTAGGATTGTTTAATTTCAAGGAAAATAGTCAATGATAAACAAGGTTGGCTTATGGTTAGCAAATATTAGCTTAAAAATGAATCATTATGATAACTGCCTGTATTTATTTTCATTGAAAACCCGTTTTCCAGGTTCAAACGTGGTTTGGGAAGTTTGTGAATGAAATAAGAGAACTTAAAACCAAGCTTAGTACAGATTTGAAGATGAGATTGGAGATAATAAAGCCATTGCTTATCAAGCTACCTTCCATTGCAGAGACAGAATAATAGGATATAACACCAGAGATTCGTTAGTTCACAACAAACATGCCAATAAATGATAACTATAACATTACCTTGCTCCGACAAACTCATCACATTCCAGCATACGCTTCCATCTATGAACCGTCTCAAAGGGGCCGAACTCGAGAGTAAGACCGATGTCGTTGTCAGCCCCGAACCGGGGTGCAATCTCCGACATCTTGTTGAATTGCTTCAAAGAAATAAAAATATCAATTGAAATAAAACACATCCATGTCAAAATATACGATTTCCCTGCCTTGTACAGTTGTTTTACAACAGTAACATTCATACATTTGGAAAAGAGATACTGTCATTAGATTGTAAAAATGAAAATTTAAAATCATTTTTCATTGTAATATCATAGGATTTTGGTTGTACGCCACACAGAATTTCAAGATGTTATTACTCACGCAATAAGATACGCTCATCCGGAATGGTTGTTTGGTTTTGTTAGATTGTTGAATGATTCAAGCAAGCAAAACAACAATAAACAAAATTACGATAGGCCAATAATTTTACAATGTACGGCCGACATAATCAAAATCTGCCCACCGACTTTTGACATTTGTGATGTTTTCTTTTTTATGGCTGTAAAATGTAATGTTATGTTGAAAGTAAGGTAATAGTACGCTTTACACACAGAGTTCGGAGCGGGACGTGCCCCGCGCCACTTCAGGCCGCCGCGCAGAAAAGTAAAGACCGAAAGTAAAATAACGGCTTACAGCGCAGTTCACTGTGAGACTTTTTTGCGCGGCGGCCTAAAGTGGCGCGGGGCACGTCCCGCTCCGAACTCTGTGTGTAAAGGGTACTATTGTGTCATAAATATACCAAACCCCCCAGTATTGAGTAGAAAATATAAAAAATGGAACTACCAATTTTGTAGGCTGGCAACACCAATATGTCTGTCAAATATTATTTTAAAGCGCAATGACACTGAAAATACAGAACACTGTAAACACACATTTTCAAAAACATTTTTTTTGTGCTTAAGGAAAAAAAAATTAAATCGAAGAAGCACTGTTGTTAAGGTACCTACTTATTACATAAATTTTATGATGTTTTACGAAGTGATTTGTTTTCATTTAATTTAACATAAATTTGAATTTAACAGTAGGTAGAAAGGAAGAATCGCCAATGGTGAGTTTAGTTACCTTACTTTTAGATCTGAATGAGCTAAATACATTCAGATCTAAAATTAGAGATATGATCTAAGCCCCGGGCAAAGCTAGGTACTTAAGTAAGTTTTAAATATATGTGGGCAATTTCTAAACTGTGTTTAATATTTTATTACCGTATTGTTATTCTTACAAAATTGCAAAAGTATAATATACCTATACAAGTAAATTTATTCCGAAAACTCAGATTGTAAGTTTCCTTATCGTCGCCTTAGTTCGTATTTGTCCAATAGACCACTAAAAAATTTTACAGGAGGTGAAAGTTTTCATTCATTATTTCAATAAAATTATGACAGGTGTTTATGATAAAGCTATTTTTGTAAAGGCAAAGGTCTCATTAGTTTAAATAACTCATAGTTAAGTGATTAATAATCATTTTTCATACTTAATTTTTAATTTTAAAGTGGAGATTGAACAAAAACTAAAATGGTCTGTTGGACAAATACGAACTAAGGTAACGTTATTACAACCCGGCATTGAACCCTTGGTACAAACTGTTATAACATACAGTTTGTCAAATAAGAGTAGAAAACATAGGAGGGCGCCACTTTTGTTCAAATGGCAAAACCTACATTTTTATAAAAAAAATTAAAAAGGCGTAAAAGTGAAAAAAAATATTTTTTCATTAAAATATAAATACCCACTGATCTCAAAATTAGAATTACATATAGGTAATGGTATTATTGAAGTGGTTAGGTTTATTGAAGTGAAAACTTCTTTAGCACCGTTGTGATTTGAAACTCGATGAAATGAAAAAGCGACACTAAAAGATACAAACACTGTAGGATTTAGTGCGCGGTGCTTCGTAACCTCCCCACTCTCCTCTACTTTAGTTTTCCGAACTTCACTTCTGCTGCACAAATGTGATTTGTTTTTCGGCTGGCAGATGATCTTCTTCATCAGGGCAAATAATATCTGACTTCGTAATTAGCCGAAATGTTAGCCCGGAAACGTCCGAAACGTTTAAAAAATGTTTAACAAGGTGTTTTTGATAAGGGGTTTGGGGGGGGGTCATCGGCTCTGTGACGTCACATGTTAAAACCTAAATTATTAAAACGCAAAAAAAAATTGGCCATAAAATTGCAAAAATTGTGACGTCACACTAGGGTGGAGGGGGTCTCACAAACGTTACGATGTTAGGACAGGAACGGGGGGGGGGGGGGGGATAAAAAAATCATGAAATTCGTGTGACGTAATTTATGGATGGTCCCTTTCAATGACAACGGTTACTGTGCAAAAGAAGTTTTCACTTCAAAAATTGAAGGTGAAGGAGAAAAATTAAACATCACAGCTTGATTACTATTTATAGTAGTAATATACACCTGAAACGGAAAATAAGAAATTGGAATTCTCACCTCATAACGCTCTGGTTTTAAATAATAAAAAAATATGGCACTCACTATAAATACAGCAACTGGAAAACGGTTGCAATTAATACCTTTACATCAAAGATAATTAAAAACTCGCATAATTTACCAACATACTTTTAGCCGCTGGTAAATTCTGAGTGAACTAGTTGCGGCCAATATGTTATAAAGATATTTTTAATGTATGACGAAGAGTGTCTGTGGCGGTCTGGCATTGTTTTTTTATGCAAATCTACAGTTTTATTCCGAGATGATGAAATTTGGGACATTTGATCTTCAAAACAAGAAGAAGGTGAACGTCTACATGAGATTTCACAAAACACCGACAAACCACCGTCATAAACTTTTCTCGGTGACTGGACAACTCAGAAAAAACTCAACACCTTTAAAAAGTCATTAAAAGTTATAAAAAAAATAGACTTGGTTAAATAAGTTATGTTAGGTAAGGTAATGGGCTATTTTTAATTTATTGAGTTGGGCTGATTCTGAGTTATCATGTAACTACTCTTACCACCCTCATAAAACAGAATTTTCATATAGGTACATATTTTCGTGAAATTTTGGACTCTTGACGTTCAAAATTGTAATTATAAAACAGAAGAAAATTACTGTAAATATTATTTCTAAAAACTCTGCGTACAGCCCGAGCAAGGCCGGGGACTTAAGCCAGTAAGTTTAAATTTAATTTTATCAAATTGGCTGAACGGTAGAAAAATTACGGTTCCGATATTTTTATTCCGCGTAGGTATTGAAATAGAAAATAAATTTTGTTTCTTACAGGCAGCATTTTTTCTACTGGCAACCATTTATTTGTAAAACCGGAAGTTAGTAGCAGGATTTACGTCACAGTCAGGTTTTCGCAGTTACGGATCGAAGTATTCTTGTGTTGGCGGGCGCGGCCATCTTGGTAAAATCGTGAGCTGACGATTTAGTGCAGTTGGTGATAAATCGTAAAACATCTAAAATGTCGGAAAGGGAGGATAATGTTTATAAAGCAAAGCTGGCTGAACAAGCCGAGCGGTACGATGGTGAGTACATATTTGTCGTTTTGCATTATTATTTACTGAGATATGTATCGCTCAAATTTGCCGACAGTTGAAGGGCGATTTGACGCTGCCCGAAACCGATGACAATGCTTTTATCCAAATAACTTCTGTAAAATTTAGTTCCCAGCTATGTTATCCTTGTTAATTTAAGTTCCTAAAATGTCGTAAAATGCTTAGACGCTAGTTTTAATTCTTATAATTCATCGTTTACTCTAGGTTGGGTCGTCGATCGATGCGTCATCGCCCGGTTTGCGACGATATTTGAGATTCCTCTAGTTACCGTTTTTGAATTCCAAATGTTCAATTTTGAACCCTTATATTGTACACAATGTCTAAAACTAATCTTTAGTAACAATTTTGGTTCCTAAATTAGAGCATTATATGTGTTTTTGCGGCATTCATCTTGTCATCTGTCAATCGTTTCGTAGTAATGTTAGGCGTGCACTTGAACATGATAGTATAATGGTGACCCCACCTTCTAAAACGCGAAATGCTTATGTTTTAAACAAATATTAGCTATTTGCAATCATATTTATTAAGTTTGCAATATATTTAACGCACTTTTTGGTTATTTTTTCCCGTAATAAGTTCTACACGAAGTCTGTCATTTCGTCAGACGCGATTTGGTCAGTAGTGGTTTGAAAGGTTTGGCACCTTTGCATCTTCGATTATTGTTTTTTATTATAACAATATATAGTTTCAAGCACTAATATAACTTCCTAATTTATCTATTTTGCCATTTTTGAACCTTGGGGGTGTGTTGTAAAAAAAATCGTCCCGAGGGAGGGAGGGTGCATGCTAGAACCTAATTACATAATACTTTGTTGAATTTCAGATGATTTGATCAATAATGTCCCCAATTATTTGCTTTGGGTTACCAAAAGTTTCAATTTTTACACGTTTTTTATGTGGAGGACACAATGGATTTGTCTTGTGAACATTTTTTGGAACGGTCCATTGTAACTACTTCTACTAGAAGATGACATTATAGCTAAAAGCTCGCGATTCTATTCAAAATATACTCAACGATGCTGAAATGCCGCTATTCAATACAAATGATTAAACCCTTATAATATCCTTCCTACACAGGTAAAGATTTTATTTTCAGGAAGTTGGGTTCACCATAGAAATAAATTGGTGTGGCCGCAGGAACATTGTTTTGCTATTTGACTGGCATAATTTCTTTATCTGTAAAACACGCTCTGAAAAATAAAAATGAAACTGGCGCCTTCCCCTCTCATTTTAACTTGGAGGCATATTGAATTCTCTGAAAGGCGGGACAGGAATATCGCAATATCTCGATCCACCCAACCTAACCTACCCAGCCTATAAGGGCAGAAACGTGGGAGGGTCGTAAAATAAGGCTCGATTCTAGCATTATTCGGAAGATCTTTTAGTAGGCGAAAGAAAGGGCTGATTGCTTTCAAAATTTGAAATAATGTCGAGTATTTGAAAGTTTTTCGAAAATATCTGTGTATATTTTATGTGGTGAACAGATAACTCAGAATCGTGTAACTTCAACACTTCAACACTTTTGAAAAGTCATTAAAAGTGATGATATTTTTTAAATAGTTACGTTAGCTATGGGCTATTTTTAATTTTTTTGTTCATAACTTAATGACTTCAAAGGGGTGTCGAAGTTGTATGATTCTGTGTTGTCATGGAACCGTTTTACCTATCATTTTTCTTCGGAAATTGGCTCTCATTAAGAGTAGTCATTGATCGACCCTTACTGCACCCAGGTACCTACCTACTGGGGTCATTATTATACTAAATATATTTTTTCTCCATAATTTTTTCTCCACTATTTTTTCAATATTTTTTTTTGTGCTGGATCTTGTATTGCTATAATATTGTTCAAGCTTTGAATTATTTTTACCTGTTGTATTTAAAAAAATTTGTACCAATATTATTAATTTATGTCTTCCTTATTAAAATTTCCCTACTTACCCTAGCGAAATGTCCTCCACAACGCAGGTGAATTCGTAAAATATGAAAGAAATAATACCAGTAATATATTACCAGTCATTTATCTTTCACTGGAATGCAAATTTTGGTTAACCTTGTATTTGTCAATCTGCATGATATTGGTAATTTTGTTCCTTTTATGACTAGTGCAAAATTTGGCCATTCGTTGGAAGAACTTATAAATTAGTCGCCCACTTCTGTTCAAGGCTTTTCAGTGTTGTACTCTTATATAATATCCACATTCAAAGACTAGCACCTGTCTCAATGATTGGTTTATCTTACCTTTATTATTTCTATATGATTTAATTCTGATCATGTTTTACAATGGCCATGACCGATAGAAAAAAATGCCATTGTATAAAAATAACCAGCAGACTTAATATTTCTATTGATTTATCTCGATAAATTGATGGTTCTACTTGTCTGTTGGTTTTTTTCATGCCTTATTCATCCCACAAGATCAGGCCAATGCTATTACTGGTTTATATTCGAACACAGTTTTTTTTTATTTATAGAATGGCTCGTCTTTTGGGTTATGTTGTCCATAGTCCACAGTGTTCCGCTGAAGTGCGAATTGCTGTGTAAATAGTGCTTCTCTTATTAGATATTCTGCCACTCTTTTTCAACATTATTTGGTTTTAAACGGTGTTCTAGAAAGGTGCAAAAAGGTAGCATGAGCAACTGTCCCAAATATAAAAGGTCGAAGGATCGATTTAATTTCATAGCTTGCATTAGTTTTTATTGCCTAAAGTGTATTGTATCATAAGCCAAACCCATGTAAAAAGAAACACAAGGCACTTCGCTGCAAGATGAAACTCTACAACACTAGTTTTTGTACACTCCTTGCTTTATTCTCATTCATACATGTCCCAAAAGTGTTTTGCACTTTGTGATCCAATGCCCCCACCCAAATTCGGCGCTCCGAAAAAATCTTATATCAATATTGATTTATTTTTGCCATTTACATCTGAGGGTAAGTTGGAAGGTTTAAACACGGTTTTTTTAACTGTGCCAATTTCCGATATGATTGCGGCCAGTTTGAAAATTTACTTCAATTTCGCACTAAAATTTCGTTCATTGGGTTGTTGAATTTTACTCGTTATTTTTCTTGAGTATTTTAATTCCATTATGGTTTTAATGAATGAATAATACACGACGTTCTATTTTATGAGATTTATTCTTATTTAGTCTTGGTAAACAGCCCTTGCTTCATCCACACTCGATTTCGCCTCCATCACCAGAATCAAGTATGATTCACTACTTTATTGGGCCAAGTCTTCCATCGACTTGTGAGTCATAAATTTTCCTGACAACACTCCTCCTTTCTTCGTCTATCCGCTGTGCGTGTCCAAACCATATAAGGGTTAATTTCTTTACGCTTACACTGGCCTTGCATTCTTCTCGTACCTAGTTTTACCACACACCAGAAATAACTCTGAAATTTCAAACATTTTTCCCAGATTGGCAGTAAATATGCCAGTCTAAAGATTTGTTTTTCAGAATATTTAATTTTGACAAATTTGATTATCACTTCTATTTTAATAGTTAAATGTCCTCGGTACATGCAAATAATGCAGTCAAACAGTGCAGTCTTGCTAACGGCCTCGCTTATCTTGCTGTCGATAGTGTGAATAAAGCAATCCGTCAATTATTTGTGTAATTGGTCATTGTTTGCAATAACCGCCTTCCGTTGCCCCAAACTAACCAAACAGCCAATTTGTATGAATACATAATTGAAATTATATTTTTATTTGAATTTTTTTGAGTAAAACCTCAAATTGGTAATATTTAATTAAATGAAGACAATATAAGCGTATATATTATCTTATTAATAATTAACCCATATTATCTTCATTTTCGTAACGCATACTTTTTTGGCTGCTATCTTTATGTATGTTTGCAAGATTCAAACCCGAATTAAATGCTATCTAGATAGTTTCTGGATAAATCTTTATCCATTATTATTTAATATGCGACATCTATGACACCTTGGGCGCAGTGGTTAGCGCGTTTGTCCGGAAAGCGAAAAGGTCCTGGGTTCGAGTCCCAGAGGTGCCAATAGCTTTTTCTGATTTTTCTGTTTCCAGATTTTCGATTGAGTTTCGCTTATATCGTCTTCATTTTGAAATTATATTAGCTATTTGATGAAAAATAAGAATAAGTGACAAGACGGCTATTTCTGCAAACACGCTGTTCTGCGTTTTATGATTAAGTATTATTTATAAACCCGAATCGGTATTCGTGGGTAAGAGTCTTCGTTTTGATTTATTCGGGACGATAATTGTACGAGTAAAAGTATCATTTGTACCTATCTAGTCATGCAAATTCATTAAAAAGTGGAAAATTGTTTTCTTCTGTTGATACTTTTGTTGAAAGAATCGTTAATAGCTGAAAAAATATTACGTTGAGAGGTGATCTTGATAATTCTTATTTGGGGTAATTATTGGATAAAAGGATAAAAACAGCAATTATCCGGGAATTTTGAAACTTATTATTATTTGCGTCCTGCCTTATTCCGCTTATGTAATGGTAAGCGGAACAGCAACAGCTCAGCACAAAGAAAGAATTCTATGTTGTTTAGCCATCCTAACTTGCCTTATAATTATGTTATACTTGTCCCAGCGAGAGATCGTATGCACGTCATCGACGATTGCCCTAAAAAATCTTCCTTCTCATACATACGTCTTATATGAAAACGACCGTAAAAATAATGCGATATTATCATTATAACGTATAAAAGTTCCTGTCCGGGAAGACTTTTTTAGATTTCATTAACACTTCGAAATCAAATGTCTCATGTAATGAATGATATTGTAAGGTGACGAAAACTCAATATTGGAATTTTTAGAATACTTTAAATATATGCATACCTCGTGTCATTGTTATGTTATTTAACTTTTTATTTTATTTATTATAGCTGGTACCCAGCATGCAAAGAAATATTTTTTCTCTCCGCATTTCCTTTCCCTGCGTCCCCATTCCCCTTCCCGCGTCCCCTTCCCCCCGCGTTCCCTCCGCCTTCCACACTTTCCCCTCTCTCATCATCCCTCCCGCCAACCCAACCTCCTTCATTACCCTTCCCCTCACGCCTTCCCTCCCTGCCGCTAAAATACACTAATTTTCATTTATGCAAATTTCATAACGCCAGAGCTTACCATTATATATATCCTATAACCTTCGCGGGCATGCGCACAACAAATCACAAAAGTTTCATCGCAATCGAATGAACGGTATGGCAGCGCAAAACTTACGAACAAACAAACAAAAATTGATTTTTATAGGTAAAATACAAGATTTGTTAAATGTAACTAATTGAAATTCTTTCAATTTCGAGAAAACTCCTTTCTTCTATTTGGAAAACAACCCAACAACAAATTTTGAGACGAAATCACAAATAAATATAATACTTTTCGAATATAGAAAAACTAAAATTGGCCAGTTTAGAAGCAAGCCACAGAATTTATTTTTGCGATGCAAAGTACGTCTAATTTTGATAAAGCAATAATTTATTTTAAAATCTGATGTGCGGTTTGGTTTGATATCTCGCGCTTGTGGTAAATATTATACACAAATAATACGGAATATCTGTCGGGAGTACAAATTTTTAACGGCGATGAAAATGTTCGTTTTCCAGATTGATTGTTAATTCGAAGTAGTAATTATTTTGACAACTCTTTGTAATTATTATAGAGTAGACCAATTACAAATACCGCTCGTCAAATTGGCCGGAATAAAGTTTTCACCGTATTTCGTAGGTGTTATTTGAGCAGTCCCAAGGCCGGCAGTATTAGACCCCAAGTTATCTGAAATTGTTCGGGCGAAACGGACGTAACCGTACTTTACGCGGAGTTGAGAAAGCCTTGGATGCTGCTATCGTAAATGTTAAATTTGAATACGCATTTGGAACATGTAAACGTCAATAAATAGATGATGGATCGTGTTTAGGCAAATTCAGAGCGGCACTCACTCATTTTATGACAAGACCTTCAAATTTGGCGTTATGTTGAAAAAATTGCGTATTTTATTATTTCTGTTCCATTTTCTGAAAAAAAGGACTCTTGTAAAATAATAAATAGGTTTGTGAACAGTTTTGAATGAAGTCAATTAGGACGGGTTGTTTCAAAAAATTTGATGAATTCATCAAATATTTGAAGTTGATTTTCTCGTTCTGTGGACGTTCTATTCAAATTCTGTTATTATATCAATATAGGCCAGTTACTGTATGAAATTGAAATATTTACAGAACTTGAATAGAACTTACACAGAACGTGAAAATTGGCTTAAAATATTTGATGAATTCGTCAAATTTTTTGAAACAACCCATCCTTAGTGTTCTAAAAATAAAAATGAATGTAATATTAAATTACATAGATTACTAGACTTTTCTAATCTGACCTATGCAGAATCGTTCATTCACGTTGAGTCCACATTTTTCATAGATCCTTGTACATGAATTCAGAATTGTACCCGTCTTATCTCAAGAGTTTAATTTTGCCTCCCAAAACCTTGCACAATATATAAAACAAAAAATGAATAATAACCTCTATGATAATTTGTAATTACATTCTAACACCTCTTAATTACGTTTGTCGATTGTGATGGTTTTTTTTAAATTCCAAACCGTCACCTAGCTGTGGGGGTGGATGACGTCATTTCGTTCTTTTGTATGTTGGAAGGGTGGCAGCGCTAGAAGGGGTTGGACCATGATTCATAATCGCCGAATAATACTAGTTTTACTTTTGGTAACCGCGCCCAGGGGTATATTGCATAAAATGACGATGTATTCCATGGCAGATTAAGGCGACGCTTCCCAGCTCAAAAAGAAGAAGATAGAGAGATATTACGAATGTTGGACAGAGCGCGCTAATATTTTCAATGTTAAATTGAAGCGAAAATTGAGAAAATGCTTAATAAAACATGACTCGTTTGAAATAGAGCAAAAATCTCGTGGGGTTGTCTAAAAAAAACAACGTTCAAAGAAACACTGATTTTTTTTCATACATTTAACTTGTTAAATAATAGACAGGCTTGAAAATAAAAAATTTCGGAGCATGCTTTGCGATTTTTTTCTATCGAGGGAATTTCATATAATTTGCGTTTCGGCGTGGGGGTTGTGTAGATATTATCTTCAAAAATAACATATTTTTTAAGAGCTTAAAAACTTCAAATGTTCATATGCAAGAAATCGGTAGAAATTCGGGTAGTGGACCCTTAAAAGTTTAATGAATATTGTGCCTTTATTTAAAGGTGGTTGGTTCATTGTGTATTTTTCTTTGAGTTGATCCAAAATTGACAATAAGTGCAATAATTTGTAGTCGATAATTGAAGAATGTTTCGTAATAGCGATCCGAGACATCGCCGTTGTTCTGTTTTGCAGAACAAAAAAATTGACCATCTTAAACCCAAAATTTTAACGGTGTGTTTTTTTTTTATATTTGCTAACAGCGTTTTTTCAGATTATTTCGAAGCGTTATCCGAGGGTTAAATTCGAAGTATAGTTTGATTAATTAAGTTTATAATAGGCTATTTCGAATATGCCATTCCCTCACTAGTCCTGTCAATACACCAGACAGGCTTGTAGTTTCTATCGCTAGGGCAACTTTTGAGTCACCGAGCAGCCTTCAAACGGGTCATCCGATTCTGCCATTCTATTACTTCCAAGCCACAGAACTTTCGGTGACTAGGTTCTCGGTGACAAAGCAGATTGGAGGTGCATTCACGTTCGAGCACCTATAAAGCCCGTGATGGTGGCAACACACGGGGAAAACTGGGAATTTTCAGCGTACTATTGATTTTGAAACATTCGTAATTTATTTTTTCTCGATGAATCACACCCTAACAGCAAGCCGAGCGATTTGGTCTAATCTGGGATGATAAATCCCGATATTTCTTCAACTGTTCATTGTCTATGACCTTTTCACGTTCTTGGTGTTACCACTGTTGCTCCTTGAACTTGGACTACGTTCACCTGTGTTGCTGAACGCCTATACATTATTATTTGCGAAATATAAACACAAACACGTCAATCTACCTGTTAAAAGCCTCGATCGAGCGAGTTTACAAGCTACTAGCCGGTAAGTTTAAAAGCGGGTGAATCGGCGAGTGAGATTGTCATGATGACATACAAAACTGTCTACTCGCTCAGTAGTGACAACTCGGTCGACATTTTGTAAAAAAACTTGAGATCGCAGCTAGCGCCACACGCTAGCCAGTAGCGAGAATTACGGCTCCCGCGCGAACTAATTCTGAAAGTTACGAAACCAGCTGTTGGTAGGCCGCCATCTTGAGCGAGTAGCGAGTAAAGTTGACCACCTTTAACTTTTTTCATAGATTGTCCACAATCTGCTAGTTAGCAAGTAATACGATGACTCTGAGCGAGTTTACTAACAGATAGTGAATTTCCCAGATAGTAGCTTGTAAACTCGCTCAATGTCATCGAGGCTTAACCATCGATTATAATACAGAGTTCTCGGGTAAGGCGAGGCGAAGGTGGACAAACATACTTAAAACTTTTTAAAATGAAGTTCAACAAAATGATATGAAGATTATTGATACCACTAAAATAAGCCACCCAATAAACACCACTTTTCTTATGACAGCAGGTCTTTTATCTATTTTTGTGACTTTCTAATTAAAATGAAAACTCACCATCGTTTGATGTCATTACTTTCAAATAAAACCAACAGTATTAAAACGTGATCCTCGATAAAACAAATGAAGTCGTGTTCTATAAATAATAACTACATAATTAACTTTTTTACAATCGCGAACCACAAATCTTTTGAGCTCTTTATTTTCAGAAAATAATTGTAAGCTTCACTCTGAAAGAAGTCCCTTTTAAATGTTTTTTTTTACCAAAAATCTATACTAATATTATAAATGCGAAAGTGAGTGTGTTTGTTTGTTACGCTTTCGCGCCTAAACCGCTAAACCGATTTTAAAAATTCTTTCACCTGTAGAAAGCTACATTATCAGGGAGTAACGTAGGCTGTATATAATGGTAAGCTCTGGCGTTATGAAATTTGTATAAATGAAAATGTGTTGATACGAGATAAATGAGAGAAGAATGACCCAAAACCCCGTCACTGGAAGAACGCCAACGGCACCCGTCACGGCTCGAGTCGAGCTACGCATTGTAGTTTGCAGCTTACGAACTTTGTTACAGGTACTTTACAGGTACTTTACAGGTACCTACTTTCGTACAGTTCCATTTTTTTTTTAAATAACTAAATGCATCAGAATTCGAATTGAATTCTTTTGTTTCGATTTTCGTTTTTTTGACAGACAGCAGCTTGTGAGAGAAATGGGAGACTATAAAAACATTAACTGAGATTCTGTATAACTTATAAAATAAATTATCGTACCAAGAGACTTGTGTTTTGTTACTGAGCCCACATTGATACCCGACCCTATCAGTGTGTATTTCATATATTTTAGCGGCAGAGGGGTAAGGTGGGGTAAGCGTAGAGGGAAGAGACGAGGGTGGGGAAAGGCGGGGAAGGTGGAAGAGAACGGGGATGCACGGGAAAGGACATTATGTATTGCTAATTTCTACAGTAATTTCCCCCCAGTACCATGCGAGCGAAGCCGCGGGTAAAAGCTAGTAATTAATATTTTGACTCGGATCATAATTTTTCTGCGATTTCTGCGCATACAGAATGGCACTCCCAATGTTGAGAGAATCAAGTATTGAGTGGAAGATTGAAGATTGGGAGGTTTTACCAGGTAGATCTTATCTGCAAAGAAACGGTACATTTTACACTGATATTTTAAGGCTGAAGAAAAATATGGCTCCTAACAAATTGAAGCGTTTTCATTGGTTGCTTTAAAAGGGAGCCTTTGCAACGCATTAGCTAATAAGGATAGTCGGCTTTCACCTAATTGTAAATTCACCGGCGTGCCTCAGTCACGGGCCCGTTAATTATTGTGAATAGTTAGTTACCTGACCATGGAACAGTTGGCCAGTAGTAAAACTTTTCGGCTGGCGTCTCACGAGACTACTGTGACAAGAATATACAAAAAGCTGTTTCGGAGATATAGTAGCCTTATTTCTCCACGCAAGTTTAATATTTCCGTAATGTAATTAGGGGTCAAATGCTATGAAATCAGGATTTCTTCTTTCCCTTCCTCCAAATTGCGGTATAAGTGCCGTAGTTGGCTGGTTGGTTCGATTATATCATAGTTCGATTTCACACGAAAAACTATGTACATTTGCTTTATACCTCAATAAAACGACTTATAGTTGTCAAAAACCCTTCGATATCGGCAGCTTCAGGTGACTGCAAAAACATGGCAATCCATATTTTTTTGACGTGATAACGTCTTATAAATCGATGAACGCCGGCAGCACTCACGAAAAAGTATGACTCAAACGAACAAGCGATAGAGAGGCACGATCGGCCTAAGCGTTCGGCTTGTGACTGTAAAATTCCATGTACAAGTTTTTTTATGACGTTATCACGTAAAATTATCGTCCGTAAACCGACTTTACAAACAACCATTTTTTTTTCTATTGGACCTCTGCAGATGGCTGTGCGTCCATTGCTTGTGGCTGTCGATGTCGACTGCTTTTAGAAGTCCGTTTATTTCCATGCTATGGATCTTTTCACGTTGGGAGGAGGACTGCAGCATTTCTCCCAGGTCTTTTTTATTCCCCTCTGAATGTGGCTCAATGTCACGTACTTGCTCTAGTTAACGTCCGGCATTCATTCGAACACCTTTGTAATTTTCTATTGACAATATTGTGACAAGTACTTGACATAGTGATGTATGGACGACTCCCATTGTAGCGACATTCTTGAATTTTTACCGCCCATGTGTGCAGGTACTATGAAATTCGTCCCAATGAAAGTGATAAGCTTTGTACTGCGAATTTTTGATACCATGCCAACTTCCGACTCGAGAAATACCTGCAAGAGGAATTGTTATGAAGTTTTAGCATTTTTGGCAACCAAGCCAGATTAAAAATAGGGTCGATGACCTATTGTATGTTCCTTAGCGAGTCCTTAACATTGGAAATCTATCCAGATACAGATCTGTTAGAATAGCGAGTGATGCTGTATAGAAAATATGTAGATCATTAGCATTTATTATCATGTAGGTACAGTATACAGAAAAGATTAATAATTTTGCAGCTGTATTTCTGTTAGGCCCGGTTGTTTCATCCGTTATTTTAAGGCCGTGGTTACAACCTGTGGTTATTCAGCTATTTTATTTGATCGAGTTATCTCAATTTGGAACATGGTTTAATCCAACCTATACAAATTAATTAGATTGGGGGAATGCATATCGTTATGTCATTGACATCTCAAAACTAATTAATTGTTTTTGTGCTTAATTAATGGACTCCATTTTTAAATTTTAATGTTAATCAAATTTGATAATGTTATTATTAAGTGACCTAATTAGTTTGAAAACGCCTAAATAGCTGTCACAATAATAATAATAAAGTAAAATTGTTGCAGAACTTTTAAATACGATTTACATAAAAACAAAATCTATGGTAATGATGTAGCTGTAGTGTCATACTTCTGACACGTAAGCAAGTAACATTTAGAATTCTGTGTGTCGCGTCTGAACAATCATTAGTTATTATGGTGTTATTAAAAATAAAATAAATGCTATTTTATTTATTATTTAATGTTTTTCCGTTTTTTTACATAAAAAAAATACGAGTGTGCTTTTGACCATAAGACTGAAGTAAAACTTCACTGTTCTCTCTTGCTCCTTCAGTGGGATACAGACAATAGGCCTGCACTGTGTCTTAGATATACGAAACGTAACTGGCTATGAGAGAAAGAAAATGTGTGCTCGCACCTCTCTCTCTTGCCCTGCAGTAATATACGTAACTCTCTCTCTTTCTATCTTCACTAACTTATTATCTTCCTCTCAACTTCCGTTCGCCTCGTTTTCGTAACGCTCTCGTCACGCATTCACCAGCTTATTCCTCAAGTCTAGCGTGCGTAAAGAAGTTTTACTTCAATAATAAAACGGCTTGCATTATTGTGAAGTAAAGAAATCATCTTCCGCATTGCGGGGATGTCAGCCCGGTTTTGGGCAAGCATGGGGAAGAAAACAAGTGGGATTTTCATTGAATATTCATGTTTATTACGATACACTTCAACCCTTGTAGGATAGAGCGTTACGATCATACAGAATGGCTCTTGAATAAT
The DNA here is from genome assembly GCA_936435175.1 of Glyphotaelius pellucidus. Taxonomy (NCBI): domain Eukaryota; kingdom Metazoa; phylum Arthropoda; class Insecta; order Trichoptera; family Limnephilidae; genus Glyphotaelius; species Glyphotaelius pellucidus. The sequence goes on from OW386556.1 coordinate 12,389,821, forward strand.
TCACGACGTGGATTGATTTCTTAAGTGTTTTACTTTGCAGATATACATACATTTAGCCGGTTTATTTATTTCCCACTTTAAAGATGATGCCAACATAAAATTATGGTACGTCAGCATTCACCAGACTCCGTCCTTTAACGCGCTTTATTGTACGCGAGGTTAATCTCATAATTAGAGTTAAGTTAGCCTCTCAAAAACTGGGCGTACCGTACAGGGCCCGCAGATACTTTAACAGTACACAACTGCTAATCCTGTACAAATCACAAGTGCGCCCCACGGTTGAATTTGGCAGCCACCTCTGGTCCGGAGCCCCAAAATACCTGATAAAACCCTCGATTCCGTGCAGAAATGGACGGTCCGTTTGATGGATTCTCCCAACTTGCAATCTGTGGATTGCAATCTTTAGAGCACAGGCGTCGGGTGTGAATGTTATCCTTGCTCTACCGGTATTTCAATGGAAATGCTCCGAGGAACTAGCGTCTTTGATCCCTTCGGCACCGGTGCATAGTCGGGAAATACGCGTGCCCAACATATGTGCACGGTTGACATTTGTCACATGAGAACGGGTCGCTTCTTCGACTCGTTCTTATGTTCAACAGCTCGATTGATTGATTGTTCAACAGAATGATTTGCCGGCCTCTGTGTTTCCTCCTTCCTACAACATGGGTCTCTTCAAGACTAAAAGTTCATTCCTTCCTATCCTCAAAAAGACCCTCCACACAGCATCTCGGATGACATAGGCCCTGAGGGAAATTATTTTCCTCAGGGCCTCCTGTGTGGAGTTAATTTTAAAAAAAATACATATTTGGTCTGTGTTCAATGGCCACGGTGACACGCGTTTATATATACAGACAAAATCACCGAAATGAAGAATCGTGAAAGTTCTACAATTCCCGAAACTTCTCAAAACCCCTCAAAACCCAATTTGTACTATTTTTACTAGAAATTACCATAAAATGTTCTGCAATGTGTGCTTAGAAAGGAGATAGTGTAAAAATAAGTCGCAATTTGAGGTTCAGTATTAACAGCGGGTCTGCAAATATTTGAGGGGAACAATGGCGATGCCCTACCCGTAATTGGAAACACGCCCTTGTCCAATCTCCCCGCCAGGCCGCCAGCCCGCCAGACATGCGGACATTTAGTTCCGACGTCTGCTGCCTCCGCCCATAGTAACACCCCCCCCCCCCTACCCCTACCAAACTATACGGAGTAAAGAACCGTTACGCACGTTCAGCTGGATCCTACCAAAGTATTCTGATAAATATTAACTCAATGGGATGAGTACAAGTTTTCTTTCGTAGGGATGGGAGAAAGAACTCTCCCGCATTATAAATTTGTCCCCCTCCCCACCTTCTTCGTCTTATCGTACCCTCTTTCTTATCGGAGGTTGGCAATCTTCAGGATGCGAAACAATGATGCGATGCTCTTCGTGATGTTATCAATAAATTACAGGTTTCTTCCTTAGTTGTATTGTACAATTATTTCGAAATTCTTTCCCTCATTCGAAGAATTAAGAGCCAAACCAGCGACCGAGAATTTAAATTTCGTCGAACGATGATCCTGCGATTGTACCCTTGCAACGGTACAGGGCGATTCCGATGAGAAAGATTAATTAGTCTCCATACCAGCATTTTCACATAATGACTCAGTATCGATTTTATTTCATTCCAAATTTGCTTTGATAAATACCCCATATTCAAAAATGCTCAAACTCGTGATCATAAAACAATTAAAATTATGTAATTTACGTGATTATTGTTTGATCATGAGTATTTACAATTTTTCAATAATGTTTTAAGCAAAAAAAGAAAGTAATTTTTTTTTTTAAATATGTTAGTTTGTAAGACCGTAAATAAATAGAAAAACTGAAGTATTTTCGTCACAAAACAAGGGCGCGGATCTTTTTTTATGATTTTATTTGAACTAAAATTAAAATTCTGAAAAGAAGCTTTCCCAAATAATTTATTGTTTTATTTTACTGCATGATGATTATATGATTTGAAATGTATGTAATATTAAATTTTGTTTGAAAATTTAACAAATCTGCCAATGACCTACGGTAAAACCTTATTGTTCTAAAAATACACATGTTTTCTCAAAATTTAAAAAATAGCTTCACTAGATAAAAAATTTCGAAATCAATTTATAATTTTTTTTTAAAAGAGTCTATACGTCTAAAAGTTGATTTAAAAAATAACATATTTCCGATTTTGTCTGGTTATTCCCTCTTAATATTCTCAATTAGTTAACCGTCTGTCCGGGTATTTTGAGAATGCGTCCATCCAGATTAGTACCCTGATGACTATGACCTGTTACCACGATGCGCCCTGGACAACCCGTCACCTGAGTTTCAAATAAGATCCGCCTTTGTCAATTTGGTTCCACGAAACAGCATCCCTAATACTCAATGTAACGCATCCTCGTAAGTTATTTCGCCATATCTCCATACCGCCATACCCGGTCAATACTCTCGCTGACTGCGTCTGCTTTTCGTTTACGCGAAAATTTCCCAGATGAAAATAATAAAAAAACGCGCAGCTTTCATAAATGAAAACTTCAACCAGCGCTGGTTTCAGTACGTAAACTTTCATGTGCCGTATAAACTCTCAACATTTCAGATGAATATTTTTAAATTTACGTTTAGAATCATGTCCCTCTCTCTATACCAAATTGAAAATCAGATAATCGTACCAGTAATTTACGTCTGATATCAGACACAGTAGGAGTCGACTGTTCTGCGCACTTTTAACCTTTTAAGGGATTATATACAATTAGAATTTTCAAGAAATCGTTTTTTTTTAATTTCATTTTCGTAACTAACTAACTAACTAACCATCACGCCGTTTCCCCCCAGGGGTAGGCAGAGAGGACAGACCGCCAAACAACTCGATCTTGGCACACACTCCTTGCTTCGTTCACATTCATACATCGTCTCATACATGCTCTATTTTATTTTATCATTTTCGTAATGTACATATATTTAAGTATACACACAGAAAATTTCAAGTCAATCCGGCGATTATTTTCGAAGTTACTCGCACATTTGTAAAGACTTGTCAGAGCATTTGAAAGTAGAAAACAAACTTTAAACGCGTTTTTTTTTACAATACTGTCATTTTTAAAGTCGGTGACTAAGATGTCTCGGAAACGGCTGACTCGATCAGTCTCAAATTTTATCACTTCTATTTTAACCCTTCGAATAATGAGAAAATAATATCTATGAACTTTTGCCTGTCAAAGTTTGCACGCAAAAATTCTCGGTTCTTCCCATGCATTTCAAATGTTCATTTTTATTGGTTATTTTTTAATCTTTTCGAAAAAAAAATTGTTCTAAAATCTAGATAAAATAATCTTTCCGATGTGCTTATCAAAAATTAAGATTTTTGTTTTAAAATATTAAAATTTTTATATAGAAAATGTGAATAAGCTTAAAAATTACGTACCTGGGGTCTCCCCAAAAAAGTACATAAAATAAAAGAAAATTAAAATTTTAAATACAGATTCCTTTTTTTAAGAAAATTTGTAATAAAACTGTCACTTCACTTTTTATAACATTCATACAATTTTATTTTTAAATTAATTGTTTATTACGTCACACATTGACGCAAAATAAAATCGTCACTTATGATCGGGTTTGTAAAATATCTGATCAATATAGCTCGTTTATTCATAAGGCAATAAGAAGCAATATTTCTTTCGCTTTCAAATATAAAAGAAATCACAAATTTTTGCTTGACAGGAAGAGAGATATCTAACTTTTAATGACGCTCGGTCGTTCTGGGACAATCTGGGTCTCCTGTTATTATAACGGCATATGATGTTTTGGGACAACTAGGGTCTCCTGTGATTAGACGGGTTAAGTATATTTTTTAGTTATTAATCGAAGGTCAGTTCTCACCGATACATATCTTTTTTTAAAAACAATTTAAGGCCAAAATTTTGGTCAATCATTTTTTTGAAAAGCCGCCATTTTGTCAAAAAAAAAAATTGTTCTTTGTTCTTCGATTAATTAGAAGATTATACATTACTTTGACGAAATCCGTTTGGTTTTTTCATTTTAAATGATCCAGTCTAGATATAAAATAAAATATAGTGGTCACCGCAAGATGCCTTTTTTGAGAGGAGCTTCTGGAGATCTGCTGTAGCAGCTTTCAAAATTATTATTTTTACAAATACAAAAACGTTAAAATATAATTAAAAGTTACCATAATATGTGTACAAATTTTTACATTAATAAATATGAAGGTATTCTCAGAAAAAAATCTTGAAAAATCGCTTTTTTGGGCCTCCTAACTGAATATAACCCCTTAGCTACATCTTTTATAGCTGTGTGTGAACGCACTCTAAATGTCGCTTTGAAGAAGAAGTAGGAGGGGATGAGCGTATCGCGTGCCCGATTGCAATCATCGGAAAATCAATTTAAATTGTTTTCGTTAAGATTAGATTAACACTATCTTATATAATTCTGCGAGATTAGTTGGGTTATACCGACACTCGATATATTATGGAGTCACTTTGAAATGTATGCCAACTTTTTATATATCCAAAGAAAACCATCGAAGATGATGCTCGTCGCTTCTTTCTACATGTATCGTATAGGTATTATCTTCTGCCCTCTTTTACATAACCAGGAAGCAGTTTAGATGAAACCATGTTGTGGGAATCGAACCACCAACCTCTTTTTCCACACCAAATGCGTACATCGTTCCGCCCCGTAGATCGTTTCTATGTGTTATTTATACCACAAGCATTACTAAGTAACGCCCCTCTCGGCTAATTATAATAAAACTAATGTCAGTTACGAATGTTGTTTAACAAGTAATAATCTTATTACTCATGCTTGCGCAGGTCTATTCTCTCTATTCCGATAAGAGCTTGTGAATGAAAATAATAAATGCCTGTCCGAGTCATGTCTTATCGCGGGATATGTTTAATAATTTTCCACTTCGAGTTAACGCGCTTGAAAACTGTACATCATCTGTGCATTTTGTGATGACAATTTGGCGACCTTTGCTATTTGGTCAGCGTAGATTATTCCGGACAATAAATTTGACTTTTTTTCTTGCTTCCTATTATTTTCCCATGCCAACCTACCTAACTATAAATAAAAGTAAATTTATTATTTTTTTAATTCACGATTATTTATAATTTTTGAATTATGTATCTGGTATATAACTTTTTATAACAATTTTTTTATTTGATTTTTATTATTTTTTATTAAAATATCATATTTTTTGTAACCATTGTACATTGTGTACTATTTTAAGTTAAAAAATAATATGTTAATACGCATATTATATCAAAACGACGCATTTTATCTAAGTACAATTATTTGAATTTTTGTTTCGTCTTGAATGAATGAAGGAATGCAAATCTTGGAAGAAAAATAACCAACTCCCCGATTTCCGATCGAGCTGAAACTCGGCAGTGGCACTCACGAACACACGCATTTTTCAGATATTGGCTACTAGCCGGATTTCAGAAAAATACTTGTTTTTGCCGTTTGATTTTTTGTGATTTGCTTCGCGCTTTCAATCGTGTCGTGTAGTTTCTCGTTTACAACGTATATTTAAAGTGGAATAAAACGCATAGGTATTACCGTGAACTGAGCCGCTTGTATTTGCTTCGTTCCTTTCCCATAATTCGTGGCTCGGCTCGCGTTCGTGTTCTTGCATGTATACGCAGCATAACATCAATAATAATTAAAAAAAAAAACACAAATTTTATGTCTTTTATCAATAAGTCATTTGCGTTTTCACCAGACAATCTGAATCCCCGCAAAATGAGAAGAATTTATTATTGCAAGAATTAAACCTTCGGTCTTTTAAGTCGAACCACGTAATTGGTAAATCTCTCCTTGTCCATTATTGTTCACCTGAGATTTACATCAGCGGATGTAACCAAGCGGCAATAGAAAATAATTTAATATCAGATACGCACTGAAATGATTACGTTCGCATCAGGTACCCGAAATTCCAATTTGTTTCAGCCAAGACTAAGGAAACTGTAACATAATTTACTCTTAACTTGAAATGTGAACTGTACGTTATAAATTTGAGATTATTGTTAAGAATAATTAATAGTGACGCTAAATATCTTTGTAAATGTGTATTAACTAAGATTTAATACTCGCTGGAGCATTTTCAAATACAACAGCAGTTGTTTCAATTTCAAATACGTAGTTTTTGAAGTAAAACTTCTTTACGCACGCTTGACTTGGGGAGTAAGCTGGTGAATGCGTGACGAGAGCGTTACGAAAAGTGTCGGGCGAGGCGAACGGAAGTTGAGAGGGAGATATAAGTTAATGAAGATAGAAAGAGAGAGAGTTACGTTTCGTATATTACTGTTGGGGCAAGAGAGGTGCGAGCACACATTTTCTTTCTCTCATAGCCAGTTACGTTTCGTATATCTAAGACACAGTGCAGGCCTATTGTCTGTATCACACCGTAGGAGCAAGAGAGAGCAGTGCGCATGTACATTTTCTTTCTCTTTTAGAAGTTTTACTTCAGTCGTGTGGTCTAAAGCACACTCGTATTTTTTATTGAACGATAGAAAAATATGTAACAATTTGTCGCCTTTTCCTAATTATAAAACAGTGATGTTGATATTGCAAAGCTCCATATCTCATGATGGAAATGGCGTTGGAAGGTTCAAATAGACCTGACAAGCTGAGCAAATGTCATCAGATTATTTGTTTGTGTTTAGGAGATATAAGAACAAAGGTTAATTGTTGCTTACAATATTTGTTTTTAATTATTGATCATTTTGTTTACATTGTTTGATAGTGTCATGTTGGTCCGTGTGGTGTCAATTCCCGAGGAATCCGAGTCGGCAGCGGCAGTCATGCCGTTCGCTAATCACTGTTATGTCACCACCGGGGTGGGCATTGGGCATGTGGGCAGTAGAGTGAGAGTGGAGGTGATGTTCGAACCCCCCCCCCCCCTACGCTCGCCGTCCTCTAATAATTTACACTCTGCGCTATAAATTGGAATGGCTTTGTTACTTTACCAGCTTTGGAAGGTAATAATTAATGATATCTCGGGACCGATGATAATTTATTATGCCCGAGGGATGTTGTTATTTGTTAAGTTTTCAAATTAATGGCGCTTTGATTAGGTGCCCATTTCATATTTACAAATTCCTGGAATTTGTTCATTTGCACTGGTGCCCGTGAATTTTGTTTTTACCCTCAACATTTGCCCTCTTCTATCAGAGGTTGGCTAACATCAGCCCAATCATTCGTGCCAGCGATGGACATTTACGAAGTAAATTTGATTGTAGAACAATAAATACTTACGTATTAATCATCAGCGGTATTTTGTCTTGATGTTGTCTAGAAATAAACCCCGAAAACTCTTTGTGACCATATCGATAGCAAAAATTTGAAATGCTGTGAAGGACATAAATCCAAAAATGGGTTTAATATGTAATTTTTGTCCGTTTTTTGTGCGTCTTTGAAATATTTGTAGAAAATTAGCAATGAGCATTTTAAAAGGATTTTTTCTAAAAATTAGTAATAAATTAAATACTGTTTTTAAAGAAATTTACAAGAAATGTTTATTCTGAAAGATCTATTCAATGTTTTTTTATATTAAAAAAATCATAAATATAGGCCTACAAAAACACTTAATTAGTTATAACTGTCGGTTTTCCAAATAAAATTCGTCCATCTAATGAAACAAATACTTTTTCCGGTCAGTGACTAAGTTGGCATCGCGTCTAGATATCCCACCCAGGCGTCGTGAGTTTAATTCCCCAGCTAGTTGAGTCCTCCAACTCGAGCAACATTTTCCGCTTACTATTTGGTGGCAGAAGGAAACTGTAAATCTTTTTTTTTTACATGAGCTTCACACAGGAGGCCGTGAAGAAAATAATTTCCCACGGGGCCTATGTCATCTTTGGGGATGCTGCGTGGAGGGTATTTTTAAAGGAAAGGAAGGGGAAGAGAGTTCTGGGGAGGAAAAGGGTTTAAGAGGTGGGTAGGAATCTGGGGTTCAGTGTGTCCTGGTCATCCACCTCCAAGACCTAGACAAACCTCACCCCATGAACCCGGGCACCCCTCTGCTAAATCACCAAAGGTAGCGAACCACTTGGGGTGACCTATTCATAACTCGGGAATGTTTGTCTTTCTTTATCTGTCTTCATTATCAATGGCCATTATTTTTCGTCCTCTGGGTGGTCGGTCCGAACTTCTTCGACCCTCGTCACGTGTGTAAATATGATACAGTACACATCGTATGAAATAATTAAACAATTATAAAGTGCGTGGCTTTCCACGAATGAACTCTTGTAGATTACTCACAATACTGTATCGTATCTTTCTGGCTTGTGCAAAGATGCCATCGATAAACATTTTTTTACCTAAACAAACTTAATATAAACTGTTTAACCACCCAACCAGCTGTTTGATCAGGGTAACGCTTATCGGTGGTATCTGACATTGTCGTGTGTCCAAAAATACGTTGTTCCTTGCTAAAAATGCCGGGGCAGTTATCTTATCAAGTATAATATATTTACTCTTGATATTTATATCCTGCGATTAGACGTTACACGCGTGGTCGTAATCTGTGGCACACGACAAAGCAAACAAAATCCATTTTTGCTCTAAGGCTGAGGATCAATGTTTATTTGTAATTTTACAAATTTGTATAAAATCGAACAACCTCCACTATTGTCATTGCATGACAAATTTTACGTGGCTAACATGTCTCCTGGATTGGGGGAATTGGGAGGCTTTTTCAATTCAGCTTCTCCCAGGGACCTCTTTCAAATGTTTTTTGTACACAAAACGGAATTGCACTTTTTAGGTTAAATCTTCGATTAACCCTTCAAAATTTTGGAAGGGTTTTTTTTTTGTCAGTAGAAAAAAATATTTCCGCTTGGTAATAAAATCCAAATAATTGGAATATTTGTGAACGTATCCGAAAACTAAAAAGTGTTTTCAAAAGGTGATGAAATACTTATTATTGCTTTCAAACTTTATTATTAGAAATAACCACTTAGGTATTTTGTTAAATAATATTTTTTTATGGAAACTTTAAAATGTTTTAAAAATGCAGACATATTTTTTTAGACAAATGATTGAATTATAAACGTTTTTTGTAACCTCACTTTTTTGTCGTTTATGTTAAAAATATTTCTTAAAAAAATTCTCAAAGTTTAATTTTTTTTTTCATTTTTCGCTCGGAAACTTTGGTTTCATGAAAGTGGACATTTTCATTATTTTGTGGTTAACTTTTAGATTTGAATATAAAGCGTGTTGTTTTCTCTTTCCAATACCGATCATACTTCTCACTATGACAGTAAGGAAGACAACGATTTCTATGAGAGCTGGGACAAATATGGTCTCCTGTGATTAAACGGGTTAAATCGTAAATTTCGCAATAGTTTTGCGAGAATTTGGTCGTGAGGTGTGGAAGGCAAGTTGTACGTTTATTTGAAACTTTGTTATAAAGAAAATTGCAAAAATTTTAATATCGAGCAGTGACTTGCTAATTGAACAGTAAAACGAGGTTTACAACCATCTCAATATGAAAAGGCATTATCATGAAAACGTTTTTCATGACTCAATAAATAAAGCAGCTAGAAGCACCTTTACGCTCTAGATATGCAAAATACGATCTTAATTCCATTTACATATATTATACTACACCTCCCAATGCGCGCTTTCCTACCTCCCCTTATCGGTTATCGCGAGGTTATATGTATAATATTGTGTTATGCTAGTACCATACCCGGTAAGATATGAACGTAGTTAGTTTTTATAAGGTACAGTTTGTGTCACCGCTGTCAAGGTGGTCCTTATCACAATCTGCGAGAATGTAGGCTAACCCAGTGGTCCCCAACCCCCGGGCCGTGGCAAGGCCCTGCTTAAAAATCAAAATTATGTAAAACAATCGAACATACACAATAAAAATATTTAGTAATCATCGACAAAAATAATTATCACGCCAAGTTACCGCCGATACAATACCTTCGAAGTAAAAAACACGACTGGGCTTTCATCTTGCGCACTCGCATATATAACGTAAAGAGTTCGAGTGAGACGCAATGACGTGAGTCACCGCTCTTATATTCTGCTTGCCCAAAATTGGAATCGTTTTATTGAGAATATGTGACATTGGAACTAACACGAGTTTGATTATATTGGTTAATTTATTCCCGTTTTTCAACAAAATGAGAGCTTATTATAATGTTTATAATTATTTTAATAAATTTGTAAACCAGAAAGGCTATTCCCTAAAATTTGTGATAAGAGATCGTTCTCCCGCGAGAAGTGCTGTCAGATTTGTGTGATATTTTAAAGCTGTTAAAAGAATAAATAATCATGCATACTTGCAGGAATTCGTGTTTAAAATGACCCAAACTAAAATACGTGACAGCTCACAGCTGAAATTTTGACATCGGCCGATAGAAAAAGCAAATAACAGCCGTAGAAAATCACACAAATCTGACAGCACTTCTCGCGGGAGAACGATCTCTTATCACAAATTTTATGGAATAGCCTTTCAGAGATTACTATATTTTAAGAGATATTTACATTTTTGAGGCGATGTGTGATAGTTTTACTTTTTAGCTGCCATCCCTCTCAGCGGGCCGCGGTAAAATTATCAAACGTTGACCGGTCCGCGGCGATAAAAAGGTTGGGGATCACTGGGCTAACCTACTCAGCTTGCCTTTGCGCCTGCCTATTGTGTCCGCTCCCTTATCTGGGTGGGTAATTTGGCTACGAAAAGTAAGCCACCCCCCGCGCGCACCACTTACCAGCTCTCCAATGGTTACATTATAAAACCCGTACGCAGGGATTAAGGGTAATTCGACCCCAGCACTGAATAGCTAATCTCCAGAAATGTGACCTTTGCCGATTTGAAAGAAAAATGATGTCGTCAATTTACATAAAACATTTCGTTCGGGCCTTTTAATTCGTGTTGAACCATTGCTTGATACTTTCTTTCGCTGTGTTGGGTCACCTACCGGTCTGTAAAATTTTTGATGCTGCGATTCCAAAATCAAATAAAAAAAATGTATTTTCACCCCAGAAGAAAAAATCACCAAATTTACAAGGTACAAAGATTGGTTCGGGTAGTTGTCGAGAAAAGTCTGTTTCTAGCCTTTTTTAATATACATTTTTTTTCTAAAATAATAATAAAGGTACATGAAACATTTTATATATTAGCGCGCAGAGAATTTTCTCTCTGAAGCCAACTTCTATTCAAACACTTCATCCGTGTTTATTGACAAAACCGCGTAAATTTTACGGCAGCTAATCCTTGTTGACAGGAAGCCATCTTATCGCAAATTAACTTACAGTAACGGTCGGTCGCTACAAGCACTTACAAAGTTGAATTTCCGCGAGTACTAATTATCATAATTTTAATGTAATCGCTCCTGTGAGTAACTTATCTAAAATTTACGTAAGTCGTCAATTTTACTTATGAGTGTAAGCCTTGTAATTGCTTAGTGAAAACTTGTATAACTTTAATAAAAACAAACCTAGCTTCCATACAAATTCGAATGGAAACAAATGTTCCATTTAGCCCAATAGCCCAGCGCTCCGTCTCACTTACTCGCATGACATCGTAGTTCTCCATCTCATTTGCATTTCGTAAACATAGTTTTGCATTCGAAATTTAAGCCGCGACAAGGCAAATATTTGGATCAAGAAACACACCCACAAGGCACTTATTGTATTATTCTTCATTCTATGGTTTCGACGGAGCTAATGAAATTGTTGGTTTCATACCAACTGAGAATAAAGTCAACTCAACACCTCTTTGAAAAGTCGTTAAAAGGTATGAAAAAAATAATTTTAAAATAGCCCGTAACCCTAACCTATTTAACAATTTTTTTATTTCTGAGTTGGTTTCATTCTGAGTTGTCCGTTCACCGAAATTGTTTTATCTGCCCAAGAAAGATTTTCGAAATTTCAAAACGTTTTGATCAATTTTGCCAGAAGTGGGAAAAATTGAATTTACTTACACGCCCACGGAGTGTATATTTTCGTTGTGCCCAAATAAGCCGGTCGGTCGTTAACCCGAATTTTGCGCGAAAAATGTTATGCCGTAATGGCGAAAAATAATAAAATTACCTTCGTTTTCATGATAAAAATTGGTTCGCCTCCCCAAACAAAATGTCTTATTTCATAAACCCATTTTCCACAAAGGCGATATTACAATAAATGAAATTTACTCGGTCGCAAATTAGTTCTCTTATTTTACGCTTCTCTCTTACGGATTTGTTGGTAGAACCTTGTGCTTATCACAACCAATAAATTATTATGCTACCTCAGCGTTTTAAAATAATCTCTTCAATATTATAATTATTTGAGCCATAAATCAACCATTGTTTGTTGTAATGACGTTATTAGCTCAGCGGACACCGTAGTAAAACGCGTGGATAATTTTAGCAACGTCTACACATGATGTTACAACAGAACCGCGTCATCGAAGTATCGGACCAGTCAATAACACGTAATACCTCTAACTACTTAGCAACTTGGTATATCACGGGACAAGGCACCACGTGATCTTACTACAGCTATTATTGCGGCGATTTATGTGCGATTCGGTTACGTATAATAGAAAAAATAATACTACGCGGTTTCGCTCACGATCATAATCAAATACCTACTTAATATATCTGAACCAAAAAAAAATATTGATCTACAGTATTCTTAGTTTTTTTAATGAAGATATACTTTTTTCTGACTGAACTGAAATATTAGTAACGCTGATGTAGAAATTGCTATCAGAAAAGTTTTGATGCTTTATATAGTTGATATATTACTCGTAGTTCTCATATTCGAATTGGCGTTGCGAGCTGAAAATATTTGCGTCGATCTGAAAAATCCTGTGCAAATTTAATGACGCGAAAGCTCACCGTTCGTGAGATTTTTGCTTCACAAGATCACATTTAATTTTTGGATCCGATATTCGAACCTTTTAGCACTTTGTCTTTGTACCGTATGAGCAGATATCCACTCGTCCCTTGGAGTTACTTCTGTACTATCCCTTCCAGTTTCCACACAAGTCTCTCCTTAAAATTACTTTCCTATTTACAGATTAGATATTGAAACATGATCTCTGTTCATAACAGGTGGGAGCTGCCATCATCATGATGATGATGATCATATTATTATAACGTCACCTCATTTCGACAGGGTTCTTACTCACATTTTTTTCAAAAACGATCTTTGAATGCCAAGGCATTTTGCTCATTTTATACCCAAAATAATTTTCAGAACTATTTGTGTTGTAATTTCGTAGATATATGTATGACAAAGTTCTAACATCAAGCATTTTAAATAATCATTCATTTTACGAGGTTCTACCATCACTTCACTCTTATTTTGCTTGTATCTGACAGTTGATCATGAACACGAGGCGCATTATGGTTCGTCACTTCATTTGGATAGGGTTCTAACTATTATTTACCATTTTCTAAGGTAAGTATCCAAAAACGAATTTTCGTAATCTATTTAACAAATTTAGTTCCAAGTATTTTAATTTAAAATAAAAAAATACATCACTTAAATTTTTTATATACTTTATACCGACCGGGTTTCGCTATAACCGCATCTTCTTTAGGGCAGTATTATACTCTACGAAAGTTAAGTTATATGTGTTATAAATTATATATTCTGTATACACATTTTTTTATTATTATTAAGTTTTCTTAGAATTTTAGTTAATCATATTTTAATGGAAAATATTTAAATTGGACGTAGCCCAACCTAGAATTGCATTAGGGAAATGTAATTAGAACTTTGTGCAATGAATTATTATGCCCTAGCTAGTTGCATATTGTTCTTTTTGCGTGTTTAGGTATGTTCTAAAACAGTGAGTGTGCGTCCTATTTAAATACTTTCCTTTAAAATATCTTCAATTAAAATGCTTTACATAAGATTCAACCTCAAAATCGGAAATTGGTAAATAGATAATGAGATATCGTCTTTGTAAACGTTGACATCTCAGAACATTGAAGGGGACCTCACCACTTTCCCAATGGCATTATAAGGAAACGTGGTTTCCTCCTTCATCGCACACGTCAAGACTATTTTTTATTGAACAAAGCTACATTTATTTGAACGACTCTAGACCCTCCAATGTCCATGCATACGGGGTTAGTAAGCAGTATGCAAGTACTTACATTAACATAATGCAAAAGAGAAGCAGAAATATCAGCCCGTGGAATAATTCCTCTGAAATCGGTAACATAAAAAAGGAGATAATTGAAAAAATAAGAGCTGCACCCAGTTGAAGAAGCCTTCTGGAATAAGAGTAACAATATAATGCAAGTAACACCTCAGCACCTCAGAATAAGATGAAGTGAAGTTAGAACCTCATCCAAATGAAGAGACGATATGCTATCCTCTGTTGCCAGAAGCTGCAAAGTGAACGCCAACGGCCAGCGGGCATAATATAACAACCCCCGATCGGTGATTTACGATTTACGTAACATCGTGCGACTGTTAAATAATTTACGATCGTCACCTCGATCACGAAGAACTCGATAATTGATTATAATTCGTTTCCTCCAGCGAAGGATAAATTGACCTGTTTACGAAAATTTGGCAAATTTTAGTTGATGCCAATCTTTGTCAGATGTTTAGTCTATAATTTAGAAAGCAATTAGCGAGGCCTGCTTTATGACAATTAAAACCTTCCGGTGAGTTATTATGTCGTCGTCTTTGTGAAATTTTCGCATTAATCTTGTCTCCGAGGCCAGACTGGTTTTCTCGGCGTAATTTCACGATTGTGAGAATCTGTTCGGCTCGAAAATACGACATAATTAAAGAAAGCTGATAGTATCCTCTGCTATCTGAGGTTGACTGTCATCAGGGTAATCTTCACTCTTTTGAATGCAGCTCAGAACTGCGCTAGTACAGGTCACGTTGGTTGCGAAGCCAAGAGATGTGGCCATCTTTCTCTACCGTTCCATCAATATTTCCCTCGTTTAGCAATTATATGGTCATCCTTGTAACTCCTCATGTGACCAAGATGTTTTCCCTCGATTGGCAATATAGGGTCATGACCAAGATGTTGAAGAATATTTCCTACAATATTTCCCTCGATTGGCAATATTGGATCATCACTGTGTTTATCTCTCCTCATCGTTTGATCAAGGTATTGAAGAATATTTCGTCATATGACCAAGGTATTTATTTTTAGTACAATATTCCCATCACCAATATTACCATATTTAATCCATTCGGTGAAGAATATTTAATATTTGGCTTATTTATAAAGCGCCATTTTCATGAAAAATCATCTCAAGGGCGCTGAACTTCTAAAGTTACTTTTATTTTTGTATACGCCGCCTATATATATATATAATACTAATATATCCTCATTTCAACGACTTCCTTCCTTTGCATTCTGACATTTATGATTTTTATCTCGAACTGAAAAAATCGGCTATCGTAATATTAAAAATAATTTCAAAACTTTTACCGTACAAAATTACTACGATACTATAAAATATATTCAGAAAACATTCGACGAATACTTTTAATGAGTTTACTTGCAGTTCTGAATTATTTATCGTGCACGCTGGGGGCGGGGGGAGGGGGTGGTGCGGTCTGCCTACCACCTCTTCCATCTCTCCCGCTTTGCGATTGCATCTCGCTCTCATTTTCCCATTATGATGGAAAATACAGAACAATCAACCTTGAAAGCATTCTCTGACTAAATCCCCAGTTATGTGTTGGTAGTCAAATACAACACTTTATACATTATCGAAATAAGTACAACTTACTATACGGATTTTATCATTTATTTTTCTATTAGCCCTATCACATCAACTATAAATAATTAAGAGTTTGTACTAAGTGGTCAGATCTTTGGTGCCTGTCGAAACCGGAAAAGCAAATCTAGCGCTATAAAAATTCGCCAAGTTCTAATAATATCGAAATTTCAATTGTCATTGGATTTTTTCGCAATTTATTTTAGTTCATAATTCAAATCTCTAATCAATAATTCGTACCTCTCTTGCGCCGAGAATTGCTCTTAGCTCACAGCAATAGGTGATCTGTCCGCGTGCGTTAAAATGCACCCGCCTTTATCAACCACGGGCATTTCGTTGCGTAACGCCGTACCGGTTGACGTTCCGGGAAACTGTAGATGTACATAGTAACAGATACTGTATCTGCCGGATGGCTACGGTACAATAGTACCGGATGGCTACAGCAGGGGAGGGGGTGGTATTACCCTTGAAAGGAAAGGGGGCTCCCCTCCAACCTTGGCTGGGGGAGGAGAGATCGATGAGGCAGCCCCGGTGTACCCCACACCGTATTCACCGCTACGCAACAGACTGATGCTTTTACTGTCCCCACTGTTGCACAGCTTCCAGTCGCAGGAAATTTTATTCCTCAATCGCGGATCCGGCTTCCGTTGCAAGATTTTCATCTCAATTAATGCTTCGCATGAGTGATTTTCTATAATCGACTGGGCAAATAACGCATTTTTGACTTTTCAGACTAAGCGTACTTTTTTCATTATGTTTTAGGCATTTTCCTCACTATAGATTCTTTCGTAAGGTTCCAGCACAGCAATTCATATCATCTCTCAATATCGCCATAGTGAGAAGCTGCTCTCACAAAGATCACGTTAAATAGCTTATGCTGTGTTTT
Organism: Glyphotaelius pellucidus; assembly: GCA_936435175.1. Classification (NCBI taxonomy): domain Eukaryota; kingdom Metazoa; phylum Arthropoda; class Insecta; order Trichoptera; family Limnephilidae; genus Glyphotaelius; species Glyphotaelius pellucidus. The sequence continues at coordinate 12,406,451 of OW386556.1, forward strand.
GTGGAAAAAATTCAATGGGAAGTACGCTAGGTAGTAGGTTTCCTTCTTCTTTCCACAAAATGTAGCCAGAACTGTAGAATTTTTATTTCTTCAATAATATATATTCAATAATATTATTATTCAATTTATAAAAACAGTTTATTTATAAAAAAGTTCTGCTAGGTAATTATTATTACGCATGACAGCTGTTTCGCCTTCTGAAGGCATTATCAAACTGTAGATATTCTCAAAATCTTCCAGGTGATGAAAGACCACCACCCAGCATCAAAACATTTCATGAAATGGCTTTGGCTGTGTTTAGAAGACAGGTACTTACTTCTCAATAAATATTCTTCAATCAGGTCCGTTAATTTCCCAAGCGATCTAATTAAATGAATGGCTCGATTCTCCGCCTTGCTAAGTCCTTCATCGTTGCACTAGCTACATTTTCCGCTTATAATGATGGCAGCAGGCGGAATGAGCTTATTCGTAACCTGTAATTTTTGTCTTAAAAAACATTTCTACGTCAAGTTTTGTAACCACTGTACCACGTAGTTCGCATTATTTTATTGCAGTAGTCAAATTTTAATTGTGATTCGTAATAGGTTGGTTAGAAAGAAATAAATACTTTTGACAGTATGCTGATGTGGACTTTCAGAGAGATCTCTATTCCCTGTCAGCTACCAGCATCATCTGGAAACAGCAATCATCCTAATTTAAAATAGTTTTAAAACCTTTTCCCGCTGCTCTCTTCTCGGCCGTTGACAGCTGACAGTGATTTTGTGATTAACGTTAATTGGCTTAGAGGCTCAGCGCGGAGCCTGTTGCCATTGTCTGTTCGGAGCTTGTAGCCCGTAAGCCGCCCACGATGTATTTCTAAAAATAGCGCTAAAGAAATGAGAAAGGGAATTTGATTTGATTATTATTATTCGCGGTTGTACACTCTCACCTAGACCACACGAGGCAGCGCGACAGTTTAGTAAAAGTGGTATAATACCAATTATAATCCGAGCACAGTGAAACATGTTGTGTGTGTGATCCAACATGCATAAAAAATGTAATGTTCCTCTTGATGACCCTCTGGAGACCGTCAAATAAACTCCACAAATTCATGTATTGATGATCTGAGATTTATTTATTTATTTGAGACACAAACAGGATATTTACAGAGCATTATTTTGGTTAATGTATAACAAATTAAGATACAAATATAAATATCCCTAGACTAATGTGTCTACAGTAATAACATTAGCGTATTCACAGACACATGAAAAACAATGTAAGTATTTTTTTTACATAATTTAGAAACTTAAATAGAAAATTTGAAATACATGATAGCTACATAATATTTAAAGTGTTTATTAAAAATAATAAAACAACATTTTAGTTGCACAAATCATGGAGATATTTCTTAAAACAAGTAAAATTATTCACAAAAATATATATTATAGAGTGTGATTTAGTGAGATCGTTGTAAGATCGTGACATTCTAGATATGGGATTAAAGTATCCCGTATTATTGCTAAAAATTTCGGTCCAAAATATGTCAAATTTTCTGGTAGATTTGGGCCTGGCGTATAAATTGATTTCATTGATTAAGTTACTATCTACTAGGTTGTACAATTTTATAAAACATTAAGAGGTCATTATTTATATTACGTCTTTTAACTAGACTCTCTAAATTGAAATGTGTAAGTCTTTGTTCGTACCCGTCTAGAAGATGGTAGACACCTGACCGGTAAGACAAAATCCGTGTAAATTTCCTTTGGACTGATTCAAATCTAGATACCTGTGAAATATAGTGTGGATTCCAGACTGTTGACCCGTACTCAAGAACACTACGGATTAATGAATTAAATAGAATTATTAGGCTATTAAAATTCTTAAACAGTTTGGTTGATCTTACAATGAAACCAAGTAATTTATTTGACTTACTCAGAGATCATCTCCTTATCGTTTTATTTTATCTACTTTCACAGATAAAGTTTTTTGCTTGGAAATAATAATTCAATTTTATCGTTGAATTGTTTGTTTTCTCTGTACACTTTTTGAATGATAAACGATTGCTTGAACAGATGCATCCAATTCGTACATATTTGAATGTAGGGAGACCGTTGTGACCATTTTCCAGGGGTGAAAAAGTCTAACGCTGAGTCAATCGATCGTCTGGTTACGTTACGCAATTTTCCCGTGCGGTCTGTGACGGATGTGCTGTGACGGATGCGAGAGAGGGAGAGGCCCGCCACCGCTGCACCGCCCTCGGCCGAAGTAGAACCAGCACCAGTTAGTAGGTCCGAGGAGGTGGTGTGGCGCCAGGATTCGATCCGGCACGTGGTCTGATGAAAATTTGCGTAAATTCGTGAAAACGACATTCCTTGAACTGGTCTTAAAATAATCGATTTTTTTCAGTATTCGTAACGCTCTTACATAAGTGTGAACTTTATTTCTTAGAATAATCAATCTCCTAATATTACGTAATATGTTTCTCATATGATTCTCATATGATTCATTGATTGGTGAGTTTAGAAATGAGATTTTAAGCGTTCCGGGGACACTGAATGTAATTTGACAATGTCTACGATAAAGAGGCTCATTGATGCGACCAATTGATTGTTTACAGAGGCAATTGAAGCGATTGCAGCTTGAGAATTCTCAATGAAAGCGAATGATGATAATTTTGTTTTGCAACTTAATTCATAATTTGTATTGATTGTCCTGTTAAGAATTTGATATCTTCTCAATATTCCTGATTATTTTTTGGACGGGAATTCTCATAATTCTTGTCACTTGAACAAAGTGCGACGACAATGGAATATAATAATACAAAACGTTCTCACGATCGCGTTCCCAGTCGCAGGTGGATAATAATTAGTTTCCCAGGGCTTCGTGACCGCTAGAAGAGTGGCGCACGCCACTTTATTGCTATTTCATATCGTCTGCTGAATGTCTACGACATGTGCCAAGGCAGGAACCCCCGTGACTCGATACCAACTGCCAGTGACCTTGGGATGACAATGACTTGTGTCATCATGTCTGTTCCCGACAGACAGACTGTTTGAACCAAAAAGCTTGCTATACAATGCCCAGACACTGGCGGCCAAGCAAACACTATTTTTTACATTATTGATATTTTTTGTTGTCTTACTCTGCAAACAAATATGAAAATTGATAAAAACGACTCATTGGGAAAAATCTAGAATAATAAACGATATCCAAATGTATGATTTCGAAAATGATGTCCATGCACCCGCAGGTACAGGACCAATCGGTGTCTTGGCATTTATAAAGAAAGGTTTAACGTTTCAAATACCTACCTTATTTGGAATCACGATATTTATATAAAATACTAGCGAGTTCCCGGCGTGCGTTGCAATGTCACTTAAATAAAGATATTGTTTCTCCCTGCGTATCCTTTCTATTCCGCCTCTACATTCCTCGCCTTTCCCCCCCCCCTTTCCGCTTCCACCCCCACTACCCTCCCTCGAACCTCCCGCTTTCCACTTTCCCCGCCTTCCCCCCTCCCTCGACCCCTTCCGTCGAATCTCCCCCCTCCCCCTTCATTCCCCTCCGCCCTCCAGGGATTCCTCTCCCCTTCCCTGTCCTACGTGGACGTGCACACAACAACTCACCAAAGTTTCATCGCAATCAGATGAGTAGAATAGGAAATATGTTCATAACGCCAGAGCTCACTATTATACTTAGAAACCATCGCACGCATGCGTTCAATCAGATTACCAAAGTTTCATCGCATTCGGATGAACGGTATGGCAGCGCATAACATACGAACAAACAAACGAAAATTGATTTTTATTTATAAGATGACCGTAATTTTCATCGGCCTAAATATTTGTAATTTTACACCTCTCTTGTCTCTTCTACCATTTATGTTTATATTCTAGACTGCGATTGCGCTCAGACAATTGATGACAGGATAGCGTGTTCGTTAGCAAAAATAAATTTTAAATCAAATCTCCATCAAAACCTCAATTTTTCTTGTAGCTCTCAGCGGTAGAACTTCTACCCTTGCGTAATATTTGCATTGGTGCGGTCATCGTGTGCACAATGTGTACTTTTTATTTCACACCATTTCATAATATCTACATTTATGGCAATAATCAAACATTGACCAATCATTTGTGGGTGTATAATATTACGTATTGCGATCGAAGTCACGCCTAAACTGCCGCCCAATGTTCCCACACACGAGAACAGTGGCGAGGAGAAGTAGGATGGATTGATCCACCTGTTACGTGGTGACGGTGGCGGTGTGCGCCTCGCTTTACTTTATGTACTTACACTTCGACCTACACTCATAGAAAATTCCATTTCCTACTGTTCCTTTTGGCGCTTACATGCTCTAATGTGTTTAACGGGAGGTAAAAAGCCGCGAAGGTGTCCACGCAACTAACAAAAAATTTGCACTAATGAATTATTTAATTTTATTTTATTGATGTCTTTCCAACTAGTTACCCTATTTTTATAGTAATTTTCAGGACCAACCTTTTTCCACTTACTGAATAGATAAAACAAACCATCAAATAAAACGTCTACCGTGAAGTTTTGAATGGAAACCAATGTCGCCACCGACTTATTGCCATTGTTAGATTAATTCTTTTACTAGTAGTTAAAAACTCTTGCGGGCGGCTTTTGGTTCGGCTTCGCCCAGTTAGTGTTTGTGACCATTTTGTAAATCCAATAGGAACTGGCTCCAAAAATAGCCTGTTCCTCAGATCCACTGTCAGTCACCGGGACAAAGTAACCGAGATAGGCAATGACGAAACACGTAATGTATAGCCGCTTGATGCAACTGAGTATTACCGTCAATTTTTCCATATTCGGAAGGATATTGCTGTTCACTAAATCGAAGTAACTTATACTTGCCTGGGGCACGTCCACACCAACCTGCCGACGGAAGTAGCGACATCTTGTGACGAATTTTCGAATTTAAAACCGAATTACAAAGGTAGCTTCGTTCGAAATTCCACGTACACAGATGTTAGTTGTGGCGCGACGCGTACGGCGTGGTGTCAACATGCACTCGAAACTGGGTTCTGAAATTCAACCACGCAGATTCAAGAGAATTAAAACTGTTTGATAATGATATATTTGCCCCTGAGATGATTTTTCAGGAAAACGGCGCTATACGAATTAGCCAAGTATTATTATTAGTACCTTCCTTTTTTACTATTAGATCTAGACAGATCAACAGTGCACACCCCGTCTCTCTTGCACTGCCTGTTTTCGTATTCGCCATTCCATTTGATTTTAAATTTTCTACTGTGGTATGAAATTTAAGCAAATAATGATCAGACTTTTGGATCACGAAACACACCCACAAGACATTTCTCGTGTATTGTTTGTATTCGATTGTTATTATATTGTTGACCTTTATTATGTTTTTTCTATACGATGAATAATTTTATGTAAAAATAGTTTAACAATAATTGTCAAAGCACATTCCGCCTTCCACTATGTTGCGAGGCTAAATATGTTGGAGATAGCAGTCTATTCAAACCTAGTCTCTAAACATAGCCGAAGACATTTCAAGCAACTTTTCGGCACTGAATAGTGATCTCTTATGCGGACGACACAACTTAGTGGACACCTAATAAGAGTTTCCCCATCTGTATAGTGCACAACCAGGACAAGGCTGGGACAATACGAGGGCGGTGAAGGAGGCTATTCTAATAGCATTACTTCCTGGAAGGATGTACTCGAAGATAATTTGAAAAGTTTAAGTCGGTTTTCGTATAACAAGTTCGTTGAATACTTCGACTTCTGATAATATCTATCTTCTCGGGCTTGACCTTGATGACCTTGACTTATTCTCGCTAGTCGCTATTCCGAAGCTCGAGAAACGCCCACACGAGTTACTAACATCGCTTTGGGAAGGTTAACCCCTATTGTGCGGTTGGCTACATTTGCAGTCCAGTGAAATTGTGACTACCTTGAGGTGCACTGCAGTGTGTTGATATAAGTTTTAACACCTTTCGTTACTGCAGTAAAAAAGTTAATTCTACAAAATTTTCAAATCTAATTTTCACTATTATATCTGGTTTTAAGATTTTAACAAGAATTTCACCCCTCTCTCTAGTGGTTCTTCTAAATTGTGGTAGTTTTTACTTGTTTAAATGAAATGTCGTCATTCCGTAAGATCAATAAAACCAATATTAAACGGTATCATAGCAAAAACCTCTGCCACACCTAACTATCACGCCTACACCAGGGAGATGTCATTAACTTGATTCTCCAGTCAAACCAAACTGTCGCTGGCAGAATGTCAAGCAGCCTTGACATTATTATTTCATAATATAACTGCGTATGAGAAGATATTCGCATATTTGGCTCTTTCGCGTTAATGAGTTCGCCGTCATGTTAAAGGAAAACTGACATATTAAAACCAACATTAAACAACTTAGTTCTAGATAGTAGGATTCCCCAGCTTCCTAGCCTTCTTAATACTTGTACTGATAACTTTGTAGGTCACCGGAATTCAAGGGAAGTTGGGCATATTACTTTTTTATCGGAATATTTGAGTTATCGTCGTAAACAATAAAAACTTAAGTTTTGCTGAAATAATACATTGTTTAAATAATTATTCAGGTTTTAGGCAAATCCCTGAATCAATTTTTTTTTTTGATAGTCAAGCCTCAAAAAATGTCACCATTGTTGCTAGGGAAGTTGTAGCTAGTCGGAAAAGACCTTAAAAGCTTTTTGCCCCCAATTCGAACTTCGTACATGGAATCGTACGTGACCCAATAACATAATTTGAAATTAAAATTCCTGGTGTATTTTGTCCAAATTTAATTTCTGAAAATGTTGAGTGGTTTTAGTCGAAAACTTGCTCGTTTAAAGTTTATGTCTCGGTTCAAACAGTTTCGGAGATCAAAGATATGTACCACATTATATGGTTGTCTTGTCTTAGTCGTCAGGGGGTCTTCCTCGATACTAAATGCCAAAAATTCACTAGGGCTTCTCCCGCATCTTTTGGCAAGTTGTCAGGACTGTCGGGGGTACGCCTATTATCTCAGAAGCGGCGTCATACTACCGGAAGAAAACAGATTCTTTGCCATCCAAAACTAACCTATGTATAACCACTTTGCCACGTACCAAAAACTGGTTCATTGTATTGTTTCATCTTGTCAGTCGATACTGTCTACTCAACACTTGCTCTTTGCTTTATTCATATGTCGTTGCTTTATGCATCGTCGCATACCTATTCTGACTCTTGATATGACCCGTGTCTTGTCTTCCTCGGACGTCCCGAATTCTGTTCCACATTTTCGCGACACATTTTCTTCTGGCGCTCCGTTCATCCACTCTACATTTTTTTTACATGAGCTCCACACAGGAGGCCCTGAGGAAAATAACTTCCCTCAGGGATTATGTCATCCTTGGGGATACAGTCAAATCATCCTAACTGCTCCTAACCGTTCGCCAAGTCGCGAGTTGTGAAGCTGAGGGTAGTGGGGATGGGAATTCAAACACGGCTAAAGCAAGCAACGACTCAATTATGAATTACGCCTTGCATTATTTTAGAATCTGCATTGTGTTTTTAATACGAATCACATCGTAAGTGTTTTAACTACCTTCACATACGCCTCAATGATCTCATTTTTACAGCATTCTTTGTTTTATTTGTTAATATAAATGTATAAGTCATATAATATCAGTGGTCAAATTATGTTGTCACGAGCGTGTGTCAAGTAAACCCGTCACTTTATGGCCAATGAATATTTTATTACCTGCATTTTACATTGGAAACGTTTCCACCTACCACCCCCGCACTGATCGATTTTGCGAAAATCGGGCTCGAGCGAACTTACTTGCGTGGGCAAATGGTTTTCCAAGAACCATTATACTTTTCTATACGTCTTAGCCCCAAGGGAATGAATGCTTGATAGATTATCAGGCTTTATCTTATCTATACAATTACCCGTGGATCCCTGATCTCTATGTTAGGTGAAAAAAATTGATTTTTATTTCATGAGCATGTTTATTGTTTACTACATCTTTAGTGTCATTGGCTTCCGCGACACAAGAGTTAAAGCTAAAGTACGTCACGTGAAACAATTACTGTGTGATACATTAACATCTAGTCGTGATAAAAATAAAACAAGTCACAATACATTACACGTTTTTATTGCGAAAATTTTTGAAGTAGAAGAAAACGGTGGCGTTTGAAAATACAAACTTCACAATTCGACCACTGATTATCACCAATTTTCTCAACCAGTTTCACAGGAGACCATATTTGTCCCAGTTTACATTGGTATCATAGAAATCGTTGAGTCTCCCTTATTATCGTAGTGAGAAATATGAGCTAAAAGGCATTGGAAAGAGAAAACAACACGCTATATATTCAAATCTAAAAATTATCATAAAAATAATTAAAATGTACACCTTTACGAAACCAAAGTTTTCTACAGCAATTTAAAAAAAAATGGAACTTTGTGAATTTTTAGTAATAATTTTTACATGAAACGACAAAAAAGTGATGTGGCAGTAACGTTTATTATGTAATAAAATGTGTGTTTTTATTTTTTTTGTCATCAGCAATTTTTAGTTAGAAAAAATGTAAAGTGAACGATTTTTAAATTTTTTTAAGTTTGCATTCAAAAATTTTACATGAAAAAATTACATGGTTATCTTTAATGATATTATTTTGAAAGCGTATTTCATCGCCTTTCAAAAACAATTGTTAATTTTCGGATATGTTCACAAATATGCCATTTCTTTGGATTTTATTTTCAAAGCGGAAATATTTTTACGCTCTGACAAAAATCCCGATTTTTTTGGAGGGTTAATGCATTTCGAATCTCCGGTGATCAATGAAATTGTTAATCTGATTTGAAATGTTTGATAAATTTCAGCAAAAGTAAGGAAACATTGATCTTATTTAGTTAAGGCACTTCTATAAACTTAACTATTAGGTTCCGACTAAAGAATGTGCCCGTATTTTCCCCTAGTAACAGCGGAAAGACTCCCCATGGGGGTACAAGTGCTATTAAGAAACGAAAATTCCGACAAGAATTTTGGCAGCACCAGCGACTGACGATTTATTATTGCCAGAGAGGTATTTCGTGTAATATTTGCGTACTCTCGGGGTGGCCGACTGGCGCCTGGTTCATATTTGCCCGATACTACCCCCTACCACACACTACAGCACCCCCTTAATATGAACCTCCTTGCACCCCACTGCTGCTGCTACTGGGTGTGCTCGATTCAGGTCAGAGTTATAAAACATGTCCCGTTAAAGGCTGTCGTTTCGCCGTGAGAATGGCATCGCGCTGGGTGATAACGCACTTATTAATATATTTACCTGTATGTCGTGATTGCACGTGAATTACTCGCGGCCCAGTACTGCTTGTTAATGTTCTCCAAACGATAATCGGCTTGATAATCTAATGAATTATATCCGCATTCATTTTTTTTAATCGCATAGAAATCATGTTAGTTTCAATTTGCTCCCACCAGTGGGACTAAGAAATTCCCAATCATTCTGATGATGAACCTGGCTATTCCGATTCCGTCCTTAAGGCGAAGCTTAATGCGAAACAACTATTTTGATTAATTTTAACTGCGAAACTGTTTACATATAAATACCTAAAAACATACTTTTGATAAATTGAAGCTTTTTGAAGTGAAAACTTCTTTAGCATCGTTGTGATTTGAAACTCGATGAAACGGAAGGGAGCGATGCTTAAAAGAGACAAACACATACATCTATAGGATTTAGCCTGCGAGAAAATGCCATAGAATAATCGGTCTCCTTGTGCGGTGCTTCGTAGCCTCCCCACTCTTGTCTACTTTAGTATTCTGAAGGTTTCAATTCTACCGCATATGAACTGCACATTGGTATTTTATATCGTTTCGCTTGAGTAGAGTTAAAATACAATTGTTAATTACTTTATTAAAAATGTAAGCTTGAACAACTAAAAAATGTCATTTTATAGTTAAGATTATTGTGGCGGTTTCCCCTGATAACCTTTTTTTATAAAATTATTCACGAAGTGAATTAATACCACTTCGACCGTTTCGTTATTCCGTTTGCCAAGCGATTTTTATGCCTCTTACCTATATTCTTGGTGATATAAGGCACACTAATAATATTAAAAGTTTTGGCTTGCATTTCTGTTCTGAATGTGTGATATTTCACCAGGGCGATGCGGCGACCACTCTGGACATAAATTTGCTAATTTTATGTGAAATAAAACGCAAATAATTTATTTGCGCGTGCTGGGTTTCGAATCCGCGGATGGGGACAAATATTTTTATATTTTATATAAATTGAAAGTTCGGCTAGTTTCGGTCATGGAAACCATCAACAAATGCCATTCAGGCGAAGTTATTTTTTTTCTAGAATAATTCTTGTGGGTATTTAAATATTGTCAATGTATTTTTATTTGTAGCATTTTATTACCACAATATCGAAAAACAGTCGACCAGTCTCGCGTGCATTTAATAGTGGTAATACAATCCAATAGATCGACATTTTTATGTGTAAATTGTACGGCAAGCAATCCGGTCGAGGGCGGATTCTCCGTAGCCTGTAACCATAGAATAACACAGGTGCCTTATGGGCGTGATTCAAATATTTGCCTAATCGAGGCTTAAATTACCAATTCAAAACTTTGTTCACGATATTCAAATGAAATGAAATAACATTTGTTTCCTATAACAATTTTTATGGAAGACGATTTTTCCAGGTTTTCTCCTTTATTATGTTCCTGAAGCGCGTATTCATGCAATAATATCGCCCGCCCAACTGCGGAATGCAATATGTATTCCTTCCCCATAGCCTGCGTATTGAAAACTCTAATAAAGAAATAAGACAGTTTAGGTGTTCTCTGTTGATGTCTCTATTGGTGTCGACTATGTTATTTTATAAAGGCAAGCCATTTCTTTAACTTTACAGAATGTAGCACTGCATGAGTTTCTATGTTTTTGAGAAAGATTCCTGCGGCATATTGCATGTGTTTGGAAAAATTTACCCCCGAATTAAATTTTTGGACATGCAAAGTGGATGGACGGAGAAAGGGCGCCCGGAAAAATATATCGCGAAATTGAATGGTAGAAATCGGGAATGAAGTAAAAATGCTTGTCAGAACGGTGGCGGTCGATTCTCTCCCCATCCATGCGGGAAACCGTGATGATGATTAGGTAGTTAGTTTTAACTGTTGAGAAGATCAGAAATGTAAGGACGTCCCATGCACGCTTAAATGAATTAAAAGTCCGATCGTTTGGCTATTCCTATCATCTTACCCTAGCCTGCCCCTGCGGAACAGTTTTGCTGTGGTTAATTAATTAGCATAAGGATTTATAATACTAATTCTAGTGTATTTTGAAGACTTTGAACATTAAATATAACCTATCCTCTATTTACATGATCGGATACATGGGTTAAGATTACATTCTATTTCTCCCTTGCGCGTGCTTCAAAGACTTGTCTGTTGTATCGTGGTTGTGACCACCTCCTTCCTAAGGCTTCTTCCCTGTGTCTCACATCTCCCGCACAATCCCTAATCCTAATCCGATGCCATCCAAATCACATTAGGCCAAAGTGGATTCATTCGTTTCTTTGATAGCCGCATTTAGGATTTGCCAATACATTATAATCAGAATATTATATTTTGTTTTCATTTATTTAAATTCCCTTAGGATTATATTTAGTCTCCCTTGCTACTTTGGCAACTTCAATCACATGGAAAATATTGCAAAATATGTATGTACGTTAATGTAATCAAATAACAAATAATTCTGCTTCACCTACCATCAATATATCACATATAAACGATCTACAAATACAACAAAATAAAATTAGACACCCATCAACAAAAGTATACAAAGAAACGAACTTACTGAAAATCGGAAAACTGTGCGGATTTAACATTTACAAAATAAAACAATCTACAAAATCCAAAACGGATTTATACACACGAACACAACATTTATGAAAACATCACAATTACATGAACACTACACAAGACAACATAATAAATTAAACACAAATACATTACAGAATGAAAGTGGTAAAAAAAACAGACTGAGTGGTGTACACTGTATACAATCTCCTTCCCGATAACCTAACAGTAATAGAATAAATATATTTTAGAAAAAAAGAGAAAAATAAATAATTAGTGAGCAAAATTAAAATGTACTTATACATAACATGTAAAATAAATATTAAGTTACTGAATATTAATATTAAGTTACTGAATATTAACATTAAGTTACTGAATATTAATATTAAGTTACCTCCTCCTTCCTACAACGTGGGTCTCTTCAAGACCAATGTTCATTCCTTCCTATCCTCAAATAGACCCTTCACACAGCATCTCAGATGACACAAGGAAATTATTTTCCTCAGGGCCCTAGTACTTATTCAGAATCGAAACTGCCTGAAATGGTTATAGCTATATCCAGTGACCGGGTATGAATTGCCAGATACTTCCCAATCTTCATTTTCTCTCCTCACTTTGATCCCAAACTCATTTCAAGTATGTAAATGAGTATTCATCACTCCACCATTTTATCAATAATTTCCCTCTCCAAATATCCGAGCAGACGACTGATAAATTAGTATAATAACAGGCCGTTGTTATCAATATGACAATAACACAATTAATGCCGCCGATTTAGAATGTAATTCCAATGGATTCATTATTTAATATTATTCATTACGTTTAATACACCGACCGTGGCTCAATTTGTATGTTAATTAAAATTAATTTTACCAATTATCACAGCGTATAATGTCAATAACATTCCCTGAGCCGATCTGTTCCGTCACACAGTGCTCCCTAAACTCCGAAGTTACAGACAACTTTTCGTAATTATTACATTAAAAGGACGTTTGCGACAATTTTTTATAAATGTACGATGTTATGTTTGAAATTATTTGGTGTGAAATTTATTCCAAGTTTTATCCGATAACTCCGAACATGCATGAATAAGTAGCCGATGTCATAAACAATGTACATTTCTTCACCGGACTTCGTCACGGTCAAAACCGCTGAAATTAGTCACAGTAATAATTTACCAAGGTGTTATTTTTAAAGCAGCTTGCTTCTGTAATGTTCCATTTGTACTAAATTATTATTCAAATTAAACTACATATTTCATAATTTAGTTATGTATGCTAATAATTGAAATAATTCTAAAAAACACCAATCATTAAAGATATACGCATCCAATTTACAAGATTCAGCACAGATATTGTAATAAGTTTCAAATCCTACTGTTGTAATAATGGATATTTTATATTCGTTTGTTTTGTAAAATCACATTAATTTAATTACATAAATTATAAATATGTAAGTTACACCCTCGTATATTTTAGAACGAAAAATATAACGTCCCGTCTTGTTTTTTTTTTTGCATTTTCTGGGTATTTTAAAGTTCCGTAGCTTAGGGGCCATCCATTAATTACGTCACACGAATTTCATGATTTTTTGACCCCGACCCTGTCACATACCGTCACATTTGTGAGACCCCCTCCCCCTTAAAGTGACGTCATATATTTTGCAAATTTACATCTAAAAATAATTCAATTAATGTGACGTCACAGAGCTGATGACCCCCCCCCCAATATCCCTTGTCACACAATGTCACACTTCTCTTCTACTCCCCACCCCCCTTTAAGGTGTGGCGTTATTTATGGATGACCCCTTATGAGTCGTGAGATAAACGATTTTGCTAACTGAAAACAGTTCCACTGACCCAGATGTTCCGAACAGAAAAATCTGTAAATTTAGGATTTTCATATATTTTTTAAAAGACGTTCGCGCTTCAACACTCGACACAGTTTAAAATAAATTGTCCACATAATTTTTTTATTGGTTGGCCCATGCAATATCGGTTAGCCACTTCATCAAGCACTTTTCCGAACAAGAGTTTCCCGAATACTTGTTTCTCTCCCAAGCCTCCAGGAAGGTAGAGCAGCACTTGGGAAATGTGGCAAGAGGACACTCGTCAAACTCAATGGAAAATCCCCCACAGGTGGCTCCAACCGCCTTCCCATTTTAAAACATTTTCCAAAAAATATTGACATTAAAGCACCTTGCCAAGTGACTAAAACGACGCTATTCAAATCATCCAAATATAATTATTTACAATCTTAATTTGTTTAGTATAATATATTTCTATTTACTTTTAAGTGTGCAGCCGAATTTATCAATTAGTAAATTAAATCTCAAGTTTTAGAGTTGATTGAAAATTAGCCGAAACTTCGGAAATTCATGCAAAATAATTCTCTAGAATTCCAATTTTCAACTCTAGATTTCTCTTTAATCAATTTCCCGAGTTTTGTACAGCATTGAATTTACGATCTCTACTCGGAATCTACTCAACTAAGTACGTTATTTGGTATCCATACGTCATATAGGTGAAAATGTTTTGTTACTTTGACAGTTTTTTCTGTCAGTATGTCAGGTATTATTATTTGATGAGACTAACAGAACCATTTTCTCTACTGTTCAAGCCACCCTCCTTATATTTTCCAATTACATTTTGAACTCGAGAGCGAACTTGAAACGTGGACATGCTTTTGTGATTCTTAATTTTCCCACTGCTGGGAACTAGATTAGATTAACTCTGGCTCGTAATAAATTCGTACCCAAATTGTTTCCTCGTTCAAAAATATTCAATTTTACGTTTGCGTATTTATTCATCCTGCCAATGTTTCATTTTGTACGCCATGTAGTACGTGCTCGGATTTGTAAATCTCTTCTATCTGACTAAACCAATGTTCCTAGAATTTGTTTTTGTTACTCCTAATACGTTATCATTCTCACCTTCATTTGAAACCATTAGTCACTCCATTCTTTGGAACACAAACTAACTGAAAACAAATTTACAAACCGTATCGGAACAACCTTTTTTTTAAACTCACTGTAAAATAATATTATTTAGATGATTCGTACAGCGCTGTTGCCTTTGTGAAAAAACATCTCAAGGGCTATATCCTACAACTATGAACGATCTATTACAACAACTTATAACATGATAATGTATTTGGTTTTAAAATTGGATGGCTTAGAAATTTTATAAGATCTGATGGTCTAATTAAATACTGCCATCCTTTGCTGTAATCCAGTAATTCGCTTACGTTGTAATACCGCGTATCTCATTTTACATACGTTTTCAGGAGTAACAAAAAACTGTTTGGTTTGTTATAAATATTATTTAATTATTATTACAAATACAGCACATCTTTGAAAAAAAAGGGCCAACTAATATTTAGGGATCAGTTATTTCGAGAAGTAATTTTTTTGTCATTAAAAACATACGGTTATGTATTTTAAATGACATTCGCGTTGTAACACACAAAAAGGCTGAGTAATAATGAGATGTGCATTTTTTTTATGCGAGAAATATGTAACACTATTTTATTCAACTTTCTTCAAATGATAAAACAAATAATAATGAGAGCATTCAAAAATTTAAATACTTTTATTAATTGTAAAACTTTTTATAGCATGAGCAGTGATTTGTTCAAAACATTTGTTTGTCGAATCAAACCATGGCACATGCGCAAGATTAAAATAAAAAAAAACAAGTATTTTTTTGAGGTACGCGATGTTACAATGGAGCTATACATTAATTAAATAATGCATGAATAGCAGTGCTTATTTACAGCTCAATGACGATTTCTAGTTTGTTTTTTTTTTTTTCAAATTGTTATTGCAGAATAAATTTCTGTGTCAAGGGGATAAGTTGAATTTCATGCAATTTTAGGAAATGAATCATCACAACGATGAGACGCGATGACATGGATTTCACAATTCAATTCTCGCTCTGCTGATTTCACAGTTAACACTCATAATATTATAATGACGCTACATTTCCGATTGATTTTATTACGATTTTTTTTCCAAAACCGCACCTAAGATGTCTGTTTACTCGCCCCCATCTAACAAATCTGTAGCATTAAATTAGTCGAGAATATAAAAATTTTCTTGATGCGGTGATAAAAATCTGCCATAAAACGTTCATTGATCGGGCGTGTTTGTGTCTTGGGCCGATTTCCTCTGGTGTTTTTGCACCGGGTATATCGAAGTGAAAGATGGGCGGTTGTGCGCGGCGCCAATCGGCTGCTCTGCATCGTGTCACGTTGCCGGGAGTTAAAAAAAATATATCCGAATTCCGGCAAACAATACAATCTTCGCCATGCGGACAAGAGTGCCTCAGTAATGATATTCTTGGTATAGAGGAAATTTACTTTCTGAAGTGATATTCTACTAATGGAGAAAGATTTTAGTCTGTGAGAACTTGGCGCGCGAGGGATTTTGAAGTGTCACTTGATCAAGTCAGTGCCATCGAGCAACGAAATGGTGGCGATTCTTGCTGATTTGTGAGTTGTTTTACCGCAAGCGTGTTAGGGGCCATCTATAAATTACGTCACACGAATTTCATGATTGTTTGACCCCCCCCGTCCGTGTCACACATCGTCATATTTGTGAGACCCCCTCTCACCAGTGTCACATATTTAAACAATTTTATATCTAAAAATAATCAAAACAGTACAAAATTAAAAAAATTTTTTTTTTTTAGTTTTGCGTTTTAGTAATTTAGATTTTTACATGTGACGTCACAGAGCTCATGACTCCCCCCATACCCCTTGTCACACAATAATAATAATTGGACAATATGTAGAGCGCCGTTTTTGTGAGAAATCACCTCAAGGGCGCTTTACAGTTTATTATGAATTCTGAGACACCATCTAATTTTATTATTTACAAATAGATACAGAAACATACTTACCTGATACACTTCTCAATTTATGGATGGCCCCTTAAATAAAGAGGGGGGTTAGATAATTTTGAAAGGTTCCATGCCAACTCAGAATCAAGTCAACTCTCGACATCTCATTAAAAGCTATGAGAAAAATAGCCAATAACCTAACCTAACGTAATGTATTTAACCATTTTTTTTCATCAATTTTAATGAGGTGTTGAGTTGATTTAATTCTGAGTTGTCCGGTCACCATTTTGAATAGTGAAGTTTACTTAGCGACAGCACTGACTTAGTAATCTGGCGGTCCGCGCCGAGGTATGTGAAGAAGTTACGTGATGGCTAGTTAGTTTACTGTTAGACTTTTTTAAATCGGCCCAATTTATCCGATTGGTGATACGGTGGATTGGTCCAGCCTGGAATCATTACCTACCTCTTATCGTCCATCCCTCTCAATCTGACAGGCAATAACTCATTGTTTTTGCTCAGACGTGAAAAGTATCCAGCTCTCGGTGGCGGCATTAATTCACCAACCGGCGGAGTTTCCCCTGAAACGTGTGATCGCCCCCCGGCCCCAGCCCCAGAGCCGCCCAGAGTCGCCCAGCCGCCCGGGGGTTGGTGGGGGAACATTCCCGTATTGATCGGTCTCGCTCTCCCCGCAGCCCTGCCGAGCCCCCGCCCCTGCCCCGAGCCCGCTCTGCCCACGGCAGGTCCGGGACGGGAAACCAGACTTCTCCAGCTTTATTACCCGACTGATTCAATTAATGCGATATTTGCCACCAATCTACTGCTGCTGCCATTGTTTGATATGCGACCACGCTTCAATCTGCATTTCCCCGCTCGTGCAGAACATTTAGTATAATCTTAACTAAAGTTCTCGTATTCGGAATATCGAAATCTAACTTAAATTCTCTTAGAATGGAGAACATATTCCTCGTCACTACAATGGGAAGACTACAATCTATCAGACTGCATTAAATTTTGTGGTAAACTGCAAAATGATTTTCTGAAGTTTAAGGATTTAGACATATTAATAATCACGAAAAAGATTTGATAAAACGTGTTTTTATATTTAGAAGGAATGATTATTGAGGTATAAGATACTGCCGCCATGGAGCGACCCACAGTGCCCTTCTTGACAATATCAAGGAGGATACAATGTTTCTACTAATGTCGACAGAATAGCACTTAATCCCAAACATGGGAACACCTCAGCACAGGTTCGCCTAGTGAGGTATTCATAAAATACAACTACTAACCCATTTACGTATAGCTACGGATCAATAATATATTTTTGACGTGATAACGTCTTATAAATCGATAAACACCGGCTGCATGCACGAAAAAGCATGACTCATTGTCACGTTCCGCCTGGGCCGAGCGTGCAAGCGAGAGGGTGGAACAAGCGATAGAGAGGCACGATCGGCCTAAGCGTTCGGCTTATGACGCATCAATGCAATTTTTCATCAATGTTTTCTTATGACGTTATCGCGTAAAATTATCGTCCGTGGACCGACTTTACAGACAACCAGTTTTTTCTTATTACTTATCTTATTATCTACGTAAATCAATGTAATAATTTATTAAAGTGTGTGTTCAAGAATAGAAATAAATAAAAATAAATGAAGTTGGTTACGTGCGATTGTTAGATTTGCTTCTATGCCCTCATTTGAGCTCTTTAACAGAATGATAATATAAAATGATATCGATTCTGGTTTCATCTTGGTGAAGTGTGATTTGTAGAACGCAAGTTCACCCTCCACCTCCGTAATGGATGCAACGGCTGTGGCAAGGCGCACGCAGCCGCACTAGACATACTAGCGAGTAGTGAGTGCATAGTGCACACGGTGCACGGTTCGGCGTGACATTGCACTTCCCCCCGCGGGGCCGGGGATGGAAAACGTCGCGTATCGCGTCCGCTCGCAACGGACCCAGCGAGGGTAGCGACTAGCAAGCAGCCCACAGAACTGTCTGCCTCATCAGAAAATCAATACTTCCCTTGTCTGCCTGCCCCGTTCCCGTGCCTTCCTCTTTCTATCTTGCTGCACCGGGCCAGACTGCCTGACTGCTCGCTATATAAAAAGCAGATAAAGCCTTATTATTTGCAATAGTACTTACCCCGGCTAGACATGCTCTTATACCTTTTTACCTATTATTTGCTCTTTTGCAAGTTTTAAACACGAATTTCAAACTCCAAAGTTAATCGATTTAATCTTTATTTTTTCGTGGAAAGCAGCAACTGTGATGCCAACATTGTTAATTATTGATGACTAAGAATAACAAAAAGACGTAACAATGCCTCCATTAACTGCTTTAACGGTTGTAATGAAAGCATTAATAAATCTCTCAATGTTGTCTTGTACGTCTTTAGGAGTTTGATTCTTTTAGGAATGAACTTTTAGTAATATTTAAGGGGGTATTCTATGGGGGGCTTCTTCTTCATATTTCCAAAGTTTAGATATTCAAAAATATCTCCTTAGGGGCCATCCATAAATTACGTCACACCTTAAGGGGGGAGGGGGGGGGGGAGTAGAGAAGTGCGACAAGGGTTATGGGGGGTCAAAAAATCATTGACTTTTTGAAATATTGGCATACAGAGCGTCAAAAAATCATGAAATTCGTGTGACGTAATTTATGTATGGAACCTTAAAAGGTTTTTTCGAAATTTGCATTATTTTAAAAGTTATAACCGTCTTAATTTCGCACTTTAGACCGAATCTAACCAAAATCTAAATAGAACAAAATTTCAAACACATTTTTCTCAAGACGACTTTTTTCAAGACGGTTGACACGATATCTCAAGTTCTACTAAATCAATTTACTTGAAAATTTGGTGTGAGCCTTCTCTATACATTACTTTATCGCGTGAACCATGAACTATAATAAAATTTTAATTTTTACTATTCTAATAAAATTCGGGAAGTCAAAAAAACGTGTAAAAAATCTTTTTTTCAGATGGCCGCCATTTTGCGAAAAAAAATTTTTATGACTTCTCCGAGGTTCATGCCATAGCAGCATTTGTTTGGATTAAAAATAAATTTGTTTTTGTTTTCGGATTACTAAAAGGGTTGCAATCGTGTCAACCAGGGCGCGCCATATTTTTGAGACCCCCCACCCTGTAACTTTTAAATTTTTTCGTTAGATTTTTTTTATGTTTGGTTGACTGTAAGAGATACACCCGCCGGCGGGCACAAAAAAAATCTTTCCCGCCCGTACTTGATCAAAATAATTGTTTTATAAATATTTGGTAAAATAATGGCTACAAAAATATTATTGGTTTTTTTTTATTGCACCTGAAAAAGCACCTACATTTCATGCTTCTAGACTAGAATACCCCCTTAAGTCAATACCTGGATACATATGTAAAAGCCCTGAAAAAGGGCGTTGATCAATAAATAAATAAATACATGGACGTTAGTACTTACTCAAGTACTAACTAATATTTTACACCCATGAAGCTTGAGTCAAAGCTAAACCCGATAGCATCAAAAATATAAACGAAAGTAGTGTGAAACAAAGTTGTTACGCTTCATTTTATTAATCAAATCTTTACTCTAACCTCTGTAATGTTTGCTTGGCCAGTCTATGATAACAATGATGTTATCCTCAGCATAATCCTTATCTCTCACAATGAGTAATCGTGTCTTTACAGCTCAACTCGCATCTTATGCACACAAGATAAAGAGTTCTGGTAAAAATAAATAATCACTATCTAATTGTGTGTATTTTGCGAAATAATATTGTTTATCCGACGCCTACTGCTGATACTGATTCGGCGCTCTAGCCGATTACGATTACTGGAGATTTTACGGAATCGGCCCGCAGGGAGCGTTCTAAAGATTATGCTTACTGAAAAATAAGATTGTGTTGAGGAAAATAAAAAAGGGACGCCTAAAATATTATCTCTGGGGCTCTCCCAGAAGACAAATTATTACTTCACATTATTCTTCCTTTTAAGAGTTTGGGTGACTTCTATTTAAGTCGGATCGTATTAGAGGAGGTCAGCGCCTTACGTTGATCCACATTAAATTTGTCTGGCGGTGATTTACGCCATCAGAATTACTCTTGGGAAATAACTATTTCGTTTACTTCTAAAAGCTGGTTCACATTGAGCTATCAAATATAAAAGATCATAGCACGCCAAATAACGCTCTCCATACAATCCCTTCAGACCGTTCACACGTAAGTGTTTTTAAGCGCAGATGATCTTGGAGATCGATCTTGGTCTTAGATTGATTCTGGTCTTTTGATCTGCGCTTAAAAACACTTACGTGTGAACGGTCTGAAGGGATTGTATAGACAACTAGCTGGTTCCCGGCATGCGTTGCAATGCCATTCAATGAAATAAATTTACTCTCCCTTCTTATCCTTTCCCGTGCGTCCCCGTTCCCTTCCACCTTCCCCGCCTTCCCCCTCCCTCGTCTCTTCCCTCTTCACGAACCCCACCTTCCCCCTACCTTTCCTCCCTCCTGCAAAAATATATGAAATACACACATTTTCATTTATACAAATTTCATAACGCCAGAGCTTACCATTATATACAGCCTATGTTACTCGCGGATAATGTAGCTTTCTATTGGTGAAAGAATTTTTAAAATCGGTTCAGTAGTTTCGGAGCCTATTCAATGCAAACAAACAAACAATCAAATCTTTCCTCTTTATAATATTAGTATAGATACACATCTTAGACGTAACCGCTCCAGACGCGATATCCCAGAATATAAGTCTCCCCTTCTCCGATTAAAACAGGAGAAGGGGGTCATTGTAATTACGGAGCTGCCTAGACCCGTGGATGACAGATGTCAGGTTGACAGATTTCAGTACAAAAAATATGCATTCCGTTGCCGCTCCCTAATTCGACTGACCCCCTCTCCTACCACAGGAAGAAATATTTTATAGCCTCATGTGAAAGGACAAAAGATAAGCGCTCGCGAATCAACAGATATCTGCTCGCAGATTTATAGCTCGATGTGAACCAGCTTTAAAGCGTTTTCGGAGCGGTTAAAGTTAATTTTTACCGCCCTGAAATAAAGGGAGGAGTGGTAACAAGTTTATAAAAGTTATAGTAACTGAAATGATTAGAATAAGCAGAGCCCGCCAATGGCCCAAGGGCCATCGACGTAGCGTCTGGCTGGTTCGACGAAGGTCATCGCTTTGTAATAGTCGCTACTACGGCGCGTGTGCCATATCGCCATATTACTCCGTGACTAACAGGTTGGCGGTGTCGACTGTGCATATAATATATAATTGTTGCTACCTGGATTGCTGCTGATGTGCCGTACAGCCGTAGACACACGCGTGACTAACTTGCGGATTTCTTTTAACTCGGGAACGTTTCTTATCAGCTTTCACGTTTGGAAACCGAGCAATGTGCTCATTACTCTGAAGCTATGAAACTTGATAAGCCGATGCATTTGAGTCGGTAATTTGACGAATGAGCTCAGTACAAGACGGCGTAGTCATTATTTTCAACGCTGACGCAATCCAATCTCGATTCTGAACTCATCGGAAGATTGGTACACGCCAAACTTTAATAACGGCCTGAAATTGTTACGAATTTGCAATGAACGTAAAGATGCTTAAAAACATATTTGCGACAGAGAAAGGCGTGGGAGGGGAAGCATGCCACTTTTCTGATATTAAACTCGCCTATTGCGACGGTTTTTCTATCAACGTCAGGCAGGTATTAAAGTTTGGCGTGTACTGTAACGTTCTCACCGCCCCTTGATTCTGGCCATTTATGAAGGAGCTGATATGATTCCATAGCGTTTGGGACCAAATCGGCCAGTGACATGGATCTTGAAAGCTGAATTAAGTCTGTTTTCTTCACCACATAAAAGAAGTCGATGATTGTTTCAATCCTTCTATATTCTTCAGGGCCTTCTCAAATTTTCTCTATGCCGTCTTCTATCTGTGTCTAGCGATGGAAGTGCAATTGTTTTAGGACTTCCTGTGTGTGCGAATCGATTATATCTTTAGCTGCGATCCATAATCTCCAGTCGGTGACGGTGTCGCCTAAACCGCGACTGTCGAGCGAGACTGCTTTCTAGAATCGGATGGCTACGTCATGATTCACTATCTATTCCCGGATATGCCCTGCTTGCATCGGTACACATTACACATTCCTTGGCTTTCGTGGCCTGCCGCTGCCAACACTGACAATTATTATTGCATTTTAGCTAATACCTTACATAAACTTAGCAATTATCAACTTGTTGAAATATAGTAATTAGGTGCGGTAAATGTGTGAATTGATTTTGCCAAGGAACAATCCTAAACAAATTTGAGTATAAGCTACATTCTCTTATCGCGGTAAGAATTCTATGCTTAGGAAGTCACGATGATAAAGAATATGACTTGTTAATAACGAGTGTTCGACATTCCGCACAAACAAGCATAATAATGACTTGAATAATAATTTGCATTGATCCGGAACAAATGATTTAAGTTAATGGTACGATGAATCATGACTCGAATGACGAATGTAATTGACTTTGAAACAAACCACAAGTCGAGATCTTTCGTCATCTCAATCCATGATCCGGGATAGGGAGCTGAATATATAAGATCTGTCATATTGCGAATACACGGTCCTTATTACACGTGGGAAGTTTTACAAAACTTCTATTAAATCTCCTAATAGCAGTAAATTTCCACGAAAACTAACATTGCTGTACTTATTTCCGCTAATTGAGTGTAACTTTGTGCATCAGGAAGTCAACTTCCCGTTATTTAGGCATTTTTTAAATTTATTTTTGTCATTTGGATTGACGCGAACAAAAACTACTAAAACACCGCTATCTTCCGGCATTCTAAAAGCGGTAGCAAATTTCAGGTAAACGATTCGTTCGGCAGAACGGGAGTTCATTTAGAAAAAGATCACGCAAGTATTCCCCAGCTTAGAAATGAACAGAGATAAAACAAAAATTTATTGACGTGTGTTGGCGTTGATCACGAGTTTGGACACCTCCTCGAAATGTCAAGAAAACATCGCTACGATTCGTAAATAACATAAAACCTTCGGAAAGAAAGAATGACCGTGAATTGGTTTCTGCTGGCGTCTATTTCAACTGGTTTTCCTTCACTATTGGCTTTAGTAATGAGAATGAGCTAATGAGGCAGGTCGGCTGCCGACTCCCTCACTTGACGTATCAATCATCAGTCCGGCACAGCATCATCTTGCTCAAGCGAGAAGTGTGAACCGTGGACGTCCATCGCACAGATCACTAGCATTAGCACCGGTGAAGGCCACGTGCGTATAGCAAACACAACTGTATCAAGTATAGTCTCGTCTGGCTTGCTTGCTTGCAGCCGTACTGCCGTGCCGCCCGGTGTATGTAGTATGTAGGCTAGAGTCCTCTAATCAGAACACCACGCGAGTGGCCAGTGGCATTGGTTGTTGGATGAGAGACTATTTGCGGACAAATAATACAACTCTCGCTTCTTTATTTAGCCTGGCCGAATCCGACTCGCAACGCTATTTTTGCTAGCGGACATTTTATTTTTGTGTCGCCACCCGTGGGCAGCGTAGCAATTAATACGCATTGTGCGTGAAAATAAAATGTTTTACTACTTTTTAGCGCTATTTTGAGACACTTTTTTAATGAACTTAAAATATTTATTTTCGTATGTTTTGTATTTATTTTTATGCTCGAATGAAAAACACGAATGATCTTGAAAATGGTCTGTCAAACGAACTGCTAATTATAATGGACGCAAAATTCCGGTTATTCGCAGCCTTGAACGTTTTTCGAACATATTTCTTCCCTCCTTTGTCACAATGTAATATATTTTGTTTCATCGACGGTTTTTTTTTAAATGGTTCCGGCAAACGGCATTCCTCCCTAGAGCAACGGCCGTCGACATTTCGCTCGGAATATTTACTGCTCGATTTTTTTATTCGTTTTCTTCTGCCGCTAATTTTGCGCCAAAGCGTAGAAATTTATCGTCGGATGGCGCCACGATGTTTCGCGCGCGATTTCTGGCTCGCCCCTTAGATATTTTTACAGTCGGGGCTGAAAGCAAAAATGACCCAATATCTCCATAGATAATGGATTAGCCAAAAGTGATTTACAAGCATGCTACATACCTAAGCGCAATTTCGCGCGCGAGATTCTTTCTATGTCTACGAATAAATAAATAATTAAATTATAATGTCCGGCGCTATCGCCATGCCATTCTATTAATATTTCAATACCGCAATTAACAACTGTTCATAAAAATCCTGGTGCAAAAGTCGGAGGTAATTAACGCGCCTGTTCAATGCCGCGGTGATAAGAACATGAATAATATATTCGGCATTAAATGATTAATAATGACTACTTCGGCGTTCATCGTCAACCTTGAACTCTAACCAATTATGGCGCGTGTTGTACATGACATGTCTATGAATAACTGGTTTGGCAAAAGTTTTTTTTTTTTTTTTACCTATAATCGGGAGAGACTGGTTATTGGGGACCATATGTCCTCTCCGGCAGGACACTCGCGTCCCATCGCCTTACACAACAGTGGGAGGGATGGGCTCGTGTTGATTAGGGAAATTATTTTCCTCAGGGCCTCCTGTGTGGAGTTAATAAGTCAGGCACACCTTCTACATCGTATGTATGTATGTATGTATGTCTGGCAACGTTGAATTATCTTAAAGACAAGCTTATGGGTCCGAGTGGTTAAGTTAAAAAAAATTACTTCTATACCTAAATTTGGGAGGCGGGTTTGGGTATCGCCGCCTCGGGAACCATTTATTGGATAACCAACAACTCATAATTCATCCCCCAAAGTGGTTCGCTACGTTTAGTGACTTAACAAGGGTTCATGGGGTCAAGTTTATTTAGGTCTTGACCGCGAATGCGTACGCCCACCTACTGCGTGGCGGGCCGGATCGGAAGAGACCGGTTGAGGGAGGCCTAACTTAGACCTCTCCAGCCGGACTCTCAAGCCATCGCCTTGCACCGCAGTGAGAAGGACGGATTAATATGCCTGTCACTCCTGGACACATTGATCCCAGATTCCTACCCACCCCTCATGCCTGTTTCCTAAAATACCCTCCGCACAACATGGCCCTGAAGGAATTGTTCTTCCTCAGGGCCTTCTATAAAACAGAGCTTCTCAAACCTTTTCATATTGTGGCTCTCAAATAAAAATATTTTTGGTGCCGAAACAAAGTTTGGTTTTCGACATAATTTTTTAATGAACATGCAGCATGTTACGCAAGGGTGGGTAGAGAATTAATCTCTTTTAGAAAAATCGTGAAATCTATTACATGAGTGGTTGATACTCTCAGTATCGCCCTGGTGAAAGACCGCCATTCGAATAGAAACAAATCCTGAAACAGTTTTAGCCAAGTTTGGTGACCAGATCCGAATAGCCAGGTACTTTCCCACCCGCCCTTCCCCACCTTCTTCCCGTCCTCATAACATCCACTAATAATCTAAATTTATAACGGTGACCGGACAACTCAGAATCACGCAACCTCAACACCTTTGAAAAGTTATCGAAAGAAATGAAAAAAAAAAAAAATTTAAATCGGTTGATAAGTTTTATTAGGTTACAGGCTATTTTTTTTTCATAACTCTTTTAATGACTTCAAAGGGATGTTGAAATGCCACTTTGCTTGCTCGCTCAAGTGTTAAGTTTTAAAATATTTTTCCACACAAAAGACAAGGAGATAAAAAGATAGGGAAGACTTGTATCACATATACATATCTTTACATATACAAAAATCTGTTGCATCACGATGTTTGTTCGAGATAAACTCCGAAACTACTTAACCGATTTTTATGAAATTCAGCTTACTGAGTGTAATTTGGTCCAACTTGAAAGATAAGATAGTTTTCATTTCGATTATTGACTACAATATTTATTTTTGCCAATTAAATGTTTGTTATAAGACAATGCTTTTTATTATTTATAAGTTCCATGGCGGTGTCAGTTAATTTATCGACAAAACACTTTGTTATCTAGGTTGGGTAACCATCCAGTAGATGGCATCACAGCAGTGCGTGGCCGGGTCAGCTGGTATATTATATGTTTTATACATATACGTTGGGACCTTTACAAAGATAATGGTGTACAATATTCATGCAAAAATATTTGATGGCAATGCCTTTCCAGGCTTTCAATAAGACCGGCGTAATAGGTAGAAATACCCTTCCTGCCCAAAGTGTGTTAGTAGTGTTTGTCCTAGTATTATCCTAGAGCTCAAGATATGATGGCACTCAATGATTGTTTGATGTAATAATAATAATAGTGATTCAACTAATAAGTTTGTTTTTGTTGTTGGTTTCAGAGATGGTCGAGGCCATGAAGAAGGTGGCGTCCTTGGACGTGGAGTTGACGGTCGAGGAGAGGAACCTGCTGTCAGTGGCGTACAAGAACGTCATCGGCGCTCGGCGGGCCTCCTGGAGGATCATCTCCTCCATCGAGCAGAAGGAAGAAAACAAGGTGTGTAACAACCCTCACCTCTCTCAGCTCTCTCTCTTTAGCCGAGAGTCTTCTTCTCTAGTAAAAAGGGAGTTGAATTAACTGTGAAATAATACAAATTAACCAAATAAAATTTATTTGCTGTGTCGGGATTTGATCCTGCGATTGCGATTCAAGCGCCTCACCACTAGACCAAACCGTTAATTTCAGCAAAACATTTAATAAAATGTATGAGAATTCGGCAAAAAAAAAATTTTTAGGCTCTCCTAAAAAGTTTCCGAAATGTGTTTGCATATTGACATTGACAATTTTATGAAATGCCTGATTGCATTGAAATCATCACCAAACTCATAACTTTCATTGGCTCCACCACTTTTATAATCCATGCAGTTTGGTCATCGTTCGGAGACATGCTTACATGCCGTGTCTCCTTTGTTTCCATTGTCCATCATTTAACCACCCTCTCTTTTTTTATATTAGCTCCACACAAGAGACCCTGTGGAAAATAATTTCCCCTTAGGGCGTATGTCATCTTTGGGGATGCTGTGTGGAGGGTCTTTTTAGGAAAAGAGGGAGAGGAAGTTCTGAGAAGGAAAATGGTATAAGGGGCCGGTAGGAGAATCTGGGAATCAGTGTGTCGAATCCATTCTTCCCACTGCCGTGCAAGGCAATGTTTCGTTATGAGTACGGCTGGAGAAGTCAATGGGACTCCCTCAACCATTCTCTCCCGATCCGGCCTGCCATGCGGCTGGTGGGCATTTGCACCCGCCGCCTTAGACTCGGACAAACCTCACCCCACCACTGCTAAGCCACCAAAGGTAGCGGGGTGACCTACGGCAGAGTTGTTGGTTATCCAATAAACGGTTCCCTTGGTTAAAAGTTTTATTTGGTAAAAAGAATTACATTATTGTAATCTTAATGCCGTTTTAATTATTTTTGTTTTATTATTCGAAGAAAGTTGAATAAAATATTATATATTTCTCACATAAGAACAACACAACATTATTTCGTAGCCCTTTTTTTGTGGGACACCGTGAATGTCGTTTAAAATACCCAACCATATGTTTCTATGAAAAAAAGTTTGGTTTTCTGTAAAGTCAGTTTACGGACAATAATTTTACGTGATAACGTCATATAATAACGATGGAATGGAAGAGAGATAGATACGTCACAAGCCGAATGCTTAGGCCGAACGCTTGTTCCGCGTTCTCGTTCGTACGCTAGGCTCAGGCGGAACGTGGCAGTGAGTCATGCTTTTTCGTGCATACAGCCGGCGTTCATCGATTTATAAGATGTTATCATGTCAAAAAATGTCTTCAAATAACTTATCCCTAAAATATCAGTTGACCCTTATTTTGAAAGATGTGCTATTTTTATTTAATAAACCAAAGGGGTTTTTTTGTTCCTTCTGAGAAAACCTGTGTAAAATAAGATATGCGATATTATAATGTGAGAGACTGTTTGTGATAAGGGAGAGCTGAGATCCATCTACCCAGCCAGTCCTTTATCAGATGACCTCCAGATTATTATAATTTGCCTGACAATTATTGGCTTACTTTCTTTTAGCTTTTCATGAGAGCTCCGTATAGACTTTATCAGTAGTGTGTCTATATCGTTATCGTTCAGGATATCCACAAACTAGTTGAGTTTTTATTGACTTCAACATACTGAAGTAATGAGCTTTTCCTTAGTTTGCTTGAATTCTTAGACCACGAGCCATCTTGCATCACCATTTTGGTGCTGAGTTAGGTAACAGACTAATAGACGTACATAATTAGATCAATTTCGTAATGTGCCTTCTCTTTCCAGGTGTCAATGACCCATGTAAAACCGAGTCTTTCGGATGTTAATTAAAAAACCCTGAGTAAAAATTAAATAAAAGACTGGTGCTTCTGTAACGTGAACGTTCCTTTTGGTATTTTGCCTAACACCACAAGTGCACCGCAACTTGTGGTGTTAAGCAAAGGTAGGAACAGCATGTAGGAACTACAGTTGTAGTTGACAATATCCCAAACTTTTGACATGTTACTTGACTTAGCTAGCAGACGAATTGAAGCCACAACCCCTTGGCGGGAATCCATTTGCATTTGGGAATTCCGCTACTAGCCGGTCGTGTCGACCGTCCGATTTCGTGGTTTATTCATCAAATTGGAGTTCTCATATGTGGTTGTTAGGCAGATATTTATTTAATCTTGTATGGCTTATCTCTGAATTTTATTCAACAAAGTTTTGAACTATCTACTGCAGTGTTGTTCCTTTGCTAATGACTATTTGTTGATGGCAATGTGTGTTTGTTTAACTATGTATTTGTACGTTCCAGGGTGCCGAAGATAAACTATCAATGATCAGAGCTTACCGTAGTCAAGTGGAGAAAGAACTAAAGGACATTTGCTCCGACATCCTCAATGTACTGGATAATCACCTCATTCCTTGCGCAACTAGTGGAGAATCTAAAGTGTTCTATTACAAAATGAAGGTTTGTACTTTTTCATACTTGCAACTCACCATCATCCTCCCCAAATCCCACTGTATATTATTCCCCAAAATTGAGATCACAATGACGTCTCTGCTTTTTCCAGTTTCTTTGAAAAGACTATATTTATGTTTGTAAAGATCTGTCTGGAATTACTACTTACACCTTTTTGCTCTGAAACATGATAAAATTGGAAAAATTGCAAGAAAAAAATGAGCAGTCTGAAAAGCCATTAATATTATTTAACAAATGGGTAGTAACAATACAATTACAGAGATTTTTTTTAGTTTAAATTACAGTGGACTGTTATTAGAAATTAGAACGGAATTGAATCTAAAAGCAAAAATTATTATAAAAAAAATGTTAATTATAAGAATCCGGCAAAAAAACCTTTTTTTTGGCTCTCCTTTTTTCAAAATGTGATATATGCCTATTTGCATTGACAGCGATGAAATGTTTCCAATTTAACCCAATGACCCAGTGTTTCGTCCTGCTTACACTTGCCTGACACCGTAGCTCTCCATCGCATGTGAATTTTGTAAACTCAGTTTTAACTTGGAGATTTAAGCCTCCATTAGGCAAATATTTGGATCACAAAACACGCCCTTAAGGCACTGTGCAAGGAACAGAATATTTAAAATAAATTATTAACTCCTTGTACAGCCAATCTTCTTGTAAGGTGGTACATCAAACATGTCATTCTAAATTATAATTTGCAGTTTTTATTTAACCTTTGGAACGCCGAGTTCCCGCAACCTAATACTTTTTTAGCGAGCCTGGGGTAAAAATCCCACCAACAGAAAGTATGTATTTCAGTTGCCACATGGATAAGCCGGCGCTGAACAGTTAAAGAAAATTATCTGTCCAAAGGGTACTTATGGCATTTGAAAAGTTAAAATGTACAGTTAATGTATTGTAAAGAAATGCAATGCTTCACAAATCAGTAGACCGAGCAACCAATTTTTAAAGTGCTAATTGGTCACTTTAGAGCTGCTTAAAGTTGATAATGTATTGTAAAGAAGTGCCATGCTTCACAAATCAGTAGACCCAGCAACCAAATTTTAAAGTGCTAATTCGTCACTTTAGAGCTGCCTAAAGTTGACATAATATATTTTCCCAATTAAGTGAAAAATATCAAAAGGAAAGCAGTATTTCTTAATCTCCAAAACAGTATAAAAGTTGCTCTAATGCAAAGTTACCAATTTGCACATCTGACATTGGTCGAAATGGGCAGCACGATTTACTAGATGCTTGATTTGTTGTGAAAGGATCTTGTTAATTAACGCATACCACAACAAAACACTTTTGTCTTTATAATATAATGAGTGTGTAGGACAGCCTGGAGGCTAATGTCCTCACTATTATTATGCTATCTCAAAATCTCTCTGATTCTCGAATCATAGCTTGGTACCCCACCATGGAGAGGCGACATTTGTCTGTAACTATAACCTCGTAAGATGTATTTACACTACTATCTATGTCTTGTAACTCAAACTATCATAATCTTCTTGAAGATTTTTGCTGAAAATTGATGTCACCATGATGATTCATATGATGATTCTTAGAAGTTGGAAATGTACAAGGAAATGAAGATTATGTAATTAATGTGTGAATGAATAAAATGTGTGTGGTTTTCAGGGAGACTACCACCGTTACCTAGCAGAGTTCGCCACCGGCAACGACAGGAAGGAAGCGGCGGAGAACTCACTGGTGGCGTACAAGGCCGCCAGCGAGACCGCCATGACGGAGCTGCCCCCCACCCACCCCATCCGCCTGGGCCTGGCGCTCAACTTCTCGGTGTTCTACTACGAGATCCTCAACAGCCCCGACCGCGCCTGCCGCTTGGCCAAGGCCGCCTTCGACGACGCCATCGCAGAACTGGATACCCTGTCCGAGGAGAGCTACAAGGACTCGACGCTCATCATGCAGCTGCTGAGGGACAACCTGACGCTGTGGACCTCGGACATGCAGGGCGACGGTACGACTAACAGCCAAGTGCCAATAAGTGTACATTAGTGTATACGTACGTGTATGTGATGTTGTGAAGTAATGCGGTGTTCTCTGTTCTCAGGTGAGACGGAGCAAAAGGAGACGCAGGAAGCCGAGGACCAGGACGTGTCGTAATGCAGCAGGCGGCCGCAGTAACTTTATACAGAAACACTTAGCTTAAGGCCCAGCCCTCAGTGCCAGTGTAAAGATATTACATCATGGACTTTACCTCTCAGAGGCAAAAACATATAAAAACACAATTTCAGGGAAAACAGGCAAAACCATACTTATATATACATAACAAATATATATAATGTTGTATGTTTCTGTATTGTCGGTGTTGAAAGTTATCCCTCGACGACTATAAAACAAAGAAATAATAAAACACTCGCATAAACCACACATTATTCGTTCAACCCGTTCTCATTGTTTTGTGATGGGACAGACAGACAAGACGACAGTTCAGGAATAGTTCAGAAGGGGAGCTGAATGTATTACTAAATTATTGTAACTGCTTACCGCTACATTTTCTACATTCAGATTTCAGTATGTAAAATAACAGACGGATGTTGGTAAGCTTTTTGAGGCGAGAAGCCAAACATTGTATCAATTTTTTCAGTATTATGGTAGAAATAAACATTTTAATTGTAATGTTTAAATGTTAGGATTGTCTTTATTTGTACATGGTGTTTTAAGGAGAAAGCAAATGATTGATTACATTGTACTGTACCGTACCGTACGTTGCTGCATCGATTGTATCCTACCACTTTCACTGTGCTAGTGACAGCTGCCCGTTAACAAACCCCCTCAGCTTCATTTGTGCTCTATTATACATGTGTAGGTATCTAGCATATCAGCTCATATTTTAATTGAATCAAATCATTCCCTGTAGAAATATGTGGACTTGTGTATACTGAAATTTTATTAAAAAAAAATACATGTGTGAATTGATAGTGTTTAAAAAAGTTCATAATAAATACAAACTTTTTTTTACATATTGGAAAAGTTGTTTTTTATGAGGAGCGGGTGCTTGCTGCCTGCGCTGAGCCCCCCTTCTGATCTGATCCCCGCGCGATTCTTTCACATTCCAATCAACCAGCAAACAAACCAACCAACGCGAGTAGTACTTTGTGCCGGGAAGGGCGTTTCTATACTTTTTCTACCAACCAACCTCTTGTATTCTATACCATCATAGTCTGCGCACACCCGAGAACAGTGGCGATGTCGAGTCATTTTGCAATAAGAACCCCCTCGAGCGGTAAAATATATTTTATTCCGGGACCCGTGTCGCTCGGCCTCACTGTTATATATATATTATAATATCATCTGTGGATTCATTAACAATTCATTATTTGTGAACCTTAATTATTGTAAGTGCTGGTGTACACTGTATTATTACTAGCTTTATTATCAGGTGTCGCTTACTACTCCTTGTATGTGTTAGGGTGTGTGTGTGTGAGTGGACAGCAGACGCCGGTGCCTGTCGCTTCCCTCCAACTTACCTCCGGTCTTCGAACCTTCCCAACTCATTCTCCCACCGCCCTTCAGCCGCACCTCACACCTCACAGTCGTCCTCTTCCAAACAAGCAGACAGACAAACAGACAAACAAACAAGCCAAGTATGTATTGTATTTTCACCACCCGGAGAGAGGCTTGTACAAGTGCTTCTTCCGCATGTTTGGATATCTGTCAGATGATGTAATCTGTGGGTTATTATAGTTGTGTTGCTCATTTGGTCGCTGTCACTGTCGGCACTCGGGGCATTCGGGACATCTCAAGGCAATGGGAGACCAAAAGGAGGGCTAGTGGAACCCGCTTGCACTAGCAGTGTCCGTATTCCCTTGAGAGACTCTTGAGCGACATGTCCGGTGTCCTAGGCCCTCTTTGCATTTATTGTGAGTGATGATGATTTTATATATCAAGTGTCCACAACAGCTGGGCTTGACTCCGCTATATGATGACATCTCTCTTGTATAATTAATTTAAACATGGACATTTGTTACTTTGCTGTAAATGGTAGAAAATACAGTTATTTTCCTTTACCTCTGTTCTGATTCCGAAATTCAATCGCACTTAAATTAATAAATAAAATACAAACAAACATTGTTGTCTTATTTTTCTTCCACTCAGTTGTACGAAATGCCTATAGTTAATATTATTTTATTTATTTATGAACGCCCTTTTTCGGGGCTTTTACATATGAATAGTAAAAAATATACAGTTATTACATATAATTGAAATGCCTCAGTAACAATATTTTATATTTGTTTAAAGATAAATTGAAGATGTCTACTTACTTGGTAAAATTATTTCCCTACATTAGTATTCTGGGCAAAGAGGAATAAGTATGGTAGTTCCAGAATTTCTGGACTGAAATAAATCCTGACTTCTCGTTTTATGTTGTGGTATCCGGAAGTTTATCAGTTCAAGCAATACCGGACTGTCAACAAAATCATTTAGGATTTTATGTAGAAATACCAAGTCAGTGAAAATTCTTCTGTCTTGACAGTTTCATTATATTCATGTGTTCATACACAAAGTGTCATAGTTCAACAAAATTGCTGGAATACCCATTTTAAAATTTAGAAAACAAATATTTGTTTTGTATAAGAATTCTTTCAACAGCTTGTACACAAGTATTATAATGTCGATTCCAGACGGGAGAATTGTACTCAAGATGACTTCTAACATAGGCAAAATATAACAGTTTAACCTTTAAATACCGAGGTGCCGAATTAGGTACATAAGAACCGACGTGAGGTCTGCCAGACCACCATAGTTTTATTATCAAAAATTACTGTACTTTTTTGTATTTTTCTAAAAACATTGCTTCTAAATATTGTTTATATATCAATAATTGCTTAAGTAAAACAAAATATAAAAGATTTACACATTTATTAACAATTATAAGCATTAAAATCACAGATGTCGATTTTTTGAAAAAAAATTGGCTTTTACCTTAATCTTATTGTATTTTAAGCAAATGGTTTTTTCTACTCAAACTAACCAACTATTCTTAAAGATATATCTAGGTAAACTATAAAAAACATAAATAATCAGCAGTTTTATACAAAGCCACAAGGCATTGAGTTGTCGGAACTATAAAATATTATAAACAGTGTTTGCACACAGGCTTGCTACATTGAGGGCACCCATGTTTCGTGCATGTGTCACATTTGTATTCAGTCTTGCGTTTTAGTTTTGAGGGACAGATATGACGTAGTTTTCTAAGTGTTTTTCATTTTTCCCTTACATTTTCTGGTGAATCTGGCCCGAGAACGCTTTTTATCGACGAGTGCAATTCCCTTGGTAGATATCTGTTCTGAAAACGCGCTGCATGTGTGAAACGACCAGAGATCTTGCCAGTAATTTCAAGAAGACAGATTTGTCTTTTTCATTTTCATGGGAGTGCATATTGTATAAAATACTTGCATTTATGGGTCTCGGGTCTAATAAGCGAAAAAAAATCGCCATTGAGATTTTTGCCAAAATAAAATTGCGATCGATTGACCTTGTTGGACTTGATTTCTTGCTTCTCGGAAATGGTATCTTCATTTTCTGATCCTTCCTGTTTAGAGGCCGTAATATGGTCACTCTCCACCGACTAAAATTTGAGTCAATAGCCTCCGAATCGGACTCGGGAGTTGTCATCTAACATCTAACCAACCAGCCAAAATGTCTTCATGCCAGCTATCAGTAGGCCATGTTTAAAATCTCCTAGTGACAGGAGCACCGTTATTTTCAACTGAGGTTGCTCATTTCATGCTCAATCTAAAAATTCAAATCCAAAAAAAGTTGCATAAGTACCGACGTGTGGTCTGACAGATCACTCGCGATCTTATAACAGCCACAACTTAACGAAATCGCACCAACCAACACTTAGGACGGGTTGTTTCAAAAAATTTGATGGATTCATCAAATATTTGAAGTTAATTTTCACGTTTTGTGTAAGTTCTATTCAAGTTCTGTGATTATTTCAGTTTTGTGAAGCAACTGTCCTATAACGAAAATTAACTTAAAATATTTGATGAATTCATCAATTTTTTTGAAACAACCCGTCCTAACACTCCACGAATGCTGCTGGTAGACAGAAGCGCGGGTTAGTACTATTACACTCATAGGTAACTAGACTTTTCGAACACTCGAGGTGTCTGTCAGACCACACGTCGGTACTTAAAGGTTAATGCACTTTATATTGATAAAATTTCTAGTAATATTAATTAATTAATTATTATTTTAATTATTTTATATGGCGCATATTTGGCGCCTATTCAGGCGCCTTATAAAATAATTACTACAATATAGTTAGCTTTGAAGTTGTGTAGTTTGCGGAGTCTTTCGGAAACAACCCGTCCTAACACTCCATGAATGCTGCTGGTAGACAGAAGCGCGGGTTAGTACTATTACACTCATAGGTAACTAGACTTTTCGAACACTCGAGATGTCTGTCAGACCACATGTCGGTACTTAAAGGTTAATACACTTTATATTGTTAAAATTTCTAGTTAGCCTACTTATAAATAAATCCCAACATTTCTAAGCCCTTATTACAGATTTCTGTAATGTGGTAACAAATGAAAGATTTGATTGAAAAGTGATGCCTAAGTCTTTAATTTGTATTAATGTCTCAAGAGCATTGTTATCAATGTTGTAATTAAAAATCACTGTATTTTTTATTGAAGAAAATCTAACAGTTTAACATTTGGAGATATTTAATAATTTATCAGTCCTCTAATTTCACCCCGTGTCTGCAAATATAATACTGGGAATGTACTGCTGTCATAATTAAATAAACAGGAGGCTGTGTTTTTACTTGTGACGGCAGTATAGTTACAGAGAGAAATCGTATGCTACATTATCGTTCCAGAATTTTGTCTTTTCCGTTATCATATAGGATGTTTGACAAGGGAGAGGATGATCGTCAATGATATTCAAAGGAAATCTCTGAGACTACTTTACCCAAACCATGCGTGGATATTCGAAATACCCTGACAGGTGTGTTGTTTTACAATGTATTTTTTTGAACCAAGCAGTCACTGCCTGAAGCTGTCGATATCGACTGCTTGTGAGCAGATGCATTTCAGCAAATGCTGACTGGGCCCCTCTCATTTTTACTAATGGGTACTGGCTTAGGGTCCCACTCATAGCACATCGTCTCTGTGAGGGCCAGACTTCCGCCTAAGCTTGAGAAGCCCCCAGCCTAGGGCCCGACCTCTATACCAATCCAGACCTGATAACATTTACTCCTAACAAAAGGCCCTGATAGGGATTATGTTTTTTAAGTCATAATAATGTTGGCTTTAGGAATGCTGTAAAAATGGTACACATTGAGGACGCAGGACTCTGAAATTATTATATTAAATTTTCCTTTGGGCCTCAAACTCCCGGGGGGGGGCCCGACTAGGACGATTCACAATGATTCATCACAGGACTCCAGGAAAAAATCATATTTTTGGTTTGTGGAAATTGTTGCTTGTGCAATGATGAGGACTAAAATAATATTTACATGATCTACTAGGCTTTGCAGTTGTGAAGTTTGGGGAAACTCTTCTCAGCATACGCCGTAAAAATGCGGTTTCCGTAATCTGCGTAGCTTTGAAGTTGTGTAGTTTGCGGAGTCTTTCGTCAGGCGCCAAACATGCGCCTTAAAAGAATTTCCGCAATCCGCTTAGCTTTGAAGTTATGTAGTTAGCGCTCTTTACGGCAGGCGCGAAGTATGGAATTTAGTTTTTTTTTTTTTACATTAACTCCACACGGTAGGCCTTGAGGGAAATTATTTTCCTCAGTGCCTATGCCGTCTGGAGTGTGGAGGGTCTTTTTGAGGAGAGGAAGAAGTGAACGTCTTGAAGAGACTCATGTTGTGGGAGGAGGAAACACAGAGGCCGGTAAATCATTCCACAGCCGAGCTGTGGAATAATTTAGCTGTTGAACTCAAAAACGAATCGAAGAAGCGACCCGTTCTCATGTGACAAATTTTAACAGTATGTATATGTTTTAACAGCATATGTTTGGCGCGCGTTTTGCATGTTTCCCGACAATGCACCGGTGCCGAGGGGATCAATGTTGCTAGTTCCTCGGAGCATACTCCATAGAAATACCGGTAGAACAAGGATAGCATTCCCAGCCGACGCCTGTGCTCCAAAGATTGCAATCCGTTTGTTAAGATGGGAGAATCTGCACAGAGTGGAGGATTTTTTTTAGGTGTTTTGGAGCTTCAGACAAGAAGTGGCTGCCAAATTCAACCGTGGGGCGCATTTATGATATGTATTTGTAAAAGGTTAGGTTAGGTTAGGTACGCCCAGTTTTGGCAGGCTTATTTAACTCTGGCTTCGATGGTCATACCTGATCTGGTCACTTATAGTTACACCAAGCATATCAATGAAGGGCCTGTTCCGAAGATTGCTTCCGTCGAAGGAGACTAGATTTTCATTTCGATCCCTTTTAGACAAAATCAGACATGATTGGGTCTTTCAAACATTAAATTCAAAGAGATTATTTTTACCCCAAGAGAAAACACTCTCGAGGTAACCGTCCATTCTTTGCTTCAACGCCCTCCGAGCCGTTGGAGTTTGGGCACCCTTTGGGGGTTTGTCAAACAGAAAGCCATCATGGACTGTTCTGTCATCTGCGTAACAATGAATTGGTGCAAATGACAAAAGGTCGTTGATGTGCAACAAAACAAAGTCGGAGATTGAATCGATCCTTGTGGGATGCCGGCATTTATTGCATTTGAAGAAGAGGTGAAACCATCAGCAACCGTCTGAATCGAACTCTCCCTCAAAAAGTCGGCACGCAACCAGCTTTTTTGCCTCTCTGGCAAGTTTCATCCCGCGACAAAATATCCCCGACAAAATATCCCCCAACAAAAAATCTACTAAAACTTAACCTAACCTAACAAAAAAATGGGACAAAAATAAAACAGACATGTAAAAACAATAAATTATTGTTCAAAAAAAGTAAAATGGGACAAAAATAATACGGATAACCATAATTTGTTCAAATATAGTAAAATGTGATAAAAAGTAATACAGATGACAATGGGTTTTGGAGAGGAAGAGAAGGTTAGGAAGAAAGAGTTGTGAGAGAAGGTGGTAATAAACAGAATTAAAATTTTTGTGCAGGCCATGAATGTTGGTGAAATTCACCAACTTTGGCCCACACTGGGGAATCCTACTCGCCGCTGTAGGGATGTTACTTATATTTTGTTGAAAGTTTATGATTTCATTGTTTTTTTTTTTTCGTATTTTTTTTTCGTTTAAGAGGAGAAAGGAAGGTCCGGAAAGGACAAGGTATGAGAGGTGAGGAGGACGCTGGAGATCAGAGTTTCCAGGAGTGATGGACGAATAAATCCAATCCACTCACTGCGGTGCAAGGCGATGGGCAGAGAGATTTCAGCTGGAGAGGTCGCGCAATGCACCCCAAAACCTGCAAAATGTAGAAAAAAATTATTGGGGTTGTGGGAGAATTTCTTCTGACTCTTCTTTTTTTTTTAAAGTTATTTACATTTCAATATTATTATTTAATTTAAAATGGAGGTCTAAATTAAACAAGATAACAGTAAGAAAATGCAACTTTTAAAGGGTTTTATTTTTATGGTGTTTTTTTGTCATTCAAAGGAAAAATATAATATGATCGTTTTTAATAAGGCATTAAGGGTTAAAAAACCATGTTTTGTACGATAAAAAAAAATCGCAAGCTTTTCATTGGTACTGTAAATAAGAAAACAACGGTTCCTAAGGTTC
The DNA here is from genome assembly GCA_936435175.1 of Glyphotaelius pellucidus. NCBI lineage: Eukaryota > Metazoa > Arthropoda > Insecta > Trichoptera > Limnephilidae > Glyphotaelius > Glyphotaelius pellucidus. The sequence continues at coordinate 12,445,787 of OW386556.1, forward strand.
CTAACCTTTAAACGTGGTTATATTTTTATTTTTGGGACATGGCATCACCGACTTCAACTGTCAAATCCGCGTTAACAGTATTTACAACTTGCAACATATACGGCTGAAACAAATTACTGTCAAAGAACGATCTATAAAACCGCTTTCTTTACATAGAGTCAGTGTTTTGAATTAATTTCAAATTTGAATAAAATATAATGCGCTACGCACAGCTAATCATGGGACCCGCTGGCAGCGGGAAGGTGCGTAATAACTTATAAATATTCACTCCTATTATTTGTGGTTATAAATGTATAGAAAAAATAAACGTCTTATTTTCACGGCAACGTCGTGAAGCCACCCAATAATTAATGTTCTTATCATCAATACTCTTTACATGATTACATTATAAAGTTTTGTTTAGGAGAAAAACCTTCGAAAACACAAAACGGTGAACTTTCGAAATCGCCGGACACGAATACGAATATTTTTAGAGAAATCCTTTAGATTCACCCATGGTTCACCTCAATGACCGTAAAATACAACTGTTTGCATTCGGGGCGATGGAAAATGGTCGATCCAAAATTTCAATTACGTAAAATGAAAATTTGCTTTCGTCGTATGAGATGGAAATTTTATAAAAAACACAGGAAAAAGTTAGCAAATCTTTACAACAAATCGGAGATGTAATGCAAAATTAAATAAAAACAGTAGTATTTTCACTGTTGAATAAATAAAATAGACAGCAAAATTCCTTCCACAGAAACATATCCGTAAACAATAATTAAAAATTTACAAAAATATGACGACTTCATTACTAAAAAGTATGTTTCCGAGAAATAAACGAAAATAACTTTGAAAATAAAAATAATGAAAATAGGTGAAGCAAAACATATTTTGCACTAAACGCAAAACATCTTGCACGATCTGGGATTAAATCTTCAATTTATACTCGTTTTACAGTTCCATAGTTCCCAGTTCAATAGCCACTGCTCGATAGTGTCTATCTTTAAAGTAAATATGGTATTTAAAGAACTTGGTGTGAGGTGGTTTTGAATCGCCATCTTGACAATTAAAAAACAAAAATTATGCGAGTGACATGGTGACTCGTATGACTCTCATAAAGATACTTTACTTATGCGGAGGAACTGTCTATCCTCTTGAGCAATCTTAATCAGAATGTAGGAAGGTGCTGAGACATGCGCGGGGCTCAGCGGTGAATAGATGGTGATAGGATGAGAAAGGCAGAGGGGGGAGTTTTTGGAAGAGTCCCATGAACCCACGATGTCACTTAAGGGTTAATGGATCTTTTACAATCTCCCCTGACATAAATAACAATCTCTCATAGTAATTAAGCTGAAACAAAGCGTTTTTTTATAATCTTTTGCTCATTAAGTGTGCAGTGGAGCAATGCAACTTTATTGGGTTAATAAAAGAATTAAAAAAAAAAATAACCTAAAAATTTATTTTCATATTATGTCACATCAATAATGGCTGCCAAGTGACAAGACAATTTGTCAATTATAATTTTAACAAAATGTATTATTATGGTTTTTTGGAGACTGAAATAGAAGCTCCTCATTGTAATTGAACTAATACAAATTGTTTTTCTCCTTCGTGTGCCCTATCAGGTCCACCGACATTGGCTATCACTCTGGTAAATGTATCTCTATCTTGCGCTGCTCGGAATAGCTCCTCCACACTTCTAATACCGGTTCACTCTCGTTGCTGAACAATTTAAATATATCTGGAAAATCTGGATATTAAACAAATCGAGCATTAAAGTTCGTTCACACAAAGCTATAAATCTGCGAGCAGATATCTGTTGAACCGCAAGCGCTCATCTTTTGTACTTTCACACGACGTTATCAAATATTTCTTCCTGTGGTAGGAGAGGGGGTCAGTTGAATCAGGGAACGGCAACAGAATGCACATTTTTTGTACTGAAATCTGTCAACTTGACATCTGTCATCCACCGGTCTAGGCAGCTGCGTAATTACAATGACCCCCTCTCCTGTTTTCGTCGGAGAGGGGGAGGCTTATCTTTTGGCATATCGCTTCTGGAGCGGTTCCGTCGTAAGATGTGTATTGTCCATGATTATCTGCGCTTAATACCGCTTAGGTGTGAACAGTCTGAAGGGATTGTATGGAGAGCGTTATTTGGCATGCTATGATCTTTTATAGCTGTGTGTGAACCAGCTCTTACAATCTAAAGTAATTTGGAGCAATATTTGTATATCTTTTCCTTTTGTATAAAGGTCTTTAGAGGTATGGTTAAATCATACCTCGTGTGTTCAAAAGAAATAATAATAATAATAACTTATTAGTTGATCACTGAGTCCTTTATTTATTTAATGAAATTGCACGTAAACAATGGTTAATGGTAGTGCGTTAAATAATCGCAATAGTGAGTTATGAATGCACAGGTAGATCGATGTATTGTGTTCGCTGGTTGGTAAATACTTAGCCGAACGGTAGTTTAACACTGACTGGATAAGACTGACTTTCACGTTAAGTCGTGCTGCTTTATGCAGGAGCGACCAATCGAGTAACTTCCCTGACAGCCGGTTAAAGGTGTGAATACGCACACAGTAGAAACCTCTCGAAGTTTCCTACCGCTGTGCTTCAAGGCGAAATTTGACTCGCGACTTTTCGAGGAGGTTGCGGAATAATCCAGCCGGCAGATTAACGTACTTGGCGCTGCGCTGTATACCAATATCGATAGGCAGGTAGGTACCCGGCTGGCCCAATGCAAAATGTAAACAAAGGTACTTAGCCGGCTGGTAGATTACTCTAGCTTTGGTGGTGGATAATGCTCGCCATATGTCCTTTACATGAAGGTTTTACTGTGATAGTGTAATGTATTATTTCCAGTCCACATACTGCTCGACCCTTGTTCGGCATGGCCAGGACTCCAACCGGACTATCGATGTGGTGAACTTGGACCCTGCCGCGGAGCACTTTGACTACGACCCCATTGTGGATATCCGGGAATTGATCCACCTCGATGATGCCATGGAAGATGAGGAACTACACTTCGGACCTAATGGAGGGCTAGTCTTCTGCATGGAGTATGTTTTATTTCTATTCTGGCAACACTCAACTAACTAACCGCCATTGCCGTTCCCACGCAGGGCTGGACAGAAAGTAAATACCACCACGCAACTCACTCTGCCAGGCACACACTTCTTGCTTCATACATTCTCTTCTGTTATTCTGGCTCTTTATTTATTTTTCTTATTTATTATGGAAAATCAACAGATATTTTACACTTGCTCTTGAAATGGTACTCGCATATTTGATTCACTTGATCTTGCCATGTCTCCCTCGGGCATCCCCGACTTCTTCTACCATTCACTTCGATGTAGTATACATTCCTTTACACTCTTTTTTCGTTCATCTGCTCTACATGCTAAAATCGTCTTAGCATCCCTTTCTTAATCTTAATATTTTTTTTTTATTATTTGAAATACATACAGATTTACATAAAAAATAAAATATGTGGTTCTTAAAAACTAATTACAGTAAAGTATTTTTTTGTTAATGAAACTACCCAATTTAATAGAGAAAAACATTTCTCGTGTTTAAATTGGGGAGTCGTGCCATTATATTACAAGATAAAGAGAAAAGATATATATTTTTTTTTTAAGTAATAATAAATAAAACTTATAAGATTGAAATTAATGAAATTGACTAATATAGCCGTTGCTAAAATTTGATGTACAGTATATAGATAAATAAAAGTAAAAATATAGATGTATTAAGTTAAGAATAATATTATTACATTTCCACTAATAGGTAGGTGGTAAGTGGTAAGTACATATGTTTCTAACAGTTGGAATAGAATAGCCGATAATATTGTAGGACCAGGTACATAATAATATGTTGCGACAATAATTGCTTGATTAGAGTTCGAAATGCTGATGAAATATTTTTAGAGGATATGTCAAAACAAAGAAAGATATATTTTTTTTGTTAATTAATGATGAAATTAAATAATTGATTTTAACTAAAGCTTTTAATTACGCTTACATCAATCAGATCAGCCTTGCATTCTTTCCTGATCTCTACATTTTGAACACGGTCATACATAGTCGGCATTTTCGGTTTCACTTGGCACTGTCAATTTCAGAAAGTAGCTCTTTTTGAGTTTGGAGACCGCTGTTCTACAATATTCTTTATTTGAACTTACTTCCAGAACCCTTCTAGAAAATGCCGAGTGGCTAGAAGAGAAGCTAGGCGATGGGGATGATGACTATATCCTGTTTGACTGTCCGGGGCAGGTGGAACTGTACACGCACCTGACGGTCATGAAGCGCCTCGTGGAACTGCTGGGCCGGTGGAACTTCAGGTTGGCGGCCGTGTTCCTCATCGACTCGCAGTTCATGGTGGACGGGGCTAAGTTTCTATCGGGTAGGTAACTGCTTTTCATATAAAAAGGACTTGGTACATGTTAGTTTATGAAGTCATTTTAACCTTTAGCACCAGTGTTGGAATGTTCTCAATTGAACGGTTAACCCAACCTTTTCTAGACATACAAATACCCCAAATGATGCCGGAATTTGTTTAGAAATGTATTATACATAATATTACATGGTCAAACTTTGGTCGCCGTCAAGAGATTACTAGATTAGAAAATACTTTTGATATCGCCCTGGTGAAAGATGATTAAGCATAATCAAAACTTTGCTTAAAATAGTTTTAGCCAAGTTTGGTGACCAGATTGAATATCCAGATACTTCCCCAACTCCTTTCTCTCCCCGTTACCTTTAGCCGTATTAGGGATGCCACATGTAGTCCTACTGGCAGGGTACCCCAGCTGGGGTGCCTTGCTTCACTCAGCGAGTTCATATAAGATTGAACTGACGTTCAAACCCATAACGGTTCTTGCTTTATATACCCCTACCAACGGGTAACCCCACCCATACAAAAAAGGCTTAGAATGGTCCACAATGTTCCAGAACATTCGAGAGTGTTCTGGAATGTTCCACAATGATATGAATAGACTGACTATGACTTCCAGATTATTCCCGAACATTCCAGAATATTCAAGGATGTTAGGGAATGTTGTGGAATGTTGTGGAATGCTCTAGACTGTTCTAGAAATTTCTAGAGGGCAAAACTTCCTGCTGTTATATCTTCAAAAGCACGCCGTTCAGGTAAAAACGGGAACCTTCTTCAACCGGGGATAGAGGGCCACCACACTATATAACTTCCTTGATCATTTTTGAGTTTTAGCAGCACACACATAGTACACTTTCTTTTATAATATATATATTGATTAATTAATTTTTATGCAGGAACAATGGCGGCTCTCAGTGTAATGGTCAACCTGGAACTGCCACACATCAATATTTTAAGTAAAATGGACCTTCTCAGTAAATCTGCCAAAAACCAGATGGACAGGTAAAATAATCTACTACACAAATCTAACCAATAAAGACCCCCAATTTATAGAACACAATTTAAGCGAACACACAAATAAAAGTTTGGCTAAAGGCGGAACTCCTGCGCCAGAATACACATGAACACTAGCTTGAACCACACTATAAACGTTCTTTGTTTTCCGTCTCCTGCGTTTTTTGAAACATGGTTTGAAAGATTGGTGTGAACAGGTGTGAAGTTCGCGCGGTCACACACAATTTTGCTAGTGGCCTGTCCACGAGTCCACGCGTACGCAACTGACTTGACGTTTGACGTTTAGCGTTTAAATAAATGTTAAAATATGTTCCGATGAAGAAGCGATGCTACATCAGGGAGCAAACAGAAATATTTTAATAGATGTTTATTTACCAGGAAAGATTTCCGACTAATATCAATTATTATGACCTAAAGTTAGTATTTGAATTTCGAATGCGTAATTAATTACGCATTCGAAATTCAAACGTCAAAAGTCGAGTTCTGTTAAGAAATTTAGCGATGATATTGTAGACGAAATATAAAGGAGAACACGCAGATTTCAACTTAGACCTAACCTACCTAACTAGATTTTTGTTAGGTATTTATTTATCAGGGAAAGAATAGAATACCTATTTTAATTGGTCAATTTCTTCCGTGTCTCTGAAACCGATTTATAAATTAATAGACTTTATTTACAAGTGAGTTCACGAAAGATATAATCATCCATTACCACAGTATTTATTTGCAATTTAAAGTCATAATTAGGTATTAGGCTCGCGCGGTTGACATAACCCCAAACGTCATTCGATTTATCTCCGGTACCAACCGCTCCGTACGGCTCCTGTAAAAATATGAACTTATTTCCCCCCCCGCCGGCCCCGCCTGCCTTCCCGCTTCCCGCTTCACCCACTTCAAAAATAATATTAATATTGTTAATATTCGTTATTATATTATAATTTTATTATCAAATATATTTATTATATTTTATTTAGGTATCATAATATTTTAAACTAGTGATTATTAAGCTCGCTCATTGCGCATAACCTCAAAAACTTGTTCGGTTTGATTCTCCATACATGACCGCATCGCGCGGCTCTTGTAAAAATATGAACAAATTTCCCACCGCCGGCCCCGCCAGCCTTCCCCCTTCGCCCGGGAGATGAATGTCGCCTCTGGTAAAGCTTGAACACAGGGTTTTTGAACACGAAGTGTTCAAATTTTCAATGTTTTGGGTGCTGTTCAAGCTAGTGTTCATGTGTATTCTGGCGCAGGATACGCCGCTTAAGGTTTTCAATTTGGAAGGCGACTGCCCTGGGAATCATTTATTGGATAACCAACCCTCTGCCTTAGGTCACCCCTAGTGGTTTGCTATGTTTAGCGACTTAGCAGGGGCGCCCGGGTACTGGTACCGTGTAACATACTACAATTGAGAAAGTACATGGTCCTACTGGCTTTGGATAGTTGGCACTCTTGTCACCACTCTGTCAAATTTCTGCATGATTTATTCTCATTGGATCACATTACAGTGTAACCCTCTTAAGAAATTTTTTGGTTCCTTGAAGACTGAATGGTCCAATTTATCCCACATATAATAAGGTTTTCCCGCTTAAGGAGTTTTTTCCGGTCTCTTGGAAAACTTCTTAAGAGAGTTTCACTAAATTCAGTTAACCCCAAAACTTATCTGATTGCAGATTTCTAGAACCAGATCCTCACAGCCTCCTGGCAGACATGGAACAAAGAGACACCAAATGGTACGAGAAACACAGGAACCTCTCCGAAGCCATTGGCCGCCTGATCGAAGACTTCAGCCTGGTCCGATTCTATCCCCTCAACATCCAGGATGAAGAGAGCGTCACTGACCTCTTGGTAACCATAGACAATATTATCCAATACGGCGAGGATAACGATGTGAAAACCAAAGACTTCGAAGAACCCGATCCGGAAGATCAAGAAAATGATGATTGAATTATTAACCTGATCTACGCAGCATGAAGTTTCACTAAAACACTAAGGACGGGTTGTTTCACAGGGTTTACAATTTCTTAAATTTCAAAGCTAAAATTCATGTACATATGCACACACGGGTCAGTCGCTTCACAATACTGAAATAATAATAGAACTTGAATAGAATTGTCACAGATTTTATTTGATGAAATGTTCAAATTTTGTGAAACATCCCATTCTAAATTGTGTCAAAAGGTGCCGCTTGGTGGGATAGATTGCTTTAACGTCTCAAGCGCCAAAAGTCAATCCATTGGATACGAAAATTTTGTATCTGTTGATTGCCGGCATGGATATCTGACATTAATACATTCTGTTTGTGAGATTTATTTACCCTCGGCACACTACGGAGGTATTAGGTCGCGGGAGCTCGGCGTTCCAAAGGTTAAAAATGCCAACATTGCATAGATTAAGTGAAGGGACTACTGTGATCATTTAATTTTATATATTATTATATTAAAATGTGTAAAAAGTTGTTTAACATTTTTATTCATAACTTTGGAACAGAATTGGAGCTAGAGCAGTTAATTTTTTTATGTTTAAACTAAAGTTTTTGTTAAAACTGAATAAAACATTCGGTTCGGGTTGTAAAAAGTCGCAAAAACTTACGGGCAACTTATGTGATTGATTGTTGAAATTGAAATGTTAGGACGCCATCCTGCCTATTTCAGCAGGAACAAAAAAAAAACAATGAGAACTGCTTATCTCAGTTTGTGTACCCAATGTACAGGCAATCTGGGAATGAGGGTGTTACCAATTCAAGATTCAAAAGAATAGTTTTCAATCAGCAATAAAAGGTTACATATATTGTAACATAAAAAACATATTACATGTAGAACACCCTACACCCTAATCTACTCGCTTTACCAGGGGGGCTTTTGTTATCACTGGTAGAAAACAGGATTGGTCCAACGATCCTCCGAGATCCAAACGATTCTTGAATAAAGTGTCTATCCGGGCGATCACACACTTAGTGATCCAAGTTGCCATAATATAGTGTTGTAAAGGGCCTTGGATGAGTCCAGTAACTCCCCTCCAAGTAATGATGGATTCACACCAGGTAGCAATCAGCTTTCAATTCCATCCAGAATTGAGGTAAGGTTGAAAATAATTCAAAATACGACCTTGTATTGTGTTGGGGAGTTGTCATCACAATCTGTTACAAAATTGCCTCGCCGGGCATTCCGATTACATCAGATTAGTATCCTTCACTCGTTTTTATCAAAGATTACATCTCGTACAATTGGTTCTGGATTGATTCGTCGACCAAGACACACACCAGACCCCAATCGGTCTGTGTTTCAGGCCAAGAATGAAGTTTTCTCTTGCTGTCACTGACATCTCCATAGACAACCTGGTGATACCAGTGCGTAAAAACAAAGACAATTTACTGCCTGTGAATGTAGGTACCTCTTCATGGTCGCATAATTTATATGTAACACAATCAATGACACAAAAGAGAGTAAGCAAGATCACAATAGCCGGGCATTGTGTCAAAACGTGCCGGGTTATGGGTTAGATCGTGTCGAAGTTAATAAAACAAATATATATGTAATGTAACAATTAAATATTTAATTAAAAATTATAATGAGGATCAAAAGGATACAACAGCTCTACTCATCTCTGAACAAACATGGACTCAACAGTGCCGGTTCTATTCTATTCATAGCAGAAAAACTTCACTCAAACCGTCTTATAAAATGTCAAACACTGTGTAAATATCACGTGGCACGTAAGATCAGAATGGTGAATTAATTTATTTTTTACATTAGCTTGGCACAGGAGGTTCTGAAGAAAAAAATAATCCCTCAGGGCCTGTCGTGTGAAGGAAAGGAAGGGAGGAAGTTCTGGGAAGGAAAAAGGTATGATGGGTGGATAGGAATCTGGGGGTCAGTGTGTCCAGGAGTGACGTAGGTATGAATCCATCTCTCCAACTACGGTGCAAGGCAATGGGTAAAGAGCTCGAAAGATTTCTCTTTACCAGTCTTCTTGATCTGGCCCACCACACCGTAGGTGGGCAAAAGCATCCACCGCCAAGACCTAGACAAACCTCACCCCATGAATCCGGGCATCCCTACTAAATCACCAAGCATAACTCCTTGGGATGAATTATGGCAGGGGTGTTGGTTATAACCATGGCATAGGTAAACTGACTGTACTGGTTGTGTGCAAAATCTAATAAGTAAGATGAAAGGGGTGACTTGGAAATATAGCATCTCATCCCGTCTGTTCATAAAAATATCATTTAGTTTTAAAAAGAATATAATTTAGTTTTAAGATTTACTAGAAAATAAATACTATGTAGGACAGATAGTAACAATATTCTTGGAGGCTGGAACACATGAGGTAGGCACTATAATTTCTCTAAATTCAAATTCATACGCAGCGTTACTACATTGAGAATTTATTTATTTTCTAAAACAGACCACCAGAATGTATATGAAAACCAATTTGCAAATTTTTAAGTCAAATAATTTGAAAGGACTCGCATCTGGATACACTCCATGAGCCGGTATTTCATTGCTTTTCAAGCTCGGCAGAGATGTTTACGTTTGTTAAGTTGCTACCAAGTGGGAATACTGAAACTCGCTTAAGAAGTTTGATTTTTTCAGTCCCTTGAAGACTGAATTTGAAAAAAGGTCCAATTTATCCCACTTATTTAAGTTTTCCCACATAAGTTTGTTTTTAATCCCTTATAAGATAGTATGTATTAGGAAATGAAACTTAAATTTAATTGTGATAGAAAGCATAGCTCATTGCTGAAAAGTGCACATTTTATCAGTTTTCAGGAAACACACGGACAATTACTGTAATAACCATGCAATGTCAAAGAGACAGTGTGAGAGAGAATGAGAAGAAAATACTGAATGGTTGTCCAATACCTCTTCTTCATCATCACCTGTTACTTGAGATAATTCACTGTATTCATTACAGTCTGATGATATTTTTTCTGCCATCCCAAATAATAATTTAGATAATGTTATGAAGACATTAAACGGACTTTGCAATCACTAATTGGAAGCCTCATGAAACCGGGATAAATAGACCTTTATTGTATCTCAGACAGTCTCACCGCAATAATTGTTCTTAACATTATTAATTTCACATAAAATATTTAAGCGTAGAATAATCCATAAATACACACAATTTTTTTATTATTAGTTACTTTAAAAATAATAATAACATGCACATTGAACAAGGTTCCATCAGACACAGCAGTCGTGCAATAATGGGCTCAAAAGAGTACTACTATAAAGTTGATTACATATTGTGTAACATTGCAAAGTCAGATGGAACCTTGTGGCTTTCACTACATTATTACTCCATTATCTTTCACAAGTAGTGTTCAACTTGATGCAGTTCGCGAAGAAGTGATGTAACCCACAAAAAATCAGAGTGCACTTCACATGCGGTAGAAGTAAAACCTTCAGAAAACTAAAGTGGACAAGAGTGGGGAGACTATGAAGCACCGCACAAAGAGGAGACCGATTATACTATCTCATTCTCTCGCAGGCTAATAGATGTATATGTTTGTCTCTTTTTAGTGTAGCTAGATTAACCAATAAGTGTTTAACCGGGATTTCCATGAATTCTTTTCAATTTTTAATAGAACATGTCTTTTTTATCTAAGCTTGACATTTGTTAGCTTACTGCACTTGTGCGCTGATTGCCTAGCTTACATATAAGAATTGTGTAGACTTAAATAATTTTTACATTAAAATTTAATAGTCAATGTAACAAATTTCACAAGATTTTCTCTTGGATTCGGTTGAATTAACCCATCATCTGAAAGAGCTTTCTGTATACAGTGAAACACTCTTAAGAAGTTTGGTTTTTTCGGTCCCTTGAAGACTGAATGGTCCAATTTATCCCACATATAAGATTTTCCCTCTTAAGAAGTTTTTTCCGTTCCTTTGGAAAACATTAATAAGAGAATTTCATTGTAACCGAATTTAACATATGAAACAGCCTCAGGACACAAACCATTCCCATATACAAAATACTTTTTGAACATTTTAAAACCACATTAACCCTTTGAGTGCAGAAAACCTGCATAGATGGTAGGCAATAGAAGAAAGTTACATTATAATATCTGTGGTGGAAATTTGAAGTGCTGTAAAGGACAAGAAATCCAAAAATGAGTTAAATATGTAATTTTTCTCATTTTTTCCTCTTTCCATCCGCGTCGTCGAAATATTTCTAGGAAAATAAGACGTACTTTTATTTTATAATAAAAATTCATAATTATAGGTTCACAAAAAAAGCTGTGATTTAAAAAAAGAAAAAATCTTTTTGAAAAAAAAACTTCAAATTTCCACTATCGATATTATTTAATGATAAATGTTAATTTTTTAAATAAACTCTACGCATCTAATGCTGCATGTACAAGTGAGAAAAAAAGCCAGAGCTGAACCACAAATTATGGGAAAGGAACGAAACAACCACAAGTGGCGTTGCGTGCTGTTTGCTTTTTTCTAAATATATATTGTCACTGTGCTTGCAAAAACTGATTTCACCAAAACGTTTTTTATACAAAATTTAAAAAAAATATCAAGGAATTGGGCACAATATCGGCTATGTGCTTAAATTTAACCGTTATTGTACAACCTCATTCAAACATTGTTTGTTGACGCATCAAAAAACAAAACGGTAGCAGGTCTCGCAAGTGCAACGATGATATGTTGACTTTCTTCTTTTTTCTCGCGTGTACATGCAGAGCATTTATATGTTTAAGCCACTGAAGATAAAAAAAAAAATACAAGTGATCTAAACAGATTTGAAAGAAAAATGGTGTCACCAAATTATATAAGACCTTTCGATTCAAAGGCTTCTGACAGGCTATGAAATTGACTACAGTGAAACCCAATTTGAAGTTTTTTTTTCAGTTCCTTAGGCTGGAATTAGTGCCATGCGAAACGTTGGTCTCCCGATGATGTGGTGCTGACGAGCTGGACCGATAGTCTTCGTATACAGCACATAGCTAATCGCATTACAATTGTGCTACAACTCTTCATTCATTCACTCAGATATTACTGAAAGTGAATGACGTTCGCGTGGCACTATTTCCAGCCTTATTCCACATACAAAGTTTTTTTCGGTCCCTTGGATATTCTTATAAGAGAGTTTCACCGTATATCGGTTTGAAAGAAAGCTGATGCCAATTTACACTTTTCGACTCCTGGATCCCAGAGATGACAATGAAATTAATTATATATTAATTATGATCCATTTCACCGGAAATTGGCTACATAAACACTTCAATTAGTTTTTCTTCCAAGTGGTTTGCACGCTGCATATTCAACAGTCAAATGATTTCAATGAATGTTACATAACCTAGCTCAAAATAATTAAATAATCCACTGCGCTGGCTGAATAATGTTACTGATTAAAGTTAGATGGACTCAGGAGGGGTGACGGGTCCATCATCAGGCTTGCTCTCCAGGGAGAAGGGGGGTATCCGGCAATCAAAGGTGTATCCGTCTTCGCGCTCCATTCTGAAGGTTCCCCTGCAAAATAAGAAAAGAGTACTGTTAACCGCTTAAGGACTCTACGCCCTGGGCAGCTGATATGTGCGAAAATTCCCACACCCGAGATAACACAAGCAAACTTTACTTGCAGAAAAGACCACTCCCAAATACACTTGAGTGAAAATAAATACAATTTATGATATGTGGAAGCAAGACAAAAAACAGTTGCAATGATTCAAACAAGGTACCACTCCCCCATATCTCCCGATTTCTGCAAATCGGGTGACATCATACGATGTTAGTACTAGAGTAGTTTTTTCAATTTTTTAGTGATTAGTGAAAATTCTTGAGTCTAGTCCCACAGGTTAATTTGTTTGATTTTCGGATCAACTCATATAGGTCTCATAGAAATTGTTGTGTCTCCCTTACCTCATCAAAGTAGTAACAAAGAAATAAAATGTAAACGATGTTAGAAAGAGAAAACACCGTGCTTTATATTCAAATCTAAAAGTAAATCAAAAGTAAAATGTACACCTTTGAGAAACCCAAAGTTTAGGATTGCAATTCGAAAAAATTTTTATGAAACTTTGGGAATTTTTTATTATTATTTTTATATATGGAATGACAAAAAGTGAGGTGACAACAACGATTATCTAATAAAATATGTAGGTATGCGTTTTTATTTTTTTTCATTATCAGCAATTTCGGTTAGAAAAAATGTAAGGTGAACCATTTAAACTTTTTTGTTGCAGGAAAAATTTTTATACTTCGAAAATTATAATCTTATTTCGATTTGTAAAATTTGAAAGCTTATTTTATCACCTTTCAAAAAACAGTTATAGTTTTCGGATATCATTTTATTTGGATTTTATTGCAAAACGGAAATATTTTGACCCTCTGACAAAATAAGGTCGAGGCCTGAGGGGCAGGACAATATAATATCATGTTGGTTATAAATAATTTTTTGACCGTGTTGCAAGTTACCATGTTATTGCTGTGAATCCTTTCCAGTTGCATACTTGTCATTCGACTTACTATTGTATTCACTCTTGAGTTGTAGGTATGTACAATGTACTTAGTATTATTATTGCTGTTGTGGAGTGAGAATAGATTTCTGACTCTGAATACTTCATGTTGGAAATTTAGTAAGCAGATTATTATAGTTTATATTGTGTTTTTACATCTTTTTTTTTTAATGATTTTCAAAATTTTTATATTTTTGTTAAGTTCTTACGGATACAGGACCCTTACTTTTTTGTTTTACTTTTTAATTATAATTTTAATTATGTGAAAATCTGTCATTGGATATTAGGTATATTATTATTGTTATTATTATAAGTGTAAATATCTGTTGATTTTCCATAATAAATAAAATAAAATCTATCAAATTTTTAAATGCAAAGAGAAAGCTCTCTCTTTTTAATATCATTTGTCTGACGATAAGAGAGAAGCAGATAGAAGGAGTTATGAGGGTGTCACTTGGTGGCAGATATGGTACATGTCCCAAAGGGTTAAATCTTGCCATGCTCAATCATGCCATGCTCTACTTGAGTTATTGACCACCAATGGGAGATAGTAGGGGTTGCATTGTCTCGTCTGGTCCTTATATAGATCCCATAGACGCAGCGCCTACAAGATGCGCAGGAGGAACTTTGGTGGAAGAGTCGGTTCGGTGTGAATGCAGTGCAGACAGACCACCTAACATGTGGTCAAAAAATGCCCACTCCATAGGTCCCAAGATGACATTCTGCTGTCTGATAGTTAGTTTGTAAGACTGACCACATATGTCCGCTGGGCGCTTGCAGGCTGACGTGGGAGCTGTACTGGAAGGCAGGTTGCACGCGGGACAGGCGGGGCTCCTGCCCCACCACGCCACGCCCCCGCACTGTCTCCAGCGTGCCCGACAGCGAGAAGATCCGCCAGTGCCGCTCACGCAGCTGGACTGACAGCGATCCCAGGTTCTCCAACCGGATGCAATAGCGCCACTGAAATGAAAAAGGAAACAATTAATACATAACAATGGTTGTTGGATGGGTGTTGGATGTTCTACAACTTGTTCCACAGGCATATATTTGTGGCAGCCCTACTGCAGACTCGCAGCAGCCCTGCTTTTAGCCGCATTATCAGTTATCTACAAAATTGAAACTTCGAAATGTACAACGAAAACACGCCACCTTCCCACAGCTTCCAGAACTGTCCGAACTGCTCTACAAGAAAGCACGCCTTTGCAAACGCCAGGTCTGCTATCTGCTACTAGTATTCATTCACTCTTTAAGTCACACTCTTCCAGTCAGCCACTTGTACTTGCACCACGCCAGCTTAATAATACCCACATATTATAAGAATGAGTCAGGGTGGCGGATGTTCACAAAATTGTAAAACTTGTTCCACAGGCATATATAAGAATGAGCCAGAACGGCGGATGTTCCAAAGGGCTTCTAAAACTTGTTCCACAGGCATATATAAGAATGAGCCAGAACAGCGGATGTTCCAAAGGGCTTCTAAAACTTGTTCCACAGGCATATATAAGAATGAGCCAGAACGGCGGATGTTCCAAAGGGCTTCTAAAACTTGTTCCACAGGCATATATAAGAATGAGCCAGAACGGCGGATGTTCCAAAGGGCTTCTAAAACTTGTTCCACAGGCATATATAAGAATGAGCCAGAACGGCGGATGTTCCAAAGGGCTTCTAAAACTTGTTCCACAGGCATATATAAAAATGAGCCAGAACGGCGGATATGAGCATGAACGGCGGATGTTCCACAGGGTTTCTACAACTTTTTCCACTGGCGTATATTTATTTATTTTACGCCCAGAGGGCTTTTACATAAATATATAAAGACAGTACAATTTTAACATGAGAAGAAATATAAAAAGTTACGGTATAACATGAGAAAGAAATATAAATAAAGTTATGATAGAAAACAAAAATACATACACGAAATAAAAATAAGCAACAAAATTTAAAAGTACATTGAGAAATAAAAACAATAAAGTTGCGATAAGAAAATAAAAGAGTACATTTATGATATAAAATAAAAGGAACAAACATTTTAAAGTAAGGTGATCAGAAATGTTTACAAAATACAACATTAAACATGAATAACACCCAAGTATGGGTTTCTCATAGCGTGAAACCGCTACGCGCTGTATCGGGGAATTAACAAGACTCGTGTTATTCTTGTTGTCATGTGTAGGTTTGTGAATTGCAGGAGTTCGGGACTGTTCAATTTGAATTTTAATATTTTAGATAAAAAAAGTCAATAAATTAGTTTGATGTAGTTTATTAAATTTACAAATATATAAGAATGAGTCTGAGAAACAATCCATTCTCATTCAGCCAATTTCAACTGTGAATGAGTGTTCTGCTCTCGAGTTTCTCTGGCCATTGGTGCTAACTTTTTCTTTATTTGTTTTATTCACGTGGTAGGTATTATTGTTTACAATTTAATTTTTAACCTCACTAGGGAAAGCCTGTGTTGAAGTTAATAATTTTATAAAATAATACAAAATAATGGGTACCTACTAAGTTAAGCTGAAGGAAGCTGAACTACACTATAATATAAACATGCTGGGGACCATGTCGATCATCCAGTTGATCAGTCAGACATCTCCGAAATATCGAAATTTGAGTTAAGTACGCAAAGTGTACCCTCTATCTCATACAATACTCGGATTCCTCATAAATACCACCAAATCAATTATAATGTAGAAAAACTTATACTGAATTAAACAAAATGTTGTTGATGTTGTCTGGGTAACTAGTAGGTTATTTCGAAATGTCCTACTGATGCACTGGACCGTTTCGCCTCCTGGTGGTATTTTATAGCACTAATCAAGAATATCAGTCGTCTACATAAAACAGCTGCATTTAAATTTCAAAATCTCGCAGTTTTTTAGATTGAATTTGTTGTTTCCTTGATTAAAAATTTAAAACTCATGAGGAGTCTGGAAAACTCGGGAGCCAGTGAAACTATGGCATCCCTAATCCCATCTCAGAAAAAAGCTCATAACTCAGCTTCTAACCCACAAATCTTTATCTCACATTTTTGTACAAAAAGAATTTTTATCAGTACCTAACATTTGGACTCCTGTTGACACAATATGTAAAACACAGGCACATATAAATTATATTTGATTTATGGCGAGCATTCGAATGTTGCTTTCCTCATTATCTCAAAACTTAGTATTTGGAGATGTCTGACTAATCAACTGGACGATTGATGTGTTGAAATTTGATTTAAAATATTTTCTGCTAGAGCGTCTGATGGTATTCCATGTTGAAGTAATAATGATATAATACCCAGTAAACGGCCGTGGTCTGTGACTCCCGGCAGCCCATGTAGAAGGGGATGACGGTGACGCGCACACCCTCGGTGCTCTCGCGGTGCACGTCGCTCAGCTCCAGCCACGGATGGTTCTTCTTCTGCCAAGCGCGCAGCGTCTCCTGGGCCGAGAAAGGAGGGTCTGAAAAGTTTATAAATAGTATTGGGTTAAGTGCTTTTATTTTTAAGTACACAAAGGTTTTATAAGAACTGTTTGGTAGGTTCCCCCTTCTCTTAAGGCACAATGACACGGTGCATGTGCGGCATAAGGGTGTATTTTTCGTAATTATTTTCAAGCAAACGATGAATGAAATTTTTTTTATTAATACTGAAGTCAATATATACACCTAGAACACTGTTCACAAATTTTTGTACTCGAATCTAAAGTATGGTTTGCGATGTACACCGCTTCCAACAGAACACTCCGACGAAATTGCTGCTCGGCAGTTGACAGCGATTAAGCCGTACGGTTCATCAGAAAAATAAAAATATATTTAGAAACTAGACAAATAGGTTTACGGCTTCACGTAGGGAAAATTTGATATCTAAAAAAAAAATGGCGGACCAGCGAATTTTACTTCCAATATTCATGGAAAATTTTTATCATTCATAAAAAAAAGGGCCCTTTATAAAAAAATCCCTACGTGGTGCCATAATTCATAGGATAATTCAATATTCAAACTGTTTCAAACGCTTACGCATAAAAT
The DNA here is from genome assembly GCA_936435175.1 of Glyphotaelius pellucidus. Classification (NCBI taxonomy): domain Eukaryota; kingdom Metazoa; phylum Arthropoda; class Insecta; order Trichoptera; family Limnephilidae; genus Glyphotaelius; species Glyphotaelius pellucidus. The sequence continues at coordinate 12,463,668 of OW386556.1, forward strand.
GCTGTATCTCCGTCAATTTTACAAATTTCTTTAAAATATTTGATGAGAGCGTTCTTAACAAAATCATCTATTAGGAAATGAAATAAAAAATGAGAATTTATTTTTTTACAGTATCTTGGGACCTTAACGAATGGATATTAAAAATAATACTGTTCATCATCCTGCAACATGAGTCACTTTCGTTTCTTGGAAAGACGCTCAACGCAGCATCTCCAAAGGTGTCAAAGATATGATAAACTTGTGCGGTGTTATAAAAAAAAAAAGTTTGAATTGATCAGTGAGATTTTACCTTGAGCACAAAATTATACCAAGAGAATATTCAATAGCTTAGTCCAGATTCTGAGAGACGTACAACACATGAGATAGAAATATTTCAACACTAATGGAAATGTCCCAATATATTATTATAATCGCAAACGATTTCATACACTTTATTTAATCCTTTTGAAGGCTTACTTATTTATCTTCTAGTTGGCATTACAGTACGTTGCACAGACTCTCTGGTGATGATGAAGCCAATGGCCATTACATAAGATTTGTGATGTCTCACCTTGTTCAGGACAGTGCGTGAGGAACTTGTCAAATAGCTCATGCTGCACGGGCGAGCGCTCGGCGCTGACATACGGTAGGATGTCCTCGTGGGCCACGTAATCCAGACCGGGAATGGCGTACAGGCTGCGGGACGACTCCTGCCCGCCCAGGAAGGTCACCGCCTCCGTTTGCGCCCGCTGATAACAATAATATACAAGCGTTAAGTTCATGTTTCAGCTGTGTGTTATCCACCTATTAAAGAGTTAAAGAAGCCGTTTGTTCAAGCGCAGAATTTGGAGAAGACAGATCTAGGTAATGTCTTTTCTTTTTTATCATGTCTAGACATCAGATTACATAAATGCAATAACAAAATGCCAAAATATGTGCCTAAAGTAATACAGAGTTATACAAAATATTATGTATATTAAATTTAATGATTTCAAAAATAAACCGTTTCTCAAAATAACATCAGAAGATCCAGTCACAGCAGTCACCGGGACAAGCAACCAAGAAAAAAATGTCGACCATCTCTAATTTGAAAGGTTAGAATGAAATGGGTGAAATATGCACTAACTTCTTGAGTGCTGCCGTATCCATACGTATCAATCAAAAAAATCATTTCTCTGAGCGGGAAACTACCTAAGATAAATTATGTTACATGTTTTTACAAAAACAAGGGTCAGTCAAAACGTAATGTCTCCTTTTTTTTCTTCTTTTGATTGTCATAAAATTAAAATGCAATTGCATAGGTTGAAAATCGCAATATTGACGATTAATTTGTTATTTTTCAATATAATCTTCGTCTACTTCCAGAGCTTTGGTCCATCTTTTAACAAGGGCATGATTTTTTTTAAATTTTTTATATGAAATACCCCACGAGTCCCAACTGCTCCCGTCTGGAGCCAGTGAGACTATGGCATCCCCAATTGGGGTATGTTGTGAGGCTGAAGGTAGTGGGGAGGAGAAGGAGATAGGGAAGAGGAAGGTGGGGAAGTACCTGGCTATTCAGATCTGGTCACTAAACACGGCTAAGGCCATTTCAAGCAACGTTTCAATTCTGAATGGTGGTCTTACACCAGGGCGATACTGTATCCTAGTGTTGTAAAAAACACAGTCATATCCAAAAGGTTCCATGGACCGACATGATCACCAACATAGAAATTCTTAGGCGGGCTAGAGCAGATAGAGAACTGCTCACATTAATAAAAGTCAGGAAAATTTCAAATCTGGGTCACATATTTCGAGGGGAAAAGTATCACTTGCTCCAATTAATATTGAAAGGAAAAATAGAAGGTCGCCGAGGGCCTGGTAGGAGACAAATGTCTTGGCTGCGAAAAATACGAGAGTTGACCGGCATTAGAAGTGCGGAGGAGCTATTCCGGGCAGCACAAGATAGAGAGACATTTTCCAGAGTGATCGCCAACGTCAGGGGGACCTGATGGGACACACGAAGATATCCAGAACACCGTCGCCATAACTTTCCCTGCCGATCACAGTTTTGAATTTTTTCGTCCTCGGTGAGTTGGTTCGATGCCAATCCATTGACTGCCTCTTTGATTCAAGTTCAAAAAATGAACCCATATTTCGTCTCCGGTCACATATTTTTCCAGAAACTCCTTCCCCTCCAAACGGAAGCGCTGCAGAAGTATTGTGAGGCTAATGTTTCTTTATTCTGGTCGGTTAACGTTCTTGGTACCCACCTTGCACAAACTTTTGAGTAGCTCGGTTGTCGAATAATCGTCATCACACTGCCTTTACTGAGGGAGAGAATGCGACACAATTCATCTGTAGTTATTAGGCGGTCACCATGAATGATGTCATCGACTCGCTTAATGTTGCGTGGAGTCACTGCAATCAACGGCCTGCCGCTTTGCTTTTCATCAACGAGGGCTGTTTGTCCTTCGGCTTCATTACAGCAGCGTACCCATCGTCTAACGTCATCACGGTACACATTTTTCAATCTTTCATGAATGCGAATGGGTGTTTAACTTTCTACATTCAAGAATCAATCACAGAACGCTGTCTAATACGAACATCAATGTCAGCCATTTTGCAAGCAACTGCAGTGCTGCCATCTGTTGATGCAGAAAGTTACTACTACAGTAGGTTTTAGAAGAAGGTTGGAAGAATATCGCTAAATTCTAAATTTTCACAACTAACTAACTAGAAAAAAATAGGAGGCATTAGTTTTTGACCGACCCTCGTATATAAGAATACATTATCTGGTGTGTCTAACCAATTTGCGGTATGATTTACAAAAACGTAATTTTGAAAAAAACAAACAAGTTATCTAAGTAAGACTCCAATATGCACTAAAGACCAAAAGGATTCAAATATGCATTATGCGTTAATCTGATGTCTAAATATGATCATAAAACTCAAGTGGAATGGTAACATTCGCTAAACGGACGACTGCTCAAAACCACTGAGCTATTGCGACAACCTTCGCACCTGTTGTGATCCATAAATACAAGCAGTTTTGCAAAATATTAAATTATTAACAATTTCTTCAGTTTGTTAACTAAAAGAGACCCGTTTATTGCTAGTGAACTATGTATTGGGGATAACTCAGCGGTTTAGAGCAGTTGTCAGGCTAGCAGAAGACTCTGGTATTCAAATAAAGGGTCACAAAAAATGTATACATTTATTTTTTTTCAAAGAAAACTTCTTCATTGGTTTTCACTTTGTGATGGCATTATTTATTTTATTAATAGACAAATATCTTTGTACACATCACTTTTATTTAATACAACTCAACATGTTTCGTGAACGATGTTCACCTCATGTCTATTAATAAAAAAAAAGGATATATTTATATATGCATTATCTTGGAACTTGAAACTTAACCCCTCGGGCTAATTTGTATGGTTTGCGAACAAATAGCTTTTACTTGTGGAGTTAATTTTTGCATGCTACATTTTTATTGTTTGCATTAAAAAATTTTATGTTTTTTCTAATAATAAAATTTGAAAGCATATTTCATCACCTTTCAAAAACAGTTTTTAGTCTTCAGATATGTAAAGAAATTATTCCATTTATTTGGATTTTATTGCAATACACACAAACTCTCCGATTTTTTGGCAGCATCTTTAAGAAATATAATGGTCAATACGCAGAGGCCTGAGGGGTTAATGTTTAACATGCTCCAAACCTACCACTATGTGAAAATAGTCATATCAATTAGACGAATAAATTGAAGTTTTTTATGCTCTAAAGCAGGGCTTGCCAAACCATAGCCCGCAACGCCCTTTGGTGAGGCCCGCGGCGCGTATCAGTACCATACAAGTATCCGTGGGCTCTTGGAAAATTTTAGGTCATCAATGGCCCATGATGCAATTACGGTTGGCACAGGCCTGCTCTAAAGTGTCATTAAAGAATTTGGTATTATCGTAGTCCATGTTTCTTGGCCCAATTTCAAGGATTTGTTTGGCAACAAAACGTGATATTTTTATACACTATTTATATTTTTGTTTTCAATAACAGATGTGCTAAACATAGACATTTTAAATGGCATGATATACAAGAATGCTGTGTTGTTGCAGATTAAATTCTACATGATTGCAAAAACAAAAATAATACATAACACACAAAGCAAGCTAGAAAAGAGCTAATGTAAAATATAATTATTTATTGAAATTAATAAAGCTAACCTAAATAATACATTAGGCACAAATAAAACGATAAAAAAAATCTAAATTTATTCTGTGTATAAATTTTACAGGACTTAAAATAAATTGTTTTTATACAATTTAGTTCAGACAACTTCATTAACATCACCCCTCATCCCTCATGTCTGAAATCCCCACCGATGATCAAATCCCCTTCACAACCCCTCAGGAAATCACCTCAGTCATCAAAACTCTCAAAACAAAAAAATCCCCAGGACCAGATTCGATCTCAAACAAAATTCTAAAATGCCTCCCCTCCAAGGGCATCTGCGCCCTCACAGCCATCAGCAACGCGTCCTTCAGACTTCGCATTTTTCCCCAAGACTACAAAACCGCCGACGTCATTCTCATCCCCAAACCTGGCAAAGACCCCCTTCAGGCCGAAAACCACTGACCAATCAGCCTACTCCCCTGTACAGGCAAAATCCTAGAAAAATTAATCCTCGCCAGACTGAAAAAAATAATCGACGACCTCCAACTCTTCCCCGACTGCCAACACGGCTTTCGATCGGGCCACTCTACTCTTCACCAACTCTTGCGGGTGGTCGAAGAAATTACCAACGCCTTCAATAACAACCAGTGCACGGTAGTCCTCTCCCTAGACGTCCAAAAGGCTTTCGACAAAGTCTGGCACGAAGGCCTCATCTACAAAATGTTCCTCCTAGGGATTCCCCTCCAAATGATCCAACTCCTAGGAAATTTCCTTACAAATCGTAAATTCCGAATCAAACTCGACGGTATTTTTTCAACCATCAGATCAATCACAGCAGGAGTCCCTCAGGGATCCATTCTCTCACCAGCCCTCTTCAACATCTACCTAAGCGATATCCCCCGCCCTAGCTTCCAAAATCATCGCACAAAAATAGGAAAATTCGCGGACGACACTGAAGTCATGTCCACTTCAGTAAGTCCACTCACCGCCACCCGTCGAGTTCAATCCCACACCTCCGAATGCGAAATCTTCTTCGAAGAATGGAGAATTAGCATCAACCCTTCCAAGAGCGCAGCCTGCGTCTTTTCCCGCAAATATTCCATCCGAAGGCCACCTAACATCCAGCTGTTCGGTCAAAACGTCCCCTGGGTAAAAAACATCAAATACCTCGGCGTAACCCTCGATAGTAAACTCACATGGAAAAAACACACCCAAGAAATCCTAGCCTCAGCTAACAAAACATACGCAGCCCTCTATCCCATGCTATGTAAAAGAAACAAACAACTCTCTCCTAAAAATAAACTCCTAATCTACAAAACTACAATAAGACCCAAATTAACCTATGCCAGCCCCATCTGGGGAAACACTTCAAATTCCAACATGAACAAACTTCAAACTTTCCAAAACAAAGTCATCCGTACAGCCCTGGGCGCCCCCAAGTGGTTGAGGGTTTCCCAACTCCACAACGACTCAGAAGTCCCATTATTGAAAAACCACATCGTAAGCCTCGCGGAAACATTCTATGCGGGAATCCCCACCCACGACAACGCGTCCATAAACTGTCTCACCCAGTACGACATTAGCGAAAAAACAAAACATAAGAAACCCAAACAAATCCTCCGAAAAATCCCTCCCCCCATATTGCAGCCATGTACCCCCCTTGCAAATAACAATTAAAAAACACGAATAAATTAATTTTTTCTACAAACATAATTTTTTAAATTATAAACTCATGATGAAAGAGAAAGGGGCCTTTTTTGGCCCGGAGCTCTGTATGCCAGTATTTCAAAAGTCAAAAGTCAACTTCATTAATGGATTCTTTAACACAGGACACAACATCCTTTGACATCGTTTTAGACGAGATGTGATATGACACAACGTCTATTGATGTCATTTTAGACGAGATGTGATATGACACAATGTCTGTTGATGTCGTTTTAGACGAAATGTGATATGACACAATGTCTATTGCCGATGTTTTAGAAGAGATGTGATACGACACAACATATATAAATGTGTATACCTCTTTTAGTCAATGTGCATTTATAATGAACAGGGAAGTCAAGTTTTGTAGTGTTTTTAGCATGTAGCCTGTCTATTTGTGTCACAATGCTTCTGCACTCGATAGTGTTGTGACACATTGAGTGTGCTCAAGATTTACATTTTTTATTACTGATTTTCATTGACTTCATAAAATGCATGTGTAATGTAACAAAACACACGTGACAGCATGTGTCATATCACAAACCTTTGTTTTACGGCATTTTCTCATAAAGATTGGCAGTCAAAAAACATGTTTTGAAGCTGGCTGTACAAAAATATGAATTAAAAAAATTTTTTATTGAAAATTACAAAATAAAACAACACATTAATAGAATTATAATTATATTCAAATAAATCACCGGGCCATGATTTAGTATAGATTAGAGACAGTGAAATGATTTCTGTTCACATTGGTTACAGTATGTAGTTACAATGGGCACTTATTAATAATTCATGGGAAATTAATATCATAACTACAAATTAAAGATGGCGTGCAAGATGATAAAACATAGAAAAAAAAAAAGTGAATAAAACACTTGTGGAATTTTGAGATGGTGCTTGCACAGGATTGGACCCTAAAGCTTGGAATAAGCTTTCACAAAAACAAAAACTATAAAAAATCCTTCGAAGTTATTTTTTGTATGTCTCGTTTTTTTAATTGTTTACCTTCATTTTTCCTACACATTTGAGCCTTTCTTCAGCCTAAAACATCCATAATTGTTAACCAGATTTCTTTTGTACATTCTATGTGAATTGTTAATTAAAATTTGAAGTCAATTTCTTGATTTGCACAACGCTCTTGAGGTGACACCATAAAAAGTTACAAAGTTAATAACAATTCAAGAACATAAGCTCAAATAATAACAAAACAAAAACCAGCAGATTATTTTTGCAATAAAATAAGATTAACAGTAATAAAAAATGATTTCTAGGTGATGTAAAAGAAAACTGGGCAGGTAATAACACAATTTCAATACATTAAAAAAATTAAATAAACAAGTGCAGTAAATTTCAAAGAAAAACATTACTGAAAGCACATATTTATAGAAAGCAGTTTGTTTGTCTAAAATTTAAGGAAGCATTTATTAGGAAAACTTTCCAACTCCTGTAAACTTATAAACGTCACTCTTACAAACATCAATAAAAAAACCATGCAAACATTTATCTATGGTAACTTAATAATGCAGACAATATTTAATTAGTAACATAAAATGCATTGAAGAAATTAAGTATCGTAACATCTTTATTAGAAACTTGTGTGTATTTAGTATTTGAAACATAGCTGAGTATTGCAAATAAAATTGAAATATGAATTTAAACGCAACTCCTGTAGTGTTTCTTACTACATATTGTATTAAAAGTTACAGCGCAGCTAAAGGTGGTCCACGCCAATAACAGTCAACGTTTTCAATCAATCAAACAATTTTATTTAAATACTACAAAATTACCAAACGAAAGTAAAAAAAAAAAACTGATATTTATGCTCTTCTGCTGATCACAATTTGTTCAAAAGCTGAAACAAATTTAGAATTGGCTGTCATAAAAACAAAATGGCACCAAATGACCATTTGATGACAATGTTAAATTTGAATTTCTATAAAACAACATCATAGCACGATTGATGGATGACTTGGAAATCCAATATCATCGGATGGTTTCTTGCTTATGAAAGAGAAACAGAGATTGCTCTCTAAAAAAATTGCTGGCTTCAGATAGTCTACCACAAATCGGCAATACTGGAGACATTTGAGAGAGGCCTAAATCCAAAGCTGGACACCAGAAGGATTATGAAGAAGAAATACAAACTCAAACTACACTAGATAATACCCAGTTATTAGATTGCAAAAAAGTAATTATTGATCAATTTTTTATAATATCTTTATTTGTTTATTTAGATTAGACGGACATAGTACATTGTGATTCTTTACCCATTTAAGGTTCCAAAGACTAAGATTGGCCGGACATGTGCACCGAATGCCAAGCACACGCGTACCGAAGAAGGTTCTAACAGGACACCCGGGAGGTAAACGAAAGGCGGGCAGACCTAGGCTGAGATGAGAGGATGATGTTGGGAAGGATGCAAGAGGACTACTCTATGTTGCAGATTGGAAGATGATGGCAAAGGACAGAGGGTGGAGACTCATCTTAAAGGAGACCATGGCTTGACTGGGCTGTAGCGCCATTGAAGAAGAATTACATTGTGATAAAAGTTATAAGGTGTATTAAATTATACATGGTTTAAGTACCTATTCCGTTTGTTCATACAATATCTTCGCCTGAAGTGTAATTGACTGTTAATAAAAGTTTAATGACCTATAAGTATAAGGGTCTTTCATTAAGCGCTTCCTATCTTTAAATTTAAATAAAACAAAGTGTGTGTGAGATGTTATCGAAAGTTTTTATTCATTTGAAAGGCCTTCTATCGATGCCATTATGTATGGAATATAACATCGTTCAAATGTCCGCTGCAGCTTCTCTGGTTGGCGCATATCCGAAATGTCCAATTTTCCACGACTCTGGAGCATAAATCAGGCTGAGTTTGACTAATGGCACGGGTTATGTTGGCTTTGAGGGCCGCTGTGGTTTGTGGTTTATTCACATAGACCTGCGACTTAAGAAAACCCCACAAGAAAAAGCCTAACGGGGTCAAATTGTACGATCTCGGTGGCCAGTTCGCATCACCTCCACGTGAGATTTTACCATTAAACAATTTAATTTTTTTTTATCATTTGCATGTGTTGTTGAACGCTATATCCGTCTATAGTGATTTGAATAAATGACAAAACAGACTAAGTAAATGACAGCCAATTTGACAGATGTCGCTTCAACAATATGGCCGCTATCAACAGCCAAAGTTCGGAAATCCATATTGGAATATCCTTTAGTTGTAAAATAATGTATATCACGCTAAAAAATAATAAATTAGTTTTGTATATTAGCAAAAAATCATGAAAAATGTCATAAGTGTAGTAATTTTTCATGGTTAATTTAACATATTGATTTGAACCAATATGAATGTAATTGGCCAACCACCAATGAAAATAATGCAATGAATTTGTATTAAATAACATTAAATAAATTAAAATTTATCACAGTTATTAATTTTGATTGGTTTTGTGAGTGCTACAAAAAATTGATTTAATGTTGGTGTATGTATGTTAAATTATTATTAATGATTTTAGACACTATGTTTATGCATATTTAGAATGCAAGAGAGGTTAAATAAAAGCGTATAAAAATAAAAACTGATGCAGGACGAAAGCAAATCCATTTAAATGTTGTGAATTTGAGTGTATTTTTTTTAAATTACCTTCTTTTTCCAGTCAGGACGCATGTCCGCAGTGGCATGTGAGTTGAAAAATTCTATTAGACATCTTCTTAAAGTAAATGTTAAAATATTACAGGATTATTTCTTCCTTACGACAGTTGTAAGGACCTTTCTTAAAGAATTCAAACTTGACAAAGGGAAATCACAACACAAAATACAATAACCACCATAGTAACAATGCCACAGAAATATTATCTGGATGTATAATGTTAATATTGTTTTCTTCTGAGTACCATTACAATTTTTTTTCTAACATTAACTCCACACAGGAGGCCTTGAGGAAAACAATTTCCCTCAGCGCCTAAGTCATCTTAGAAGATGCTATGTGGAGGGTCTTTTTAAGAAGGGGAAGGAATGAATATGGGTCTTGAAGAGACCCATGATGTAGGAAGGAGGAAACAGAGGCTGGCAAATCGTTCCACAGCCGAGTTGTTGAACTCAAGAACCAAGGTTTGTCCAAGGATAAGATTAGCTTTTCTAGAATTTCTGTCTTGAAACAAGGTGTTACTGAAAATGATTAATCTGACTGACACAATTGAAATGCTTATTCTTGATTTTTGCTAGAACAGAAATCAGTTATTTAATTTAATCATCTATTTTCAATTTTCGGGCCATCTCTTGGGCCAGCTAGTAGCCAATTTCAGAGAAAGGCGTGAGTGCCACCAAAAGTTGATAGAATGCATTATCATCGACAACGAGTCTATCTGCCGGGTTTCAGCTTGATCGGATGTCGGGAAGTGGGTTTTCCAAGATTTGCATTCATTCATTCACGAAAACAAAATAAAAATTCAAACAGATGTATTTAAAAATGAGACACAAACACTTTTTGGATTATGAAGTTACCACTGATAAACATACTACCAAACAAAAGCAAACATTACATCAAATACGAGATAAATCATTAAAACAAAATAAATACAATGCCTGAAATGGTGCAGGCTGATGATGAATGAAGGTTTAAAAGCGGTGTGAAGTGTAAAAGAGTCACATAAATACAAAATGCATTTAAATATACCAACTATTATTTTTTTAATATTTTTGATCCAATCTAGTTGTGTTCATGCTGGGGGTAAAAAAGATCTCGGCTTCTTTTTTTAGTCAATACTGTGCAAAAAACAAAAACATTTGGTGCATGTATATATCTAGAATCGCATCTGTGCACAAATCTAAAAACGAACTACAAATTATTATTTTCAAAACCCATGTTTTCTGTAATGACAATATCTACAGTGCCCAAATAAGATTGTAAATCTGTACGGTGTACTTATAAAAAACAATAGACTTGGTAACTTATATGCATAAAATGACAGCACACATTTTTAACATAAAAAAAAATTCCTGAAAAAAATTAAGCAGGGTCGTCTGTTTCAACAGTTGCTAGAGTAAAAGATATTGCTACAGTTAAATATAACAAAAAAACGGTTTTCAATCAATTTAACAGTTTTAAATAATTTTTAACTATTGCTGTTACTTTCCGAAAACTGATGCCATTATGACAGTTCTGTTGGAGGTAGGCTACGAAATTGCGCGCAACATTGATTATTAATCGTGATTAATATTGTAGAAGATGATAGTGAAGACGAATTCTTCATCCGATATGTCTTGCATCGAAAACCAAAAACATTTCGACACTGTAATTATTAAGAATATGTTTATTTGGGACAATCCCCAATTTTTGGCGAAGATCTCTTAAAGTTTGTGACACAAATCAAATTCAAGGAGATATTACAACTACTGGAAAGTAAATTATATTTTTTCTGTGTAATTTTGTAGATCATTATAATAGTTCGTCATTTATTTTTACATATTAAAGCTTTCAGATCCTACAATGAAGCGAAACAAAATACAGTTGGATATTTTGACAATTGTTCTGGATTTCAAATTTAATTAGACTGGTCACACTAACAATCATCACTTTAGCACATTACTTTAGCACATTACTTTTTCAACACTTGAAACAGTGCGCATGGTCCTATTTAACCTTGTTACTTTAACTGACGGTCAAAATTTGAATTTTTTTCACGATTTAATTTTCTGTTGAAACAGACGGCCCCTCATAAAATAACTCTTAAAATATTATTTTATCAACAATGGGTTAGAAAAAGCACAAAAAAAAAACATATTTGATACATAAATTAACCATCATACCTTTTCCGTGCAGAGGTAGCCAAAGAAAATAGATCGCCACACAACTCGTTCACACACATTCCCTGCTTCATTCACATTCATGTATCTTCTCATATTCTGTTACTCTGACACTTGACATGACCCGATTCAAATATTTGATTTAATTGGTCAAGTATTCCGCCGTGGTAAGTAAAAACACAGTCTCTTCCTTGAGAGTCCCAAGATAGACAGATGTTTTTAATTACCACGGCAGTATTGACACTTTATATTAAAAATTTTGTGTATCAGAATAAACAAAGGGTACGTATAAGAAGCGTGTGCCGAGACAGAGTTGTTTACCTACCTCTGCGGTGAAACGGCATGATTAGTCAGTTGGTTTAGAAAATCTAGTTTCTGCTGTGTTGTACTAATAGATTTTCTATTTCTTCACTTCAAATGTGAGTTCTTCAAATATTTTGGGTTAAAAATTGGGTTTTGTCATCCTACGTATATATACAGGGTGTAACAGGACATATCCGAGGGATTTTAACCAGCGATTCCTGAGCATATTTGGAGTAAAAAATGTATACGTCATTTTGCAGTCCGATGACATTTTTTTCCATTAAAAACAAAAAAAAATATTTTTCAATCACATGTCACTACTGTTCCCATTGCTATGGAAAATATACCATCACGATGGGTGTCAGCAATACGCGTCCTGTTACATTCTGTATACTAAAGATCTCTGAATTCTGAAGCAATAATTTATTTCATAGAAATGCTTGGTAATACGACATAACATCCTTCAATATTTATAGAAACAGAGACTGTTTCATACCCCCGCCACGTTGGTTTAGAATTTTATTGAATAATTACAATGTAAAAGCTGTCATGGCAGTCTATAAATAAAAGTCTTAGGTATATACAGAAGGTAATGTTAATACTACAATAATCCTTGATATTGTATGTACATCTTACCTAGAACATTTATATATTTGTAATCTTTATGTGACATAAAAACCAACAAGGAAAACACACCGTGTAAGTGACATACAGTGACCCTCAATTAATTTATAACAGTATAAATAGAAACCCTGACAAACAAGCAACACAAAAGTCAAATAAAACTGAAAGATGTATATAATCTGAGATCGGGTGGTAATTTATAATGATTTTTAAAAACAGCACAGTTAGTTGATAAAATATACAGTAATTTGTAAACTTACGATAAAGGGTCCATCTCTAGAATCTATGAGCACTTGGTAGAAGGTATGAGTTCTTCCTTTGACCTCTTTACCCACATTTGAAAGGTTATCCTCGCCATTCTTCTCGTAGTTCGGTTCCTTTTTGTTGGAAATGTCTCTATCGTAGACCCTGGCTTGCCAAGGGAACAGCACCACTCCTCTGTAGCCGAACACTTTGTGCAATATCAGCTGACCAGTCTCGTATTTACCAGAAACCTTAGGAGTTTCTAGCTTCCCAACCTCCGCTAACCTACAAAACAACAAATATCTCAATAATTCCACAAAGAAAGAAGGTTTCGGTTGACTTTTCTGTGAAAATGCGTTAATACGCTTGAATTAGATCGTAAATTATTACGACTGTCAAATTGAATTACGAGAAATTTGTTACTTACCGAGCATAATTAACTACCTGAGTGAAGAAAATCTTGGAAGATAATGACTTGGTAATACCACTATACAGACATTTTCCTAAAAGTTCCATATTTACATCGTTTTATAACTATTTTCGTATATTATCATAATCCCATCGCAGATGACAAAAATAACGAAAAGTCAAAAAATTCTTACTAGTTGCTAGTGTGAAAAATTTAGGAAAATATTAATTTTGCTTTTGAATTATTGCCAGTAGGAACCGGGGTTTGTTGTAAAAAAAAAAGATTTTCACCAACAGCATTTTTTGACCCCTTGGCAGATATTCTTCACAGACCTTCGACCAAGTATATTCACAGACAGTATTTAACCGTACAGTATTTTGGGAGATATATCTCCCAGCAGGACACGGTCTCATAAAAAATATGTTTTCTCAGTTTTTATAATTGTGAGATATATGATTTAAAAGAGAAATCACATTTTCAGTTTGAATTAAATTTTTTACCAGTCACTTAAGAAAATATTATTTAAAAATTTCCCCTTGGTTACCTTTGAATTGGTGAATTCTAGCCATTGTAAATACCTAGAGGTGTATCAAATCCATCTGTATTTGTCTGCTTATTCATTCATATTTTTAAGATTATAAATTTTAAAATTTTTATAAATTTTTTAAATTATTTACTTTTAAATTGCCTTATCCTATTTGGAGCAATATTGAATATTATGACTTGTGTACATTGTCTATGGCCTAGTTGATAATCACAGATATAAATATTATTCGAACATGCATTTTTTAATTATGATGTATAAACATGATCGATAAGAAAAATTATTTCAATAAAATGCTCCAGCGGTTATTTATTAATATATTGATTACCAATTGGTGGTATTTTATGTGTTTGTATTGATAAGATGGACTAAAGCCTAGTTCGTTACGTTATTTACTTCAGAGCTGCAGGGGAAAGGAAAAATAATAAAAGTCATTACAATAAAAAATGTTTATTTATTTATTAATTAATAATCTAATTCATTGATAAGTGCAGTCCCCCTCTTGATCCAGTGCGTGGGGGGCTTCTTACCAGGGCTGAGTTTGATGGCCAGCACAAAGTTTCTCCTGAGTCGGGTTCTGTACGAGGGGCAGTCGTACATCTTGCTGAAGTCTCCCCCGCACAGTTCGGGGCGCAGGAATATATACGGCATGCCTAAAGGAAAACCATACATCAGATTCGGATAATTATTTACAAGGAAAGGGTAAATAGGTATATGGGAACGTTACTATGGTAGGGAGAAATAAAAGATTGTTTCTTAAATCAACTGAGAATTTATTTAAAAAGGTTACAAAGTTCACTGAATACTTGTTATATATCAGTAAGCATGACACTGAGTTCATACTTGAAGTGTTGCTTGAAAAGAAGAAGAGAATCGCACCGAAATATCGTTGGTTGTCATCTGGAGGTGAAGATCTTGGATCTTTAAATAGTACTACAGGCTTATGCTGTGCGGGCTGAGGCTTCTGGCGGTACGCTAGACTTGAAACGTTTCGGAAAAGATTCAAAGATCAGCGCATTACCGCTGCATGTCTAAGTGGGTTTATTTGGTGCTATCATATGTTATATTTACCGAAACACATTCCTTGAACAATAAATTATGCATAAAACAACATTACTTGCGTTAATTTGATAAATTGATAGGTTTTTCGATGTTTTTCACTGCCTACCACGCTCGGAGTTTGACAGTTCAGATCGTGGTAAAAAATGACGCACCGACGCCATAGATAATTTAATACAAATTATTCCTAGTGGCTAGGCGTATTTCGGGTACCTGTTACGTCAAAAACGAGAATGGCCCAAGCGATTCTGACCTTGTCCTTCACACAGTTTCTTTATACATAAGGGTTAAAATCGCATTTAAAAATAAAAATAATTGAACATTTTTGCATGTGCGCAGGCGCACACCTGGCCATTTACAAAATATTATGTCAAAATAATGCTTTGCGAAATTTTCGCGGTTTCCTCCTTGGCATTTGACAGGCTAGAAGTTGTTAGATGGCATAACTAAATACTATCGTCAATAGTTGGATGATTCACTGCGCGTTGCAGGGCTGCTACAGAGCTGTCATAACAGGTTATGTTATGCCCATGTAACAAAATTATGTTGCATGGGCAGGAAAGAAAGGTATGGTTTTGTGTGCAACTCAAAAAAACTAATTTCGGAGTTGTAATAATTACCCACCATTAATAAAAACTATCTACAAATGAAAAAATATCTCAAAAATGATTAAACGCTATCTGTCTTACTCATAATCGCAAAAAAAAGATATTACGCCGCAACACGGACGGGTTAGGTGAAATTGTTACTCACATGATGGTCCGACAGTCGCGCGCATGCGCGATTTTTATCCACCGTTATAACATCGTTATATTAGCAGCTGTCAGATTTTAAACCACCTGACACCCAGGGTTAGCGTCGTTATTACGGCCGTAATTAATCGAGATGTCAAACTTTGTTGACATCTGACATAAAAGTTCGAAGGTTTAGCAAATTTTCGTCTACCACGGGCACGGAAAACGTATAAAAAGCGGTACGACCCATTTGCGGCGTTAACAGAGAGTGATTTCAGATATAAATATAGAATTGCCAAAGTAAATATGAGACGCTTAATCGATTTGTACGGCTATATTTGGATGTTTTGATCTCCAGGTTCTTTGTGCCGTACGATACTGGGGTCAAAACGAGGTAAGATTGTGTTTATAATACTCACTCCTGTGAAAAAAAATCAGCTAAATCGATTACCAAACAAGCTATATTATTATACTTAAAAGTTTTTTCACAGATACTTGTGATTTTGCTGAAATTCGGATACGGATTTCTTGCTTCACAGCACATTAAAATGCCGCATGGCATTGAAGAACAACAAGCAACTTCTGCAGAGTTGTAGAGAATGAAACGTTTCCCCTGAGTAATGTGTGCACTGTTGGGAGAAGTATCTGTTCACCCCAGTTCAGAAACCAAGATACCCCAGAGAAGTTGTCTTCAACAGGGCTCAAATATCTATCGCAACACAAGTATCTGCTGCGGGGTATGTGTATGATACCATCAAGACATCAAGTTCTCCATTGTCTTGATATGATTGTCTTGTCTTGATTCATCGATATGAATGACCCTCAATAGGTAAGAAAATAATTTAATACAATAGTTTATGCTCCTCAGCAACACTAGTGGATCGTGTGCCCCGTGCCTGACCGTACACTATACTATGCCACTACTATATTATACACTTCTTACATTAAATATATGATAAAAGATGTATGTTAAAATTAAACATTATAATACAATCTGTCTTTAGATATTTCTTAGAGTTTTGTATGTGCTAATGCTATGATTTGTAATTTGGAATAGATGATGATGAACGCGGCGAGGAAGCAGTAGCATATTACACACTTCTAGCATTAATAATATACGATATAGTTTATGTAAGAAGGCATACTATAGCTGTACTATACCGCTATTATATTATACACTTTTTACATTAAATATATGATATAAGATGTGTGTTGTGTAAAAATTAAACATTATAATACAATCTGCTGTTTGTTTGTTGTTTGTCTTTTCTTGGAGTTTTGTATGTGCTAATGCTATGATTTGTAATTTGGAATAGATGATGATGAACGCGACAAGGAAGCAGTAGCGGTAGCAGGTGGTGGTGCTGTTGTGGAACTGGAAGCAGCCCCAAACATGAACCAGATTGGAAATGCCTCTATACGGGTCTTCATTTGTCAACATTTTTAGTAATATGTATGACTGTATCATGTTGCTCTGTTTTTTTTATCATAAATGTGAATCTATAACTTCTGATTTGCCAACTATAAGATTATATTATACTATTTGAAAAATGTACCTACTTGGTCAATATAATGTACTTGCTGAAACAGACACATATTACACAACAACAGAAGAATAAAACACAATATCAAAATGAATACAACTACATTTATTTATGTGTACTTTTATTTAGCTCTCCGTCCACATTTTAGCATCAATATTTTGAGCATTAAGCTCCTCCATCAATCTTATTCTAGTCTGTGACTCCAGTTCCTTTAGCTGAATATTGGCTCTGGACTCTTCCTTCATAAACCTGAGCATACAGGAGCATTCATCTTCTCGGTGCTTTCTATTTTCATGTCGTTGGAATTAACTTTCTGGAAAAAAGACATTATATGACATAAAGCTTTCCCAATTTCTTAAAAATCAATCACTTTGTGGTTTACATAATTAATTATTGAACAAAGTTATTTATTTTCTTAACTTTCAATTTTGATATGACAATAAAGTCTGTTGTATTATTCTTTGACTTTGTTTGATCAAAGGTATTATTCTATATTTACGGTAAGTTCAAGTTCAACTACACATAGAACCGTTGATATTTTCATATATTACTTTCAACATACAAACTTATCTTAAAAAACAATAAAGCCACGATATTTACCTTTGATTTGAAAATGTACGTGGCCAGTACTTTTAGTACGAACTCGTCCTGTTCTCAACCTCATCTTCAGTTGCGCTTGTATCTGGTTTAGATCTTTGCGATTATCATTTGCCTATAACTGAAAAATAGTCCATTATTAATTAAGTTGCATACGTAGTTACATCGTAATGTGTCTTAATCTAATACGAATTGTATAGGTACTATAAGCATTTTTTCCTTTTAAAATATATTCAAGTGCATTTTAGTTTCATTATAAATAATGACGAAGGGCAAAAATGCCTACCCCCTGACGAAAAGATATGAATAACGAGCCAAAAATAGAATGTAATTACTATTGAGATCAGATGCATTCATGTCAGATTTTGTGTGGCTGTCACTTTAATATGTAGAAAAATTAACATTACATATATGTTTAACATGTAGGTATACTTACTTCATTAAAATTGTCGTTAATATTACTTCTTTAATGTTTCCGCATTCATTTTACAAACCATGTAATAAAGCGAACCGTCGAGCCGTCAAAATAATATTGACATTTGAATGAACGTGAAGTCGGCAACGCGACGCAAAAATGCGAAATACAGGGCATTTTTGAGATTTGGAATAGAGTGATGCCAGTCTAAAAATATCAAAACCTGTTAGAGTTGTATCAGGACAAAATGTGTTCGTGAGTAAAGATTTTTAATCTGAGCAGTATAGGCCCCCACCCCTGGATAGCTAATGCGTTGTTATTACGTCGTAACAGGGATTCATCGTGAGTAAGACGGTATATGTACAAGCTTAATATACAATCATAATTTTCATCCTCACTTCCTGATATACTCTCACATAACTTAGTTTTATGTTACATATAAATATTTTTTACCGGTCAACAATTCCTTTGGTCTTGACTCATCCAAGCACTGTAGGCCGTCATTCCACCGAGCCCCTTCTAGATACAGTCCCCTGATGCAGCAACCCTCAGCTGCGCGAACCTTGGGTGGATTATTCATAACCTAGGGGTTTTGTTCATATTATTAAAATATATTAGAATTTTAGAATGCAACGGAGATTGTTGATAATTCATTGGGACTTGAGTGACCTGTCGAAAAGGTTCAACGGAGGTCTTCTTTCAGTGATTTTGTTTTTGTTAAAATCAAAAATGATTAATTTGTTGTAATTTATTGGTTATTACAATATCAAAGACAGGAAAGAGGACAGAACATAGCGTGCCAATAACCACTTCTTCATTTTGTTGAAAGAATAATGTTTTTTTTTTTTTTTTTTTTACATGAGCTCCACACATGAGGCCCTGAGGAAAAAAATTTCCCACAGGGCCTATGTCATCTTTGGGGATGCTGTGTGGAGGGTTTTTTTAAGGAAAGGAAGGGGAAAGGAGTTTAAGGGGTGGGTAGGAAGGAAAGGGGTTTAAGGGGTGGGTAGGAATTTGGGGTTCAGTGTGTCCTGGTCATCCACCTTCGAGACCTAGACAAACTTCATCCCATGAACCCGGGCCACCCCTGCTAAATCACCAAACGTAGCGAACCACTTGGGGTGACCTATGGCAGAGGTGTTGGTTATCCAATAAAGGTTCCCGGGGCGGCGGTACCCATTCCCGCCTCCCAAATTAAATGGTGGGAATTTTCAGCCTTCAATAATATTATATCTGGGATGAGATCATGCAGTGTAAATGTGCATCTGGGGAGCAGGAGAGTAAATACATCCAAATTCACACAATGAAGAGTTCTTAAGTCTCCTTTTATGCATCATGTTTGCACAGCGGTTGAAGCTACACTGGAAGCAATTTAATGAAAACCCTGATTTTGAGATTAATAGTAATTTGTAATCAAATTACTGTATTACAGGATAGACTTTTGATTCAAGCAGTAACATTAAGAGGGAATAACCAGATAAAACCGGAAATATGTCATTTTTAAATAACTTTTAGGCTACGTCCGCTTAAGCAGGCGGCTTGCTTAGCGCCTAGAGCCTAGCGAGTCACATAGCAAGTAGCTTAGTAAAACGAACATTTTTTTTTTTTTTTTTTTTTTTTTCTTTTTTTTTTCAAGAGCGGAGACGGTTTACATAAATAAAGTTCCCGTGAGCACTTAGGCCGTAGGCCCATTGTGCTATCTCCCATTTTACCTCATTCCTTTGACAGTAATCCAGTCCCTTTTACAAAGTTCACCAGGATTGTCATTGGAAATGAAGCTATATCTTCTGGTTCGACAATGTGTCTTCCCAGGTCTCATTTCTCCTCTTCACTCCTCCGCGGTTCCCTGAAGGCCCCACGAGGGCAGAGGGCTTCATCTCTCCTCTCCACTCCTTAGTTCCCTGAAGGCTCCACGACGGAGAGTTCACCTCCCTTTGGTTCCCTAAAGGCCCCACAAGAGAAGAGCCCACTCCACCTTGGCTCCCCGAGGGCCCCAAGAGGGAAGAGGACTTATCTCTCCTCTTCACTCCTCCTTGGTTCCCTAAAGGACCCATAAGAAAGAGTTCACGAAGATGGCCTCATTTCTCCTCTTCACTCCTACATGGTTCCCTGAAGGCCCCACATGGGAAGAGGACATCATCTCTCCACTTCACTCCTCCTTGGTTCCCCAAAGGCCCCGTGCCGGAAGAGTGCCCTTCCCCTTGGTTCCGTGAAGGCCCCACAAGGGAAGGGTTCATGGAGGTGGCCTCAGCTCTCTTCTCCATGGCTTCTCCTCTTGGTTCCTCCTAAGGGCCCCAGGAAGAAAGTCCACAGAGATGGCCTCAGCACTCCTAGGTTCCCAAAAGACCCCTAGTTTTCGAATGGTCCAATTTTTTTTGTCCCACGAGTGACCAGGGAAATAGAAGGTCCACTCCAACAGAGCCCCGAATGTTGGAGTAAGGTCTAAATTCTCCGAGATGCGACCTTGTTTCTCGGAGGCACCGTTCTTGACACTGTTCCCCAGGACATTCAGCCTGAGCACGGTAGCTCACACCTTGGCTTGGGATGGCTATTGCAGGTTTGTGTTTCCACTCCCTGAGCGATGGGTTCGCCACACTCCCTACGCTAGTAGGGAGTGTGGCGAACCAGTGGCGAAAAAGTAGTAAAAAAAAAAAAAAAAAACGAACATTCTAGAATGTTCGCGACCGGCCGCACTGCGCGCTTGGCGTCTAGCTAGTCGCTAGGTGACTCGCTAGGTGACTCGCAGTGCGGCCGGTCGCGAATATTCTAGATCGTTCGTTTTACTAAGCTACTCGCTAGGTGACTCGCTAGGCTCTAGGCGCTAAGCAAGCCGCCTGCCTATGCGGACGTAGCCTTAGAGTATTGAATCTTTTCCACAAAAAATTATAAATTGATTTCGAAAGACTGTTCTTTTATCTAGTGAAGCTATTTTTTAAATTTTAAGAAAACATGGTTATTGAAAGTACAATAAGGTTTTACCGTAGGTCGTTGGCAGATTTGTTAAATTTTCAAATAAAATTATGTATTATACAACTATTTCAAATCGTATAATCATGCAGTATCGAAAATCTGGAAACCGAAAAATCAGAAAAAGATATTGGCACCTCTGGGACTCGAACCCAGAACCTCTCTCTTTCCGAGCGAACGCGCTGTCCACTGCGCCAAGGTGTCGATATCCAATTCGGTCATTTTTAACTGTACCATACTTCAACTAAGAACCACCCATATTATCTTCATTTTCTTAATGCATATTTTATTGGCTGCTATCTTTATGGATGATTGCAAGATTTAAACCTGAACTAAATGCAATCTAGATAGTGTCTGGATAAATTTTCATCCACTTTATTTATTATGCGACAATTTGAGGTTTTACTCATAAAGTTAAAATAAAATTGAAAATGTTCATCCTAGACTTGCAGAAAAGTCAATAAAAGTCAAGAAGTTGTGTTGTTGCTTACAGTAAAGATGTACTCAATGGTGTCGATGGATATGATGTGCTTGCGTGCATAGTTCTGCAGCACGCCTGTGAGCAGCGCCTGCGGGGAGTAGAAGCCTGAGATCCAGAACACGGCCGGGATGCCCTGATCGGCCCAGTCCCGGATGAATGCAATGCGCGCCACCAAGTCCGCCACCCACGAACCTGGTCAAATTATAATATTACAATATTATGTCCAATTAAACCTGATTAACCCATTGGGAATTTTTGCACTTTTTAGTCTCACAAACTGAGAATGGACTCACAAAAGTCGTTCTTTCTCCTTTTGCATATTATTTAAGTAGTACTAAAAAGTGGCGACACCAATCTCTGTATTTGAATTAAAAACTTTACCAAAGTTCAAATAGTTATAATATATTTCAAAAAGTTATCGACCGCCATTGCTTGCGTGTTTGCGAAAGATTTGTTAAAGTTTGTGATTTTTTAAAATTAATTATTTTTGTATGAAATGAAAAGTTTAGGACGGGTTGTTTCAAAAAATTTGATGAGTTCATCAAATATTTGAAGTTGATTTTCAGGTTCTGTGTAAGTTCTTTTCGAGTTCTGTTTTTTTATCATCATAGGCCAGCTGCTTCACAAAACTAAAATCATCACAGAACTTGAATAGAACTTACACAGAACGTGAAAATTAACATCAAATATTTGACGAATTCGTCAAATTTTTTGAAACAACCCATCCTAAGTGTAATATGTATTTTTCATTCTTCAAAAACCGATAGGGCGAAGGAGCCTGGGAAGACCAAGATTAAGATGGAGCGAAAACGTCCTCAAAGGGGACCGGACAACTCGGAACGAAACCAACTCAGAACCATTTCAGAAAAGTCATTTAGAGTGACAAAAAAATTGGTTAAATAGGTTACGTTAGGTTAGGGTTATCGGCTAATTAAAAATTATTTTTTTCATAGCTTTCAAAGTCTTTTCAAGGAGGTGTTGAGTTGATTTTATTCTCAGTTGGCATGGAACCGTCCTCAAAGACAGTACTACAAGTAACATTTTTCAGTTAGCGCCTCCGTACATGGAGCTACTTACAAACTATTCGAGCCTGATGCGCGTAGCACGCGCACCGCTCGTGGGTACCCGCCATACAATTTTGCTGGTGTTCGTACACGGCGCTGCGCGACGGATGTCAGGTTGAAGTCGGTAGCGCGCTAACGACGGTGCTGGTAGCGCCCTACGCGTTGTAGCATTCGTGTCTGCTACTTTCGTTTGACGTTTGACAGAAATGGCGTCTGAACATGAAATTAATGTTAGATTTGTTCTGGTCGTGTTTACATAACTTTACATTACCAGAATACGCAAGAAAGGATTTAGTGAAGAAGGCATAGATTAATGTTGGAAAAAAAATCATTTGACATCGTTCGACATCGTGTTAACTCCACGGCTGCACGTGAAAAATGATCAAGTTCAGTATAATTCGGGTAGTGCCGTGTACGGAAACCAGCTTTAAAAAGTAGTACATCTGCAGGGTACTTGTGGTTGTGTCACAATCACGTAGTTTGTAAGTATCTCCATGAACGGAGGGCCTTACTGTACTGCTAGTAGGAGATTTTCAAATATTGTCAGGTTATTCGTAACCCGGAAATGTTTGACTTTCTTTATAAAAGTAAAAAAAAAATCTAAAAAAATCATGAATTTGACAGATCATTTAAAGTAAGTTGATGACAAAAATTCAGAATATCTCGGAGGTTATGCAGCTATTTCCTACAAGAACCATTTAGTGGGTGCAGTTTACGCGTGTCCAAATAGTAAAACATTCTACATTGATTGATTCCACATTATCAGAGATGGGCGAATTTCGAGCAAGATTACTTTTAACCAGACCCCTAAGCTTGTTTTCACGATAATATAAAAATAGTAGTCAAGTCCCATAAGCTTGTTTTCAAGCTGACACGTGGATTCCTACAGAAATCGTTATAACTCCGTTTTTGTTCTAGTGACAACCCTAAAACAAAAAAAGAGAAAATCTATAATCACATCTCTTTTCAAAGTTGTCCATAGAAATAGATAAAAAATACTTATTTTGTAGAAACAGTTTTCACCCTTCAAATCGCATAACGCACCATTAGACTTAGTTACATTTATATGATAAAATAAGTGTTTTGTTTTACATTATCAGTGGTTTTAGTTCCGTTTTCACATAAAAACATCACATGAGTCATTTTTACATTTTTTTTGCATTCAAAATTTTAATACTTACAAATTTTTAAAGTTATTTGTAATAATACAATTTGAAAGCCTATTTCAACTTTCAAAAACAGTTTCTCAATTCAGCTACATTCAGAAATATTTCATTTATTGAGCTTTAATTGCAGAGCAGAAATAACACAAAATTTTTATCAATTTTATCAGTTAACATCTTTACCTACTACTATTTTTTTCAGAGGTCTGAAATTACAAATTATTTAATATCACATCAATTTACTTTTAAATCCAGTAACGATAATATATTTGCAAGCTTGAATAGGTAAACAATATTAGGGAAACAATATTAGCTTACTTTCCTTATGTATTATTCCTTCTGGCATAAATTGGAAATTGTTTTTCTCCACTCACATGAAATTGATTGCCTGATAGTCTGCGGTCAACCGTTTGTCCATAACTATTTAATCTCATTAATCTATATAGTCTGTGGTGTCATTTTATATTTATGTCTTTATCTAACATTCAGTCAGAAAAAGAAGTTTAACAAATATTTGTCATGTCATTTGTTTTATCAATTATACCTTAATATAACAATCCTGATGAATGATCTTACCGAGAGGTTTGAGGGAAGGATAGGCTTTCTTGGTCCACAGCGCTGGGACTGTATTAATGTTTAAACTGTTGCCAACATCCTCCAGG
The DNA here is from genome assembly GCA_936435175.1 of Glyphotaelius pellucidus. NCBI lineage: Eukaryota > Metazoa > Arthropoda > Insecta > Trichoptera > Limnephilidae > Glyphotaelius > Glyphotaelius pellucidus. Next base: position 12,488,124 of record OW386556.1, read on the forward strand.
ACTTCCGACATCACAAGGAAACCCTTCATTGCCTTGAGGAGATCTCTACAAAAATAGTCTTGAGTTTTATTGGTGGGCATATTTGGCAACAGTCTAATACTATATTTGTGATTTGACATCAATATATCCAATCGCAATAAAATGAGAGACAGAAAGATGAAAAGAGAAGAAAGAAAAAGTCATGTATCTGTTCAAAGGTAACCAGCACAATTATTTCAATTTCTGCCTTCCAAATGTGGCCGGTTGGCCTATGTGGATTTGAAGAGCTATAGTTCAGTTAGAGTAGTGAACATATTGGGTTCCTTAGCTTAGACATACAAATAACCATTAAAATAATTCTTTATTAGTAATTACCTGATAGACGTCTGTATGGTACTCAAAAGTTTATTGTAGCGCATTGCTTCTTGCACTACCACAGAATTCAAAGACTCCTCATATAGAAGTGGATACCTGAAATATAGAATAACAATATGTTTTAGTTCATCAGTATGTACTGCTGATTACTGAATTGTAACTTCTCCCTCTTTCTAATAAACAATGCAACAACCTAATATTGTATTGATATTTTAATGCAAAAAACATTACGTTAGGGGGGGGGGGGGGGTTTCTGCATATTATGTGGATTGCTTGCTCCTGCACTTTGATAATATCCAAAAATAATTGGAAAAGATGTGTACAGTCATTATCAAATAATAATGAAAGTGTACTAACTTCTCCGCGATCTGCTTCACATTGAGTAGGGGCGGAGTGCGTGCCAGGATGTCTTTAGCGAAGTTCTCAATAATAGTCTCGGCCGAACCTGCATCTCCTGACACTTGTCGCCCCTGGAGGGTCTTTAGGGTACCTGGAAAAGGTGAATATTATAAAGGTCACAAGTATTCATCATAATTTACATCACCCCTTGTTCTATTCGGGTTAGGTCCTTGCAGGTACGTTGAATGTTTGAAAAAGAATTTTCATTGAAATATATATAGGTGATGTTTCTTTGGACAAATTGTATAATTCCTTATTTGAAATAATATATTTTTTTACATAAAATATATTATATATAATTAAGTATAGTCTGTCAAACAAGAGTAGAAAATATTAAAAATGGAACTACAAAATTTGTAGGCTGGCAACACCAATTTAACTGTCAAATATTCTTTTAAAGTACAATGACACTGAGTGTATAGAAGACATTCTAAAAAACATTTTTGTTCTTACAGAAAAAAAAATTAAATCGAAGAAGCACTGTTGTTAAGGTACCAACTTAATGACGTAAATTTAATTAAATGGTGTTTTACCAAGTGATTTGCTTTCATTTAATTTAACATAAATTTGAATTTAACAGTAGATAGAAAGGAAGAATCACTAATGGTGAGTTTAGTTACACTACTTTTAGATCTGAATGAGTTAAATACATTCAGAGCTAAAATTAGAGACATGATCTAAATCCCGGGCATGCTAGGTACTTAAGCTAATATTAAATAAATGTGAACAATTTCTAAACTGTGCTTTATATTTTATTACAATATTGTTATTCTTCATTATGTTAACACAAAATTGCAAAATCGCAAAGGTAAAATAATAATATACCGCAATTTTAATTTTGAGTTCAGTCTATATTGCAATGAAAAAATATTTTTTTCACTTTCGTGCCTTATTAATTTTTTATAAAAATGTAGGTTACACAGCTTTACATTAACACCATGAGTTATATGTTTAGTATTGCCATATGAACAACAGTGTTTGTTAGTTGTTATGTTTTCTACTCTTATTTGACAAACTGTAGGTAGGTACACATATTTTTTTTTGGAAGCGAGGTCTACTGTTCACAGAACTATTAACTACAAGTATAATATATAGTTAGAGTTGATAAACATTTTAATTGGATATAAACATATAAGATGTTGATAAACATTTTAATTGGGTATAAACATTTTAATTGTGGTTATATAACTTACTTAGACAAGCCAGGGACTCGGACTGAGCGTAACTGATGTTGGCATTGGCGTGAAGTCCAAATATAGCCGGGTCATCATTGATAGGGAGCGTTTTTATGTACATCACATAGTTCTCGAGGCTTGCGTTTGCAGGTAACTGAAAGTATTCAAACATTGCTTATTGGGAATCAAAATACATAAGCCAATGAACTAAATGAAATGCTTGCTAGGTGCTCAAAAATTGCAGAAGCAAAGTGGACATGGATTTTTTTTTTTTACATGAGCTCCACACAGGAGGCCCTGAAGAAAATAATCTCCCTCAGGGCCTATGTCATCTTTGGGGATGCTGTGTGGAGGTTTTTTTTTAAGGAAAGGAAGTGGAGGAGAATTCTGGGAAGGAAAAGGGATTAAAGGGTGGGTAGGAATCTGGAGTTCAGTGTGTCCTGGTCATCCGCCTCCAAGATCTAGACAAACCCCACCCCATGAACCCGGGCACCCCTGCTAAATCACCAAACGTAGCAAACCACTTGGGGTGACCTATGGCAGAGGTGTTGGTTATCCAATAAAGGTTCCCGGGGCGGCGTACCCATTCCCGCCTCCCAAATTGATGGATGTAGCACCTTTATATATTGGAGGACTCTAAGAATGCAAAATAAAGAATGTCTCCTCAATCAATTTCCCTACGGCACATCTGCGCTAAATCAAGTGACTCCCGAAGCCGTTGACTGGCTAAATAACCTCAGCATCCTACATTGACCTCCACCAACTCTCCTTCATCATAAGAAATCTCTTATCAAGTCTCCAATGTTGAAGCTGTTATTCAGATGAGGATGGTCTAGGGCAGCGGTTCTAAACCTGTGGTACACATACCTCTCGGGGTAAGCGAAGCAAAAATTGGGGGTCTGCGATATTGTGTTTTGTTCAATTTCGCACTTAGAATCACTGGTTAAAAATGCTCGAAATCTGACCATTTGTGTGACTTGATTGTTAAATTCATGTAATAATGACAATGTTAAAAAATTTAAAACGAAACATGTCTATCATTACACATGTACACAAGATAGAAAGAGGGTACGGGGTACAACAAATTTGTAGTAATATTCAAAGGGTACACAAGCTCAAAAAGGTTGACAACCGCTGGTCTAGGGGTCAGTTGTTTCACAAATGTGAAATTGTCATCAAATGGGGATTTAGTGCCATTTTTTTTTTTCATTTGAAAGATTCCCGTTAAACGTCGATTCTAGGTCTATTTCAGCTTTCTGTCATATTGTAAAAAGCTGACAAGCTTAACAACATAATAGTTGTCCTCTTCTTCCGATTAAAATTTGTTTAAAAGCTGAAACGGACCAAGGACGGGTTGTTTCACAAAATTTTAACAATTTACCAAATTTCAAAGTTAATATTCAAGTCATGTTAAGGTTCTATTCAAGTTCTCTTATTATATCATTAACGGACAGTTGTTTCAGATAACTGAAATGATAACAGAACTTGAATAAAACTTTCACAGTACATACTTGAAAATTCAAGTTCGACAATAGTGTCGTAAGGCAGCGCCAGTCCCGTCACTCATCTGTCACTCGACCGCCGTAGTTGATGTTTTACCTGGTGGTAGACCCCCTCCTCGTCAAACTTGTGCTTCTCACTCATGACCTTGATGTTGTAGTGGTCCGACAGTAGCGCCATGAGGCAGCGTCGGTCCCACTCATCTGTCACTCGACCGCCATAGTTGATGTGGCCCGTCACGTATGTTAACATCTGCAACATAATCAATTGCAATAAGTTAATTGATATTTGTCTATTATGTCTATTAATTTCCAGTATTAAGGCAACTTAAGATGTGATGTGATTACTAGATGACTGATTGACTGATCTTGACTGTTTTAATCCGAGGAGTTATTCCACATGTTTTGGCAAGGAAATACGAGCTTAGTTTTTGAAAGCTCTATCACTTTTCACACTGTTGAAAATCGATGATTAGCGTGATTTTTATTTTATTTTGATAGTGACAGTGTCACCAAATAAAATAATTAATATCACATCAAAATAATTACAGTGTCACCTTCAAATAATTACTCGCGTTAATTGACGATTCTCGGCCTGTATCAGTATTTGATCAAATTTTGATCAGCCATCAAGCATGACTGTTAGGCTAAAGCTGTGAAATTGCACCTTTAACTCTTCGGGCCTCGTGCATATTTTGTCGGAGGCTCAAAATATTTCCACTGCAATAAAATCCAAATTATTGGAAAATTTCTGAACACATCCGAAAACTAAAAACTATTTTGGATAAAACTCTCTTTTAAATTTTATAAATCGAAATAAACATATAATTTTTGAAATACAAAAATTTTGCATGCAAACATCGAAATGTTTTAAAAATGGTTCACCTTACATTTTTTCTAACTAAAATTACTGATAATGAAAAAAAAACATATAAATATATTACAAATATTATCATTACCTCACTTTTTAGTTGTTCCATGTAAAAATAATTAATAAAAAATTCCCAAAGTTAGTTTTATTTTTTAAAAATTGCGTTCCGAAACTTTGGTTCCATAAAGGTGTACATTTTATTTATTTTGAGATTGATTTTTAGATTTGAATGTAAAGTGTGGTATTTTCTCTTTCTAACACCGTTTAGATCATATTTCTCATTATGATAGTACATATGACATAACGATTTCTATGAGACCTAAATGAGTTGTTCCGAAAAGCAAACAAATTAGCCTGACCAGTTAACCAAAATGCATTCATTATACAAAGAGATAACAATTGATCCACAGGAACGTGAGGCTTCTTTCTATCAAGATGGGACATTGGAACCGTAGATGGATGAGTAATTCTTTATCCTCCTCTCATTTCCAATAGCTATTGACGATTTCCACTCCGAGTTTCTTGAGGTGGTGATAGTGTCCAGCCAATAGTCTTACTATCTCCCACAGTAAGTTTTATCAATTTTAAGAAGTTGCCTGGCCTGTTTGCAATGTTCGTTTTTGAGCACTTTAGATTGACTTGAAAGATTGTATGTTTGCCCGATAAGGTTCGGTAAGGTAAGGTTAGGTTATCCTAGATATTAGTTTAAGAGGTTACCCATAGATGGTTACACATAGCTGTCGATAATGCAGATTATAATAAACACGATTGCAACCCGAAGGTCGAGGCACAGAATCATTCCTACCGCCTGCTGAAAAAGCCATCTGGGCTAATTGTTATCAATAACAAATAAAGTCCAAAGTGTTTTGTTGACCCTGGAGTTTTATTTAAAGAGTTTGTGAGACAAAACCCGGAGATACAGACCTTCAAAGGTATTTCTTCGTACTCCCAGATGAACATCTGCAGTTGCTGTATGCAGATGCGCAGGTCCCCGTCCGTGAATTCGTACGGGACATTGAAACCGAGCCGCCCAAACTTGTTCCTCTCCAGGATCACGGAGTGGAAGAGACACAGGCTGAAGGTCAGCCACTGAGGATCACAATCACTAAATAAATATTACGATTAGGAAAAATTTAACATTGTGGTTATGAAATACTAAAGACAAAATAAGCGTTCTTCATCTCATGAAGGGCAGATAATACATGTCTTGGGCATTCCCAAGACATGTATTATCACGAGAGTGTTTTTAACACTTCCTTACCGGACCGGGGGAACGCACTTACACTAACGAGAGTTTTATGCTGTATCTAAGTTGGTTTTTAAACCACATACTCAATAATTTGGGTAATCTTAGAAAAACTATTTGGTTATCGATTTGCATTAAAAAAATTAATATCGCATTACTACTTTTCTTAAAATTAAATAGTTTATAACAAATTCCGGCAAATAATCTGTGCCACCCGTCCCCCTTCCCCTCTGTTCGGGCGTACCCCGTCCCTATCTGCTGAATGTATCGGGATAATTCTAAGCGATAGCAAGTAATTTCTAAGTTGTTAGTGGAAAGGACTAGATCGCGTTCGTTTACACTGCGCATCTCGTTTACTCTTTTTACAATGCTATAATGTTCGCTTGCCGGTCAAAGATCATTCGGTCTGAGTTGTTTCCGGTGAACGCCAATCGCCAGTCGAGATTCGGAAACAAGGTGTTGTGTTAGCTATCGGCCCGCCTTCTCTGTTTTCTATGGAAAAATACACGCTATGGTGTAAATTCATTAGAATATTAATTATGACTTTATTTATCAAACGATTTTTAAAATGACTACTCAAATACGATGAATATACTTCCCTCTAATTATTATCATAACAAATTACAAAAAAATATGTCATTAACATCCTTTAATAAGCAAAACAAATTGGGGTCCCCGAGTGACCCCCCCTTCGGGTCATGTGTGATTTTTTTCGTTCCGGGACGAAAAGGTTAAGGAAAGGAAGGGTTTACATGCTGAATTAATCATTCCACAGCTGAATTGCTGAGTACAAAGAACAATCCTTTCCAATGGCAGCAAATATCAACCAGGGCAGGCACTCAGGGTGTTTTCCAATATGGTTCTTCTGAGAATCATTTATTGGAATACCAATAGAAAAAAACCCAGCAAATTTTATTTGACTGAAGTTATAATGATGCAATTCTTTAATTGTTGGAATACGACGAGTTTTAAGCTGGACATACACGATGGAGCTAGGTTCTCGATAAGTGATCCGGAGGTTGTTGGTTCAAATCCCGGCACGTGCAAAATTTTATTTGATTGATTTGTGTTTCCACACACCATCATTTAAAATAATAAAATATATATTTGCTGCACGTTCCAGAGTGGAAGATACTCTTAGTATCGCCCTGGTGTAAGACCACCATTCAGAATTGAAATGTTTGAAATGGCTTTAGCGGTGCTTGGTGACTAGATCTGAATAGCCAGGTACTTCCCCACCTTCCTCCTCCTCATTTAATTTTCCTCCCCACTTACCTTCAGCCTCACAACATACCCCAACTGGGGTAGCCATAGTCTCACTGATTTTGAATCAGGGATCTCACACACACGACGGAGCCATTGGCATGGTGATTTGCTACATATAGATTTTGGACACGCAGAAAATCAAGCCGAGCTTGTGGCGCCATCTTAGTTACCCCACACACGTAGAGTTTTAGCTCGTTGGCTCCATCGTGTCTAAGTATACCATACAATGCTAGGTCTCCTAGCTTTGTTAGTTTGGCTAATAAAAAAGACAGTAATGGTATGGTAATGAAATGTCGATTTTGAAATAAAATATTATCTACCTTGAATTTGAGGGTTTTGAGGTCTTCCCCAATAAAGCTTGCGGCAACATCAGCAACCTGACTTGCGTACGCCTTCTGGATGTTGGCCTTGATGCCCCGAGGCGGCTCCATTGTCATTTTAGTTCCTAACAACCAATCACACAACAAGTTTATACATTTAAATAATATATCTTTCCAAATTAATAAACCCATCCATTCAATGGGAGATTAAAAAAAGTACAGATTAATAAAGAGCACATCAATGGCAGAATCTATTGTTTTGATTGCACAAACACGACCCTTTCTCATGAGGCAAGGCATCAGTGAGGGAGGAATCAATAACTCTGGTAGATACTACACAGAAACATTGCAATACATAATGGTAAAATTAACGCAGAATTCACCCTGACAAACGTTTCAATTGTTGCAATCACAAACAGACTGAATGCTGTAGAAATGAGATTGCCTGAGGCGTGTGTGTGGTAAAACTATACATGATCATGTGAAAAACGTGGAGATCCGCAAAGAATGCAAGGCTGATGTAAGCGTAACGTAATAAACATAGTAATAAGAAGGGGACGCTCAGATGGTTTGGGCATGTAGAGCGAATGAACGAGGAATTGAGTGTAAAAAGAATATACAATGCAAATGTGAATGGTAGAAGTCGGGGACGCCCGAGGAAGACAAGGCACGACCATGATCAGATACTTGAGTCGGGCCATGTCAAGAGTCAGAATTCCACAACTCCAGCATTCCAACTCGACACAACCTTCTTGCAGCAAAGAACAAGAGTAAGATAATAAGCCCATCTTTATACATCGGAGAAGTTTTGTCTGCATACAACAAGGACTTACTATGGAAAACTAAAAAGCGAGCCCAGGAATTAAACCACCAATATACCTGGTTCAAAAACGGGAAAGTTTTTACAAGAAAGTCAACTGAATCAAAAATCATCAACATAAAACACGAAAGAGATTTACTTACACTTTAAAATCAAATTTTTATCGTTGACATTCTGAACTTAAAATACCTAAAATGGACACTGATCTGGAAGAACTCACATACCATCTACTTGAAAATGAAACCGTTACTACCAACTCAAACAACACAAAACTATGTCTAAAAAATAATTTGAAAATAATACACCAAAATATAGAAGCATCTTATTACCTATTCTATATCCTTTCTACATGTGTAATCGCACTCCTAACAAATAATTGTGTATTAATTATGTTCCTTATTCAACTTCAAACTTTAAATAAAACCAACATTATACATCTTACTCATATTGAAACCACGACTAATACTTTTCTAATCAAAAACTTAATTTTTTATATAACGTTAAACAAGATGCAACTAAACCGCATTTACTATGAACATTTCAACCCATGTTTTACTTATTTTATTTATTGTATAGCAGCATATACAAGACTAATACTTGGATTAAATATCTTAATCTACCGGTAATTCGTCTTGTATACAAATTTGCTACCCACCTTCTTCCAAACTCATGTTATTTAATATTTGTTGTGATAAAAGTTAATAATCTAATATATACCATATTCTCCGGTAGTTACTATATGAGAGTTATCACTAATAATAACATATGTACTCAGAATATACTCTTACTTTCTTTAATAGACTCCTTTGGAGCTTACACAATTAATATTTTTTTGGATGATTTCTTGGATGATTTCTATGGCATCATTTTGGTGAGAAAATCACCTCAAGGACGCTTTAAAATTACCTTAAAGTGTGTATTGTTCTGTTCAATATTCTCACCATGTACATTTCACTACCATTGTAATTGTTTATTTTGTTCTAAAATATTCACTAAATTCATCTCTTTTCAGCATAATTACTTACCTAGTTCTCATACATTTATCTGGTTTTCCTATATTTTATCTGTTTTGTATAATGTAAATAATGTATTCTTACCTTCTTACAAATGGATTCAATATTTAATATAGATTTTGAACCACAAAATAATGAAGAACATGTATTCAAAAATACACAAGATTTCAAAGTATTTCGCGCAACTAACTCGTTAAATATTATCTCTCAAAATATTAGAAGCATTCGTAAGAACTTTGACAGCTTTACAGTTCTTTTACAAGACCTTGACTCCGACTTTGACATAATAATTTTAAGTGAATGCTGGACAGACGACTCTTACACTGACATCAACTTACCTGAATATTCGACTTTCCATACTACTACCAAACATAACCAAAATGATGGGATAGTTATCTTCGTTAGAGAGTCGCTAAATCCCTCTATCTCTGAAATAAACCTAACGGAAGCAAATTGCATCAAAATGTCCCTAGGATCTGATCTATCTGTTTTTGCTATTTATAGACCTCCATGCTTTAAAAATCTAACACCTTTCCTAAATTCCCTTCAAAAACTTCTGGATGATAATTTAAACACCCAACAACTCATCTTAGCGGGTGACATAAACGTAAACATTCTCAATAGCAATCCAAAAACTAACGAATACCTAAGTCTTTTAAGTCACTATGGCCTTAAGTCAACTATAAACTCTGCCACAAGAACTTCCCTTGAGTCAATTCTTGCATTGATCATATTTTTGCGAAAACCAAAAAAATAACCATTTCATCCATCATTCATACAACAGTAACTGATCACTACACTACTTCACTCGGCATTCGATCGAACATGGAAAAAAAAACAAAAACGCCTACAAATACCACACATCACGTTATAGACTTTAAATCACTTAGGACAGAAATAAGTCATGAATCCTGAACTTCAACACTAAAAGAAAAAGACCCGAACAAAGCTCTTAATGCTTTCCTACTAACACTGGAAATGTATACTTCCAAACACACCTCACACAGAACTCACAAAAACAACGCTCATAAAACATTGAAAATAAAACCATGGATCACAGCTGGGCTAGTAAAAAGTATTCATAAACGTAACATGATGCACATGAGAGTAAATAAAAACCCAAACGACAGTAAACTAAATCACGAATATTCATTATATAGAAATCTCTGTAACAAATTAATTAAGCAAGCCAAATTCAAATTTTACAGAAATGAAATTGAAAAAGCCAAAAATGATCCGAAAAAAACCTGGAAAGTCATAAATGAAGCAGCTTATTTAAAACCTAAAAAGTGCAATAATATTAATAAATTGTCAATTAATGGTTGAAACAAACAACGAACCATACAAAATGGCAAATTATATTAATTCTCATTTTTCTAACGTAGGCCCAGATCTAGCAAACGAAATTCTCACCAATAACCACAACACAAAACAACTGTCATCCAAATACAGCCCTCCCAAACAACCAATACACTCTTTTAATATATATAAACTTAATAAAAAAGAAATTTCTGAACTTATTTTATCTCTCAAGCAACATTGCGCTCCGGGCCCGGATAAAATCTCAAACCAAATTTTGATTAATCTGCATGAACATATTGCTTTACCTCTTCTTCACATATTCAATCAAAGTTTCAGCCAAGGGATTGTTCCGGATAAACTAAAAATTGCCATTATAAAGCCAATTCACAAATCTGGAGACAAAACCCTAATTTCTAACTACAGACCTATCTCACTATTAAATTCATTATCGAAAGTCCTGGAAAAAGCAATGAAAAAAAGACTATTAACCTACCTCGATAAACATAACTTACTCTCAAATTGTCAATTCGGTTTTCGAGCTAAAATGAGTACTGAACAGGCTATATCTGAATTAACTAATTACATTGTTAAAAACACAGATGCAGGAGCCAAAGTAATCGGAGTCTTTCTAGATCTGGCCAAGGCTTTTGATACCATCTCTCACGACATTCTGTACGAGAAACTTAAAAATAATGGTATCAATGGACCGCCGCTCGACTGGTTCATTAGCTATACTAAAAATAGAAAACAAATAGTAGAACTAAATAAATGCTACAGTGATCCGGAAGAAATCAAGTATGGTGTCCCTCAAGGTAGCGTCCTAGGTCCTATTCTATTTCTCATTTACATAAATGAACTTACCGATATTAAAATGGCGTCTATCGAATATAAGGTTATCAGTTATGCAGATGACACGGTAATTCTATTCAAAGCTCCAAGTTGGGAAAAGGCATTCAAAAGTGCGGAAACCGGCATGTTAGAAATAAAAAATTGGCTCGACAATAATTTACTGACCTTAAACATCTCTAAAACAAAATACCTAACATTCAGCAAAACCAGTACTGGGCAACCAAAAACCCTTTCGCCTTTATACCTCCACCCTTATGTTACCTCAAACTATCAAAGCGAACAAATAGAACATACAGATAATGTCAAGTATCTAGGCTTAACAGTGGACCATAAATTAAACTGGGAATGTCATATTAACTTACTCATAAAGAAAATCCGAAAACTATCATTCATTTTTAAAACGATAAGGAACATCATGTCACCAAAACAATTAAAAAATGTTTACTACGCTCTATGTCAAAGCCTTTTAACTTACGGTATTTCGGCCTGGGGGGGAGCCGCTGACAAGTACATTAAGCCGCTTAACTCAACTCACAAAACATTAATTAGGATCATGTTCAAAAAACCCTATCTGCATCCAACGGAAAATCTCCTAATTACAAATAACATACTAGATATAAGGAAACTATTCATTAAAAAGATCATTCAAATTAACTGCATAAAATCCTCACCATGCCACGTAACTCACAAACAAAATACAAGAGCAAAAACGCATAATCAACTTCTTGTCCCAAAAATTAAATCAACCTTTGCCAAAAAGCACGAATCCTATCTCGCACCTCTCATTTACAACACATTCCTAAAAGAAACCACTTTTTGCTTGAATCAAAAAAACCTTAAAGGGTTCTATAAATATTTCAACACTTGGTTACTACACAAAAAAAGGGAATACATCACCAAGTTACTAATAATCCCATCTTAGTCTAATCCTGATTCTCTATTTACATATATGCGATATTTAAATTTTTAGAGATTTATGCTTTCTTATTAATATTGCTTATGTTTTACCCATGTCTAGTTTAATACTTTATATTATTTTGTTGAAATTTTATTGTTTTTAGATGCTAGCTAAACTCTTAAATTTAATAAAACTGATTACTGCATGCATGCGTATACGTTTGTGTATGTATATTATGTTTGTGTGTATGTGTTTATAGGATTAATATGTTTTTATATGCTAATTGTGTATTAATATGTTCATGCACGCTTATTTATGTACCCGTCTCAGAACAGACATCGTCTAGTGAGACGGGTTACAGACTTTTCTTGTATTATATTGTTACTGTAATAAACGCCCGGGTTGCCGGCAATTAAAAAAAGAATAATAGAAGAGTATGTACGAGATGATGTATGAATGTGAATGAGGCGAAGAGTGTGTGCCCAGACCGAGTTGTTTGGTGGTCTGTCCTCTCTGGCGTGATGGTTAGTTAGTTTGCAATAACAATAGTTGTTCATCATAATATTACACAGAAACGAGAGAAAGTGTCCGCGTCAGGTATCTCACCGTTCTGCAGCAGGGCTGAAGGAAAGGCCGGTGATGGCATGGAAGTCAGCCAAATTCTAAAGTCCTTGTGGACATTTTCCACCACTATTTGCTCCACCATCAGCTCCAGGCTTGGCATCCAGCTCGGCGATAGGTGACAGTTCTGAACAAACAAACCATTATAACATATGAGGTGTGTAGAAGCAAAGGCAGCAATCTCCACTTTCGTTTTTTGAAAAAAAGGCAAAGAACACATTGATATCTTTGCCTTTGATACATGTTTTCAAACTCTGATTTTGATGGGAGAAAGCTGAGTTTGTAACTAACCAGATTTTGCAAATTGAGTTTAGGTTCTCAATTCAAATCACAATGAAACTAGAATGACCCAACAAACCCAAAGAATGTTACTATTACATCTAAAATAATAAAAGTTTTTGATCATCTTGTTTATTCTCGTTTTATTTCTATGTCGTATTTTTTACAGATGTTTAGTAACAATGTCACTTGTAGGATAGTTTAGTAATCTAGGGTTAAAGTAGATATGTCACCTGAAAGAAAACCCAGTTGCCATCGTTGAGGGCTGTCTTGAACATGGCCTCAGCCCTCACGCCCTGCCCCTGGCCAAGCGAGATGGCCTGCAGGCGTTTTGTCATCTTCATGCGCTCCGCAAACTTAAACAGCTCTGGAAATAAGACAAACTTACTAAAAACAAGTAACTAAGGTTTAATTGAATGAAGACACTATGAGCGAAACTCAATCGAAAATTTGGAAACAGAAAAATCTGAAAAAGATATTGGCACCTCTGGGACTCGAACCCAGGACCTCTCTCTTTCCGGGCGAGTGCTCTGACCACGGAGCTAAGGTGTCGATATCCAATTCGGTCACTTTTAACTGTACCATACTTCGACTAAGAACCACCCATATTATCTTCATTTTCTTAATGCATATTTTTATCGGCTGCCATCTTTAAGTATGATTGCAAGAATCAAACCCGAACTAAATGCAATCTAGATGGTGTCTGGATAAATTTTTATCCATTTTATTTAATATGTGACATCTATTGACTTTTCTGCAAGTCTAGGACGAATGTTATTATTTTTTTATTTAACTTTTATGAGTAAAACCTAATTTGAAATGGGTATTTCTTTTGTTAAAATTTTTGACAGAATATTATTTTTCACTAGTGGTGTTCATTCTGACATCTCTCTAATTTTTCAACAAAAAAAGAAAATTTTTATTTTTCAAAGCAAACATTTAATTATCCCAGGGAAAAAATTATAAACACTTTCAGCTTCACAAATCCTACAAATATAATATCCCATTTTTTTTGACGTTCTACATGTTATAGATGACAGCATTCCTTTGAACGGCTTACATATTCTTTATGGTTATCCTTTTCGTAAGCGGTGTTTCATTTTTTGTTTAATTAGTGCGAATATAGCGTATCTGGTAAGACGGTACAATTTACACAAATATCATTTTGCAAAAAATAAATAAGTAATTAGGAAAATAGAATCAGCTATTGTTTTGGGAGGTAGGTATGGGTACCGCAACCCCGAAAACTATTAATTATTAAAACTAACCAACATCCCTGCCATGAGAAATCAAACACGCGGCGCCAGGGTGGGACCCAAACGCGATTCCAGCACAGCCACTGACCGGTCAGTTATCCACGACCGGTTTAGTTATAATATAACATCCCCTGATTTTTCACGGGTCTGTGCTAGTAAATAGCAATAAAATAATACCCTCGGCCGGGTCAGTCCCCGTGCTCAGCACGAATATGAGGGGGGTGTTGACTCCGGCTTCGGCGTACATGGCCGACAGGTCCGAAGCCAGCGGCTCCACGAACCTCTGGCCCAGCACCACCACAATAAAGTCCTGCATGCCGTTGGACAGTTTGTCTAGCCGGAGCACCTTTAGAACCAGCAGCTTCTGGAAAGGGCTGAGGTTCTTGGCGAACAGGGCGGGCAGGGGGACCCTGGGAAATTAAAACAAAATTATACCCACTTACCAAGATATAGCAAGGGGACAACAACATAGGATATGGTAAGCATGTTTTGCAATTAATAATATGTACAATAAGGAGAAATAGCCTGTGCGGATCATGGGACTCTTAGATCGTTTAGTATTTTGTAAGGTGCATATGGAGGGTGTATTTTGAAAGGTGCATGTGAACACTTAGAGCCAGCGAAAGAAAGCGTATAGTCACCCTCGAAATGCGGTACTGGAGAAAAATGGTCAGGATTCCATGGACAGCAAGATGCACAAATTTATCCATTCTGGAAGAGCTAGGCATCCACAATAGGCTTTCAACCATCTGCTTACAATGCATTTTAAGATACTTTGGCCAGTTTGCTCGCCAAACTGAGGACTCCAACTTGGAGAGACTCATGATTACTGGTAAGTGGAAGGCAGAAGAAGCAGTGGAAGGTCAATGCGTTGAAGTGACCAGGTATCACTGGTGTTCTTTACGTCGGTGTCCTTGGCTCTCCAAACAGCGCAGAACCACGACGAGTGGAGGAGCCTCCTCCAACATGGAAAATGGAGTAAGGATCCCGATCCTCAACAATGAAGAACCGACTTGATGTTCCCCGTCAAAATATTTCCAGTAAAAATGTCCCAAGTTAAAATGTTTCCAGTAAAAACGTTCCTATCCTAACCTTTCAATACATTTATTTATTGCTGAGCTAAAACTGACTAGGAAGGAATTTTGGCAAGGAATGTTTTGACCGTGGATATTTTAGAGGGAAGATTTTAAATGGGGACATTTTTGCTGGGAACCCCTTGATAGGGAACATTATTACTACAAACATTATTATCGGCCACTGATTCCGCCACAGACATAGTTAGAGAGGGTGGCCAAGGAGAGAATGTTTTGCCACATCTTAAATAAGGAGAAATAACCTATGTGGATCATTGGAGTCGTAAATCTTTTGGTATTCTGTGAGGTGCATGTGGAAGGATTCTACCAGGGACACATAGTTAGGGAGGGTAGCCAGGGAGAGGATGTCTTGCCACATCTTAAAAGAAATCCAATCAGGATCAGGGTTACGTAGCTCCTGGAATAAATGGAAAAGAAAGTAAGGTTAAATTTACTTACTAATTATAGGAACCTACATTAGAACTAACGTTCATTACAAATAAAAAAGTATCCCATAAAATGCTAATTCTTGGTTGTATGACCCACGCATGGGCAGTGCCTTAGTGATTCCTATTACTTACTTTTGTTTTTTATTTTATATGTCACTAGCGAGTACCCGGCATGCACTGCAATGTCAATCAAATAAAGAAATTGTTTCTTCCTGTATGTCCTTCACATGAGTCCCCCATTCCCATCCCACTCCCCCTCAAGCATTCCCCTTCCATCTTCCCCGCCTGCCCCAGGATCTCCCCCCTGAGAACCACACCACTCCTGTGTTCCCCTTCTATCTTCCTACCCTTCTCGTCCCTCCTCCCGTGAACCCTCCCCTACTTCGTTCCCCTCTCCCTGCCGCCAAACTACTGAAATACACACATTTTCAAACAACTTGCTGTCGTAAAATTTTTACACAAATTTCATAATGTCAGAGACTAACATTATATATAGAAAACTTTGCGCACACAAATATAAAATAACCAAAGTTTCAGCGCAAACTGATGAATGGTATAAGAAATAATAAGGGATAAACAAAGAAACAATCATTTATAGATATTATTTTGATATGCACATAATAGTTAAAAATTAAAAAATGTATGCCCTTTATGAAAAAAATAATGGGAGAAAATAAAGAGAAAAAAAAAAAAAAAAAGTTTAATTTTTACATCACAAAAAGATCTTTTTGTTGGGTTCAGAGAACTATGGCATCCTCATTAGTATAGTATTTTGAAAGAGCCCAATATTTTCTAAATTCGTGGATGAAGCTTGATAATATCCCCTTCAGCTCAGCTAAGATGAAAAAAATAGATTTTACATTAAAAATTTACACAGAGAGGAGGCGTTTTTAAACAGATATGTGCAGGGGTCTTTGTAGCAAGATGAGGGAGTGAAACTGGGTCCCAAAGTGGGAGGAAATATAAAATTATTAAATTATTTCACAGCCAAGCTGTAGAAGCACAAATACGAGATTTTAAAGTCACTTTAGTTAGAAAATGTCAAGTTAGACGTTTCAATTATTGGAAGTGCACTAATGTTGAACGAAAGGAGGACATAAAACAGATAAAGTATTTGATATATTTAACTGACACTCCTGGCCTGCGCCCCGTTGAGGAAGAAGAAGTACTCCATGGGGTCGATCTGCCCCTCCTGCAGCAGGATGCGGATGCACAGCAAAAAGGCAAAGTGCATCTTGTGGCGTTGGAAGAGGCCACGGCACGCCTCCGCATACAGTGAGAAGGTCAGGTAGTTGATGATGGTCTCCAGGCGAATCGCTATCTTATCTGAAACAATTATTTAAATGCATCAGATAAACTAAAGTTAATCATTTAGAAAGGAAATATTTATTTATTTATTTAAGGAACATTAACAGTCTTAGTAATACAATAAACATAAGAGGATGATAAAAAAACAGACCAATTATTAATGTTCACAGATAGTTATTTAGAAACAAGACTAACTGAATATAAACTAGACTATTTAAAAAAATAATAAGAGTACAAATGTGAATTCAACAAATGGTAAACTAATACACAACATTAAAATAAGTGTGATTATAACTGAAATAGACTGCAAAATAGGGATTTGGGTTGGGAAGGGTAAGGGGAGAAGAGGGATAAGGGAAAGTTGCCAAGTAATATAAAAATATTAGATACAATTAATTCATGTGTTATTCGCACCTAAAATGTTATACAGTCAAGTTCTGTAGCGACAAATATGGCACAACCATAGTTACAAATCCACAGTATTTGAAATGTTTTTTTTTAAAAATATTTAATTAATGATGACAATATTTAGCAACTCCCAAAAGAAAGAAAAGATAAAGTCACATCTAGGAATCGAGCCCAGCCTTAGCCTTGCCGGAGCGGTGCTCTACCACTGAGCTAATGGACCCTATTCCTTTCCGTCATATTTAACTTCATACTTCGACTAAGTTTACTCGTAAAGTTAAAATAAATATATTTTTTTTAATATTTGAGATATTTACAGATGAGGGAGAGTGGTGACAATCCATGGTTAATTTTCTCCTGGGCTCGAATTTCACTTCCCATAGTGCAAAGGTAGGGTATCCTGCCAGCTACTTCTTGCAGATGGGTTGTTTCGGATGAGTTGGCTTGAGTTAAAGCCCTTAGGGTGATTTTCAACAAAAATGGTGTTGCACAAATTATCCCAATATTATTAATAACTCTTGTCGTTTTGTAGGGTATAAAGGACCCTACAAACAGATACTACGATTCAAAGGAAACATGCCGAAAGGGACTGGCAAATTGGCGTGGAACAGACGTTTCCTTTGGCTAGGAAGGATGAAATCAGATTGTCTATAGGCACCATAAACCTCTATGTTCCTAATGACTATCGACAACAATTTTAGTACAGAAGAATGGACGTTTCCTTCGGCTAAGATGGATGAAATCGGATTGTCTCTAGGCACCATGAACCCCTATGTTCCTAATGATTTTCGACAACAGAAGAGCGATTCTATATCTTTTGTGAGATCGAGATAGATATCGGGCGAGATCTCCTGTCAGATTTGTGTGATTTTCTACGGCTGTTAAATGCATAAATAATCATGCATACTTGCAGGAAGTCTTGTTTAAAATGACCTAAACTAAAATACGTGACAGCTCACAGCTGAAATTCTGACATCGGCCCATAGAAAAAGAAAATAATAGTCATAGTAAATCACACAAATCTGACAGGAGATCTCGCCCGATATCTATCTCGATCTCACAAAATAAATAGAATCGCTATTCAGTTTTAGTATAGACTGTGTTATCATTCTGCCCATAAAACTAACTAACCAACGATTCTGTCAGGAAGGGGGAACATTGTTGCTATAGAAAGCTTCCTGTGACTATGGGTCTGTGGGGATAATGTCACTCACTATTGGGCTCCGTGTTGGTCATGCTCTTAATGAAGATCCTGATGAACCAGGCCAGGGAGTGCTGGTACATGGGGTCAATGGTGGACAGATCGGCCACGCAGAAGAACAGCACCCGGCCCCTCTCGGCCACCGGGATGTACACCTGCCGGGCCACATCTATGTCCTTCTGGGTTTCCTCCGCCTCTTTTACTTTTATCTAAAAACAGTTCACTATCTTAGGTTAAGTTGATCCAGAGACAGTAGAATTCACAATGAGGCAAATCACAACGGTTAGGCAGGTTGAGTTTTAGACATGTTACAATAAGAAATTTCAATAATTCAATTAATTAAATTTTTGATCCAAAAGGACACCTCAGCGACATCTATGGCCCAGTTGTTGTCATTACTTAGTTTACGAGCACAATACAAATTAGCAGTGGCGGTTCTTCCTAAGGGGACCGTGGGGACTGTCCCCACTAGAAATTTCAGAAACCTGCCAAGAAAAAAAGTCAATTTTTTGTGTTCACAAAAAATAATGAATGCATTCTTAACATAAAAGTAATTACCAATTTAGAAAAATAATCTAAATATTTAATACGAGTAATTTTTAAGCTCGAAATTTGAAAAGTTTCAACGAACGAACGAGCGACCGCTCTGCTCTCTTCCTTGTAGCATACTAACTAATACTAACGCGATCAGCGACTTGGGACTTGAAACTCAGCACTCGGCGCATACTAGCTAGAACTATGCGCACAGCATTCTGCGCACTTAGGGGTCATCCCGAAACGTTTTTTCCTACTAATATGAAATTTTTATTTGCGCTAAATATTTTGTATGAGATTTCTAAAATCTGCGCACGCGCATTAGGATAATCTTTCCGGAATCGTAGGGATAACATGAGTGATCCCCTAGCGCAGCGAATGTTTGCTTTGTTCTAAACGAAGTAGGTCAAAGGTCAATTATGCACGGGCCGGAATTCGCGTTAGTCGTTTTGTAATCTTGTGATATTTTAGAAAATAATACTTTTGATATCGATTGATTGGATTTTTTTTATAGTATCATTCTCGTGGTAAAACACCTCAAAGGCGCTAAACCGAAGTTGGTACGATTATCTTGTTATTTTTGTTAAAATTCATATTTATGAATGTAAATAACTATTTGGTGTTTCTGGTTTGGTGGATTTTTTTTAGCGCCATTATCGTGGTAAAAAACCCCAAAGCCGCTCTAAATCGAAGTTGGTACGATTACCGTGTGTTATTTTAAAAACTTCATACTTATGTATGTACCTATTTGATGTTTCTGGTTAGGTGCGTGATTTATCCTTCTATCTTTTTTGTAAGAAATATAAAATATATTCGAAAAAATGAATGAAGTCGACTTTTTACTGAAAAATAAATTCAGTGCACTAACATTTAAACAGTAAATATTAATGTATAATATACTATACCCATATATAAATATTGTGTATATAGGTATAGTATATGTGGTCTTGTACTCGCACTTTCTGGCAGTGAGATTTCAACATCTTCACAAAAAAAATGACAGTCCCCACCACCGAAAATGTGTTCGAGCCGCCACTGCAAATTAGTATCCCCAATAGCTCACAGAGATCGCCATACTACCATTTTGTGATATACTGGTTTTTATTTATAACCGACAATAAAGAAAAAACTAAAACATATTATGATGCCTAACCAGTTGGCTTTGGAATTGTTTAGAAAAAATTAAGGTAGCAAGCAAAAATTTTATCTGCTAATTTGGTGTGCTGTTGGTTAATTTAGGTGTTTGTACATTTGTTAGATGAAGGTTGGGATGTTTCACAAAAATCAAAAGCAACATTGTCATCAAATGGTCATCAATTTTTGTTTTTTTGACATGCATAACAACATGACAGATTATCTAGGTTAGGTTAGGTCAGTAACACCAGACTCACCGAGATCTCGGCGCTCTTGATCTTGATGGCCTCCAGCGTTTCGATGAGCTCCACGTCGTCCACGGGCGAGCCAACGCTTTCGCAAAGACCCACGAGGATGCGGCTCTGCATGGATGCCGCCTGTGCCGCCATCTGCGCGCTGTTCGCCACCAGCATCACGCGCTGCTCCTCCAGCTCTGCACGCTCCTCCGCCACGGCTATGGAGAGGAGCTGCTCTTGAAGACCTCTGGTTTGGGCAAACAAAACAAGAAAACAGATGCTTTATTTTACAAAATGTTGTAGCAGTAACTACCCGACTAAACTAGGGTTTTAAAATAATTCTGATCGTTCTTCATTAGTCGCACAGTCGTTGCATTGCTTACCCCAACCCGCCCCTGGGGCGACTACTTAGCTAGCCTATTCTCTCATTCATCGTCCAGAGTTCTTGACCGTATATAAGGGCAGGGCGTTACATTGATAACTTCTTCTTGATATTATTATATTACTTCTATTTTCTTATCATTGGGCTGTAAAGAGGACGCAGCACACCACTTGCCGCACCTATTTCATCAATTAAAATTTTTTTTTATTTGAGAACTGTACAAGAGTTCCAACCGTCTGCAGCTAATGAGACTATAGCATCCCCAACCGGGGTTTGTTGTGAGGCTGAAGGTATTTCAACAAACGTTTCGATTATGAATGGTGACTTTTCAGGGTGATACTGAAAGTCAGGGCCGGCCCTGTGCAGGGGCAATTGGAGCAGTACGCTCCAGGTACTGGCTTGCCAAGACGCCAAGGAGCTGAGGCGCTGATAATATCTAACACCTAACATACGCCGTTTGAATGTATCCACCACTCTAATAAAATGATGAACTAAATAAAGTACATAAGTAATGCTGACTAACGTCTGAACCAGTGCAAAGTTGACAATCTGCAGTTTGACGGACACCTCGGGGCTGTAGTGCGGGTTGGCTAGCTTGGTGGTGATAAACAGCTTGAAGTCCTCTGCGTACGGAATCACCGAGTCTCCCACCTTCATCACCAGCTGCCCTGCCTGGGTGTAGGTTTGTTTCTGAAATAAACCATCACGTCTTTGTAATGATTTGTACGGCACAAATAGACCTATTCTTTAGTCGTTCCCTCATTGTAGAAGATCATGACCCACACTTAAACTGGCCTCTTGAACTAGACTTTTCCACTCCTGATGGACGCAAAGGATCCAGGTTCGAGTTCCCAGTTTGGCATGTAGGCAGACAGTTAGACAGCCTTAGATGCCTAGCTCTTCCAGAATGGAAGATGCTTAGAAATAAGTGAGTATCTGTGATTCAACCATCACAATGGGGTCGTTTCGATATTGACAATAATAAATTATTTTATTGACAGCCCATACCTCCTGGAATGCTATAAATTGTTTTTACCGAACAACTACCGCCAGTGTCCATACCACAACCTGCTACGCATTCTACAGGGCAGAATGAACATGCTGGCCCAGCAAAGGAGGTATGGTGCTGCTAAATGACATCTCCAGGTCTGTTGAAATTTTCGACATTGATCTTGAAGAATTCAAGAGTCATTTAGGTAAGAACTGTAAAATATATTATTGTTTAATTTTATGTACGTATTTATTTTTAAGTTACGTAAATTATTTCATGTGTATTGTACCTAACAGGATTACTAAATCTGTAATTTTTTTTTATATGAAATACCGCACTAGAGTCCCAACTGCTCCCGTCTGGAGCCAGTGAGACTATGGCATCCCCAATTGGGGTATGTTGTGGGGCTGAAGGTAGTGGGGAGGGTAAGGAGATAGGGGAGAGGAAGGTGGGGAAGTACCTGGCTATTCAGATCTGGTCATTAAACACGGCTAAAGCCATTTCAAGCAATGTTTCAATTCTGAATACACCAGGGTGATACTGATAGTATCTTCCACTCTGGAACGTGCCGCAAATATACTATATATTATTTTTAAATGAATAAATTGTGAAATAACACAAATTCATCGAATAAAATTTATTTGTATATGTAATATGTTAAAACAAAATAAAAGATTGGTAAGCCTGGCTGTCCATTTTTTTTCCAGCATTCTTCTCCGGTATTAATATTTAATAGATAAAATATACCTTTAAGATAGGATCGAGAGAATTGTCCAGAGTCTCTCCAATATTTTCCAAGAGAATTGGTTTTCCGAATCGAATGGCTGTCTCGAACACCCGCAGCAGATCTCTGTCATTCTGCTTACAAATTAGGAGACCGTCTTGTTTGCACTGGAAATAAAAATTAAGCAGTCTTCTATAGGGTATAGCGTATATAGTGTAGGGAGTGTGGCGAACCCATCGTTCGGGGAGTGGAAACACAACTTGCAATAGCCATCCCAAGCCAAGGTGTGAAATATCATGCTCAGGCTGAATGTCCTGGGGAACAGTGTCACAAATGGTGCCTCCGAGAAAGAGGGTCACATCTCAGAATATTTAGACTTTACTCCAGCACTCAGGGCTCTGCTGGAGTGGACCTTCTATTTTCCTAGTCACTTGTGGGACAAAAAATTGGACCATTCAAAAACTAGGGGCCTTTGGGGGAACCTAGAAGTGCTGAGGCGACCTCCGTGGACTTCCTTAGTGGGGCCTGCAGGAGGAGCCAAGTGGAGAAGCCGTGGAGAGGAGAGCTGAGGCCATCTCCATGAACTCTTCCCTTGTGGGGCCTTTAGGGAACCAAGGAGGAGTGAAGAGGAGAGTTTAAGTCCTCTTCTCTCCCGGGGCCCTCGGGGAGACAAGGTGAAGTGGAATCTTCCCTTGTGGGGCCTGAACCAAAGAGGGATGAACCCAGGAGTGGAGAGGAGAGATGAAGCTATCTTCCCTCATGGCGCCTTCAAGAAACCAAGGAGTAGTGGGAGGAGAAATGAAACCCTCTTCCCTCGTGGGGCCTTCAGGGAATCAAGGAGGAGTGAAGAGGAGAAATGAGACCTGGGAAGACACATTGTAGAACCAGAAAATATAGCTTTATTTCCAATGACAACCCTGGTGAACTTTATAAAGGGGACTGGGATACTGTCAAAGGAATGAGGTAAAATAGGAGATAGCACAATGGGCCTATGGCCTAAGTGCGCACGGAAACTATATGTAAACCGTCTCTGCTCTTTAAAAAAAAAAAATGGGGTCCATTGATTTGGACATCCAATTTGAAAGAATGGAAAGGGATTGAGAATTGAATGTGACTTAACCGCTTGAAGTCTGGTGTATCCACCAGGGATATTTAACATTTGTGTCTGTTGAAGTCCAGCAAATACGTTAGTAGCTCAAGCGCACTTGATTTTATTTTATTTATAAAACACATGTTACATCATTGTGACATTTATAAAAAGTAGATATATTAAGTCACCATACTACGCGGCTGCCTGTTTCATGGTGACTAATGGGGTAAAGTTACTTTGTATGAAATATAAAGGCTAGTGTAAACATATGGATTGTAATCATGCTAAAAATTGGTTTCGATTTTGAATTTTGAAAAATGTCCTTAAGAGTACTAAAATATATTTCTTCCACTTGGGAAGCAAATAAAACATGATAATATTATTCTAGCCTTTTGTTTTATCACTTTTCCTGTGAAAAACTGCGATGCAAAAATGGAAACGTCACCAACCTTGCAATGGATTTCTTATATTTGTTTATGTGATATTATATGTTATATACTATATTTAGGTAGATTCATTGTGAAGGACATATATTTAGCTTTATAAAAATATAATGGAAATCATAAAAATATTTTTGGACTCATCTTTTTTTTTATACTTTTTAAATATAAAATGAGGGAGAAAAAAATCATTTCTACGAATATAAGTAGTTAATATAAAATTGAGAAAAATACATAAACACACTATCGGGTAAGACAGTACAATTTACAAAAGCATTGTTATGACAAACAAAGGTGAGAAATAAATTACCGTCCATAGCTAATGGCAAGAAAAATGCCATTTTACAGGTGTCACGCAAGGGGGTCAGTATTTAGCGGGAGCTCCCCAACCCACGTAAGCAAAGGACTGTTAATAACAGTTTCCTTTGGCTAGTACGGATAAAATCAGAGTCTGTAGGCCGCTTATGGCTGCAACATTGACAGAATTTACAGTAAAACCTGAGAAGAGGTTAATCCATTGGCCACAGAATTAACGAGCTAAAAAATTGGCTTTCACCACTGAATTAATCTCGTACCAAAAATTGAAAACCTGCCTTGACGTACTAAATCCATTGTAACTTTTGAACTATATATTCAAATGAATTAATTTCTTTAAATTTATTTGCATATTAGAATAAGGTAAAGAAAAACATAAAAATAAAAATTTAAGAAAACTAAAATATGTGAAAATACGGATACAAATATAACCTTGTCTTTTTTCGTAGGTTTTTTTTAACATTTTTATTCTTAAAGTTACAAAAAAAACATAATATTCATAAATCTAACATTAATAATTTTTGTTATTTACTTACATGTATACTAATTACTAATAAAATAATTTGGTATGATAGTCCCCAAAGCAATCAGGGACTTGCAGGGTCACTGCCAAAAGCCTAGAACCACTCGCAATTTTGAAGAACTTAAATGGCGGCTGGTTGCATACAAAACTTGGAACAGAAATATCAGGGAAAAAACATAAGAAACATATTATTGCCAATTCTACGAAATGAATAATTTATTACCTACAGAGCGTTCGGCATTTAAATTTTTTTTTCAAAAAAGTCACTGTCGTGCTGGTTTTCCGATTTTTGGCGAACCTACTCTAGGCCGGCGGCTTGCCGGGGTTTGTGGTTAAGTACCTGAGTTGCACACCCGGCAAGCTGCCGGGGTTTGTGGCCAATGGGTTGAAGGGGACCCCGAGGTACAGAAATCATTCAAAACCACCAAAAGCAATTTATTGTTTATGAGAAATAGTTTGGGATACGGGCGAATTCTCACTCATATTCATTTTTGGAGTTGCAGAAAAATATACTTGGAAAGTGGGCAGTTGGCCAGTTGGGAATCTCGGGTTCTGTGATTCAAAATGTCAGGTTCCCACGAAGGTGTAACAAATTCAAACCATAACCTAGCTAAGTCCTACACCATTATGGTGGTATTAGGAGGAATTAAATTATTGACAGGTTATCTGTTATACATATAAGTCTTTATTTTAAAAAATAATAAAAAGTATGAGGTGGAGTCAGGGTGTGTGTATTACCATGGATTTGATCCAGTTGTTGGCCTGCCCCTGCGGATCGATGAAGAGCGGCCACCGTCGGGAATTCATCACGAGGACGGCGCTCTCGGTGGACATGGTGTCTTGAGGGAGGGCGTTCAGCTGCCAAGATCTGCAAAATTATGTTATCATGTATAAGTGCCAAACACAGTTTTGCAATGGCGGTGAAATGAATACGGCATTGATGATGTTGTGCCTCACCGCAGGTATCGATGTTACGAAAGTACACTAGAAGTTATCGCACCGTTATAACATCAACATCTTATCCCTAACTGTGCATTATCGTGTTTATTTTCGTGCAGACTCGTTGAATGAATTATTTGTGATTTATATTTTCTATAGCTTGATTGTGTACAAAAAAATAATGCTCGATCTCATCAATATCTAAAAAAATAAAGCGAAATGTGTCGAAAAGGCCATTTTGTACTATGCCTTTTCAATTATTTTTTTAACTAATATTAATTTTATTTACGAAAAAAAAAAAAAAACTTAAAAAACGCAATTTCGGCGTGGAGCAGGTGGAACAAAAACAAAAAAAGGCTTGGAGTGGAAAGGGTTAAAGTCATTTCAACCACCTTATGACAACGGGCTCTCCAAGAGTTGTGATGGGGTTGCAGCCTGGCGTGTGAGGTACTTTACACTCTTTTATCTTCACACTCCACTTTTGAAACAGATTCCGCCGGAAGTTGTCAGTGAAAGGGGTGAGATACGCCACAGCACCTAGACAGAAAAGCTCATCAAATTATATATTCAGAGACAAAAAAAGAGAGGGTTTTCATCTTCCCATGATGGGCATTATTTTAACCCCTAGAAAAATTTTGGGAGACATTTTTCCAGACATCAAATACCCATGGAGTTTTTTCGAGATATTTCTCCCAGCTTGACACGGATTCATAAAAGTCAAGCTCTCTTATTTTTTATTACGGCGAGATATAAGATTAAACAGTAACAGAAAGAGAGAATACCATCTTTGTATATGCATTTAAAAGTTTACCATAAACGCTCCTAAAATATTTTAAATAATTCTACGAAACAACATTTAGCATTTGAAAATTATTTGTCAATGTAAAATTTTTTTAATAAATATTTTTATATAAAATGGAAAAAAAAACAGAGATACAAAACTTTTATATTACCCTTGTCTAATTAAATATATTTTTTACTTTCGAGTGTTATGGTAATTATAGTTTTATACAATAAAAAACCATTGGTAACCGACTTTAAAATTTTTATTTTTGTTGGCATTCAAAATTTCAATATTTTTAATTGCGTAATATGTCAATTTACTTTGCAAAATATCGAGACATTAAGAGTTAACATTGTCAGCCTTTAGAAGCTAAAGAATTTTACAAAGGTTCCGCTCTTAACACATTGTGATCGGGCAGTTTTCGGCCGCATATCGTGCTGGTAACGGGTGATTTTTCGCGTAATTTCGCGCTAACGTAGACCTCTAGAAAAATTGCGATAACTTCAAAAATATTTGTTTGATTTCAATAATTCTTTTTGCAAATTATTTATTTTATTTCATTTTATTTTATTATATTTAGAAATGTATTCTTTATCGTTAAACTAGTGCAGAATTTCACATAAAGCAGGAAAGTTATGAAAAAATTAATATTTACACTACCTAGGTACCTACCGTACACCCCATCTATTGTTCTCAAAAGGTTTTTACCTGCATGGCTACAACCCTACAGAGGCTATATAGCGAAAACTCAAGTATATTGGAACCCGCATTTTAACGTGACCCGCGCTCCACTAACAATCTATCAAAAACGTATAAATACGTGTTCCGCTCTCTAGCATTAATTTGCTAAACACGTATTAATACGTGATCAGATTACAATGTGTTAAATAACTTATTTGAGATCATGGTTCATTTCCATTCTGTTGCTTCCAGAAGATTTTTTAAAAATCGTAATTATGAGTATTACAGAGAGACTCACATGCACTGATAAGGATGTCTCCAGTAACATTGAGTAGGTCCTGCTCCAGTGTGGCGATGGTACTGATCCAACGTATTTTTTCACTGCCGAGACCGCTTATCAATCTATAAAATGATTAGTATTATAATATCCGTACATATAGTGTTAGCTGCAAATTAGAATATTACTGCCGTAGACATTTGGTTCACACATCCGGCACCAGAGGTACTGTTCTCGCCTCTGACCTCAGCTGTTCCTGTCTCGGTTGGCAAAAAAGGAATGCACTGGACCTACTTGACACCCACAAGCAATTTTTTTATTTCAATGGCCGGATTGAAATGGAAATATGCAACATAATTCTGCTGGTTATTATTATTATTGTTTTTTAAAAAGTGTGCTGTGAAAATATTTTATTATAAACATTCGGCATTTTATTTATTGCTAACAGTTGAATTGAAGGAAAAGTTTTATCGATAATTATCATTTTTTACATGCATTTAAAAAATACAAACCTTTGATTAAACTTAACGACAATAAGAAACGAAAAAATACTATAAAATAGGTAGGCAATCTACCTACCGAATCTCACATCGATCATCTTCCTCAGTGTTATGTCAAATTTGAAAGATTTTATGATTGTATTCATATTTACGAAATTAATATTAAATAGCACTACTTTCCCCTGTCGTATATGTATAAAAATAGTTGTTTCTTATTGTCATTGTTGAATCAAAGATGTTTTTTTGAAGTGAAAACTTCTTTAGCACCGTTGTGATTTCAAACTCGATGAAACAAAAAAGAGACAAACATGTGCATCTATAGGATTTAGCCTGCGAGAGAATGAGATAGAATAATTGGTCCCCTTTTTGTGCGGTGCTTCGTAGCCTATGGGTCTCCTCTTTGTACGGTGCTTCGTAGCTTCCCCACTCTTGTCTACTTTAATTTTCTGAAGGTTTCACTTCTACAGCGTGTGAACTGCACATAATTTGAAAAAAAATGCATACTAACCTTTTTACGATGATGCCGTTAAAGAATTTGCAATACCCATGGACGGGCAGATTTATCGCGAATTATAAATCTCATTTTAATAGAATATAGTCTCAGTTAAAAAAATATTCAAAGACGTATTGCGTCGTGTACAGATGACGGCTTTTAGGCGATCGGTTAACATTTCATTATCTGAACAAATATAATAACGTAATTGCGTCGTGTATATATGACGCTCTTCTTCTCTTCTATGAGGCAGGCGGTCGGTTGGCATATGTGCATTACGCTCATCGCAATTAGGTTAAAAACGGTAGTAAACACAGTTTACCGTATCAAATAACAAAATGACAAATGATTGGGTATTGCAATCTTCAGAATATGTACATCAGTTGGGAATGCTGTTTGTTCTACCGGTGCTGTAATGGAAGGTGAAAACATGCTCTGAAGAACATGTATCATTGATCCGTTGAATGAGTCCGTTGATGGAGAGAATAATATACCTCACAGCCCTGTCCATCCTGGCCATGCACTGGAAAATCTCCTCCTCTGTCTTGGCTTTCTCCGCCTCCTTCTGCTTGAGGTAGAGGTTGAGGCGGTCGAGCCCGTCGATGAGGCGCTGCATCTTGTCCTGTGCGGCCTGCAGCACTCGTTCCGTCTCCTCCAGTTCGGCCTTGGCCTGCGCCAGCGCCGCCTTCTTCGGCTCCACGGACTTGTTCACGTGGTAGAACTTATACATGGCGTGCACCCACTGGCAGAGGGACTGACAGGCTTTGGACACCTGCAAAAATTAGAATACTGAAAAATAAGTTGACTGCCATAGAGGTATGATAAAATAAAGTAGTGTTTTATGTATTACATACTTATTTATTTATTCTGACTGTTTACAAATGTTATAAAATCTCAGTTAATAAAAAAAATAGGTAGATACAATTACAAAAATCTACTTGGACAAAAGATACATTTACGTACATCTAAATAGAGATAAAAAAAAAAAACAAATAAAATACAAATTACTTTTTATGATTTTGTAAAATTTCACTCAAATGACAAATAAATAATACAAAGAGAGGTAAGAGACAAGGTGATGATACATAATATATTTAGCTCAACTTATTTTTTAGCAATAGAAGAACATTTTTTCTGAAACTATATAAATTATCAACGAAAATATATCTACATATATACTACAAACGTTTAGCTCAATACATATTGCGAAGACACGCATTACGTAGATACATTTATACATCAAACAACATAAAAAAGTACACAATAGTGTACAATACTAACATTAATTGAGAATATTTAAAACAACTGAAACCCTTTTCCATTTGATTTGGAGGGGGTTTGTTTGTGGTGCAGAGGGGACTCTCGCGTCCGATAGCAAAACTATGCCGACATTAGCCCAAGTCCAAATGTGGTAATGCAATGTGACAGTTGTTATTTTATGCAAAAAAAGTTATTCTTGCTTAAAAAGCAGTTATTTTAACGCTACAAAAAGACACTTTCCCGGGGAAATGTTTTGGCTTTACCAAACTTTTTGGCACTGTTTTGCAGTAACACAACATACAGCGTTACATATTTTGATTACAAAGGTATTTCAATATAGACATACGTCAAAGGCCGACAAGGTCAATGTGGTCATAGGTTGACTAAAGTGGTTGGGTAATAGGTGGATATACCAGTCTCCATTAAGTAGTCACTTTTTTCGCTAAGCATCTCATCAATAGTCGAGGATCTTAACCACTTGAACACGGAGGTCGGAAAAGAGCGATGCATAAACTGGCTCAGAGATCTTGATGTCCAACTATGATTCCTACCACTATCACCACCGAATTATGAAATTGCTGTCATAAGCAAAAAGGCAGCTAGGAGTTTGCAAAAGTCATATTCTGATGTACTTTTATTATAATAGGTTGACAAACATGAAAGGTCAACATAAGCTGCATTTTTGCTTATTTAGAAAAGAAGAATGCTTTGGTACCTTCTTAATCTTCTCCGGCTCGTAGCTGGGGTCCAGCACGTACTTCTTGAGATTCTTGATCATGGTCTCCGTGATGGACTCCTTATCAAAGTTCATGAGGCTGTCGAGGAAGGCACCGGGGTCCGATAGCATTTGGGAGCCAGGCTTCCAGTAGTCTAGCTTCTTCTCACCGGGCTTATCTCCAGCTATCTAGAATTTTTTTACATTAATATAATATGGTCAAGCGTGAGAATTTCAGAAGACCAAATATATATTTTTTTTTTTAAAAGAAAGACAAACATTCCCGGGTTATGAATAACTTGACAATATTTGAAAATCTCCTAAAATCTCCTAAACTAAGCGGAAAATGTTGCTTGTGTCGTGATGGAGGCATGTACGGATGCCGCTGATGTAGCGCAGGACAGGGACGCCTGGAGGCACCTTGTCGTGGCAATGAGTACCTGACCGGAACAGAACAAGGGGAAGATGAGATGAGATATATAAGTACAACCACAATATTTTTGAAGAGCTGTAAATAATGCCCTTTTAAAAACTGGGATAGCTCCGCTGGACATGACGATGACGGGTGTGGGAAGTATGGTAAATAGTAACAGAATGTTAGATATATTTATCTCAGTATTTTTCGGTTGACAGACCGCCATTTAGAATCCATACATTGCTTGAAATGATATAACCTTTAATGTGATCAGATCTGAATAGTAAAGATACTTTCCAATCTTCCTCTTTCGCATATCATTTCCCGCTCTCTTCAGCCTAATATACTAGCCTAGCTTAGTAATATACCTCAATTGGGGATGCCGCAGTCCCACAGAGTGGGACTCAGTGTCAGTGTCACTAAACCAATCCAAACATTGCTTGAAATGACATTAAGTGTGTTTTGGGACCAGTTATGAAAAGCTAGGTACTTCCCAACCTTCCTCTTACCCATCTAATTCCTTCCCCCACTCTCTTCAGCATCATAGCATACCTGTATATACCATACTTTGTATGTAGTATTTGTATATATATCTGTATATAGCATACCTGTATACACCATACTTTGGGGATATCCCACTAGCTCCGACAGTTGAGACTCATGGGCAGTACAAAAAAATTTAAAAAGTCGGGCACAGAAAACGCTTCTAATCAATAAGTCTGATGAATATTTTCAACTAATGGAATCATGATAAAGTTTTAAAGTTTATTCTAAAAATTTAAAAAGTCGAGCACAGAAAACGCTTCTAATTAATAAATCTGATGAAGATTTTCAACTAATGGACACGTGGTAAAGTTTGAAAAGTCTATTCTAAAAATTTAAAAAGTCGAGCACAGAAAGCGCTTCTAATCAATAAGCCTGATAAAGATCTTCAACTAATGTTAAATGGAAACAAAGTAGAGTGAAGACCAATATTATTATTATATGTACATTTTCTTGTATAAAAAACATGTTTACTTGAAATTTAAAAAAATAATAATGAAAAACCGGGTACCTTAATGGGGGCAATATTGAAAACCATGCACAATGACTCGATGACCATCACCACACCGGCCGGGGGGCTCTTCATCGCTTTCACTTCAACCACATCGTTCTTGTTCAGGGACTTCAAACTGTTCTCTGCCGCTATCAGGGCTGGGATGGCCTCATCTATTACGGAAAATATAAAAGTACGTATTATGTTACCAGCAATCAAATCAATTCCAATTTTTAAAATAATTAAATATAATAACTTTCTCTTAAAAAATTGTATTGTAGGTAGGTACTTTATCGCTTGTCTGAATTCTCTAAACAAACACTTTCAAATTTAAATTCAAAGAAAATCCAAGATCAAGAGTTCATCGAACCACATTTTTTTATTAGCGACCATATAATTAAACATGTCGTGAAGACACAAAATATATATAATTAAAAATGTCATGAAGACACATAATCTAAGGTGTTCGTGTTCGGAAGTATAAAAATGTTTGAAGAGTAATAAATAATTAAATTACAATCGATATATTAACAAGTAATTATATTTTACAGGCAGATAGACAGAGTCACAACCAAAATTAGTATTTTGAATGTTATGAGGGTATACGACATGAAAAGAAAGAACAGTTGAGGACTTCCTACCAAGGTCCCTCTGGGCATCAGCAGCCAACAGTTCCGTGTTGTTTTTGATCACTTCAGCAGCATCTTGTTCTCTCTCTACCTGACCTCTGGCTTCCTCCGCGATGGCCTGTCAATACAAACAAAACATTTTTTAACTAAAAAAAAATATATTTTTTTATATCCTGTGATTTTTCACAGGTCTGCCCTATTATAAAAATATTTTTGAGGTTTTACTATATTTTTCATGAAATTAAATAAATGGCCTTCAGAATAAAAAAAATGAGTCGTAGAAACGACCCGTTTTCAGTGTGTTTGGCTTGTTTCCTATGCACCGGTGCCTAGGGATCAATGACGCTAGTTCCTTGGAGCATCTTAGCCTGAAGGTTAATTGTTTTTTAAAATTTATATAATGGTATCCTACCATCAGGCGTAGGTTCATCGCAAACATTATTCTGACGTATTTGTAGAATATATTTTAGAATATATTTGGTGAAATTGACTCTTTATTGAGGGCAAGTTGAGGCAAGGATTGGTTTATTTGTCAAGTGGAGGTCATACTTACAGTGTCAATTGAGATTTGCTTAATGACCTTGGCCATCTCCACGGCAGCCACCTCCATGATGGGCTTCAGCTTGGCCAGCTCTATCTGCAGGATCCCCACATCCCCCTCTGTCTCGTACAGCTTGTCCAGTCCTAAGAAATAATAATAATTGGATAATTTGTAGAGCGCCATTTTTGTAAAAAATCACCTCAAGGGTGCTCAAGGAACCAATGGGGAACAGATTCTAAATTATGTGTCAGTTCTTACTCTCAACTTAAATACATTTATTTTCGACTGCCAGCAACACCGAACCGTGGTCTGTTGGCGACTTCCGAAACTGCCCACCTTAAGTTTGCTACCAGATGCCTCTCAAGCCAACAGCTCTCCTTCAGTATCCTGGTAATTTTTTTTATTTTTAAAAGAAAACCTTCCCGGGTTACAAATAACCTAACAATATTTGAAAATCTCCTACTACCACCACAGTAAGCGGAAAATGAAATGATGAAACTTGTAAATTCGCTCAATGTAATCGAGGTTTAAGGGGTTGGGCCACCCTAGGATTTTTGAAAAATCGTTTTTATTTTTATTTTTTTTAAATTGTCCCCAAAGATCTCAAAAATGATGTCCCAAAAGATTAAGGTCGGAAAAAATCTCTAAGTACTCGATTTTCGAATTTTAGTACATAGTACTTAGTTTAGTACTTAGTACATAAGTAATCGACAAACAGCACATAAAGTATTCAGAGAGATCGCTGTCTGAACGGGTAAAAGACACAAGGATCGCTTTAATATCAAGCAGAAAAGAAAAGCAAGAGCAGGACGATAATCTAGAAAGCCAATTGTATGGTGCGGGCATCGCAGATTGAAGGTATTGCAAAATTATTACTACTACTCAAAACTTCAAACGCGTGTATCTCAAAACAGCATTTTTTAAGTTTGCCGGAAACGTAACTCAGACAATTTTCAACCGATTTACTTGAAATGTTGAATATATCTTCAAAAATACATAGTTCATTTGTTATTAACAATTACCTGATGATTTTTTATGCAAATTTGTAACTTTTCACTTTGGAAGTGCGCCATTTGGCCAAAAATTAATATATTGAAAAAATCCTACGTACTTCTACAGCAGTTACTATTT
Organism: Glyphotaelius pellucidus; assembly: GCA_936435175.1. Classification (NCBI taxonomy): domain Eukaryota; kingdom Metazoa; phylum Arthropoda; class Insecta; order Trichoptera; family Limnephilidae; genus Glyphotaelius; species Glyphotaelius pellucidus. The sequence continues at coordinate 12,522,498 of OW386556.1, forward strand.
AAAATAAAAAAATAAAAAATATATTTTTATAATTCAAAAATTACAGAAGTTGTGTGTCCGGCCGTGGACCCTAAAAAAACGGAGACGTCATCGGAAAAACGCTGTACAGCCGCCATTTTGAAATTAATTGCTTCAAAATTTTTTTTATGTACAGTCCTTATATGTATAATAAATGCTTTATATTAAAATCACGATTTATTTTGTAGTATTTCTGGAAAAAAAAAATCCTAAAATAGCCTATTTTTTCGGCCTCTAGGGTGGCCTAACCCCTTAAGAGATTAAACCGCAGTGAGCAGTTTATATGTTTCCATATTAATATTCAGAGGTATGATGTTTGAATGAACAAGGGTGAATTCAAAATCGGTTGCCCAGAAACCTCCATTCCTCCAGGCATTTTTTTTTTCAAATACACCATCGCTCGAAGGCTACGTAACATTTTTTAAATTTCAAATAAGATATTATACAATTCGTCTAAAGAAATGTCACTATTTCAATGACAATTCTTTTTGGTAACTTTCTTCAAGCAGGTAGATACACAATATTGAAAAAATGTGAAGAAGAAAGTCCAAATAAACATGATGATTTTGCATTTTCACAAATGCCAATTGGTCGGGTTTAAATAGGGCTTCGCTATACTCAGACAACAATCCATATTTCATGAAATGAGTTGCAAGCACGGTCAGCAGTACTATGAAGAATTTCCTCACCAATTTTGAGCGCTTTGTACTGCTTGTTGATGGCACCCTTCTTCTTGCCGAAGAGATCGGCGAAGCTTCCAAGCAGGCCAAGGTAAGAAGCTGGCGTCACATAGTTATTGCGGCCCAGCTGCAGCAGGAACAGCTCGCTGGCCTCTGTCACGCTTTGGTGCGCAAACTGGCACATGGTCTGCAAGTAAGACACAAAGAATAGGGACAGAGCAAAAAGAAATACCACTTGGCGAACCAATCCACATTGGCATTATATCATGGGACATACCACGACACCACGGAACTGTTCATCCGTCATGATGAGATCTGGCATGCTCTCCAGAGTGCTGCGGGCCACCCCCTGCAGGGCTGAATCGGGCCACTCGGAGAACCAGTCCACCGTGCAGCAGTTGATCAGGGAAGGGAACTGCCGAAGGCGAGATCGGAATATCTGAAACAGATGTCATAATATTAATACCCACTCTAATGATCTGAATTTGCTTCAAAAAACTAGCAGACATTAGTTTCACTCGTATTTTCACCTGTAAACATAATTTTCTGAAACCAAATTAGTATCGCGCCCCATTTGATTTTTTGGCAACACTAGTGTTACACAACTAATTTCATCCTGTAAAACATGATGAAACTAGTACTGCGAAATACTTATGCTGAGTGGATGAATTTCAAAAAAAGCTTTGTTGCCGATTGTGCCATGGTTGCTGTGATACTGAAGATTTCATATCACTAAATTTTTCCAACTGTTTTGTGTCGAGAAATTAATTTTCTAAATTAATTTCTTGTCGAGAAATTAATTCAGTATGAGATCCTAAAAATAAAGAGTAAATTTATGAAGAACAAAGGAAGAAAATAAGATACTTGTTCAGCTCTTGGATGTTGGGTGATAGATGTTACTGGTAAAAGTCACCTGGTGGATGTCACCTTCAGCTGGAAATAAAGGATTAGTGTCACCTTACCTCTCCGATGGGTGACATGCATATGACCATGTGCAGGTTGCAACGGATGCGTTTCTGGTAGTAGGAGAACAGGTTGGACTTGGTGACAGGCAAACCCGCCTCCATGACAGGGTGACGCAGCGCCATATAGATCTTGTCCAGCTCATCCGCCTGGTAGATGTTGGGCACATCTCCAGCACTGAGGATGTTGTTGATATCCTCGAGGAACGACTCCAATTTTATCTGGAATCATTTTCACAGATAAAGATATTCGTGTTTATAATGCCGGAATATCCAGGAATAGAATATGTAACTACTTTTTTTTCAGGCAAAAAAGGTTGTAATATAATATTTAGAGGATTATCTCATCTGCCATGCTGAAGGCATTGTTTACACACAAGTGGCGGAGACTGTCTATAAACCACTCCTAAAGGTGTCACTGTGTTACGGTGGTTGAGGGAAATGTTTGTTAATATTTTATAATGCACAATGACGTAATGCAGCCTAATGGAATAGTATTGTCTGTCAAATAAGAGTAGAAAATATAAAAAATCGAACTACAAAATTTGTAGGCTGGCAACACCAATTTACTTGTCAAATATTCTTTTAAATTGCAATGACACTGAAAATACAGAACCGTTGTTAAGGTACCTACTTAATGACATAAATTTGATTAAATTGTGTTTTACAAAATGATTGGCTTTCATTTAATTAAACATAAATTTGAATTTAACAGTAGGTAGAAAGGAAGAATAATTAATGGTGAGTTTAGTTACACTACTTTTAGATCTGAATGAGTTAAATATGTTCAGATCTAAAATTAGAGACATGATCTAAAGCCCGGGCAACGATAGGTTCTTTAGCTAATATTAAATAAATGTGAGCAATTTCTAAAGTGCGCTTTATATTTTATTACAATATTGTTATTCTTCATTATGTTAACACAAAATTGCAAAGGTATAATATACCTTTTGCAATTCTAATTTTGAGATGAATGGGTATTTATATTGCAATGAAAAAATATTTTTTTCACTTTTATGCCTTTCTAATTAAAAAAAAAATGTAGGTTACACTTTAGATTACCCACCATGATTATATTTTTAGTATTGCCGTTTGAAAAACAGTGGCGGCCCTCCTATGTTTTCTACTCAAAACAAACTGTACCTGAGTATCGGAGAATAGGAACATGACAGATCTGTTCTCCAGTCCGGACTTCATCATGGCTTTCTTGATGTCATCTCTCCAGTCCGTGTTGCTGTAGGACTTTGTCACCTCTATCTGGAAGAAGATCATTTCCGCCATGTGGCAAGTCAGGCGGGATAAACTCTGACGTCCTGGAAAGATACATATGTATTATCAGCCCATTGGCTCAAATAAAATAAGGATCCCAGAGTGGAAGATACTCTCATTAGCTTCCTGGTTAGAGACCACCATTTAGAATTAAAAAGATGCTTGAAATGGTTTAAGTTAAGTAATGTTATGTAATGACTTCCTTCAGCCTCACAATATTCCTCTTCAACAACAGGAATACAGTTACGGTATCTCATAAAATGTCAAGTATCTCACCTGAGCCGCCCATGCCCAGCAACAGGGCGTTCCCCATGGGCTGTCGGATGATACGCGAGATGCGGCAAATGTGCGCAATGGCATCACTGAAGAGCACCAGGTTCATGGGCGCAGTGGTCATGCTGTTGTATTCCCCCATATACGTCAAGAGCACTTCCTCTAGCTAAAACACAAACGCAACAAAACATTATATACTTACCTAACTTAACCTTAGAAATGAAACACATGTACAAAGAAAATTATTATTGACATTATGCTAACAAAATCAACATCTAATTGCCATCAATGCATTACATTGCGCTCATGATAATGTGCAAAAATACATCCAAGCGTGGGCGTGCCACACAACCAGAACCAGGCTGACCAGTAGTAGCAATAGGTGGTGTAGATACTGCCCCAGGAACCATTTATAGGTACAACACCTCTGCCACAGGTCACTCCAAGTGATTTGCTACTTTTGATGACTTGGCAGGAGTGCCCGAGTTTAAGTCCAGGTTTTGGCGGCGGATGCATCTGCCCACCATTTCATGGGAGGCCGGATCGGCAGAGCCCGGTTGAGGTACACCCTTTAATCTCTCTTGACCCATTGCCTTGCACCGCAGTGGGAGGGATGGATTCATACGTCCGTCACTCGTAGACACACTGACCCCCAGACTCACCCTTTTCCTTAACATTTCCTTAACCCCTGAACGTCGGGGGTAAAAAGCCTATCGTCTGCCGTATGCCGGCTGATTCTATTTTCGTTATTTGGAAAATTATGGTTTTTAAAATTGTACTGTCTTTATAAAAATGTTATACATTTCATGTGTAGTTTTCCAATGACAGCTATTTATATTCAGAGAAATATTTTTTCTCTTTAATGTGATTAAAAAAATATATTATTATGAAGACATGAAAATATTCTTCAGTTTTTTTATTAATTTTCCAACTAAATAAGAATTCTTCACAGTTAAAAATAAGTCATACGAGGCTTTCTTGCAAATAAATACAGCACCATTACTTGTGATAAACGTAATTATGATATTTGACATGGAATTGTGTGATGCATTTTTTCACAGATAAAATAAACATATTTGTAAGTCACGAAACGTCAAGCTAGAATAATATTAAGATCCATTATTTCCTTGACAAGCAAATAAAATATATTTTAGTATGCTAGAAACATTTTTTAAGGTTCATATACCATAAAATCGAGGAAAGCGTGGTGAGCTACAAATCCACTGTGGATTTCTTGGAGCACTAGGGGAGGGGTTACACAGATGACATTATGATCTGAGGGAAATTATTTTGTGTGGGGTTAAAGTACGCCATACTCATCTTGGGCTAGGATTTGTCCGCAGCTATTTATCCACCATATTCTTGTTATTTTGTAGCTTATAAAGACTGCTTTACCTGGTCAACATCCGTAATCCGTATGTATTTCTTCTCATCGCTCATAACATCCATAAAGTCCCCGTAGAGCAGCGTCTCTTTCCCAATAGTCTCATCAGGATCCAGCTTAAAGAGAACTTTGATTTTGGTTCGCAATAAACTGAAAATTACACACAAATTGTTGAAATGTATCAATAATACAATAATGTTCATTAGACGCATAAACGTAACTCACTTGGCAAACCATTGGCGGTCGGCATTATTGACGAGCCTGTCCTGATATACTCGGCAGTTCTCGTGGAACCATAGGCGAGCTATTTGCCCCCAGTTCTAATAAAAAAGATACAGAAATATAAGAATATCAATTATTCAAATTTCAAAAGACATTTCTTAACCATCATCACATCACGGTGATCCCAAAGTGGGATTTGGACTCCACCATAAATGATTTTCACCAGCTCTGATATCTAGTCATTCGTCTCCAGTTCTCTAACCTTTCCATTTCATTCCCCAATCTTCTTTCACGCACACCTACCTGTTTCTAAGTTTACATCTGGGTCGCACTGGGGCACACACTTGGGTACTTGACTGTTGTAACACACACACACAATGCATATACAGACCCAAAATAAGGTTACTAATATTTGTTTGACTGCATCAATTTGTGGCATTGTGCATGTCCTTCTTAGCATAACCTAACCTATCTTAACAGTTGAGGCAATAAAAAAGAAGAATCCTATTGGCTTAGGTTAGATTAAAATGCACAGTGCAATTGTGAGCTTGTCGATACAGCCACGCTAAAACTTGCAGCATAATTGTTGACTGTATTTTGGATCTGTTTAACAGTGATCTTCACTAGAAGGTCTCTATTTTCGATGACATCAAAATCATCTGACATTTTTTCCTATTGGCCAGCCCATCTGGCGAACCCATCTCATTGGTGAGGTGACGAGTTAGTGGTTGAGTTGAACAATATATTGGGTTTCAACTCAGGCATCGTGGATTAACGACTAAGCTAAGTCCTCCATCATTGCACAAGCTACATCTGGGATCTACTACACATAAGTACATACATAACCTTAATACGATTCAAAAAGGAATCATAAAGACCATATTGAAAGTACCCATTAGAACGCCTTCAATTGAAATTTTCAATAGCTTTGATGTACCAAATGTGCAACAAATATATGCCAAAAATATATTATTAAAGCTTTTCAAAAATACTGAATCTTCTACTAGACCATGCATGCATAACACTAGGTCGAATAAAAATGATGTAAAAAACATTCCAAGTTACAAAACCACATTCGGACAAAGAAACTACACATACTTTGCAACTAAACTTCATAACATCCTTCCCCAAGATATAAAACTAATAAAAAATTCTAATGTATACAAATCAAGAATAAAAATATGGCTGAAAGAGATCAATGAAAAAACCCTAATGGAAACACTAAAAACGACATAGAAGACAAATGAAATATATTTAAATAATTTTAGTCCGCCTCGGCACAGGACCCCCTAGTGAGGAGGACTAAGAATTGCAATATTTAACATTAAATTCATCATTTTATTTTGTATGTACAATTATTTTATATAGTTGCTAATAAAAAAAAAAAAAAAATCTTTAGCTTTTCATTGAGGAGCTGGATGCAATAACAACTTAAACGCGTATAAGCTGTTTTTGCTCCCGTTGTCTTTTTGGTATCTCCAGTCCCTTCTTTATCTGCTGGCTAAATATTGCTTCTGTAGGTTTTACGCAGACGGAGCTAAATGCCTGAATACTAGTAATAGTACATGCCAAACATTAATACCGATCTGACGTTGATACAGAAATGGTCGCAATAGGCGAGTTCAAGGTCAGAAAAGTGGCATTCCTCCCCGCCGACGCCTTTCTCTGTCGCACATATATATTTTTTTTTTTTCAAGAGCGGAGACGGTTTACATAAATAAAGTTCCCGTGAGCACTTAGGCCGTAGGCCCATTGTGCTATCTCCCATTTTACCTCATTTCTTTGACAGTAATCCAGTCCCTTTTACAAAGTTCACCAGGATTGTCAATGGAAATGAAGCTATATCTTCTGGTTCGACAATGTGTCTTCCCAGGTCTCATTTCTCCTCTTCACTCCTCCGCAGTTCCCTGAAGGCCCCACGAGGGAAGAGGGCTTCATCTCTCCTCTCCACTCCTTAGTTCCCTGAAGGCTCCACAACGGAGAGTTCACCTCCCTTTGGTTCCCTAAAGGCCCCAAAAGAGAAGAGCCCACTCCACCTTGGCTCCCCGAGGGCCCCAGAAGGGAAGAGGACTTATCTCTCCTCTTCACTCCTCCTTGGTTCCCTAAAGGCCCCATAAGAAAGAGTTCACGGAGATGGCCTCATTTCTCCTCTTCACTCCTACATGGTTCCCTGAAGGCCCCACATGGGAAGAGGACATCATCTCTCCACTTCACTCTTCCTTGGTTCCCCAAAGGCCCCGTGCCGGAAGAGTGCCCTTCCCCTTGGTTCCGTGAAGGCCCCACAAGGGAAGGGTTCATGGAGGTGGCCTCAGCTCTCTTCTCCATCGCTTCTCCTCTTGGTTCCTCCTAAGGGCCCCAGGAAGAAAGTCCACGGAGGTGGCCTCAGCACTCCTAGGCTCCCAAAAGGCCCCTAGTTTTCGAATGGTCCAATTTTTTTGTCCCACGAGTAACCAGGGAAATAGAAGGTCCACTCCAGAAGAGCCCCAAATGTTGGAGTAAGGTCTAAATACTCCGAGATGCGACCTTGTTTCTCGGAGGCACCGTTCTTGACACTGTTCCCTAGGACATTCAGCCTGAGCACGGTAGCTCACACCTTGGCTTGGGATGGCTATTGCAGGTTTGTGTTTCCACTCCCTGAGCGATGGGTTCGCCACACTCCATACGCTACTGTCGCACATATGTTTTACCCATCTTTCCTTTCACTTACCGTCATTAAAAAGTCATATATGTTGTACAAAGTTCAGGGCGGCATTAAAGTTTGGCGTGTACTATTCAAGTGAATTAAAAAAAACTTTTATCTCAAAACTACAATTTTCATCATAAGTTGTTATTGTATCCAGCTCTTCAATTTGGGTAGTAGGATTTGTCAGGTTATTTATTACTCGGAACATTTGTCTCATCTTTTTAGAAAGATAAGAGAGAATGCACCTACATTGACAGTTCCCGGCTCCAGCATCAGCAGTCCCTGGAAGACCTTGGCAAGGTCGCGCAGGTTGAAGGTGTAGTGGGACTTGGCCGGCGTGGGCAGCAAGTTCCGCATGATGGCGGAGAAAATTTGTCTCGTTCTTTTAGAAAGATAAGAGAGAATGCACCTACATTGACAGTTCCCGGCTCCAGCATCAGCAGTCCCTGGAAGACCTTGGCAAGGTCGCGCAGGTTGAAGGTGTAGTGGGACTTGGCCGGTGTGGGTAGCAAGTCCCGCATGATGGTGGAGAACACCTCCAGCGTGGCTGTCAGTAGCGGCTCTAGCACGTTAGAGCAGCCCACCGTCTTCTGTGACCACGCCATGAAGATGGTTCCAAAGATTTCGCGCTGGGGATAACAGTTTTCAATCAACTAGAATTAGTGGACACTAGAACCAAAGAGTTGCAATTAGCATTTAACCTCATAGCATCATAACCTAACGTACCTTGCTGTCGTCTTCCATGTCAGTGAAACCGATGTAGTGGAAGTGTCTCAGTAGTCTCATGCTGACGGGGTTCCTTCCTCCACCAGGGGGCCCCATGGCTCCCACGAAGCTCATGTCCACCATTAAACGGAAGTCACCAACGTTTTTTCTGTCGTACCAGCCTGAAACAGATATATTATGGGTAAAAAACATCTATACTTAATATTATAAATCCGAAACTGCGTGTGTTTGTTTGCTACGCTTTCACGCATAAACAAATAAACCGATTTTTAAAATTCTTTCACCAATAGAAAGCTACATTATATGCAAGTAATATAGGCTGTATGTAACGGTAAGCTCTGGCGTTATGAAATTATAAATATTAATATATTATATTTATTATATGTTTTCTGTCGCTAACAAAAGCGAGTTATTGCTAACATCAGAAAACAAATCGTTGCCGTGGAAATGACGTTGATACATTTGCGGGAAATCGTAGTTAATATCTATCTATCTATATAAATAAAAATGAATCTCCGAAATGTCTGTACGTGCATAACTTCCGAACGACTGCACCAAATTGGATAATTCTTTTTTTTTTACTACTGGTGAGCTTTGGCATTATGAAATTTAGGTGGCACGCGAGCTATTTGAAAACTGAATGTACCAGGAATGAATGTATGGAATAGACTTCCTGCCCACCCCTCATATCTTTTATTTCCCAGAAATTCTTTTAATTAAAAAGACCCCCCACACAGCATCCTTAAAGACGATACAGGCCGTGTTGCAGTTTTTGATAATGTTAATTAGTAGGTTGAATGAACATTAACCTTGAAAGTCCATCCACTGGCGCAGGATTTCAATGGGCGGTTGGGCGCCATACACCTCAAGGGCCGGCATGTTGAGGTCGTCTATGAAGAACACCTGCTTCTTGCCCACTGGAGGACCCAGCACCCCCCGTCTGCGCTTCTCCAACTTCAACTCTATGAGATCCTAATTGAGAAATGACAAACAATATAATATCAAATAAGGACAGAGCCAACACTTCTCAGAGCAAACTTCATATTGCAGACTACAGTCAACTGAATAACTGAGTGGACCTGCACTTGCACTAGCCTTGCAGGTTTCGAAGCTACAAAGGGCAGCATCTTCCTCGACTATACTTCTACCAATCTTATCCTGGATTGCACTCTTAACAATCAATTGATTTGGTCTTAGTAGCTGAGATTTATTTATTAGAAACATCTATACAGGTAAGTAACTTGCAAAGATATTAGAAAAAATTATAAAGTCACAAGTATTAGAGTTTTTAGAAGCTAATGCACTTTTGTCCCCAAACCAATATGGTTTTAGATCAGGTCTTAGTACAGATGATGCTTTATTTAATCTGACAAAAAATATATACACCAATCTTGACTCAAATATGAGAAGTATAACAATCTTTTTAGATTTAAAAAAGGCTTTCGATACCGTTAATCATAATAAACTGATTAGAAAACTTAATAACATTGGAATTAAAAATGATTGTTTGTCACTCTTAACAAATTATTTACTTGATCGCAAACAATCCACCAAAATTGGTGTAAATATTAGTCAACCAGCATCAGTGAGACATGGGGTTCCACAAGGAACAGTTATCGGACCGTTATTGTTCCTAATCTATATTAATGATCTATGTAATATTAGCATTCCGGGAAAACTATTCTCGTACGCGGACGATACTGCAATCACAGTTCATGGTAAATCCTGGGATGATGTCTCTGAAAATGCAAATAAGTGCACATCCATTGTCAAAGAATGGCTCAATCAAAACCTCCTAACTCTGAACTGTGAAAAAACTCTCTATATTCCATTTTATAATACCAAACAGACGGCACCCTTAACTCACTTAAATATAAGGTTTCACAAAAATACTTGCAATCCTGTATTATGCTCTAGCTGTACAGAAATGAATACGGGAAATACAGTTAAATACTTAGGAATTATAATAGAAAGCCAACTCAAATGGACAGATCACATTCAAAAGCTTGTTAATAAGCTTAGGTATTTAACTTTTATTTTTAAATGTTTAAAATACATAGTTGACATTAATAGAATAAAATTGGTGTATCATGCGTTGGTGCAATCATCAGTATCTTATGGAATAATTGGATGGGGGGGTGTGTATAATACACACATTAAGCCACTAGAAATAACTCAAAAATTAATACTAAAAATAATGTTGCATAAAGATATAAACTACCCCTCCGTGCAATTGTTCCATGAGGCTGAATTGTTAGATATAAGAAAAATTTACTGTAAACAATGTTTAAAATATATATTTACACGAAATGTTATTTTTACAAAAAATGAAAAGCGTTTTAGTAATAGGTTAAATAATGTATTTGAAGTTCCACTGTGTAACACTAGGCTTGCGCAAAGACATGCATATTCTACTACACCAAAAATATATAATGCAGAAAGCATTAAGGTTACAGAAATTGATTGTAAAAATATATCCACCTACAGCAAGTATAAAAATGTATTAAAGTCTTGGATAAATACCGTCGACACAAACATTTACTTGCTGTAACATCTGACCTGCTGTAACTTAACCAAATTTTTATTAATCTTTATGAACATGTCTTTTGAATGTATTTCAGTAAACACTGAATCTATTTTTTATGTATTTAATTTTATTTTTTTTAAACTTCTACAATATATTGTATGTTCATGAGTAATTATCTGTCTTAAAATCACTCAAGTATACCCACGAACTGGCGATGCCTATGTGGGATTTTTTTGGTTAATCTGCTGATCTATTTATGTTATTCTCTACTTTTTTAAAACTGTTTATATAAAAAGTTTGTATTAAAAAATTTTACCAACTGTACCAAAAAAATTGTTAATAAAAAAAATAAAAAAAAAGTTTACACACATTTTTGGCTGTGACTGTGTCTCAACAGAGTTGTCGTGTGTCGAGACAGGCTTAAAAAAAAATTATGTGAATTATTTTATTTATTTATACATAATATGTGTAAATAAAAGAATTTTGATATAAAAAAAAATGGCGGATCAGCGAATTTTATTTCTTGCTTTTATGGAAAATTTTCATTGTTCATAAATAAAGAAAATAGAAGGGGGCCGTCTATAAAAAAATCCCTGCGTGGTGCCATAGAGACTGGATTTTCAAACAGTTTAAGACTTGATGCATGCAAATCGGATGGATGTATAGTTTTTTTAATGAGTTATCGAAAAACATATTTTCAAGAAAAAAGAAAAGCTGAAGGGTAGTTCAACATACAAACTGTTTCCAACGGTTTCACACATAAAATGCTCTATCTCCGTCAATTTTAAGAATTTCTTTAAAACATATGGTGAGAGCAATCTTAACAAATGCATCTTTCAGAAAATGAAATTTCCGTGGTCTGGTGCCATAAGATTAGGTGAGACATTATTAAGTTAGCCGTATGATTATCAAAGATCTCAACTTTAAACTTTAATAGAAAGAACGAACCGGAAACTTTAAAAATAAATCCAAAAAATGTTTTAAAATAACTGTTTAATTTGGCCATATCTTGGCCAAATTTGGATGGTTGCAATTTGGACAAAATGAGGCCAAAAGTGTTCCAGTGAATGTTGTCACAATAAAAATTGGGTGACATAGTCAAACCCAAACAACAATCAGGATGATTGCGGACATTATGCTGACATAATTTTATCAAAAATTGAAATAGGTCGAGAAGTGGTGTTTGAGGATGGTTCATGTTAAAATTAATCATCAGTCAAATGTGATGGAGTTTGAAACACAAAACTTTAAAAAAAACTTGTTATTTATGGGAATTTTCAGTCTCGTACGTACCTGGGTCTCATTAGCAGAAGTCCTGGCCGAGAACACAATAAAGTCGCAGATGAGGTTGGGCGGGGGGTTGCGCTGCAGCTTGGAGCGCGCGGCCAGAGTCTTCCCGGAGCCAGGGGGGCCCACGCACAGCGCTGCCTCGCTGTTCACCAGCTTACAGCCCAGCACGTAGGTGCTGCGGATGGTGTCGATGGTCGGCACCTCTATGTCTGATTATGGAAAACATCCCAAATATTATTTTCCTTTTCAAAAGAAAGACAAGCATCTCCATGTTACTTTTGGTCAACTAAACTTTCATTTGGGAGGCGGATACTGGTACCGCCGCCCCGGAAACCCCAAGTGTTTCACTACATTTGGTGACTTAGCAGGGGTGTCTGGTAATTATTACTTGCATTCGAGAATACGAACATAATAGAACTTAATCATAATAATACACTGCTTGCTTGTTGAAAGTTATCACCGCACTGATTTGCATGTGTAGGTAGAGGGACGTAGGTAGGAATTTTGGGAAAGGACAAATATATTCCAAACACCCCTCGTACTTTTTCCTTCCCAAAACTTTTCTCCTTCCTTTCCCAAAAAATACCCACCACACAGCATCTCCAAAGATGAAATAGAGTGAGTTATTTTTCCTCAGGGCCTCTTTCTTGTGTGGAAATAATGTAAAAAAGTTTACCATTGTGTAGCAAAGGCTTTATTTAAAACCTATAAAGTGAGATAAACCTAACCATTTTGCAGCCAAATCGACGTTTCTTACCAATATTCTTGTGTAATTCTCGGTTTAAATCTGCCGCCAATGTCACCTGGCAGTCCCAAAAGTATCCTAATAGTTAAGTTTTATTGTAAGGTAAAACTCTTTCATTATTGTTATTACAAATAACCATTTACAACAAAATTTAAATTCTCCTGTCTCCCACTTTGGATCAGATGGTGATAATAATAATGCATAGTTTCCATAGTGCCGTTTTTGTACAACCTCAAGGGAGTCCTTGATAATTATCAGTTTACCAGGTCTGTGTCCGTCCTGTAAGATGATAATTATTCATACAGTGATGGCCCAAACACAAGTAACGGCCGGCATAATGCCAACACACATACCACCACCTTGTTATCTCTATCGGTGGTGAAACTAGGAATAGAGGTCAACATGCAGTTAACCAGTGGAACGTCACTGGTGGTAGCAAGTGGAAATGTTTGTTTACCTGTGAAGTTCGTCTCCAAATTAACCACCAGTTTAGTGGTGCCTTCCATCCAGTTCCTCCAGGTGGGAGGAATGGGCTCTCCATCGTCAGTCAGATCGGTAAAACCACCATCATTTAATCTGCAAACACAATAACCCTTTTTAAGTTTGCTCTTAACCTCCACCATTACCAGCAATTTGAGAAATATTTCTTGCAATCTCGCTGTTTGGGAGATATTTCTCCTAGCCTGACGAGGACTCATAAAAGTAATGTTACCTCATATTGTATTATTTATTTATTTATTTATTTATTAAAAGAAGTTTATACAATGAACAAAAAATTGTGTTAATTCATCCGCCATGCTAGGGATGTCCCTGTGTTATGGCGGATGAAGATTACAGATTGTGTAGGTACAGTGTACAGCTATTAACTTATGCAATTCATTTAAGTAGTTTAAGTAACATATTTAGTAACAAATTAAGTTAGTAATTTAATTAATTACGGTGAGATACATGATGTAAACAGTGTTCGAAAGAGATAACACCATGCTTGGTATTTGCATTTAAAAGTTAACCGTAGATGCCCGAATTCCTAGGAAAATACTGAGTTTTATAGTACCTTTGTCTAATTAAATATGTTTTTTAATCTTGTGTAAATTCTCAGTCAAATTCTCCAGCGATGGTCGGCAAGATGGCGAAATTGATCAAAGAATAAGTGCGGCAAGCAGTGTGTTGTGTCCTCTCTACAGCTCGGTGATAAGGAAAGCCGAGGTGAGTATCAAAGATGGCTGTGTTTAAAAAGATATACCGCCGATGTCTACTTACGGTCACCACATATGGGTGATAAACGAACGAACATGCTCTAGAGTCCAAGCTGCCGAAATGAGGTACTTGAGGAGCGGCAGGGGTTACGAAATGGTCGACGATCCGAGACGATCTAAACATTGTTGAACCGCTGTTACTCTTCATAGAAAAATTGCAACTGAGGTGGCTTGGGCACGTACTAAGAATGTCTGATGACCAAATTCCTAGGAAAATACTAAGTGCGATTCCAGAGGGTAGACGTCCAGTGGACCGCCCCAGACACAGTTGGGCGAGGCAACTCCGTAAACTGTGTGAGGAGAGGATGGGACTGCCATGGACGGAGGCCGAATAATCAGCACAAGACAGGGACGTTTGGAGGCGTCTTGTCGATGCAGTGAGTCCCCGACCCGAATAGGATAAGGGGAAGAAGATGATGAATTTCGTGTAAAGTGATAATTACAGTTACAGACAGTAAAAACCATCGGTAAGCGACTTTAAAATTTAAATTTAAATATTAATATTTATAACTGCGAATGTCAATTTGTAGTACTGAAATATGAAAGAGTCTTTCGTTTGCTTTTAAAAACTGTATTTTATTTTGAGTTCAAAAAGAACAAATTTATCTGGAATCGAATTTAATGCGAAAATATTTACCGCGCAATCCCATTATGCGGATTGATCGATAGTTTGCTTCTTGAGAGGGGTTATTTAAGTATATTATGTCATTAAATAATTGTCTGCTTTAACCTGTTGAGATATTATAGAACAAATTATTATATTTGCAGTCTAAGAATACCTGTAGTCGTACACTGAGCCCTCGTTGGGGAAGGGGCACTTCTCGCCTCGCGCCTTCATGACCTCCCTCAGGTGCTGCGAGAACTTGAGACGCGAGTCCGTATCGCAGGTGGCCCCCACCGACCACACCAGGCACCACACCACCCAGCAGGGCGCCAGGTTCACTTAAACAAGACACTCGATAAAAACACTGGAAGCTCTAAAGAATCGGAATCGGTGCACAGCGAGAAGATCTACAATTTATGAACTTCATGTGAGGGTGGATTTTTCGACTTATCTTTGGGATTAATGAATGACTTGCTAGCTTTTCTATATTCCACATTCTTCCTTTCCTTAGACTGTACCCAGTATTCCCATTCATACTCCTAAGCGGAGTTAATATTATAACCATATCTTCCCTTTTATGTTACGAGTAGAGATAATGCTATGGGATCTCTCTTATGTTGAGGATTTCATTAAGAAAGACCCTCCACACACATTCCTAAAGATGACACAGGCCCTGAGCGAAATTATTTTCCTCAGGGCCTCTTGTGTCAAGAATTTTTTTTTAAAAGAAGAAAATCATACACTCGGGTTATGTCAAGAGTCAGAATAGGAGCCCGGCGGCGTAATGGTTAATTAGTTAGATTAATCACCCATATTCTTCTGGTGAAGAGGTCCGGGAGGCGCTCGGCCATCCTTGCCGGTGAGTGGTCGCAGGCGCCAGGAGACCAGCTCCAGGAACTTGATGACCAGCGAGGGATCAGTGGAGCCTAGCAGCTCTCGTAGGCCCCCCCGCAGCAATCCCAGCGCAGGGAACAGGTAGTAGTTGAATAGATTCCTTAAATCGCTGCGCAGGAACTCGGCTAGCTAAAATTATTCATGATTGAACCCATGTTTTTTTATTTTTATTTTTAACTTTATGAGTAAAACCTCAAATAATAATATTTAATTAAATGAATAAAATATTAGCGAAACTCAACCGAAAATCTGGAAACAGAAAAATCATAAAAAGATATTGGCACTTCTCTCAAGTCCAGGACCTTCAGCTTTTCGGGTCGCTATGCGAATTGATTCTTGATACAATCTCATTGATGTAACCTTCATCATTGCCTGCAAAGATTCCATCATCGAGATTATTCAGGAATATATCTGTACAGCTTGTATAATACCGGTGGCAGTTGTGTCTTCAGCCATATGTTGACCAGCGGCTGGAGGCCCACCACGGTGGTGTCCATGTAGACCATCCCGCAGCGGGACACGGTGGCAGGGGAGGCCACAGCAAGGTCCTCCACCTCGAAGATCATGCGCTGCGTCTCCGTCATCTTCATTATCTCCCCGCTGGCCAGGCAGAGCTTCTTGTTGTCATCCAACACCTGCAAATTATAAACATTATCAGTCTTACTAATAAATGTGGAGTAAATTTTATACAATTCATAGGGAGACAGGTATGGGTACCGTAAGCGATGGAATTTTTTTTTACATGAGCTCCACACAGAAGGCCCCGAGGAAAATAATTTCCCTCAGGGCCTATGTCATCTTTGGGGATGCTGTGTGGAGGGTTTTTTAAGGAAAGGAAGGGAAGGAGAGTTCTGGGAAGGAAAAGGGTTTAAGAGGTGGGTAGGAATCTGGGGTTCAGTGTGTCCTGGTCATCCGTCTCCAAGACCTGACAAACCTCACCCATGAACCCGGGTACCCCTGCTAAATCACCAAACGTAGCGAACCACTTGGGGTGACCTGTGACAGAGGTGTTGGTTATCCAATAAAGGTTCCCGGGGCGGCGGTACCCATTCGCCCTCCGATGAGTTAACGGAGGGCGATAGGGTAAAATTAAGCAAAAAGATGACGGAATAATGAGGTAGCAGGAGTTGATAAGATAACGAGCTAATAACAGAATATGATGAAGTAAAATAGTATTTAAAATTTCTTACCGTGTTCATGTTTTCAATCCAGACAGCGTCCACTGGTCCATCAAACACGTACCAGCGCTTGTCTTTATCTTCAGCAGCGATGCCTCCTCTCACCAAACTTGACAATATCCCATCAGTCCTAACATACACAAATTATAAATAAATAAAAACTTAACACGGAAAAAACACAATAGAAAAATAATTATAAGGAAAAGGGGATCATTATCATGCAATACTTTATGTCCAAGGGTTTTGCCTTAGCCCATGCAGTTTTGGCCTTAGCACTGTCCAACCATTAAAGTTTAGGTCTCTCTTTAACACTTCGTCCTGGAGTCAGAATAGTCATTTGGTGTCAGAATGTTTTCTATTTCTGATCTCCTTATGTTTTGTATCCAAATTTCTATTTGAGACCGGCTGATTCCCCGCGTATCCTTTCCTATGCATCCCCGTTCCCCTCCCGTGTCCCCTTCCCCGTTTCCCTTCCACCTTCCCAGCCTTCCCTCTCCCCTCTCCCACTCTCCCGTCCCGCCAATTCCCCTCCTGCGTTCCATATATTCAATCCCACATTCAGTTTTGAACAGCTTGCATGAAACCTATTACAATTTTTTTATTCAAATTTTCATTTTTCATAAATTAAAAATATTCATTTTTGTTTATAAAAAGAACAATCAAATATTATAAAAACAATTAATCAAATTTGGTACCTATTTAAAATATCTATAATTCTTGATTCGATTCAAATTATTATTTAGGTGCTTCAAATTAATTCATTAATTTAAAAAGAGTTTTAAAAATTTGAATTCTGATTTGACAATTATTTTTTTGCAAAATGTCATTCTCAAAGTTTTAACAGTTTCGCAAGAATTTTTGTGATGATCGAAAAACTTTTCAGATGTATTGTCATGTGGTTGAAATAATCCAAAACCTTCGCAGGGGTTTTAAGAAGATATTTTGAAAGTTTCAAACTTTTCCTATGCTTAATATAGCAATACACAATACACTAATCCCCAAACACATTTTGATTTTTATATACGTATAGATTTAAATGTTACAATGTAGTTGTGATTTTTTAATGAGAGTGGGATTTTGTTGTAGAGTTTAGTACCATATAAGAAGCTTTTTGTCCAAATGTTGTCTTGATAGTTGCTTATTGGATTTGTTTTTGACCCTGAGATCTAATAATTCTAATAAACTTGTTAATTGCTATTTCTTACATTTTGTATTTATGAAAGTAGGGAGTATTGTTTTAGAATAGAGTATGTAGTTGTTTCATTAACATTATTATAAGATTGTTGAGGATTTCTTCAGTGCTAGTTCTTATAGGGACTTTCAGTATAACTTTCTTGATGGTTTTCCGGGTTTTAATTAGTGAATTTGGAATATATAAACTGCCCCATCCAACAATACCACATTCCATGTAGATCTTGATATAGCCAGGTTATTATTTGTAACCTGGGAAATTATCTTTCCTTATCTCTTACCATTCGTGGGTCTGCAAGTCAAACTCCCCGTAGAGCTGTCCCATGGTGATGGACTTGGGGTTGAGGGCGAACGTGTGAACAGTGGTGAAGGGAGTGCCATCGGGGCAGGGCTTGCCCTTCAGGGCCGTGATAGCGTTCCTCAGAATCTGGTAGCACTGGAAATTAATTCAACGAACTTATTATTATTCTCAATGAACTGCCGATTAGATGTAGCAGTCATATTTTAACTCGACCATTTGACATTTCATCTCTCTATAAATTTGTTTGTTACTTTCTGGTTTACTTTTTTAACCCGCCAGAGTTGGCACGATCGTGCCAACTCTGGCGTTCCTACTACGAGCTGTCAAATTGTAATAATTAAAACTACGGTACTTTTCGACCTGCAGAAAGTTTGAAAAAAAATTTGATTGTTTTCGAGATGATGACATTTCTTTGGACAAATTGGATAATTCTTTATTTGAAAAAAAAAAAGTTTCGTAAAATATTTATGGTTTACAATTAATTAGGTAGGTATTTAAGTACCTACTTACAAATTTTATGAAGTATGAGGAAATTTTGGTTTTGATTTATTAAATAAGAAAAAATTAGATACATACCTTCTTGGACGCGAGGTCTGCTGGTCACAAAACTACTAGTAACGTATAGGAAAGCCATTGAAAACAAGGCTTTTCTTCTGATCAATGGTGTTTCACCAGAGGTATCTCCCACTGAGATTATCTCCCACTCACCTTAGTTTTACCCGAGCCTGCAGGTCCCACCAGCATGAGTCCGTGTCTCACCACCGTTGTTTCATACAACTGAATGGTTTTGTGTACATAAGCTGGAAATAAATGAAAAAAAATCACATGACCATCAGTACAATGATCTAACTGCACTTTCATGCACTCAGATTTTAACTAGACAGATTGATAGTTGAACATTGTGCCTCGGATTTACGTTACTTGTAATCGATCCTACCAAATTTATCTATCAACTAGCAGCACATTACTACCAGAGGTGGGTAAGTTCTGCATTTTGCTGGAGGCCTATGAGGAGTGCTTCTTTTTAAAAGTACTCGAGTTCTAGGAGCAGGTCCCGGGTCCAAGTTCTTGGGTGTGGACTGGGTACTGGGTGGTGTTGCGGCTGTCGGGAAGCATGGGTTCGGCCTGAGCTGGACCTCGGAGCAGGAACCCGCCAAAGAACTCAAACCTAGGACCTGATCTCGACTCGCGAGTAGCTCGGACCGCAAACACGGTGGAAGCATTCGGGTTCCGGCTCCGAGTTCCGGGTTTGGGTCCGAGTCCTGGACCGGGTTCTCTGGGAGTGGTCGATTTGAAAAAGGAGTAGGATCCATTTCCCTCGAAGAACCCGAGTTTAAGACCCCACTCAAGCTGAACCTACACATCGCTAATCACACGTCAGTCTGACAGCTGCACAAGAAGCTTCTATCAGAGGGAAGTCGACTTGCATCTCATCAGAAACCAGACAAACAATGGCGGAACATCAGAACACGTAATAAAATCAATGTTTCGGATTCTTTCTTTTGGGTTTTACCATCTTAATTAATTATTAAATACTTTGTTATCATGTTTAAATAACATGGCGCACTGTAACTTTCGTATTTACTTAATTTTAACATTGATCTAATATTGTGTGACATTTACATAGATAAATTAAATTACAATTATTTGAGCTCGTATACCCCCTGATGATAATTATAAACAATGTAGAGTCTTTGATTCAATCCTAATTTAACTTTGGCAATTGTTTGGCTTCTGTATAATGAATAAATTTTACATTGTTCCACGTAACCTCTTTTATTTCATTATCAATAGGATTGTTGTTATTCCTTGTACTTTTCATTACATATTAAACACACATTTTACTAAGTAAAATATATGCATTACAAGATAAATTAACATTACGTACTCTCAACTTCATCACAGCCCAGCTTGACCATCCACAGTCGGATAGATTTGTCCAATATTCCGTGGTCTACTGAAGGATTCTCCACCAGGGGGAATAAATCAGATATTATTCCTGCAAATGCAATCAATCAATAATCTCATTTTTACTTAGAATTTATTTATTATTTTTACTTAGAATTATTTTTACTTAGTGTTTTTTCACAAAATAACAAACAATTCATCAAAGTTAATTTTAAAGTTCTGTGAAAATTCTGTTTTGAATTTCTGTTATTTTCCAAGAGCTTTGAAACAACCGACCCATGATGAAATATTAAACTAAAGTCAATAGAACTTTCACAGAACTTGAATTTTACCTTCAAAATTTGAAGATTTAATTATTTTTTTTAAAGAAAGGCAAACATCCCCGGGTTACAAATAACATAACATTTGAAAATCTCCCACACTGCGGAAAATGTTGCTGGCGTTGGAGGACTTAGCCAGTCGAGGAATTAAACACACATTGTCAGGGTGCTATGCTAACTCAGCCACCGACCGGTCAAAGTGTTTGAATTCTTTGAAACAACCTGTCCCTATTGTTACATACCTAAACATGCAGTAAATTGAAAGTAAATGTATTTTGTTTAGATCATTGTTCACCGTGTTCCACGCTCACACTGCAAAACTTTGGGAAATCTTTATTCACAATAATCTAAAAAAAAAATTCTAATAAAATTAACAAAGCTTTTCTAATTTAAAAAAAAAATGTAAGAAAAATTATTGTACAGTGTAATCGTAGCTTTACTTTGGTGAGTAATGTACGCATTCGGATAACAACATGGCCACTCTCACATTTCAAATCTTAAATAGATGAGCTGACCGAGTGGAAGAAATAATTATATAAAGATGGTTTACACGAAAACTTTTAAAATCGTTTTTAATTGTTTTTGTGTTTAATTCGTAAGACTCCATTTAATTTTTTTTTATATGTAATTAAAATTAAATTTGATAGTTTTATTATCAAGTTCTGCAAGTATTTTATTATGTATTTTTGTTACTGCTGTTTCGGTTTACAAGACCATTTTCAAACTGTGGTTAAATCCACTGTTAGGCGACTTATTTATAAGATTTTAAATGTCAATTTTCGAAGGTGTCTATATTGATTTATTACCGGTTAAACCAATTTGTTGATACACTATTTTAGAGTGTATTATGTGGGGTTCGGAATCTGTTTCCCCAACTAAGTGTAAAGGTTTTCTTCATTGTTTTATAATGACGTTATTGCTATGACTCATTTAAACATACAAACATTCTAAAATACTTGCAGAACTTGATAATAAAATTATCAAATTTAATTTTAATTAAATATAAAAAAACTGTGAAATCGCATAAAAATAAGAAATTTATCATTATTTTTTTTTTTCGGCAGTGATGAAAAAAAATATCTACACTTTTTGTTAAGCTTTCAATGAATAATCACCCCCAAAGTTTCACAGTATGAGAGTGAAAGACGGTTTATAGTATATGTACACATTTTTTAAAAGGGTCGAGTATCTTCACCGGGTGTACTTAAATAAATGCAGTGAATCATCAACAGTTAAGAACCTCAAAAATAACCAATAAATGCTAATTGCAACCTTATTGAATCAATCAGCAATTGCAACCTTATTGTATCAATCGGTGAACAAAGGGAGACACTACACAGTTTTAGGAGATATCACAAGCAAGGTTTTCTGACTCATTAATTTCTTGGGTGGGAACCTGGTAAGCGGGTTTCAAAGTATTATATGGTTTGGTACATTAGGGTGCGAAGATTGGTAGATGGAGTGGCTGTAACGGGTATGTGTTACCATTGAAGAGAATGAGGTCATCCCTCAGGAATTTGGGCACGTTGACGTCGCGAAGAGCCCGCAGCACTACCTGCCTCTCGTCCAGCGTGTCCTCCAGCTGCCGGATGAGGTTGCCCGCTACCGTTATCACCGTCTTCACCGCCCGCATGCCGTAGTCGTAGTGGTCCTTGATAATTAAAACAACACAACCTGCTTAGAAATATCACAGGACTTGGATGTTTCCAGAATATCAGAAGGCAATTTAACCACCACAAACTCATGAGCTCACAATGGCTTTTATCGGTTTCAAGACGGTCGAACAAGGGGGATCCATAAATCACACCAACAGAAAGGTGTTGACAGGATAACTTTTAAGTTCCATCTAAGTACTATGACACATGATTATTCTTAGTCTGCATAATTTAGGTAGATGGACAAAAGTATTTATAGGTAGGAATTAAATTAGGAAAAGGTACAAGGATCAATGTTAGGTACCAACAACAAAAACAAGAGCAATCACTAAAATAATTGAATAGTAGGTCCACCGTACCTGAGCGCTGAGCTGCTCGAAGCACAGCTTGAAAGTGGTGACCACCTTGATGGAAAGCGGCTTAGCATTCATGAAGCCATAGGAGAACAGCGAAATCTCCACGATCAGGGCAAAGTTGGGCACCATCATGGCCACGGGACGGAATAGGGCCTTCAGGTTATCGGGTAACTCGGATCTTCCTGAAATTATTACAACAAATATAATTTAACCTTTCCAATGCTGACCTTTTCAATGCAATCTATGCAATCACATGGCACCTTTGGCGTTAGTGAAACTTCATGGATCACAATGTGAGAGAGCCATGTAAATCAGGTTAATTAAATTAAACTATAGGAGGGGTATTTGCTCCTTGTCCAAGAGTGGAAGATTACCTTTCATGCTATTTGTTTTGTCAATCTTTCTTTCTTAAAATGATCATAAAGTTCGTATTGGTTTACGAATAGACTTTGGTAGTGAATTAAAGATTATTTGTTACCAGCATATCCAGGGTTCATGGTGATGAACACGGCGCAGGACGGCTTGAGCCCGATCTCCGTGCCCTCGAACATGAAGCGGGACAGCTTCTGCATCTGCGCGCGCTGTATGGACACCACCTGCTGGGCCACCACGGAGAGCACCTCCACATCGATGCGGTTGAACTCGTCGAAGCAGGCCCAGGCGCCCGCACTCGCCAGCCCCTTGAAGAACTTGCCCATTGCCATGAAGTCCAGCTGGTCGGAGCAGTTGAACACCACGCACTGCACGGCCAGGGCTTTTGCCAAATCCTAAACCATAAAAAAAACTGAGATATGATTTAACCCTTGGAATATCAGCGAAATCGTAGCGGATTTTTTATTTACTACATAAAAAGATATTTTTGTTAAAGCCAACGTGTAGACAACACCGTAATACCTGACAAAGGGTAATCATTTTTTTTTGTCTTTAACTCTCCAGGTTAATTTGTTTGTTTTTCGGAACAGCTGATGTAGATCTCAAATAAATTCTTTATATCTCTATCCCTGTCATGGTGAGACGAGTGATCTAAACAGTGTTAGAAAAATAAAACATCACGCTTTATATTCAAATCTAAAAGATAACCACAGAAGAATTAAAATGTACATACATATGAAACCAAAATTTCCGAATGCAATTTGAGAAAAATGTATTTAATTTTGTGAAATTTTTAGTAATTATTTTTAAGTGAAATAACAAAAAAGTGAGGTAATAATAATGTTAATACATTTGTCTAATAAAATATGTGTTTTTAGTTTTTTTGTTATCAGTAATTTTGGTTAGAAAAACGTAAGGTGAGCCATTTTTAAACCTTTTTTTTTTTGCAATCAAAATCTTATATTTTTATTTTTAATAATAAAATTTGAAGGCTTATGTCATCACCTTTCAAAAACAGTTTTTAAATTTCGGATACGTTCAGAAATATTCCATTTATTAGAATTTTATTGCAAAACGGAAAAATTGTGACCTTCTGACAAAATATGCTCAAGGTCTCAAACTAACCTAACCTAACCCAGTAGAGGTAGTATCCGAAGGTAAAGTGAATAAATGAGGTCAACACTGCAATTGCAGTGCTTTGTACGATTCTATGATTCGCTCGGTGTGATTCTTAAACACTGCAAATGCAGGGCTCCAGCCCCTAAGGGTTAAACTTAAAAGTTACTTTTACACTGTTTTGTTGCACACGGGCACAGAGCAGAATGCTTTTTGTTAAGAGTGTGTTATATGGCAGAATGGTATTTTGCTGGAAAACGGCTGTCTAAAACGGCTTAATACTACATTTTGTGTGTCATTCCCGGACTTGATATTTTTTGTTATTAAAAAATGGACTATTTTTTTTCAATCTGCTTATTTATTTTTTTGATTGATGTAGGCATTCGACCATAAAAAATAAAAACATTGATACACCATACAACCCACTTTTAAAACTTCGATCTATGATTGTCGCATTAATAATGATTTTACACTATATTTTTAAATTGAAACATGTAAACAATACACACATCTGTAGAAGTACGGCCTCTTATTATCGTTATGATATCTGTGGATATCAACAATTAAATAAATACTTAATTTTGCACGAAATTTTAACACATTTCAAAGTTTTTTATCATTCCGGGAGTGAAGCCCCCGTTGAATGGTGGTGAAACTACACGCTCCATATTTCATAGCCAATATATTTCTAAAACGCCATCAAAATGTTCCATAAATGAGTCAAATACTACAATACCAATTCACTTCAAGTAATGCGATAATCTAAGGAAGCTACAATAACAGTTAGTACTCACAAATTCTCTTTTTTCATGTAACTTTACCGCATTATATGTTTTCAACTGACAGACGCGTAAAAAAACAACATCCAAAATGCATTCTGTTTGCAACTTCACGCGTATTGTTGACCAGCGCGCTCGTTTTGCAAGTATGTGCGAGAATTTGTCTTTCTGAGTGAACGTTTTTTACGTACGCGGTGTTTGGTAATAAAACCAAAAATTACCGTCTCGTAATTAGATTCTTAGGTAAATATTTACTAAATAGGGACATGCTTAATAAGCACTTTTTATTTAAAAAAAAAAACTTAATATCAGATAGATAATAATGGGAAGTAAGTATTCCAGTTTCCGAAATTGGAAAGTAATGAATTTTAATAGTTATTTCGTTAAAATTAAAATCGATTATTCACATGGCGGCCATTATCATTATAGGAACACGCTTAATATACACTTTAAAAAAATTAGTAGGTAGATTTTAACTAGAACTAATCGATTCAGTAACCGGAAATTGGAAATAATGCATTTTAATGGTTATTTTGTTAACTTAAAGAATGCGAAATGTAATTTTTTTTCAAGGACGCCATGTTATTAATTACAACGGCAAATACGCATTTTATGGTTTTAAGTGATAATAAGTCAAGTTTTCCACTGTTCCAACCTTACACGGTAAGGGGTATTAACATAAGGAGTAAACAAGTTTATTGCCGTTTTTTAATTTTTATCTTTAAAATTTCAAATGAAGTCAATAAAGTTTGTACATAGAGAAACAGACAAAAAAAAACTTTTAAAGGAAAAATTAACAATAATATCGCCTTTCTGCGTATAAACACGTAACCATTAACACGTTGTCAAATCAAAGATATTTTATGATATGATATATATCTATGATATCTATTCTAGAAAATATAGTTTAAAAGACAATAAACGGCTGAATATTTAGAGGTTAAATTTAAAAAAAAAACACCATAAAATCGACTACAAATGTGAACCACGAGATTCCACGTAATTGGAAATATAACGAAAAAAAAATCGCCGAAAATTGAGTTCCTCGGTGGCAAATTCAAATACGGGTAGGTTCTCAGGAATAAATTCGTAATAATACGACTTATTCACATGTAAGTCGCCCAAAGTATTCGAAGTAAATTCATAAAAATACGATATTTTCCGTAAAATATTCCGCATAAATCAAATTTTCACGGCCGCGACCGTCGCGGCCATCTCGTTAAACTCATAAAAGTGTGATATATTACCGCGTAAATCGAAATTTCGTTGCCGATTTCTGATGCAACCGGCTCTTCAAATTTAGATATTCGAAGAAAATTCGTAAAATTACGATACATTTCGCGTATATCATACTTTGATGTATAAATCTAATAATAACGTGAGGGGAAGGGGACATGGGAGGGGGAATGGAGACGAAAGGCGAACGGAACGAATGGGAAAAGACACGCAGGGAGAAACAATTTTTTTATTAGTGGCATTTCAATGTATGCCGGGAACTAACTAAGTAATCTATTAATTTTGAAAAAGAAATTCGTTCAGCAAATAATGCGTAATGCGTAATTATATTTTGTCGATAAAATATGAAAAAACTGAACTAAACATATTTTTATTATGAAATAAATAAAATAATGTTAAGCCCATTAACAGTCCGGCCCTTCTCTGTAGATCACTCTCCCTCCACTAGCTGCCAATAACTTTTTTCGTCAGCGGAGTTTAGGACGAAATTTGTGTAGCGACGCGCGTACAATTTTCAATATTTCAAATTCAAGAAGGTACCTAAACTGCCATCTATCGAAGTAATCATAAAGCTATTCTTGCATTTTACGAATTGAATGAAGGGTATCATATCCCTTTAAGTAGAAGTAAAAAAATTATGTTATTTAAGTACAATTTATTGTCTAATTAATGTCTTAATGAGACTTCTTTGTTAAAAAATTACAATTTTGACTTAACTTATCGCTAAAGTTTGATTGGAAAAAGTGGCCATCAGTATCTGAGAATGGCGGAATCATACCTTAGTGGTTTCCGTCTTGCCAGTACCAGCGGGGCCCGCAGGGGCACCCCCGAACTTGAGGTGCATGGCCCCCATCAGCGTGAGGTAGCAGCGATCCGTCAGGGGGGTTATCACCAGACGAGGACTAGAAAACATAATTTGATTTTGATCATCTCACAAATTAAAACTTGCACTGCAATAAATGAATTACAATCAGCAAATATTAAACATATTTTTATTTTTAACTGAATGAGTAAAACGTCAAATTGTAATTTTTAATTAAATGAAGACAATATTAGCGAAACTCAATCGAAAATCTGAAAATAGAAAAAGATACGGTCACATCTAGGATTCGAACCCGTCCTGGGTTTTTCTCTTTAGATCTGCATAGTCGAAATACTTCTAGGAAAATTTACAAAAAATGTTTAGTATTCTGAAAACCTATTCAATGTTATTTCATAATAAAAATTCATAATTATTATAGGTCCACAAAAAAAAGAAAATACGATTTTTGAAAAAATAAAAAACTTTTTTTTCACTCTCCTGAACAATGAACATTTTGTCTTTAACCGGTCCCTTGCCGATTACGTGCCCGCGCACGCCAGATGTGAGCCAAATTAAACTCTAAAAAATATTTTTTGAAATGCGATTTTATACCTTAATTATAAAGAAAACGTATGAAGGATAAGGTCAGAATCGCTTGGGGCATTCATGTTCATAAGGTATAAGATACCGTGTACCCATCTAGCACAGCGGAATAATTTCTGTGGAATTGTTTATGATCTCCCGCCAAGAATTTTTCCCGCCTTTGAACTGTTAGATTGGCTTGCGTCACTCTCGCGCTGTTGTCGTGACAAAGATCGTAAAACATATAAATTCATTGAATAAACGCAAGTAATGTTGTTTTTAGACATAGTTTATTGTTCAAGGAATGTGTTTCAGGAAATATATAATAAGATAGCATGAAATAAACCCACAAAATATTACGTTAAAGTCGAAACATCGCGAAATTTACCCGTTTGCTCCAAGGCATGTCACGAGTTAATCGATATGTATAATCATGATAGTTTTAGTAGATGTTCAAAGTTTTAAAAGTTTTCATGCACTGACCTGGTACCCAAATACTCATTGTAATATGGGAAGCACGTGTTCAGAGCGCGCACAAACATCGCTTGCGTGCTGAACTGGGCGTAGTACATAGATGTATCCAGGGTGTCTTCTGTCTGTTCTATTTCATAGTTGACGGGCCCCTCCAGCGGAGTGGGCTCTGGGCCCACTACGTAGTACCTGGAAAAAAACTTGTATAGGATGGTTATTTTTATAAAACACAGCATTGTAAAGGAATAAACTGAACTGAGTGGAAGACACTCTCAATATTGCCCTGGTAAAAAAGATTCAGAATCGAAACTTTGCTTGAAATGACTTTAGCCATGTTTGGTGACCAGATTTGAAAAGCAAAATACTTCCTCGCCTTTCTCTTCCAATCTCCTTCCCCTCCCCATGGGTAATTAATTACTGTAAAGCTAACAACACAACTATTGGTCGTAAAAATAACACCGACAATTGCCCCTAATACTGAGATTATCGGGGCTTTTTATAGCTTTTCAGAGTCCATGAATGTCAAAACTTTGAGAATTATCCTAAAGGCTGTATCGGACTGGGCTAGTAATTTGGTCGAGTAGCGAGTAACTTGCCTTACAACTGACCAAAAAGTGTTCACATTATTTTTCTTTTTAAAGAAAGACAAACATTCCTGGGTTACGAATAACCCGACAATAATTGAAAATCTCTTACTACCACCACAGTAAGCGGAAAATGTTGCTTGTGTTGTGAAGATGGACTTAGCCAGTCGAAGAATCGAGCATGCGACGCCTGGGTGGGACCCTTACGCGACCCTAACTCATCCACTGAATGGTTACAATCGATTAATTACGGTACATTAGTGAATGGCTTATTGGAAGATGAACGGGCTGCATCGCAACAAAGTAAACAGGCTAATTAAGCTGATTGTAATGAATATTTTAAAAGAGGTGGAAGAAAAAATTAGTGAGATGAAATTAAAGAAACTATGGATAAACAAATTCGCTTCTCAAGGAAACATTATATATAGCATTAGAATAATCACAAGAATACTTCGTAATTTTGAGAAAAACTGAAAGTTATTTTAATTTTCTGGTAACGAAAATGCAGCCATAAATTCAAAGTAGCAAAAACATCTCTTTCGATTTGGAACATCAACTATTTCTGAATTCATTACAAAAGTTTTTAAAGCTATCTACGAATCAATAACCACTGGGGCGACAGCTCATCTTTTTTCTTAAAAAACTTTTTTTCTTAAAACTTTTTTCTCCGTTTGCTGGAGATTTTCAGAAGATCATTTTTTAAATTTTTCACCAACTTTAAAATAAATACCTTCGAATTATAACATGGAGAAATAAAAACTTAATGTAGTGCTATATTGTCAATAAATTAACCTGTATTTTTCTGTTTATCTCATATTTGTAGGATTTATAAAAAAAAATATAAAAAAATCGTAAAGTTTATAACCGCGCGGATCCTGCGAGTTTGTTACTTTGAAACTGACGTGAGAGGTACTTATTCGCGTCAACATAGAATATTTTCGATTTCTGTAAATTGTCGGTGGTATACTTTATAATGAAAGGTGCATATCTATGGAAAAAGGACTTAATTTTAACTGTAAACAGCTGATCAGAAATACAGCATGAAAAAAATATTTAAAAAATTTATTTTTAACATTGTTATAAAATAGTCTACGAAGTTCGTATTTGCGATATCTATGGTCATAATAGATAAAGCATTTTAATAGCTTTGTTTTATGCCCAAAATAACAAACGTGGGAGCTACAAATATATTTTTTTTAATTTTTCCGAATCAAGGAGATAATTGCCTTTTTTATCCGAAAAGCAATCGGAGACATTTAAAATCGAAATTTATCAGGGTAAGATTTAATTCGAATTTGTTTAGTGATTGAGCCAGTGAGCAGTGAATGTGGTGGGAGCGCTACTTGGCCGAAAAAATAGAACTAAATGGATTGACTCAACTAAACCACTGACTAAACTACTCTACTAAATTTATGTTGTTTTGACTAGCTAGACTTTAGCTACTAAATTACTCGCCACTCGACTAAATTACTCGCCTAGTCAAAACCAGCCTTAAGATTATGTAAACCATTTCACCATAGAAAAATAAAAGAGAGAAGAAAAACTAACCGTAACTGACAGATCCATTCAAAGTCATATACACTTTTGACTTGAGCGTTGACTAGGGACTGGGTTATGTCACGAGCATGGACCTCTATTACAATAAGGGCAGATAGAATTTCTCTGTGCAAAAAGGAGAGATTCTCTCTCACAAGGCCTCGGAGGCTATCCAACTGTAAGTAAATGCATACACATAAATGAACATGTTTTTCAAATCATTTTGTACAAATTATTGTGAGAATTTCTTTTTAAATGTGACTATTTTGGGGTAGGTACTTTCTTAGTAGATATTTCTTATTCAATATTCGAATGTGTTCTATTTTTAACACATTCGAATATTGAGGAACATCTACTAAGAAAGTACCTACCCCAAAATAGTCACATTTAAAAAGAAATTCTCACAATAATTTGTACAAAATGATTTGAAAAAAAAAAACAACAGGAGAATAAATTAATGGCGGGAAAACATAGTTAAAAATCTTTGTGGTTAAGAGTAAAAAATGATGCCATTTGAGGAATGACGCCATATAGGAATTTTGAGGTGAAGATGTGAATAATACTACATAAAACAACAATACTCTTTATCTTGGCTAGTGAACCAATGGAGGAAAGTTAAAAAAACATTTTCTTAACCCTTCAGGCTAATTTTTTTGCTTTTCGGATCAACTCTTACAGGTCTCGTAGAAATCATTATGTCATGTCAAACCCCAACTATCGTGGTATAAATATGATCTGAGTGGTGTTAGAAAGAGAAAACAATTCTAAAAATTATATTCAATTATAAAAATCTAATATTAAAAATAAAAATAAAATCTAATAAATATTCAAATCTAAAAATTAACCACAAAAGAAGTAAAATGTACACCTTTATGAAACCAAAGTTTCGGATTGCAAGTTGAAAAAAATTTATGAAACTTTGGAAATTTTTTATTAATTAGTTTTACATGGAATGACAAAAAAGAAATGTGAAAATAATGTTTATAATACAATGTCTAATAAAATATGTACCTATGTGTTTTTTTTTTCATTATCAGTATCTTTAGTTAGAAAAAGCGTAGGGTGTACCATTTTGAAAACTTTTAAATATAAAAGGATAACTGGAAAAAACAGAATATGATAAAATAATAGGTTAGGATATGTTTGTTGATTGGTCAGTTTCTTCACTGTCCTGTTTTGTCGTGAACCTATTCAAAGGAATTAATAAAATATGGAAAGTATAATGTATTTACATTCCTCAGCATGGTAGTGTTGCACTTGTCAAGATGGCGCGACACAATGGCATCCTCCACCGAGGCAGTCCAGGCAGTCTGCGAGCAGGCGATAACAGCTTGCCCAGGCCACAGCAGGACCCACTCGCGGCGTGGCTTGAGGTACAGATCTTTCACACAGTCAACCAATACCAGGCGCACTACAAATTAAACAATATCATCGTGTAGACACAAACTTATTATGGGGGGTACAGATGCATGTAATGAATCAAGTAATTTAACCCAAATTGTGTGGACGGCATGTGATCTCAATGCGAATCCTATGGTCGTTCGAGCCAATCCATTATTGACAAACAAGGAGCTCTAGTGAAAAATATTATGGCCCGGTAAATCAGTCAGTCCTTATCCTCACTGTATGTCATTACTCATGCAATAATAATAATGCACCTGTTTAAAGGCCTACCAGTATTCTGCATGGTGTCCTCCAACAGACTGAGCCAGTTCTCCACGTTGCCCAAAGGGTAAAACTCCCGGCGCAGTGCTACTATTTCCCCCTCGCAAGAGTGCATGGCTGTGATCTTCTTATCAGCCTCAAAGGTTAACTATAGGCAGAACACAGGAGGTGGTATGAGAGTGAATAGAAAAGGTTACATATACATAAACATTACAGACCACTAAAGGGGCTAAAACATACATACACATAACCGTTACAGACCACTAAAGGGGTTTCAATAAACTCGTAATAAGTCCAAACTAATAAGACAAGTTTGTTGGGAGTGGAGATCTAACAAATTATGTGCTTGGACGGAATGGAGGCAAACATTGCGGCCTCCAGCAGTCAGATGTTGGAACAGATCACTAGTATGTGCACTTATAATACCATGGCAATACTCTCAAAGCACTTCCTGAGATGGGGCTGCACGGCCAGGGGCTCCCGGGCGCGTGACAGGATTTCCAGCAGCTCATCGTCCGAGAGGAAGTAGAGGCGGGGGAAACGGGAACGCTTCAACTCAATGTATTCGTTCAGCCCTTTAGCCGCTGCCTCCAATAGGTGAATGGCCTCCTGCAGGCTCTCCAGCAGACGGATGTTGGGGCAGATCACTATTATCTGAACAAATCGTGATTATACATGCTATAGTAACAGGTCGTTCGAAGATACAGTGAATTCTGTTTTTACACAGTCTTAAATGTCGCCCATTAAGATGGCAAGCGGTTCCATGCAGAAACGAGCGTACCTTTGGCATCTCCAGTGCAGCCAGCATCACTCTCCTCCAAGTCCTCTCCATGGAGCGATACTTCTTGGACTCCGCCGGGAGTTCCCTCACAATGTCCTCAGATGTGAAGATAGGCTCCAGATACATCCATTGTCTGGAACGCAACAAGTTATATCTCCCTTAGAACTATAGAGAAGTCAAACAAAACTTTTTGAATTAAGGATCTGTGGTGTGCGGAAGAGGGACGGCTGATAGCCGATGCATGGAAAGACGGAAGATAATTGTGTAAGTTCCTGGATTGAAGACTACTAACGACAATGATGCACCCTCAGAGAAAGCAAAAAAAAAAAGAAGTTAGATATCCTCCAAATTTGATGCCAGAGAAGAATGCTCAGGATAGCATGGACAGCCAGGTGCATCGATATATTCATAAGGAAAGAGCTAGGCATCAAAAAGAGGCAATCAAGTGTCTGCCTACAAAGGGTTATTTACGACGCAGAAACGAAGCAGAGCATTCAAGCTGCTTGGCTTCATAATTAGTAATTCATATTCGTTTCAAATGCATAAACGCTGAGGCTGTTATACAACACACTGGTCTTAAATGTATTGGAGTCAAATTTAATCATCTAGGCCCTACACAAACTAACGTATATTTGTGCATTGAAATTAGTATAGAAAAAAATTTTAAGATTTTTATTTTTGTATCTCCATGGTTTTATCCGGTTTTATCTTACATTTACAACTTGAGCATAACCAATTACCACTCCAATTGCTCTGATTATATAATTTTATCTTTTACTAAACAGATTCATAACTAACATTGGAGGTTATCCACCACTTACCCGCCCTGGTATAAGTAACAGATGGTTACTCCTTCAAGGCTCTCGCAAGATACTTTTTTTTTTTTTGTTAAACAAAGCTATTTTTATTTATTTTTAAACGAATCTAGACCTCCAGTGTCCCTGCATACGTTGTTAGTAGGCAGTATGCAAGTGCTTAACAGGAAAAACAAAATGCAAAATTGGTTAGTAAGGCCATTCATATCTAACAGTGATCTCAAATAAATTTCTTTGTATCAGAATCACACTCTCGAGGACGTCACCATAACCTCCTTCACTGTAGAGCCAGCCGCGTCAATTAGTTTATGAAATCACCTGTGGGAAGAGCCATGTACTTATGCAGTGGATCAAAAAAACAATATGTTTTTCATGTCCTGTAATACATTTACAAGGTTTTTGGCACATTGTTTGAACGGTACAATTGTTGGAACGATTTAATGGAAAAATTCAAGGCTGCTAATGACAATGATGAAGACAAGATAGTTAGTTACTTCTGGCACTCGATCCACTCCTCACAGACGGCCTGTGCCAGCCGCAGCTTGTCGTCCCAGTCGGAGATGCGTGCCTCGAAGGCGGCCTTGAAGGGGGAGAAGGTTAGCTGCTGCGTCAGCAGGAGATGGTCGTCCATCATCTGGGCTGTCTCATCGGCTATCTTCATTATGTAGGTGCCTGGAATAAAAGATCAATCAAACATCTTGAAGAGCTGGGGGCATAGTCTCTATCTTTCACAACGTCAATACGGCAGTTTAGCTACGTCACAAACGCGTATCAACCTTCCTCTTATCATGCTAAAAACTTCCTCGCGATTATTTCCTAAACTATTCATCCGATTGCCATGAATCTTTGGTGAGTTGATGTGAGCATGCCCGCGAAGGTTTTCCATATACACTGGTGACATATGGAATGCCAGAGCATTATAAAATTTTAAATTTGCAAATAAAAAATTGCAATAGGCGGCACGCGAACTGTTTGAAAACTGAATGTACTAGGACTGAATGTATGGGACGCGGGAGGGAGGTTCCTGGAACAGGGGAAGGCGAAGGCGGAGTGCGAAGGCGGAGTGTGAACGCGTGAGGGGAAGAGGATGCTGGAAGGGAAAAGGAGGCGGAAGGGGAACGGGACGAATGGGAAAGGACACCCAAGGAGAAACAATTTCTTTATTAAGTGGCATTGCAACGATATTGTTTGCTTTCGATATGGTTAAAAACCTTCCTTTTAGTTTAAAAACAAGATTATGAACACGATTATGATTATGAACACACTGACGACTTGCTTCCAAGATAGTCCCAATTCTTCTTCTGTTTTCAAAAACAAATGCACTCGAATTTGCAATTTTTCTCTTGTCATTGTTCCAAATTCAAAATTTTTTTCCAGCAAGTGATGTGATTAGGAACTATGCATATTCTCATTTCAAACCAATCAGCCAGTGCGGTAAAGATAAATAAATTGCAATCTTTCACAATTTTCTTACTGCTGTTTCAGTGAAAGGTTTTCCGAAGAACTAGTCATATATTCGACCATCCAATTATTAATATTGAACTAGTTAGCCATTTCCTTCAAAATGAAATGAAGTTTTTCGGGAAGTTTATTGTATTTAGTGAGAATTACAATACCCGAGTTCTTGTAGGGGGCGATCTCGAGGATCTTGTTGGCCCAGTCCGCCTGCATCTTGTCCAGCGCCTGCTCGATGGCAAACTCTTTACCGGCCGCCTCGCCAATGCTTTCGATCAGTTCACCAAACTCCCCCATGCCCTGCTTCAGGCAATTCTTGAAAGTCTGCCGCTCGTTCATGGTCACCGTTATACCTGCAATGATAAACCAAAAATGATAGACCAAGGATAGCAAGCAATCTTCCCAACAATCTGAACATAGATTTGCTCAGTGTAAGGACGGGTTGTTTCAAAAAATTTGATGAGTTCATCAAATATTTGGAGTTAATTTTCAGGTTCTGTGTAAGTTATTTTCAAGTTCTGTTTTTTTATCATCATAGGCCAGCTGCTTCACAAAACTGAAATCATCACAGAACTTGAATAGAACTTACACAACGTTATGAAAATTAACGTCAAATATTTGACGAATTCGTCAAATTTTTTGAAACAACCCATCCTAACTGTGATGTTCTTCAATCCCAGTGATTGAGATTACTTGAAATATGTTCAGGAAAACTTCAATAAAGATCGAGGTTACAAGTTTTTTTTTATTTTGTTCCTGTGCATTACAGATTAACGTAATACTTTTATAATACACATAAAATATTCATAACTTTAACAAAAAAATTATAAAAATACATATTTTAGAGTTGTTGCCTAAAATTACTCTTGAAATCTTCATGTTGAAAATGTCAAGGGACCTAGAGATTTAATTTAGCAGCACCATGCCTCTTGTCATGCTGTGCAAAAGCGAGTTAGCTTCGCATAAGCATCGCTCAGGGAGTGGAAACACAAACCTGCAATAGCCATCCCAAGCCAAGGTGTGAGCTACCGTGCTCAGGCTGAATGTCCTGGGGAACAGTGTCAAGAACGATGCCTCCGAGAAACAAGGTCGCATCTCGGAGTATTTAGACCTTACTCCAACATTCGGGGCTCTTCTGGAGTGGACCTTCTATTTCCCTGGTCACTCGTGGGACAAAAAAATTGGACCATTCGAAAACTAGGGGCCTTTTGGGAACCAAGGAGTGCTGAGGCCACCTCTGTGGACTTTCTTCCTGGGGCCCTTAGGAGGAACCAAGAGGAGAAGCCATGGAGAGGAGAGCTGAGGCCACCTCCATGAACTCTTCCCTTGTGGGGCCTTCAGGGAACCAAGGGGAAGGGCACTCTTCCGGCACGGGGCCTTTAGGGAACCAAGGAGGAGTGAAGTGGAGAGATGATGTCCTCTTCCCATGTGGGGCCTTCAGGGAACCATGTAGGAGTGAAGAGGAGAAATGAGGCCATCTCCGTGAACTCTTATGGGGCCTTTAGGGAACCAAAGAGGAGTGAAGAGGAGAGATAAGTCCTCTTCCCTCCTGGGGCCCTCGGGGAGCCAAGGTGGAGTGGGCTCTTTTCTTGTGGTGCCTTTAGGGAACCAAAGGGAGGTGAACTCTCCGTCGTGGAGCCTTCAGGGAACTAAGGAGTGGAGAGGAGTGATGAAGCCCTCTTCCCTCGTGGGGCTTTCAAGGAACCGCGGAGGAGTGAAGAGGAGAAATGAGACCTGGGAAGACACATTGTCGAACCAGAAGATATAGCTTCATTTCCAATGACAATCCTGGTGAACTTTGTAAAAGGGACTGGATTACTGTCAAAGGAATGAGGTAAAATGGGAGATAGCACAATGGGCCTACGGCCTAAGTGCTCACGGGAACTTTATTTATGTAAACCGTCTCCGCTCTTGAAAAAAAAAAAAAAAATAAGTCTGAGATAGGGGCGTAGCTACCGCCGTATCAGCCGCATCAATGATATGGGGCCCCGGGCTTTTGTTTCTTTTGTGAGAAATCTTTACCCTTCATTTGGGCCCCCTAACTAATTTTGATACAGGGCCCCTCCAAGGCACGCTATGCCACTGGTTAACCCCTCAGAAACTGGGAATGTCGCGCTGAGCTGACATACTAAAATACTACTGTTAACCCTGTAAAAAACGCAAGTGTACCTACCCCAATTTTTAGTCTGTTAAGGCCCGTATCCTGCGCCACAATACACATGAACACTAGCTTGAACAGCACCCAAAACATTGAAAATTTGAACACTTCGTGTTCAAAAACCCTGTGTTCAAGCTTTACCACAGCCGACGGAAAACATTCATCTCCCGGGCGAAGGGGGAAGGCTGGCGGGGGGAAATGTGTTCATATTTTTACAAGAGCCGCGCGATGCGGTCATGTATGGAGAATCAAACCGAACAAGTTTTTGAGGTTATGCGCAATGAGCAAGCTTAATAATCACTAGTTTAAAATATTATGATACCTAAATACAATATAATAAATATATTTGATAATAAAATTATAACATAATAACGAATATTAACAATTTTAATATTAATATTATTTTTGAAGTGGGTGAAGCGGGAGCGGGAAGGCAGGCAAGGCCGGCGGGGGGGGAAATAAGTTCATATTTTTACAGGAGCCGTACGAAGCGGTTGGTTGGTACCGGAGGTAAATCGAATGATGTTTGGGGTTATGTCAACCGCGCGAGCCTAATACCTAATTATGACTTTAAATTCCAAATAAATACTGTCGTAGTGATGATTACATCTTTCGTGATCTCACTTGTAAATAAAGTCTATTAATTTATAAATCGGTTTCAGAGACACGGAAGAAATGACCAATTAAAATAGGTATTCTATTCTTTCCCTGATAAATAAATACCTAATAAAAATCTAGTTAGGTAGGTTAGGTCTAAGTTGAAATCTGCGTGTTCTCCTTTATATTTCGTTTACAATATCATCGCTAAATTTCTTAACAGAACTCGACTTTTGACGTTTGAATTTCGAATGTGTAATTAATTACGCATTCGAAATTCAAATACTGACTTTAGGTCATAATAATTGATATTAGTCGGAAATCTTTCCTGGTAAATAAACATCTATTAAAATATCTCTGTTTTCTCCCTGATGTAGCATCTCTTCTTCATCGGAACATATTTTAACATTTATTTAAACGCTAAACGTCAAACGTCAAGTCAGTTGCGTACGCGTGGACTCGTGGACAGGCCACTAGCAAAGTGTGTGACCGCGCGAACTTCACACCTGTTCACACCAATCTTTCAAACCATGTTTAAAAAAACGCAGGAGACGGAAAACAAAGAACGTTTATAGTGGGGTTCAAGCTAGTTTTCATGTGTATTCTGGCGCAGGAGTTCCGCCTTTAGCTAGCCACCACTGGTTGAGAACTCAGAGATTCTTGAAAAAAAAAAAGATTTACAAAAGTAATATGTAGAAAATATTTGCTCTACCTGCTTTCTCCATAAACTCATTCCAATGCCTATCCTTCATTCCAGGATTCTTCACCGCCACTAGTATAGGAATGAGTGGCTTGAAATCCTCTATATCTTGCTGGAAAAAGAACAATCATTACATGGTACGAGTTTCCCCAAAATTTTGTTGAATTATACTGATATTCACATATTGTAAATTGATCTCTTGCTGCCAAATGTAGTAAGGACTTGGCAAATAATGTTTGTCAGGAAATATCATTGATAAGGACTTGTGGAATTTATGTTAAATGTTGAATTTATTAACACTGTTTATAAAACCGACCATTTAGAATAACAAGGTTCCCTGTGGCAGTAACGTCATGCAACAATGGACAATGTGACAACGGAGAAAAAGGTTTGTTACTAGACGAATGCTCAGGAAGAGAAAAAAAATGATAAACTCATGGTTTATTAATGATTTTTTTTTAATGATTTTTCTCCACTGTGAGTCAGTATACGACTAATTAAATTAGAATTTTGTGAACATGCAGTTCATGAAACTATAGGAACTTCAAAGATCGTGGGTCTCGGGTTGACCAGCTCAGCCAAGAATGCTCTGCTTACCAAACCGTTGATGTGTTGGTGAAAAGTTAGTTTATTGTCAAAATAACCCCGAGATCATAGCATTTTTTTCATAAATGTGTAGATCACTCCTCACCTTCGTCTGCAGGGCGACCTTCTGCACGAGAGGCAGCTCCGCGAAAGTCCTCACGCACTTGATGATAGTCTTGAGGAAGTCATTGACTACTGTCTCTATCAGGTCCGAGTCAACTTGTCCCAAGGGATTGTCCATCCATACCTCACGCCAGTTGTAGAAATCTACAAATCATTGAATATTATTTCAAAGATTACAATTAAAAATTAAATCTTCTAATATATATTTGAATCTGTGATTATCAAGTAGACCGTAGACAACATACAGAAATAGAAAATAGGGCATTTTGTACCACACACAGCTATTTCAAAGGAATTAACACTCAGAGTTTATAAAGTTCATGATAAGGAATTAATACTCAGAGTTATTAAAGTTTATGCTTCCCCCCCCTCTCATACCCCGCCCCTCCGTCACTCCTCCCCTGCGTGTCCTTTCTCATGCATTCCTGCCCTTCCCTTCCCCTCCCGGATTCCTCTTCATCTTCCTCGTGTCTCTAAACTATTTGAAATACATACTTCTCACAGCCGTCCATATGAAGAAGCATGGATTTTCCAAATTTATGCACTGCCATCTCCTGTGCAATCCCTCCCTTGTTCTCTGCCTTTTCATCATCTTCCCCTGCGTATCCTTTTCAATGCGTTCCCATTTCCCTCTCGTATCCCTTTCCCCTTCCACGTTCTTCTTCCACCTTCCCCATCTTCCCCCCCTCCTGGGAACCCCCCTCTCCGTTGTTCCACTCCCCCCTCTTGAATTTTCCTCCCCTTCGCTTTCCCTCCCTGCCGCAAAATTTTAAGAAATACACACATTTTTCAAACAACTTGTGCCCCACTTATAAAATTTTTATACCAATTTCATAATGCCAGAGCTCACTATTATACATAGAAATTTACTTCGCGGGCGTGTACCCAACCAATCACCAAAGTTTCATCGCAATCGGATGAATGGTATAGGAATAATGTCATAAAGCCAGAGCTCACCATTTTACATTGAAACCTTCGTAGGTATGTGGACATAAAATCAGTAGAGTTTCATTAGACAATCGGATGAATGGTATTTTTTTTACATTAACTCCACACAAGAGGCCCTGCAGAAAATAATTTCCCTTGGGACCTAAGTCATCTTTGAAGATACTGTGTGGAGGGTCTTCTTGAGGAGGAGTAAATATGGGTCTTAAAGAAACAAATCATTTTACAGCCGAGCTGTTGAACTCAAGAACATGTTGTAGAAGCGACCCTTCTCATGTGACAATTGTCAACAG
Source organism: Glyphotaelius pellucidus (assembly GCA_936435175.1). Classification (NCBI taxonomy): domain Eukaryota; kingdom Metazoa; phylum Arthropoda; class Insecta; order Trichoptera; family Limnephilidae; genus Glyphotaelius; species Glyphotaelius pellucidus. The sequence continues at coordinate 12,562,535 of OW386556.1, forward strand.
TGTAGCTACGTTGGCCGCGCGTTTGGCACGTTTCCCGACTGTGCACCAGTGCTGAAGGGATCAATGACGCTAGATAGCCAGGTTATCTTCATCTAAAGATTGCAATCCGCTTGTTAAGATTGGGGAAACCAACAAATGGACCGCCCGTTTTTGCAGAGTCAAAGATATTTTTCAGGTTTTTGGGGCTTCAGATCAGACAGTGGGGCGCACTTCAACAGTGGGGCGCACTTGCGATTTGTACAGGGTTAGCAGTTGTGTACTATTAAAGTATCTGCGGGCACCGTACAGAAGGCCTAGTTTCTGAGAGGCTAACTTGATTCTGGCTTCGATGAAGGTATAGAAATGCATACAATAAAGATACAAGTGAGTTAAAAAAAGCTCATCCCAGGAAAATGACACAACTTGTGGCTATGATATTTTTTTGATTATTACAAGCGCAGTTTCGCTGAGTTATTCCGGGATACAGCCTGCAGGATGAAGTCTGACTACTGTGGTAGACTGAAGCCTCGATTCCATTGAGCGAGTTTACAAGATACTAGCCGGCAAGTTTAAAAGCGGGCGAATAGGCGAGTGCGATTATGATGATGACACACAAAACTTTCCACTCGCTCAGTAGCGAACTAGCTAGCGAGTTGAAACCACGTGTTGCTATGTTTTTCTTATAGTTCCAAACTTTTCTGGGTGTTGTAGCGTTAAAAATGAAGTGGGACATAAATCATTTGTGGAAAGTCAGCAGTACCCTGTATTATGGAATACAAAAGACAAAGCTACTGTTAGATGCACCATGTTTCTCACGTCTTTTTACCCAGGATTTTACCCACACTTTTCTGTGCCGTTTTGCTTTCCTTTTTTAACTCCTTTTTGATAACATGAACTAAAATGACTCCTTTTAATTAAATGAAGACATTATGAGCGAAACTCAATCGAAAATCTGGAAACAGAAAAATCAGAAAAAGATATTGGCACCTCTGGGACTCAACCCGGAAAGTAGGGAGGTCCTGGGTTCGAGTCCCAGAGGTGCCAATATCTTTTTCTGATTTTTCTGTTTCCAGATTTTCGATTGAGTTTCGCTCATAATGTCTTCATTTAATTAAATATTACAGTTTGAGGTTTTACTCATAAAGTTAAAATAATAAATAATATTCATCCCAGACTTGCAGAAGAGTCAATAGATGTCGCACATTAAATAAAATGGATAATAATTTATCCAGACACCATCTAGATTGCATTTAGTTCGAGTTGAATCTTGCAATCATTCATAAAGATGGCAGCCAATAAAAAATATGCGTTAAGAAAAATGAAGATAATATGGGTGGTTCTTAGTCGAAGTATGGTACAGTTAAAAGTGACCGAAGCGAAAAACCTTAGCTCAGTGGATAAGAGCCCCAACCCGGAAAGTAGGGAGGTCCTGGGTTCGAGTCCCAGAGGTGCCAATATCTTTTTCTGATTTTTCTGTTTCCAGATTTTCGATTGAGTTTCGCTCATAATGTCTTCATTTAATTAAATATTACAGTTTGAGGTTTTACTCATAAAGTTAAAATAATAAATAATAAAATGACTCCCGCGCGAACTAATTCTGTTGACATTTTGTAGAAAACTGAGATACTCGCAGCTAGCTCACTAGCAACCATGATGACACAAGGTTAGTTTACTAGCTAACAAGCCCATACGCTAGCGAATAGCGAGCAAAGTAGCCCCCCTTTTAACTTTTTTCGTAGATTGTTCACAATTTGCTAGTTAGCTAGTAAATATGATTACACTGAGTGAGTTTACTAGCAGATAGTGAATTCGCCGGCTAGTAGCTCGTAAACTCGCACATAGTGCGATGGAGGCTTTAGTGAAGCTAATGAGATCTATTGGTTACCTGAAGCAGTGACCCACAGATTCTTGTAGGGTTCAAACTCCTTGACCAGCTTGTTGAGGTCATCGTACGGAGTGACAGGCACACCGAATAGCTTCTGTCTCCGGTTCAGCTGCTGCCCAAACTCCTGCTGCTCCTTGATAAACTTCCATGCCTTCTTTATGTCATTGGCTACTTCGTGCACCTATAAAGTACACAGTTTTATTGCACAGGTAACCACAAATCTACAGTAATTAGTTTTATAAATTTATATATCGATAACATTGTATCTTCACATTCTGGCTAAAATGAGTTACAAACTAAACTCTATTTAGGAGAACCCAAGATGTATCTACTAAATTGTATAAAATTATAACATCTCTAATTCACAATATTTCCAAAGATTTTTTTTTTTTTTAAAAGAAAGACAAACATTTCCGGGTTACGAATAACCCAACAATGTTTGAAAATCTCCTACTACCACCACAGAAAGCCGAAAATAATGCTTGTGTTGTGATGGAGGACTTAGCCAGCCGATGAATCGAACACGGGGCGCCCGGGTGGGACCCAAACGCGATGCCTACTCAACCACTGACCGGTCATATATATTTATGTATTTAGTTATTAATAAAGATACTCATTTATCCCGAACTAATGGTTTACGGAGATGCAATATCTTGACTTGGAGTCATGGATATCGTGAAAAGTATTTTTAAACAGAGAGAAAAATAAAATGTCTGCACTATCTGAATAAAATGTCTGTGTTACATAATTCAGCCAAAGTTTGTATAAAATGTAAATAAATATATAAGAACAAGGTTAATACCATTGAGGTGATTTTTCACAAAAACGGCGCTACAAGTCATTCAAATATTATTATTAGCTCATACAGGCATTTTACAGAAAAACAAAACGCATCGAACCACTCGCAAGCTCGTGACATAGCCCGAAGTCCATTTGGAGTCCAAAACGAACATTTTAATTGACTTTTCACTAGGTATATGATATTATTTTTTGTTAAATCTATGTTAATTTCCTCACACTTGTGTTTGTACATACGAGTCGAATTAAAGTCGATATAAAGTAGTTTTTTTAACAGTAAATAACAATACAGTATACAGTAGTGAAAGGTAGAAAAAGTCAGACCTGCAGGATGAAGACCTTGCGCAATCAAGTAAATAAATATTTCCTTCAATATTTTACCTTGGTCATATCATTTTGCAGCGTGAGCCCCATACACTGTCCTGTGAACACATCAATCTTATCAAGAAGCGTTTGTTCGTCATTCTGTTGAACTTTCCAAAACTTATCCGTCTCTTCAATCAAGGATTCCTCAGTTTCTTCAACCTATTTTCCAAAAAAAAAAAACATTAAAAAAATAATCTAATTTTGGAAAAGATTGAAAAGAAGTACACAATATCCTTTCATATGAACTTAAATACACATTAAACCAAAAATATTTTTTTACATAATAAAATTTCTGATCACTTCTTTGATTTTATTTCTAAGGTGATATTCAGGTGCATGTATTTTAATGATTAATAATGTTTAAATATAACATTTAAGGCGGTGCACCGCGGTGTTGAAACATTCGGAATTGGGCGAAGTCACGCAGGCCTTATGTTGGCGATGAGATTGAAATTCCTACAGCCAAACACCTCTTTTGATTTACGCAAAAAAAAGTTGCCAAAAAACGTAAATTATTTTATTTTGCAAAGGTCAGGCACAAATTCATAAGTAGGAGATTTTGCCCTTTGAAGCAGAATTTATAGACCTGATACTTTATTTTTTTAGGCTTATAAAAAGACTTGCTGAAAAATTGCTCCATCATTTTAAAGATCAGGATGTGTTTTACTCGCAGTATTTAATTAAAGCATCTATAATACTTCTAAGCGATTAAATTTTCAAACCAAAAGCACACGATTTAGAAGAAGATAATAAGTACTAATAAATCTAAACGAAACATGAAACAGAACAAGCTTGAGCAATCCCTGATCAGGTCTCAATGACCAAGTGGTTAAAGGCCCGGCCAAAGGTTGTCCCAGTAAGACAGAGGTTCTATTCTTAGTTGGGACCGTTACTTTTATTTTCTTGTTCTATTTCAGATTTCGTTTAGATTTATTAGCATTCCCTTCTTCGTCAGTGATAAAATATTGCTTTGAAAGTTTATATTTCTTATACACATTAGCAAATAAAATATATCACCAATTGAGCTATCCGCTGAGGCCAACCGATTGCTTCCCAAAACAATTTAAAATCTTCCATCTCCAACGGATAGTAGAAGTAATCCAAAACTGCATAGTCCTGGAAAATGTTTACAAATTATTAAATAATATTAAAGTTTAACCACTGGAGCGATTATGGTCGAAAAATGGACCACTTTTATTTTTCTGCAATTGCTAGCGGTCCAAAATTGGACCACATTTTCCTACCATTTGTAAAACATTTATTGTAATTATTTAAAACGTTTCTATGGCCAGCCATTTATCTTAAAACGAAGCTATTGAAATGCTTTATCTATTATGATTATAGATGTCGCAAATCCGAACTTCGTAAACTATTTTAAAATGAAGTTAAAAATAAATTTTTAAATATTTTTTTCACGCGAATTTCTGATCAGCTGTTTGCGGTTACAATTAAGTCCTTTTTCCATGTATATGCACCTTTCATTACCAAGTATACCACAGACAACATACAAAAATCGAAAATATTCTATGTTGACTCGAATAAGTACCTTTCACGGAGTTTCAAAGTAACAAACACGCAGGATTTGCGCGGTTATAGGGTTTGAACCCTGAAGAAGGGAGCTTAGCTCACGAAACATGTTGGTTTTTTAAACAATAAAAGTGGTAAAAAATAAGTTTATTATTTATTTTGAATTAAAATGGTGCCGCAAAATAAGTTTGCTGCGTTTGAAGAAGAAATCAAGTTTTCTAGAGTTTCCCAAAACACAAGCACAAACAATACGGCTTATTGTTTAGATTCATTTTTAATGTCACAGCTTTATGGCGCTTTAGCCATTTTTCCTTTATATGATATTATGTATATGACGTGTTGTTTGTTAGATGCGTGAGTAGAAATTCAGAAACCCTTCTTTTTCTCCACTATCTGTTTTCACAAGCTCAATGAAGACTTCGGTAATATTTCAAAATTGAGCCTTTATGCAGAAAAACAGTGTTATATGAAAAAGTGCATTCTAAGCTACGGGCTGTTCATTTCATTTCACTGTAGTGAGTAAAATGTACACATTGAAAGTTAAATAAATTTATATGCAACTATAAATACCCAGCATGCGTTGTAATGCCACTCAAAGAAATAAAGTGTTTTAATGCTGTTTATTGACGTGCTTTTGGACACACTATATTTTTGTTATCCGTCTGGTACGTACACAAATAAATCAGAAAGTTTTCCAACGCGAGGCCACGTACAGCTGTCTGCTTGGGGAGCATGGAATTTCCAAATTTACCCCCTGCTATCCCTTACTGCTACTTTGTCCCTTTGCAATCCCTCCCTCATCCCCACCCCTCCTGCCCCTGTTCCAACAATATTAAGCTAAGCTAGGAAAATATTTGAAAAAAAATTGATGTTATAGAACAGACGTATCCAACATCTAGTCAACCTGGCCCTTGACATCCAATAGCACACATCAACAAGTTGTAAAGTCAACATATTTTCAGCATTACATGCAATGACTCCTTTTGAATTTCATAAATTTAGTTATTGGAGGCGGCTGTTCCAATAATTCGTCCCTTAGATTACAACACCGCTCAAGTCGAAAATTAGTAGTTTTCACATTTTAATGCCTTTAGATGGAGCTGCTCATTGCGCGTCTAACCATTGGTCACATGATATAGATTTCAGTCAATCAGAAGCCGTAATTCGAAAAAAAGTGACAGCGCGTAAGTCGGTTGGCCTCTCAAACCGCACAGTTTTTTTTGTCTCCTGTAAAGTTGGTAAAAATGACTTATGCGGTGTTGTAAGCTAAGGGACGAATTGCTAATGTTGGATGTTGGAGCTCATCCGACTGACACCGTTTTCTTGCCTGCATACATTTTTTTAAATTAATTAATTTCACATTTCAACATCAAAGGGATAGAAAAATAAAATGAAGTGACACACATTCTTGACATTCTTGATCAGCTCCTCTGACTGCATGACGGTCAGCGGGATGGTGTCCATCCACTCCTTGATCTCGAAGATGTGCTCGATGGAGTTGGGGATCTCGCCCAGGTGGCGCTGCACCGCCTTGTAAGTGTTAATCACATCCTCAACTATCATCTTCTCATCAGACATCAGCATCTCGATCAGGCCCTTGATGGCATCGGTCCTCTTCCTTATCATTTCGTACTGGGGGAAAATAAATCGATTATCAATAAGATTCACCCACTCCTTCAGCCTCATAACATATTCCACTACCTCCAGTTGGTAGGGAGTAGTTGGGACTCTTATTTATTTACATAACCACCGGAGGGACTAAGGTCAAAATTTGGACCGCCTTTATTTTTCTGCGATTGACAGCGGTCCAAAATTGGACCACATTTTTGTTACCAACGTTTTTGGACCAAACTTTACGATTTTATAATATTTTTTTATAAATCCTACGGAAATGTGATAATCGACAAAATATAGGTGAATTCATTGGCTATGTAGAACTATAATCAGTTTGTATGTCTCCATTAAAATTCGGAAATATGATTTTTTAATGTGGGCGGAAAATATTCAAAATGATCTCCAAAAAACCATGAGCAATCGGAGGAAAAAGTTTTAAATCGCGCTGTCGCTCGAGTGGATAAATTATACGCCTTTGAGGTGTTTTACGAACACGTGATAGACATACATAATAAATTAGTAGAAAGCTACTCAAAAAGTAAAATTAGAAATTATAAAATAGAATCAATGTGGAAGAATAATTATAAACTAACATTAGTATTTATTTATGAAGTATGTTATTATAGCCTTCTTGTAACTATATTCCGTGCAGTTGAATGCATCTACTATTTCTGAGAAAGTGTTGCCAACTGCACGCACTCTAGGTACAATAGTGGTCAACCGTCATGATATTTATTAAATCGAATGGCCGAATTGAAAAACTAAAAACACCTACAAATCCCCACCGCCCAAGTGAAAAACGTACAAGCCTTACCTTAAAAGTGTCCACGTTAATGATGAAGGGGCCAATATATATGGTTTGTGGAAGTTGAATCATTAGCTTCTCCCTCTCATTGAAATGCACTTGAATCTCATCCTTTATCTCGATTATGGAATGCTTCTCTTCGTGGAATTCTCTGCCAAACAAATAATTTAGGTACAGTTCGCACGCAGAGGACATAATTAGGAACGGTGACCGGACAACTGGGAATGAAACCAACTCAGAACCATCTCAGATAAGTCATTTAGAGTGATAAAAGTATATATATATAAAAAATTGATTAGGTTAGGTTAGGGTTATCGGCTAATTTAAAATAATTTTTTTCATAGCTTTTAATGACTTTTCAAGGAGGTGTTGAGTTGACTTTATTCTCAGTTGACATGAAACCATTAGAAACCCATGTTATTGGAAATGGTAATATTCAATCCTGGTATTTATTTGAATAATACATATAATATAAAGTTATTTAATTAATGCATTTAGGAAAGCAAAAGCCAAATGTATGATGGGCGGTGCAATAGTTCAAGAATTTGATCAGAATTCCCTCAGTAACAAACAGATTGAGGTGTAAGGCTTCGAGTAAAGTTTTTAAGAAAAGTGTGATTAGGATATATTATAGGCAAAACAAGAATGATACTTTCGGGCAGGTATATTATACATGGGTCTTGAAGAGACCAGCTTTGTAGGAGGGAGGAAACGCAGAGGCCGGCAAATCGTGAACATAATAACGAGTCGTAGAAGCGACCAGTTCTCATGTGACAAATGTCAACCGTGTACACATGTTGGGCGTGCGTTTGGCATGTTTCCCGACTATGCACTGGTGCCGAAGGGATCAATGACGCTAGTTCCTCGAAGCATCTTCCATTTTAATATCGTTAGAACAAGGACAGCATACCTAACTGCTCTAAAGATTGAAATTTGCTTGTTAAAATAGGGAAATCTATCGAACAAACTGCCCTTTTCTGCACAAGGGTTTTTTTCAAGTATTATGGTGCTCCTGACAAGAGGTGACTGCCAAATTCAACAGTGGCACACTTGCGATTTGTAGAGATTCAGCAGTTATATACTATTAAAGTATCCTGTACAGTTCGCCCAGTTTCTGAGAGGATAACTTGACTCTGGCTTTGGTGGAGCCCCCATACCCTAGCTGGTCTTAAGAGTTACACCAAGCATACCAACGGAAGGCACTTTGGGAAGATTGCTTCCATTGAAGGTATGAGAGCCCAAAAAGACAAATTTTTAGTTTGGACCTATATTCTGTTATGCATCTTAGTTCTAGAGGGAGTTTATTCTAAGGAATATGACGATTTGTGATTGTATTAGTTATATATATAATTTTTACTCACTCTATGTAGACGTCAAGGTCCAAATTACAAAACTCTTGATACATTTCAAACTGCCGTAAATATGCTTTGAGGGGAATTATGGCTCTGTCGTACGCGTACTCCAATCTATTACTGCAAAAGATAATCAAACATTACTGTAAAAACCAGATATCAATTTGATTTACATAATGCTTCTGCTATATCTGCTTGTTGATATCACAAAAAAACAACATGTAATTACAGCTTACACATATTCAACCACATTGCTCTCAAGAAGTCCTATGGCTGTGAGATATAGCTCTTTTTCAAACCTCAAATTGGTCAAAATCTTCGGATGGATTTGATAAATGAAGTGGCACTTGTAGAGAATTTCTCTAAACAGTTTCTGTATAACTTTCTGTAAAATACAAATTAAATACACTTTTCAGTAAAGTACAAATAAAATACAAATTAAGTCATAAGAAGAAGACGAATTTTAACTTGGGAGGCGGGTATAGGTACCGCAGCCCCGGGAATCATTTATTGGATAACCAGCACCCCTGTCATAGGTCACCCTAAGTGGTTCGCCACGTTTGGTGACTAAGCAGGGGTGTCCGGGTTCATGGGGTGAGATTTGTCTAGGTCTTGGCGGCGAATGCACTTACTCACCTACTGCGTGGCGGGCTGGATGGAGAGACTGGTTGAGAGAGACCTAACCTAAATCTCTCTAGCCGGACACTCTCGACGCATCAGATTCCTACCCTCATACCTTTTTCATGTCTTTTTCCTTCATCTCCTTCCTTTCCTCACATTGACCATCCACACATGGTGGTGGTAGCGGTGACCGGACAACTCGGAATAAAACCAACTCAGAACCATCTCAGATAAGCCATTTAGAGTGATAAAAAAATATAAATAAAAAATTGGTCAAATAGGTTACGTTACGTTAGAGTTATTGGCTAATTTAAAATTATTTTTTTCATAGCTTTTAATGACTTTTCAAGGAGGTGTTGAGTTGACTTTATTCTCAGTTGGCATGGAACCGGTGGTAGCATAACCAAAGATGACAATTTTTGAGGGAATTTTTTTTCCTCAGGGCCTCCTGTGTGGAACTAATGTAAAAAAAAGTAATATACATACTCGAATGTGTGAATTTATTATTTACACTTTTATCATACAGTGTTATGACAACTTCCATCGCAGAGTGCTCGGAGTGTTCTGGCTCGGAACCCACAGTTTGGCCCATTTCGCATACATAATGTAAATAAAATAATCCAATATTATAGTTATAGAATATTAGTACCTGGTTTTGGAGTTTGTGTCACTCTCAGTACCGCCATGTTGGGGTACGAGCATTAAAAAAAAATTGCTTAAAATGGCTATGTTTAATAGTAATAAAGGTCTGAATAGCCAACTTCAGTACAGTCATATTCGAACTCTCCAGAGAAAGGCTCCAGAGAATATGTTTTGTGATATTACAAAAATTATATGTTGTTTTAAATAAACTCTTTAGTGTTTATTTTACATAAGGGTTTATTTTAAAGGTTTTTATTTGATCCTTGATAATAATTGAAAGAGTTCATTAAAAAATTCTGGTTTATTTTTTTTGATAGCAATTATTGCTATGTACTTTCATATGACAGGTCTCCACCGAACTACCGCCTACCTGAACTAGAAGCCAAAATCTTATAGTGCGCAAAGCTAGTAGCACCGGCAATTGGAAAACGCAAACTGCGAATTTTTATTTGCGCTAGATAGTAAGAAAAATAGCTGCAATCTATGTATTTTCTAATATACACACTATCTGAAAGAGTTAAGTGAATAGTCTAAGTAAGAAACAGACTAACATTGAACTTTTCTGGTGGCGTGGAGTACTTGGGTCCCTCGGCGTCCATGAGCAGCGTGACGTGGAATAGCGCCGACACAGACACAAATGGTGAGGTGATGAGGTCATCGGGATCCCACTCGTAGCCCTCCTCGCAGCCATAAGTCACCAGGCACGGGGTCTCGCACATCTGCACGTACATCGCCATTGAGGACTCCAGGAGGTAGCGCAGGGAGTACTGGAATTTTAAAATCATAACCTCAAATAATGTCATTTTGAGACAACTAAATTTTACAGTAGAATGAAAGAACACATTTAGTTTATTTTTCCCTCGAGATAACCAACCATTAGATGTTTTGAAATCTTCATGGCCCAGCTTTTAAGCCAACTCCTCTGACTCTGCATTCAATACAGGACGGGTAATTATTACACCTCAACCAGTAACTATAGCAGACCAATGATTTAGTTCCTTCCTATCATCTGCTTCCCTTCACCTACGTCTTTTTTTGTTGATATCTCTGCTTTTGCTTCATATAAGACCCATTCATCATGCAGTTGATTTTCTTGTAGTTGAATACGCGATATAGTAGATTTTGGTACACTAGTACTAGTTAACTAGGTGAGAGAGACGAAGACTTGTGTTAAACAGCTGCCTCTTAATTTTATTCAGCAAATCAATTTTACTTGAAAGTGTTAAGTCCCTTTTTGGCGTCTTATGCTGCATATAAATTTGGCGAACCGAAGCTCGAGCCGAACCTCGATTTATGGGAAAGAAACGAACCAACTGCAAGCAGCGTTTTGCTTTGTTCCTTTCCCGTAATTCGCGGTTCGGCTCGCTCTCCGGTTCGCAAATGTATACGTAGCATTACATGCTTAGCATTTTATCACCTACGCTGCACGTCTGCCCTATTAACTAAAATTCGTTTCGACTTCAGATCGGAATTTGTCCCAATTAAAGGAATTGTCTCTCGGATAACCGAAGTAAATTAATAATAGTTTCTTTATTTGGTTTCTGTTTGTTGAGTTTTGTCCCAAATAACTCACTGTCTCGATAAACCGGTGTATTTTTCCTGACAGACCATGGAGGCCATGCACCAAATAAGCGGAATCGACTGTGTATGCATAGGCGGATCGTTTAAAAACAAACATCCAGATCCTGCGCAGAAAAGTACTACAATGAACTGTTCTTTACGTTACTTTAGCGAACTTCTCTGCTGAAGGTACGGTTATTTCAATATGTCCTCTCCGTTGATCAATGTACAACAGATGTCGTAGTTACACTTACTTGCATTCTGAATCTCACGAGTTGCATGAACCTGTATAGTTTGCTCACATCATATATTTCCCAGTTCTTTTCATGAATGTTATACCAACTGAAAACACAATAAGTCATTTATAACTCTACAACAGTTTTGTAGCATAAAGACAAGTTATCACAACATGCAGTAATTTTCAAACCCTTTTTTGATATCTTGAAATGACATCCGTATTATTTGACGAACACTATCCAACCATCTAATGTTCAAGTATCTTAGAGTCTGTAAAAAAAATACGCCTACTGTAATATACAAAGCCACTCGTATACAATATTTTACATTAATTCGTTATCTATATTGCTTCGAATCAATTTATTTAATTGATTAATGTGGTATGCCGCGGTGTTCACAGATTTTATAATCAGGACTAGCAGTATTAAAAACATCAAATTAAAACATTATTATATTTAAAAATATTACCACATACATGGTAAGTTTTTGCTCAGAATGGGTAAGCTGCTGACTTTAGCCAGTGTTAGTTGTTATTATTTGTAGTGAATTGATTATCGTTCCCCTCCCACTCCTTTCTTCCCTCCCTGTCGCTAAACTATATGAAACATACACACTTCTCACAGTTGTCCGTGTTAGAAGCAAGGATTTTCCAGATTTACCCTTGCTATTCCCTACCGCTACTATATCTACTTTGCAATCCCTCCCTCGACCCCCGCTCCTCACACCCCTCCACTACGTATCATTTCCCACGCGTTCCTTTCCCCTTCCGTGTTCCCCTACCACCTACGATTCTCTCCCCCCTCGCATTCTCCTTCCCCTACCTGCCGCTAAACTACACGAAGTACCTATATTTTTCAAACAATTTGCGTGGCGGTAGTAATATGTAGTATGTAGATAGTCAAATACTATTTGCAATTTTGAAGTACAGGCATTTGTGGCTTAAAAAGGAATGATTGACCTTGTGACTCAAATTTTAACACTAACATTTTAAATACATATTAAACATTAAATTTTTTGTTTAGGCCCGATTGGCTCTTTGCGCTTTTCCTCAATTTACTAAAACTTACTATATCAATGACATTTTGCTGCGCTCTATCAAACTCATCTAAGCCCACGTTTCTGCCGTAGTTGGCTGTGAAGAATGACAGTCCTTCCACTGTGAGGCACTCCGCTTGGACCAACAGCATTGCTGACGAGGCATTAGACACGGAGTACAGGTAGAACAGCTCAAACAACTTCTTGGCTTCTGGGAACTTCTCATAATTACAGGGAAAACATGCTGAAAGGAATTTTATAATTATTACAGGGAAAACAAGCTGAAAGGGAAGTTCTCATAATTGCAGGGAAAACAAACTGAAAGGGAAGGTCTCACAATTGCATAGAAAACATGCTGAATGGGAAGTTTTCATAATTGCAGGGAAAACATGCTGAATGGAAAATTCTCATAATTGCAAGGAAAACAAGCTGAATGGGAAGTTCTCAAGGCAAGCAAACACTACAGCATCCTCACGACACTATTGGCGGCTCGTCTATCAATAGCAGACACTTGCATCTTCAGCACCACGCCTTGCATCTTCAGCACCACGACAGATCAAGCCGGTTGAAATCGATTCATTCTGATTGTCCTCCATTCAACTTCTCCCGAAATGCTACCGTATTCGCTACCCACTTTCTCGTAAAATATTAAATATAAATATTAGTGTCAATATTCATTGTAATTGAACTTGTAAGTATTTAGACGGCGTTCTTATTTGATTTAGAAGCAACCTTTAACACCTCCACAGGAAAACAAGTTGAAGGGGTCAAGAATAAACATTTAAACTGAAATAGTTTATCAAACCTTCTACTTTTTATTGATTGTATTATGTAAAATATTTTGCTTTGAGAAGTAAAATAGTAGAAAAGAAATGGGATAGTTAAATTTGCAAACCATTTTCAGGAATAGGATTGCGCCAATTGGGCTGAGGAATTTGAACAAATCTGAACTTTTCAGGGTGTTCATTGATGTTCTTTTGAAAGTTCAAGTCTGCATCCACTTTCTTATAACTCAGTTTGATCTAAAACAAAGAGATACTAGTATTAAGTTAACTGCAGACATATAGATAATGGAAACACGTGAGATGGACCAACATAGAGCACCCTTACCACCGCAAATCGCATTCTACCTACACACCAAACACACAACTTTCATTGGCTTCACCGCTTAGTTAGTCTGTGCAATTTGATTGAAGCTCGGCGACAAATATATATATACAGTAAAACCTCTATCTATCGTTTTTGAAGGGATCTATTGAAATACACTATGGATGCAGGAAAACAATGATAGCGGAAATATAGAAAAAATACATTAATATTAAAAGGTTTAATATGTACATATGTACATACATATTCTAAAAAAGATACACTTTTCAGGTATAAATCAATTTGTTGAAATAAAAAATATCGTAACAAAATAAAAAAAAAGGAAGCTGCATGGAGACAAAAAAATTACACCGTGTGCTGTATATAATTTCGTAGTCTTTTGTTTTTGGCTTTTTTTATTTATTTTATTTTTTTGGTGTAGCAGATTACATTTTTTCAGAATCAGTTATCGAATGTGCTTAAAGGAAATTTTTTATTTTTCGAATATCGTGTATGCACCTGAAAATGAAGGGTCAGATGGGGCATCCTTTTCATCGACCTCTTCTACGGTCTCTTTTATTTTTCCTTGAGTAAATCGAATTCAACGTGGAATCTACAACGCGCTTTTGTGAGGGATTTTTTTCCACTTCCTCGACAATTTTTAATTTTTCTTGAAGAGTACGCACCTTTTTCATTGGACGGTTCATTTTTATGGTTAAAGGGTTCAAAAACTAGTAAGCAAAAAAGATATGCTCACACCGCTATGCTTGAATGTCTAACGACAACTAACAGTAACTAACTTTAGCACTAACATGTCAGAAAAGACAGCCAATAGAGGCGACAAACCGTTCTTTCCTCCTCTCTCGCTCTCCAATGTTATTGACCATTTATATACGAAATTTGCTGCGTAATTCAATCTATTTTTGCGATTTTTATATGAAATTAATTCGGGACTACAAGAAATAACGACGCATACGGGAAAACGATTATTCGAGGAACGATAAATAGAGGTTTCACTGTACATACATCTCCCTTTGTTTCTATTTTCTACACGTACGGACATAGAAACTATTATTAGAACAGTGTCGTAAAAAGCTTACTGTGTTTTATTTTGTATCTATTTTATAAACTATAAGCAGTCCTGTGATAATCTTACCTCTTTCCTAAGTAAAGCCAATGATTCTGGATCGACTTCTCTTGGTAAACCAAGATGGGACACTTGCTTAAGTATTCTTGTGTAAATATATGTTGGGACAGTGTAGAGGCCATTTAACAGGGTGAAATCAAGGTATAAATAGTATCTGAAAATAGACAAAATTTTATTTTAATGTAATACCATAGAGACTCCCATTGGACGGAGCTGGTTTCATTTCAATGTGATCTTGCATGATAGAAAAAATAGAAGACAAGTAGGAGAAAGGCGTATAGGAAAGTTAGAGGTTAGTGACATTCCCAAGAATATTTTAATATTTAAGATATATTTTAATTTTCACAAAAGGTTTATCGTTATGGTCACTTTCACTTTAAGTAAAAAATTATGGACAAAAAAATCAGAACAACGATGTACGGCACATTTTGGGTTGTTTTGAGTTCAGTATGCAACATTACTAAAACTAAAACACGATAAAAAGAAGCATTTTACACTGAGGCATTTTGACTGTTGAGTGTTTTAAACAAATCTACATAATACGATTTTGAAAAATGAGATAATTCGTTAATAACTAGAGTACACTGCCATCTGTTGAATATGAATATAAGAAGTATTTTTCACCTTCTAAAAACCATCAAAATTGAACCACGGGCGTGTTTGAAAATATTACAAAAAAATGTTTAATGCATCTAGGAAAAATTTGCCTAAAATAGGCAGCAAAGCCATTCGAGGTTTTTCAAATGGCGCTATATTGTGGTAAAAAGCGCTCCAGTGGCTAATACATTATTTTTGCTTTATTTTATCTTTATATCTACTATTCATATGTTTATTTCTTCAAGTTCATCTTTTTTATTTAAAAATTGTGCCTTGTATTATACACTATTCATGTAAAAGCCCATCAAGGCGTTGAAATAAATAAATAAAATAAATAAATTACTGCACACCACAGATCCCTAATGCAAGCCAGGGTTTTTTTGGCCAGTCAGGCCCACAGGAAACTCTGCAGCTGAGACGAGGATGATGTTAACTGTGTCGGCGGATAGACAGCCCTAACCATTGGTGACAGGTCTAGGCAGTGGCGGCTCGAACACATTTTCGGTGGTAGGGACCGTCATTTTTTTGTGAAGATGTTGAAATCTCACTGCCAGAAAGTGCGAGTACAAGACCAAATATACTATACCTATATACACGAATATTTATATATGGGTATAGTATATTATACATTAATATTTACTGTTTAAATGTTAGTGCACTGAATTTATTTTTCAGTAAAAAGTCGACTTCGTTCATTTTTTCGAATAGATTTTATATTTCTTACAAAAAAGATAGAAGGATAAATCACGCACCTAACCAGAAACATCAAATAGGTACATACATAAGTATGAAGTTTTTAAAATAACACACGGTAATCGTACCAACTTCGATTTAGAGCGGCTTTGGGGTTTTTTACCACGATAATGGCGCTAAAAAAAATCCACCAAACCAGAAACACCAAATAGTTATTTACATTCATAAATATGAAGTTTAACAAAAATAACACAAGATAATCGTACCAACTTTGGTTTAGCGCCTTTGAGGTGTTTTTACCACAAGAATGATACTATGAAAAAAATCCAATCAATCGATATCAAAAGTATTATTTTACTAAAATATCACATACGATTACAAAACGACTAACGCGAATTCCGGCCCGTGCATAACTGACCTTTGACTTCTTCGTTTAGAACTAAGTAAACATTCGCTCAATTCGCTGCGCTAGGGGATCACTCATGTTATCCCTACGATTCCGGAAAGATTATCCTAATGCGCGTGCGCAGATTTTAGAAATCTCATACAAAATATTCAGCGCAAATAAAAATTTCATATTAGTAGGAAAAAACGTTTTGGGATGACCCCTATGTGCGCAGAATGCTGTGCGCATGGTTCTAGCTAGTATGCGCCGAGTGCTGAGTTTCAAGTCCCAAGTCGCTGATCGCGTTAGTATTAGTTAGTATGCCACAAGGAAGAGAGCGAAGCGGTCGCTCGTTCGTTCGTTGAAACTTTTCAAATTTCGAGATTAAAAATTACTCGTATTAAATATTTAGATTATTTTTCTGAAATTGGTAATTACTTTTATGCTAAGAATGCATTCATTATTTTTTGTGAACACAAAAAATTTACTTTTTTTCTTGGCAGGTTTCTGAAATTTCTAGTGGGGACAGTCCCCACGGTCCCCTTAGGAAGAACCGCCACTGGGTCTAGGTAAAGTGATGATGGCCTCCGTAGGAGCAGACCTATATTCATTTCACACATGAACAGTGTGCAACCCACAATGTGGGCGCTCGGCTTTCTATTGTGAAAGCTATATACCCACTTTCTGAGTGCCTAGCGCAGCATATTTTTCTTTATTTAATCACTTGACATTGCAACAGTCAAGAATAAATACAAGATAAAAAATATGTAAATCACATACTTTATATCGTTTTCCACTTCCCGTCTTAGTTTGACTGCTGCCCGTACTCTGTTAGCGAAGTTTCTTGGATCTTCTGCTTTGAACAGCAACCGTACCCGGGGTATCTCATAGTCTTCCATGGTGCCGTACAGGGCCGATACCTTCCAATTTCTGGTCTAAAAAAAGAAATAAATTGTTTTTCAAATAAAGTAATCCATAATAATATTAATTACCGAAACAGTGACAATAATTTTCAACTGATATGAAATAGAAGAAGTCACAGAAAACAAAGAGTTGCAATCTAGACACAAACTCGCAAACATCTGTCTGGGGAATGCATCTGCCAATTGTGCTACTGAAACCTTTTTAAACCTTCCCAACCCAAAAACCTATTTTGCAGTCTATTACAGTTATAATCGCACTTATTTTATTGTTGTGTATTGGTTTATCATTTGTTGAATTTAGATTTGTACTATTATTATTTTTTTTAAAGTGCTGTTTTTTTTTTCATTTTTCTTAAATATTCTAGTGTAAACTAAAGTAAGTGAAGACTAACTGAATGTAAATTCAGTTAGTCTTTTTTCTAAATACCTATCTGTGAACATTAATAATTGGTCTGTTTTTTTATCATCCTCTTTTGTATATTATATTACTAAGACTGTTTACGTTCCTTACATAAATAAATAAATACATCCTATCATTTTTATCATCACATATTTCTTTGAAAATTACTAAATTATTTTTTTCTTAATTTCTTTGATATAGGCAGTCCATCATTGGATTAATGAGCAAAACTGTATTCGAGAACAGTTGCAAACTTTTCACAGTATAAAATGTATGTTTATAGTTCCCACTCTTTTTTGACTCTACGAGAAAAGAAGGAATGTAAAATATAAGGCTACCTTTTCATCATAGGCTGTAACAGACACAACGGCCCAGTCATATATTTCCACTTGTTGGTCGCCCACCATCTTGGTTTGCGGTAGAAAGGCCATTGCGGGCAAGGGCCATCTGAAGTCATCAACGTCTCCCAAGGCCAACCACTCTTCTGGCGTTCTAAAACCACACTAGTTAATAACCACTCGAGTGATAGCTTTGATATATAAATTTGGGTAGCTATCACTTACATCAGCTAATATTGTGCGAATTCAAATTAAGTTTTGATTCTAGTCATACTATTGGTGAAGCAGAATAAAGTTGTCAAGATCCGATTCGGCATTACAAAACCAATATGTTTAGTCTCTAGCTTGATTAAGCTTCTATCGAATACCAAAAGATGTCACTAATATTCTCTTTATGGAATATTCTACATAATGTTTTGTGTCGTCATGTTGATATCATTTAAAACTGTTTTATAAAAATTGAACATCTGTTTAGATGTCAAAAATTTTATTACTTAATGTCTATGACCAAAGACAACATACATAAATAGTAATACATATTCAATATTGCCTCAAATAAGTACAAGTTAGAGCTACTTCAGTAACTAACATCCAGAAATCGAGGGTTTATAAATTTAATGGTAATTTTTTTTTATATAACTTATAAATATGGAATAATTAGAGAAATGTGGGTGGATTATTTGACTTTAAACCACAATAAGAAGTTTATACATAATGCCTGGAAATCTCTATCGCTTGAAAGGATAAAAAAAATAAAAATTTTAGTCAAGCGACTCCTGAACACTTCAAAATATGTACTCATAAAAAGAGGGTTACGCTGGGCAGGGCTTGTAGCAAAGATGGACAGAGACCAGTAAACTTGGAGGCAATAGTACCCTTTACACAGAGTTCGGAGCGGGACGTGCCCCGCGCCACTTCAGGCCGCCACGCAGAAAAGTAAAGACCGAAAGTAAGATAACGGTTTACAGCGCAGTTCACTGTGAGACTTTTCTGCGCAGCGTCCTGAAGTGGCGCGGGGCACGTCCCGCTCCGAACTCTGTGTGTAAAGGGTACTATTAACTACAGACCAAAAGGCCACACAAAAGATTTTATCTCCAGTGATGATAATGTATATTATAGCAGGCACAGGTTCAGGGTTTGCTATCATCGAGGCAATCAACCTAAGAGCTGCTGCAGCCGGGAATAACTCAGTGGAAATGCAATCACATGTTTTGCATATCTAGACTAAATTTTGAATATCTAGGTTTTGAATAATAATATTTAGACAAACTTTCTAACATATGTTGGTCACATAGGGAGCAATAGAAAGTTTGTCTAAATATTTAAAGTTATTCACCTGCAATGATAGAAAATTTGTCCAAATCTTTAAAGTTATTCAGCTTAATGATAGAAAGTTCGTCTAAATATTTAAAGTTATTCACCTGGGGTCAAATTCAGTATTGTCAAAGTAAAATAGGTCTATGCGTGGATACTCATACATAAGTTCGATCCTTTCCTCATTGGAAAAATTGTATGTCGAAACAGGATACATTTGTATGGGGGAAATTCCAATCTCTTGAAGAAATTGCTGGTAAAATAAAGCATACAATGATATTATGAAATATAATTTCGTGAGATTAACCTTCTTCTAACTAATTAACCACCAATATTTTAAATATATTTTGTTTTTATTTCTTGCCAGGGAAATTCCGATAAGTTACTTGGATATAACTCATTTTAGATTGGGAGGAACTTACAATTCATAAGTGGGAGGAAATAGAAATTTTTCATAGGTATTTTGATATTAAAAGTATAAGTTTCACTTACAGTACAGACGAAAAATAAAAGACAGGTTAAGTATAACAAACGACAATAAAAAATAAATAAAGAAAAAAATAACAAGGTTATACAAAAATGAATGATTACAAATAAATTTATTTTGAACTCCCCGCAATCAAATCAATCGAAAGTGTTGTTTTCAATATAATACCCGGCACTCAACAGAAATCAATTTTTCATATCCAAGGGAACTTTTGGCACTTGAGAAGTTAAACCACAGTAAGCAATTTATGTTATTAATATTCGGAGGTATTTTTGGAATGAGTGCAGTCTAAATGTGTATTATATTTTTAAATACGCTATCGCTCGAGCGGACAAGAAGATGTAACATTAATTATTGTCTTCAATAATTGATATTGGGTAATATAAAAATACACTGCTTTATTACTTTCTGTTGAGCAAATAATGTACTAATTTAATAATTTCTATTCTTTCTGTTTGAGCAAATAATTTACATGCGTATTGTTCTGTACACATGTTATGGTATTCTAATAAGTGAAAGCCAATTTGGGCACATGCAATTAAATAAAAGTAATTATTGTTACCTTAATGTCACATGTCAGAAACTGTCTGCGCAACTTCTCAATCAAAACCAGGCGAGTTATCTGTTTTGGCGGTACTACACTTAAGTACTGGATTTTAGGCACAAAAACCTCAAAGGGATATTGCTGGAACAAAAATAATTAAACTTTATACAGAAATTCTATTCACTTCCACGTCATACATTCAACAATTCTTTCTTCATTCGTCACGTGTGCCTCATTTTACAACTATAATTATTTGATTTACATGTCTTCCTCGGTTGTCCCGATTTTTTCTACCTTTCACTTCATGTGGTATCATGATGTTTAACACAATTTTTAAAAACTACATTTTATCGATTTAAATTCGACTCTGCTTCTCATTCCAGTGAAGAGATAATGTGTAATAATTAAAACAAACATACATACATCGTTACAAACTAACTTCCAGAAATACATATAAGATGAAACGTACAGTTCGTTTTTGGTCATCGAGAACAGTCCATCTGCCAGAAGGCAACAAAACATTATGCTTTAGGGGACACGGCATCTTATCCAATTGAGCTGCAAACTTACCACTCCGAGCCTGAAAAAACACAACAAAAAACATTAAAATTATTAAATTTTATTATAAAGTCATCATCACATTGCTACATCTCACAGTGGAATTTTGCTTCCTCCACAGCTTTTCTCTCTTCGCTGACTTCGGTCTTTTACTATTCCTCGTCTCCAGTCTTCAGTCCTTCCCGTCCTGCTCCAATCCTCTTCCACAGAGTAACTCTATCTCTTCCTCATCCTGCCTCTGGGCTATATAAAACACTTGTTTCGAATCTCACCAATCCAGCACTATAATATAAAACCTTCTAAGGCCATAAAACTATAAAACAAAGTATTTCTGGTATGATTTGAGATTTTCACAGCAGAAAATATTAGCATTATTATTATTTTTGGGGTATTATGCTGTGTACGTCTGTCCTGGTGATGGACACTCTAACGCTATCCAAAATGTTGTTAAAGAAAATGGTAGCGTAACACGGCGTAAGACCTGAAAAATAAATCACAAAAAAATTTATTTCTGCCTTTATTTGATTTAATATGTATGTATTTCCTAGATATCTTCATTTTGAACCTTCCAAGTCCAAATATGATTTAAGATTTTCACGGCCAAATGTATTTTCGTTATTCTTTTTCGGAGTGTTTGCCGTGTTGCGCTACCTCCTTCTTTAGCCAATGTTTCGAACAGCATTACAATGTCCATAATCATCATAGTCCATCATCATCATGATGATGGACACTTTAACTGTCCGAAACGTTGGCTAAAGAAGGAGGTAGCGCAACATGGCATAACACCCCAAAAATAAATAATGAAAAAACTTCAAGTCCAGATTATAAACATTTTCAAGAAACAATTAAAACAATCCATAACTTTTAAGACAAAACAACATATTTTTCCGATGTAATTCGTCTGAATATATGTATCATTATCAGCTTGTGAAATTTATTATTATTTATATTCTAAGATTTGGAGGATTCAATTTTTCGAATCGCTAATATGGATTTCTGAAACCATACTTAGGGTCGGAATTTCAGTTGCGTTTTAAGGTTATCGCACAGATTTCAGCCTGGCGTCATATCGGCACTGCCTCGCTTCATTTCACTAACTTGTCCGATGCGGGGCGATGCCGTTTCGATGCTGATTAGTGTGCGTTGCAGTACAAAGTTTCATATAAATAATTCTGAAAGGCTCGAGCTGATCTAGTGCCAGGGTGGTATGTGTGTTACGATCTTTGAGCTCCGTTATTTACTCTACATTTTTTTTTTTTTTTTTTTTTTTTTCAAGAGCGGAGACGGTTTACATAAATAAAGTTCCCGTGAGCACTTAGGCCGTAGGCCCATTGTGCTATCTCCCATTTTACCTCATTCCTTTGACAGTAGTCCAGTCCCTTTTACAAAGTTCACCAGGATTGTCATTGGAAATGAAGCTATATCTTCTGGTTCGACAATGTGTCTTCCCAGGTCTCATTTCTCCTCTTCACTCCTCCGCGGTTCCCTGAAGGCCCCACGAGGGAAGAGGGCTTCATCTCTCCTCTCCACTCCTTAGTTTCCTGAAAGCTCCACGATGGAGAGTCCACCTCCCCTTGGTTCCCTAAAGGCCCCAAAAGAGAAGAGCCCACTCCACCTTGGCTCCCCGAGGGTCCCAGGAGGGAAGAGGACTTATCTCTCCTCTTCACTCTTCCTTGGTTCCCTAAAGGCCCCATAAGAAAGAGTTCACGGAGATGGCCTCATTTCTCCTCTTCACTCCTACATGGTTCCTTGAAGGCCCCACATGGGAAGAAGACATCATCTCTCCACTTCACTTCCCCTTGGTTCCGTGAAGGCCCCACAAGGGAAGGGTTCATGGAGGTGGCCTCAGCTCTCCTCTCCACGGCTTCTCCTCTTGGTTCCTCCTAAGGGCCCCAGGAAGAAAGTCCACAGAGGTGGCCTCAGCACTCCTAGGTTCCCAAAAGGCCCCTAGTTTTCGAATGGTCCAAATTTTTTGTCCCACGAGTGACCAGGGAAATAGAAGGTCCACTCCAGCAGAGCCCCGAATGTTGGAGTAAGGTCTAAATACTCCGAGATGCGACCTTGTTTCTCGGAGGCACCGTTCTTGACACTGTTCCCCAGGACATTCAGCCTGAGCACGGTAGCTCACACCTTGGCTTGGGATGGCTATTGCAGGTTTGTGTTTCCACTCCCTGAGCGATGGGTTCGCCACACTCCCTACGCTAAATACTCTACATTTACAGTGGTCAAGTTGCTCTCTGGTAGGAGCCCGGACAAGATACGTCGACTGATAACAGGTAATTATTCCCTAACCATTCCAATTTTCAGCACAGATTATGGAAAGTGCAGTTGGTTTCAACAATTACTTATAAGATACAACTATTTGTATGCACAAAATATGTTATTTGGTTCTTAGTTTGGGTTAACAAAGTAATTCAGGCGTATTTAGATTTGTAACGAGAGACATCGTGTGGGCACGAATACTTTCTCGCTCGTCTGCCGTCACAGCATGCCGGAGGACTTGCATTGGTTGCACAATCAACCCAACGGCTAATCAGCACGCAGCTCCCCACTCCCTGCCATCTAATTACCAAAGGATGTACCTCCAGCCGGCCTATATAAACGACTGCACGGCCTTGAGCCGCCAGAGATCCAGCAGACAGTCCTGGGGCTTGGTACCAAGGAACCAATTGTGAGATATTATTTTGTCCACTTTGGTTCGGTAAAGAAGTCACTAGAGATAGTCAGCCTCAGTCGGAGGTGATATGTGCCGCGTTTATATATGAAGTATCGTTATATCCGTGAACTTATTATTTTGTTATACTTTCACTTTAATAAAAGCTCTCTGTTCGAACTCACGCAGTATTTAATATAAATTTACGTTATAAATTGGTGCCCAACGTGGGGCTGTGTTAAAAACTGTTATTTTACGTTATAGATTGAAACAAAATTCAATGTCAATCCATACAAAAAATTCAAAATGGCAGTAAAGGAATCTTTATAAAGGAAATTTTGAACTTTGATTGAATAAAAATGAAACTTTAATGCATCTTTTACCATCTAATTAATTTAATTTGTTGTTTCTTGTAGTCATTATGTTGAAATGTAGTGTAATTTCCAAAATCTGTGCTAATAAAAGTGCGGCAGTTAGTGGAATATTTACCAAAGATGAGAAGTTCCATGGGAAGTACCAATAAGGGTGACCAGACAACTCAGAATCATGCAACCTCAACACCTCTTTTGAAAAGTCATTAAAAGTGGTGAAAAAAAAATATTAAAAAAATTGTTAATTAGGTTATATTATGAAAGGTTATGGGCTATTTTACAATTTATTTTTTTCATAACTTTTAAAAGAGGTGTTGAAATTGCATGACTCGTGGAGTTGTTGTGGAACCATACCAAAGATAAGGATTCCTACTGTTTATTAACCGCTGACTGAAATACAGGACTAATTAGTGAGATTCCACTTATCTACTACATTGGCATGAGGAAATGTGGGGACAGTGGTAGACAGCCAAAAATGAAGGAGGTTTCCTCGAGGCGGCTGGGATCCTGTTGTAGTGCCGATATTGATAAAAAATAAATAAAATAAAACAATATTTCTTGCAAGTAACTTACCATCAAAAACAGGCTTATCCGTTTGGAAACACTTGGTAGAAAGTTGTCATCGAATAATCTCTCTGAACTTTTCAGTTGTGAGACAATCTCAGAATAATATCCTCTCTTTCCCGGGTCATGAATAATTTTAGGTTTCGGCTTTTTATTAAAAATTATCTTTTTTCGCCTGTACATCTTTGCTAAGTTTTATTGTCAAAATAAAATATATTATATTAACTGTTGTTTATATATAGTAACGATTATTTCGTTTATAAAATATTCTTGACGATTCGTTCTAAATATCAGAATTTTGTTTATTTTCAAAACGTCAAATATACGTTTTTTCATACAATACGCAGCATCACGCAGCATAATCATTTTAAAAAATCCCCTTCAAAATGTCAATATTATTGAACTGTATGCGTATTTCGAAAAAAAACATTTTTTTTAATAGCACCCCACACACGTACATATAAATTTACCAATCCCGTAGAGTTCGGAGTGAACGTGCTCCGCGCCACTTTAGGCCGCTGCGCAGAAAAGTCTCAAAGTGAAACTGTAAACCGTTATCTTACTTTCGGGTTTTACTTTTCTGCGCGGCGGCCTAAAAGGGCACGGAACTCTAGTGCGAGAGTATTATAATCTAGCTATATTTATCGGGTACCCGTGAGTTTTATTTTTTATTTTTAGAGGCTATTTTTTTCAACACTTCCTGTCGAACGGATCAACTTGAAGGTATGTGGCGGGGCGTGTTTGGGTTGGGGCAATTTGAGATCAACAAAACCCAGTTGTCATCGAAGTACAAACCACCTGCGTTGGTCGATGTTAGATTATTTTTTACAGTAATTCCACAGAGCAGGCCCTGAGTAAAATAATTTCCCTCTGAGCCTATATTATCTTTGGAGATGCTGTGTGAAGGGTCTTTTAAAGGAAAGGAAATTCTGAGAAGGAAAAGGGGAATACGGGCTTTATATGCACGGCTGGCTCTACGCGGGCGCAATAGGAGCAGTCTGAATTGCCAATTATTCGTTACAAAGGAAACTGTAAGGAAAGGAAAGAGAGGAAATTCAGGGAAGAAAATAGGTAGGAATAGTAGTAATAGGTAATAGGTAGGAATCTGGGGGTCAGTGTGTCCAGGAGTGACGGACGTATGAATCCGTCCCTCCCACTGCGGTGCAAGGCGAAAAGTAAAGGGATTCTGGCTAGAGAGGTTAAAAACCCTTCCTAAAGCAGTCTCCCTCGATCCGGCCCGCCACGCAACAGGTGGGCAGACGCGTCGACCGCCAAGATCTGGACACACCTCATCCCATGAACCCGGCCATGATTTGCCATCCCCATCAAGTTTACGCAGGTACGCATCTCAAAAATAGTCCACTCAATTCAATTATTCATTAGCCTTATACCTTATATCACTTTTTGACAGATGTCACTTTTGTTTGGGTTCGCGATGCGTTTTGTTGATGTTTTGTCGTGTTTTTGTTTATTTTTTATTTATCTCGTAATTTTTTTGTAATGGAAATTTGTCGGATATGTCTTGAAAGTGGAGAATTGAAGCCGATCTTTACTACAAATTGTTTGAGTCAAGTTCAAATGTCCTGTGCCGAGGCGATCATGAAGTTAACTTCGATCACTGTAAGTTACATACCTACTCTGTAAAATTTTCAATTACCATTTCTCGGTAAATACATGCGACTACCGTTATTTGAAGCAACACTTTGATTCGGCAACTTAATTATAAAAATGAATATTTTACTTCTTTTGTTTGGGGGCACTCTGTCATGTTGATAGAACCATAACCTATAATTAATAATAACATAGGTTTTTAGGCTTTTTCTTTTTTTACTCCCCCCCCCCCCCCATCCCCCTTTCGGCCTCCGTCGCGTGAATCCTCCGTCTCCCTCCCTATCGCTAAACTAAATAAAATACACCCAGCTCTCTGTGTGAAAAGCATGGATTATTTTCCAAATTTTACCCCTGCCATCCCCTACCGCTACTAAGTCTCCTTTGCAATCTCTCCCTCTGCCCCTCCCTTGTCCATCATTCTTCCGAAACCCCTCCGCGTGTCTTTTCCGCCTCCGTTCCCCTTCTGTGTTTCCCTTGCACCTTCTCTGCCTTCCCCCCTTCCTTCCTTTGGGGACCTGCGCACAACAAACCCAAAGTTTCATAGCACTCGGATGAGGGGTATAGGAACCTATAAGGGACAAATAAACATTAATTTTTATTTATAAAGAAGATTGACTACTTACTTTCTTAATTAGCCTTTTTGTTTTGTTTTAGGCTCTGGAAAATGATGGTCTTCCAACAAATATATGTAAAAGATGTCTCACAAAACTCAAGTCAGCCTACAAATTTAAGCTGCTTTGTGAGGATTCCTACATAAAACTGGCCGGCCAAAATGGACTTCTAATTGAACGAAATGTTGATAACATCTTACAAGAAACAATAAATGATTGTGATATTATTCAGACTGAAGAAAAAATATTAGAAATAACAAATGAAGTCATTGAAGAAATTAAGAATAAAGATAATTTTGAAGATTTTGAATCTCGTGCTCAGAGCGATTGTGAAAATGATTTTAAAAATGAATCAGAATCAAACAGTAATTTAGAAAATGTTATAATTCCTGAAATAATTATCGATAACAGCAAAAGAAAACTGAAATGCAAAAGAATAAAAAAACTGCGGAAAAAGATTAGGGAAAACAAAGATGAGATAATTTGTAATAAGGACAAAGAGACAAATAATGAACAGTTATTATTTCAGTGTTGCAAGTGTGAAAAGTCATTTGATAATATAAATCGTTTAAAAAAACATGAACAGGGTCATCTCAGTATTAAAGGGTACTTCTGTGATATTTGCCAAAAGAGTGAGTTTGATTTATGTTGTAATTAAAAACTGTGTTTTTTTTTTAAACATGAATACCGCTCAAGAGTTCTAATATGAATACCACACTAGGGCGATACTGAGAGTATCTTCCACTCTGGAACGTGCCGCAAATATACTGTATATTATTTTAAATGATTTAATTATAAAATAACATAATCAAATAAAATTTATTTGCCAAGCTGGGATTCGATCCCGCGGCAAAAGCCTTACCGCTAGACCACGCCGGCCGTCTGATTAAAAAGAAAACTATTTTCTACAGGCAAACTGCTCTGTTCTGTGGTAGATATTAGTATCGCCCTAGTGAAAGATCACTATTCAGAATCGAAACATTGCTTGAAATGGCTTTAGTGTCCAGATCTGATTAGTGTTTGTATGGTGTTTGCTTACTCTAAATTGCTTTGCCGCTGGTATTTTCTTATAAATTATCATTTTGCAAAACTCAAAGAAATATTTTCACTTTTGTGAAATGTGCTACACTGATGTTGCCAGTTTGCATTCATAGACCTCTGACAGGCCGATGAAATTGATTATCTGTTGATTGTTATTGATTAATGTTATGTTGTTTGGCGGTCTGTCCTCTCTGCCTACCTCTGGGGGAGAAACGGCTTGATGATTAGTTAGTTAACTAAGGCACCACACCATGGTGCGTGGGTGGCACGGGTGTATTTTTCATAATTATTTTCAAGTAAACGATGAATGGATTTTTTTTTATTAATATTCATAGTCAATATGTACATATAGAAGACTGTATACAATTTTTTTTACACAAATCTAAAGGATAGTTTGCGGTGTACTTCGCTTTCAACAGGACACTCCAACGAAATTGCTGCTCGGCGGTTGACATCGATTTAGATTGAATTTTCAAAGTTTAGGACTTGGTGCATGCAAATCGGATGTAATTAATTAAATAAATTTTATTTGATTTATTTGTGTTAATTCACAATTATTTAATTTAAAACAATTGTTACGTTACGAGAATAGGGAACCGAGCCCTAAAATACTATTGCACCACGGGATCCTAACGCGCAGGCGCACGCATTACCCCTTCCCGCGACAGATACAGGTCAGCAACGAGCGCGGGCCAAGCGACCAGTCTACCGCTGAGCCTCCCAGGCTCAACACGCCGTGCGAGCATGTCCGAAATCCCAGTGATATTTTCACGCGCGAGCTCTCGTCCGTGTATTCAAGCGCCGGACGCCGCTTTCATCAGAAATACTAGCCCGTAAAAACGTGAGTCAGTACTATATTTTATCTTGTGTGTGCAAATGGTGATCTAGTCCCCCTATAAAAACGTGTAGAGAGAGAGTTTTATTCGTCAAACCGACTTTTAGGTAGGATTGTTCATCCCCTGTCTCATGCGCCGAGGCTGGCAAGACTGTGTACCATTGTGAATCTTAGAATTGAATAAACCATTTATGCTATAATACTCAGTGTTTTGTTTGTCGAGAGAGGCCGGGAGGTGTGAGGGAGAAGGAACGCCGAACCACAGGCACTCACCTTGGGTTTAGGAGGAACCGTGCTTGTGCCCGAACCCTGAGCTAGTTTATTTGGACAAATCACGTATCTAATTGTTATAAATATGCGGGAGCTGTCTCCTGGAGGCCATTGCCACGCCCGTATAACCCCAACACAATATATAGCATATTTGCGGCACGTTCCAGAGTGGAAGATATTTTCAGTATCGCCCTGGTGTAAGACCACCACGCAGAATTGAAACGTGGCTTGAAATGGCTTTAGCCATGTTTGGTGACCAGATCTTAATAGCTTTTTTTTTAATATGTTGTCAACCAGATTAAAAAACACAATCTCGAGAAAAACGCATTCAAAGTTTTGCGGAAGGATAATTCAACATAAAAACTGTTTCAAACGGTTTCACATAAAATGCTGTATCTCCTTCTAGAGCATTCTTAACAAATGCATCTTTCAGAAAATGAAATTAAAAAAATTACAATGGCGTGGTGCCAAGTTGAAACGAAGTTTCCACAATCTGCCTATTAAAATGCCACGGTTAGGTAAATATTTACCACCTTTTCAATGCTGGCCTATTTAACGTGATCTGTTTTCCCAAGGCAGCATTTTTTGACACAATATATGTGTTTTAGTGAAACTTCTTGGATCAATGAACATTCGCAATAGCCATATAGATAATGTGTAACACTTTAAATAAACTGTTTTGTATGCAGCATTTGGCTCCTCCACCCATCGCGCGACCCATGAGCCCCTTCGGTGCGCACTGTGTCCCCGAGTGTTCCTGCGGGCGCGCGCCCTGAAGGCCCATGAACTGAGGCACCAGGGGGTCCTGCCCTTCCAGTGCGTGCACCCTGGCTGCAATAAGGCCTTCCCTATCAACAGCCGGCTTCAGTTACATCTGTGAGTATAGCTGCTGAATGGATGAGAAAAAATCACAACCCTAAATGATATGGGAGAGAAGAAGAAATTTGGGAAGTGCCCAGATGTACAGATTTGAATAACCAGAATCTTTCCAATCTCTCCCCATCTCCTTCCTTTTAGTCTCAGAACATAACATAACTTAATATAATTCTTCTATATAATCCCCTCACTTTAAAATCCACTCTAATACCATTGAAAATATTGAGCATAACTTCATAGATATATTAACTATAAACTCGATTTATCCAAAGAAACCATAAATTACAATCACTTGATGGAAAGAATAAAAATTATTAAAACTCAGATAGACTTGTTTCGACTTGCCTTTTATTTAAAAAAATTGTTAATGGTATTATAGACAGCCCTGATTTATTTAGCCTTCCGTACACCAACTAGAAATACTCCATCAAAAATTCTTTTTATTTGAAACAATATCAGGACTGAGTCATTTAGATACTCGCTTTTAACTAGATTGCATGCAGTTGGCACTACTTTCTCAGAAATAGTGTTCAAAAGCGTGGTATTTAGTTACAAGAAGGCTATAATAACATACCTCATAAAAAATATTAATGTTAGCTTTTATTATTCTTTTGCGTGCTTCTATTTTATATTTTTTCTTCAATGAATTTTACTTCTTTAATACTGTTCAACTAAATCTTTACATATAAAAATCTCGCGTCACAATGTTTGTTCGAGATAAACTCCGAAACTACTTAACGTTTTTATCTCGATTATTGACCTCAATATTTATTATTACGAATTAAATGTTCATTAAATGTTTGTTATAGGACAATGCTTTGTAATTATTTGTAAGTTCCATAAGTTTCTAACAGATGGCGGTGTGAGTTAATTTATTGACACAACACTTGGTTGTCTAGGTTGGGTAACCATCCAATAGATGGCGTTGTGTTTCGATTTCACGTCACAGCAACGCATGGCCGGGTCAACTAGTTATTATATATTACACGTTTGTAAAAACCCGTACGGGCATTATAAATAAATAACCCAATTGGGGATGCTGTAGTCCTACTGGCTCCGGATGGTTGGAAGCAATTGCGACTCTTATGCATGGTTCTTATGCCCTTTGAGAGTGCTGGTCACCTCTTGAAAAATCCTACCAGTGTACTCCTTATCTTCCTCCATTTCCTTATTCTCAAGGATGGGGTGTTGGCCCTAAGATTTCTAAAGCTAAATACTCTTGTTTTCCATTACACAGGAAAGTCCACACGGATGAGAGGAATTTCATCTGCCAATATTGTTCACACGCCGCAAGAGATAAACAGCAACTCAACACTCACATAAGGTTAGCAAATTTTTTACCTCCGTCTATCTATCAATTATAAAATAAAGAAGAGTGTCTGTGGTGGTGTGGCTTTATTTTTCGTATAAATCTCTTTATTATTCTAATATTAACATTTGAAAGCATATTTCGTCACCTTCAAAAACAGTTTTTAGTTTTCGGATTCATTAAGAAATATTCCATTTATTTGGATTTTATTGCAAAGCAGAAATTTTCTGACCATCTGACAAAACATGCCCAACGCCTGAGGGGTTAAAAAAAATAATAATGTTCAACTAAACATGTTGTAAAACACAGACACAATGCAAATAATTTTTGATTTATGGTGAGCGTAAGCTGCTTTCTTCATTATCTCAAAACTTAGCATTTGGAGATGTCTGACTAATCCACCGGAAGATCGATGTATAAAGAATCATATGATGCTTGTTTGCAGATATTATCACACAAAAGAGAAGAACTACCCGTGTGGCTCATGCGGCAAAGCGTTTGTCTCTCCGCAGGCGCGCTACTACCACGCCAAGAGACACGAGAACATTCGCAACCATCACTGCCCGCACTGCGACAAGAGCTTTGTGTTCGCCTTGTGAGTATGACAGCCAACTAATAATGATAACAGTTCATTTAGATAGTGCTGTTTTAGGATCACCTCAAGTGTGCAATACACATAAGTCATATAGGAAGATTTACCTTTACAACGCAATCTAACCCATCGCGTGGTTATCCAATCACATTCGAGACATCCTTGTACAGATATAGATGCCGATGGATATATGTAGGTATATGACAACTACGCAGATCAGGTAGATCAATCTCAAATTATTAATAATAATTGGACAATTTGTAGAGCGCCGTTTTTGTGAAGGGCGCCTTACAATTTAATCTGAATTCTTAGGATCTATCTAATTTTATTATTTACAAATAGATACAGAAACATACTTACCTGGTAGGTCACTTCCGATAAACATACCTTTTTAGAAAGTTTATGCTTGGGGAAGATACGACTTTGCACGTGGAGAATTATATTGAAAACACTGAACATTGCATGACTTTACCTTTGCTACCCTCATCACTGTTGATTTTACATTTATAAGAAGATTAATGCCAAAGTTGAGTTAATATTTATTTTGAAAGACTAGAGAATTTAGAACTCTTTGGGACTGGAAATTTTCATAAAATGACCTTTACAAAAGCTTAAAATACGAATTTGGTTATATTTTTACACAATTGGTTATTTACAATGTCGTGGGCCGTGAAGGCGAAGGTAAAAGGTTTTTTAACTTATGGATACGACTGTCCGAAAAGAAGTTTAGCTCTAAATTCTGCTGAATATGTGATCATTCTTAACTCGTGTGGCAGACCATTCCAGGCTTTAGGTCCTGACACTCCGAAAGCTTGCTCACCGAATTTAGTATCCGGTGTGCGCTTTGGTTCCTTCAACCTTCCGATAGCTGATTTTGCTGCTGACCTGAGGGTCGATTGTCGAGGATTGGTATTTTCTGGAATACACATTTCCGATAAGTAAGCCGGAGCCATTCCGTTAAGGGACTTAAATATCATCCAGCAGAGCTTGAACTGGATTCTTTCAGGACACTTGAGCCAGTGAAGATTTTTGAGATGCTCAGAAATATGGGAATATGTATTTAGATACGCCGGTGATAAGTCTTGCTGCATTAACATTGGATTATTCTTAAAAAAAGTAGAGAAGATATTAATAACTTTAAATCCATACTAATATTATAAATGCGAAACTGCTCAAGTTTGTTTATGACGCATTAACCAATAAAAAGACTTAAAAATTCATTCACCAATAGAAAGCTAAATTATATGCGAAGTCTATAGTCTGTATATGATGGCAAGCTCTGGCGTTATGAAATTATAAATATTAATATTTTATATTTGTTATACGTTTTCTGTCGCTAACAAAAGCGAGCTTTTGCTAACCTCAGAAAAAAATCGTTTCCATGGAAACGATGTTGATATATTTGTGGGCTCTAAGCTGGTAGGTACTCAGCCCCCTGATCAGCTACTGCTCCAGAAAATTCAAATATTAGAATATGTTTTGTTTTTTTTTTTTGGACAAGCTTCTGTTTTGGAATAAATGTCAGATAAGAGTTCCTACATTAAAAATATAATTCGTAATGATTATAAAGACTGAATAATAAATAGTTTAATTTTTTATTATATTAACAAACTTCCAAATATTTTATTAAAAATAATATCATATCATCCGAAATGTTTGTAAGCGCATAAATTCCGAACAAATTAACAAAATTGGATAATTCTTTTTTTCTTTGAGCTTATAGTTTTATGAAATTTAGGTGGCAGGTGAGATGTTTGAAAACTGAATGTAAGGGAATGAATGTATGGAATGCGGGAGGGGGTGGGGGTAGGGAGGAGGGGGGATAATTGATAAGTTCAACCGCTACAGTAATTTCCCGTAATACCATGCGAGCGAAGCCGCGGGGAAAAGCTAGTAAAGAATAAAATTCTTTTTTTTTAATATAAAAATAGATTACAAAACTAATAACTGTTTTCAAAAAAATATGTGAAATGTCTTTTTTTTGTGTTCTTAGTTCTTTGCTATTTGCCTTGTGAACCTGGTCAGTACACGGAATTTAATATTGGCGACGATAAAAGGGCAGCCAACTAAAGTGTTATTGACTATTTGATACAATCAGGTCTTAAAAAATTTTCCTGTCGGCAGACAGCGTAATTGCATAGATGCGATTGATGCATCAAACTTACATAATTAATTTTTTCAATCGTAATTTTGAGATTAAAATTTATGTATGTACAATGTACATAATATATAATTTTGAGATAAAAATTTATGTGCTGAACTCGTTCTGTTGTGTTAGAATAAACTTTGGGAACCAAATAGGTGAATTATACTCCACTTGATGTCTTAACTAATGAAATGTGTTTTGTCTTGATTTTATCTGTCTCTCTTATGTCTCCCTTGTTCCAGTGGCCTCCAGGAGCATCTAGTGACGCACACGGGAGAGAAGAGGTTCCCCTGCTCCATCTGCGAGGCCAAATTCAGTCGGAAGGCACACAGGGAGAAGCACGAGGCCTCCGTGCACGCCATCAACAGGCCCCCGAGCAGAAGACCTCCCATTCTGTCTTCCATCAAAGCGCAGACTCAAGCAGCATAATTAATTTAATCCATCCAGTGGTATTACAGTATTCTTCTAATGATTTTTGTATCTTTATATGATATTAATAAAAAGGTTCCACAACAACTCAAAAAAAGTTTCTTTTAATGATGTTTCAAAGGAGTGACGAAGTTGCATATTGTTGAGTTGTCCGGTCACCTAATAAGATATCATTTGAAATTATTGTAATTGTTTTATGTGAATACTGCATAAGAGTTGCAACCACTCCCCACCGTCCAGAGCAACGATACTCAACCTCTTTTCTGTTCGGGCAACATACGCCTAACTTTACATATTTGTAAAGTTAGGCGGACCGCAACGCTATACTGATATGATGAAAAGAAACCCCCCCCCCTGCTCTCCAACATCATTCAGCTGAACGACAGTCCCTAAATGAAATCCTCTCAGTTTGTCCTTTTAACCCTCTGATGCGCAACAAGGTCTGGCCAGATCTTTTCGATTTTAAAGCGGAACTCATTTTTAGGCTTGTTATAACCAAACGGTTACATGGCTTCCTCAGTCGGTATGGCACAACAGGCACAGCTAGACTTCATGGTGGATTTTTTTTCATAACTGGTTTTGTGTAGATCTGCGCAGACCTTGCAAATATTTTGCAGGAAGTTGGTGTTCTCACAGTTCTCACGTCGCGTACAAAATTTGGCAGTTACGAGCAGAAGACTGATGGAAGAGACATTCATTATCGTAGTAGCACTGGCCCAACAGTTGGTAATTCCACACATGGAAGAATGGGCCACTAATCCAAAGGTATTGCCTGCATAACAAACAAGTTACGGCTGTTTTCAATGTTCTGGTGAATACTCGAAATATACACACATATCTCTTAAATACCAAATACTAACCACATTTTTTTATACTAAGGAAACTATTTTTCCCTTTATAACTGGCTTAATACGAACGTGAGTTTGTCTTTATAAAAATCCTGCCAGAAAATAAACCTGTTTTGGGAACAGATCCGGAATCGATTGATCGTGCGGGAGCTGCTTGTGTAGGGTACCTTCATGCGCACTTGTTTCAAGCAGTAAGTCACCCAGCCCTAGGGGTTCACAATTATGAGCTTTACTGATGTGGTCCATCACAATTCTGAATTTTTTGTCGGTTGTAAAAGGTTATAAGATCTGCACAGACCTTGTTGCACCACTTACCTCTTCAAGGACATCACTATGAAATTATATATAAGGTCTGCACAGACCTTGTCGCACCACTTATCTCCTCGAGGACTTCACTCATGAAATTATATAAAAGGTCTGCACAGACCTTCCTGCACCACTTACCTCAAGGACATCACTCATCGGAGAGTTAAGGTACTTGGAAAATCATTAAAACTTTATTTTATCTCTTTTATTAATTATTATTTACATTAAATAGTTTACACATTATTTATGGACAAGCGAAATTCAGCCATACATTCCTAAGTGGTCCATTGCCAATAATGGTTGATAAAATTCTGCAGTCTTTTTCATTCTTAAAATATATTTGGGAACATTAATTCTTCAATCCGCATTATTTAAATCTCAACACTTTAGCAGACACACTTGTCAAATTAAATTTTAATGTAAAATTTTAAAATTCACACAAAACTGAAAAATTTGCAGCTACATATCGAACAATTAGAATAACAACGTTCCATCTGACAGCTATTTTATGCGATAATGAACTCTAAAGTAATTTGCTCTATACCCAACAGCTTGAAATTGATGTGTCAGGTGTAACTTTGCGATTCTGAGGGGTATAATATATACCTTTAAAAACAAATTAATAAATTTATTACTTTGCAATGGCCGCTTTCAATAAGTATTCAAAATCACCCGCTCGGTTCAAATTTGGCTGAGTGCAATCTTCAATCAGTGTTAAACAAGCTTCTAGCTTTGCATTAAACTTTAAAATTTTCTTTGAGGCTTCACTGGATAGTTGGCTAAGGAACACGGATGCTGGGTGTGGTTAATATCAGGCTGAATGCAATTTACATTTTTTATTGGTACGTGCCAAATGATTTGAGACTTAATTGTTTATCGTATGTTCCCTATCTATTTATACAGGTGCTTACAGGTTTTTCACATGATGCAATGCAAACAAGGTTTAAAATCACATCTCAATTTTTTTTTTTTTATGGCGCGTCCTGGGCGCGCAGTCGGCAAACCAGAGGTTAAGGATTAAATATGTTGGAGTTCAGGTTAAACGCCGATTCCAGCTTCATTTCAACATTTGAATAATTTTTTATTTATTTTTTAATATTTGAATATTTATTTTGAATAATTTTAAGAAGAGCACAACTGTCACGTTCGCAATTTGATAGAGAGCTTGAAATGGATCGAGAATTTGCGTTTATCGGGGATCTTTCAAAGTAAAAAAAAAAAATGGTGCTGATTGTCCATTTGATGATAATGCTATACATATTTTAATTTGAACACCCCCACTTCAGTAAAGTAAATTCGGGATATGCCTAGTAAATATAAAGTATTTTTTACCAAAAGTTAACATTCAAAAGTGCTGTTACATAAATAATTTGATAATGATGATGCACTGTACATAATGAAAAATCATATTTGATAGCTTAGAAAAATTACAGATGCGAGATAACCTGAGTTGGTTTTTACTATAATCGAGCATTTTTTATTTTTTATGTGACACCTCACAAGAGCACCCCTGTCTGAATAGTGTAAAGTCAGGGGAACTAAGTCGCCACCCCGTTGGGCTGCATTGTGAGGCGAGTAAGTTATGGACTGTAGGAAGGAATTTATTAATGCGGGTCTTGAGGAGGCCCGGTTTATAAAAAGGAGGAAAAAAAAGAGTCTAGTACAGTGCTACACTTATAAGTTGGCAAAAAAGGAGGGCGCTGTTGTCTATGTAATAAGCCTAGAAAAAAAAGTATCAGCATATAAGAATGCCTTGAAGTACAAAATTTACTATTTTAATAGAATTTGAATCTATCGCCATTTGCGTAGAGTGCGTGATTTTGCCCGATTCCAAATGTTACAAGTTGAAGTGCATCATCTTAAAAGTGAACAAAGAGCAGCTTGCAGCATGCTCAGGGCTGGTTCATTGCATTAATATCATGATCATTTGAGTGTTTTGTGGGGTCTCTTCTCCCACTTTGGAAATTGGGAGGAGTCCTACGATATAGTTAACTTAATCAACCACAGTGGCAGAGCGGTACTGGTGAGATTCATTATTCTGATCTGATAATCAGATGTTATCCCACCTACCCTAACTGTTCCTAACTATCAATTGGGGCTGTGGGGAGTGAGAAGAGGGAGATTGTGAAGTACCAAATATTTCTAAAGCCATTTCGAGCAACGTTTCGATTCTGAATGATTGATTATCTTCACCCCTCTTCGGCCTCACAGCATTCCCCAAATGGTGATGCCAATCCCTCCTCACTTTCTCCATAATTCTCTCAACTCTTCATTTTAGACTCTTGCAGTATCACAATAAAACCAAAATACATTTAAAAACACCATCCAAGAATATTGTACAAATTCCTCTCAATCAATCTCCATAACCACATTCTAGTCTAATCAATATAAACAAAGCAAGATACGACTGTTTCGAGCTACAACCAAACTGCACAGATAATCAAAACGATGAAGCCAACAAAAGCTATGCTTTGATAAAGACACTTCATTCATGGTCCATCTCCGAGTCTACGACTTCTTCTTTCCCCTCCTCCCTTTGGGTTGCGGCGGGCTGACTATCAGCTGTCCCCCCTGCAGCTCCTGGCAGTCAGGCCTCGCCCCGATAGAGCTGGCGGCCTGCACGTAGAAGGCGAGGTCGCGCACCTGCTCCCGCAGCGAGGCTATCTCCGCCTCGCCGCCTGTGGCGCGGAGAGCGAGCTCTGAGCGCGCCTGCACTGCAGCCGACGCCATGGCTTTCTCTTCGGCCAGCTTGCTCTGCAGGGTGGACACTCTGGAATTCATTTAAGTGTGGTTAATTTCCACGTTATTCATTCATTCAAGAAAACAAAATCGAAATTCAAACAAATGTACTTTAAAAATTAACTTTACTGAACCTTTAAAATGGTCAGCATCTTGAAACGGAACAAAACACATTTACAGACATACAAAAAGCAAAATGGTCAAGTTAAAACAGGACTTCGCTAATCTCAGTTCTACTATCAAGGGATTAGGGTAAAACAGAATATGTACACTAGTCCCAGTGAGATATCATACATGACGTCATCGTTCTAGTATTTTCTCTTTTTCGTTTTCGACCAACGACAACAAACATCGACAACATCGTACAAGCTCTCGCGGGGACTAGTTTATCAATCAATAACAATAACAAAAGTCAACTCACTTGGTGGTCAAATTGGTCATCTTTTTATTGAGTTGGCACACATTCTTTTCCGTCTCTTTTAACTTCTCCCTCAACTCTTCGGCTTCAACTTGCGCTGCAGCCTTTTCTCTGTAACAGAAAATAAAATATGGATTAAACAGACAATTATATCATATCTCCACGTTGGCACCATAAGAGAGCCTTATGATGTTGGTATTTTCCATTCCCAAAAGCTACACATGACTCCAGAGGTCAAAGGTCCGTGAAAATTATGTTATTACCTAGCAAGCAGCTCTTCATAGTGTCTCCGCTGTGTGTCCAGTTGGGTGGCGAGCAGGTGCGCGCACTCCAGCTGGATGGAGTCCAGCTTCTCCTGGGTGGCAGGGGCACAGGCGTCGGGGTCCGTGGGACCTCCGGCCGCCACCAGCTTCCCGTCCGTCTTGTTCTGCAGTAGGCGGTGCACAAAGTTGTCACCTGGTAGTGGGGACACGAGAGAGGGACTATATATATACATATCGTTAGACAACACGGGCAATGGAGGTCGAAAAATTCTCAACAACAATGTAATAAACAATGCGCAGAAGAAAAATTGAAAAATATATTTCCTATTCTATAAATGGCAAGTAAACCGATTTTGGTGGCGATCGAACGCTGACCATCCAAAAGTCATAGATAATAATAGACACAGTTTTAATATATTATAATAAAAACAAATATAAAACTTTTTTCCACTTTAAGTTTAATGACCGTAACCGGTTTCAGCTCGCTAGAGCCATCTTCAGACTGGTACAAAATATTCTTAATCTACGGTTTATATACATAACATTTGAGGGAGGGGAAGCGGGGTGGTCTTAAGGGTTTTAATCAATTATACTAATTACATTTGTTACTAAGTAGTTTTAGACTGTTGAATTTCTAAATATTTTGGTTATTCCAGTGGGCTAATTACCTTGGGTTTGTAGCTCACTTCAATATTGTTTAGGAAAAACCTTACAAGTGGTATGAATTATTAAAGACCTAATTTTATTATCAAATCGTTATTACATTTATGATGCATGGGATTTTTTTTTTTTTAATAGCTTTTTGAAGGGATACATGTTTACATTGGAGTAGGAATGGTCATTTTATTAGCTAAATACATATTTTAAATTCGAAATTATTATGAAAATTACAATGGATACAAAAGTGGAGACTTAGCAAATGACTCTAATTGTTTATTCATTACAAATTTATGGTCTATTTTTTTAGTTAAGCGGGAAATTTCTAAAGATTCTAGTCTATCTAGCTTATGGCCTTTATTACAAGTGTGGAGGACTTTAATATATCTGTCTTTATCAAACGAGTGATTGTTTTCTAGTAAATGTGATGCTACATTTGATAATTCGCCTTTGTCATTTACCCAGTTTGTAAAGTGTTCTTTGATTCTGGTTTTGAATGACCTTCCAGTTTGGCCTATGTAATATGACGGGCAGTTGGCGCAGTTCACTTGGTAAACTCCCGAGTTTTCAAGTTTATCTCTCTTGTCTTTATTGTTGATTAAAATTCTTCCCAGAGAATTCACATTATAAAAAGCTGTTTTGAATTTATCATTATTAGTTAATCTGGATAT
Source organism: Glyphotaelius pellucidus (assembly GCA_936435175.1). Classification (NCBI taxonomy): domain Eukaryota; kingdom Metazoa; phylum Arthropoda; class Insecta; order Trichoptera; family Limnephilidae; genus Glyphotaelius; species Glyphotaelius pellucidus. The sequence goes on from OW386556.1 coordinate 12,602,638, forward strand.
TTTTGTCGATATTTCGCCAATATAAGGGATTTTAATCCATTGTTTAGAGGTATCATTTTCATTTTTATTTTCAAGGCCTTGTGAAATAATTGCTAATGTAAGCTTTTTATCTTTTTTCTTCAATAAACTGTCAATAGTTTCACTCTTGTATCCATTGTTCTTTGCTATAGTTTTAATAATATTTAATTCATTTGTATAGTTTATATAATTCAAAGGCACATGTAGAAGTCTGTGAATGAGTGAATAAAATACCGATAGTTTATGTGAAATGTGGTGTCTAGATGTGTTGTGTATGATGTTATCACTATATGTAGGTTTTCTATAAATTGAAAATTCTAATTTTTTGTTAATGATTTCAATACTTATGTCGAGAAAATTAATTTTGTTTCCCCCCATTTCCATTGTAAACTGGATTGATTTATTAATGTTATTAATTTCTTTTAGAAAAATATCCAATTGTCTGTGTGTTCCTGTCCAGATAATTAAAATGTCATCTACGTATCTACGATAGAATGTAACTTTTTTAAATGATTTTAATTTTTCAATCGATTCTTCGATGTAATCCATGAAGAATTCTGCTAACACCGGTGAAATGGGACTCCCCATGGCTACACCATTAGATTGAATATAATAGTTGTTATTGAATCTAAAGAAATTTTGTTCTATACATATATTTAGTAGTCTTGTTATTTCTTTACGTTTTATCAAATTAATGTTTATTTTTTCCATGTAATTATTAATGATTATCTTTAATTCGTTTACTGGTATATTGGAGAATAAGCTCACAACATCAAATGAGACTAGGGTAGCATTATTAGGTACTGTGATGTCTTTAATGAGGTCTATAAGTTGAAGGGAGTTTATTATTCCGTATTTAGGTTTAAAATTAAGAGTGTTTTTTATGATTTTATTTCCAAATTTTGCTAGTTTATAGGCAGGAGCTGAATTATATGACACTACTGGTCTTACTGGCATGTTATTTTTATGTACTTTTGGTTGTCCATATAGCCGTGGACATTGGGGGTTCATGACAGATAAGCTATTTTTATGATATTTATTTTTAATCAAGATTTGGCACGAATTAAGGATAGCGTTTACGTCTGCCGCAAATTTTGGGGTGGGGTCATTTTTCAATAAGGTTACATTACTAGAGTCCAGCACATCTTGGACTTTTTCCAAATAATCGGATTTATTTAAGATAACTGTACTGTTTCCTTTATCTGCTTTGGAGATAATCAGATTGTTTTGTTTGATTTTATTTTTTATTGATTTTATGGTATGTGCTTCGCTAGAAAATTTTCCCTCAGTCGTTGCTTTTTTTATTATTTTTGTACATAAATATTTTGTACTGTAATCTGACGTTGCAATATCAGTATCTATCGCGAGGTTCTCGAGATCTTTTAAGTGAAGTGGCAAGTTTGGACAGTATTTTAATCCTTTATCAAGCATTGTTATTTCGGTATCGTTAAATTCTACATTAGAGATGTTTACTACTTTATTGTAAAAAGATGGAATGGGTGAATTTACAGTATTCTGTGTTGGCGTTGATTTGAATTGTTTTTGTGTCCAGTGTGTTAGTTTTTTAAGTTGTTTTTGGTAAGTTTTATGTATTTTATTATTAACCATAAGGGTAGTGTCATTATAAAGGCAATCAAATTCTACAGGGTGTAGTTGTGATGTGAGTGAAGTGTGTACATAAAATAAATAGTTATTTACGTTATCTCGAATGTTGTACCATTTCTTCATCTCCTGTGTAGTCCATGTTCTGCGGGCTGCGGTAACTGCTAGTGTAGCTGCTCTGCTGTCCGTGTTTGTCTTGATGTTGATGTAGTTGGGTACAAGGCCCCGTTTCTTGCACTCTCGATTGAACCACAAATGTTGTGAAGCCATCCGTCGTTTAAGAATGAGTTGTTTGTAGAGTCTCTTCAGTGTCGCTGTGTTTGCACTTTTTAATATTTCTATTTTTGAAACTGATAATTCATGGTGGAATTCCATTATAATATATTATAATAAAAACAAATATAAAACTTTTTTCCACTTTAAGTTTAATGACCGTAACCGGTTTCAGCTCGCTAGAGCCATCTTCAGACTGGTACAAAATATTCTTAATCTACGGTTTATATACATAACATTTGAGGGAGGGGAAGCGGGGTGGTCTTAAGGGTTTTAATCAATTATACTAATTACATTTGTTACTAAGTAGTTTTAGACTGTTGAATTTCTAAATATTTTGGTTATTCCAGTGGGCTAATTACCTTGGGTTTGTAGCTCACTTCAATATTGTTTAGGAAAAACCTTACAAGTGGTATGAATTATTAAAGACCTAATTTTATTATCAAATCGTTATTACATTTATGATGCATGGGATTTTTTTTTTTTTTTTAATAGCTTTTTGAAGGGATACATGTTTACATTGGAGTAGGAATGGTCATTTTATTAGCTAAATACATATTTTAAATTCGAAATTATTATGAAAATTACAATGGATACAAAAGTGGAGACTTAGCAAATGACTCTAATTGTTTATTCATTACAAATTTATGGTCTATTTTTTTAGTTAAGCGGGAAATTTCTAAAGATTCTAGTCTATCTAGCTTATGGCCTTTATTACAAGTGTGGAGGACTTTAATATCTCTGTCTTTATCAAACGAGTGATTGTTTTCTAGTAAATGTGATGCTACATTTGATAATTCGCCTTTGTCATTTACCCAGTTTGTAAAGTGTTCTTTGATTCTGGTTTTGAATGACCTTCCAGTTTGGCCTATGTAATATGACGGGCAGTTGGCGCAGTTCACTTGGTAAACTCCCGAGTTTTCAAGTTTATCTCTCTTGTCTTTATTGTTGATTAAAATTCTTCCCAGAGAATTCACATTATAAAAAGCTGTTTTGAATTTATCATTATTAGTTAATTTGTCGATATTTCGCCAATATAAGGGATTTTAATCCATTGTTTAGAGGTATCATTTTCAAAATCATAAAAAACACTCTTAATTTTAAACCTAAATACGGAATAATAAACTCCCTTCAACTTATAGACCTCATTAAAGACATCACAGTACCTAATAATGCTACCCTAGTCTCATTTGATGTTGTGAGCTTATTCTCCAATATACCAGTAAACGAATTAAAGATAATCATTAATAATTACATGGAAAAAATAAACATTAATTTGATAAAACGTAAAGAAATAACAAGACTACTAAATACATGTATAGAACAAAATTTCTTTAGATTCAATAACAACTATTATATTCAATCTAATGGTGTAGCCATGGGGAGTCCCATTTCACCGGTGTTAGCAGAATTCTTCATGGATTACATCGAAGAATCGATTGAAAAATTAAAATCATTTAAAAAAGTTACATTCTATCGTAGATACGTAGATGACATTTTAATTATCTGGACAGGAACACACAGACAATTGGATATTTTTCTAAAAGAAATTAATAACATTAATAAATCAATCCAGTTTACAATGGAAATGGGGGGAAACAAAATTAATTTTCTCGACATAAGTATTGAAATCATTAACAAAAAATTAGAATTTTCAATTTATAGAAAACCTACATATAGTGATAACATCATACACAACACATCTAGACACCACATTTCACATAAACTATCGGTATTTTATTCACTCATTCACAGACTTCTACATGTGCCTTTGAATTATATAAACTATACAAATTAATTAAATATTATTAAAACTATAGCAAAGAACAATGGATACAAGAGTGAAACTATTGACAGTTTATTGAAGAAAAAAGATAAAAAGCTTACATTAGCAATTATTTCACAAGGCCTTGAAAATAAAAATGAAAATGATACCTCTAAACAATGGATTAAAATCCCTTATATTGGCGAAATATCGACAAAAATATCCAGATTAACTAATAATGATAAATTCAAAACAGCTTTTTATAATGTGAATTCTCCGGGAAGAATTTTAATCAACAATAAAGACAAGAGAGATAAACTTGAAAACTCGGGAGTTTACCAAGTGAACTGCGCCAACTGCCCGTCATATTACATAGGCCAAACTGGAAGGTCATTCAAAACCAGAATCAAAGAACACTTTACAAACTGGGTAAATGACAAAGGCGAATTATCAAATGTAGCATCACATTTACTAGAAAACAATCACTCGTTTGATAAAGACAGAGATATTAAAGTCCTCCACACTTGTAATAAAGGCCATAAGCTAGATAGACTAGAATCTTTAGAAATTTCCCGCTTAACTAAAAAAATAGACCATAAATTTGTAATGAATAAACAATTAGAGTCATTTGCTAAGTCTCCACTTTTGTATCCATTGTAATTTTCATAATAATTTCGAATTTAAAATATGTATTTAGCTAATAAAATGACCATTCCTACTCCAATGTAAACATGTATCCCTTCAAAAAGCTATTAAAAAAAAAAAAATCCCATGCATCATAAATGTAATAACGATTTGATAATAAAATTAGGTCTTTAATAATTCATACCACTTGTAAGGTTTTTCCTAAACAATATTGAAGTGAGCTACAAACCCAAGGTAATTAGCCCACTGGAATAACCAAAATATTTAGAAATTCAACAGTCTAAAACTACTTAGTAACAAATGTAATTAGTATAATTGATTAAAACCCTTAAGACCACCCCGCTTCCCCTCCCTCAAATGTTATGTATATAAACCGTAGATTAAGAATATTTTGTACCAGTCTGAAGATGGCTCTAGCGAGCTGAAACCGGTTACGGTCATTAAACTTAAAGTGGAAAAAAGTTTTATATTTGTTTTTATTATAATATATTATAATGGAATTCCACCATGAATTATCAGTTTCAAAAATAGAAATATTAAAAAGACACAGTTTTGATTTAATAAGCAACAGATGTCGCTTGATGAATGATACTAGTCAGAGAAGTCACTTTATTAATAGTGACGCCATCTTATGAAAAATGGGAGGTTTTTATTGTTTTTGATAAAGTTAGCTATTCTAAGGAAACATCTTGCAATATAGATACGAAATAAGATATGTTATCTGGTTGACAGAAAACAATTGCAAAAAAACATAAATCATGAATTCGGTCAGCAGTCTTAGTACTTGCCCAAGTCACCTTAGTTGCAATTTTTCGATGAAGAGTAACAGCGGTTCAACGCTTAGATAGTCTCGGATCGTCGAGTTTCTTAAAAGATCCCATTTCATAACTCCTGCCACTCCTCTCAAGTACCTCAATTCGGCAGCTTGGACTCCAGAGCGTGTTCGTTCATTTAGCATCCATATTAGGTGGCCGTAAGTGAGCATCGGGCGGTATATCGTTTTGAACACTGCCATCTTTGTCTTGATACTAAGCTCGGCTTTCCTTATCGCTAAGCTAAAGGGGACGTCTCTGCAAATTATTGTGACAATTTTCCTACTTGAAATTTGGAGAGGTACTTGAATCTTAATGATTCGATTATTTGAAAGTTAATTTACCTGCATAATCCCAGACTCTATTGGTTCCAAGCTGCATGGCATATGTGTGATTAGAAGCCCTGAAATGCTGGGCAGCGTGGCCTGCTTGATATCTGGAATCAGTTGCAAAACTCAACGTTATAATCGCTCAATGACTAATTCAATTAAATTTTTTTAATTAAACCAAGTTAGCCCACAAGAATTGCTTGTGTTCTAAATCTACTTGGTTCACGGCAGCGCCGGGATGAAAGTGGCCCACAGGCATAATAATAAAATTGTTTTACGTTTACAAATGCAGTCAAACGGGAAAATGGTTTACATTTTTATAAAATGTCATTTTAGTCACCTTCCACATCCAACGTGGCCACAGATTAAACAGATCCATAATGCTCCTCCTTCAACCGCCTCCCCATCTCCATCTGAAACAGAAATAGTTAAAGTTAATCAGAGGTTATTACTAATGCGCACAACAACCTTGCCGCACTGGCCGCACTCGCCAACGGCTCCAGGCGCCCAAGCAGCCGGCTTGGAACGAGTGGGAGCATTTCACTTCATCACATCGGTCCTCCACACTCTAAACAAGCATGAGACTATCAGGGGATGCATTACCTTACACGGTGCACAGCAATTGCGGTCTGTAATACTCCTGAACCAACGTGGCTTTATAAAAAAAAAATTGGTTGTTTCTAATCTTACCATCTTCATTGAAAATATTACTAAATCAATGGATGATCAAATCCAAGTTGACGTAATCTATACAGGCTTCTCGAAAGCGTTGGATAAAATTGACCACAGTCTTCTTTTATCCAAATTACTAGCTTTGGGAATTCACGGGGATTTGTATTGATGGTTAATCTCCTATCTTAATGGTCGCCCTCAAGTAGTAACAATAAATGGCTTCATCTCTGAGATTATAAATATACCTTCAGGTGTGCCTCTCAAGGATCTCACCTGTTTACTGCACTGTCAGCAGGCCCTCCACTCTCTAAACAAGCACATGCCCATTAGGGGATGCATAACCTTGCACGGCGCACTGGCTGCACTTGCTAGCGGACGGGAGATCCGGCGACTATGTGCAGCGACACATGTGACAAGAGCCATTGCTCCAGGCGCCCGGCGTGGAATGAGTGGGAGTATTGCAGTCACAAGCATGTGCCTATCAGGGGATGCATTACCTTGAACTGCGCACTGCCCGCATTCGCTAGCGGCCGGGGGGTCCGGCGACTGTGCGCAGCGACATACGGGGCACGAGCCGTCCCTCCAAGCGCCCAAGCAGCCGGCGTGGAACGAATGGGAGCATTGCACCGTCAGCAGACCCTCCACACTCTCATCCATGCGCTCTGCAAAACAAAACATTTACAAATAAATTGAAAGAACACTGCACCGGGGAGTGAAAGATTTCAAAACCAACAAAAGACCTTTTGCATCCAATCCAAGGAAACATTTCCTTGCAAATAGAGCAGTGGTGCATGGAACAAACTTCCCCAACATGTTGTCGATACTACTAATATAAACCAATTAAAGTTCTATTGGATTTATATTTGGAGAGAAGAAAAGACCTAACTTTTTATTTTTATTTAAAACAATTCAATTACAATTACATGTGCATTAAATATTGAGCACAAGTAAACGTACCAAGGCACACTGGACACGTGGGCAGCTCAGTAGCTGCAGGGGGGGGCGGTGTGGACCCGCGCGTGCACTCCACCCGGCGCACCCACGCGGCATGGCACACGGCCCCCGGCTCCAGCGAACTGTACGCCGTGCCGCCAAATGTCTCGCGGAACTCGTAGGCCGCACCCCGACTGCGGAAACTGTGAAAGAAAATTATTTAATTTTATAAGATCTGTACAAATGATCCCTTCTACAACACGGATCTCTTCAAGACTCATGTTCACACTTCCTCTCCTCAAAAAGACCCTCCAAACAGCATCTTCAACGATGAAATAGGTCCTGAAAAAAATTATTTTCTTCAGTCTCAGAGAATAGAAATTTCAAAACGTTGTTCCTTTGTTTCACAGCTTTTTTGTTTTCTTCACATATTTCATTCCTGAGGTTGGTAGTGGAATTAAAGACGCCATATTGGTACACATGATATAGAGAAGAACTCACGTGATTAGCGCCATGTATCTGTCGGGAGAGGAGTCCCTTAGCACGCGGACGTGCTGGATATCCCTCTGACACGCCGCTGTGAACACCAGCAGGTCCCGGCAGCTGACGGTGGCGGGCACGGCCAGCAGGCAGAGAGTGCGGGAAGGGGCTTCCACCGAAGCATCTGTTGTTTCACTGAAAACAAATATTTTAGGTTAGGTTCAACACAATCACGCACGGAATGGTATTGCTGTTGCAGTTAATCCTATACAGTTTTCTTTTCCTGACTGCGGTCAGTGTGTATGTACTAAGGCAATTCCCAATTGGGGTATGTTGTGGGGATGAAGGTTGGGGGGGGAAGGAGTTTGGAGTACCGGGCTAATTAGATCTGGTCACTTAACATGGTTATCAATTTAGTCATTTCAAGCAAATTTTCGATTCTGAATGGTCTTTATTTTTGTAGTGCTAATTGTGAGTGCCAAATAGATTCTTGACAAAAAAAAAGTGAAAAAAAAAAATATTAATTACTGGATTCTAAACATTTTTGGGAGGCAGGCATGGGTGCCGCCATAATCGCCGCGCGATGTTGTAACGTTAAAAATTATAATACGGCATGAAATGAAGTTACAGCATTTTTATTGGGGAAGTTTTGGTTGTTAATTTTTTTTAAATGATTTGACCTTTATATATTATAATAAAGAAATGTACTCACTTCTCCTTGTAGAGATGAAGTATTCCCTTGGTGACCTCAACAAGCGGGTTCCCGAAGAAGAAGTCCATCTCCTGGTCAGCCGTCTGATCTTGGTAAGGGGCAGGGGGCGGGGGCGAGGGCTCGTGGGGCCCCACAGCGCCCAGTAGCCCCGCGGAGGGTGCTCCGGAGAGGGCTGACGCGTACGTCTCTACGCTGATGGACTGCATGGGGCGAACATCTCCGGTGTCTTCTTCTGGACATTAAAACAATTGAGGTTAAGAATTGGTTAAAAAAAAATATTGGCAAAGGGAAATAGGAGATATATATTATTATATTTTTAAAACCTGACGTTTACCACCGCCCCGGGAACCATTTATTGGAAGTACCAACACGTCTGCCATAGGTCACCCCGAGTTCGTTCGTTAGGTTAGTGACTTAGTAGGGGTGCTCGGGTTCACAGGGTGAGGGTTTTCCGGGTCTTGGTGGCGAAAGCACCTGCTCACCAGCTGCATGGCAGGCCGGTTCGAAAGAGAATGGTTGGGGAGTCCCTTTGACTTCTCCAGCCGTACTCTCTCGGAGTATCGCCTTGCGCCTCAGTAGAAGGAACGTCTGTCACTCATTGACCCCAGATTCCTACCCACCCCTTATACCCTTTTCCTTCCCAGAACTTCCTCTCCCTCCTTTCCTAAAAAGACCCTCCTCAGCATCCCCAAAGATGACATAGGCCATGAGGGGAATTATTTTCCTCAGGGCCTCCTTGGAGCTAAAAAAAAAAAAAAAAAATTTCGACCTACCCTCATTTAAACACTAACTACTAACCTTACTAATAAAAACTTAACGTCGGTTAAACGGTGCTTTTGTTTCATATTGAAAAGATTGTATATTTTATTTTTTAGAAGATTACTAATAACAAAATGGCCACACTGGACTCTGATGGATCTGCACATGTGCAGTCCGCCTGGTCCGCCATGTTTAAGATGGAAAATAACAGTTTTGAAATAAAATATTTTGCGCGCCATTCATTTAATGTTTTTGTTCCATTCCGTTCCATTTTGCATTATAATGACCAATTCACAATTATAGTATAATTATATCCTATATTCTCCCTCCCCTCCCCCTCCTCTCCCCTTCCTAAGTCTAAAAAATTAAAACTCCATCTAGAAATTATATTAGCATAAGAAACTCTTTTGGCTTCACTGCACTTAACATGTATAATGTTTATGTCTATTGTATGTGTATAAGCTGTTTGTTTCTTACAAATAAAATAAAATAAAATAAAAAAAAAAAAATAAAATAATTCAACGTAATTATTTGCATTATTTTTTCAGTTTTAATCCTTTAAATCAGTGGTCCCCAACTTTTTATCGCTGCGGACCGGTCAACGTTTGATAATTTTACCGCGGATGTATTTTGTTGAAAAACGTGAATAAATTAACCAATACAATCAAACGCGTGTTAGTTCCTATGTCACATATTCTCAATAAAATGATTCCACTTGCATTTGGACAAGCAGAATATAAAAGCGGTGACTCACGTCGTGGCGTCTCACTCGAACTCTTCACGTTATATAACGCGAGTACGCAAGATGAAAGCCCAGTCATGTTTTTTACCTTCGAAGGTATTGTGTCGGCGGAAACTTGGTGTGAAGGGACTCTCAACTGAATAATTATTTTTGTCGATGATTATTAAATTTTTTTTATTGTGTATGTTCGATTTTTCTTTAGATAATTTTGATTTTTAAGCAGGGCCTTGTCACGGCCCGGTACCATTTGATCCACGGACCGGTCCGCGGACCGGGGGTTGGGGACCACTGCTTTAAATAATGTTTTGTTGATAATTTAGTTTTGCTAACGGTAGGTTTTAGTTTATTTCTGATATTTTTTAAATGACTTTTGCGCATGAGTTTAATAAAACTTCCATGAAAATAATGTTATTTAATAATATAAATGCCTACATAAATATAAATTCGAGAAATCGACGCTTAAATTGGGTAAAAATGAATCCAAAATATCAGATTTTTTTCAGTTATTCTTGGGGAATTATTATTAGTAGTATGCGGCTGGCGGTGGCAAAACGAAAATTCCAGAGCCGCTCATTATTAAAGGCAAAACAATTAAATTATAGTTATTTAACCAGTCAAATTTGTTTTGAGGGTTAGCTATAAAAGACAAAAGATTTTTGGTAAACCCTGAAGAAGGGAGCATCGCACTCGAAACATGTTGGTTTTATAGACATTAAAAGTGTGAAAACAAAGAAATTCTTCTAATTTTGAAATAAAAATGGTGCCACAAAATAAATTTGCTGTATTTGAAGAAAAGATAAAAGATCATTTGGTTTTGGCCTTTTCAGCATATAGCTCGTCAAACATTCCCAAAATTTTTGCCTGCGCCAGCCGCTTACTAATTATTAGTATAATTGAACATAATTACTATTTTTGTCAGTTTTAGTGCTTTTAATGTCATGCTGTTAATTTAATTTTGTTAACATAAAAATATAGTTTACTTAGTATTAATTATTTTTTATCAGCTTGAGTTTAATAAAACTTTCATAAAAATAATGTTATTTAATAACATAAATGGATTGTGCATATGTAAATACGGTTCCATGCCAACTGAAAATAAAGTCAACTCAACACCTCCTTGAAAAGTCATTAAAAGCTATGAAAAAAAAAGATTTCATATTAGCCGATAACCCTAACGTAACCCATTTAACCAATTTTTTATAAATATTTTATTATCACTCTAAATGACTTATCTGAGATGGTTCTGAGTTGGTTTCATTCGGAGTTGTCCGGTCACCGTAAATAAATACCTAATCCGAGAAATCAGTGTTTAAATTGTGCAAAAATGAATCCAAAATGTCAGATTTTTTCACTTACTCTCGAGGAAAAAAGGTTATAATTTTTAATTGTATGAATGAGATAATAAAGTGAAGTGATAGTTTTGTTGCAAATTCTAATAAAAGGACTGTGTTTTTTAATTTTGTATTTTTTTTAATTTCTCTACATTTTTTAGGCGGCCGGCAATGCGCAAATCTACCGAAGTTCAATTAAAAAAAAAATGTTTTTAGTAAAGTTGCAGAAAATAAAATGTACAGGCTTTACACAGCATGGAACAGAAACACCGTTTAACGGTTGTAAAAGTGTTTTTTTTATTAGTAAGGCTGCATAATTTCTGTTTGGAACTCTTAGTAATAAATTTTTTCTTTAACTGGCTGTGAAAGAGCTGGCAGCACTGCATTTTGGTGGGCTGACCCTGCGCCATGATTCCACGACTGTTGATCTCTCAATAGTTGGCCTAAGGTTTTTATTATGTTAAAATTAATTAACTTATGTCAAGTGTTCAGCGCCATCATTGAGCAAATGAAGCAGACTTATACGACCTTACCATATATTCAATCAATTGCTGTTGATAGTAGAAACACCTCATTGAGACCAAACTATTATTTGCCCAATGTGCACCTAATACGTCAGAAATGTACATAATTTAAATTTTAAACTCAAGGAATGCAATAATAATTTAAACAAAAAACAAATCTTCAAATTGATAAACCATTCGTTTGATATTTTGGCGAAGGACAATGCAAACAAGCAATTTGATGCACTTCAATGTCAGAAACTTACCAGTCATTTCATTACCAATAATTCACAAAAACGTGCAGTAGAACACGCAAACGCAATTTCTATCTATACTCCGTTACATATTTCGCCATTTAATGATATGGCTTCAATAAGATAACGTGTTTTGCAATATTTATTACAAGACAGACAGCAGCGTGTTATTATTCACACAAAGACTTACCTTTACGAGTTCCTTCAACCGCCTCGTCTTCCATTTCAATTCTAATAATACACAACGAGACAAGACTTGACATTTATCAAACGGACACTTTATTTCCAATGTAGTTTTTACATATTACTCGATAACGGTAATTTAATTTATAAGCAAGCCCAAAAGTTTCGTAAATAATAATCAGCCGTGAACGTTGACGTCTAGAAACACATAGATAAAATCATAAATAAACCAAACTACTCAGATAAAATTTAGGGCTGCCAGCATAAAAAATTATATTTATGAATTATGCACACGCCTTACTAAAAAAACCCCGTAAATTTTTTATTCAATTGATAAACGAGCTTGGATGTGAAAACATTATTAATTAAAAAAATTGTTCATGGAAAGAAATATACATTGCTTACACAGCCTGAGGGGGTAGTTTATCTGTAGTATATGATTGTTTTGTTTAATTTCTGAATGACTTTTGGAATTTTTCCAACATACCCAGCTTTTTTAACATTAGCTTCACACATGAGGCCCTAAGGAAAATAATTCTGTCATCTTTATTTTGTAATTTTATATTTCATTATTTTAATTTTTTTTTATATAACTCCACACAAGAGGCCCTGAGGAAAATAATTTCCCTCAGGGCCTATGTCATCTGGGATGCTGTGTGGAAGGTCTTTTTGAGGAGAGGAAGGAATAAACATTGGTCTTGAAGAGACCCATGTTGTAGGAGGGAGGAAACAGAAGCCGGCAAATCGTTCCATAGCCGAGCTGTTGAACTTAAGAACGAGTCGAAAAAACGACCCGTTTTAATGTGACAAATGTCAACCGTGTACATATGTTGGGCGCGCGTTTGGCATGTCTCCCGACTATGCGCCGGTGCCGAAGGGATCAATGACGCTAGTTCCTCAGAGCATCTTCCATTAAAATACCGGTAGAACACGGATAGCATTCCCACCCGACGCCTGTGCTCTAAAGATTGCAATCCGTTCGTTAAGGTGGGAGAATCTATCAGACGGACCGCCCATTTCTGCACAGAGTCGGGGGTATTTTTTCAAGTATTTTGGAGCTCCAAACCAGAGGTGGCTGTAAAATTCAACCGTGGGGCGCACTTGCGATTTGTACAGGGTTAGCAATTGTGTACTATTCTACATCATATTGGTACAGTAGATTAAGTAAAATATTTTTTTTAAATAATTGCCAGAGTTGCCTCTAAGATCATGAAAAATTGAATATGAATAATGGAATTTGTTTATGTCAGATTATTTAGGAAACCAAATAAAATATTGATATGGGGAATTGGGGAATACTGTGCATGATGGAGAAAAAAAATCCAAATCGAATGGTGTAAATTAGAGTTGCCACGAATATTCGGCTACTATTCATAAGCTACCAAATCATGAAAAAAATATATTTAAAAGATTTAAAACACTTTGTATTTAAACCACGAATTTATTATTTTTTTGTATATCTACCGGTTTCGCTTCGACCAAGCTTCATCAGGATATAATATAATAATAACTAACTACTAAGACAGAGATATCGGTTATATATAAGTGGAATGACAGAGGGAGAAAGAAAATAATTAGACAGAGACAAAATTAATATGCAAGGGATACAAAGGGTAAACAATTAGTGGGAGGGAGACAACAATGTACATTATACATATTTATATTTTTCTGTATAATGTACATTGTTGTCTCCCTCCCACTAATTGTTTACCCTTTGTATCCCTTGCATATTAATTTTGTCTCTGTCTAATTATTTTCTTTTGTGATTTTCTTTCTCCCTCTGTCATTCCACTTATATATAAACGATATCTCTGCCTTAGTAGTTAGTTATTATTATATTATATCCTGATGAAGCTTGGTCGAAGCGAAACCGGTAGATATACAAAAAAATAATAAATTCGTGGTTTAAATATAAAGTGTTTTAATTCTTTTAAATATAATGTCTAACCACAAAGTAATTGCTTCTTACGAAAAAAAAAAATATATATAATAAATAAATAATTACACACAAATTTTTTTATTTTAACAAAAACTCAGTATATTACTTAAAATCTATCAGTGGTAAGTTATGACTAGTAGGAGGCTGACGGAGGCAAAACCATTGGGAATGTATGGCGAGCGATATGCTGAAATAGGCCAAAACCAAATGATCTTTTATCTTTTAAAGCTAAGTCTGTTGGCCCCATCAAACAAATTTGACCGGTCAAATAACGATAGTTTAATTGTCTTGCCTTTAATAATTAGCGGCATGGAATTTTCGTTTTGCCTCCGCGTTCCACCTCATAGTTATGACGAATGAAAACAATTTTTTCAGCAATTGTTGATGGCAAACTATTGCGCTTTCTTCATAAATTATACCTGCTTTCTAAAATAGCCGTTCACTACACAGGGAGATATCCCTTTCTGACCTTCTTCACACGATCGTGAGTTTGTCTAATCTTGACAGCAAATAAATCTGTTTTTGGGAACCACACCGGTAACAATCGAACGTGCGGGTGCTACATATGCAGGGTACCTTCGCTTGCTTGTGTTTCAACCGGTAAGTCTCTAAGCCCCACGGAATCATAATTATGAGCTTTACTGGTGAGGCCCATCAAAATTCAGACATTTTTCACCGGTCGGAAAGAGATATAAATAAATCTTGGCAAATTCTGTTAGGCTTGGATACTGTTTTGTGTTTGCTGACCACCACTTGTAAGGGTCTGCTGTCCGATCTAGGCGAACAGTTTTCATGTAAAAAATCAATTTCATTTGCAAAATGTAATTGATTTTTACATGAAAACTGTTTGCGAAATGTACTAAGTGTCGCCGATGGCCGAGAGCTTAGCCGAATACTCGGTATTTGGCAAAATCACTATTCATGGCATCTCTAGTGTAAATAACACATTTTGGCCAAAGACCTCAAACCTCAAACGGGATAATTTGTGAACAGTGGCGGCTCAAGCACTTCTTGAGTTGTGGGGATCGACATTTTTAACGTACTGTACTGTAATCTCACCAACCCGTAGAATATAATATAAAATTTCTCAAAAAAAAAATTTGATGGTCTAATCATGCTAATCGGATATCTAAACTAGAGATGAAACGAATATCCGGTAAATATCCGGTATCCGGCCTATCCGGCCTAAATTTAAAATCCGGCCGGATACCGGATAATGTTAAATAACAGAGTATTAGAATAAAATGCAATATTTTGATTTTTGACGTGTAACTTGTTAGTAAAGTGTAGGAATAAATTATTAGTAATCTAATTTTAAAAGTATATAACGATATTTAAATGTTTTTTTCTTTGTAACAACATGATATAAATATTATCGAAGCAAATAGATAAAACATCGTGAAATGGATGTTTTATTAAGAAGACAAGTCATTTTTTCGTCTAGGCCAAAATTGATTTCTCTTCGTAGTAACTCCTATTTATCTAACCATAAAATTCAATAGATAAATCGTTCGTTCAGCGATAAATTCCATAAAGTAATTAAAAACAGAAGAAAAGAGGTAAGCTATTTTCGTTTGGCACATACCTGTCTTTTTTCCTTCCCACCACCAGAAATTTTAGCATTCACTTTTTATATCAAAATATTTCCATAAAGGCGATCTTTTATTTTCGAAAACATTTTTCTTCAGCAACTGAATCTCTTTGAATTTATAAAAAGAAACACGAATAAAATCACCTCAAACTACAACTGCACGTTTTTTCATAACGAAAGGGCCCAAACTCACCCGATCGTTCGCTCGTGTGACGAATCGCCAATCGGGTATGTTCATCCGGATATCCGGCGGCCGGATATTTATTTATTTATTTAAAATTTACGGCACAAAGTGCCATTTACAAGCTTGTGTATATTTAATTACAGTCATAGTACATTATACAGGCATTAAAAATAAACAATAATATCAAAAAATCATTATGTAGTGACCTCGTTAACGTATAATTGGCTGAAATGTTCGATCAGTACAACCTTATATTTCAGTATGGAAATATTAAAAATATCAGCCACATTGGCATAAAAATTTCCAATGGTGTGTAATCTATTTACAACTGAATTGGAGCCTGATACCGACATATAGTTGTCACAATAAAACAAACTAGGGAACCTTGATCTTATTGTAGGTATATGAAAGTGAATCAACTTTAATATATCAGGGCTATCCAACTGATAGTTAACGATTTTATACAAAAATATCAGATCAAAAATTTTTCTTCTGTCACTTAATTTCAACAATTTTAATGAGTGCAACAAAAAATCATAATTTATTGATTCTAAGGGAATTCCAAGTCTAAAATTAATACACCTCAAAAATTTGTGTTGGACTCTTTCAATGGTATTGATGTGATTGTTGAAGACAGGTGACCAAATTGTTGAATTATATTCAAGAATGCTTCTAACAAGAGATGTGAACAGAATTTTTAATGTGTAAATATTTTTAAAATCCTTGGAAATCCTTAATATAAAACCTAACATTTTCATAGCCCTGTTAGCTATAGAAGTTACATGAGATGCAAAGCAGAGTTTCTGATCAAAAATGATGCCCAGGTCAAGTATTTCGACTACAGAGATTAAGTCAACATTACAGAGTGCATAATTATATATTATTGGATGTTTAATTTTGTGGAATCTCATAACTCGGCATTTGTTAATATTTAGCTGAAGTTTATTATCTGAACACCATTTGAAAAAGTTATTAAGGTTTTCTTGCAAGATTATGCAATCGTGCACATCATTTATGACTTTAAACAGCTTCATGTCATCAGCAAAGAGTAAGACTTCAACACTATGGAAAATGCTTGTGACATCATTGATGAATATCCGGCTATCCGGTTTCAAGGTTGGCCGGATATCCGTTATCCGGTATCCGGCAAAACAACTATCCGTTTCATCTCTAATCTAAACACAAAATAATATAAAATGTCTATTGATATATACCAATTTACAATATATAGTTAAATAAAAATAAAGCTTTTTTTGTAAGATTTATTATTGAACTTAATTTGAATGATAGCGTAGGGAGTGTGGCGAACCCATCGCTCAGGGAGTGGAAACACAAACCTGCAATAGCCATCCCAAGCCAAGGTGTGAGCTACCGTGCTCAGGCTGAATGTCCTGGGGAACAGTGTCAAGAACGGTGCCTCCGAGAAACAAGGTCGCATCTCCTCGAGTATTTAGACCTTACTCCAACATTCGGGGCTCTGTTGGAGTGGACCTTCTATTTCCCTGGTTACTCGTTGGACAAAAAAAATTGGACCATTCGAAAACTAGGGGCCTTTTGGGAACCTAGGAGTGCTGAGGCCATCTCTGTGGACTTTCTTCCTGGGGCCCTTAGGAGGAACCAAGAGAAGAAGCCGTGGAGAAGAGAGCTGAGGCCACCTCCATGAACCCTTCCCTTGTGGGGCCTTCACGGAACCAAGGGGAAGGGCACTCTTCCGGCACGGGGCCTTTGGGGAACCAAGGAGGAGTGAAGTGGAGAGATGATGTCCTCTTTCCATGTGGGGCCTTCAGGGAACCATGTAGGAGTGAAGAGGAGAAATGAGGCCATCTCCGTGAACTCTTTCTCATGGGGCCTTTAGGAAACCAAGGAGGAGTGAAGAGGAGAGATAAGTCCTCTTCCCTCCTGGGGCCCTCGGGGAGCCAAGGTGGAATGGGCTCTTCTCTTGTGGGGCCTTTAGGGAACCAAAGGGAGGTGAACTCTCCGTCGTGGAGCCTTCAGGGAACTAAGGAGTGGAGAGGAGAGATGAAGCCCTCTACCCTCGTGGGGCCTTCAGGGAACCGCGGAGGAGTGAAGAGGAGAAATGAGACCTGGGAAGACACATTGTCGAACCAGAAGATATAGCTTCATTTCCAATGACAATCCTGGTGAACTTTGTAAAAGGGACTGGATTACTGTCAAAGGAATGAGGTAAAATGGGAGATAGCACAATGGGCCTACGGCCTAAGTGCTCACGGGAACTTTATTTAAGTAAACCGTCTCCGCTCTTGAAAAAAAAAAAATAATAATAATAATTTGAACGCGAGCGATTCCCGCCCGTAACTACGCAAACAAATGATTCAGTGGGGACCCGAAGCCCAATCCCCAAGGTATTTGAATTCACATACGGGTGCGCACGCGCGGTTCCATACGATTGCGAAACAATGCAAGGAATGAACCATATCGCCTATGTGGAGAGTTCGGGCTGTCCCCCAAGTGCGCAGTGGATTCTGCGCACTGAGAAATAGACCCGCCGTACATTGTTTGCTGTACGCGCGTCGGGTCTTATAATCATCCGGAATATGTATTTTGTATTTTATTTCTGCAAATGTTAATTATTTTTATGTTTAAAGAATTCATGCATTTTGGTGAAAAGCATCGACTGTTATTTCCTGTAGTAGGTTTCGAGTGTAATTGGTGTTACTGTGAGTGGGGACTGTCCCCATTGTTCCCCTGTGAAGAACCGCCACTGGTAATGAAGTTATGTTTAATCAAAAATAGAAGTGATAGATCAATCAAAAAATGTATTTCACATTCAATTTCAAGTTTTTTGTTGCAACTTTTACTTGAACCACCTCCAGATTTAAAACTATCAATATTATCTGTCTATCTAATCAATCATACTCTCTTGCAAGCTATGCTATAAAATATTAAGATGAATTATTTGTTTGCCCCTTCCATAAGCGATATGAACAAATAGTAACACAAACTCATTATCTCAGCTCGACATTTTTGTGGGTTATGCCACTTCTGCGCCGGCCGCCTCAGATAGGGTTACCATTTAGAAAATTGAAAAGTCCTGACAAAAAGCCGGACAGTCCAAAAAAAGTCCGGACATTTTAATCACATAATGCAAATAAATGAGAGCCAAAGATGTTGTTATCGATGATGTAAAGCTATTCGTTGAAATAACAGCCGTCAATTCATTCATATCCTAACAAAACGATGCATTTTTTAGTATGATGGTCCATAAAATGTGGGTTACCATTTTTAAGAACTTCACAATCACCAGATTGCACATTCTGTTGAGTATTTGCGAGTTCATTTTTGCTATCCATGCTCAAAACGCAAGGGTAGAAAGAGTGTTTTCTCTAATGGGAGCACAGTGGACAAAAGAGCGTAACAGATTATCTGTACCCTCGGTCAGATCGTTGTTGATGATTCGAAACGAACTTAAAACTATTAGCTGCGAAGAATTCTATAAGAAAACTTTGAATGAACGGGAACTGCTCCGTCAAGTATCTGGCGCTGAAAAATATTAAAATTTATATATATTTGTCGAAAACAAGTGTTAAGTTTTGAAGAAGATATTTTATGTTTGAACTTGAACTTGTTGATTGTTTACAACTGCAATTAAAATTTATTGTTTGATCTCCATGAGTTGATTGTTAAAAAAGATTTATATTTTGTTTTTAGATGAGTGGGAAATAATAAAGATTAAAGACTTATTTGATATTACTTATGTAAGTTTAATTACTCATATTCCATCTAAACCAAAAAATCCGGACAAATTAAAGGGCCGGACAAAGTCCGGACAAAAGGCTAAAAGACCGGACATGTCCGAATTAATCTGGACGGATGGTAACCCTAGCCTCAGATATAATAACTTTTAAGACTCAATTTTAAGACTGGTTAATTAGATATCTTAGTGTGCATTTTTAAGTGTGACGTTAACGAGCATTTTTGCACGAAGGCTTTGTGGCAGACTTCACACACATAGTTCTTGATGTTGTTGTGGATCTTCAGGTGCTCCGTGAGACTTCTGAGTCGAGGAAAACCCTTCCCACATTGGTCACAACTGTGTTTTTTAGCATCTGAAATTAATATTTTTAAATATTTATATTATGCATAAAATATGTAATAATACAAGAGTTAACCAGAATGAAATTATGAATGCATATATGCCCAAACTTAAAATTGCTTTTGGACAACATTTCAACACCCCTTTGAAAAGTTTAAAATAGCTAATAACTAATAACCTGACCTAACATAACCTTTTATACCAAGTTTTTTTTTCCATCACTTTTAATGACTTTTCGAAGGAGTGATGAAGTACATTATTGAGTTACGCGGTCACCTTTTTGGACAAAGGTACTAATCTTTTCCTCTTAGCTCTATAAATTACTTCCAGCAATAAAGAAAGGGGACAATGTAAATGATTTAAAAAAAAAGATTTAGCTTAAAAATTAGATTTAGCTTAAAATAAAGCTAAATCTAATTACTTAAATAAGAAATATTCCGTGAGGCAGAGTAATGTTCTAACGGTATTACAATGGAAGATGCTCTGAGGAACTAGCTTCATTGATCCCTTCGGCACCGGTGCATAGTCGGGAGACACGCCAAATGCGTGCCCAACGTATGTTCACGGTTGACATTTGTCACATGAGAATGGGTCGCTTCTTCGACTCGTTCTTGTGTTCAACAGCTCGGCTGTGGAACGATTTGCCGGCCTCTGAGTTTCCTCCTTCCTACAACAGGAGACCAATGTTCATTCCTTCCTATCCTCAAAAAGACCCTCCGCACAGGATCTCAGATGACATAGGCCCTGAGGGAAATAATTTTTTTTCTCAGGGCCTCCTGTGTGGATTTAATGTAAAAAAAAAATACAAATATATCAAATAAATAAGTGTGAACTGACCTGTATGCCTGACCATATGTTCTCTCAAATCCCGCTGTCCAAAGAAACCCTTATCACATACTGTGCAGAAGCAGTTTTTTATATTATCATGTGTCTTGTTAACGTGTGTACTCAGCTTCCACGAACTGTAAAACGATTTCTCGCAAATGGGGCATGGATACATGGTGCACTCTATGCCATGCTTCAAAGACATGTGTCTTCTTCTGCAAACGGAGTTGGAAAACCTTGCATCACATTCATAACACCCCATCGGTTTGACTTTATTGTGATGGGTCCTCACGTGAGCTCTCACCGAGTTGTACGATAAAAAACTTCTCGGACAAAGTGTGCAAGCGTGCCTATCTGTTAAATGCAGCTTTTTATGTTCATAGTAACTTCCTTTTTTATAATATGATAAACCACAAATATCACACATAAATTTTGGAAAGTGGTTGTCGTAATGCTTCGATAATAGGCGCCGGGCTTCGAAATTTCGATCACAAATAGGACACGTCAAACAGGAAATGTCTAAAGATGGTTTGACAAATGCTTTTTTCTTTCTACTTCGTTGTATTTCTCGTTCATATCCCGTAGCTACTCTCATCTGGGCTGATGTTGTGGAAGATTCCCCATCTGTTACCTGCTCTCCAGCGTCAAAGATATTATCTGCACTATTGGAATCTCCTAGTAATTTGGATAATGGTTGATTGTCGTTAAATTCATCATTGTTCGTTTCCAATTTAACTTGGAATTGATGGAGGGCTCCCAGCCCGCTCCAATCAGTATTATCTGTAGGTATTTCTGTTAGCTGGAGGACTTTTTTGTTTTGTTTGGTGCCACGAGATTTTTGTTTAGTTTTCGAATAGGACAATTTCTTTGTTACCTGATTTCTAACATCAAAGGTATTATCTACATTATTGGAATCTTCTATTAATTTGGATAATGGTTGATTGGACAAGTTTGATAAATTATCATTAAATTCTTCATCGTTCTTTTCCAATTTAACTTGGAATTGATGGAGGGCTCCCTGTCTGCTCCAATCAGTATTGTCTGTGAGTATTTCTTCCAGCTGGAGGACATTCTTATTTTGTTTGGTGCTATGAGATTTTTGATTTGTTTGTGAATAAGACAAATTCTTTGGATACGTGCTACTTTTTCTCATAGGTTTTCCTAAAACAAATTCAAAGTTTTAAACGATAATTTTTCATTTCCGGTGACTGTAATACTTGTTTTTAATTGTTATCTAACTGATACAAGGTGGTTTTGAAATAAAATGTGCTTATTAATTGTATCCTTCTTATCTGTATTTTTACCATATTTCACAAGCAGAATGTTTTTTCGTGCCATAATCTCAGCTGCTTCTACCAGCTGACGGAAGGAGGCAGCACTCCTCAAGTTACTGACGCAGCTTTCACAGATCTCCACGTCAACGGTTCTGTCTTCTGAGTTTACCAGCTGGAAGAATAAAGATGGATTAGTTTAGGGATGTATTTAGCCCCAGGCAACATTTTGGCAAAGCAAACTTTACACAAATCTAATAATAAATAAACAGTTAAATTTGTGAAACAGCCCCTTTTAATATATTTCCCTTACCCACGCTTACTTTTACCCCCTCCACTTTAGGTACCTCCCCCTCGCCCCCACCAAAGTTGGCGTTCTCTCTCCCTCTTCTACTTTTCATTTATACACTCTATTTCATTTCATACTGTATTTTATTTAATATATCTTATTCACCCCAAGGAAGTTTCAGGTCGAACCGAAACCGGTTGGTTTAAAAAAATATAATAAAGTGGAATTAAACAAAGTTATTTTATTGTCATTATTATGAAAGAGTATCTTTCATGTTCGAATCACTCGCTATAAACCTTGGTAAATATTTACTTAAACGCGTACTTTTACATATTACACTTTGTTAGGACTTAATAACTACAAGTGAAAACTATTTACGTGATGGTAAAAGAAGCATTAAAGTTCCAATTTAATTTAAAGTTAAAAAAACCTCTTGTAAAACAATCTTGAGCTGTTTTGGATTTTTTTTTTGTATGGTGTGATGTCTGCATAAGATTTCGCATCAATACAAATAAACAATTTTTTTTACATACCCAAACTAAGATCTCAATAATCTATTTTTACCACATCTGCCGAAGTAAATAGTTGTTTCTTGTAGTAATTAAGTTGAAACAAAGTACCTATTGAAAGTGTGGCGGTTAGGTAAATATTTCCTGAACTTCAATGGCTCATGTGAAGCAAAAAGGGGTGTGTGTGGTTAAATGAAAAAACGCACTTTGTAATACATTTTCAGCCAGAACAACTTTGGACAACAGTTTCGGTGGAGATTAACAGAATAAATTAAATATGGGACTCAGTTTGAATTATTATTAACAACTTTCTTAATTTCGGGGACTTCTAAATTGTTAACCTAATTCCAAATTCCTTTTTTATGTTATGCTTTAGTTCCAGAGATTTTTATCGAATGAGTGAGAGTAGTTTCTATTTAAATGATCCGTGAATAAGGAAGTTGAGTCCATTTTTTAAATTTTTTTTTATCAATGTTCACATTCAAACTTAAATACTAGTATTTTTTTTTTAAAGTTCGTTTTCATAATTAAATTAATTCTCAAAGTTAAAATTTTATTAAGCCCGCCAAAACGAGCGGAATCCGAGCAGTTAGAGGAGGGTGTGTGTTTGTTGTGACAAGTTGAAGCCGAATCAGCTGTTCGACGATCTCCATTTTGGAATTCAGAATTGGAGGATTGCGAGTACCTAGCTTTACGATTGTTTTTGTACAGTAAAGTTTCTGACATGGTATGTAGTTTTTAAACAGATTTAGTATTATTATTTTGTATTGATTTGTATATTATGGTCACTTACTTAAACTAAAATATATATAACAAGATAGCAAGCAAAACTGTTTGGCATATACCTCTCTCATCATTAACAAACTATCTCCCATGTAATAGAAAGAGATGCACCATAGACATTCCAATGACCGTACAAACCGAAGTACAGATGATGTCAGAATTCTTTGGACCAATCATGAAGCGTTTATAATTTAATGCTTTTTAAGAACGTTTAATTAATTCAAAGAATAATAATATAGAAACATATTTATACCTATAATTACAGTCGATATTTTTTTTAACTATATGAACACATTTTTTAAAAGTCTAAATATTTTTCACTCTACTTCCTTATTCTGAAAATGCATTATTATTTAAACATTTTTGTGTTCTCAAATTACATAATTTGAGGATATTTCGACCACCATTCTAGGCACATGCCCGTGCTGTGGTGTTAGATATACTTTTGTTTGCATTACAGGCCGCTTTTCTGTCGGGATATTTAATAATTTTTTTTAACATAATATCTTTTTTAAATACCTTTATTCCAAAGCATTTCATAAACATGTCGCTATAATTTTCAACTGAATGGTTGAATAAATAATTGCGCTCTATACTTTTTAATTCATCGTTATCAGTGTTACAAATTGCACAAGTCCCACGTACAAACTCTAATTTTATAACGTTTTTCATTGTTTTGGTATAAATGAAATATCAAAATAAATAATTTTATAATAAAACCACTAATAATTATAATACACAAACGAATAATTCTTTCTAAACATAATGATAATATTGTTGTTTGCGCGCATGCTGTCACTGGCTGTCACTTTTGACAGCAAGCTTATCTATATAACCATAAACCCATCATAAACCATAGAATAAAATATACAACAAATGAAGCTAGTGATGGGCACAATCGAATTAATTAATAATCGGTAATATTTTAGTCGAAACATCAAAAGCCAACCCATTGGCCTTCGAATTGTTAAGCAAAAAAATTGTCCTTCGCATCCGAATTA
Source organism: Glyphotaelius pellucidus (assembly GCA_936435175.1). Lineage (NCBI taxonomy): Eukaryota > Metazoa > Arthropoda > Insecta > Trichoptera > Limnephilidae > Glyphotaelius > Glyphotaelius pellucidus. The sequence continues at coordinate 12,627,097 of OW386556.1, forward strand.
ATTTTGTGCCAAATTTTTTAAATGTTCAGTGGTGTAAACATTATAATTTTTAAAAATTTACTTGTGTGTTGAGTCAAGCTATATAAACATATATATTTTGTGTTTTAAAAAATATATGCAATATGGTAAAAATGTGGATGTAAAAACGACTTTACAAAAAAAAAGTTTTTATTTTTTTAGTTAGATTTAAAAAAATTGTACATTGGTCAATCTCATATAAGATTTACATATTTGTATACTTTTAACTAAAAAAAATAATTTTGTACGATGATCCTCAAAGCAATCAGGGACATGGAGGGCCACCATGAAAAATTTACATTCCCTGCGCGATCCAGAAATTTTGGACAATCCAGGCAGTAAATAATTGCTAGTATGCCATGTACGCTGTCTTGTCCTCTTCCATTAATTGAGGGTGCTTCTTCTTATTCCTGGACGCTCGGTAATAAGAATCCAAGTGATGTTGGAGACGAATTCCGTTCCCATTCGTCAGGATTGGTAGATTAGCTGGGGGTACGGAAGCCAACGAACCGGCTTCACTCGTTGAAACTTCCAAAACTTCTACCATCTCCTTGGCGTATTCCTCGTCCTCAGTCTTCAGATTTGATGAAACCACGTGATTACCAAGGTTATCATCGTCAGATTCAGTAAAAAAAACTTTCTTTTCAGCTAATGTGTGTCGCTCACCACAAGTTTTCTGCGCAAGCTTATCGAGTCCAGAACCACTCGCCATTTTTACACAATGACGCCATCCGCTAACAAAAATTAATTCGTAAATATCAGATAACAAACTTTAGGAAAGCATTAATGCCAATACTACTTAATGAATACTTGAACATCTGCAGAGTGTTTGGCATTTAAAACACTTGTGTTACGCGTATGTTCATTTTTAAGCCGCCACACTTCAGACCCGCCATCCTGGCGTGGTTGGAGTTTACAACATTGCGTTGCACACCCGCAAGAATGGCGGGTTTTGAGATCAATGGGTTAAAAACATGAAAAAAATAATTGAAAAATAGCCCATACCCTAACCTTTAACCAATTTCTAACCCTTTTAACGAATTTTTTTAATATATTTTTAAGTCTTCTGTGAGTTGATTTCTTTCTTAGTTGTCTGGTCACCCCTCTACAGATGGGGCAAGGTTCTTAGAAAATATAGCACTTTATATTATTTATACAGGCGAGATAAAAAGCGCCAGCCAAACCACGAATTATGGAAAAGGAACGAAGCAACCGCAAACGGGCGAATTCATGGGTCGGCTTGGGCTTTTTCTCAGGACCTATTGTATTGTAAAAAAAAATTACCTACCTTTTTCTGCATATTTAACAAATCTAAAGACTTAACCGGTCTAATGATGGCTCCTATATTTAGGTCTCGTCGCTCCAGGTCTTGAGCTATGGCTTACCTTTAGTTAGTTTTCGCCAATTTATTTCAATTAAAACAAACAAAAAAAATATAATATGGGATAAACGATGAAATGTAGGTACACTCATTGACTTTTTTGACCCCTCGGGCTAAGTTTGCTTTTCGGAACAACTCATATAGGTATCAAAGAAATCGTTGTGTCTCTCATACTATCATGGTGAGAAATATTATATAAAAAGTATTAGAAAGAATAAACACCAAGCTTTAAGCCGCCGCTACCTGAATTTCTACCGATTTCTCCCTTGAACAAATGAAGTTTTTAAGTTCTTAAAAAAATATGTTATTTTTGAAGATAATATCTATACAATCCCCACGCCGAAACGCAAATTATATGAAATTCCTTTGATAGAAAAAAATCGCAAAGTATGCTCCGAAAATTTTTATTTTCATGTCTGTCTCTATTATTTAACAAGTTATATGTATGAAAAAATTCAGTGTTTCTTTGAACATTGTTTTAGACAACCCCCACGAGATTTTTGCTGTATTCTAAACGAGTCATGTTTTATTAAACATTTTCACAATTTCCGCTTCAATTTTATAGTTTGAAATATTAGCACACTCTCTCCAACATTCGTAATTACATATCTCTCAATCTTCTTCTTTTCGAGCTCAGATACGGCGCCTTGATTTCAAATCTAAAGTTGACCACAAAAGAAGTAAAATGAACACCTTTTTGAAACCAAAGATTCGGAATGCAATTATGAAACTTTGGGAATTTTTTATTGTTTATTTTTACGCGGAATGACAAAAAAGTGATGTAAAAATAACAAATGTAATACATTTCACTTGCTGAGGATTGGTTTGTACTCCTGTATTTTTAGGTTTTTTTTTTTTAAGCTGTGAATTCAAGTATATGTTAATTCGTTCAATTAGCGTAGGGAGTGTGGCGAACCCATCGCTCAGGGAGTGGAAACACAAACCTGCAATAGCCATCCCAAGCCAAGGTGTGAGCTACCGTGCTCAGGCTGAATGTCCTGGGGAACAGTGTCAAGAACGGTGCCTCCGAGAAACAAGGTCGCATCTCGGAGTATTTAGACCTTACTCCAACATTCGGGGCTCTGCTGGAGTGGACCTTCTATTTCCCTGGTCACTCGTGGGACAAAAAAATTGGACCATTCGAAAACTAGGGGCCTTTTGGGAACCTAGGAGTGCTGAGGCCACCTCTGTGGACTTTCTTCCTGGGGCCCTTAGGAGGAACCAAGAGGAGAAGCCGTGGAGAGGAGAGCTGAGGCCACCTCCATGAACCCTTCCCTTGTGGGGCCTTCACGGAACCAAGGGAAAGGGCACTCTTCCGGCACGGGGCCTTTGGGGAACCAAGGAGGAGTGAAGTGGAGAGATGATGTCCTCTTCCCATGTGGGGCCTTCAGGGAACCATGTAGGAGTGAAGGGGAGAAATGAGGCCATCTCTGTGAACTATTTCTTATGGGGCCTTTAGGGAACCAAGGAGGAGTGAAGAGGAGAGATAAGTCCTCTTCCCTCCTGGGGCCCTCGGGGAGCCAAGGTGGAGTGGGCTCTTCTCTTGTGGGGCCTTTAGGGAACCTAGGGGAGGTGGACTCTCCGTCGTGGAGCCTTCAGGGAACTAAGGAGTGGAGAGGAGAGATGAAGCCCTCTACCCTTGTGGGGCCTTCAGGGAACCGCGGAGGAGTGAAGAGGAGAAATGAGACCTGGGAAGACACATTGTCGAACCAGAAGATATAGCTTCATTTCCAATGACAATCCTGGTGAACTTTGTAAAAGGGACTGGATTACTGTCAAAGGAATGAGGTAAAATGGGAGATAGCACAATGGGCCTACGGCCTAAGTGCTCACGGGAACTTTATTTATGTAAACCGTCTCCGCTCTTGAAAAAAAAAAAAAATTCGTTCAAAATTCAACTAAATACTTTGATCTTTTTCTTATAGGTAGAATAACCCTTGAATTTCTTAAAAATATTTAAGAGCAATTAGTTTGAAATAAAGGAAACGAAAATATAATTTTTTGAAACTCAAAAACTTTTATTTTTCAATACAAGTTTTTATGGACATAATACAAACCAATCCTCAGCAAGCGATTTGTCTGATAAAATATGTATTTGATTTTATTTTTTCGTTATCAGTATTTTTAGTCAGGAAAAACGTAAGGTGAGCCAGTTTTAAAACTTTTTATTTTTGCATGCAAAATTTTAATACTTCCAAAATTGTGTGTTTATTTTGATTAACAAAACTTAAAAGCGTGTTTTGTCACCTTTCAAAAACAGTTTTTAGATTTCAGATACATTCAGAAATATTTAATTTATTTGAATTTTATTGCAAAGCGGAAACATTTTGACAATCTGACAAATTTGGTTGAGGCCAGAGGTTAAACCAGGTTAAGCAGTTTACATGTTTCCATTTTAATATTCGGAGGTATGATTTTTTTAATGATTCGGGTGAAACCAGGCTCCATCGCTCAAGGCATTTTTTTTGTGAATATGTCATTGCTCGAGTGGTTAAGTAAGTACAACACAGGAATACTGGCAGGCGAAAAAAAAACAAATATGATAAAAATTTTCTTTTCATGTAATAAATAAAAAAAAACCTATAATTACATCTGTAATATAAAGAAAAATCAACTAGAGATCTTAGTGTGCACTTTCATGTGTGTCTTTAATGCACTTTTCTGCACAAAGGCTCTGCTACATATTTCACACACATAGTCCCTGATGTTGTTGTGAGCCTTCAGGTGCTCAGTGAGACTTTTCAGGCGAGGGAAACCCTTTCCACACTCGCTGCATTTGTACTTGTCAGCATCTGAAATATATTTTTTCGATTAAACATCAAAATGCTTAGAGGAAATGGTTTTTTCCTACACCATCCAGATTCTATTACCACAGACATAAAATAAAGGATCAATGAAGGTACATAAGGTACTCATCCTCGCATTTGAGTTGATGGTTATTGTATATAAAAATATAATATTATATATTTGATGGCCTCGGTAGTCCAGGGGTAAGGCTCTTGCCTCGTAATCCGAAGGTAGCAGGATCGAATCCTGGCATGCGCAAATGAATTCTATTTGATTAAATTATAAAATTCTATTTGTTTTATTTCACAATTAATTAATTAAAAATAATTTATAGATATTTGCGGCATGTTCCAGAGTGGAAGACACTGTCTGCATAGCCCTGGTGTAAAACCACCTTTCAGAATTGAAACGTTGCGTGAAATGGCTTTAGCCATGTTTGATGACCGGATCTGAATAGCCAGATATATCCTCACCTTCCTCTTCCCCAACTCCTTCCCCTCCCCACTACCCTCAGCCTCACAACATACCCGAATTGGGGATGCCAGTCTCACTGGCTCCAGACGGGAGCGGTTGAGACTCTTGTGTGGTATTCACAGTAAAAAAAATATATATTCCGCGGCAGGGAGAGAAGTAACCATACAGAAGCTTGAAAAATAAAGCAGGAAACTGACCTGTATGCATGACCATGTGCTGTTTCAACTCTTGTTTCCCGTAGAAACCCTTATCGCATATGGTGCAGAAGCAGCTCTTTATGTTGTCGTGGGACCTCTTAATGTGGATATTCAGTTTAAACGAACTGTAACACGTTACTTTGCAAATGGGGCACTGGTACATTGTGCACTCTTTTCCATGCTTCGTAGCCATGTGCCTTCTTTTCAGATCCATGTTAGAAAATCTGGCATCGCATTCAGAGCACCCCAACTGCCTTACTTTATTGTGACAGGCCCGTATATGTCTGAACATGTAGGTAGATGATGAAAAAGTTTTAGAACAAAGTGGGCAAACGTGACTAATACCTAAATGCTTTTTTCGATGGGTGTAGTAGCTTCCCGACTTGGAATACGACAATCCACAAATTTCACAAACAAAAGCTGGAAAGTGTTTATCATAATGTATCGACAACAAGCGCCGTTCTTGAAACATTTCACTGCAAATAGGACACATCTTGCAAGAGATATTTAATGGTGGTATAATGACGGTTTCTTTCTTTTTACTGCATTCTATTTCTCGTTCGTATCCTGTGGCTATTCTCATCTGGTCCGAGGTGGTAGAAGATTCCCCGTCTGTGACCTGTTCTTCACCGTCAAAGATATCATACTTATCTACACTATTTGAATGTTCTTGTAGTTCGGATAATGATTGATCAGACAGGATTGATAAATTATCATAAAATTCTTCAAGACACGGTGCCAATTTAACTTCAATTTGATGGTTGGCTTCCGGCCCGCCACAATTATTATTGTCCACAATTATTTCTGTTAGCTGAAGGACTTTCTCATTCTGTTTGGTGCTCTCTTTGGTGCCATGAGATTTTTGTTTTGGTTTGGAATGGTGCTTTTTATTGGCATTTAGAACACCTTTTCTCCGAGACTTTCCTAAAATAAATTTATTGTTTTTAGTAACATTGTATTATATAACATCTTATTTGAATTGATATTAAAAATGTCCTGAGTTTGATAACGCTTATACAGTGGGGTGACTTAGCGGTGATCAGTTTTTGGTGATCTACATTTGATAAATAGGGAAATTAGTCCTTCCGATTGGCGGAAAGGATTATTGGACAAATTGAATGTTTGGCCTGCTGTGTTCAATATCCGGATGTAGAACACACCAAAATTAATAATAATTAAATATTTTAGATACTGATTAATTCGGTAAATGTTTACCTAACTGCTGCACTTTTAGTAGGTACAGATTACGGAAATTACACTTCATTTCAACATAACAAGAAACACTATTTACATAGGGAGCTATAGTAAAAATAGATTCTTAATTTGGATCCTTGAAAGCCAGTGTAATCAAACGTGTCCAGAAATCGTATGAGATATTTGAAACATCAAAATTTGAATTCACGTGAACACAATAATGGGAATATCACTGCCAACACATTTACATTACATACATTTCTTTGATTAACTTTATCATTAAAAAGTATATGTAATTGGTGATGAATATTATGTACTACACCAATAACAGATCCCAAATCACATCTAAATAACCGCTTAACACTTCAACCGGAGCCTGCAGACGATGAAATGACCATGACTGAGGAAATGCCTCACTATTTAAGCTATCCCCTCCATAACCTACCAAACGATATGCAAACTGCTATTGGCCAATGCGGATCACGCCAAAACTCAAATCGGGAATAATTCCGATAATATCCTATAACGTCTAACTAAATTACGAGAAATTTACGACCAATAAATAAATTCAGCGCCAAAAATAAATGTGTGCTAAAAACATGAAAACTGACATCTACCAGTATTTTCCGCACTTTGAAAAAATGTTTATTCCGAAAATGTTGTGATTTGGTTCTAATATGTAAAATTGTACATTTTCTTATAAAAGCAATAAAAATAATGGGAGACGATGCTTTCAGAGAACTGATCTGAATTGGTGAGAACTATTGCATATAATTTTTGCACAAAAACATTTTGACTGCAAAACATAGCAATCAGGAAAAATACCTTACTTACAATTCCCACAAAAAATCGGGAGTTTTTCTGCAATAAATGTTGAAACCGGGCTGGTCCTATAAAAATAGAGCCCGATTTATCACAGGTCAGTTCAAAACTATCACTGAAGCTAGAAACCTGTTGTCTGTAATTTTACCATTTTTCACAATCGGAATGTTTTTTCGTGCCGTGATTTCAGCCGCCTCTACCAGCTGACGGAAGGAGGCAGCACTCCTCAAGCTACTGACACAGCTTTCACAGATCTCTACGTCAACGGTTTTGTCTTCCGAATTTACCAGCTGGAAAAATAAAGATGGATTAGTTCAGGGCTGTGTTTAGCCCCAGGCAACATTTTGGCAAGGCAAACTTTACACAAATCTAATAATAAATGAACAGTTAAATTTGTGAGTCCATATATTTCCCTTACCCACGCTTACTTTTACCCCCTCCACTTTAGATAATTCCTCCCCGCCCCCACCAAAGTTGATATTCTCTCTCCCTCTTCTACTTTTCATTAATTCATTCTGTATTTTATTTAATATATCTTATTCACCCTGAGGAAGGTTCAGGTCGAACCGAAACCGGTTGGTTTTAAAAATATATTAAAGTGGAATTAAACAAAGTTTTTTTATTGTCATTATTATGAAAGAATATCTTTCATGTTCGAATCACTCACTGTAAGCTTCGGTAAATATTTACTTAACCACCTTACTTTTATTACACTCTGGACTTAATCCGCCTTACTCATAATCGCAGAATAAGATAATACTACGGTTATACGAACGGGTTAGATGAAATTTGTATGACAATTCCACCTAACCCGTTAGCACTACCGTGATATTATCTTATTCTGCGATCATGAGTAAGGCGGAATAACTACAAGTAACAACTATCTATGTGATGGTAAAACATGCAAAAGTTTAATTTTTATTTAAAGTTAAAAAAATCTCTTGTAAAACGATCTTGTGCTGCCATTTTGTTATTTTTTTGTACGGTGTCTTCGTGTTAATTTAAATAAACACAAAATTTTTTAATAATCCAAACTAAGAACCCAATATATTTTGACCAGATCTCCCGACGTAAATAGTCATTTCTTGTAGTAATTATTAAATCTGTCCCTATTGAAAGTGTGGCGGTTAGGTAAATATTTCCTGAACTTCAATGGCTCGTGTAATTGAATGGCGATTGTTAATTTTGCAAATTTCTTTTTCTGCATTCTCCATGAACTTCAAATATGATTTACAGGTGGGGAATATTACTAAGGACCTAAGACCCATATCTTTTTATTGAGGGTGTGACATTTAAATGAAAAAAACACACTTTGTAATACATTTTCAGCAGAACAACTTTGTACATTACTTTCAGCAGAGTTTAATGGAAAAAATTAAATATGGGACTCTCAGTTAAATTTATCGATTATTAAATGTTTTATTAAATGATTTGCGAATTCTGAAAATGCAATATTGTTTGTTTTTAATTTTCTTTATTCATTGAATTGTTAGTTACTAATTTGAGGATTTTTTGACCACCATTCTAGGGACGTGCCTATGGACGTGCCCGTGTTGTGGTGGTCGATTTACCCTTGTTTCTACGTTACGGGCCGTTTTTGTGATGGGACATTTAATAAAAAACTTTAACACAATATCTTTTTAAATACCTTTATACCGAAGCATTTCATAAACATGTCGCTATAATTTTCAAATGAATGGTTGAATAAATAATTGCGCTCTATACTTTTTAATTCATTATTATCAGCTTTACAAATTGCACAAGTTCCACACACAAACTCTAATTTTATGACGTTTTTCATTGTTGTAGTATAAATGAAATATGAAAATAGGTGAACAAACAATTAGAATCAAACTACTAATAATTATACCACACAAACGAATTATTCATTCTAAAATATTAAAATAATATTGTTGTTTGCGCGCATGTTGTCACTTTTGACAGCTTATTTACAACCATAGATACATACATATATAAACCAATCCAACTTTGGTATATTTATGCGAAACCTTAGTGATGGGGTGTGTGGTTTGATATATTTATGGTGATGGGCACAATCCAGACATTTAGATAATCGAAATATTTGAGTCGAAACATCAAAAGAATCGATGATTTAATTAATTATTTTAAATAATTGACGGAATTCTAGGTCCCATGTTAACACAGAATCAAATCACTTTGAAGTACATAGAATCAAATCACTTTGAAGTAACACAGAATCAAATCACTTTGAAGTAATTAAAAGCAAAAAAAAAATTAAAATAGGCCTTAACGTATTTCTTTCAACACTTTTATCGACTTTTCAAAGGTGTCGAGTTGATTTCATTCTGAGTTGTCTGATCACCCCTCTAGGGATGGGCCAAGGTTCTTGGAAAATATAGTTCCGTACATGTGTGAAAAAAAGCATGAGCCAAACCACGAATTATGAAAAAGGAAGGAAGCAACTGCAAACAGGACGTTGCTTGCGCTTGCGTCGTTTCTTTCTCCCATAATTCGTGGGACAGCTCGCGCTCTTTTCTCACGTGTTTCGTCATGAGTTTAGCTCATCGGGGGGGTAGAGCAGTGATTGGTTAGAAAAGCGGCCCATGGAGTCAGTGGGCTGCTATTATCATGTCATTGTTTTTAGAGTCGTGAAGAAGCATTCGAGGGATGATATCTCCCTTGGTAAACAGAAACTGCGTCTTCCCCTAACAATGCAAGGCTGTTGGTTGTCCTCATCGCTGGTCATGTAATTTAGGCTGGGAATACACCATCTTGCTTGATGGTTGTGAAATGGTCGCTGTTTTTCCGTAATAATTAGGTGCTCAACAGTTTGCTCGTAGATTAAACACTTCCACAAAATCAAATCACACCAGAATGGCATTATGTAAAACAATTTGAGAGGCTGGTAGTACCCCGCTCCGGGAACCATTTATTGGATAACCAACACCTCTAGGTCACCCAAATTGGTTTTCTATGTTTGGCGACTTAGCAGGGGTGCCCAAATTTATGGAGAGAATTTAAGGGGTATGGGTACCGCCGCCCCAGCACTGCAACTATTTATTGGATAAACAACACCTCCGCTCTAGGTAACCCCAAGTGATTTGGTGAACCAGTAGAGGGGCCCGGGTTCATGGGATGAGGTTTATCCGGGTCTTGGAGGCGGATGCTTCTGTCCACCAACTGCTTGGCAAGCTGGACTGGTTGAGGGAGACCTTTTGGCCTCTGCAGCAGGACTCGCGGAACATCGCCTTGCACCGCAATGGGAGTGTTGGATTTACATGCCCTTCTCTCCTGGACACACTGAACCCCAGTTTCCTACTCACCCCTCATTTCCCTTCTTTCTACTTCCCAGGACCTCTTCCTTCTTTTCAGACTCGGACCCATAAGCTTGTTTACACAATAATTTAATGTTCCAGACATACGTATGACATAGGAGGCTTACCTGGTTTATTAAAATACTGTCTACACATCATCCCAAGAGATGACGTGTAGGGGTGACTCCTGAGGGAATTTTTTTCCTCAAGACCTCCTGTGCGGAGCTATTGTGAAAAAAATATACCTACCTTTTTCTGCATATTTAACAAAATCCAAAAACTTAACCGGTCGAATATGGTTATCTATATTTAGGTTTCATTGCTCCAGTTCTTGAGCCATGGCTGCCTTTAGGTAGACGGTTTTCTCAAATTATTTCAATTGTATTTTTTATAAAACCTAAAAATCCTTAGAGACTGAATGGAAAAGGTGTTAGAAAGAATAAACACCACACTTTAAATTCAAATTTGACCAATATCTTAAGTGGAATACACATTGCCTACTTATCACAAATAAACTTAGAAAACATATTTATTTCTTCAAAACACTAGAAACATACTAGATTCCAAATCTACAAAAATTGTTTATTACTCTCTTTGTCAATCAATCATTGAATTTGGAATAATCGCATGGGGAGGTGCAACACTATCAGCTATAGATTCATTATCGAAGGCACAAAAATTAATTATGAAAGTTATTCTTAAAGTTCCCAAGATAACAATATTGTAAGATATATTCAACAAATTCCATGTATTAGATATTCAACAAATTTACACAAAAACTATCTTAAGGCTCCAGTCCCAAACGCCGGGTGCACCGCAGTTAGGTATTTTGACTACTTGTGAACGAAATCAAACACCTGCATATTTCACCGTCTGTTCGGAGTAGACGCGGGTGCGTTAGACACGGTTTTGATACAATACAAATACAATAATAATAATAATACACTTGCTTTATAATCAAAATTTATTTACTGAATAATGGATACAGCTTGACAGATTCAAAATCAAATTAGCAATGGAGTGGTTACATAGATACATTTTTTATTGAGGTCTCAGTTTTTTACTCAATCTGTCATAGAATCTAATGGTATTTTTACAATTTCTGGTTCTGATTTGATGATTTTATAATATTACCATAAAACAATGGGTGTGAATAAAGGGAGATCTGAGAATAAAGTTACAACAAATATTTTTAAACATGTGCGATGGAAATGACAAAAGGCTGTTTTGTTTTTGAAAGTTCATTTAGATGATTTTTTTCGTACTCATGTAGGAATATATTTCACGATATTAGCTAAGGCATACAAAAGTACAATAAAGCACATAAATAAAAAAAAAGGTTTTACAAATAAAGAAGTTAATACAAATTGATACAAAATAAACTAAATGATATCTGGATATACATTTTTTTAATATGTATTAAGCATAGTAATTGGCACGAAAAGTGCCATGACTTTATTTGTGGTTTAGAAGGCTATTAATTTTGTTTTGGGTTTTGTGTAAAACACTCTGTTATTCGTACTATACGCAAGTTGCAGGTAAAAAATGAAAACATAATATGTGAGATAAGAATAAATACCTACCTACCATTGTTAAAATGATTTCACAATATTATCCATAAAATAACATAGGTATTATGCGAACAAAACAGAGTGATTATTCATAAGACTGTCATTTTGCAAGAACATCATCCTTACTCCAGTCTGCTGATAAAACTAAACATCCACAAAAATGATAATTTGAAATGCCAAAACTAATTCATTTTAGTTCTGGATATTTCGGATTCAATGCATTTATAGAAATTATTCAGGTACATAATTTTCAGAAAATCAACAAATTTACAAAAAATGTCATTAATCAAAAGCCCGGTATGACAATCTTAACTGTCCATCCCTTCCATACCAATCATTACCCCTAATGACTACATTCAAAGCGCTTCTCATCATTTTTTCCTCGCTTCCATAGCTTTTAGAACATGTGATGGCCAATCAAACTTCATAATTTCGGTTTTGAACCAAATCGGTAGAGAAATCGAGAAACTCAAGATGGATGCCGAAATTTTGAACTTTGATATTATATTCCAGTTCAGTGCACCTCCGAACTTCTCAATCCCGATTTTTAACCAAATCGGCCGAGAACTTAAGAAATTCAAGATGGATGCCGAAATTTCAAACTTTGATATTAGAATCGAAAACAGTGCACCTCCGAACTCCTCAGTCCCGATTTTGAACCAAATCGGCCGAGAACTTAAGAAATTCAAGATGGATGTCAAATTTATACATTTTGACATTACATAGATCCGAGATCAATGTACTTCCAAACTCAATATTGAAATTAAGGATTTTAACATTAGATTCAAGTATAGTGCACCTCCAAACTTCCTAATTCCTATTTCAAACCAAATATGTAGATAACTCGAGAAATCAAGATGGATGCCAAAATTATGCAAACTATGCATTCAATTTCTACCCACCTCCAAACCCCCTTGTACCGACTGCGATAGGAATTGATTAAAAACTATAAAATTATTGTGCCCATCCAAATAATGTATTTTGACATTATTTGTTTTTTCGCCAATGGGTGGTTGGGTCTCACTTTTATGGCTACGCACAATGTCAATAAAGTTTTAAAATTGGAGACAGTAAGACAGTTGGCCCTTAACTCATCTGTTTAAAAATAAAACACATACATTTTATAAAAATATCCAAAATATTGTAAACACACGGCACAAAACCAAAGAACTCATACAAACACAGCATTTGGTCAAAGAAATTTCAAATACATTGCGTCTAAAATATACAATAACCTACCTGACTAAACAAGACAATCGAATAATATTAACAAATACAAAATCCTGATCAAACAATGGATCGTCGAAAAAGGTCGTGCAATAATTAGTCACCTCACCCAAATACGTTGGTGTCCGAAAACTCGTGGTACAAGCGGGAAACTGGGGAATCTACATCACATAGAAAACCCAAATAAACATCAAGTTTTTCGATTTGAGCATTTTTACATTTAAAAAAAAAAACCAGAAATTTATTTTTTTGGGTTATTTTTGAGTTGCGCGCCGACAGAGAATTATGTATTATCAAAGGTAGGTGCCTACTTACGTTATGTAGCAATGTTCCTTTTCCAATCCAAAAACAAAACAAATTGTTCAAAATTATCACCGGTACAGTTGGGCCCGTCTTATGATTGATAGTTGCACTCTTCGAATCCAAATCCGAAAAAGGTCCATTGGTTTCAGACCCGGTGACCATGCGTTAGGTCCAGCACGTCCCATCAACAATCTCCTCGAACTCTTCATTGAGGTATCTTCGAATTTGTAGCCCAAAATCTAGGTAGAGCACAATCGTATATCACAAACCATATTTTCAGACGTCATCAGATGAATGTCTTCAATAACCGTCTAAATTTCACAAATCGTAAATCACAAACCATATATTCCTTACGATTATCAGACGAATGTCTTCAATAACCGTCTAAATTTCACTGTAATCCACAAACCACAGATTCCTTAACGGAGGAATGTCTTCAATGACCGTCTAAATTTCACTAAGTTAACTTACTTTGTTATAAAGTTTAAAAATGCACAGAGTTGTAAGCTATTCGATATATGTCAACGGAACCAAGCGCCATAATAAACTGCGGAAAAAACATAAACAAACATTGTACCGGAATCGGGGAACTCCCAAGCAGTACTGTTCAATTTAAATATAATTTGTCTCTTCTTTCACTCTTATTGAGCCGAGCAAATAGAGAGAGCTTATTTTGAAAAGCAATTTGAGCTACGAGCTGTTTTTAACCGTGGAACGACCGAATATTATATTTTTACAATGAATTCAACGATGGGCGATTTCAAAAGAATGCTTTAAATTCGGATTTCTTTGTTTGTTTTGCTTTTAAATAGTTTTTATTACTTAGGTACTATGATCGTGACTAATAATTTACAAGAATTTGACCAAAAAAAAAAATCAACTTCCGACACGATTTACTCGAAAACTCAAATCAAAAAAAGTTATCCCACAAAATCACTCCAAATGTGATGTAGATTCCCCAGTTTCCCGCTTGTACCACGAGTTTCCGGACACCGTGTATAATCCTCCATCTCATTATTGTTACCACTACCTACCAACCTGAAAATTTTTGTCAAATATTTTTGCTTTATTGAAAAATGTACTTTATTTAATATTTATAAAATATTTGTAAACTAGTCTGTCTCGACACAGGATTTCCTAGTGAGACAGGCAAGGCCAAAAAAATATATGTAAGCCTTTTTATATAGATGCACATAATAAAATAAATAAATTTGAAACCAAAGTTTCGGAACGCAATTATGAAACTTGGGAATTTTTATTCATTATTTTTACATGGAACAACAAAAAGTCTGACTAATAAAATATGAATTATTTTAGGTTTTCACGGCCAAAAGTATTTTCGTTATTTATTTTTGGGGTGTTACGCCGTGTTGCTGCCTCATCTGCCCTGATGATGGACACTGTAATGCTGTCCGAAACGTTGGCTAAAGAAAGAGGTAGCGCAACACGGCATTACACACCAAAAATAAATAACAAAAATAAAATATGTTTTTTTTTTTTTTTTTTTTCGTCATCAGTATTATTAGTTACAAAAAACCGTAAAGCGAGACATTTATAAATCTTCTTTATGTTTACATGCAAAGTTTTTATATTTCAAAAAATTGTAGATTAATTTTGAATTATAAAAATTGAAGACGTATTTCATCACTTTTTCAAAACTGTTTTTAGATTTCGGATACGTTCAGATATATTCTTCTTATTTGGATTTCATTACAAAACGGAATTATTTTTACCCTTTGATAAAATAATGTCGAAGCCTGAGGGGTTAAGTAAGTTCAACACAGGAATACTGGCAAGCAAAAAAAAACAAATATGATAACAATTTTCTTTTCATGTAATAAATAAAAAAAAACCTATAATTACATCTCTAATGTAAAAAAAATCAACTAGAGATCTTAGTGTGCACTTTCATGTGTGTCTTTAATGCACTTTTTTGCACAAAGGCTCTTTGACACAGCTCACACACATAGTCCCTGATGTTTTTGTGAATCTTCAAGTGCTCCGTAAGAGTTACCAGGCGAGGGAAACCCTTTCCACATTCGCTGCATTTGTACTTACCAGCATCTGAAATATATTTCATTGATTAAACATCAAAATGCTTACAGGAAATGGTTTACTCCCACACCACCAAGATTCTAACACCACAGATATAAAATAAAGATTCAATGAGGGTAAGTAGGGTGCTCACCCTCATGTAGAATATCTAAGCAAATGTGCAGTATTTATAGATTAAGCTATTAATAGTAAAGCGCATTAGAATTGATGGTTACTGTAACTATGTATTATATTATATTTGATGGCCTTCGTAGTCTAGGGGTAAGGCTCTCGACTCGTAATCAGAAGGTCGGGGGATCGAATCCGGCGTGCGCAAATAAATTCTATTGGATAAAATCGTGTTATTTCACAATTAATTAATTAAAAATAACATATAGATATTTGCGGCACGTTCCAGAGTGGAAGATACTCTCAATATTGCCCAGGTGTAAGACCACCATTCAGAATTGAAACGTTGCTTGAAATGGCTTCAGCCGTGTTTGGTGACCGGATCTGAATAGCCAGGTACTTCCCCACCTTCCTCTTCCCCTCCACACTACCTTCAGCCTCACAACATACCCCAATTGGGGATGCCTCACGGCTCGAGACGGGAGCAGTTGAGACTCTTGTGCGGTATTCACAGTAAAAAAAATTGTATATTCTGCGGCAGGGAGAAAGTTAACTATACAGACTCTTGAAAAATAAAGCAGGAAACTGACCTGTGTGTGTGACCATGTGCTGTTTCAACCCTTGATTCCCATAGAAACCCTTATCGCATATGGTGCAGAAGCAGCTCTTTATGTTGTCGTGGGACCTCTTAATGTGGATATTCAGTTTAAACGAACTGTAACATGTCACTTTGCAAATGGAGCACTGATACGTTGTGCACTCTTTTCCATGCATCTTAGCCATGTGCCTTCTTTTCAGATCTGAATTAGAAAATCTGGCATCGCATTCAGAGCACCCCTGCGGCTTAATTTTATTGTGATGGAACCGTATATGACTGAACATGTAGCTAGATGATGAAAAAGTTTTAGAACAAAGTGGGCAAACGTGACTAATACCTAAATGCTTTTTTCGATGGTTATAGTAGCTTGCCGACTTGGGATACGACAATCCACAAATTTCACAAACAAAAGCTGGAAAGTGTTTGTCATAATGTATCGACAACAAGCGCCGGTCTTGAAACTTTTGACTGCAAATAGGACACATCTTGCAAGTGATATTTAATGGTGGTATAATGACCTTTTCTTTCTTTTTACTGCGTTCTATTTCTCGTTCGTATCCTGTGGCTATTCTCATCTGATCTGAGGTTGTAGAAGATTCCCCGTCCGTTACCTGTTCTTCACCGTCAAAGATATCATACCTATCTACACTATTTGAATGTTCTTGTAGTTCGGATAATGATTGATCAGACAGAATTGATAAATTATCATAAAATTCTTCGAGACACGGTGCCAACTTAACTTCAATTTGATGGTTGGCTTCCGGCCCGCCACAATCATTATTGTCCACAATTATTTCTGTTAGCTGAAGGACTTTCTCATTCTGTTTGGTGCTCTCTTTGGTGCCATGAGATTTTTGTTTTGGTTTGGAATGGGGCTTTTTATTGGCATTTAGAACACCTTTTCTCCGAGACTTTCCTAAAATAAATTTATTGTTTTTAGTAACATTGTATTATATAACATCTTATTTGAATTAACATTAAAAATGCCCTGAGTTTGATATCGCTGATAAGGCGGTCATGTAGAAACAGTGGGGTGACTTAGCGGTGATCAGTCTTTGGTGATCAAAATTTGATAAATAGGTAAATTGGCCCTTCTGATGGACGAAAAAGGATTATCAGACAAATTGAAAGTTTGGCTTACTGTGTTTAATTTTAATAGGCACAGATTACGAAAATTAAACTTCATTTCAATTTGATTACTACAAGAAACAACTATTTGCATAGGGAGAAACGCTAAAAATAAGTTTGGTTTATTAACTTCTTGAATGCCAGTGTATCGAATGTGTCCGAAAATCATGTAAGGTATTTGAAACATCAAAATTTGAATTTACGTGTACACACAATACCGGGGATTTCATTGCCAACACATTTATACATTTCTTCAATTATCTTTATCAATTACAAAAATATATGTAATTGGTGATAAATATTACGTGCTACACCAATAACAAATCCCACATCTAAATAACCGCTTTAACTCTTCAACCGGAGCCTGCAGACGTTGATGACCACGACTCAGGAAATAGGGAAATAAATGCCTCACTATTTAGGCTATCCCCTCCACAAACTACCAAAGGATACGCAAACTGCTATTGGCAGGATTGATAAAAATCATAATTTTTTTTTTTTAAATCATAAATGTTGGATTTTTTTAAAAATATTTTGTCTATTTTAACTCGGAAATCGGTCCATGTTAAAAAAAACAAATGTTGTTGTTCATTTTAATATTCAGTTTATAAATTTCAAAATCAATATACCAGTCTCTATTTTTATTTATTTATACATTTTTTAACATTATAATATCAAAAAATTAACACAACATAACAAAAAAAGCACAAAAGGTAGGGGATGGTCTTTTTAAGAAATTTCTTCCAACCCACCTGCAATAGGAAATGTGCTTGGAGAGATTATTATTTTTAACACTAGCAATAGTATTTGCTTTTTCAATAAAAAAATCAACAACTTAGAAAATTAAAAAAAGTTTGTAATAAGAATATTAAAAATGATATTAAACCATTTGGGTATCTTGTATGTTTTAAGGTTTTCACGGCCAAAAAGTATTTTTGTTATTGTTTTTGGGGTGTTATGCCGTGTTTCGCTATCTCCTTCTTTAGCCAACGTTTCGGACAGCGTTACAGTGTCCATCATCAGGGCAGATGAGTAAATGATATTGGTGAGAGTGTTTACTTATGTGTGTCGAAGCGATACCGTGCTGCCAGCTCCATTTCTCTACGAGCTGGTGTAAGAAAAAATTCAGCATGGTTTTTTGCGTTTAGCTTTGTAGAGAAATGGAGCTGGCAGCACGGTATCGCTTCGACACACATAAGTAAACACTCTCACCAATATCATTTACTCATCTGCCCTGATGATGGACACTGTAACGCTGTCCGAAACGTTGGCTAAAGAAGGAGATAGCGAAACACGGCATAACACCCCAAAAACAATAACAAAAATTTGGGTATCTTGTTTATATTGGTTTTGTGATTTGTCCAAATTTAGTCTTTTCAAAAGGAAGACTAATTTGCCCGCCTTCTCATCGCCTCATCTATTTCTTATTTTACTGTGCACCAAATTGAATGCCGAAAATATTGGTATGATTTTAGGTTTTCACAGCCAAAAGTATTTGTTATTTATTTTTGGGGTGTTATGCCTTGATATATTTTGAACTTGCCCGTTATGCCATGTTGCAACACGGCAACGGGCAACGGCACGGGGTAAGGTTTGTCTTTTGGCGGCGGATGCATCTGTCCACCTGCTGCCCGGCGGGCCATATCGAGAGGGACTGGTTGAGGAAGGCCTTTTGACCTTTCTAGCCAGACTCTATCGACCCATAGTCTTGCACCGCAGTTGGAAGGATGGATTCATACGTCCGTCACTCCCCATGCGAACTGCTATTGGCCAATGCGGATCGCGCCAAAACTCAAATCAGGAATAATTCCGATAATATCCTATAACTTATAACTAACTATATCTTATAACTAACTATATCTTATAACTAACTAAATTACGAGAAATTTACGACCAAAATAAATGTGTGCTAAAAACATGAAAACTGACATCTACCAGTATTTTATGCACTTTGAAAAAATGTTTATTCCGAAAATGTTGTGAGTTGGTTCTAATATGTAAAATTGTACATTTTCTTATAAAAGCAATAAAAATAATGGAAGACAATGGTTTCAGAGAACTGATCTGACTGGTGAGAACTATTGCATGCAATTTTTGCACATCTGACTGCGAAACATAGCAATCAGGAAAAATATCTAACTTGCAAATCCCACAAAGAATGGGGAGTTTTTCTGCAATAAACATTCAAACCGGGCTGGTCCTATAAAAACAGAGCCAGACGTGATCACAGGTCAGCTCAAAACTATCACTGAAGAAGCAACAAGCTTCCTAGAAACCTGTTATCTGTATTTTTACCATTTTTCACATGAGGAATGTTTTCTCGTGCCGTGATCCCAGCCGCCTCTACCAGCTGACGGAAGGAGGCAGCACTCCTCAAGGTACTGACGCAGCTTTCACAGATCTCTACGTCAACAGTTTTGTCTTCCGAGTTTACCAGCTGGGAAAATAAAGATGGATTAGTTCAGGGCTGTATTTAGCCCCAGGCAACATTTTGGCAAGGCCAACTTTATACTAATATGATAATAAATAAACAGTTAGATTTGTGAAACAGCCCCTTTTTTAATACATTTCCCTTATCCACGCCTGCTTTTACCCCCACCATCTTAGGTACCTTCCCCTCGCCCCCCCCCTAAAGTTGATGTTCTCTCTCCCTCTTCTACTTTTTATTTAAATACTCCGTAATCTGGTATTTTATTTAATAAATCTTATTCACCCTGAGAAAAGGGTTCAGGTCAAAAAAAAATTTCAGCAGAGGAAAATGGAATAAACTAAATATTATGGACTCTCAGTTAAATTTATTTGTTTAATTATGTTTTATTAAATGATTCGCGAATCCTGAAAATGAAACATTTTTTTTGTTTTTATTTTTCGTTATTCATTAATTGTTAATTACATAATTTGAGGATTTTTTTGACCACCATTCTAGGCACGCGCCCGTGTTGTGGTGGTCGATTTACCCCTATGTTTGCTGTTGGGACATTATTCTGTTGGGACATTTAAAAAAAAATTAACATAATATCTTTTTTAAATACCTTTATACCAAAGCATTTCATAAACATGTCGCTATAATTTTCAAATGAATGGTTGAATAAATAATTGCGCTCTATACTTTTTAATTCATTATTATCAGTGTTACAAATTGCACAAGTTCCACGCACAAATTCTAATTTTATGACGTTTTTCATTATTGTAGTATAAATGAAATATGAAAATAGGTGAACAAACAATTAGAATCAAACTACTAATTAATCATTATACTACACAAACGAATTATTTATTCTAAAACGTAATGATCATAAATATAATAATCCCGTAATGATAATATTGTTTGCGCGTGCCGCTACTTTTGAACCATAATATAGGTGTTTTGAACCATAAACCAATCTTTTGACAGCTCGGATACAACCATAGATATAAAATATACAATAGTACCCTTTACACGCAGAGTTCGGAGCGGGACGTGCCCCGCGCCACTTCAGGCCGCCGCGCAGAAAAGTAAAGACCGAAAGTAAGATAACGGGTTACAGCCCAGTTCACTGTGAGACTTTTCTGCGCGGCGGCCTAAAGTGGCGCGGGGCACGTCCCGCTCCGAACTCTACGTGTGGGGGAGACTATTAATGATTTATAATTTATAATTTATAGCATAACAAAATTTGGAAGCGTATTTCATAACTTTTTCAAACTATTTTAAATATATATATTGCAACATTGTTCCTCTACTGGCAACGATGAAAATCCATAGAAAAATATAATTAGCCGTAAAGATTTGTGATTTGTGATGGCGGCTAAGTGACATCTGAGCCAGTTGCAAATAAAAATCGTAAATAGAAAACAAGAAAGCAGATTTATGCCACTCCATAGGCGATACGCGTCGAAAATGTCAGATGCGGAGAATGGTGACGATGTGACGGTGGTAGATGTGTACGACATTGCCTCTGATATAGGCAAAGAGTGTGAGATTATTATAGACAAGTACGGGGCGGAGGCGCTTACCTCTTTCCTACCGAAAGTAATCAACGCCCTGGAACTATTGGAGAACTTGGCCACACGAAATGAGAGAGAAAACTCCACCCTTCAAGACCTGCATGATAAAATCTCACAGCTGGAAAATGACAAGCTGGAGAAGGCGGAATATCGGCAACGATTTGAAAAGGTTTGTCGGGTTCATGCATCTGACATTTAAATAGTTTGTTGCAAAGGTCAACTGTTGTATATTGCTTTTAAATGTTACCTTATCGTTTCACAACATCTATAAAAATCTAAATCAATACTACATTCAAATCAAGTCGTAAAGTTACAATGCTTGAAATACTTTCATAGCACCTAACCATCTGATTTCACCATGAAACCTGTTTCTGCACCTAATTGATCATACATTTGTTCAAACCATTGCGTGCGCCTCTCCATGAAGTACTCTCGATTATAAAGTAACAAAAAATTGAACAAGCAGCCATTATAGATTTTTTATTACTCATTTTTTAAGTAGGTCCATAGTTTCATTTCTTATTACGTTTGTTGTATTGGTAAAAATGTAAAATTAAATTTGCCTAAATGCGGATTTGCTACCTTTAACACTGTTGTGTTTCAGTGCAATATGGTAAAACTAATACAGAAGTAGAGAAGTACCTTTTATAAAATAAAATTGTGGTAGGTACCTACATGATACACTTCTAAGTAGATAATTGAAAAAAAATTAAAGAATTTATTAAACCCACTGAATTGAACCTTGGTCGTAAAGAAACCTAAGTTGTAATAATAATATGTGATAAAGTTGGATCATTTCTATAGCGCTAGTTATTGTGAGAAAATCACCTTAAGGGCGCTTTGGAAGGGAGGGAACACAAAGGCTGGAAAATCATTTCTCAGTTGAACTGCTGAACACAAATGGATTGTCTTAAACCAGTCATGGGCAAAGTACGGCCCGCGGGCCAAGTCCGGCCCTTCAGGCTAGTCAATCCGGCCCGTGACATTGTTTTGAATAACCCTACCACAATTTACCAATTTAACAAAATGTATTTTCTGCATAGATATAATAGAATACTTAACGGTTTCCTTCTCATTGCGTTTTAAGTAAGGTATTATTGCATCTAATATTAGTTTGCTCGCAACCTCGCTTAGGCGTAGTGCCGTAGTAGATGTCACTTTGCAGATCGGTAGCATGGCGATGTGCAATGCGTGTGTTGCTCGGCTGAATTTGGGACGAATCGGGCGCTACCATTTTCGTTTCGTCTGTTGTCAAGGTCAGTGTACAGGGTCAGGTCGGACAGTCACGACGTCGCGTAGTCAGTGTAAAATCACCTCTGCGGCTGTGTGTCTGGCTTGTGTTTCTATGGTTGTGCTTTTTCGGTAGTGTTTTTGACATCTTTTGACATCATTTGAAATCTTACGCTCAGAAGATAATTGCGATGTTTGCATCTTCCTACATCTGTGAACAGGTGTTTTCTACTATGAAGCTTCGCAAAAACTGCTTTAAAAATCGATTGACTGACCACCATTTAGCTTCACTACTGCAAATCAGCTCATCCCAGTTTCTACCAGATTATGAAAAACTTTTAGAAACTCAGTCACAGTTTCGTCTGTCACATACACCTTCATACTCTTCTAAAGAATAATCAATTTTTGTTACTTTTTTACCATTGTAGCATATAATATACAATATTATTTTTAATGTAAAAAATAAAGTATATCACTTTTAAAAAAATTATTTTATTAAATTTTTTTCCGGCCCGCCTAAATAATTTTTTAATTTATCTGACCCTTTCGTTAAAAAGTTTGCCCATCTCTGTCTTAAACCATAGTGAACTATGCAATTTTTGAGTTAGAGCTTGAATTGAGGGCTCCAAATCATAATCCAGCTCTGTCAGAAAGAAGAACCCATCAGAGAAAAACTATCTATGATTGGTCAAGATAGTATTTCTCTGATTGGTTCTCTCTGGTAGAGCTAGATTATGATTTGGACCCCTAATTTCAGCCGCCGCTATTCGAATTTCGACCGATTTCTTGCATATCTCCCTTAAACATTTGAAGTTTTTAAGCTCTTAAAAAATATATGTTATTTTTGAAGATATTATCTAGATACGTTCCACGCCGAAACGCAAATTATATGAAATTCCCTCGATAGAAAAAAATCGCAAAGTATGCTCCGAAAATTATTTAAAACAAGTCTATTTCTATTTTTTTTACAAGTTATATTTGTGAAAAATTCACAGTGTTTCTTTAAATGATACTTAAGATACGTTCAACGAGATTTTTGCTCTATTTTAAACGAGTCATGTTTTATTAAGCTTTTTTTAATTTTCGCTTCAATTTTATCGATTTAAATATTAGCGCGCTCTCTCCAACATTCGTAATTACATATCTCTCCATCTTCTTCTTTTCGAGAGCGGTTACGGGGCCTTCAAGCTCTAACTCAGAAACTGCAAAAAGTTAGTTAGTTCACTATTGTTTAAGAAGATCCAAATGTGAGTCGTAGAAAAACCATTTCTCACGTGACAAATGTCAACCGTTAGCAAATGTTTGTAAAACACTGTGTTGCAAAAAACACATACACTGTATTTTGACTTACCATGTGATTGAATAGATATCGTTGAAAAGGTTAAGACAGGGGAATCTATCAATCCGACCGCCTGTTTTACATTTTATTAACCTGCTCCATCTTGGCAGGAGCTGGAGATAATCGAGGAGCAATGGCGCTCGGAGACGGCGGAGCTGGTCACTGCCGTGACTCGCCTCCAGGAGGAGAACCGGCGTCTGGCGCGCGCCAAGGACGGCGCACCTGCTTCCTCCGCCGCCCAGCGGCCCCCCTCGGAGTCGGGGGACGTGAGCGGCGGGGGCCCGGGCGCCGGCGACGAGAACCTGTGGCGGCGCATGGGCGAGATGCAAGAGCAGCACAGGAACACGGCCAGGGAGAAAGACGCCCTGCTGCAGGAGAAACAGAAGATGATTGAAGGGGTATGTATTACTGAGATTAACATTGATTCATTTATCGATCGTTGTTTATACTCTGGACATGTATAATCAAACATAGACAGCTAAGTTTATCCTACCGACATCATTGCAGTCATAATATTGTAACTGCAATGCTATAATACTAATACTAGGCCCCCCTGTTAACGATAATTTGCTGAAAAATAATATAATAAATACCATTGGGTAATTATTACAACTAGGTAACTCTGAAATCAGCTTTATTGGGTAATTGAATTATAAGATGGTAATCAATCTGATAAATCGATTGTATATTTATGCTAAGCTGATAAGTATGGTTAAAACGTAGATTTGTGTGTTGGGAACCGTAATATTTATATTGTGAAAAAAAAAAAAATTTCTAATAATTTTTTTTTCTAAAAATTTTTTTTTAATAATTTTTTTAATGAAATTTTTTTTTTCTAATAATTTTTTCTTTTAAATTTTTTTTATGTATTTACAAAAATGCAATGATAGCAACTTAAGTGGTACATTCGCTCAGCCCGTTTCGACCCGTTTAATACAAATCTTAATTTTGGATTTGAGATCAAAGTGCTCTACCAAACTGAAAAATTATTTTTGTAATCAAAACGTAGCAAATATCTAGAACGAATGTGAGCTACTTTATTTATTTTTGCTTTAAATTACAAGATATAGGCTAGATTTTAGTGTTTCATGATTTTAGAGGCAACTTTGGCGATTATTTGTGAGTAAATGAAAAACTTAAAAATAATTTTTCTAGATTTATTTGAAAAATATGATGAAAAATAAAACACAGTAAAATTATTTTTTTAATGTTTTTCATTTACTCACAAATAATTGCCCAAATTGCCTCTAAAATCATGAATCATTAAAATCTTTAATGGCCTGTATCTTGTAATTAAGCAAAAATAAATAAAGTAGCTCACATCCATACTAGATATTAAATATATCTTTTGATAAAAATAAAATTTTCAGTTTGGTTGGGTATTTTGATCTCAAATCCAAAATTAAGATTTGTATGAAACTGGCCGCGCAAACCTTAAGCAATCGCACAAATTTTGATGCTACAACCAGCTAAGTCTAGTGTTACCTAATGATAGAATTAAACGACACCATTTTTGGAGATATCCACAAAAAACATATTCAATTAACTTGATGATTCCAATGCGTTATGACTTTTCTGTTTGTAGCATTCACAGACGAGGAAATTTAAAAAATTTTTAAAAATTTATTTATTTACAAAAACAGTATAAAACTCAATTCATCGCAAAATAAATAAGTAAAGAAATTTACAAAAAAATTTTTTAACATGATAACTATACCTAGAATACTAACAGGTAAAGCAAAAGTGATTTTGCACGCTTAAAATCTTTGTAGGACGTGTGGAAAATATCCGCATTTCTTGCAAGGCGGTTAATTAACCTAGTGAATCTTTCCAGGGGCACCACCATTGGTAAATTAGTTCTGCACCTGGGAAGGATCAAAAGCTTGTATTGGCGGTTTCCGTGAAATTATCCGGGACATAGAATTCTATTTTAGCCAGAATATCTGGTATCATCATCAATATATTAATACGTGAAGCCAAAACTTTGTACCCCTTTTTACGAAAATTGCGCGGATGGAGGAGTATGAAATTTTGCACACTTATAGTTTATATAGAGGAGGAGTGCAGAATGCTAATATTTTTTAAAAATTATGCATAAAAATAGATTAAATCAATAACAAAAACATTACACACACTACCATGTATTTGACACACACACTCGCGTCTTTACTCTATTGTTTATTGTTAAAGTCTATGGTCAAATTGAGAATAGATTAATATTGTTAGTCTTTAATATTATTTGTCTATGGTCTTACTGAATGTCAAACATAAAAAAAAACATTACAATTATGGTCGAATTTCGACCATTGGGCGACCACTAGTTGATATAAAATCATTTATAAGCTTATAAGCCATCGGCAGTAATGCTACATCTCTTCTGGAACTAAGGCTGCAGGTACCCAGCATTCCCGAGATAAATGCTGTTGGAAACAGCCGTGGGTAAAAACCTAACTCTCTCATATAGAGGTATCTTAAAAATTTCTTTTCTATTTTCTTGACCATTAGTACATAGACGATGTTCTCTGACCCCCACACCTGAGATCCACTCTCGAGAATGCTACGCACTAAGCTAAAGTAAAGCAGCCATATAACTGTAAGGTTGACCGATTCCTTTGAATTGTGTATGACAAAACCCAACATCTTTACAGATCTTTTCAAGGTGAGCGTGAAATGTTAAGCGAGCGTCAAAGAATTGAGTTATGCTTTTAGTGCATAACTAAGAAAAGCTGATTTCAGAGTTATCTAGTTGTAGTAATTACCGCACAATATTATGCTAGCCCCGTTGGTACGACAATCTGCTGGAAAAATAACACAATATGCTAGGTCCATGGTTGACAATTTGCTAGTAAAACAACATAATATTGTGCTGGGCTCCCTGGACAATTTGCTGGAAAAATAATTTTTCAAATATGTAGATAATAGATCAATCAATTATCTTTCAAATTTTGTAGCATAATCACTCTTATCTATTTGATTGAAGTTTTGATAGAATTTTTATTGGATTGCAATTTATCGGTTAACCCGTAGGGACCGACAAAAAACTTCAACAAATAAAAAAGATATTTTTATTAAAGCCCATAGATAAATACCATACTTAAAGTTATATTTTAATTTTGGTTATTTGTTTTTGGGGTGTTACGCCATGTTGCGGTACCTCCTTTTTGCCAACGTTTTGGACAGTGTTACAGCGTCCATCATCAGGGCGACGTGTGACATAACATAACACAACACCCCAAAAACAAATAACCGAAATACTTTTGGCTATGAAAATCTAAAAACGTATCTGATATTTTAATGTTTGCCTTTAACTAATCTACGGGGGTTGCCCAAAAATTAAAGACCGTTTCGCATTTTCGGCAACGCAGTTCTAAAAAATGAGCGGTGATCCGGCTTGGTAGCTGCTTCAGTGCGAACTTTGTTAACTCGACTAAAACCATTTCAGGCCCTGTTCTGAATATATAGTGTTTTTCACCAGGACGATAGGTTTTGGGAGGATTTATTCCTGTGTGGTGTTTGCTGTAATATATTCAATTTGTACGTTACAGCTCACGTCCCAAGTGAAGAGGCTAGCGGCAACGAGCCGTGAAGTGCGACGCAAACAGAAGTACCTACTTCAACAGGTGAGCAGTGATCAAGTATGATATAGTTAATTTTTTTGTTTTGCTTATACTAAACCTTTAACCTGCTGCGAATACAAAGCAAATTCAAAATTCAGGTAATCAAATTCGTTCCTACTAACATTTTTTCATGTTTATCTATAACACTGAATAGAAAATTCTTAGAAATGTGATTTATATCGATTTGAGCTCTTGTCGCCAATTTATCTAAGAGCTTGCGATGTTGAGGTCCCTCACAGGCCAATTGTATATCTGTTTTAAATCCTCAGGTCTCAGGCCTTTTTGTCGGAAGGTAAAAATATTTTTGCTTCGCGATAAATTCCAAATAAATGAAATATTTCTGAATGAAAAATTGTTTTTGAAAGGTGAATAAATACTCTTTCAAAATTTAAATTCGAAATAAACTTAATTTTTGAAATATAAAAGTTTTTAATGCAAACATAAAAAAGTTTTAAAAATGGTTCACCTTATGTTTTTTCTAACTAAATTTTCTGATAATGAAATTCAACTCATTTTTTTGTTGTTTCTTGTAAATATAATTAATAAAAAAATTCTCAAAGTTTCATAAATTATTTTCAAATTGCAGTCAGAAACTTTGGTTTCACAAAGATGTACATTTTAATTGTTTTGTTGTTAACTTTTAGATTTGAATATAAAGCTTGGTTTTGTCTTTTCAAACACATTTAGATCATATTTCTAACCATGATAGTAAGGGAGACAACAATTTCTAAGGGTCAAGAAAGATTTTCAATATTTGAACAAGTTTGATAAATTTTTCACTGAGGAATATTAGCAACTAATTAGTTGCAACCTTGTGTTCCATGTTGTGTTGCTAATTAGCATTGGAGTTGCATCATAACATCATCAAGAACATGTTACGTCATTATTTAGTATTATGATATCATTTCATTCACGGATGTATTCTAATTTTATTTATGTAATAGTGAGTAAGGGTTTGTTTGCTGTGAATTCAAGCCTAAGACAATTGACTTCCGCTTTGTTATTAGCACTGAGAATACAATACGTATTAATGTGATTATCATCACTTCAGTTCATTTAACCCCTAGAGGCCGACGAGGAGATAATACCAAACAATACTTATAAAGTGATTTTTGTCTTTAACCTGTAGGGGACGGCAAGAAATTTCAGTAAATAAATGATTCAAAATTAATAAATTACTTAGTTTTAACCATATTTATCTATATACATATGAATCTAAATGTGTTTGGAGATTAGCGAGATGTCTACGCATTGCTATATTAAGCAAAGGAAATGTTTGAAACTTTCAAAATAACTTCTTTAAACCCCCGCCAAGGTTTCTGGATTATTACAACCCCATGTCAATAAATCTGAAAAGTTTTTTAATTTTCTCAAAAATTCTTGCGAAACTGTCAAAAATTTGAGAATGACATTTTGCAAAACAATAATTGTTAAATTAAATTGAATTTTCGAAATTCTTTAAATTAATTAATTAATTTGAAGTACTTGTTGCATAATAATTTTAATTGAATCAAGAATTATAAATAGGTACCTGCGTTAGGTACCAAATTTGATTGATTGTTGATACAAAAATGAATATTTGTAATACATGTATGAAAAATGAAAATTTATTTATATATTTATTAACGCCCTATTGGGCTTTTACATGTACAATACAAGTTTAATTTTTAATAACAATATAACCATAAAAAAATATTACAAAATATATAAATAAAGCATAGACTTAATGGAACTCGTAGGTACAATTCATATACCTACGAGCAACAAAACCATTAAAAAAAAAACAAAAAAAAAAAATCAAAACACATTAATTTTACAATAACCTACTCAATGTTTGCATCTAGAATATGAACAATAAAAAAACAAAACAAAATTGAAATAAAATAAAATGATTTCTCATTCATTACTTACATCTAAAAAGTGATGGACTTATTTGGCTTTAAATGTTTCAAAGTTTAAATTAAAAATATCAACGACATCAGTTAATTCATTGCCCAATCTATGAATTCTTTCTAATACAGAGTTTGTGGCGAAGAAAATTTGAAAAAAAAAATTATAATAGGTGGCATGCGAACTGTTTGAAAACTGAATGTACTGGGACTGAATATATGGAAAGCGGGAGGAGGGTTGGCGGGACGGGGGAGTGGGAGAGCGGAGAGGGAAGGCGGGGAAGGTGGAAGGGGAACGCAGGAGGTGGACGGGGACGCACGGGAAAGGACATGCAGGGAGAAACAATTTATTTCTTTGAATATGTTAACCAATCAGGGTTTACTTAATTTTGATTTAAAATGGTGCCAAAAATAAGTTTGCTGTGTTTGAAGAAATCAATATATTTTTTGTTTTTTCCTACACTTGATACTATTCTTGATAAAGTTGCATTTTTATTTTTGCCTTAACTGACCAAGTAGAGGGAATATCCAAAGGAAACATGAATATTTAAGGTCAACACTGCTATTGCAGTGCTTCATACTGAGCATAGGCATGATTCTTTAACATTGCAACTGCAGGGCTCTATCCCCTGGGGGTTAATTATCTAGTAGAAGATATCCGATGACAAAATGAATGTATACAGGATTTTCTTTATAATATACATAATAATATTTTTGTGAAGAAATTAGAGAGAAGTCAGAAAAGTTTCTTTCTAATGAAAACCATTAATTAAAATAAATAATTTTTGTACCTACTTTGTCATTTGTCTGAATTGTTACCACAATCTGTTCCAATTTTGAAAATGGAAAAAAGTTTTTTTGAAGTGAAACTTCTTTAGCCCCGTTTAATTTGAAACTCGGATGAAACGGAAATGACGCATTACAGTACCTACGAAGCGTCAAGCTCATTGGACGCTTTGATTATGATCCCACTTTTCAAGGCTCCTATTGGTTGAGATTGTTTGCGTGAAGTTTCGCTTCTACTGAACTGCACTCGATTTTTTTCTTACATCTCCACACAGGCTGAGGAAAAAAAAAACCATCAGGGCCTATGTCATCTTTGGGGATGCTGTCTGAAATTTTGTGAAGGAAAAGATATGAAGGGTGGGTAGGAATCCGGAGATCAATGTGTTCAGGAGTGACGAACGTACGAATCCACCCCTCTCACCACGATGCAAGGCAATGGGTCGAGAGATTCAGGCTGGAGAGGTCTAGGTTAAGTCTCCCTCAACCAGCCCCTCCCGATCCGGCCGGCCATGGAGTAGGTGGGTAAAAGCATCCGCCGCCAAGACCTAGACAAACCTCACCCCATGAACTCGGGCACAAAAGCCACCAAACTTAGCAAACCACTTGGTTATCCAATAGATGGTTCTTAGGGCGGCAGTCCCATACCTATCTCTCAAATTGAAAACTTTGAACATCAATAAATTCAAGTGGGAATATTTCATATCACATCCAAACAGCCGAAATTAGTATGTTTGATATCATTTTTGGATTTCTAAGGAATTTTTGCCAAATGTCAATGCAACAAATATGTTATTTCAAAAGGATACATCAATCGTCCGGTTGATTAGTCATACATGTCCGAAAAATTGAAATTTGAGTTGAGTATGCAGTTATATGTAAAATAATACCCTCTGTCTGGTACAATAGTCAGATTACTCATAAACACCACCAAATCAATTATGTATAATGCAGAAAAACTTGTAGTGAAATAAA
The DNA here is from genome assembly GCA_936435175.1 of Glyphotaelius pellucidus. Classification (NCBI taxonomy): domain Eukaryota; kingdom Metazoa; phylum Arthropoda; class Insecta; order Trichoptera; family Limnephilidae; genus Glyphotaelius; species Glyphotaelius pellucidus. Next base: position 12,658,073 of record OW386556.1, read on the forward strand.
TAAAAAATTATGTTTTTTGGGTTACTAGCAGGAAATTTCAAAAATGTCATACTAATGTACCGGATCGATATGCTGTATTATACACGGTGTTATCTTATAGCGTATTTAACCACTCAAATGTTAGCCGTATTTCGAAAAACCGGGCATAAATTACCTTTCTGATTTTTGATCAAATATTCATATAAAATAGAGGAATTGTTTTTTTTTTTACAATTGTTTTCTGTTTACCAGATAATGTATCTTTTTATGTATATTGCGTGATAATATTGTAAGCGATTTTTCCATAATAGCTAAGTAACTAAAAAAAAGTTTAAAAAAAATCTCCCATTTTGGCAATAAAATGTCAAAAAATATATTCACACAAATATAAACTGATTTTATTATTTTTACGCAAACCTGAATACACACCCAACATGAAAAAACACTATTCAAAGGTGTTTGCAAATAAATATGCACTTTATAAGCATTTGAAAACATAAAACATCGATTTTTTTGCTTTTGGCAAATGCAAAATTCGACATGCTAAGTCATAGATAATTCATTTAAAAATATTCTAGTGTTGCTAGATGAATGAAACCATTGACTACGTGAAGAATGATATTGGCGCAAGCGATTCTGACCTTGTCCTTCATACAGTTTCTTTATACATAAGGGTTAAAATCGTATTTAAAAAAAAAAACTAAAAAAAAATCCGCGCATGCTGGCGCGCTCTGACAAATGAGAGGATAATAAGTAAAACAGACACCTGTAAATTATATTTGATTTATCACGAGCATTTGAATACGGCTTTCCTCATTATCTCTTTATGTATTTAGAATTTGGAGATGTCTGTCTTATCACTGGGCGGTCGACTGAAGTTATAAAATGAACCTATTGTATGTTTTGTTTGCAGATGAGGGTAGTCTGCAATCAGCGCGCAGAACTGGAAGCTGATGCACAAGCCAGACAGAGGGAGCTGGTGTCACTCCGACAAGCCCTGGCCACTGATAAAGTAAGCTTCATTGAGATATATTAAAAAAAAAAATTGAATACCCTACAAGAATCCCAGCTGCTCCCATCTGGAGCCAGTGAGACTATGGTATTCCCAATTTTTTTTTTTTTTTTTTTACATTAACTCCACACAGGAGGCCCTGAGGAAAAAATAATTAAATCCCCTACTCACAACATATCCCAATTGGGATATGTTGTGAGTAGGGGAAGGAGATTGGGAAGAAGAAGAAGGTGGGGAAGTATCTGGCTATTTAGATCTGGTCACCAAACATGGCTAAAGCCATTTCAAACAACATTTCAATTCTGAATGATGGTCGCACTGAGAATATCTTAGGAATAGGAACGCGCCGCAAATATACTATATATTATTTTAATTGAATTAATTGTGAAAAAACACAAACTCAATCAAATAATATTTGTTTGCGCACGCCGGGATTCGATCTCGCCACCTTCGGGTTGTGAGTCAAGAGTTACCCCTCGACGACGGAGGCCGTCAATATGTTCACATCGGGCATTGAGGTTGGAACAATGAACAGTTGGTTAACTCGTCCCGTGCCTCTGGAGGAAACTCGAAAATTTCGAGATGTTTTGACTTTGACGTAATATTTTGTGGGTTTATTTTATGCTGTCTTATGTAATATTTACCGAAACACATTCCTTGAACAATAAACTATGCATAATAACAACATTACTTGCGTTTATCTGACGAATTCATATGTTTACGATCTTTCTTATGAGAATGATGCAATCCAACTGACAGTTGAAATGCTGAGAAAAAACTTTGCCAGAGATCCATAAAGAATTCATAGAAATTATTCGGATTCCATAGATGTGTTCAAAGCATTCTATACCTTAAGAACAAGAATGCCCCAAGCGATTCTGACCTTATCCTTCAAACGTTTTCTTTATAATTAAGGTTTAAAATTGCATTTCAAAAAATATTTTTTAGAGTTTAATTTTGCTCGCATCTGGTGCGCGTGGGTGCGTAATCGGCAAGCAACCGGTTAATATAAATAAAATTAGATTTGTACATTCAATAAATGTATATGTTACAGTTAAAACCCCGTCTTAGTTACAACGCGTTTTCTCTGGTATAAACAAGTTTTCACTAAATGCCTTTGTTACAACTGTCGTTAGAATTAACTGCTGTTCAAAATTGAATGTCAGTAAAAAATTAGTTTAGTTAGTTAATAAAGACCCTTTTGTTGAAATTGATATAACCTGCTATGTATTCCTAACAGCACACTTGTTGAACACGGGGTTTGCTGTGCTTGAAGTCTACAATTCCTTATCTACCTTCAACAATAACCGTTCTTCCTTTCCTACTTCTCAGAACGGCGGCGGCAGCGCAGCTCAGCTAGCAGAGCTCCTGAAGGAGCGCGACCAGCTGAGGGAGCAGTTGGAGGCGCTGCAGAAGTCAGTCAGGTACTTCAAAGTGCATGGTAAAATCAAACACGAACCGTACTATCGCTTGCTGTGACACGTCCAATGTGGTGTTGGGTTTTACCTTTTATGAATATCGTATTTTGTTTTTATTTTCATTGGTGATTGAATTTTTATTTGGATACGATTTTAGATTTTCACGACCAAAAGTATTTTCGTTACTTGTTTTTGCGGTGTTATGCCGTGTTGCGCTACCCCCCTCTTTAGCCAACGTTTCGGACAGCGTTACAGTGTCCTGTATCACATATCTGCCCTGATGATGGACACTGTAACGCTGTCCGAAATGTTGGCTAAAGAAGGAGGTAGCCAACACGGCATAACATCCCAAAAACAAATAACGAAAATACTTTTGGCCGTGAAAATCTAACATTGTATTTGTACACATATCTGTCCTGATGACGGATAATGTAACGCTGTCCGAAACTAAAGAAGTTAAACTAAATAAGGTGGTAGCGCAAAACGGCATAACACCTCAAAAACAAATAAGAAAAAAATTTAAAAAAAAATTATTTTTGGCTTTCAATCTTCAAAGTTTCTACAATTTGATAGGCGGGTATGCCACCATCCGTGAACTATTTATTGGATAACCAACACCCCGGCCTTAGGTCACCCATTGTTCACTACGTTTGGTGACTTAGCAGGGGTGCTCGGGTTCATGGTGTGAGGTTTGTCTTGGCGGCAGATGCTTTTGCCCATCCACTGCATGGCGAGCTTGATCGAGAGAGACTGGTTGAGGAAGACCTTTTGACCTCTCCAGTCGGACTCTCTCGACCCTTTGCCTTGCACCGCAGTGGGAGGGATGAATTCAAGTGTTCGTCACTCCTGAACACATTGAGCCCCAGAGTGATGATTTCTATTCAGAGTGATGATTTCTACTCTAAGTATTTGATCTATTCCATAGATTCTCAACCTTTTTTTGCCCACCGCCCACTTTGAGGCATTTTTATTTATAGCGCCCCCTAACTCGTCACGAAGGGGGGCCTAATGGGATACCACGACGGTTACTTTTGCCACAAAGGGAGGGCGTATCGGGATACCGTGACGAAGGGGCGTAATGGGATACCACGATGGGGTTACATTTGCCACAACAGAGTGGGCGTAATGGGACAGGGAAAATATTTTTGTGGATGGATGGCCCCTAATGGGATGGGTTTCTCTGGGTCTTCTACTGCCCCCCTGAAAATCTGAAACGCCCCCCAAATTTCTCTTGGTCTTCTACCGCCCCCCTGAAGGTCTAAAATGCCCCCAAGGGAGCATTATCGCCCATGTTGAGAACCTATGATCTTTTCTATTCCACAATATTTTTATTCTAGGGAGTTATTCTTTGGCGGACGTCACTTTAATACACACAATAACCATTTGAACTGCACGTCGATTTCTTCGAACTGAGCAACCTAGCAAGATTTTTACAGAGCAAAAGGTATTTTACAACTGACTGCGGCGACAATATTTTCAAGTTCAGATTTGAACATGTGTCAAATCACAGCTCTGTCATTAAAGTAGGCCATCACGAAACAGTTAGTTGATTCCACATTATGTTATTTTTCATTATTTTTTGATTGCCGCAATCTGAAGTATTTTTGTAAACGTTCCAGTGCCGAGAAGCAAGCAGAAGCGCTGGCGCCAGAGCATGCGTCTTGCTGCTCCGAAGGATCCACTTCTGTCTCGGCTTATGATGAGGATTCAGAGCCTCCCGTACAGGGGCCACTGCCCTGCGAGCCAGATGACGCCCCCTGGAAAAGACAACCTTCAGGCATACGCAAGTTGTAAGTCAAACCTCCCCTGTTTCCTTTTTTTAACCGCTAGATTGCCGCTCGTCCGCCGGCGTACCATAGGCGCAGGCCAAAATAATCACTAAAAAATAATTTTGTTATGCGATTTTAACCCTTATGTATAAAGAAAATGTATGAAGAAGAAGGTCAGAATCGCTTGGGGCATTCTTGTTCATAAGGTATAAGATACCGTGAACCCACCTAGCGCAGCGATATTTTTTCTTTGAAATTGTTTATGACACGGGCCTCGAACTTTTTCCCGCCTCTCGGCTGTCAGTTGGCGTCTTTCAAGTCTCGCGCAGCGGTCGATGGAATGATCATAAAACGTATAAATTCATCGAATAAACGCAAGTAATGTTATTTTTATGCATAGTTTAGTTTTCAAGGAATGTCTTTCAGTAAATATTACATAAGATAGCATAAAATTAACCTGCAAAATATTACGTAAAAGTCAAAACATCGCGAAATTTTCTCGTTTGTTCCCGTGGCATTTGAAAAGATCGTAAAACGTATAAATTCATCAAATAAACGCAAGTAATATTGTTTTTATGCATAGTTTAGTATTCAAGGAATGTGTTTCAGTAAATATTACATAAGATAGCATAAAATTAACCTGCAAAATATTACGTTAAAGTCAAAACATCGCGAAATTTTTTAGTTTTTTCCCGTGGCATTTGACGAGTTAATCCCTTAGGTCTCTGGAACATTGACCGAATATTTTTTACCCCTTTGCACTCTAATGTCAAGTATCACTCGACATTGATTTTGTTCCACCAGCCCCAATATCGAGTGACACTCGACATGGTGTAATACTGCTTTTTGCAGACAATTTTAAAATAGGAGGAATTTATTTTTACTAAAATTTTTGACGCACAATCGAAAGACACTACTATTCTAGAATATATACGTATTATTTTAATGCATTTTGTTTAGGGTTGCGCCTCACCGCAGTTATCGATGTTACGAAAGTACACTAGTAGTTATCGCACCGTTCTGTCGTCAACATCTTATCCCCAACTGTGCTTTATCGTGTTTTTTTTCGTGCAAAGACTCGTTGATTATTTATTACTTTTATCATTATTTGTGGTTTATATTTTCTATAGCTTGATTGTGTATTAGTGAAATAATCCTCGATCCCATCAAGTCTAAAAAAAAAAAGTGAAATGAGTCGAAAAGGCTGTTTTGTACTAAGCCTTTTCAATTATTATTAATCAACTAATATTAATTTTATTTATGAAAAAAAAAACTTAAACTTAAAAAACGCAATTTTGTGTGGAGCAGGTGGAACAAAAACGGCTTGGAGTGAAAAGGGTTAAAGATGCTTAGAGAATTTCTGTGTACATGTTTCCGCTTTGCAATAAAATCCAAATAAATTAAATATTTTTGAATGTATCCAAAAACTGAACACTGTTTTTGAAAGGTGATTAAATACGCTCTCAAATTTTATTATTAGACATATAACTTTTTAAATATTAAAATTTTTAATACAAACGTAAAAACATTTCAAAACGGCTCACCTTACGTTTTTTCATCTTTTTTTTGGACATTGGTATAAACATTATTGTCACCTCCCTTTTTTGTCATTTCATTCGAGTACAAAGCGTGGTGTTTTCTCTTTCTAATATTGTTTAGATCATATTTCTCACCATGAGGGTAAGGGAGACAACGATTTCTACGAGCTGTTCCCAAAAGTGAACAAATTGGTTCTATGGGTAATAGTAATTTGCTCGCAAAACCGAAAAGTAGGCCTGAGGGGTTAAGACAAAGTATTAAAAAGAAAAAAATATATTTTTGTATGAAGATGAATGGAGACTTTAATTGCGTAAAAAGTTTTTTTTGTTGGTGGCCTACATTATTTGCATGGCATCCTTTCTCATTGATTTACAATCTGATAATATGTATTCATCATCTATATTATCAAAATGCAATAACTTTGATAATCAAACATTGTTTTCAGATAACAAAAAAGTGGGTTGCGCTTGATATTAATTATCTTGTATTGGCCATCTGCCTATTGCCCATTAAATAATATGTAATCGATCCTGTTTGCTGTACGCCTATTTGGTAAATGTATAGATACTGTTAAACCTACGCACATAATGTTTCCACGTCAGAAGTTTCGTTTTTTGCATCCTTTGTGAAAATATATGATTTATCGAAGATTTAATCTAAAATGCAACTCTGCTAACCTAATGTATCCTCGTAATATACATATCTTTTATTAATTAATTTAAACTTAAGAGCCATTAACCTCTCAAATGCCAGGGAAGAAACTCGAAAATTTCGCGATGTTTTGACTTTGACGTAATATTTTGCGGATTTATTTTATGCTATCGTATATAATATTTACCGAAACACGTTCCCTGAACAATAAACTATGCTTACAAATAATATTACTTGCGTTTATTTGACAAATTGATAGTTTTATCGATCTTTTCATGACATGCGACGCTCAAAGTTTGACAGCTCAAATCGCGGCAGAAATGTCATTTCGAAAGTCATAGATATGTGCAAAGATGATTATTTGAGAGGCTAGGTGTGTTCCTTATATCTGTTACATCAAGAACAAGAATGCCCCAAGCGATTCTGACCTTGTCCTTCATACATTTTATTTATACATAAGGTTTAAAATCGCATCTCAACTTTTTTTTTTTTTATGGCGCGTCCTGGGCGCGCAATCGGCAAACCAGAGGTTAACCAGCGGCTGAGAATTTAAGTGAAAATGATCTTGCGATCGTACCCTTGCAACGGTACAGGACGGTTCCGGTTAGAAAGATTAATTATTCTCCATACCAGCATTTTAACACAATAACTCAATATCGATTTTATTTCATTCCAAATTTGCTTTGATAAATACCCACATTCAAAAATGCTCAAACTTGTGATGATAATACAATTAAAATTATGTACTTTTTGTAATTATTTTTTAGTATTTATAATTTTTCAATAATGTCCAAGCAAAATAAGAATGTAATTTTTTTTTAAATATATTAGTTTGAAAGACCATAAATAAATAGACAAATTGAAGTATTTTCGTCACAAAACAAAGGTGCGGATCTTTTTTTAATGATTTTATTTGAAATAAAATTAAAATTCTGAAAAGTAGCTTTCCCAAATAATTTTTTATTTTTTTATTATTTTTATTTATTTAATATAGATACATATATAAGTATACAGTGGTGTTAATAAAGATTACATATTGGTACAAAAATTATTTTAAATTGCAATCTCACCAAAGAAGAAGCTAGTTCTTGTGCTTGATGAGCGAGTTACACTAATTATAAAAGAAATAGAATAACATTCTGCAATAGGTAAGTATATAATGGGAACAATTGAACCTTCTGGATCATCTATATGTGAAGGAGTACATACATAGGATATGGTTACATACTAAAATATTGTGCACTTTGAGAAATTCGGAAAATCTAAATAAAATAGAGATGAATATAGATTGATAATAAAAGAAAGAGAAAAACAGGTAATTATTTAATTAATTATTCCTGATGAAGTGTAGCTTCAGTTTGAGTTTCAGTTTATTGATGTCTTTGATTTTTTTTATTTCATTCGGAAGATTGTTGAAATACTTTATTCCTAAATAGATATAATTGTTTTGCATTAGTTTGGTATTAAATTTTGGTATTTTGATGTTGTCTTGATATCATACGTTGGGTTTCAAATTTTTTGATGATATTGTCTTTGTAAATTTGGATAATTGCATTTTTCTTGAAGGTATTCTCTACTCGAGACACCGTGAAATCTGCGAAAAGCGTTTCTGTTGGATATGTGGAGGGTTTTTTTAGGATTACTTTAATGATTAGCTTCTGGATCACTTTGATCGGGGTAAGAATATTGTTGTATGACCCCCCCATCCAATAATTCCATATTGAATTAACGACTGGATTAGTGCATAGTGTACTCTTTTTAGATTAATTAATTTGAAATGTTTGTTGTATAATACAAATTTTTTTTTGAAAATTTAACAAATCTGCCAACGACAATAAAACCTTATTGTACTAAAAATAAACATATTTTCTCAAAATTTTAAAAATAGCTTTACTAGATAAAAGAACAGTCTTTCGAAATCAATTTATAATTTTTTGTGGAAAAGAGTCAATACATCTAAAATTTGATTTAAAAATGACATATTTCCGGTTTCGTCTGGTTCGTTCCCTCTTAACCCCTGACGAGCCAGGAAAAAACGAAAAAACGTCAACTTTAACGTATTATTTTGCAGGTTAATTTTATGCCATCTAATGTAATTTTTACTGAAACACATTCCTTGAATACTAAACTATACATAAGAACAATATTACTTGCGTTTATTCAATGAATTTATACTTTTTACTACGTTTCAAATAACACGGAAAAAACGAAAAAATTTCGCGATGTTTTGACTTTTACGTAATATTTTGCAGGTTAATTTTTATGCTATCTTATGTAATCTTTACTGAAACACATTCCTTGAATACTAAACTATACATAAGAACAATATTACTTGCGTTTATTCGATGAATTTATACGTTTTACGATCATTTCGTCGCCCGCGACGCGAGACTTCACAGCCGCCATTTTGTCCAGCCGGGCGACGCGCAGCCTCGCAGGCCGTGTCATAAACAATCTCAAAGAAATTATATCGCTGCTCTAGGTGGGTTCATGGTATCTTATACCTTATGAACAAGAATGCCCCAAGCGATTCTGACCTTCTTCTTCACACGTTTTCTTTATACATAAGGGTTAAAATCGCATAACAAAATTATTTTTTAGTGATTATTTTGGTTTGCGTCGATTGATCACCGGTGATCGAACGGCATGAGACGAGTTAATATACATATCTTTTTTTACTCAACTCCACACAGGAAACCCTGAAAAAAATAATTTCCCTCAGAGCCTACATCATCCATGGGTTTGATGTGTGGAGTGTCTTTTTGAGGAGAGAAAGGAGTGATCATGGGTCTTAAAGAGACACATCTTGTAGGAGGCAGGAAACACAGAGGCTGGCATATCTGATTAAAGACTTTACTATATTTTTTGTGAATAGTGTATCTAATGATGCTTCTCTTTTTTATTTTTTTTATTTTGTTAATTTTTATCTTTTTATTTATTCACAATAACATTTGTAATTATACCCTATATGGGATGTGTGGGATTGCACTCCCCTCCCCACATCCTGGAATAAAGACCTTATTATTATTATTATTATTATTATATCGTTCCACAGCCGAGCTGTTAAACTCAAGAATAATTCGTAGAAACAACATGCAACAAATGTCAACCATGTACAAATGTTGGGCGTGTGTTTGCTTCACCGGTGCTGAAGGGATCAATGAAATAGAATAACAACAGCATTCCCACCTGACACTTGTGCTCTAGAGATTGCAATCCGTTTGTTGAAAAGGTGATCAATCAAACAATTCAAGCCGAAAATCTATCAAAAGCGTATGAATATACATTTTTCTATTGATTTCTATGTTTGTATTTTTTAAGTTATATTAATTTAATACTTTATAATTAACTTCTTTATATTTACCTAATTTAACTGGCTAAAATATTCATTAACCGGTTGAACGCCTCGGTGTTTACGGATGAAACTCGAAAATTTCGCGATGTTTTGACTTTTGATGTAAATTTTGTGGGTTAATTTTATGCTCTGGTATGTAATATTTACCGAAATACGTTCCTTGAACAACAAACTACACCTACAAACAACTTTACTTGCGTTTATTTGACAAATTGATAGGTTTGTCAATCTTTTTATTACCCGCGGCGCACCCAGTTTGACAGTTGAAAATCGCGGGAGAGGTGACATTTAGAAAGTCAGAGAAACCATTTTTAATAATAATTCGAGAGGCTAGGTGTGTTTCTTATATCTGTTACGTCAAGAACAAGAATGCCCCAAGCGATTCTGACCTTGTTCTTCATACATTTTCTTTAAACGTAAGGTTTAAAATCGCATATCAAAAAGTTTTTTTTTTATTTTTTTATTCGGCTACGGGGCGTGCACCGGCGCGCCAACGGCACGCGACCTGTTAAAAGGTATTTAGTGAATATCAGAACATACAAATCGATAGAAAAATATATTTATAATTACTGTGGCATAGTTTTGCTTGAGATTTTTACTGATTTATAGCTTAAGTCTTCAATTAAATCATATATTATCCAATGCTTTACAAGAATTTTGCCACTAATAAGGAGGTCTGTTAAAATCCTTGTTCTCTGAAGTCTTACAAGAAAGTTTCACTGTATTTATATGAATGTTTTTGTCTTTCCAGTTTTCGGAAGTTATTTTCCGAGTATGACGTCGCTGTGGGGTCTTTTCCTGGACGATCCCTCTCCTCCCTCACAACCAAGATGGCCGGCATCACCACGGACAAGTGAGAAGCTGAAGACCGCAGACAACATCGCCCCACAACTGTACTGCTCTTCCCCTTCTTCTCCCGCGGTGTATACGGACGACGAGTGCTGTCGCTGCGACAGGGGCGTTAAGAATAAACGGCCAAAACTAAACCTAAAGCTCTGTCAGGCACAGAGCGATATATATTTAAAGAATAACTGTAGAGACGTAGAAAATACTTGTAATTTCGTGGAGAAGGATTCTCAAAGCAATGAGAATCTCTCGTGGGATCACATGGAAAAAATGGAAGAATTATCTGATGAAAGATTATCAACGCATATTGAATATGATTATGATCACTCCACAACGAGTTCTTTATCAGTTTCCCCGTACAATTCTGATATAGAGTCTGAACTATTTGTATCTTTGGATAATCAAATTAACAACCAAATTCAGAAGGCGGACGAACCTCTTTTGACTGAAATTGATCGCACAGTAAATATTCAATTTGTTTTGAACGATAGTAATGTATTGAATTGTGAAAATTTGTCGAAGCTCTCGAATCCAAAGCGCCTGTTGCGTTTGGATTCGGAATCTACGATAAGGACTTCGTATTCTAGAAGTCTTCCGGATTACGGGGATGTTTGCCGCTTTTGTTTGAAGTTGAAACAAAAATTTGAGGATATGAGTAATTTCGGTTCCGCCGTGAATCTTGCGGTGGAAATGAGCGGCATTTCGCTGGAAGCTGGTCCCGAGAGATTGGTTGAGATGGATCAAGTAATTGCCAAGGGAGCCATTCTGGTCAAGGCAAAGAGCCAGACAGAATTCTTGGTCTGTGTGGCAGCGGCATTAGAATGCCTGATCGCCCTTTGGCTACGGCACGTTGATCACCCCAACTGATTTTGTGATTTTTTTTTTATTTAGTTTTTAATTCCGACTACAAATTAATTCCCAATTAGTATTCAATATATCTTCTGTAGTACCCAAGACTGTGAGCTAAGTTTTTTTAAAGACAAGGATCTGATAAGCAAAGACAATATTTAAAATCATTTTCTTCGTATTAATGCTTTTTAGTCAAGAATAATAATAATGTGTGTCAAAGGAAGAGAGATGAGTAAATGAATCTAGTTTTGAGATAAGATTACCTGACAGTTGATCCCCCGACATTTGGCCCCCCAAAATTACAATTATTACAAAATTATAATTTTTTGTGCTTTTTTTAACAAATTTTAAACCTAAAACCAACTTCAGAAATACCTTTAACCCCTCAGGACTCGACCATATTTTGTCAGAGGGTTTTTGGACAAAATCCAAAAAATGGAATGTTTCTAAACGTACACCAAAACTAAAAGCTGTTTTTGAAAGGTAGTGAAATAAGCTTTAAAATTTTATAATTCAAAATAAACATATAATTTTTGAAAGTTTAATGGCTCACCTTATGTTTTTTTTAAGTAAAATAACTGATTATGAAAAAAAAAAAAAACATCTACGTAATTTATTAGGCAGATGTATTATAAATGTTATTGTCAATTCACTTTTTGTCGTTTCACATAAAAATAATTATTAAAAAATTCTCAAAGTTTCATAATTTTTTTTTTAAATTGCGGTCGGAAACTTTGAATTCATAAAAGTGTATATTTTGTTTATTTTGCGGTTAACTTTTAGATTTGAATATAAAGCATGATATTTTCTCTTTCTAACACTTTTTAGATCATATTATTTCTAACCTTGATGGTAACGGAGACAACGATTTCTATGAGACCTGTATGAGTTGTTCTGAAAACCAAACAAATAGACCTGACGGGTTAACAATAAGTTGATGTATGTAGATATCAAACGAATTTGCTTCCAGTATCAATTGTACTTATACTAGTTATTTATAGTATACTTGCTGACCCGGCCATGCTTTGCAGTGGCTAACGAAACACAACTCCATCTACTGGATGGTTACCCAACCTAGATAGCCTAGTGTTGTGTCGATAAATTTACTCACACCACCATCTGATAGAAACTTATGAAACTTACAAATATTTACAAAGCATTGTCCTGTAACAAACATTTAATGAACATTTAATTCGCAGCAATAAATATTGAGGTCAATAATCGAGATAAAAAACTATCCAATCTTTTAAGTTGGACCAAATTACACACAGTAAGCCAAATTTCATCAAAATCGTTTAAGTAGTTTCGGAGTTTATCTCGAACAAACATCGTGATGCGAGATTTTTATATATAAAGGTAGACAAGTATTTTTGTATGAAAATATTTTTTATGCTTTTGTTATTCGGCGGTATATTCTCTGTGCTTAGTTATATTTTGGGTATATCGCACTTTTCCTTAACCGACTGCATATTGTATATAAGTACGCCGGGAGCAAACTGTCGGTTGATCATTTGTCATGGGATCTAAATCTAGTTTTGAAATAAGTATACAAATTTTCCCCTTGGTTATGTATGAACATTTTGGATCGAGTTTCTTTATAAGTATCTATTTTGACTTATTCCGTTCTTCCTTTTGCACACAGATATATATATACATGTGTGATAAAAATTAGATTTATTTTATTTATTTTTATCTACCGCTTTGCAGCTATCATTCATTTTGCTTGATTAATGATTATTTGATTATGAATTTCAACTTACATATTATGATCGCAATCGCAGTCTCATTGGGCATATTGTACAGGGCACGCAGACACTTTAATAGTACACAACTGCTAGCCCTGTACAAATCGCAAGTGCGCCCCACGGTTGAATTTGGCAGCCACCTCTGGTCTGGAGCCCCAAAATACCTGAAAAAAACCCTTGACTCTGTGCAGAAACGGGCGGCCCGTTTGATAGATTCTCCTAATTTAACAAATGGATTGCAATCTTTAGAGCACAGGCGCCGGGTGGGAATGCTGTCCTTGTTCTACCGGTAATACAATGGAAGATGCTCCGAGGAACTAGCGTCATTGTCCCAGAACGACCGAGCATCATTAAAAGTTAGATATCTCTCTTCCTGTCAAGCAAAAATTTGTGATTTTTTTATATTTGAAAGCAAAAGAAATATTGCTTCTTATTGTCTTAGGAATAAATGAGCTATATAGATCAGATATTTTACAAACCCGATCATAAGTGACAATTTTATTTTGCGCCACTGTGTGACGTAATAAACAATTAATTAAATAAAATTGTATGAATGTGATAAAAAGTGAAGTGACAGTTTTATTACAAATTTTCTTAAAAAAAGGAATCTGTATTTAAAATTTTAATTTTCTTTTATTCTATGTACTTTTTTGGGGAAACCCCAGGTACGTAATTTTTAAGCTAATTCACATTTTCAATATAAAAATTTTTATATTTTAAAACAAAAATCTTAATTTTTGATAAGCACATCGGAAAGATTATTTTATTTAGATTTTAGAACATTTTTTTTTTTTCAAAAAGATTAAAAAATAACCAATAAAAATGAACATTTGAAATGCATGGAAAGAACCGAGAATTTTTGCGTGCAAACTTTGACAGGCAAAAGTTCATAGATATTATTTTCTCATTATTCGAAGGGTTAAAATGCGTCACAGCGTACAGACCCGGCTCCAAAAGTTTTTTTTAGGGATTTAGAAGTCGCAAAAAAAAAGAAAAAATTTGAAAAATTAAACATAGAATCACCAGTTTCCCACTAGAACTATATGAATTTCCGGACACTGTGTGTGTGTATATACATACATACAAATATGTTTACCTCAATTTCAGTACGAACATTCCCTTTGGTCCTAAAATGATTCATGTATAAAATTGCATTTAGGTATTTTCATTCCATATCCAAGAATAATCACTTAATTTTGTAGAGAATTAGTAAACCTATAATGAAAGAATTTATGTACATTAAACGGTTAAGACTGACAATTTTTTAAAAATTGGATTGGTAAATTTTGGAACATGTAAAATTTTTGACATTTTAAAGATGTGATTGTGCTTCTAACAAAAATTCTACAAAATTTTTTTAGAACACAATTATTGTGTAAACTTTTTCAATCTCCTTTGGAAAATATAGTGAAACCCTCTTAAGAAGTTTTCATGCTTAAGAAGTTTGGTTTTTCGGTCCCTTGAAGACTGAATCACCTAATTTATCCCACTTATAAGTTTTTCTCGCAAGAAGTTTATTTCCATTCCTTTGAAAAACTTCTTAAAAGAGTTTCACTGTAAACCGAATTTAATTTGTTGTATGCGATAGTTAGTCAAATATGTATTAGTATTTTTATCAATTTATTTAATTAATTCCAGACAATTGCTTCCAAATTAAAATTAATATTTTTAGGTATTTATGTATTTTTAAGCATTGCTTGCTTAATATTTTACTTAATACATTTACATTATTTAATGTTCAAAGTGCGAAAAAGCATATTATACTTACATAAACAATACATAATTTATCTATTGAGTAACTTGTACCTTGGTACTTATTAGTTTTATGTCAACAAGTTAAGATCTATCAAAATTTAGAGCACACTCAAGGCTTGTTCCACTTAACTTTGTGCTGCTTTGTAGTTATGACTGGATAATGCAAAAGAGGCCATTTTTTTTAAGGCTGCCAAGCAGGCAGATTGCGGTATCCACTTATATGCAAATATATACCGCACAAGAGCCCCAACCGATCCCAGGTCTATGACATCCCCAATGTGGTATGACGGGAGTGGGGAAGGGAAGGGGATGAAAAAGGAGAAAGTTAGAAGTGCCTGGCTATTCAGATCTGGTCACCAAACCCAGTTTAATTTCTTTATGCGTAATGTTGACTCCCTGTTCATATAATATTGCATTTTGACATGCATTAAAAGTCTGGCAGACATGAAACTAATCATTGTATGCTTTTACTGCAATATTTTAAGTATTTAAAAAATAAATTTATTTTAATTAATGTTGCCGAACTAATGCCAAGATATTTAATTGAACAATTAACTTGTTTAATTATTTATTATTACGTAATGTGCTTAAGTTTTTATTAGTTTCTTGAATCCCTGGCCATAAAGTGTCGCCTTCACAAAAATATTTTATATTATGTATTGATTATTTTTAAACTTAAAAAAAACTATGATTTTGTGATATAATTTTGTTTTAAGAATTTGTAAGTTTTTTTTAACAAAAAATGCATTACATGTACATTTTTATAAAACCGAAATGACGGTATTTTGAAAAATAGGATCATTGTAATACATTGTGTAGGTAGGCTCTATGTTATTTGCAATTTCAGTGGTGTTAAATACACTAGATTATCCCTTAGTAAAATGTGACGGGTGTTCAAAAAACTGTTAAACAGCGTGACCTTTGTGCTTAATGAGTGAACAAAATTTGATCAAATGCTGAAACTGGCCGAGAATCGATGGTTAACACAGCCAGTATTTGAAGTGGCAATTGTCAAAAAAACTGGTTGTTGATTTGTGATGACTTCAAATTTATGTGACCGGTATGCAACACCCCGACATTAACGTACCTTTTAAATTAATAGTTTTTTTTTTATTAATGAAGACAATATTAGCGAGTCTAAATCGAAAATTTGAAAAGGAATAATCAAAAAAAGATATCACATCTGGGAATTGAACGCAGGACCTTAGCCTTGCCGGGGTGGTGATCTACCTTTGAGCTAAAGGGACCCTATCAGATTCGGTCATATTTAACTGTATCATACTTTGACTAAGAACTTCCAAAATTATTTTTGTTATTGTTTTTGGGGTGTTATGCCGTGTTTCGCTACCTCCTTCTTTAGCCAACGTTTCGGACAGCGTTACAGTGTCCATCATCAGGGCAGATGAGTGATCACTGATGATGGACACTGTAACGCTGTCCGAAACGTTGGCTAAAGAAGGAGGTAGCGAAACACGGCATAACACCCCAAAAATAATAACAAAAATACTTTTTGGCCGTGAAAACCTAAAAACATACCTTCCAAAATTATCTTCATTTTCTTAATGCATAATTTTATTTGCTGCTATCTTTAAAAATAAAATATTAATTTTTTTTACTTAGATTAATCAAGTGTATTTTATATCATTATTGGTGCAATTCATATATTTTATTTGTATAGCTTAGCTGTTAGTTAGAATGAGACATTTAGATACTTAGAAAGTAGGTGCTCTATCTGGTAAGGTGATGTATCCGTTGAGAATTTTCGAGTATTTTACAATATGTTTCTAGATGGTTCGACTGTAATATACATAGCTTTAAGTGATCTACATTATACTAGCGTTACGTAAATATTCCAGTTTGATTTAATCTTCATTTTACGTAAAAATAATGCAGAACTGGGTGAACATTTTAGTTTAAAGATGAATTCACATCTATCACAAATTTCAAATCAATCCCATCCATAGATAATAGATACAGGGGAGATGGTATAAACCATTATTAGTATGAAACCTGAAAAGTGTATCGAAACTGTTCCGGAAGTTGCGTGTATATTGATCCCGTGCTGACTGAAGGTCTGTCAATCTAGTTCTACAAAAAAAGCTTTTGATATTGTAGGTACATATCCCCACTATTTTTCGGCAGAGTTCCCGTTACAATTGATGTACTTTGCGAGCCTTGACGCTAGGTCCTTGATTATTGTCATAGAACTCCACCGCCAAAAATGTTTTCACTTCTTCCTTTGTGTCCTTGTCGGTCTTCATACGTTTTCCGGGCAAATGTTGCTTCAGGTGAAGAAAAAGAAGGAAATCTTGTCATTGATTGCCTTTTTGACGCCGGGGTTAGGTGGTGAACCATGTTTCAACCCAAAAAAGCCTCGCCTTGTTTGGATAAACGGTTCAAAATTACCCAAGCGCTTTCCACAAGATTTTGCTTGTGAGCTTCTGTCAGCATTTTGAGGCCCTTCCGAGCGCATACTTTCCATATGCCAATTTTTCCCTCAAAATTGTTTGTACGGTAGATTTACTGAAGTCTGGGAACAAAATTGCGAGCTCAAGGACTTAATCAGGTTGAATCCCTCTTGGTTGCGAAAGCAAAGAATTAAATGCAGCTCACAGGCGGCGGCATTTGACAGCGGAACATTCACTTCAAACGGACGCAAAGGTCGCACTGAAGCAGCTACCGAGCTAGATCACCGTCCGTTTTGAAGGAGAAAGTTTGAGCTACACGCTAGTGCTGCCATATTTTGAGAAATAACACCCCCGTCGCCAAAAATGAGTAAAGACCTTTGATTCTTGGTCAACCTATACAAAAGGTTGCATTCTTCCAGAAGAACTCAACTGCTGGCAGGGCGCCGGACAGTCTATCATTAAATACATAACTTCCATTGGCTCTGCCATGTTAAATGCCATATCTCCTATTGTTTCTATTATCTAAATTCCCATCAATTTAATTTATTAAATAATTAATTGCAATTCATAAACAACTTTGCCTTTATTTAAGACAACTTAAAAATGTATCTCTTTTCCGAACTTTATTCTTCTCACCTAATTTTACTTGTTCTATGTACCTTATCTATGCCTAATTTATTATTTAAAATAATTGAAATTATTTTGCTCGCTGTTATGTATTTTTAATAAGATGTCTATTAATAATATTTTAAAACTTTAATTAGCCATTGTTGCTGTGCTATAAACTATTTATTTACTATAAAACTTTTTATGAGTACACTATTTTAATTAATAATGCCCTACTTAATAATATTTTGATTGTACTTAATTAAATTTTCACAATATTTTACTGTTTTATTTCTATTGAAATTTTAGTTCTGCAAAAAATGCAATTATTAGGCTTTGATAGTAAATTTTTATGTAGCAATGTTGTAGAGTGTTATAATCGATAGTGTCTTAATTCTTGTGGTTGAGAAATGTTTATTGAATGTTCAATTATATTATTATTAATTGATTCCTTTTTTTTCTTTTTTTTCCTTTACAATCTTCTATTACAGTAATACTTGCTTCATGTGCAGCTACAAACAGAAGTGCTGCCATCTTGTTTTTTTTCTTTAATGCATGCATCGCTAAAATGTGAGTGCATTGATAACGCAGACCTGCAGAAGAATTATTGATAATTTTTGTCAAGTTGTCTAGTTTTACATCAAATACTTTGCGCCTCCTTACTAGCGTTGGAATTACGCAATATACAATATAATGGAAGATTTACTCTACCACTAAATTTATTACTTTTCTTTCGATTTTCGAAGTCTAATTTCTAATTTATATTCGTTGAAAACCAATAATGAATAACTTAGTTGGCTAAATTAGGTAAAATTAATATGCTATTGTTGACGGCTTCCGTGGTCGAGGGTAAGACTTTCAGCTAGCAAGCCGGATGTCGCGGGTTCTAATCCCCTCGAGCGAAAGCTAATTTCATTTGTTTAATTTCTGTTATTTCGCAATTCACTCATTTAAAATAATATAAATATTATGTTCATTATAAGGTATTTAGCGAATATAAATAAATTAGAATAGAGAAATTGACGTAAAAAAGAGATAATATTAGGGTGGCTAACATTATCTCTTTTTTACGTCAATTTCTCTGTTCAGATGCTTTGCTTTTAATAATTTAAAAGCCTAAGTCTCCTCGATGACGCCATTCCACTTCTATCAATGCATTGCTTCTTGATTCTGATCCTTTTGATTCACAGCCTCTCTATGTTTGTCAGCCATTGTCCAAGAAGCATTATCTTGGTTTGCCTAAAGTCTTGCTACCTTGCTACATGGTTTCGTTCAATATTGAAGCTAACAATATGGCAATTTCTCATCTATTGCTAGCGCTCATTCTTTCCGTTTGGAATGGAGAAACTATCATTATTCCACATATCGCAGGATATTGCACATCACCCAATGTATAAATTAATAAAATATCTACATATATTGTATTTTTTGATATTGTACACATTTGCACATTTTGTATTTTATGCTTTATGTGCATCTGTCAATAAAAATATTAATAAAATGTATTACTATCTACTGTGAAATTAGTTCTCGAAGTGGAAGCTGACAATTATGTATTATTAAGTGGTGTATTGAAAAATTAAATGTTTTTGTGAATAAAATATTGAACATTATTATCTTGTGATTTTTATTTACGAGAGTAGGCTGAAAAGTAATGCACACATGCTTGTATAAATATAAACAAACAAAAACAAACAAATTCAAAAAAACAAATATAAACAAACAGCAATATTAAAATTGGACAAAAAGTAGGTACATTAAAGTGCAATTCTTAAGTTTGTGGCGGAATCTTACTTTCAGGACTTCCTTTGTGATGTTGAAAATACTTACGAGACTCCGAGGAAGGATCTTTGTGTTCGGAGAAAGTAATTAAAGAGTTCGCACACGTTTTTATATTTTATTTTGTTAGGCAACATTTACAGATTAAAGATCGCAGTAGGATGCCATGGAAATGGTAATTGAATTTAGAATTTAGCAGCGTGTTCTCGAGGGGAGTATCGTGACTGGAATGACGTAGATTCCTTCTTCTCGGGCAGTGTTCGCTGCAACACCCCGGTCACGTAACCAGTGTTGCCCGCACGACAGTGTGGCCATTAGATAAAGAAATAATTCAGTTAATTTATCTAGTACTTAACCGCATTTCCATAAGCTTCAAAATCACATATTTATTTTTCAACAAACCCAGCAAGTTATTTCATTCCATCTTGAAAAATTCTTCCGACTTCTCTCGAATCCAGAACTTGACAACTGCCTTCACTTTATCGTCCGAGGTGTAATGATTACCCTTGAGGTCTCTGTTGAGTGAAAAAAATAAAAATCGCTAGATCGGGGGAGTACGGAGGGTGTGGAATCGGTTCAAACTTCAGGTTTTGCGGAGCCTCTGCAGTGGACTCGGGGTGTGTGGATGAGCGATGAGTAGGTTCAGCCGGAATGTGTTCTTGAACTCGAGTCCTTTGCGGGAAGTGGTTCCCACTCCTACTCCTTTTTCAAACCAACCACTCCCAGAGAACTTGAACGAATGCCTCTTCCCAGCGCTTGACACCCGCATGCGAACTTGCACCCGTATGTGAAGCTCGAAACCGCACCGGAGCGCGGACTCGCGTCCAAACGCGGAAACCAGATCCAGACCAAGAACCTGAATGCCTCTACCGGCCGGCGCGACGGGAGCGACGGGTGACAGTCCTTGCGCGCTGTCAGGTCCGAGTTCTTCTGCGGGTTCTATCCGGGGCTGCCTCCGAGTTCTTGTCCCGGCTCGGTGCGCCGCAACAGCGCCCAGTATCTACTCAGTCCGCAACCAAGAACTCGAAACCGGGACCCGCTCCAGAACTCGAGTCCTTTTAAAACGAAGCACTCCTAGGAGGCCTCCGGCAAAATGCAGAACCCACCTCTAGTATGGACGAGCATTGTCATGTTGCAAGATTTTTACAGTATCCCAATTGTTCAGTAATGAAGCGGACACTCCTTGGATATTCCAATATGGTTTGTGATTCGCTTTGGAGTGATTCGCCGGTCATTTTGAATCAAATCGTCGACGAGTTTATGATGTTTGTCGTCTGTGACAGTGATCGGACATCCGCTTCATGTTTCATCAACAATTATGGCTGTTCTAGGCAATCGCAGAATTTTATTACCCACCGATTTATAGTAGACCTATCAACAGCATCGTCACTATAAACGATGATGAATCTCAGTAGGAGTCACTTTTTCAGCAATTAAAAATTCGATAACAGCACACTGTTTAACTCGCATTGACATAGCACTAGAACACGTCTCCATACTTCTGCTTCTCAAAATACACTGGATGAATTCAACGATCTCAAACCTGACATTCCCCATACCCATTATTTTTTACTATAGGAGGCCTTGAGGGAAAAAATCCCTCAGGGCCTATGTCATCTTTGAGGAAGCCGTGTGGAGGGTCTTTTTGAGGAAAGGAAGGAGAGGAAGTTTTGGTAAGGAAAAAGGTATGAGGGGTGGGTCGATGTGTCCAGGAGTGAGAGATGTATGAATCCACCCCTCCCACCGCGGTGCAAGGCGACAGGTCGAGAGAGTCCGGCTGGAGAGGTCTAGATTTTGTCTGTGTCAAGCAGTCTCTACAGAGACCGGACTCTATTTGGACCGCCACGCAATAGGTGAGGAAACGCCACTAAGACCTAGACAAACCTCACTCCAAGAACCCGGGCACCACTGCTAAATTACCAAACGTAGCGAACCACTTGGGGTGGAGGTGTTGATTATCCAATAAATGGTTCCCGGAGCGGCGGTGCCCATACCCACCTCCCAAATTGTACATATAGAGGGAATGTTACTTCCACATTCCACCTGGCGCGCTTCTGATGGTTATTTTTTTCACGCTCTATAAGCCTGTGTGCATTACTTTGCAACCTACCCTCTTATTAATATTTATTTTCCTTTTATTTAAAGTTATAAAAATCTTGTTACATCCGTGTCTAATTACGACTTAAAGGAATCAAGGTGGCAGTTTAGTCACCTTCAATGGAAATAATCCTTCCACAAGTCTTTCATTAGCATGCTCGTAATCTTGTGACCAGCTCAGGCCCAGGGGCTCCATCAAAACCGACCAAAACCTATGTTTTGGATTTTGGTATTCTTGTAAAAAAAGAATATTTCTTGTAAATTTATCACATTTGTAACATTTACACCTCACAGAGGTGTAAATTTCTTTTTCTGATTTTTCTGTTTCCAGATTTTCGATTGAGTTTCGCTCATAATGTTTTCATTTAATTAAATTTGTATTATATTTTGTGAAATTAGAACTTTCTTGTTATTAGACCTAGTATTGCTTGAAAAGTATCAAGCACATGGCCGCACCAGGATTTTATTTTCGCAATCAAATCCAGCCAGTATATTTTTTTCCTAGTTTTCTCGGAAAATCGAATGCAACTGACCTGATTTTAATAAGTGGAGGGTGAGTGCAAAGGACTCACTTTTTTTTACATTAGCTCCACACAGGAGGCCCTGAGGAAAACAATTTCTCTCAGGGCCTATGTCATCTTAGGGGATGCTGTGTGGAGGGTCTTTTTAAGGAAAGGAAAGAGAGGAAGTTCTGGGAAAGAAAAAGGTTTGAGAGGTGGGTAGGAATCTGGGGGTCAGTGTGTCCAGGAGTGACGGACGTATGAATCCATCCCTCCAACTGCGGTGCAAGGGGATTGATCGAGAGGGTCCGGCTGGAAAGGTCAAATGGCCTCCTTCAGCCAGTCTGTCTTGATCCGATCCGCCGCCCAGCAGGTGGACAGACGCATCCGCTGCCAAGACCTGGACTAACCTCACCCCAAAAGTCATTAGGGTGACCTATGGCAGAGGTGTTGGTTATCAAATATATGGTTCTCGGGGCGGCGGTACCCATACTCGCCTCCCAAATTGTAGCCGACTATATATTCAGTTCACGACTTCTAAAAGAAAGTCGAGGTTTTAGAATGATAGCATTTTTGGACACCGAATTAGCGGCAAAAATTAAGGGTCCACTATTCGAATTTCGACCGATTTCTTACAAATCTCCCTTAAACATTTGAAGTTTTTAAGCTCTTAAAAAAATATGTTAGTTTTGAAGATAATACCTAGATACGTTCCACGCCGAAACGCAAATTATATGAAATTCCCTCTATAGAAAAAAATCGCAAAGTATGCTCCAAAAATTATTTAAAACAAGTCTATTTTTATTATTTTACAAGTTTTATTTGTGAAAAAATTCACAATGTTTCTTTAAATGATACTTAAGATACGTCCCACGAGATTTTTGCTCTATTTTAAGCGAGTCATGTTTTATTAAGCTTTTTCGCCATTTTCGCTGCGATTTCATCACTTAAAATATTAGCGCGCTCTGTCCAACATTCGTAATTTAATTACACACCTTTCCATCTTCTTCTTTTTCAGCCGAATAGCGCCGCCTTAACGGTAATATCCGCCATTTTCCTGTATTCATGGACGGGGTTGGGCATCCCTGGTGTAGAATGTACGGATATTAAAATATAATATTATATAGTTTAGGAATGGGTACATATATTAATTTGCTTGAATGTTTTGGCATTGTAAGTTATTTTGGAATTTTAAATGCATAATAATATTTTTTAAATGCAGTCTCAAATAAAATATAATTTAATTAATCTCTCTCCAAAAAAGCATGGTGAAATTATAAAATATCGTGCTAATTAGATATTTTTAAAATAAAATAATATGCCTAATACACAGTGGCGTAGCTAGGGGGCGTACATAATATTTTTGTGGCAATATTCTACTTCGTAAGTTTTTACCGATGGAGGTGGAGGTTATTTATATTTTCGTAGCTAAATGGCTAGGTCGGTCGGGGATTCCCCAAAAATTCTGTTGTTTTATTTTAATTCCTGGTTCTAACTATTGCTTGGTTTGGAATTCCTCTGAAATATTCCTAGCTTGTCACCTGTGTCATTCTCGGTGACCGGACAGCTCGGAATGAAACCAACTCAGAACCATCTCAGATAAGTCACTTAGAGTGATAAAAAAATAAATATAAAATATTGGTTAAATAGGTTACGTTAGGTTAGGGTTATCGGCTAATTTAAAATAATTTTTTTCATAGCTTTTAATGACTTTTCAAGGAGGTGTTGGGTTGACTTCATTGTCAGCTGGCATGGAATCGTCATTCTCATTTCTTTCGTATATTGTGATTGACTGAACTCGTGAAGCGAATTGTTTCCTGTTGATTGACGTGAATTAGTGAAAAGGTTTAAATTCTGTTAGTGTTGTTAAAAGTGCTGAAAGACATCTTTAAAAAAACAAGGTAATAGGATAGTTATTTTTTTTAATAAACGATAACTAATAAATACAATTATAGCGGAATCAGTCGATAACTGACTGAAAAAAAAGATTAATCATCAGTATGTTTTTTTAAAATATATTTCATTGACGTGTGTTCATAAATAAATAATTAAGGAATAATAATAAGTAATTTGGAAGATTTCGCAAAACGTTTTCACATATTTGACTGGGGTCATATACACAATGTCGTTAATTCGTCGATCAAATGTAAGAGCGCCCTAGATTCCGTTCAGTTGTCGATTTTTTTGATAAGAAGCCACCTTCGCATTACTAGCGCCGCCAATCAAAATATCTAAATTATTTTCTTCAATATTAGGTAGGACATTATCCAAAATCAAGGATTACTTATTCTTGGGGACACCACCCATTAGGGGTCACCCGTGCTAACTACGCCACTGCTAATACAACGTATTAAGTATGGATACTTCCTCGTATTATTATCATTGTATGGAGTAATTGGGCACTGTTTGTAACAATCGTCTTTAACACGGTTAATCGGAGAAAGTGTGGGCTGTGATGAGAGAACACAAGATGCACAGCACACTGAGCACACGGCAGATGTTGTATGATGCCAATGGGAACTGGGAATTCAGAACTAGACACCTCGACATCTTTGTAGTCTGTATATCTGATGCTGTAGCTAGCCCCCGCCAGGTCATGGGAATATGAAGACAGCCTGTGTCGGACTGCTTACTGAAACAATGCAAGGAAATTGATTTAATCGGCCTTCACGTAAATAAGTAAATATTGGTTCCATGACATCTCATTGAACGCTTTTTTTATTACCGTTGCGATTCACGGTTACGTTACCGTAACGACAAAAAAGGCAATAAACACACGTTCCTTATCGCTATAATACTGCTGCTCTTTCGAAAGATGAGATACACAACGTACGCTGGTCTAAAAAAGTGATCATTTTCTTGCATCTCTCTCTCTTACCACCGCGCCGTAATGCCTCCATAGACCAGTGTAGAGGTGAAATTGCAATTGATGTCTGAAGAGCCGAAGAGCCGCAGACGCCTATGCAAAGAGCCGCAGATTCCGACCCCTGCCACAGACCATTACAATCATACTAGCCGATAATTTTGAAAGTATGGATTATAGTTATAAGAATAACATTAAAGTGTGAGTGAATTCCAAAAATGAAAAAAAAAACGTTCACATAATGACGTGTAATAATGTATAATAATATATTATTTATTTCATAGAAACCGGACAATAAGTACCTACTTAGGTTACAATGGAGTGATTAAATATTACCTACACATACGTCATGTTAAATAGTTCATAGTGGGTTCAATTCATATATATAATATTTGATCACAAGTTCGACACGTATTTAAAAAATTCACGGCCAACATTACAATGTAGGTAAGAAGTAAGAAGTACCGTACCCACGTAATTCTTATTACTAGAGGTAATGATCCGTGTTGCACTTCCTCCTCTTTATTGTGCCAAAGTTTCTAACAGCCTTGCAAGTAAGTACGCCTGTACTATGCGGAAATGCAAACCCGGTCATCCGCTCAAATCCGTGATTACTAAGCATTTCTAAATACTGTAATTTTGATCCCAAGGGGTGAAACTGATATTGACAGAGAGTAAATAATAAGAAATTGATATACGCAACATTGTAAGTGTTTTCCACGAATTCACGCTACGAAGCGTCAAACGCCAAACAATTATGTAAAAATATTAATAAATTGGCAGTGTCGAATTAAAATGCTATTTAAAAGAAATTATTAGTCTTAAAAAGATACATAAATTACAAATAATTTTTTTTCACAATAATTTATTACATAATAGATGCATTTCATGTACCCTATAAATAAGCAGGGCTTGTGGGTCGTTCTTCATTTTAACCTACCTACATAAAGTTGTCTCCACCAGTCAGTTAGTGGAGAAAAATTCAACAGAATTACCAATATTATTATTTTATAATTACTTTAAAATCTACTGTACTAAAGACGTAACGACTGTGTGCGTTTAAAAGAAATATGTGTATATATTTTTGTAGTAAAAATTACGTGACAGAGAGCAACCCTTGTATGTATGGGGGGTTGTTATTAAATTGTTTTATTTGACATGATTCAGTTCAAGTTTTCAATATAATTTTTAAGGTGCGTTTTAATTTCCTTTAAAAAATTTAACTCCGAGATATTTATGATTTAACTGACCTATTGTTTTTTTACATTTTGGAGTAAGAAGTATTGACGTTTGTCTAAGATCTCTGTTATGTTTAAAGGGTGCAACTTTATTTTGAATATTATCTTTATAAATTTGTAATGTTGCATGGTAGAAGTATAATGGAAAGAAAGGTACAAGTAGTTGTAGGAGGATACTCCGCGGATCTTTTTACTGTAACATCGGGAATTCTGCAGGGCTCTCATCTTCGACCCTTGTTATTTTTAGTATTTATCAACGACATAGTTTTAAAAATAAAATTTTCAAAATATCTCCCATTTGCAGATTCATTGGAAGATTGTACCAATTTGCAAAAAGACCTATCATCACTTCATGAATGGTGCACACTAAATGATTTATATTTTAATAAAAACAAATGTGCTGTAATGTCCTTCACAAAGAAAAGAAATAAATTTTCAAACACATATCACATTAACAATGTCGCTTTATCAAACATAACTTCAATTAAAGACTTGGGCGTGATATTTGACTCCTCACTTAGCTTCAATAAACATGTAGATACAATTTCAAAGAGTGCGTCACAAATATTAGAATTAACGCTAAGAATCACAAATTGCTTTAAAAGTGCAGAATTAACTTAAACATTATACAAATCAATTGTGCGAAGTATTCTTGAATACGGATCCACTATTTGGTCTCCCAATTATGAGATTCACAATTATAGAATCGAATACATACAAAGAAAATTAACCCGTGTAATTGCTTATCGCGAAGGTTTATCAGAGCCGGTAGAGGTGAACATTGAGTCGATGTCTTAGGAAGTTTTTTTCTAATAAATTACGGACACTGTATAATGGTCATTCCAGTGATCCCTCAGTGTCATAAAAACGAATATCGCAAAAAAGTTCTGTGTTAAAATTAAGGTAAGTTAGATTCCCTTCCAATTTCCATTGTTTACCAAGCTATTCCCATAGTTGTGTCACTTTGAAAAACCACATTTTTGATTTCAGTCCATTGATAAATTACATTATTACAGTCGCAGTAAATATATCTGCGACTACATATGTAGATTCTCTCATTTCTAATGTAGACACGTCAGCACGCTTCTATACAGGAGTAAAATTATTAATTTGAATAGTTTCATTATGCCTGTTTGCTTTTGCTACTTTATCAGCGTTTTCACAATAATTAAAGCCTTTTTTAATTGCTGACCTATTGTAGCAATAAAAATAATTGCATATGAATGTTTATGGATTAGAATTCCAACCTACTGACCATGATGTTGCAAATGCCACGCAACTAGTTTAGATTTCGTAAAATTGTTTCAAGATTTTAAATACTTTTTTGTCGCGTGTTTACGGCACCAACGCAGTTATCTTGTTATGATACGATAAGATTGGAGCAACAGGTCGGGAGTACTCATATCCTTGTCTGATAGTTGCACCAGGGGACATGTATTTTCGAGGACTACTACACTTTCTAAGGTTTTTGTATTTCTTGGGTATTGGGCTATGTAACAATTTCTAGACAATTTGTTTTGAAGAGTTTTATTTCATAATATACGTTTGTTTGTGGGTGCTTTGGTATATTTATGCTTAATTTTATATTTTTATCTGCCAACGGTTTCGACACCCTCGTGTCATTTACTAGCTTCCCAAAACTAACATAAAAATTGTACACGTACAGAAATGATTAGATATTATTTAGGGTTCATGGGGTTCATGGGGTGAGGTTTGTCTAGGTCTTGGAGGTGGATGACCAAGACACACTGAACCCCAAATTCCTACCCAACCCTTAAACCCTTTTCCTTCCCAGAACTCTCCTCTCCTTCCTTTCCTTAAAATAAAACCCTCCACAGAGTATCCCCAAAGATGACATAGGCCATGAGGAAATTATTTTCCTCATGGCCTGGCTCGAGCTCATGTAAAAAAAAGGTGAGAGCAGTGGGAGTGGTGAATTGTGGGGGGGGGGGGGGGGGAACGGTGGGAAATAAGGAAACATGGTCAACAATGGTGACTTACAGGGTGCTATTATTTTGTTGAATAAATTAATTTATGAATTATTTTTTTGTTTATTTCTAAGGCTTCTGAGGCGCACAAATTAAAATGTATTCGTATTTGGATGTTTAAACTAGTCTTAAAGTAGTCCACCACCTACCTCGACCCGTCCTACTCCCACTACCTTTAGCGTCACAACATACCCCAAGTGAGGATGCCATATTCTCACTGGCTTCAGACTCTTGGGAGCAGCTAAGACTCTTGTGCGGCATACATGAAAAAATGTTATTTAAACGTTTAGAAATGTAAATTAAATAACTTAGTTTACTTACAAGCTTTTCTACGCCATGTGTCCATTTGAGTTAGCAATCCATTTTCATTGAATCCAGGCTAAATTTAAACGGAATTGATAAACGCTCTACACGCCCAGTGTCTATGCGTTTGCGGGGTAAGCAGGGCCGTAGCTAGGGGGGGCATTATGGGCAATGCCCTACCTTAAAATACCTGTGCCCTACCTTAAGAAATACCATCGACTATGATAATATGCTAGTAAACTGTTTGTTCATAGTTTGATATTATTGAAAAAAAATACTACCTATAAGTGTGGCGTAGCAACATCTAACTAAACAACTTCGAATTAACCAAGGAATCATATCATCATTTTTGCATCTGTGGCAACAATAGGCTGCAGCACTGCTGTGTGTGAATCTACGTTTTCAACATTGACTGCAATCAATAGCCTTAGAGGCTGTCAATGGGTCACGAAAGAATGGCAGGCGTGGTGTTTCTAGCCTTTGAAAAGCAAAGAACTAAGTCGGTTGATCTAAATGAAGAACTTTGTATTTTTAATGATATTTCGAATCGAAGAATCCAATTGTTTTAAGGAATGACTGTTTATTATTTTTAATTTTGTTTTTATTCTGTAATTTCAAACTATGTTTGGTTCTTAATATAAACCAATGAATGAAAAGCCATTGATTCTGCAGTTACTTTTCTGAAGTTCATTGTTGGCAATGATCAAGAATTACCTTGTGTA
The DNA here is from genome assembly GCA_936435175.1 of Glyphotaelius pellucidus. Classification (NCBI taxonomy): domain Eukaryota; kingdom Metazoa; phylum Arthropoda; class Insecta; order Trichoptera; family Limnephilidae; genus Glyphotaelius; species Glyphotaelius pellucidus. Next base: position 12,687,495 of record OW386556.1, read on the forward strand.
CCAATACTTATTATCTACCTGGTGAAAGAATAGAAGGTAATCCTTAATCATTGTTAAATAACTAAATGTTTTGATAATCCAATTAAGTATTGCCTCACACGTGTACGACGAAAATCGATTCACCAGATCAGATCAAGTTACATTTTTTTCTTGCGCCTTACCTGTAATTACCGATGCCCTATCTTAAATTCAACACTGGCTACGTGGCTACGGCCCTGGGGGTAAGACGGGACAGAGGGCGGGGATTCTAATCTAGGTCCAAAACTTTTGATCTAAAAATTATCGGTGTGCACAAACACATTCAGAGGTTTTCTATTTAAAATGATTTGCCAGTGCCTACTTGCAAAATGATTATATTTGATGATTACGTTTAATGTTTTACGTTTTCTTCAATGCTTCCATACTTCTTATTATGATGTTCATTTTCAAACATTGATTGCAGTCAAATAATAATAACTTGTTGGAATAGAAAGGCAAATTATTTGTTCTCCCATCACAGTTCATCGCGAGATAATGATATAAGATATTTTAATAACAATGGGCTTACTGATGCAACAATCGCTGCACCAGTAGATCTGAAATGGATCACTCTAGACCAGGGTTTCCCAACCAGTGATCCGCAAGAGCTAGAATATGATTCGCGAAAGATTTCAAACTTTCAATATTCAATAACGCGAGGAATGTAAACGCTAGAAATATTTCGAATCTCATGTCTTCAAAATTTAAAATCGAGCGTCTTATTTGCACGGGGCAAGTAAGCGAAAAGCTGTTTTTATTTATTTTGTGTATAATTTTATAAGAATGAAAAAAGTTAGAATATACGAAACCTCAAAAATAGTCTTAGCCATAAAGGGGTACTTTTAAAAAATTGTTTCTTATATTCTTCATGGTTAAGGCATGCAAAAATATTTTTTGTAGTGGTTTACGCTTATATTTTTTGTTATGTAAATAATAATTTTATTGTAATTCCAGTACAGAGAAAAGCTAGTAAAAGCTTCGATTTATCCGTAGCATATTTTTTTATGTTCATAATGTAAACCGATTCTCGTAAAGATGAATCTAAATAGGATTTCACGTATAGCTTCATCTTAATAAGCGAGCTCAGCGCGCGGGTGGTCCCTGGTCAAGGAAATCTGAAAAGAAAAAACCGGGTACCCACCCCATCCCGTCTTGCACCAATCCCGTATCCCATTCCGCCCCCTTCGTTGCGGTAAATCGTCGCCTCAGTTCTTGTATGTTCAACAGACCATTTTAGTTTTTGTTCAATCTCCACTTTAAAATTAAAAATAGAGTATAAAAAAGTATAGTTAATCACTGCACTATGAATTATTTAAATTAAGGAGACCTTTACCTTTACGAAAATAGCTTTATCTTAAACACCTTTCATATTGTTTCATTGAAATAATGACAGAAAACCTTCTCTTCCTGTAAAATTTTCTAATGGTCTATTGAACATACAAGAACTGAGGCGACGAAATGTAATCGTGACAACATTCAGTTTATCACTATTGTACCTTCTGTTCCCTGTCAAAAAAATAAATGTAATAGTGGTCCCGGGTCAGAAAAAGGTTGGGAACCCCTGCTCTAGACCATAGGTTCTCAACGTGAGCGATAACGCCCCCTTGTGAGCGTTTGAGACTTTCAGGGGGGCAGTAGAAGACCCAGAGAAAATTAGGGTGCTTTGAGGTGGCACAGTAAGGGCATGGGCATGTAAAAAAATGGTCTGAAGAAGAAGAAAAAAACACCCTAATCACGTACTAATACAGCAAAGTAAACTTTCCAAAATTGGACCACTTTTTCCTAACATTCGTAAAACATTTACGGTAATTATTCAAAACATTTCAATGGCCATCTGTTTATTTAAAAAAGAGGCTATTGAAATGTTTTATCTATTATGACCGTAGATGTCTCAAATCCGAACTTCTTAGACTATTTTAGAACGATGTTAAAAATAAAATTTTAAAATATTTTTTTCACGCAGAATTTCTGATCAGCTGTATACGGTTAAAATTAAGTCCCTCTTCCGTAGATATGCGCCTTTCATTATCAAGTATACCACAGACAACATACAGAAATCTAAAATATTCTATGTTGACTCGAATAAGTACTTCTCATGGAGTTTAAAAATAACAAACACGAAGGATTCGCGCGGTAATCAACTTTACGATTTTTTTTATAAATCCTACAAATATGAGATAATCGATAAAATACAGGTTAATTCATGGCTGTATTCACTAAAATAATAAATCCGGCTTTGACGGCCGGCGTAGTCCAGCGGTAAGGCTCTTGACTAGCATTCCGAAGGTCGCGGGATCGAATCCCGGCGTGGCAAATAAATTTTATTTGATTCATTTGTGTTATTTCACAATTTATTCATTTAAAATTATAAATTGTATATTTGCGGCACGTTCCAGAGTGGAAGATACTCTCAGTATCGCCCTGGTGTAAGACCACCGTTCAGAATTGAAAAGTTGCTTGAAATGGCTTTGGCCGTATTTGGTGACTAGATCTGAATAGCCAGGTACTTCCCACCTTCCTCTTCCCCATCTCCTTCCCCTCCCCATTACCTTCAGCCTCACAACATACCCCAATTGGGGATGCTATAGCCTCACTGGCTCCAGACGGGAGCAGTTGGGACTCTTGTGCGGTGTTAATATAAAAAAGTAATAAGTTTTATGTCTCCATGTTAAAATTCGAAGGTATGATTTTTTTAATACTGGCGAAAAATTTAAAAAATGATCTTATGGAAATCTCGAGCAATCGAGGCAAATTTATTTATTTCGCGTGGTCGCTCCTGTGGTTATAAAGTCACCTAACCTCCGCAGTATTTATAACGCCTCTTATATTTGTATTATTTATTATCATTGTATACTAGAGCAGGTATAATGTATAAAAGAGGTATTATTGAGGGATTTAACCGTGCTATTGTTTCACCTTGTCAAGTATTTGTATCACACGGGAGGCATTCACACTGAAACCGGTGAAAATCTGAAAAAAATTGGTGGTGAACCATTGACTGATTGAATTTTAACATTGTCTTTGAAATTTGAAAGTCAATTATTAGCTTATGGTATAGAACCATTGCCGGGGTTATTCAATCCATCTTACGTTATCTAATCGCTTTGTAAACCGCCGGCTTAACTATAACGAAGCTGAACAGGCGCGTAAGAATCTAATAAGATAAGTTTATATTACTAGCCCGGCTTCAAACGAGTATATAGAAATACAAGACTAAACTTAGTCAGTAAGCTAGCTGGAACTACGACGCCAACACGCTTAGAACGGCATCCATTGCTCTGGTTTTCTCAGCAGCTGAATACTGTGCTCCAGTATGGGCTAGAAGCGCCCACACTTTCATGGTCGACGTTCAGCTTAATGCCTCAGTGAGAACTATCAGCGGAACGTTAAAATCTACTCCTCTCCCTTGGCTCCCCGTACTTGCAAATATAACCCCGCCAAATATCAGGCGAGAGATTGCAACACCGAGGGAATACAAGAAGGCGCTGCAAAAAAGCGCAATACCTTTGCACGATGATGTCGTCTCTTACCCGGCATGCCGCTTGAAGTCCCGAATACCCTTCTAGACAGAAGGAGAAAGACTCCTCCATTCACCTCTCACCCCAGAAGATAGGTGGAAGCTTGAGTGGCAATCGGCCAAGGTGAAAAATGGCCATCTCGTACAAGACCCCACTGAGAGACAGCCTGGGTTCTCATTGCCTTGCAAACTCTGGTCCGCCATCAATAGAATAAGGTACTCCCATAGCCGTTGTGCCCATACGATGTATAGAGGGGGCCTTGAAGAGTCGGAGATTTGTGAATGCGGTGAGGTGCAGACCACCGAACATGTGGTCAACGAATGCCCGCTCCATTCATTCCCCGACGGGGTTGATGAGGTCCACAGGGCAACGCCTGAGGCCCTAGACTGGCTCGCAGACCTAGATGTCCCCCTCTGACCCCCCACTATACGAAAAAACTACATAATAATAATAATATTTGGATAATTTCTATAGCGCCATTTTTGTGAAAAAATCACCTCAAGGGCGTCTTAAAAGTGGTAATTGAACAGTATTTTGAGTGATTTTGTCGCCTTAGTTCGTATTTGTCCAACAGACCATTTGAAAAATTTACAGGAGAAGGTTTTCTTTAATTATTTCAATGAAACATTATGGTAGGTGTTTAAGATAAAACTGTTTCCGTAAAGGTAAAGGCCTCATTAATTTAAATAATTCTTAGTTAAGTAATTAACTATCATTTAAAATACTTTGTTTTTAAGTTGAAAGTGTAGATTGAACAAAAACTAAAATGGTCTGTTGGACAAATAAGGACTGAGGCGACGATTTGTTGATTTTTCCCATTAAGATTCATTAATTACTTCTCGTCGTAACGAAAAATTGACAATATTTATGTCTTTGATAATATTATTGGCAGATAACATTTTTCAAAAATGTGTTAATTTAATTCGATTATATTGCTTGGTCAAATTTGCCTACAAATGGAGTGAATAACCACTCTTTTGGTGTTTGCTTTGCGTTGTTTTCGGCAATAAAGATGTATTTCCGACTTCGTTCATGTGGTTAATCACTTATACATGAGAATTTTTAGTCTAAATATGTAATCGGTGAAATCGCTTGTTGAAATCACTCTTGTTCTCTGTAGTTTTTATCACGCTTGACCCGAATAAATTTACATTGAAAATTATCGTTATCTTTGTGTTGTGTCCAAAATTTCAGCTTCAGGTGCACTTCTAATGGACTGTAAATACTAAAAATGAAACGAGACGAAATGGTATTGGCTGGAATTGCGTGATACTAATATGTGTAGGGAAAACAAGGTATGCAAGGAAAAGGGATAACCAATCACTTACCACTTTATCTCTGTGAAGGAGCACACGACACAACCACAATATAGTTATATGGTTCCATCGCGGTACGTCGAGGTTATTATCGCCACAATAAAACTATTGAATACAAAACGATATTATTAAATTCCTTTATTTAACTTAAAAACGAGACACAATCTCGTTGGTGTTGCTTCCAAGGTAGTTCCAAATCTTCTTCTGTTTTCAAATCAAATTTTCTCGAATTTTCACTATTTCTCTTGCCATTGTTCAAAATTTCAAATATTGGGGAGAGTTGAGGAGAGGTAAGAACTGGATAAATGACATCCCGGTAGGAACTAAGCATATTATCAAATTATCTTTGACTGGGTACATTCTAATGTACGTGTATAATACCCGAGTTTTTATAAATACTGGAATATATATATACTGGAATAGTGCAAACCAAAGCTAAGAACGGGTCGTTTTTACGAGTTTTTTTTAGTTATTGAGTTTGACAGCTCGACTGCCGGCCTCTGTGTTTCATCCCTCCTATAGCATGATTCTCTTCGACACCCATGTTCACTCCTTCCTCTCCTCAAAAAGACCCTCCACGCAGCATCCACAAAGATGACAAAGGGAAAATATTTTCCTCAGGACCTCCTGTGTGGAGTTAATTTTAAAAAAGGCGCGTGAAAAATCACGGGATATTATAGAAATTTTGAAAAATGGAATAATTGACCTAGTATAAAAGTGTGAATCTACTCGTAAGATTTTCTTAGTTCATAGCACCTACATTGGTTAGATTTTGACCTTTCCAAAGATTGGCCACCAATGATCCGATAGTTAAACAATAATAGTGTAATACGCTATAAATATATATTTCCTCTCAAACAATAGATTGTACCGCGAGTGAGGCTGGCATTTTCTGCACCTCTGCGCTCTGTAGCTTCGTATCACTATATCTACTATCATCTATCTATCTATCTAAACCACAGGTTCTCAAACTTAATTCGACCACCGCCCACTTTGAGATTAAAAAAAAAATCTAGTGCCCCCCTTATTTTTTAACTTACCTTTTTATATTACCATCTGTTTTATTGAAAATAGTTATTGTAAATATAATTAAACATGCATTATTATATATATATATATATATTTTTTTTTACATTAACTCCACACAGGAGGTCTTGAGGAAAATAATTCCCCTCAGGGCCTATGTCATCTGGGATGCTGTGTGGAGGGTCTTTTTGAGGAGAGGAAGGAATGAACATTGGTCTTGAAGAGACCCATGTTGTAGGAGGGAGGAAACACAGATGCCGGCAAATCGTTCCATTGCCGAGCTGTTGAACTCAAGAACGAGTCGAAAAAACGACCCGTTCTCATGTGACATATGTCAACCGTGTACATATGTTGGGCGCGCGTTTGGCGTGTCTCCCGACTATGCACCGGTGCCGAAGGGATCAATGACGCTAGTTCCTCAGAGCATCTTCCATTGAAATACCGGTAGAACATGGATAGCATTCCCACCCGACGCCTGTGCTCTAAAGATTGCAACCCGTTCGTTAAGATGGGAGAATCTATCAAACGGACCGCCCGTTTCTGCAGAGTCGGGGGTATTTTTCAAGTATTTTGGAGCTCCAGACCAGAGGTGGCTGCCAAATTCAACCGTGGGGCGCACTTGCGATTTGTACAGGGTAAGCAGTTGTGTACTATTAAAGTATCTGCGGGCCCTGTACAGTACGCCCAGTTTTATATATATGGATAGGATAGATAGGGTGTGGCCCATTTCCTATTTCTGATATCAAATATTATTTCAATGAGAGGAAATAAAACTCATGCCTTACCATATTTAGAAGTTTTACTAACTTTAAGAAAAAGCTTTGAATTTAAAAGTTATCGTATGTACGCTTTTGTAATTACTATGACCGTTTACGGTTACGGTAGGTACCGAACGGCAAAAAAAGGCAATAAACACACGTTCCTTTCGCTATAATGCTGCAGCTCTTTTTTACACATTAAATAATGGTGTGACACAAAATACGTGTGACTGTTTCTTCCAAAGTACTTTTTTAAATTTTCTTCATACGTGTGAGGGAGATGTATGATAATGTTTGTATGTTTCCTTTGTGGGGTGCAGACATACGTTCACCGCTTATCTTATTTTCGACTGTTATTATTTATTGTCTAAGAAAAAGCGGCAGCATTATATGTTTAACCCGCCAGTAGTGGCGCTTGGGTCGAAAAGACCCAGAGGTGCAGTACTTGATCCGTAATTCTTTTAATATTATTAGTTTTAGATTGCCACGCCTAAGTTCTTTGAAATGGCCATTTTGCCTACGCGTTTGAGCGGGACGGACGTGTCAAGTGAGTATGGGTATGTATGTATTATTTTCTTTATATATTTTTTAAGGAATTTTTTCTTGAGACTCATTTGTTGATAAAAAAACATAGTTATAATTGTTTTTTACAAATAAAAACATTCACTTACCTATGATTCCTACTTTGAAGTATTAAAAACAAAGATTTTCTAGACTGTTTTTTAAACTATGAGTAAAGTTGATTGTTTCAGTAAAATAAATAAATCTATTAAATTATATTACGTGTTTTATTGTTCAATTAATGATAAAGTTATAATTTGATTAAAAATATTGGATACGCGCCATCTATGGTGGTTGTATTATATTGAATTTACCTGTGACATTGAAATTCAGTGTATTCATGCATTTTCTTACCTCTGTGAAGCAGGTAATTACTTCCGACGTGAGTGTTAGTGAAAGCCAAGAGATGTCAGTCCTAGTCAAATCATAATCAAATAATTCACCCATAATTGAATTATTGTTGTACCAAGATTTCGGCACGTATTTTTATTAATTTGCAAATCTATATTTTCATTGTTTGAACTTCCTTCCTGTGAACACATGTTGGGATTGTGCACTTACCGCCTTGGCAAAAATCAATATTTTGAATGAAAACTAGTGTCGTTTTGTGCTGGACCTCGTGCAAGAGCTGCATTATCTGAGTGAGTATTGTTTTCACTTCACTTCACAGGATTTTGGAATTGCTGTGTAGACTGTTTTGTGTCACATAGGGAAGAGTTCAACTTTCCTTAATTTACATAGGGTAGTATTCCCTTGTGTCTGGGGCTATTTACACGCCCCTAAAATTTTTATTTTTTTTTATTTAAATCATCTATATAATGTCTGGGTCCTTTCTACCCGCGTGCGACTGTTGGTGTTACAAAATTAAGCGCGAGTACTGGCGGGTTTTAAAAACACAAGCAAAACCATCAGCGCATTTGATGTTTTTGAATTTTTGGAATTCGCTCACACTTCAATATTATCCTTGTACCTATATTCCATTTCAAAATTATCGTCACGGCTAGTATCGGTAGGGGATCTATGGAGATGTCGCGCTGTGTGAGAGAGATGCAAGAAAATGTTAACTTTTTCCTATGGAGGAAACAGACATACGTACATTCTGCAGGTACCTATCTCATCTTTTGGAAGAGCTGCAGCATTATAGCGTTAAGGAACATATATGTTTATTGGTTATGTTTTTAGGTTTTCACGGCCAAAAAGTTATGCCGTGTTTCGCTACCTCCTTCTTTAGCCAACGTTTCGGACAGCGTTACAGTGTCCATCATCAGGGCAGATGAGTAAATGATATTGGTGAGAGTGTTTACTTATGTGTGTCGAATCGATACCGTGCTGCCAGCTCCATTTCTCTACGAGCTGGTGTTAGAAAACATTCAGCATGGTTTTTTTGCGTTTAGCTTTGGTGTAGCCGTCAATTACTGGATACCAAGAACTATTGAGCTTAGCTCCGTCGTCTCTGTTAATATTGATGGGGTTTTTATGGATTTCAATTGCCTCCGTAATTAGGCGTGCTCTGTAAGTTTTGGGTCTTCCCAGGACTTCAGGAACAAATCCAAAGTAATGGCCGGTTTCGATTAAGTGCTCGGCGATTGCCGATTTGTCAGGGTGGCCAAGTTTACAAGCACGAAAGTGTTCCGAAATCCTTTTGGAGATCGTCCGCTCTGTCTGGCCTACATAGACCTTGTCACATCCGGAACAGCTGAGTTTATATACTCCATCTGTTTCCAGGGGAAACTTAGTCTTTGCCGACCTCAGTAGGTCTTGGATTTTTGTCGTGGTTCCGAAGACCGTCTTGATGTTCTCTTTTCTCAACAGCCTGGCAATTCTGTCTGTTACATTATGGACGTAAGGCAGGAAAAGCAGCGGTATCCAGTAATTGACGGCTACACCAAAGCTAAACGCAAAAAAACCATGCTGAATGTTTTCTAACACCAGCTCGTAGAGAAATGGAGCTGGCAGCACGGTATCGATTCGACACACATAAGTAAACATTCTCACCAATATCATTTACTCATCTGCCCTGATGATGGACGCTGTAACGCTGTCCGAAACGTTGGCTAAAGAAGGAGGTAGCGAAACACGGCATAACACCCCAAAAACAATAACAAAAATATATGTTTATTGCTTTTTTTTGCCTTCACGGTACCGTAACCATGAATTATCACGGTAACTATAAAAGCTCACAATCTGAAGGATGAATCTGATGCATTTCGACGAGTTTGTTAATATCAGGCTCGAATTCAATTAAAAACACGCGTAAGTCGTTGCGTTCAGTAACTTGCAGCCGATTTGTTTTTTTTTAGTTGGCAACGTTGCTACATCACTAAATCCACGTACACACAAATATGAGATGGGAATGCTATCATAGATCTTTGAACAATCGACCACAATCCAGGGTACAGTTGAGAGATTCGCTTCTGCTAAATTCCTCCCCCTAATTTTCTTTGAGCCTTCTACTGCCCCCTAAAGGCCTCCAGCGCCCACAAGGGGGCGTTATAGCCCACTTTGAGAAAGACTGATCTAAACAAAGCATCGCATCATGCAACTTCCCAACAGGCGATATAATATTATTTTTACTTGCCGGAGTAAAATGGCTGAGTTGATTCAAGATCTAATTATTAATTCATTAGAGTTAAAGAGCTACGGATCAATGATATATATCTATTATTTCCGATGATATTATTTTTCAACAAAAAAATATGTAGGTGTATATCACACGTTGCCACTGACGATGGATAACTTGATACGCGCTCTGTTTCATGTGTACAGTACTGATGGAACGAGAGTGAGTGGTGCGCTAGGTTGTGTTCAGTGGCGTGATGTAAAAATATTATTTTTGCTTTTAATTAAAAGAAATCATCTAGCAGTAAAATGACCATTTTACACATCAAAAATGTTTTAAATTAAGAACTACAGTGAAAAATATTATGGTTTATTTATTTATTTTAATAATTCCAAAATATATTGTTTTTGGTTTGAAAATTTGATCGCTTACAAATATTACAGTATTTGTAAAACACATCTTGGTCTATGCTATAACCGAGCAATTTAGCCTAGAAAGCCTAGAAAAAAGTATCAGGCATATAAAAAATGTTTTGAAGAGCAAAATCTCCTATTTACGAACCCCTTTTCAGGTATAGTTTCGGCGGTTTCTTGACAACTCTTAATCATGCAATGTTAACACCCCTTTAAAAAGTCATTAAAAGTTTTGAAAAAAAAAATAGCCCGTAACCTAACCTAACGTTACCAGTTTAGCGGCAATCCGAATTTCTATTGTTTTATAACATATTTCTCTTGAACTTTTTAAGTTTAAAAAAAAAAATATAATTTTTGAAAATACTATCTCTGTACATTAGCGATGTGTAGGTTCAGCTGTAGTGGGCTTTTGAACTCTGGTTCTTCGCGGGAAGCGGATACTACCCCTACTCCTTTTTTGGAATCGACTACTCCCAGATAACCCGGTCCAGGACTCGGACCCCAAACCCGGAACTCGGAGCCGGAACCCGAATGCTTCCACCGGCGGCGTGCTCGTGTTCGCGGTCCGAGCCACTCGGAAGTCGGGAGCAGTTCCCGGGTTCGAGTTCTTTTGCGGGTTCCGGATCCGAGGTCCGGCTCCGGCCGAACCCGTGCATCCCGCTACCTGCAACAACACCCAGTACCCAGTCCACACCCAAGAACTCGGACCCGGGATCTGCTCCTAGAACTCGAGTACTTTTAAAAAGAAGCACATCTCGGATACCTCCGGCAAAATGCAAACCATCTCTACTGTACATTTGCCACGCCGAATAGTAATTATATGAAACTAGCAGTTAAAAACCCGCTCCGCAGGTTTTTACTGCTAGGCCCTGCTGGCGGCTTTTGGTTCGCCCTCGTCCGATTGGTGTTGGTGACCATTTCATAAATCCAATAGGAACTGGTTCCAAAATTAGCCCGTTCCTCGTATCCACTGTCAACCAGTGATGGCTATTCACCGGGACAACGTAATATACAGCCGCTTGATACAACTGAGTATTACCGTCAATCTTTCCATATCCGCAGAGATACGGATGGGGGGGCACGTTCCTACGCGCCCTGCCGACGGAAATGGCGACATCTTGTGACGAATTCTTGAATTCAAGACCGAATTACAACGCTAGCTGTGTTTGAAATTCCACGTACACAAATGTTATTTGTGGCGAGACGCGTGCGGCGTGGCGTCAACATGCAATAGAAACTGGATTCTGAAATTCAACCACGCATTAATACTCTTCGATTCTCCCGATAGAAAAAAAATTGCAAAGAATGCTCTATCATCAACACATTTTTTCCGTTATTTTACATGCTTTTAGTTGGACTTCAAAATGGATCGAATGCGATAAAAATAGGTTTTGGATTCGTAACGATTATTTTTAAATATGCTTTAAGAGCCGTTTAAGTCAATTCTTAACTTTCCTTCCTACTAATAATAAGTATCTACCTAACTACGAGTGGGTATTATGGCAACAGGTATTGACTATGGCAGATCACGTCAACGATTTGACACACTACTTTCCTTTCCGAAGTCAGCTGCTATCAGCTATAACTGCAGAGCCCGCCAAGAGTCCGCCAACTGAAACGGAAATGCGGAATTTATTGATTAAGTGGTTCCGGAAAACAGGAATGAACCAGTTCAGCCACTTTTGGCTTATGGACCGTGTCCACAATGCGACCAGATAATTTATACTATCTCCTTGCAACATTTGAAATCACCGCTGCCAAGGTTAAACAAAGTTTTGTCGTAATTTAGCTAAGTCAATTACATGGGTTGTTGCAATTTGTGCATGTGCTTCGCCATTGTCTTCGTTTTAATGTAATTATAATAATAATGCAATGTGAATTGAGAACTCCAGTCCATTTTAAAATTATTTTTTTTATGAATAATGACCTTCTAACTTAAATAACTGCATTTTTATTTTTATAGTTAGTTTTAATAGTTAAAATAAATGTCAAAGTTTTAATTTTTCAAGATCCCCCGAAAACCACCGTAACGTCATCTGGCCCTGTGACGTCATCTGCCCAAAAGTTTTAGTTAATTTCAACAGATGTTGTCATTTTGTATGGAAGAAGTGATGAAACTATTCAATAAGTAAAACGTTATTTAGGTGTAATTATTTATTTATTATATTATATTTATTATATTGTTATATTTTTCAATATTATTACGAGAGATTGGTATAAAAATTGTTTGAAATTATTATTTTTTTAGCTTTACGAATCGAAATCAATATTAAGGAAACCGAAGCGTGAATTTCGTATGGAACTGGAATCAGCTGTTTGACCGCCGCCATTTTGAATTTCAGCATTGGAGCGTTTTATGGAAGCGGTGACGTCACGCCTCACAAATTCAATAATACCAACTTAACAGGGTGTTTTAATGAACTGTTTTAAAATGGACTTTTTAATATATTTTTTAAAACTCTATGTTAAATATTATTTAATAAAACTTATATATTCAGAACCAGCGTATATTGGTCTATATGAACATATTTTTTTAAAGCCATAATATTTTTCACTGGAGTTCCTTATTGTCAGATAAGTAATATGCTGCTCTGCAAGAAGCAAAAGTCAAAAGCAGCAAAATCTTTTGAACGGTTATGAGATTTTTTTGAGGCAATTGTTTTCACGTCACATCGTCATTTCATGACCTACGGTATCAACATTATTGTAGCTCGATTGGGAGAGTGTTGTCCTTGTAAGACAGAGGATCAGGGTTCAATTCCTAGTTGCTAGACCGTTATCTTTTATTTGGAGTGGCGAAGTCTACTATTTTAACATACACCAATTTAAAAATCGACCTATTTTGAATCAACCGTTTTGCATTTCTTCTGTCTGTAAATTTGTTCGTGTTTTCGTTTCAAGATGGTGAATGTTTTGATGGCTCAGTAAAGATTATTTTCTTAAACATGAAATCATCGTGATTATTATTATTAATTTTTTTTTAGCTCCACGCAGGAGACTCTGACGAAAATAATTTTCCTCAGAGCCTATTTCATCTTAGGGGATGCTGGGTGGAGGTCTTTTTAAGGAAGGGAAGGATAGGAAGTTCTGGGAAGGAAAAGGGTATGAGGGGTAGGTAGGAATCTGGGGTCAGTGTGTCAAGGATGGACGTATCAATCCATCCCTTCAACTGCGGTGCAAGGCGGTGGGTCGAGAGAGTCCGGCTGGAAAGGTCAACAGGCCTCCCTCAACCAGTCTCTCTCAATCCGACCCGCCACGCAGCAGCAGGTGGGAAGACGCATCCGCCGCCAATACCTGGATAAACCTCACCCCATGAACCCGCTAAGTCATCAAACGTAGCGAACCACTTAAGGGAGACCTGTGGCACAGATGTTGGTTATCCAGTAAATGGTTCCCGGGGCGGCGGTACCCATACCCGCCTATAAAATTGATTGATACCTACCTGCTTGAAGAAGGTTTTTAAAAATAATAAATTGTAATCGAGATAGGGGACGTTTCTTTGGACAAATTGTATAATACCTTATTTGAAATAAAATAAAAAAAATACGTATTGTTTATAATTCATAATAAAGTAGGTAGATAATTAAGTACCTGCTTAAAATTCTTAAGACGTTAGAGGAAATTTTGATTTTGATTTATTAAATAAGTCACTTTTCAGAAAAAAATGTATATCAGAGCCAAAATATGATTTCATTAAATGCCTCGTAAAAATCACTTCATGTTTTAAAAATATCAATCAGATGTCAGCATACATTTCTTCAATCGACATTCTGCAGTCGTCTCTATAAACCCCACAGAGATGACGGCAATACTATAGTCGGGCAGATGCAGCAGATGACTATGGTTGGAGATGTGGGCTACTTGCTATGGCGGATACGCGTGCCACTTGCTACAACTACAGATCTACAGAAGTAGTCACATTTCACTCAGATCGGTGCAATGGCAATGCGCTTCTTTCGGGATTTATTGACAGTGATATACCTGTATTACTGTATAATTTGGCAGTAGAAAAATGAGGAAAAAGTACAAATAAAGCTTAATAAAAAATAAGGTATCTACCCAAGTAATACTTCCTACAAGGTTTACTGATCTACAAACAACTTTTTCTATGGATCTAAATCATTGGTTGGCAGAATGTGTTGGGTCGTCACCACAGACCAAGTATTGTTTAATTATTTTGATATCATAACTTAACACATTTAAAAAATATATTTTAATAATGTGAGCCTCTCTCGGTACTTTACCCGTGCTGAGATTTTGAATATGAAATAATAAATTTAAATTATAAAATACGAAAAGGCGGTAATGACAAAAAACATCTTCAAATACTATAAGGTAACGTTTTGGGAGGCGGATATGGGTAACGCCGCCCCGGGAATCAATTGTTGGATTATCAATATCTCTGTCATAGGTCACCCCAAGAGGTTCGCAACATTTGGTGACTTAGCAGAGGTGCCCGGGTTCATGGAATGGGGTTTGTCTAGGTCTTGGCGGCCAATGCGTTTGCCCACCTATTGCATGGCGGGCCGGATAGCTGAGGGAGACCTAACCTGGACTTCTCCAACCGATCTCTCTCGACCCATCGCTTTGCACCGCACATTCATACGTCCGTCAATCCTAGACACATTGACCACGCTATCCACCCCTTTTACCCCTTTCTTTCCCAGAGCTTTCTCTCCTTCCTTTCCTTAAAAAGATCCACCGCATAGCATCTCCAAAGATGACATAAGCCCTGACGTAAATTATTATTGAATATAAAAACAATAAATGGATAATTTGTAGAACGCCATAATTTGTTTTTCTGAATTGATATGTGTATTGTGTGTATAACATGTGTATATTTTTTACGTTTTTGAAAAAATTGTAATATTGCCTATTTTTTCTGTGACGTTTTCCTTTGAATTTTATCAATGATTTTTTTTTGTTTCTTTCATTTTTTGTATCGAGTGAAAGATTGTCGGGTGCTTATTTATGGTGTCGTTGACCAAAGCTAGTGTGGGGGAGAGGGGGAACTTCTCTATTAGTAAATTTTGAGTCTGCATGATACGTTTTAAAATGTGGTTTATATCCCCAGGACCAGGCTTTTATTTTTCCAAGAGGTAGGACCAACCTATCAACGATCACGCATTTGGAAATAATGACTACACTCTTAAACCACCTTTCTTCTGAGATATACATTTTTCAGTTAAACTTAAATGACTTCAAGATTGCAATAAATATTATTTTAACGCAAGGCTGCGTGTCAACTGATGTAATTAATTAATGATATTATGTTATTCATTGTAAATTTTATGAAATGTAATTTTTTGAATCATTGTTTATCACAAGGACATATTTATTGCCCTAAAGAGGGAATTTGATAATAAAAAAATGAAAATCTCATCGATATATACCAACAACTCAAGAAATGCAGTTTTTAGTTTAGTGTGAGGAATTGCTTAGAATACCGATATCTTCTTCTTCGTGTGCCCAATCAATTGTAGGGGTTAACGTAGTATTTATTGTAGAGGTTTACGTAGTATTTATTGTAGAGGTTTACGTAATATTTATTGTAGGGGTTTACTGTAGGGGTTTATTGTAGAATTTATTGTAGGGGTTTACGTAGTATTTATTGTAGAGGTTTACTGTAGGGGTTTATTGTAGAATTTATTGTAGGGGTTTACGTAGTATTTATTGTAGAGGTTTACTGTAGGGGTTTATTGTAGAATTTATTGTAGGGGTTTACTTAGTATTTATTGTAGAGGTTTATGGAGACCTCAAGGTGCCGCGTGTGTGAGAGATGCAAGAAAATGAGTACTTTTTTCCTTTAGAGGAAATTAGTATTTATTGTAGAGGCTTACTGTAGGGGTTTATCGTAGAATTTATTGTAGAGGTTTACGTAGTATTTATCGTAGGGGTTTACGTAATATTTATTGTAGGGGTTTACTGTAGGGGTTTATTGAAGAATTTATTGTAGGGGTTTACGTAGTATTTATTGTAGAGGTTTACTGTAGGGGTTTATTGAAGAATTTATTGTAGGGGTTTACGTAGTATTTATTGTAGAGGTTTACTGTAGGGGTTTATTGTAAAATTTATTGCAGGGGTTTACGTAGTATTTATTGTAGAGGTTTACTGTAGGGGTTTATTGTAGAATTTATTGTAGGGGTTTACGTAGTATTTATTGTAGAGGTTTACTGTAGGGGTTTATTGTAAAATTTATTGCAGGGGTTTACGTAGTATTTATTGTAGAGGTTTACTGTAGGGGTTTATTGTAGAATTTATTGTAGGGGTTTACGTAGTATTTATTGTAGAGGTTTACTGTAGGGGTTTATTGAAGAATTTATTGTAGGGGTTTACGTAGTATTTATTGTAGAGGTTTACTGTAGGGGTTTATTGTAAAATTTATTGCAGGGGTTTACGTAGTATTTATTGTAGAGGTTTACTGTAGGGGTTTATTGTAAAATTTATTGCAGGGGTTTACGTAGTATTTATTGTAGAGGTTTACTGTAGGGGTTTATTGTAGAATTTATTGTAGGGGTTTACGTAGTATTTATTGTAGAGGTTTACTGTAGGGGTTTATTGTAAAATTTATTGCAGGGGTTTACGTAGTATTTATTGTAGAGGTTTACTGTAGGGGTTTATTGTAGAATTTATTGTAGGGGTTTACGTAGTATTTATTGTAGAGGTTTACTGTAGGGGTTTATTGGAGAATTTATTGTAGGGGTTTACGTAGTATTTATTGCAGGGGTTTACTGTAGGGGTTTATTGTAGAATTTATTGTAGGGGTTTACGTAGTATTTATTGCAGGGGTTTACGTAGTTTTTATTTTAGGGGTTTACGTAGTATTTATTGCAGGAGTTTACGTAGTATTTATTGCAGGGGTTTACGTAGTATTTATTGCAGGGGTTTACGTAGTATTTATTGCAGGGGTTTACGTAGTATTTATTGCAGAGGTTTACGTAGTATTTATTGCAGGGGTTTACGTAGTATTTATTGCAGGGGTTTACGTAGTATTTATTGCAGGGGTTTACGTAGTTTTTATTGTAGGGGTTTACGTAGTATTTATTGTAGAGGTTTATGAAGACCTCACGGTGCCGCGTGTGTGAGAGATGCAAGAAAATGAGTACTTTTTTCCTTTAGAGGAAACATATCTAAGTCCATTGTGTTTCTCATCTTTTGAAAGGGCTTAAGCATTATTGTGATAAAGAACGTATTTTTATTGCCTTTTTTATGCCGTCACGGTACTGTAACCGTGAATCGTCACGGTTATTTTAAAAGCGCTCATTGGCCACATTTTGACCATCGAGGATGTTTGCAAATTGGCCAAAATGTGACTAAAAACGCTCCAATGGCTAAAATTAAGCGCACCACAGAAAATATATTAAAATAACTATAAAAAATACATTATCAAAAATCCAAAATCATTGTAATGATTTCCTTTAAAAGTTTCGGCGGACTCTTTACTGAACGTACCAGTTTCCCATCCGGTAATATCACGAGAATTCATATATTATTTATAAGTGTTCGTCTCACTAACCTTCCTTTTCAATCTTTCGCTGTCTTCTCATCTCGAGCCGTAGGAGGCTGTGTTCCTTAAACGGAGCGGATGACATTTCAGCTCTTCTTATTTATACCGACTTTCATCCCACCTTGCAATATAATTAAAAAAAATCTACGCGAATTATTTGTTGTGAAACTTTGATGGTAAAGATATTTAAGTTTTTTAATACACCTTGCTTCACGCTGCACCATCTTTACCTTGGATATCTGATACTGATTTGAAAGAAACCTGATCGCCATCAAACATTGACGATTTGACGACCTGCGTGGCCAAGGGATAAGGCTCTCGACTACCGATCCGGAGATCGCGGGTTCAAATCCCGGCGTGTGCAATAAATTTTACTTGATGTATTTGTATTATTCCACAATTTATTAATTCCAAATCAGTATATTTTCGGCAAGTTCCAGAGTGGAAGATACGCCCTGGTGTAAGACAGCTATTGAGAATTGAAACGTTGCTTGAAATGGCTTTATCCGTGTTTGGCGACTAGATCTGAATAGCCAGGTACTTTCCATGACCATGACCTTCCCCTCCCCGTTATTTTCAGCATCACAACATATCCCAATTGAGGATGCGATAGTCTCACTGGCTCCAGACGGCTGGGGGCAGCTGGGACTCGAAAAAAAAACATACGTTATTTCGGTTGTCTGTGATAATGTGCGTGATTTGAAATGTTACATTTTAGGACGGGTTGTTTAAAAAAATTTGAACAATTCATCAAATATTTGAAGCTATTTTTCACATTCTGTGGAAATTCTATTCAAGTTCTGTTATTGTATCACTATAGGCCAAATGCTTCATAAAACAGAACTTGAGTAGTACTTTCACAGAACATTACGTTCAAATATGAGATGATTGTTCAAATTTTTTTAAACAAAATTTTCAAAATTGGAACTGGTAGAAATCGTATCAGACAAGCGATAAAGTAGGTACTAAAATTATTTAATTTATTAATAATTCCGTATTTGAAATGCGTATGTCAAAAAATATAGAATTATGTTGGCCAAGTCAAAATACGCCAAAAATTCCAACTGTTTCAGGCGCCATTTGGCTCAAGCTGCCTACCCCTTTGGAGAAAATACGTGATCTCTTGTTACATAGGGTTAATGTTTGACATTTAAGTCCAAAAACCTTGCCATAAACAATACTTTCAGGTAAAATATCTACATAACTTAGCCACACCGCGTTCCATCGAGACTTAACTTATCTTAATGTTTAATGCTGTTTATATACCATTAAGGTACCTACCTACTGATGCTTTGTGAGTTGTAGCTTTATAGTGTGTCTAGATGTATAGGTGGCCGTCCGTATACACACAGTAAATACACACTACTGAGTTCCGGATGATCAAGTCTACTGTGATAACTGAATAGATGTACACACTAGAAATGCCTTCCATATAGATCTCGATGAAAAATCAATGACGACACAGACCTTTTGATTAGAATAATGTATGTAAGATAATGTACGTAGCTTCAACGTCCTTCAACGTCCTTCAACGTACATCGTTAGTGTAGGTAGTTATATGTAGTTTTGAGATAGCTTAACAGATGTCAGTTAAGTAGTACCTTACTAGAGTGGCGATTGTCGCCGTTCGTTTCTAATACCCGAAAGGTTACGGAAATAGCCGATGATATGCGATCGGTAGCTGGGCACCTTCAGTGTTTAGTTCTCTTGCCTCAGAATTACACAGAGCATCCTTTAGAATGGACGTTTGTTCAAGTTAAACATTTTTTGTAAACCACACGATGACGTAAATAAAGTAACTTATCTCGGCAAACCTCGAAATTTTGTTGAAATATATCAAGTAATCGCACTCATTGGGATTGAAGAACGTAACAGTACACAATTTGTACAGGGTCAGCATTAAATGCTGACCCTGTACAAATCGCAAGTGCGCCCCACTGTGAAATTTGGCATTCACCTCTGGTCTGGAGCCCCAAAATACCCGAAAAACATTTAACTGTGCAGAAACGGGCGGTTCGTTTGATAGATTCCACTATCTAAACAAGCGGATTGCAATATTTAGAGCATAGGCTAAGCTGCCCTTGTTCTACCGATATTACAATGGAAGACGCTCCGAGGAACTAGCGTCACTGGTGCATATCGGGAAAAACGTCAAACGCGCGCCAACATATGCATATATATACGATTGACATTTGTCACAACAGAACAGTTCCCTTCCATGACTCATTTTTGAGTTCAACAGCTCGGCTGTCACCTCTGTGTTTTCTCCCTCCTACAACAAAATAATTTACCTCAGGGCCTATGTCATCTTTGGGGATGCTGTGTGGAGGGTCTTTTTAAGGAAAGGAAGGAGAGAAAGTTCTGGGAAGGAAAAAGATAAGAGGGGTGGGTAGGAATATATGTATACTTACTTGCCTGATATCATAATTATATCGCCAATCCATTTGAATTTCATAATGATGATGAAGCCCAGTTTTGTATTTGAAATCTAAGGTCAGATTGGACAGACTTTTAGAACACGAAATACGCCCACATCCCATTTCTTGCATTCTCTTTATTCTATGACTGTGATTTATTTTTATCTTAGTGTGTATAGCCTACTTTAGGATGACCAAAACTTAACAGATTTTAACAGATTGTTTAACAGATTTAACTAGTTGTTTAACAGATTTTTAATAATTCGTCAAATTTAATTTTCAAGTTCTGTAAAGGTTCTAAATAATAACAAAATTTGAATAGGACTTTTCTAGAACTTGAAAATTAACAGAAATTTGATGAATTGTTCTAACAGAACCTTATTGATTTATTGTGAAGAAAAATACTTTTTTTAAATTTTGTTATTCTCATCTAATCTCATATTATTCCGTCCGTTAGAAAGACAAACTAACATCCCTCATCTTAACAAACTGATTGCAGTTTTTAGAGCGTATTGTTAGGAATGCTGTCCCTGTTCTACAGGTATTTCAACGGAAGGTGCTTTCAGAAATTACTTCAACACCGGTGCGTAGTCGGGAAACATAGATGATTTTTTAAAATTGTGTCACTTGATGCGGTATTGTCCTTAACCTTAAAATGAACGACTTTTTCGTTTACCAAAGGATATTTCGGCTTTATAAGAACAAGGAATTTTCCTTTACATTAAAATGAACGACTATTTCGTTAACCAAGGGATATTTTGGCTTTACTTAAAGACTGTCATTAACCTTAAAATGAACGACTATTTCAAGGAAGATTTCGGTTTTATCAACGGATAAGGAATTATCCTTAACCTTAGAATGAACGAATTATTCTTTAACTGCCATTTCAGTTCTCTCGGATGAGAGCGAAAAAGACATTAATTTTAAGGTTCACGACATTTCCTAATCCCTAAGTAGAACCTTTCGAGCTTTAAGGGGGTATTCTAGTCTAGAAAAAAAAAAAATTTCTTCATATTTCCAAAGTTTAAATATTTAAAAATATCTCCATAAAAGGATTTTCCGAAATTCGCATTATTTTAAAAGTTATAACCATTTTAATTTCGCGGTTTAGACGGAATCTTAAATTTTAAACATCTTTTTCTCAAAACCACTTTTATCGTGACGGTTGACACGATACCTCAAGTTCTACTAAACCAATTTACTTGAAATTTGGTGTGAGCCTTCTTTATACATTACTTTACCGCATGAACCAGAATTATAACAAAATTAAAATTTTTACTATTCTAAAAAAATTCGGAAAGTCAAAAAAACTGGAAAAAACGTCTTTTTTTTCAGATGGCCGCCATTTTGCGAAAAATAATTTTTATGACTTCTCCGAGGTTCATATCATAGCTGCATGTGTTTTAATTAAAAATAAAATTGTTTTTTTTTTTCGGATAACTAGGAGGGTTGCAATCGTGTCAACCAGGGCGCGCCTTATTTTTGAGACCCCCCACTTCAACAGCCTGTAACTTTTAAATTTTTTCTTTTGTTTTTTTTTTTTTTTTAATATGTTTTTAAATGTTGAATAAATATTTGGTAAAATAATGGTTTCGAAAATATTGTTTGTTTTTTTTATTATTGCACCTGAAAAAACACCTACAATTCATGCTTCTAGACTAGAATACCCCCTTAAGTTAAAATCTTTCGGGTAGGTATCTACGAGCTGAGACATCCTGCCGAAATATAGATTGTTTTCCTCACAGACGTTCAAATTTTCTTAATTTCTGTTGAATATGTACATTTCTAATTACATTAAATCTACACAGGAAGCCCTGAGAGCTTTCACCTAGGATCTATGTCGTTTTGGGGGTGTTTAGGCGTTTATCTTCCAATATAATCCAACTGTTTTCAATATTTCAAGAATCTATACTCATCCTATATTATCATCAAAATCATCTAAGTACTTACCCATACGCATGACACGGTGTAAACTGTTTGTACATATCTCATGGTATTAAAAGTGAATCCCTCGCTTGTGTGTGTGCGTGTAGACTAGGAGGTGAATTCACCAACACATGCGCAACTCTTGGCTCAGGAAGGTATGTGAGCGTTTTACAGGTGTATTGCGCTGGTGTAGTGCGGTATGTGAGGTGTGCATGTGTGGGTTAGTAGGTAGGAGCGCCCTGTGCCGCGATACGTTGGGGCGGGTGAATGTCAAACATTTGTGCTGTGGGTACCCCCCCTTTTTAAAAAAAGAAAGACAAACATTCTCGGATTACGAACAACCTTACAATACTTGGAAATCTCCTACTACCATTATAATAAGCGAACATGTTGCTTGTGCAATGATGGATGAATTAGACAGCAGAGGAATTGAACCCAATGCGTTAGTCAACGCGCCACCGACCGGTAAAATTCAATCGACCGTTTTTTTTAAATGTTTTAAAAATACGATATAGTTACAAATTAAATTAAGGTATTACGAGTACCTACGCATTACACATGTTACGCAAATGAGTATAATGACGCGTTCCCACCTCATCTACTCAATGAAGATATAGACGAGAAAATATGAAGTAGATCAGTGAGTACAGGCTTTCTACACCATAGAATGCCCAATAGAAATAGAAACCTAATTTTGGATCAACTTCAACTTTCATTGTATTCCATATAAAATCAACCTTAGCATATAGCTATAAAGAAAGCGTTACAATTCTTTTCCATTTTAAAACGATTCGTTCTATAAAATAGATCATAGAATAGATCAGTTGGGTCCCATCTACAGATTGTGTTGGTAAATGGCTAAAATCTAAAAAGCCTGACAAATGTTCGACAAAAATAACAAAATTTAGTTTTGTTTCAAGCCAATTAATTTACGTTTCGTTTTTGAGCCGAACGCTGCACAGTGTTTCGTTTCATACCAGCTAGACGGTAAAAACTCTAACACCAATCAAGTATTATTACTCACCTGTGGGTGTATTTAATCCCAAATTGAAAAAAAAATGCTAATGAAAAAAAGTGATAGATAATATTTTTAATTTATGATGATATGCAAAAATATAAACCTATTGTACAAATGCTATGCTATGTTATTAATTTTTGGTCATGTGAAGTATTTACAAATTATCAGAAAAATAAATATTTTCAGCTAAGGCCACCTCTACTTTCCAACTATTTTTACCATTTGCACTTAGTTTTTTGAGTTCAAATATACGAGTACTGGACGTGTTTCTTTCTTTGGAAAACTCCGTGTCACGAACAATTCACGCCTGGAAATAAAATAACAAAATAAGAAAAAATAAAATAACAAAATAAGATCGGCGCAGGTTAAAAAATATCGAAACCGATTTGAATAGAATTTTTTTTTTGTTATTTGTTTTTGGGGTGTTATGCCGCGTTGCACTACCTCCTTCTTTAGCCAACGTTTCGGGTAGCGTTACAACACCCCAAAAACAAATAACGAAAATACGTTTGGCCGTGAACATCTAAAAACTTATCAGAAAATTGGTTGCTCTAATAAAAAAAATTAAAATCATCCTGCGATTTCGAAGTATTCTCCGAAATATATTATAGATAATTTAGAAAAAGAGCATATTTTAAAAAAACCACATGTTATTTATTATTTAATAAAATAATCCAAAACGGCTGTTATTATAGTATTAGAAATAAACAATACCTACTACATTCATTCTAAAGTAAATTCCATTGCAGAACCAAAATACAACACCCTAAACCCTAAACAATAAAAGTACCTGCTTATGAACACCCCAAAACGTCCCGCCGCAAGAGACGAATAGGTAAATGCAACTGAACATTTCATGCATTACTTATCAACCTTTGGGACTCTGATATTAGTTAATCCTTGAATCAATCACCCCAAGTAAGAACGCATTTTTCACACAGCTTATCTGGCAATACCCCCATGATAACATCGTTCAAAATTCCAAAGTTATTTATACGCCTATTTTGTATAATTTATATTTGTATAATCCTCAATGATGCTATTTGTATTAGGTGTTAGATATTATCAGCGCCTTGGCTACTTGGCTCCTCCTTGGCACTCAGCTCCTTGGCACTTGGCTCCTTGGCACTTGGCTCCTTGGCACTTGGTTCTTTGGCACTTGGCTCCCTGGTAAGTCGACGTCTGGAGCGGACTGCTCCAATTGCGCATGTACAGGGTCGGTCCTGCATCGCTGCCATATTCGTCACACAAATTTCTGTCCATTTAATCTTTAATTTACGTCCCACAGTTGAACCATCTCCGGGCCAGAAGCAATTCTTAATATTATCGAGGCCATCGCCTCATGGGGCCCGCGACTTGTCCCTCCAGCACCAACAATCGGCGGCACAACACAGCCAAGAGCCACAACTACCATCTAGACATAACCGACCAGTGCGGTTCCCTACGGCCGCCATCGCGCACGTCTACTTCCTCAGCTCCACCCGTCTTGGCGCGCATTCTCCGGTGGCCATTGCACAAATTCAAAAAGTGTTCCATCTGACATGACATGCGGAAGCGACATCCCTAATTCCGATATTCGAAACATTCTACGAAACAAATAGTTGAAGAAAATTAAACGGTTTATTTTGACACGGAACATTTCTCAGTGACCTTTTTGTGTGGTAACAGTAGTTTAAATTTAAAAATAAGCCGTGTCTTGTGACAAACTGTGTGTTTTTTGTTGTATTGTGCTACTTCTTGACATAAAATTGCAAAGTTCAAATAATTGCGATTGAAACAAATTGGAATAACTTTGTTAATGGTGAGTTTAAATTCGATTTTATCCTTTTACTTGTATTTATTTCAAGGACTTTAAACTTGTTCGTTGTGTCTCTACTTTTAGCTCTTGAAGAATTTTATATAGAAAGGTGTCGCTGACATTTTAATGCTTGTGGTTTATTTGGTGTTCGAGCACAAGGAACATTGCGAGAGAATGGTAAATGCTGGAGTTTTTATAGAATTGAATAACGAATATTATTCTATTTGTGGTTTTTGTTTGGAATATCGTGTTATTAATGGCATTGTATAGCGTCTATTGGACGTTGATCTGTTGGCGGTTCTCATTGATTTGAATAAATCCATTCACCGCTGATTGACTAGGAAATATCTTAGACGTCATTATAAGTTGAATTAATTATGATTGCATTTTATACAGGTGTGAGGTGATACACAGACACGTTAAAAAATAGTTA
Organism: Glyphotaelius pellucidus; assembly: GCA_936435175.1. NCBI lineage: Eukaryota > Metazoa > Arthropoda > Insecta > Trichoptera > Limnephilidae > Glyphotaelius > Glyphotaelius pellucidus. The sequence continues at coordinate 12,712,764 of OW386556.1, forward strand.
TTGTGGAAATGTTTTGTTTAAGGAAGTAATCAACTAATATTAAACCGATTCTCCGCATGGGTAGGCAGGGAACAACAATAATACAACATTATTTAAGCGGTTCATTATTGATTTAGGATTGTTATCAAATCTCAAGATAAATATTCTCTAATACTTAAAATGCAAATCAGACTATAAATTTTCGTCGTAAACATCTGGTCTGTTCACAGTACCTAACTATCTAACAGTCATAACATTCTTCATAGTGGTAGGCAGGGAGGATGGAATGCCGAACTCACAAAGTGCACACTCTCTCCTTCCTGCTCATTTTCACACTTTCCAAACCCTTGAAAATGTGGAAGTAGAAATGTAATTCATCGAGTAAATAAATATCATTTATCCAAGTACGCATCCTGGCTCTAAACTTAATTGCTGTATTTTTTTTAATGGTAATAACATCATCAACAAATAAAATAAATATCCACAAGTTTATTATCAATTTAGTTGATTTGAAGAAAGATTATAAATTTATACAAATATAATAGTATTTTTTGTTACATTTATGTATTTAAACAAACATATTTTTACATGAAAGACATGAAGGAAGTCGGTAGGAAGAAAAACAATCAGAGTGTGCAATTCATGCGCGGTAGAAGTGAAACCTTCAGAAAACTATAGTAGACAAGAGTGGGAAGTCTACGAAGTACCGCAAAAAAGGAGGCTGATAGGCTTCGAAGCACCGCACAAAGAGGAGATCGATTATACTATCTCTCTCGCTATTCTCTCCTATATATGTAAGCGTTTGTATCTTTTTAGTTTCGCTTTTTCGTTTCATCGAGTTTCAAATCACAGCGGTGCTAAAGAAGTTTTCTCTTCAAAAATTTAAGTACAATCGACTAGAACCGTTGGAGCTAAATATGTACATAGTTTTTTTCGTTGTTTATTTTTGGGGTATTATGCCGTCTTACGCTACTTCCTTCTTTAGCCAACGTTTCGGCCAGCGTTACAGTGTCCATCATCAGGGCAGATGCCTGGTGACCACTGTAACGCTGTCCAAAACGTCGGCTTAAGAAGTAGGTAGCGCAACACGGTGTAACAACCCAAAAATAAATATCGAAAATGCTTTTGGTCGTGAAAGTCTAAAATCATATACATTTAGTTGTTTACTCCTGGTCTACTGATATTAGTTCGAATAATTCAGTTTTGAAATTTAAAAGATTGAGTTAAAAAAAAATTTGCCCGTATCGGTATCCTACGTTTGAATTCTGGATTTTTGGGAGTCAATTTGGCTTTAACTTAATGAAAATTTGTTCTAGGTCTAGTAATATGAAATCATAACTGAGATGCTGTATTGCTATTATTGACTTCCAAATGGACGTTTCTATGTTTGGATCATTTATTCGAAACACCATCGATTATAAATATGTTTCGGAAACGGGTATTTCGAATACGCACATCACTAAAATATCCCCTAAATACACGCTACTTACTGATAGATAATTAATATAGTTTATATGAAGTGAAACTATTGATTTGTAAGATCGTGGTCAGGTGGTTCATTCGACTGATTGTGCAATGGGTTCGAATCACGACTCGATCAACACGATTCCGTTAGGCTTTTATACCAATTTTGGATTTGCAAAAAATCCTTTATAACATCATTGTAAGGCCTATGGCGTGCTGTCAATTCCGAAGATCTTGTTAATACTTACAAAAAAATTACTAGATATTTTTTGTGTTTTGGAAAAAATCGAATTTGCAATCTCCTGATTTAAAGTCAAATGCGTTATCCGTTTACAAAGACCGTTATAATCCTTCTGTTGCGAAATTTCACTATTGCCCATAAGTCGATTATGAGTGATAGATACTCTCAGTATTGCTCTGGTGAAAGACGTTCAGAATTGAAACGTTAGTTGAAATTTATTTATTTTATTTTAAATGCATATTTACAGTTATACCAAACCAATAACAAACATACATTTTATTTTATCAAGTAATAATAGCATTTTTGAATTTTTGAATATTTACTAGAAAAATATCTCAGGTATTAGTAACAGGTAATTCAGTAACAGAATTATTTTTCCGAGCGGTATTTTTAATGGTAAGTTTGTTCTGCATCTCGGAACAACAAAAGTTCTGGGTCTGCGCGCTCTTGTGAAGTTGTCGGGGACATAAAACTCAAATTTTTGTATTATATCGGGAATACAGATGTTTCCGTTTAGAAGTTTATATGCTGTTGTCAGCAAAGCAGTTTCCCTTCTATCGGCGAGGCTATTAATACCCAGCATGCCGGACAAAAAGGCTGATGGATATAACCAGGGATAATATCCGAAGTCTCTAAGATATAAATTTCTCAGAAACTTCTTTTGTACTTTCTCTATCATTTGAGAGTAAGTTAAATCTATGGCTTTGGCCGTGTATGGTGATCAGATCTGAATAGCCAGGTTCTTCCCTACCTTCCTTCTCCCCATCTCCTTATCCTTTCCACTCTTCAGCCTCACAACATTCCCCAATTGAATCGAAACTTCGCTTGAAACATTTATATATTGAAATGGTTTTAGACTGTTTGGTGACCAAATTTGAACAGCTCCTACTTGCTCCTACCCTTCGCCACTATTTTCAGTCGATGGAAATTACGATTGCCTAGTCTAGTCTACATAGTCCCACTGGCTCTGTAGAGACTTTTGACTTTTGTGCGGTATTCACATAAAAAATATAAAGTATGGCTCCAATCGATGGTGAAACAACGAACTGTTTAGGCAGCATCGCTTCTCACAATTATAAAAAACAGAGTGTGCAATTCACACGCGGTAGTAGTGAACTCTTCACAAAGCTAAAGTAGACAAGAATGGGGAGATTAAGAAGCACCGCACAAAGAGGAGACCGATTATACTATCTCATTCTCTTGCAGGCTAAATCCTGTAGATGTAAACGTTTGATTCATCGAAACCCAGTATATTTTTAAACCCTCCAGAAATAATGTAGAGTGTAAATAGTTTGTTTGACCTTGCCTGCGTTGAAAGAGCCTCGCGTTTCTAATCTTCATGGAGAGCATTTCTTCGCGTCCGTTGACTCCGACACCCAGTTAGAGCGGAGTGGAATTGGAGGTACAGTCTGCCAGAACAGAGCAGAGAGTGTGGCAGAGTTAAAGTGGGTGGCGGGTGAAGCTGCTCCCGGCTGTTCCGAGCCGAGTTGCCTAGTTGCCTGGTTGCCTCAGCGCTCTGCCAATAATTGTGATGCAACGGTACCTACATAAGCTGCTATTTTCTAAAATATCACCATCAAAACGAATACTGGGAAGAAAGAACTATAAAGGTTTTGGTTCTGTTCAATCGGGGACATAAATATTATCAAAGACAGGAATTTAGCAACGCAAATCATAATATTTTAGATGCTTTATTTAAATACTACGAATAGAACACATATTTGCCTTTCAAATAGTTGAGAATTTTTTTTGATTGGTGTTTTTATAACGCCAGAAAGAAATAACGTATCAGACCTACAAAAAACTGCTTTAAAGTTCAAAATCTCCTACTCTCGTCCTTTTCGGCTATGGCTTTATTGTATAATGTGGAAAATTAAATTCTTTGGAAAGTGATTGTAAAACATTTACATATCTGTGCCTGAGTTTCGCAAAATAAAATAAAACATGCCTTTTGCGGGTGTTTTGTTCGTGAATTAATCCGGTTGGTGTTAGAAGGGAATTTAAACCTTATCGCCATCTGCATAAGGAGTGTTATTGTTAGCGGACTGATTCTGAATTTTGCACGACGTGTTGCATCACATTAAAAGCCATTTATTTACAAGGTTGGAATCTTGCAATTGTCTTTTCAAAGTTATGTAATAATTTACTGGCTTTAAATTTTTAGAGAACTGAACACAAAAAAATAAAGGTTATTTACGAGGTAACACTTCGATTTGACTTAATTATTATAAAATGCTACTATTTACGTCGGGGAGATAGAAAATGTTACATTTTAACAACTATTGAAATCAATAATTTTAAATATCTTTCAAGTTGTCACAACTATGGAAGTTGGTAAAGATTGGGATATTGTAAATGACTGACTTACCCCTATCTTCTTGTTGATAAAAGTCATTCTTATGGCCTTGAGGGATACAGTTAGTATTCACTGCACAATCACACATAAGAGATTCGAAATTATACACACCGAGGTACCAGGTGGTCACTGCCCAAATTTCTTAATTAAGTCGATATTGAATTGTACAGAGAGATAAATTTGTTGATCACTGCACGGGTTAATTGTCTCACTATCTATTGTTGCAAAGGTCCACACGTAGGTAAATTGGCCATATACTGGATAGGAACTGGTGCTTGGATAGCAAATTAGGTGTATAGTTGTGTCAACACGGTCTGATAGATTTGGAAGGAGTTTAATGAACCTCTATATAACTTTACTGCTAAAAATCTAGAGATTCTTTGTCCAAAGGTAGTATCGCACTTAAACACATGGGTATATTTGGCTTGTCTATTTACTTTGATCTGGTTTTATGATTATGTTATTTGTTTGTTTTTTTGTGTCTTTTTTTAATATAATGGATCAGAATATTAATGGCATTGGTTTTTTTGTATACCCACTTGGAACGTCGAACTGTTTAAAGATTTATGTTGTTGACGTCTTTATGGAGGCCTTTAAAATGGTTTTTACGAAACATTTTATTTGATTTGATGCTGTTGAGCCCATCCTACTATTCCATATTCCACAGAGGTATAGATATACTCTCTTTAGATTCTTACTTGAAAAGATATTTAGTAATTTTTTAAAGATGTGTATTTATTTATTTATTGTTTGAAACATTTACAGAGTGTTAAAAATTATTACAATAATAGAATTGCCGTTGGGCTGTATGTATGTACATAGAAATTGACACTCCAATTAGAAATGTTCACAGCATGAGTAATCAATGTTTAGTTGTTACTAGACGGAAATGCTTGTAGTGATAACAGAAATAATGATAATCAAAATGAAATATAAAACATAGTAGTGTCAAATATAATACACAACCTGCAGAGAAAGAGAAAAAAGAAAGAAAGGGTATGACAATAAAGCTACATAACTGTTCTCCGCAGAGTTTGATAATTTGTTTTTTGAAATATGTGAGATTGTTTGCGTAGATATCCATATGGTCACATTCAATGTTATTATATAGACGACACATTTGAGACAGTGGATTGAAGTATGCAATATTGATATTAAATAATTCAAGATGGAATATTTTACGACTCCTTAAATTACGTCTATTAGGAACTTTAATACGAATATTGCTCGGAAAATGAGTGGTTTGAAGCTTATCATTATAATTATTGTAATTATTGCTCCACACTTTAACTACTGCTCAACTATCCTTTTCCTGTGTAATGAACGAAAACAAAATTAGTTTCAAATTTTCCAAAACAGGGCAATGAGAATAATACTTCGGCGAAATAGATTCTCAAAAGTAAATAAAATGTTAAAGGAACTAAATTGGCTAACCGTGAAACAGATGGTGACCCGGCACACGATGATATTTATCCATAAAATAGTGAACAACGTGTTACCAAAATACTTAAACAAAATTATATACAACAAGGACATTCACAGACACAACACAAGGATTTGCAAGGAAATCAGACTACAAAAAAAGGACAAAACGAATACGCAGAACAGTTTACTATACAAAGGGATGAAGTTATACAACACTCTACCAGAAACTTTAAAGGCCGCACCAATTGGAAAGTTCAAAATTTATTGTAGGAGATACATAAAACAAGAAAAAATATATTTTGAAATATGAAATGATATAATTAATTAGGAAATTGTAAACTTAAAAGTACAATTTACTAAAATAAAACTAATAAATAAATAAAATCATGGATAATTTTGTATAAACATATTAAGTCATCCAATTGTCTTCTTTTTTCCAGGGTTGTAAAATGAAATTGTTGGAGTCGTTCCTCGTAAGATAGGAGTGAGGAGTGGATGAGTTTTATTGGCTTTTTTAAAGTGTTTGAATTCCAGTAGCGCTCGTTATATTTAATTTATTTGCTCCAAACGTTGCGTTTAATGGCTGTGGTTGTGTTTAATGATCTCAACTGAATATCAAGATATTTTCTCTTTCCTTCTTTTCTTTCCCCACTTCCTTTAGCGCAGTCAAAAAGCCCCAGGCTTCTTTATCAAGTCATTTGCAGCAATCATCAGATCTGATACTGCTGGTTAACTCCGTTGGGAGGAAACTTCCGTGTGAACAATAATTGTTACAGAGTTATTCCGTCAGTTTCCACACAATCAGGAAGGCAATAATAACATTAAAAAGATTCCCGTTGTGAACGGAGCGATAATCGGAAGGATGCACTTGTATAATAGTGTTGTTTGATTGGAACTGTTTTTATTATTCTTGTATGAATTGTTAGGATGACCTCAACTTCCGTTAATATTGGATGACTTAATTTGATAAAGAACTAAAAGAATCGATTAAAAATATTTTAATTTACACTGGAGGAATGTTCAACTCATTTTCAAAAACTGTTTTTCCTATAAATATGGCGCTAGGAATAATGCTACTATTCTAATTAATCAAATTCTAAATTACAAAAGACAAAAGGTTTTTTTAAATTAGCTCCACAGGAGGCCCCGAGGAAAATAATTCCCCTCAAGGCCTACGTCATCTTTGGGGATCTTTGTATCATATTTTCATCTGCTCAGTTATAAAAAAATACCCAAGGTTAGGTCAGTCTTTGTCGACCATATTTTCTGCTTGTATTTTAGTTTGATACATATTTTCTGTTGGATTTTAGATTGACATATATTTTCTGTTTGTATTTTAGATTGATACATATTTTCTGCTTGTATTTTAAAATAACTTTATTTATTTTCGTTATTTGTTTTTGGGGTGTTATGCCGTGTTGCGCTACCTCCTTCTTTAGCCAACGTTTTGGACAGCGTTACAGTGTCCATCATCAGGGCAGATGTGTAATTGTGTACAATTTTGCTTGTGTTTTAGATTGATACATATTTTCTGTTTGTATTTTAGATTGATACATATTTTCTGCTTGTATTTTAGATTGATTTATATTTTCTGCTTGTATTTTAGATTACATATTTTCTACTTGCATTTTAGGTTGATACATATTTTCTGCTTGTATTTTAGATTTATACATATATTCAGCTTGTATTTTAGATTGATACATATTTTCTGTTTGAATTTTAGAATGATTTATATTTTCTGCTTGTATTTTAGACTACATATTTTCAACTTGCATTTTAGATTGATACATATTTTCTGCTTGTATTTTAGATTGCACGACAATCATTTCATAACTTTCTTCATCCTTTACAACCGTACTCTAAACTTGGCAAAATACCAGCCATCTAGGATTTCCTGAATCTTCGCGCAAAAGCGAGTTCTATAGGAACAACTTAGGTCAACTGGTAATCACGCAATAGTCAGATTAAGCAGGTATTACATGCTCCTCTGTATAATACATATACCTATATATACCTGTGTCCATGTAATACCTGCTTAGCCAACTTCGCCGAATGTCTGCAAAAATAACATCCAGATAACTGTAAAATTGGACTTTGTACTTTTTTATGGTCCTCTTGAAACTGGTGTTTTTTTGGCGTTCGCGTAGGCAGGAAAACTAAATATGAAGCGTGTTAAGTAGGATATTTATATTGGCATTATGTTAGGTTATGATGACCTTTATAGCGGTTTCTTTGGTAAATTAAGATAGAATTCGAAATAATAGACACGGAAAAATCTAGTACCTACGTATAATTTTTTGTTTGAATGAAATCTAAAGAAAGTTTGTGACCTTACCACGCATTGAAGTATTTTGTGGCGTTTTCCTTACAAATTAATAAACTACAAAGAAAGCGTTATCTATCTACCATCTATTTATCTTCTGTCTGTGTATATAAAGAAGAGTGTCTGGAGGGCGTGGCATTTTTTTTTAAACAAATCTAATTTTGCAAACTTCAAAACAAAGCAACGTGACTCTCTACAAGAGATTTTTAACAACCATCCCAACCCCTTATCATTTTGTTCTCTCAGCCATGTTTATACTTTAGTTTTAAACATATTCATTTAATTTGGGAGGTGGGTATGGGTAGTGCCTTGGGAAACATTTATTGGACAACCAACACCCCTGCCGTAGGTCACCCCAAGTGGTTCGCTACGTTTGGTGACTTAAAAGGGGTGCCCGTGTTCACAGGGGAGATTTGTCTAGGTCTCAGTGGTGAACACGTTTGCCCACCTACTAAATGGCGGGACGGATCAGGAGAGACATTTTACCTCTCCAGCCGGACTCTCTCGACCCACCGCCTTGTACCGCAGCTCTTTTTTCAATACTTCCTAAAGCCACGATTCATGTATTTAACGTAGTTATTTTTTGTTAAAGATTAAAGTTTTTTTGCCCCAAGGTAACATTACACTAAGCTTGTCTATTTGTTTTTCTCTGATATTTGCTCCTTTGTCTTTTTTGAGATGTGGAAACAAAATATTTTGGTATAGGCTTTTTTTATAATTGAAACTGTTAAAACATTTTTTTGTTGACGTCCTTACAGGGACTTAAACGGTTTCTATGATGCATTTCTGAGTTTTATGTGATTAGATGCTGCTAATCCCCATCCTGTTATTCCATAAGTTGTTATTGATGTAACAAATCTCTTTTCTCCGTAACAATGTAACGTTAGTACAAAAAGATAACAGAAAGATAATATGCAGTTTTTCTCAGCTTGTCTCTTGAGATAATTGAGATTTATCACCGTGATTACCGTGCTCCACCGGAGATGGTAAACTTGAACTGAAAACTAATCCGTAGAAATGAAATACAATAATATTATACATTTCGGAAGATGCCGTAATGTTTTTTTCAGTCGTCGAGATCCGAGACTGATGGCTGGCGGTCACTCAACGTAAAAACATAGTAAATAGATGAACACAATGATGACCACGTTTTCTACAAAAAGGTATCTTCGGTTTCTGTTAAGAAAAAGCCAACAGAGTGAGTGATGCTGCGATATTATGTTCTTTAATCTCTTCCAGTACCGTTATTCTACGAGATTAGTACTAATGATGGAGTTTTTACGTTTCGTTTATGATCGTTTATTTCGTTTGATTGTTTGTAGAAAAAATGATATAATTTGAAGTTTGGGGTAAAATGTCTTCCTCAACCAGTCTTTCCGAATCCGGCCCGCCACATTTTGATTGTTGCAGACGCATCCGCTGCCAAGACTTAGACAATCCTCAACCAATGATCGCGGGCAACTCTGCTAAGTCACTAAGCATAGCGAGCAACTTTAGGCGACCTATGGCAGAAGTGTTGGATATCCAATGAATGGTTCACGGTACTCATTGAGCTCACCAGCATATATAGAAACCTTAGCGGGCGTGCGCACAACAACTCACCAAAGTTTCATCACAACCGGATATATGAAATAATTTCATAATTCCAGAACTCACTTTTATATACAGAAACCAACGCGGGCATGCACAAATCAAATGCCCAAAGTTTCACCACAATTCGATGAATGGTTTAGGAACGCATAAGGGACGAAAAATAAAACATTCATTTTTATATATTAAGATTGCAGGCAATGCTGTAGGTGCTATATTTTTAAAGAAAAAATTCTCGAATACCTTGTTGGAGGTAAGAGTGAGATCAACCTTAGAAACAAAGTTAGAGAAAATATTATATTATTTCCTACAAGAGACAGGAATGTCTTATGGGTAATGAATCAAATATACCATTTTCTGATTTAGAATCTGAAATCACTTAGTTTATAAAGTGCACCTACCTGTCTTACTAATTGGTTTATTATTAAAGATTCCAATGAAAAGAAATTTCACATAACGTTCCACTCGAGATACTGCGAATTCGAGAACACAGCTTCGAGCAAATAATTGAATTTAATTATAAAACAAATGGTGAATTGAAAATCACAATTCGTCCAAACTAAATAACATTTGGCTGGTAATTGTTATTAGAAGATGCACCCAAAATTAATTAGACAATTTCGATTTACAGCCCTGCCTATGAAAGAACACCTCCCATTATTATTTAAAAAAAATGTCTTTAACTTTCTGCGATAGAACTGGCAACATTGCATTTTGGTACACTGGGCGATTCTGGCGCATGCGCCGTGCGCATAATATCAGTTTGTTTGAGCAAAATGTCAATTTCTGTTTGTACGTGTCCGGTTTATCATGTCAAGATGGTAGTCGTGTTTGATAGTACCTTCTTATTCCGTCAGAGCACAAGAGCGACATTGTTACTGTTTCGAACTGTCAAATTGGAGTAATTAATCAACATTACATTGCGAAGTCTACTGTTCACTGCTGGTAGAAAAATTGTGAAAATAAACTATTATGTTGTTGACTATCACAATGAAAGTACTTACTCACAGCGTTCATTTTGTGATGTTGGTAGATTCCTTAATTTTTAAGTGACATTACCATTGTCTTTTTTTTCTTACTTTCCCTTCCAAAGCAAAACTCGAAACAACTTGTCTTAATAGGAAATAACCAGACAAAACCGGAAACATATCATTTTTAAATCAAATTTCAGACGTATTGACTCTTTTCCACATAAAATTAGAAATTGATTTCGAAAGACTGTTTTTTTTTTTATCTAGTAAAGCTTTTTTTAAATTTTGATAAAATATGTTTATTTTTAGTACAATAAGGTTTTACCGGAGGTCGTTGGCAGATTTGTTAAATTTTCAAACAAAATTTTGTATTATACAACATACATTTCAAATTATATAATCATGCAGTAAAATAAATCAATAAATTATTTGGGAAAGCTGCTTTTCAGAATTTTAATTTAAGTTCAAATAAAATCATTAAAAAAGATCCGCGCCCTTGTTTTGTGACGAAAATACTTCAGTTTGTCTATTTATTTACGGTCTTACAAACTAATATATTTAAAAATAAATAAACATTCTTATTTTGCTTAGAAATTATTGAAAAATTATAAATACTTATGATCAAAAAATAATTGCAAAAATTACACAATTTTAATAGTTTTATCATCACGAGTTTGAGCATTTTTGAATGTAGGTATTTATCGAAGCAAATTTTGATTGAAATAAAATGATATTGAGTTATTATGTTAAAATGCTGGTATGGAGAATAATTAATTATGGCGAACAGCCATATAATCAACAAAAAAAACTAATTTTACCGTTGGCAACACCACGACCTAGCGATAGGCCGGGTGGACAATTTCAATTTCTGCAATTTCATTCTGTTGTTTACGACCCGACCTTGCGGGTGTTATAAATCTCCCCTAGTGTAACGCGACTACTTTCTACTCGGAACCGTCCTGTACAGTTGCAAGGGTACGATTACAAGATCATCGTTCGACGAAATTTAAATTCTCGTCCGCTGGTTAATGGCTCTTAACCGTTCAACTCTGATTTTATAATATTTTTAGCTTAGCGGTAGACAACTTTGCAGGAGACAACTTATGCTGATTGCGCAGTAGGCAAAGGCTTTACGTCATAATTAATGCGCTTTCAACAAGTGCATTTTTATACAGTTGTGTGTGAACTCAAGTAACATATTAAGGTAGTATTTCAACTCATAAGAGTACTGACAGAAACTGTAATTAGTAATTATGTACCTTTGTGTTTTCTGCATGCATATAGCATTAACATAGCCGTACTCAAGGAAACCTTGAAATTATGACTAGCAAATGTCACGGTTGGAATTACTGAAACTACAGTCCTATCCGGGGCTGCATTTATCAAAGCGAATAACACAACATGCAATGAGAATAATTATCACTGTACGCACGTTATAACTACGGTTTAAATTAAATTAAGATATGATTTTAAATTTCACCGCCACTGATTTAGTTTTGTAGTATTATGACAGGTAAAGCGCGTTTTCATTTTCATTTTATAAATATCCCCCAACAAAAAAGCTACTAAAACTTAACCTAACTTAACCTAACCTTACCTAATCTAAAATGGGACAAAAATAATGCAGACATCCTGTAAACACTATAAATTATTGTTCAAAAATAGTAAAATGGGACAAAAATATTACAGCAAACAATAATTTATTGTCTTTTTTAGGATGTCTGTATTATGTTGTCCCTTTTTTGTTAGGTTAGGTTTTCAGCCTCGATTACATAGAGCGAGTTTACAAGCTACTAGCCGGTAAGTAGCGGGTGAAACGGCGAGTGAGATTGTCATGATGACACACAAAACTGTCTACTCGCTTAGTAGCGACAGTAGCAGCTAAAATAACGATTCTCGTGCGAACCAATTCGGTCGACATTTAGTAAAAAACTTGAGCTGGCTGCTAGCGCCACACGCTAGCCAATAACTGCTCCCGCCCGAACTAATTCTGACAGACGAAATCAGCCGTTGGTGGGCCGCCATCTTTAGGCAAACACTAGCGAGTAGCGAATAAAGTTGACCACCTTTCGACTTTTTTTGTGGATTGTCCACAATCTGCTAGTTAGCAAGTAATACGATGACACTGAGCGAGTTTACTAATAGATAGTGAATTTCCCAGATAGTAGCTTGTAAACTCGCTCAATGTCATCTAGGCTTTAGTAGATATTTTGTCCGAGGATATTTTGTCGGGGGATATTTTGTAGCGGGATGAAAAGTCGTGGAACCATTATGACGTGTTGCGCTACCTCTTTCTTTAGCCAACGTTTCGGACAGCGTTGCACTGTCCATCATCAGAGCAGATGTGTCACACATAAAAAAATTTCCTCAGGGCCTATGTCAACTTTGGGGATGCTGTGTGGGGTCTGTTTAGGAAAATGAAGTTCTGGAAAGGAAAAGGGTATGAGCGACGGAGGTATGAATCCATCCCTCCCACTGCGGTGCAAGGGAGTTGAGAGAGTCCGACTGGAGAGGAAAATTTACTTTGTATCGAAGGCTAGTACTTACTTAAGTAGCACATCTGAAATACGTAGGCACTTTTCCCAATCAACATTAAGTTAGTTTGAGATTGAGAGGGACTTGTTCAGAAATTGAATCAGCCTCGTTAGAAGTTAGAAATAAAAACACTCGATCGTTACCAGTTCTCTCATTAGCTTAGTGTATCTCGTTTGTCCACTTCTCCGGATGAGCGAACGTCGAGAAAACGCATGTCGGCAATTAAAGTGAGTAATCAAATGCCTGTCAAGGTCTCTGAGAAAATATTTAATGGGGTCGGCCATTGATTAGATATATTTCATTTATTTATTTAGCTGTGGAGTGAAGCTTCAACATTTAAAACTGATACTTGCCATTAGAGAAGAAATACCTAATATTTTTTGACGATAGGTGCTAAAACATTAAGAAATGGCAAAATTTTGAATATTAAACTTAGGAAATGTTTGAAACTTTCAAAATACCTTCTTTCCAACCTAGTGAATACAATAATAGGAATAATAACTGGATTATTACAACCACATGATAATACATCTGAAAAGTTTTTTAATTATTACAAAAACTCTTACGAAATTGTCACAATTTGAGAACGATATTTTGCCAGCCATCGATTGTTATATCAAAATTTAATTTTCGAATAAACTCTTTAAATTAATGAATTTATTCGTAGTATCACCTATGGTACTAACCAAAATCGAATACTTTGAATGTAATCCAAAATTATATTTACCATTTATTATAGGTACCAAATTTGATTAATTGTTTTTATAATGTACAAAAACGAATGTTTGTAATATATGAATAATTAAAATTTGTAAAAAACAATTGCAATGGGTGGCACGCGAGCTATTTGAAAATCTGAATGTACCGGGACTGAATATATTGAACGCGGGAGAGGGAAGGGGATCGCAGGAGGAGGGTTCGCGGGAGAGGGGAGAGGGAAGTTTGGGAAGATAGAGGTGGAACGCGCGATGGGAAGGGGACATGGGAGGGAAAGAGGAGGTGGAAGGGAGGGACGAATGGGAAAAGTCACGCATGGAGAAACATTTCTTTATTAGTGGCATTGCATGCCGGGAACTCGCTAGTCGGTAATAAACACATAAGAAATAAACATGCAACTTAACGTGAAACAATGACAGCTGTCAAATAATGTCCGCCATCTTAAAACTATACGAAAATTGGTACAAAATATAGCATGTCTTTAGCGGGGCAATCAAATAAAGTTCATACTTTTTACGCAATAAACACAATTAGTCTTTATTTGGAGTAGATACAATCAATTTGCAAGTATGACACAGTTCAGTAATAGTAAAACAGTACAAAAGAATAACAATAGCTTTATGGATGCTTAACAATACATAACCCAAAAGAAACTTAATTGTTCCACTACTCGTTAAACCTTTTGACAAAGGGGTTACGAGGCTATTCACTCTGGATTTGCTGAAAATATTTCAGTCCTGCAAGAGATTTTTCCTTGAAGATGCGCGGGTAGGACCGGAAGGCAACGTAACTTTCTTGAGTTACCACATGATCTTATATCGGTTATTCCAGCTGTGACAACTAAGCAGCAGGGTGAACCAACCAATAACATCTAACTAATAATATCCCTCTGTTAATAAGTGACGAAGCGACGCCAGAAGGAAAAGATATTCGAGATTGAATAACTCTCAACATCGCTCGAAAAGAATTAGATTTATTACTTGTCCTTTTTTCATCCCGAATTCATACGAAAAGACGACCTATGTGGAAACTGAACGATAAATTATTGCATCGCGTAGAACGTCTATAACGTAAATGATGAAGTTGTAGCAACTGACGAATTGGTAGCAAACATAGAAATTTAAATAGCCATATCTTATACTTGACAGTAAACAAATATGATTAGGTACTTACATAAGTAATAATTTCAGTCTGAATGATTGCGAATATATTTTTATAAATGATCGTTTCTTGTTACTGTTGTAATAATAAATCTTACATATAAAAATTGATGCAACAATTCAATTGGGAGACGGGTACGAGTACCGCTACACTGAAACCATTTATTGGATAACCAACACCATGCCATACTGGTTCGCTGCGTTTGGTAAACTTGTAGGGTTTTTAGCAGGGCAACTTAGTTTGGTAAACTTAGCCCGGGTCGATGGTTGAAGTTTGCAAGGGTCTTGGTGGTGGATACTCTTGCGGATCCGCCCACCTTCTGCGGGGCAGGCTGGTTGAGAGAGCCCCTTTGACCTCTCCAGCAGGACTGTCTCGGAATATCACCTTGCACTGCAGTGGGATGAATTCGTACGTCCACCAACCAACCCCTACCACATTTTTTCTTCCCAGAATTTCCTCTGCTTTCTTTCCGTAAACCTCCCCACCACACAGCATCCCCAAAGATGACACAGGCCCCGAGGGGAATTATTTTCCTCAGGGTCTTATGTGTGGAGTTAATGTTAAAAAAGTCAACAATAAAATACACACCAACACTATTACGCATTGGAATCAATGATTTCCTTATAATTTGTGTGTAAAATCTGTCAATAAGAGCGATTATGAACTGTTATGAGACACCGGGTCAAGAAAAAACCGTTACATAAGGCTTAGATATGTACACGTTCGAGAAAGAGAACGTAGAAAGCAAAATACTCTGCGTTAATTGCATAATATGTGCATTTCGTATACGATTAAGATCGGTTATCTAAGATGTAGCATACGATGTGTTTTCTTTGGACATAACTGGAAATGTAAATCCTTACGATTCTAGTATTTTCCTGCTGAGATTTCTCTTGCTAAGATTAATATAATAAATAAATGTAATGCGTTATGCATGATGATTTATATTTTGTTGACAACCATTGCACAAGTAGTAAAATGACTTAATCTAACCTACCAATTTGAGAGGCGGGTAAGGGTACCGTTTATTGGATAACCAACACCCCTGCCATAGCTCATCCCGAGCGGTTCGCTGCGTTTTGACGTGATAACGTCTTATAAATTGATGCTGCACCGGCTGCGTATTCGAAAAAGCATGACTCATTGTCACGTTCCGTTCACGAGCCTAGCGTGCAAGCGAGCGGGCGGAACAGGCGGAGAGGCACGATCGGCCTTTTTTGGTTTCAGTCGCTCATGACCTGTCTAGCGAAACGCTACAATCAGCACAAAATATAATCTACGGCGCAATATATTTATTTATCGACTTCCTAGTATAAGTCGTAGGAAATATAGTACTAAGTCCTATATTTCCTTAGCACGGTAGGTACTCTCTTAATCTTTCGTTATACAGATTGAAACTTATTTATTGTTAGCAGGGATGCCCGGGTTCATGGGGTGAAATTTCGTCTACGTCTTGGTGGCGAATGGCCTTTACCCACCTGCTGCAACCTAGACCTCTACAGCTGGCCTCTCTCGATCCATCGCATTGCACTGGAGTGGATTGCATCCACCGCATTGCAAGGGATGGATTCATACGTCCGTCACTCCTGGACACATTCTTCCCCAGACTCCTACCCACCTCTCATCATTTTTCCTTTGCGCTGAATCAATTCTTTTACATAACAGTTGTACCAAGGGCCACACCTTGATAACCACTTATTTTATTTATTCATATACGCCTTGAAGGCTTTTACAGAATCACGTTATTCAAGTTACACATGTTATTCAGGAGTATAATTGTAAGATTGAAGTATATAACATTATAAACTGTACTTTAAGGATACGAACAGGTTTAATATGTACATAGGTATGTAGTTTCGTTATCATTAAAATTGTACAACGGAGTTAAAAAGTTTACATAGTGTAATAATGGTAAAACAGAAGAGTGCTTAATATACTTAAAAGTAGTTATTGAGGAACGTGTAGGTATTTACTATGTTGATTTTATTATTAACTTGATCATGAATAAATTGTTCGAAAGCAAGTTTTTCAAGAATTCAGCAAAATTAACGCAGCAATAAATAGTACCTACACATAGAAGAAAATAAATAAAAAATACATGAGTTGTAATATCTTGAAAAGTTATACAGATGAGTTCAACAAGTGTATAGTGTGATAGTAAAAAAGTAAAAAATAGTACAAATTATGGTACAAAAAGTACAAGATAATATTAATACAAAAGAGAGAGGATAAAAAGGTAAGTACTAAGGTAATCTTTGTATACATAAGTATTAAATTTTGTTTTTATTGTGAACATGAAGAGACCATCGATTTTAATTTAATCATTAATATATTATTATTGATAGGGCACCAAGATTTAAATAGAAATTTAAGTCAATGCGAGTTAGTTATTATATTTATAACAATAAATACGAGAGGATTGTTGTTAATTGTGTTCTTATTTGGCTACCTTTATTGTTCACATATTTCATGTTTTGCGATAATTAATAATTTGATAAAGGTGCAATTGATTGATATTTATGGCTTTATTTTAAATATTCTAATATACTGAGTTTGAATTTAGACACAGATTGGTGACGATAAATGTCGATTGAGTTGTATTTATTTCCGAGTAAATGGAGTCTTTGGATGGGAGAGTTTATAAAATAATTATTAGCGGAATTGGTAACAGAATACAATGCATTCGACCGAGTTTCGCGAGTAGGTACTCGCAAATTAATAAAATTTGTCAAATCGAGGGCGTCCAGTCTGCCATTCGAAATTTTGAAAAGACAAACTAAATCACTTTTTATGCGCCTTGATGTCAAATCGGTTATGTTAAGTAATTCCATTAGGTATATATAATTAAGTTCTTCAATCGGTATACCCAGTTTGTAGTTAATAAATCTTAAAAACTTATGCTGAACTCTTTCAATTTTTTGTTGGTGGGTTTTATATAACATTATATAATATTATCGGTCATGTTTATTTATCTGTAACAATTACGTTGAATCATTTTTTTGTACATAGCCGCACTTTTCTTACGTGTATGTCCTATCTCATATCTCTTAGTCCTTTCTTCCATAGGATTACGCTAGTTTCCAATAGTTTCCAATACTCGACGATTTAAGTGTCTTAGCGACTACCGCCATATATTTGCGCGAATTTTCTAACACAAGGATATATTGCCAACATTTTGCAAACACTTCGGCGACGCCAGTCTCCTACGACCCTTCATGTAGTCGAAAATTTAAACATGGCGTCAGACATTTTGTAACAATGCGTGTGCTTTAGATCAATGTTAGGAACAAAACAATCAACACCGAATGCAGCATATACATAAAATTGACAGCTACAGCAACTGTTTGGTTGAGAGTGAGGTTATGAAAGAATTCTAGTTTTAAAATTTCGAGAGTTCAACAATGATTGGTAGAGACGCAAGTCTCGGGATTTCAGTAGCGATGTGTAAGGACTGTGCGCGATAAGTTGTTTGCGACTAGAGTACACGATATGGGTATCTATCGGATATTTGCGTAGCCCTGTAGAAGAAGGGCGTCCCTGTCAGCTACCTCGGACTAATTGCAGACCCAGCCTCTCCTCGCACAGTCTTTGTACTTGCTTTCCCCATCTCTTGGGCTGTGTATACACATGACAAATTTACCGCAAGCCGAGCCACGAATTTGCGGTTTCTTCGTACCTTTTCCATAATTCTTTGGTTCACAAGTTCGGCTCGCGTGTGTATACGCAATCTTAGAGTTGCAGGGGTTTGATACTTAACACAATTTAAATAGTTAAGTTTCTCGTTCGATCCCCTTTTGTGACTCCTACTAATTTATGACTAATAGTACTAACTAGAGGAATGAGCGAGCACTGGACGTTTTTGAAAAGAAAATTTTGAGGTGTGTATTCGTACCGGTTCTAGAAAATGGATTTTGGCAAACATTATAACAACGAGCTCTATACTCTGTATAAGGAGCTAAACTTCACAAGATTTATAAAACTAGGAAGACATCAGTGGCTGGATCATGTGGAGAGAATGACCGAGCATCAAGCACCAAAGTCCCTGCTGAACTCAAGACCGATAGGACTAAATAACCTGGGAAGGCCAAGATTAAGATGGAGCGACAACGTCCACAAAAACATATCTTCCTTGGAGCTTCTAAACTGGAGAGAGCTGGCACAAAACCGAGATAAGTGGAGGAATATTCTTGAGGAGGCCAAGACCCACCAGGGGTTGTAGAGCCAAGAGACTATGATGATGACTAATTTACGACACCTACGTATTAGGACGATTAGCTAAGGTTGATTGACATTACATCAAAATAACTACATAATATTATTAGGTGTTGCTACTGTAATAATAATATTATCATTGTCAAACCATTTCCCGTTAATAACGCGTTCTACTAATGCCATTATGGTCATGTTTGTCAAAAGCATAATTCAATTTTATTATTCGAGATCACTTAAATGGGCGGTAGCCATTTACGAATGCGTTACGCATAATAAACAGCCATTTCGTATTGCCACAGGAATGATAATGATTATTGCAAATTGCTAATCAGTACGGTATTTAAATAAATTGCTCTGAAAATGCAAGTCTGTTTGTTAGTTCATTGCATTCAAGCTATGCTACCAATTGATAATTGAAAAAGTAATTACTCACCACATAACAATCCATCAAAACAATTTAGTATTGTGATTAAATATCTATTATATTATAGTACCTATTTCTGGTTTTGATCACGTACTCAATAATATTTTAAATAACAATTTGTATTATGATATTGCTTTTGAAGACAAAGAGAGTAAAGAATGCTATTGACATAACAGAACAATACGACCTCAATGGTGGAAAGGAAATAAATTTTAAATGGAGATATATGGATAATTTAAATAGGAAAATTTATAATAGGAAATAGATGGAGTTGAAATAAATTTTAATCGATTAATTTGTGTTATTTCACAATTATTTAATCTAAAAATAATGTATTTGCGGCACGTTTCAGAGTAGAAGATCGCCCTGTGATAAGACCACCATTCATTTTGTGACCAGATCTGATAATCTGATAAGGTGGGAAAGTACCTGGCTGAAGTGAAACCTTCAGAAAACTAAACTTGGAGAGAATTCGTTTTCATTTTGAATTATTTAAAAGCCAGCGCGAGAGAAAAAACAGAACGATTCGATATTTGAAAGTCTGCACTAGAAAAGAAAACAGAACGATTCGATATTTGAAAGCCTGCACTAGAAAAGAAAACAGAACGATTCGATATTTGAAAGCCTGCACTAGAAAAGAAAACAGATCGATTCGATATTTGAAAGCCTGCACTAGAAAAAAAAACAGATCGATTCTCTATTTGAAAGCCTGCACTAGAAAAGAAAACAGATCGATTCGATATTTGAAAGCCTGCACTAGAAAAGCAAACAGAACGATTCGATATTTGAAAGCCTGCAATAGAAAAGAAAACAGATCGATTCGATATTTGAAAGCCTGCACTAGAAAAGCAAACAGAACGATTCGATATTTGAAAGCCTGCAATAGAAAAGAAAACAGATCGATTCGATATTTGAAAGCCTGCACTAGAAAAGAAAACAGCGATTCGATATTTGAAAGCCTGCACTAGGAATGTTTTGATATTTGAATTATTTGAAAGGCTGAGCAAGACGGCTGCGCAGTCGCACGTTTAGAAATGTGGCAACATCGTGAATCGTGATCACAGAGACTGTTAAATAGTTCCACAGCGTTATTTCATTTTGCCAAATTATACCCTCTTGCCCGTCATTCGGTCTGATATCTTTCACAGGTAAAAACATGCCTCGAGGTTGAACACATTATGAATTCACACCTGAAAACATCTAAAGCGTGCGTGCTGTAACGTGAATTCTTTGCATACTTAGTTCTTCTCCCTTCTTCTTCTAGCTAGAAGCAAAGAAAAATAAAATAGTTGGCATAATTAAGCACTCTTGATGTGATTTAAATTACGGGGAAATAACCACAATAATTTATTTATTTATTTAAGTGAAAATTTATTTAGCACCGTTGTGATTTGAAACTCAATGAAACGAAAAATAGCCACACTAAAAAGAAACAAACACATACATCTGTAGGATTTAGGGTAATTACAGGGTTAGGTGAGTAGTAGATATCCCTTCATATTGTTGTGTTTTATTATCTCTGCACAGGCAGTTAAGGGGCGTACTTGATTTACTTTAATCATTGATTCTTGACTTGATTAGTAGTTCTTCTTCTTTGGGGTTGGGTGGTGGTTCAGAATGAGACATCTAGGTCTGCAAGCCAGTCTAGTTACCTTGTGGACCTCAATAATCCCGCTGGGGAATGGATGGAGCGGGTATTCGTTGACCACGTGTTCGGTAGTCTGCATTCACACATCGCCGACTCCCCATTTATTTATCATAGGGCACAAAGGCTATGGGAGCACCTTATCCTATTGATAGCGGATCAGAGTTTGCGAGGTAATGAGAACCCGGCTGCCTCTGGTGGGGTCTTGTACGAGATGGGCTTTTTCACGTTGGCCGATTCCACTCAAGCTTCCACCTATCTTCTGGGGTGAGAGGTGATCGGAGGAGTCTTTCTCCTTTTGTCGAGAAGTGTTTTCGGGACTGCAAGCGGGATGCCGGGTGAGATGCCGACATCATCGTGCAAAGGTGTTGCGCTTTTTTGCAGCGTCTTCTTGTATTCCTTTAGTGTTGCAATCTCTCGCCTGATATTTGGCGGGGTCATGTTTGCAAGTACGGGGAGCCAAGGGAGAGGAGTAGATTTTAAAGCTCCGCTGATGGTTCACATTTTGGCATTAAGCTGAACGTCGACTAAGTATTGATTTGTAGTAAAAAATCTAAATGAAATTTTGGTGTCCGATGACTTTTTTGATGTTTTTTTCCTGTGAGGAATCACGGGATAATATAATATTGTTGGATTTGTGAATGCTGAAAGTATGCATTTATAAAAAAAAAATACGTATTTGCCTCGGAATCACTGCATTTTAAAAGAATATCACTATCAGAAATTTACCTTTTGAATGATTACCTCGATTTTTGATTGATTTGAATAATATTATTTATTTAGAACCGAAACGCCGCATGTTTGTGGATCACATCTGCATAATCAGGCAATTCCCCATCTTCAATTTCCTCATCTCACTTCCCTCCCGTTATCACTACATTCAGCCTCGTAAAATATCCCATTTGGTGATGCCGTAATATCACACACTCCAGCAGATAAAAAAAAATAAAAATGTTAAGTACAAAAATAATTTTAAAATATCGAAATCATTAAAATTAAAATTTTGAAATCAGGGCGCTTTCATGGGAATCCATTTGCATCACTCTGCACAATGGTCCATTCTCCCAGTCATCATCATCTCTCAGAACCAAACTACATTTCTCATTATATTTCTAAAGTTTTGATGCAATTATATTGTTGCACGCAACTCGGAGTAGGCAAGTCTTTAACTCGGTAGTAAAACTGTTATGGGCAAATACATGGTTCTCACAAAATTAAAGTTAACAAACGCTACACCAGAATGAATGTCTTATGGAGGTAGTTGATACTATGTTTGACCCATTTTCCTAGTTTAGTTTCGGTTAAATAATAATTCATTTGGAAATAAAAAAAGTTTACGATTAAACTGTGATTTGAATGCTTTCACATGGTTATTTAAAAAAAATTAATTGCTATCGCAGATCCGTGAAACATCGCCGGATATTATAATTGTAGGTTCCATGACAGTTGATCCGCCAAACCCGGCAAACTTATATACAATTTGCACTCGGTTTAGGGAAAATACAGTAAACCTAATTACACAAAATGACTAAGTGATCCCGAAAGTATGTGCTGAGAGGATGTACCGCCAAACAAACAAAGTGTAAAATATATTTTCATTCAAATGCATCAAGGAAAAATCTACTTGTCTATAAACTGTATACTAGTGTCCGACCGAAACAGGACTTCCTACCGAAACCGAATCTTCGGTATCTATCTCAGTTTCGGCCGAAACCAAAACCGAAACATTTTTAGACATATTTAAAATCTACAGTTTACTGAAATTTGGCTTATTTTTTACACTTACGCGTACAGTTAACACTTGTTAAATGAAATGAAAAAATTAAAGTACGTTAAAAGATTGTTTTATATTACTACTATAAAACAAACCAAAACTATAAAAATTAAAAAAAAAAACATTTTGACTACTTCTTGAAACAAAAAATTGTCAATAATCAACACTTACATTATAAAGGAAGGACCTAATTGAGTATTTTAATTTTAATTGCGTGTAATCGCGCGAAATAACACATAATCTCACAACACAATCACGCCGAACCGGCCGGGTGATGATGGCGGGTGATACACGAGCCACGAACTCACCCGAAGTCAGCCGAATAATTTACGAACGCAAAATTTCGGTGCGGCCGAAGGTTCGACAGATTTTCTGCTGAAACCGAAACTGATGCCGAAACTTGATTTTTTGCCGAAACTCGCCGAAACCGAACCTTCGGTCGGTCACTACTGTGTATACCATCGCATAAGTACAAAAAATAAACATTGTGTACCAACTTATTTATTATTAAGGTATTTTTGAAGTCGGTTTTTCGTTTGAAATTGGTAAATGATGCACAAAAAATTATAATTTTTTATTTAATATCATTTCGGGGGGAGAGGGGAGGGGGGGGGGGTGCAATTTTCATCGGAACAACTGCGGGGTCACCATAATTGTAGGAATTGTTGAGCTGAAGGTAGAGAAGTGTTTTGACTACATTCGTCTAATAAAATAAATATGTACATGTTTTTTTTTTTCGATATTTGTAATTTTAGTTAAAAAAAACGGAAGGTGGGCCAAATAATCAAATATTTCAAAAATTATCGGACTATAAATTTTGTAAGCATATTTTATCACCTTACAAAAACAAATTCTGGTTTTTGGAAACGTCCAGAAATAATCCATTTATTTGAATTTTATTGCGAGGCGGAAATATTTTAACCCTCTGACAAAGTATGTGGGTAATTTTAGCCCTGAATTCTGTCAAGTGTATAATCATTCTTAAATCATATGACAGTTTATTCCAGACCAGGAGTCGGAATTTGCAGCTATTTGCATAGGTGTCTGCGGCTCTTCGGCTCTTCAGACATCAATTGCAATTTCTCCTCTACTCAACCAGCCTTACGAGATGAAGCCGCCGAACGACTATTTTTTTCCACTCCGAATACCAAACTGGTTTCAATTTAATAAGAAATGTATGGGTGAGTCTGTTTATAGAAACATTTAAACGGGCAGAAGTGTGATGTTACAGAATGTAGATAAAACAAAGCAAGTCGTAATTATCGTTCGATTACAACCCTCCACCCCGCTATAATATGGCTCTCTGATATATTTGTTATCCTGTTTCTTTGACAAATTGGCTCTTATCACTTGACAAACTGCCGACTCCTGTTACATACCATTACCTAGGTTCTTCCTAAAATATTTTCAACATTAGTATGAGTTTCACTAATATAGCTCTACTCGTTGAAATATTCTGAGTCAGAGATGAAATAGGAAAGAATAAAGGGTAAATGGAAATCGTCCACCGTTAAATACATTAAATATGCAATGTCGTGCTTTGACAGCATGTCCGTCCTGCTATTATTATCCTGCTCGACTATTGTCAGTTAGTCGCTCATTCCGTGAATGGAATAGTAAATCGAAGTCACGACTTGTAGCACTGACGAGAAAATCAAAAGATAGAGGTATGTTGTGGGCTTGTAAGTGTGCCAGGCCTAAGGTCAATTTGTCTTTACTTCCGAAGAAATTGATACACAATGTTGAGATATCGAAATTTTTCTGGAACTGATAATCAGTTTCATTGGCCTGTCTGGGACCTAAAAGTCGATAGGTGTTATGTAAATTGGCTACAATAGTTACTTATATGTAATCGATATAGATTATACTTCCGTCGATTTTCCATTCAGGTCACAGATAGAAGTGTGAAAAAATGGTTTTGTATGAATAAGCAGCTTAAAAGGCCCGAATTCCCAATGTTTCGTAACATTTCGTGGTGAAAATTACATTTTTATGTGTAAAAATTCAATAGAATTGGTGTAGAATCGTGATTTTTGGCGTATTTTTTCAGTTGCCTTTTATCTAATTATCAATTTTTACTGAATTATGTAGGTGAATTGCACAAACTACTTTAAAGTACAATTTAGTATTTTTTTGCGTTAGAAAATACAAAAAAATGTTGACATATTTACTATCTACTTTGAGGTAGTTTTGTGTGAATACCGCACAAGAGCCCCAACTGATCCCGGAGACGAATAAGATGAAGAATTAGAGGTATCTAGTTATTGAGAAAGCCACAAAACACCAACAAGAGTCCCTAACTACCCGGAGACAGTGGGACTATGGCATTCCCAATAATTGTGATATTATGTTGTGAGGCTGACGGTAGTGGGGAGAGGAAATAGATGGAAAAGAGGGAAGTTAGGAGGTACCTGTCCATTCAGATTTGGTCACCAGACACAGAAATAGCCATTTCAAGCTGTGTTTTGGTTTTGAAAGGTGGTCTTTCACTAGGGCGATACTGAGAATGTCTACCACTTATGCTACTACTGCATTGACTCCAGTTTCAAGTGATCAAAATCTGCTTGCTTATATGTATGTAAATTGTCTATGTATTGCTATATTAAGCATAGGAAATGTTTTAAACTTTCAAAATACCTTCTTTCCGCCCTCGCGAAGGTTTCTGAGTTATTACAACCAAATGACAATACATCTGAAAAGTTTTTTAATCATTACAAAAACTCTTACGAAACTTTCAAAAATGTCACAATTTGGAATGTCCTTTTGCAAACCATCGATAGTTCAATTTTAGAATAAACTCTTTAAATTAATGAATTTACTTGAAGTACCAAGTAAGAAAGAATTATAGATATTTAATAGGTTCCTATGTTAGGTACCAAATCTGATTGATTGTTCTTATGATATACAAAAATTAATGTTTGTTTGTTATATATGAAAAATGAAAATTTTAATAAAAAAATTGTAATAAGTGGTACGCGAGCTGCTTGAAAACTCAATATGCTGAGACTGAAAATATGGGACCGGGACGGGAAGGGGGAGCGGGAGAGGAGAAAGGGAACAGGACGAATGGGAAAGGACACGCAGAGAGCAATAATTTCTTTATTCAGTGGCATTGCAACGCGTGCCGGGAAATTGCTAGTATCAGATAAAACATTCTACTTTTGAGAACGCATTATTTAAAAAAAAACTCGGTCAAATCAATACTGTTCAATCAAAATTCATACAAATATCATAACACGGCATAACTACATTTCGCTACAATGAACTATGGAAGTGGTCCAAGAAATTAATTAGTTTTATTCCCACATTACCTACACATAATTATAATAATCTCACGTTTTCTAATGATTTTATCTTCTAAGATATTTGCCATTAGAATTCTTCGTGTGGATATATATTACCAGAACGATACGTGTTTAGATAATTGCTATGATTTGTAATAGCTACAGCCAGTTTTTATGAATGTTTTCTCAGATTAGGTAACAAATATTTTACAGTAATCTTTATATATAAAAACTAGCTGGGTTACCCGGCTTCGCTCAAGACAACATTCGAGAGTGTTCTGGAATGTTCCACAATTTATTTTGTTTATTTATAGCGGACCCGACAGACGTTGTCCTGTACACAACTGTCGGGATAAACTAAAATTAAAATAGAATAATATTGAATATTCGATACTGCGATGGTAGCGCAGTCTGCTGGATCCAATGTAAAACATTCCAAAATCAACAACTCCTTAGAAATAAAAAAAATAATTAAAATAACATTTTCCAGTGGACCAAATTGTGAATCTAAACCATTCTCGAATCCCTTGAACCCACACGAAAAATTTCATCAAAATCGGTCCAGCCGTTTAGGAGGAGTTCAGTGACATACACACGGACAGAAGAAATATATATATTAACATAAATGTTTCTTTGTTTGTCCCGGATGCGTTCGTATATTATTCATCCGATTGCGATGAAACTTTGGTGATTTGTTATGCGCACACCCGCGAAAGTCTCTATATATATAATAGTGAGCTCTGGCGTTATGAAATCACTTTCTATATCATTCATCCGACCACGATCAAATTTTGGTGATTTGTTGTGCGCACGCCAGCGTAGCTTAGAACCTATCAAAAATGTCACAATTTGAGAATGACATTTTGCAAACCATCGATTGCTTAATCAAAATTCAATTTTCGAATTAACTCTTATTTATGAATCTACTTGAAGTAGTAAGTAAGTAAGAATTATAGGCATTTTAAATAGGTACCTGTGATAGTTTACAAATTTGATTGATTTTTCTTATAATATACAAAAATTAATGTTTGTAATGTATGACAAATGAAAATTTGAATAAAAAAATACGAGGATGCTTTAGACCACACGACTGAAGTAAAACTTCTATGCGAGGAAGAGAGAAAGAAAATGTGTGCACTGTTCTCTCTTGCTCCTACAGTGTGATACAGACAATAGGCCTGCACTGTGTCTTAGATATACGAAACGTAACTGGCCATGAGAGAAAGAGAGAAAGAAAATGTGTGCTCGCACCTTTCTCTCTCTTGCCCCTACAGTAATATACGAAACGTAACTCTCTCTCTTTCTATGTTCACTAACTTATATCTCCCTCTCAACTTCCGTTCGCCTCGCCCGACACTTTTCGTAACGCATTCACTAGCTTACTCCCCAAGTCAAGCGTGCATAAAGAAGTTTCACTTCAAAAAATTGTAAAATTCATTTAAAAAAAGATGGCACGCGAGCTGTTCGAAAACTGAATGTACTGGGACTGAATATATACGGAACGATGAAGGAGGGTTGGCGGGACTGGGGAGCGGGAGAGGGAACGCGGAGAAGGTGTGGAGGGAGAACGCTTGAGGGGAAGAGGACATTGAAGGGGAAGGGGTGGCGGAAGGGGAACGGAAAAAGGAATGGGAAAGGACACGCAGGGAGAAACAATTTCCTTATTAAGTGGCATTGCATGGCATGCCTGGGAATCGCTAATAGGCGTATAAATAAATGAATAAACATTACTAATTAGTGTTCGCTAGGTTCTGTTCGATGAAATTGAACTGTGCTAGTGGCCCTGTCCCGTACAATACCTTCATGATCATTGCGCGTGAAAATGGGCAATTACAAAAACATTATTACTTCATGAATAAATTAACAACCAATAGCAAACACGAGCATAAATTAGCGCCATTCCCCATTACATCATTTCCTTTAGAGTTTAGAGAATAACTAATTCAAATGTGTACGTATTATATCATAACTCTTCCATAATGATCTAGAGCTCATAAAAAGCAGATTAGATTTGGTGTTTTGGCATTAATGTGGGGTCAAACCATTAATCTTTGGCGGAGAAATACGCCATTAACTTTTATATTATTTAGACATGTTGGCATTTATGCTTAAAACTAAACGATTTTTTTTAAATTTAATAAAAACAGAAATTATTGCTTTCTCTCTAAAATATACTATTTATGCCATCACAGATCATCGTTTTTTAATTTTTTAACACAGATTTTTTTGTATGAATCTTTTTTTTTGACAAAATATTTGCTTGTCGATGCCGATTTACGTGTATAAGTAAAATTTACAAAATTTTAAGAAACCCCCGACACAAAAAAGAGCTGATGACCTCGAAACGCCTGAACAGATTTTCATAAATTGTAGCTAAGAACCATCTCGATTACGTCAGCTTTCAAACAAAAAAAAACGCATTATAATCGGTCCATTCGTTTAGGAGCTACGATGCCACAGACAGACACAGAGACACGTCAAACTTATAACACCGCTCCTTGCGTCGGGGGTTAAAAAGAGTAGAGTAAGGGCCTCCGCTCATGGAGAAATTGAAAAGAAACCAGTTCTCAACGAAATTGCAATCAAACGCCTTGGCAAAATCGATATTTTTTTGATCTGACATAGCAGATCAAAACTTGGCAGTTTGTGAGCCACTACCATTGCAACATGTCAACAATGCAACTGAAAACAGTGTAACTGAAAAACCAGCACTGTTGATCGCCGCGGCAGTGGAGTTTCAGTTGCATTGTTGACAGGTTGCTATGGTAGCGGCTCACGAACTTATCAGATCAGAAAAACAATAAAGTGAAATATTTTGATACTCTTATGAAATTTTGACTGGACAACTCAGAATGAAACCAACTCAGAACCATCTCAGATAAGTCATTTAGAAAGATATAAAAATATATACTTACCTATAAAAAAATGGTTAAATAGGTTACTTAATGACATTCTTTTTATATATCAGCATCTATTCAAATATTTCACTAAATTTGAACTTTTGAAAAACCACAAGTCAACGAAATAATGGAGAAGCTATTAAAAAAACAATTCTTCTTTTGAAATAGGTACAAATGTCATGAACAGTTGTGTTGCTAATATCCGATTAATACAAGAACGCAAGCCGTTTATATAAATACTAGCTTTTCCCCGCGGCTTCGCTCGCATTATTACTGGAAATCACTGTAGCGGTTGAACTTATCAATTATTCCCCCTCCTCCCCACCCCCACCCCCTCCCGCATTCCATACATTCATTCCCTTACATTCAGTTTTCAAACATCTCGCGTACCACCTAAATTTCATAAAGTTATAGCTCAAAGAAAAAAATAGTTACCCAATCTTGTTCATTCGTTCGGAATTTATGCGCTTATAAACATTTCGGATGTTTATTTTTAATTAAATATTTGGAAGTTTGTTGATATAATAAAAAATTACACTATTTATTATTCAGTCTATAAAATCGTTACGAATTATATTTTTAATGTAGGAACTCTCATCTGACATTTATTCCAAAACAGAAACTTGTCAAAAAAAAAACAAAACATATTCTTATATTTGAATTTTCTGGAGCAGTAGCTGACCAGGGGGCTGAGTACCTACCAGCTTAGAGCCAACAAATATATCAACATCGTTTCCATGGAAACGATTTTTTTCTGACGTTAGCAAAAACTCGCTTTTGTTAAGAAAACGTATAACAAATATATTATATTAATATTTATAATTTCATAACGTCAGAGCTTGCCATCATATACAGAATATAGTCTTCGCATATAATTTAGTTTTCTATTGGTGAATGAATTTTTAAAGTCTTTTTTTGGTTAATGCATGAAAGCGTCATAAACAAACTCGAGCAGTTTCGCATTTATAATATTAGTATGGATGTTCGTTTACCATTTTGGATAGGTCTGGCACGCGATAATTATTCAATAAGATGGACGAGTAACCCACTTCTAAAATGGCGGTTCAATCCTTGTTGTTTACGATATTTATTATACAAGATTATGGTTTATTATTAAATCAATTTGAAGATAATAGCTCGCATTTAATGGCTTAGCGTTTATAGATACAGAAAAGGAGTTCTATGAAATTTTAGGTTTCATCAGAGCACATATGCAAATATATGGGTGATTGTCCGATGGGTAGAATGGTCGGCTTACAGCCGGTCGAATAGCGTTCAATGCTTACAGCTGGTATAAACTATATCCCATTTTCTAATAAGCTGTTCACAAACGCAAATGCAAACTCCGCACGTATTAATAATGTAAGTATGTAGATTTTAACCTCTCATGCCTCAGGCTCATTTTGTCGGAAGGTCAAAATATTTCTGCTTTGCAATAAAATCCAAATAAATGTCATATTTCTGAACGCATCCAAAGAAAAAAAAAGTGTTTTTGAAAATAATAAATAAAAAATTCCCAATGTTTAAGGTGACAAAATAACCTAAAATATATTCAGAATCTTAACGACGTAAGTAAAGAAGCCGTGAATACAAATGCGACTCGCGACCCGTGTATTGGACGGACCTACTGTTGAATTCGTCCTATCAAAGAAAAGAAGAAGAAGACAAATAATGTGGGAATCTTAACGACGTAAGTGAAGAAAGCGTTTAAATAAATGTTATACCCGCGGCACGGCGTATTGGACCGACGTATGGTCGAATTCGCCCTGGCAGGCCTGGAGATTCGACCTTTCCGCCCCGGGATAATTTTAATTAATTCTGAAGAACGTGTAACTAATATTTAAGATGTGTCTAAATGAATACCTCCCGAAGTTATTAATTCATCGTCTAGAAAAATAAAATCTGGTGCTTACCGCTAACTTTATAGTTAAAAAACGGGTTATAAAGTTTTAAAATAGTTGTAGGTACGTAAAATATATTAATGGTAAGGCATTGTTTTTATTAATCTTAAATATAAAGAACTTACATCCCCAGAGGTCTGATGGAATAAAAAAGTTAATATAGTTACGAATTCGCCTGAAATGATTAAAATGTGAGTTTTGAGCAAACAAAAATTATTAGGGTTGTGTACCGCCTTAATAATTTTTTTTCAAATTGCGGTCGAAAACTTTGGCTTTGGATTCGATTTACTCGAAAACAAAAACTCTTTTCAAAAAAAGTTTTACCACAAAATCGACTCCAAATTGATGTGATTTAGATTCACCAGTTTCTCGCTTGTACTACGAGTTTCCGGGCACCGTGTAGTACATGTACCTCAACTGCTAGAAACAATGACGAGCGCTTTCCATTGATACAACAATTAGAACAAATATGGTTTTCTTACAACGCGTTTATATTCTAAATTTTGCGATTTGTCCTGCAGGAAAATCTGCCAAACGAATTACCCAATTTCGCCAAATTCGCCAAGAGTCATAAAGCCAAGTTCACATTTTCCGCTTCGCCAGCTTTTAACAGGAACGTCTAAACACAGCAATGTCGATTCGTTACCGCCCAGATTAATGTAGGTCGATGACAGTTGCTTCGGAAGTGAGTAGGCACTTTGACAGCTGCCCGGCCAATCGGATTATCGCGCCAAAATTGCTGTCAAACTAGTTTAAGGTGCTTTTCGGACATTAAACACGCCAACCCATACCTTGTTTATACCATTCAAAATATTTAGCCGACATTTGCAAGCTATTTTCTAAACTGGTTCCTCAATTTATTATCTAAACCATGTAATTGGCTTTTAATTTATAATTTAGATCACGACAATTAAAACTCGTAGATCTGAGATGAAGATTTTAGAGACTGGCCACAAGCCATATGTTCAGGTGAAAAAAGTATGAATCTGCATAATCAACATTCTATCACGACTGCTTGTCTCTTCTCTTGTGACCTGACTAAACTAAGCGTAATAGTTTTGTTTTATTATATTTTTATG
This sequence comes from Glyphotaelius pellucidus, assembly GCA_936435175.1. NCBI lineage: Eukaryota > Metazoa > Arthropoda > Insecta > Trichoptera > Limnephilidae > Glyphotaelius > Glyphotaelius pellucidus. Next base: position 12,744,745 of record OW386556.1, read on the forward strand.
TCTTTATTGAACGCCCGTAGGGCTTTTACATATATAATACTTAATACATGTAGAAAATTTATAATTTTTTTTCAGAAATACAAATCAGTGCATAAATATACTGAATATCAGTCTTCGACCAAGGAAGTTTGATCGAAGATCAATAGACAAGTCAGTTATATTCAAAACTGTATCTAGATTATTAAATAAATAATGCAAAATGGCCTTTATTTTTGGTACAATAAATTCGCAAGTATGATACGTATTTATAGCAGATCAACAATATCTAGACGATACTAATAAACTTTAACAATGTCTTTACGGTTTCACTGAGAAACAGGTTACTCCTGTGCCGGCCCTCCCGAAGGAAATCTAATTGTTCCCTTATTTTGCGTCCTCGCTTTATCAAAAGGATTTCAACGAGTATTTTCACCTCTGGGTTAGCTGAACTCCGAAGCAGACGGTTCACGAAGCGTCTCTTGAGTAGCGCGGTAGGCACCAGTAAGCAACATGCTCTCTAAGGCCCTCCGTTAATGGAGATACTTACAAACTACGTGATTGTGACACAACCACAAGTAGGTACCCTGCAGATATACTATTTTTTAACCCTGGTTTCTGTACACGGCGCTACCCGAAATATACTGAACTTGATCATTTTTCACGTGCAGCCGTGGAGTTAACACGATGTCAAGCGATGTCAAATGACTTTTTTTCCAACATCAATCTATGCTTTCTCCACCAAATCCTTTCTTACGTATTTTGGTAAAGTAAAATTATATAAACATGCATTTTTTCCACTTCCAGAACAAATCTAACATTACTTTCATGTTCCGACGCCATTTCTGTCAAACGTCAAACGAAAAGTAGCAGACACGAATGATGCAACGCGTAGCGTGCGTTCAGCACCGTCAGTAGCGTGAAACTGACTTCAAACCGACAGCTGCCGCATAGCGCACGTACGAACACTAGAAAAATCGTACTGGAGGTACTCTCGAGCGGCGCGCATGCTACGCGCAAGAGGCTCGAGTAGCTTGTAAGTAGCGTCATGTACGGAGGCACTTACGCTAAAACTTGACCTTTAATCGGCCATCACATAACATCTCTTCGAGGGATCACATCTGTACGCCTGAGCGGTAGGAAAACCATAGCATCCCTCGCCTTAATTAGGAAGAGGGGAAACGATGCTGGATTGAGAAAGTATTCCAGATGGAAGAACTAATCTGCATAACAATTAGACGGTTTTTTAAACAACTAATTAGTTTTGCTTTGATGCAGGACGGACAGGTTTTGAATGGCTAATATCGAAAAGGTTCGTATATTTATTGGCATTTCGGTGAAATCGCGCTATTAGTAAGAAACCGTCCTTAAACTATTGGAAGAATATTTCATCCATATAATTGCAAGCAATTTTACCTGGCGTATCTCCTATTGTCGACCTCATTAGATTTTAAATTTTCCAAGATACCAAAACCTCACAATCCTATTTATTTCTTTCTATCTCTCTCCTTATTTCCTGTCTGCGCTGCGCTGCAAGAAGAGTGAAGAGAGATATGGGGAAGACATTAAACATTGCTGTGAAATACCGTTGAAAACAACTCATTAAATTTTTTGAATGAGGTTCAGCGAAATGGCAAAAAGTGTGTTGGATTAATCATAAAAAGAAAGTTTTTCATTGTTGTGTTTGGTTACGACTATAAAACTGTTGTTCAATGTACACTTAAGAGATATTTCCTAAGATTAGATCATTGAGATTGATTACCTACCTTTTAGCAGTCAACTGTCATCTTCAATGACTGATCATGTCAACTGTCAGATTTTAACACATCTGAAGTTGGCAAAGCAAAAAAGGTATGTTAAAGAAGGTATTGTTGACCTCGTCTGTGACCTAATCTCCTCCTCCTTCCCACTGCTTCTTTCGAGACCTCTTATTCATCTCTTGTAAGATCAATTTAATAATAAATTTATGCCAATCATCAATTTCCACTCCCACGAAATGCCACTGACCTCGATAATTTTTACTGTCGAATTAATTATTCTAAATAAACAAGCGTGCGCTGGTTGTTTTCTCACTCCCATTAATATATTTTAATCAATAAAATTGAGTGTTCCATTAACAAGAGCTTTTTTAGTTATTGATAAACATGTGATCAAAAAAACTTCATACATGAAAACATTAATTTGTAAACGATGCGAGTATTCGATTTATTTTAATTCCAAAAAGGGTTAGTACATTAAAATCTTGGAACCACTTTTACCATTTCATTTAATCAACTCCCATAAATAAACTTTATTGAATGGTATGACAGTGATTATGACTGAAGTCTCAGCGTTTTCCTCTAAAATTTCTGTTCATATTTTAAATGAAATAAGCTCTGGACGATAATTTCTAGAAAAAAATTGCTGTTGTAACAATCATTGATTACGATTCTTTTAGGCTGTATGGATGTTTAAAAAGATACCGGGAGCCTTTAAAATTCGATTAAAAACTTAGCAGTCGAGTCTAGCTGGAACGTCCTCAACTCAAAAATCGGGTTTGTTTGGTTCTCTGTTCTATCTGCCTGCCTCTCCAGGACACGTTGTAGTGGAATGTTGGGTATCATTAATAGTTGTTATAATGTATGTCGTAAGATCAACGGCCAGCATAACCCGCCATCGGGAACTTTTTGTACAGACTCGCATAACTGCGTTTTAGGCCAATGACCAGGCTCGAATTGGACGAAAATATTAGACCAAATGAAAACGCATGCTTTGAAATAGATAGATAGATGAGTAGCTCACTTCTCAATGAGATATATCTAGCCGGTAACTTACAGCTGACAATGATTACATACCTAGAAAACGAGACATTATAATGGCAGAGTGTAAGTAGCTGGGGAAGACCTTCATCCGAAAGCGAAGAGATAACTGGTTGATGAAAATGTTATTAATCTTAAGGAATCAAGACATAGTGTGGGCGTATAGCATGGCTTTCGAATGCATTGATTGTATTTGCTTGAAATCGTAAATAGAAACCGGTTGGATCAACAAGATATTACATTAGCAGGGTGTTAGCAGTTAGGGAAGACTTTCATCCAAAAGCAAATAGATAACTGGTTGATGAAAACATTGTTTAATCACAATGTTGTTAATCTGACAGAATCAAGATACAGTATGGAAAAGCATAGCTTATCAAATGCGTTGATTGAAATCATAGCTCACAAAATAATCAAATTATTTGCCTTATCGAAGGAATGAGGCTCATCAGTTCAGGATCACTGTGTCACTGAGCTTAATCAACATCAAAAGATTAAAACTAAAGTGAATTAAATTTAATTCGTGAAACGCACAAAGATCACTGTGAACTTCAAGATAGATTTGGTTACTTGCAAAAACGGATGTTTTTGAAATTAGAGTTGCCGCTCAAAATTAATTCTTCCTCTTATCTATTTAAGACAGCGGGTTCGGGATTTATAAAGAAGAATCGTTTTCTATACCTAAAAACCAACCTTTGTCAGTTCAATCAATCGGTCTTATAACCGTAAGACAAACAATGTGATGTGTTTTAATCCATGGGCAATGCATTACCCTAATGCATCCCTCGTTCATTGCCCAAAGCTTTATTCTAGCCCAAGAGAGATCTTTTACCTCACAAGTCACAAAGCCTGTTAATCATTGTATAAAATGTACCAACCAACAATATAGTGGAAGCTGAGGAGAGAAAAACCAGACTTCATTGCAACCAGAGTTAGTTACGACATTTTTGGTAGGTACGTATTTCGGGTTTCCAATCCGTCTCGGCTACGAATGTAGCAGATAAATAGTTTTTTCTTACAGGTATCTTTGTAAGGCGTTATTTATTTTATAGAAGTAAATTAAATTGGTATTTTGTAATACTTTATCAACTGTGATAAGCGTTGTCTCTAGAGATTTTTTGACCAGTTTTGTAGGAGGTCGGAATATGGTACATAATATGAATGATTTGGTACCTAATCCAAAACAGAAATCAATTTAGCAGTGTTTCAACGCAAATTTCACAAACAGGATCGTAAACTGGAGTATTTTTTTAAAAGATTCGGTAGGTCACAAAGACTGCAATGAACTCGAAATGTGGAAAGAATTCCAGATGATAGAGACCGAAAGTCATGATCAAATGAAATATGAAAAAACCTGGGTGTAGATTTTAACTTCAGTTACTTTTAAGAAGCCTGACAAAGATTTTGAAAGAAGGGTAAATGCAGGTAACTTCATCAATAGAGGACTGAATGCCATTGGCGCCAACAACTGTCCACAGAAGTGAAGCTAGCAGTCCACAATGGGGTACCTATCAGTGAGATATGGAACTACCAAAGAAAGGATGAAAGCAGACTGAATGCTGTAGAAATGAGATCCCTGCGGCGAGTGTGTGGTAAACCATGTATAATCGTGTGAGAAATGTGGAGATCCACAAAGAACTCAAGGTTGATGTAAGCGTAATCCGTAAGATTAAGATAGAGACCCTCAGATGGATTGGGCATGTGGAGTGAATGAACGAAGAAAGTAATGGAAGGAGAATATACGACTCAAATGTGAATGGTGAAATGTGACAATAACGCCCGAGAAAGTCATGGCACGATCAAGTGAATCAGATGCTTGAGTCGAGCCATATCAACTGTCAGAATAATAGATGATTACGTATGGAACCTGAATGAGGCAAAGAGTGTGTGCCAAGGCCCAGTTGTTTGGCGGTCCGCCCTTTCTGCCTACCCCTGCGGAAACGACGTGATGCTTAGTTAGTTAGTTGGTTATTAATAGGACAAAAAAATCGAAACATCAATAAAATTATAAACAATATCATTGTTTACATCTATTTTATATTTGTCACAATCATTTGAATGTTCCATCTTCTTAAACCCTCTACCTTTGTCCTAAGTAAAATCACAATTCACAGTTCACAGTTCAAACCCAGATAACTAAAAACTTTATAAGACAGTTACGAAATTACAAGATAGAGGGTCGCCAAGGGACTGGTAGGAGACAAATGTCTTGGCTGCGAAATGTACGAGAGTGGACCGGTGTTAGAAGAGTGGAGGAGCTATTCCGGGCAGCGCAAGATAGATATACATTTTCCAGAGTGTTCTCCAACGTCGGGGGGACCTGACAGGGCAGATGAAAAATAAGAAGAAATTACTAAGCAGGTTTTTACCAACCATTATCAAATAAATGTACACAAGGAAGAAAAAATAAGATTGTGTGAGTACCTGTCAGGTGGTAACATGAGAATAGAAATTGGTCTATCAACCATAAGTTAGCAAACAGGAAATTCGCGATATCGAACAAGGCGTTGCGTTTACTTTATAATTATTCTCTTTTGATCTAGTTCACCGCTCGGTCCCCCTTCTTCCGGTAAGCGAGAAAGAGACACACCGTCCATTCAACGATTAATTTCTACTTACCTAACAATTTATTATGTTTGAGCAGTTGAATAAATTACAGTCGGTTATTCACTCGGTACGAACTCGGCCTAATTTTGCGGAGTACGGCGGCATTGGCATTAGTGGCGCGTTCTCACGAGTAAACCGTGTAAACTTTCACGATACGTTTCAACACTTGCAACATGCATCAGGCAGTTGAACGAGGAAGCAGGATAATCATTAATCATGCGTTTTGATGTGTTGTGACACCATTTTGTTGTGTTTTAGCCATTTTGTTATGTGAACGAGAGAAAAACTAATGATTGCAAATTTTTCGGTTACGTATCGAAGGCACCTGAGATGTAATAGCATTTTTTGTGTTTTACAAACGAACTGAACTAATTAAAATTGATAATATTGTGAGACATAGGAAGTATTACGTCTGTAAAGAAAAAGTTTTATTTAACTATCCCATTTGTTGCATGAGAACGAATCGTTCTTACAAGTCGCTCTGGTGATCATCAGATTAACTGTGGAACGTCTTACGATTGTGTTTTCTCCCTCCTATATCTTTGGTCTCTTCAAGACCCAGTTTTACACCAAAAATATTCTTAATATTTATTTTTTACATTAACTCCACACAGGAAAATACACTCCATAAGGAAAATAATTTCCCTCAGGGCCTATGTCATCTTTCAACATGCTGTGTGGAGGGTTTTTTGAGGAGAGGAAGGAGTGAACATGAGTCTTGAGAGACCCATGTTGTAGGGGGAGGAAACACGGAGGCCGGCAAATCGTTCCACAGCCGAGCTGTTGAACTCAAGAACGAGTCGAAAAAACGACCCGTTTTTGGGAATTTGATAATGGATATTGTTCAGAGAAGATCAATCTACGAATGTGATAAAGGTGTACATTTTAATTATTTTGTGATTGACTTTTAGATTTTAATATAAAGCGTGGTGTTTTCAGTTTGTAACACCGTTTAGATCATATTTCTAATCATGATAGTAAGGGAGAGACAACGATTTCTATGAGATCTATATGAGTCGTTATGAAAACAGAATAATTAGTCTGAGGGGTTAACATTAGGAACACAAAAATGTGTGTTGTATAAATTAAAGATTTTCCTATCGCTAAGAATTTAAATAAAATTGTTAATTATTTTATAAAAAAATGTAAGCGTAAATTTCAAACATTTATTAAAAATTTTGTTTTTTAATATAAGCACATTTAAAAAAATAAACTTCAAAAAATACTAGTTTACGGCAAAAATTATCTCCTTACAAAATTATTACATAAAAACGCTTTTGCGCTAAAATCGAGCGTTTCTAGATTCCGCTGCCAAGTGATTTTTTTGTCTGTTTCCTGTAATCTTGGTGATGTAGGACTCATTAAGAATATACCCATTTTTGACTTGTATATTCCTAAAATAAATACGATGCACCTACGGAAGCAATGCAAACCGTCGGCGTTGTATCAAAAATAGTAATTAGGTATAACCTACAAGTTGCCAAGTTCAAGTACGCGATTTCCAAAATGAAATCACTGACGCACAACGCATCAATAATAACTCCGCATTCCGGGTCCTTCCACACCTTCCGTTGCTCCACCAAATACCTGCTCCGCTGCGAGATATTGTGATGGGTGCTCCGGTGCTCCATTGCAATTGTTGCTCCGCCTCGGGCTCGGGGCCCCAAGTCTCGAGGGAACCGTGTCACTAGGCCGCACAGTCGACAAGCAGTGTTCACAGGATTGGGTGTTCGGCAACGCTCTACGTACACAGAGTTACGGAGACAGTATTTTTGAAGTGGAAATTTTTGTTAGCACCGTTGTGATTTGAAACTCGATGAAACGAAAAAGCGCCACTAAAAAGAGACAAACACATCTATTGGATTTATCCAGCAAAGGAATGGGTGACTCGACAGTTGATCCGCCGACAATTTTTTCTTTATTTGTTTTTGGGGTGTTATGCCGTGTTGCGCTACCTCCTTCTAAATATAATTAAGGTAATTACACATCTGCCCTGATGATGGACACTGTAACGCTGTCCGAAACGTTGGCTAAAGAAGGAGGTAGCGCAACACGGCACAACACCCCAAAAACAAATAACGAAAATACTTTTGGCCCTGAAAATCTAAAAACTTATCCGCCGACAATTTTTTTATTTTTTTTATTTAGTAACTATTTATTTAGTTGTAGTAGAGTTATTGTTGAAGTGGAAACTTCTTTCTAGATGAAACGAAAAAGCGACACTAAATACAGACAAACACATACATCTATTGGATTTAGCCTGCGGGAGAATGAGATAAAATAATCGGTCTCCTCTTTCTACAGTGCTTCGTAGTCTCCCCACTCTTGTCTGCTTTAGTTTTCTGAAGGTTCCACTTGTACCGCGTGTGAACTGCACACTTGTAATTTTTTTGTTTGTGTTGTAAAATTAAAGAGTGGACAATTGGCAGATCATAATTTGTTATTTCAAATGTGGTGATCCTACTATGTTCCCATCCCTATCTTTTTTTTCTTATTCTACGGTTTATTTTATTCAATTATTGTAGTATGACAGACTGGGTAACCCACCATCCATCCACTTGCAGCTATAAATACGAAATAAAACATGTAACATCAACCAGACGTATCAATTCTACGTAGAAATTGATTTGAAACAATTTGATGAAAACAATTTTTAAAGCGAAGATTTTTGCTAAATCATTTTTTTTCAATTAATTTTTACTACAAATCGTTTTACATTAAAAATATAAAAAATATCCTTTGGATAAATTGAAGATTTTCCTACCGTTTCCATAGAGTGGAATTAAACAAATTGTTAATCTTCTATATATATAAAAATGAATGTTTCTTTGTTTGTCCCTTATGCGGTCCCTAAACCATTCATCTGATTGGCATAAAACTTTGGTAAATTGTTGGGCGCACGCCCGCGATGGTTTCTACATGTAGTGGTGAGCTCTGGCATCATGAAATTATTTCCTATACTATTCATCCGATTGCGATGAATCTTTGGTGAGTTGTGCGCAGTGCGCACGCCCGCGAAGGTCTGTATAAAATACTGCTGAGCTCTGGCATTATGAAATTTTTATTAAAAAATTGCATTAGGTGGCGCGCGAGCTTTTTGAAAACCGAATATAGGGATTGCTGTGGAGGGGAGCGCGGGAGGGGGGTTCGCGGGACGGTGGAAGCGGGAGAGGGGAGAGGAAAGGCGGGGAAGATGGATAATATTTGATTGTTCTTATAATAATATACACAAAAATGAATATTCGTAATATAAGAAAAATGAAAATTTGAATTAAAAAAATTGTAATAGGTGGCACGTGAGCTGTTTGAAAACTGAATGTACTAGAACTGAATATATGGAACGCGGGAGGGGGATTGACGGGACGGGGGAGCGGGAGAGGGAAGGTGGGGAAAGTGGAAGAGGAAGGCGGGAGGGGAAAGGGACGCGGGAGGGGAACTGAGACGCACGGGAAAGGACATGCAGGGAGAAACAATTTTTTCTTTAAATATTTCTTTAATATAATATAAGAAAAATGAAAATTTGAATTAAAAAAATTGTAATAGGTGGCACGTGAGCTGTTTGAAAACTGAATGTACTAGAACTGAATATATGGAACGCGGGAGGGGGATTGACGGGACGGGGGAGTGGGAGAGGGAAGGTGGGGAATGTGGAAGAGGAAGGCGGGAGGGGAAAGGGACGCGGGAGGGGAACTGAGACGCACGGGAAAGGACATGCAGGGAGAAACAATTTTTTCTTTAAATATGGCAACGCATGCCGGGAACCAGCTAGTTATTCATTTAAATAAATAAAAACCTTTTGCGCTTAAAATCGTGACCTCTTGACTCCGCTTGCCAAGCGATTTTATTCCTATTACCTATTTCGTGGAATTAAAGACACGCTAAGAAAACACATATTGACTTATGTCTTCCTCTTACAGGATTGTTTGTTTGTTACTGAAAGCGCAAAGAATTCTTATTTATGAATGCTTCGCAATATCATTTTATGGTGTTTCAAGTTCTTGCCTGTTTTAACAAGTGTGTAATAAAATATTCGACATAAAAAAGGTGTTACATTATCCACTTTGTTCCACTTATACTTCCAATGTTGCATTGCACATTTTGTATTCATTGTTTTTGCACGAAGGTATATTTTTACTACACAGGTGGTGTAATTTACGTTTACACCGCTTACACAGGGGGGCCTGTGGTGAATGCTAGCAATAGCCAGAAACCCAACAGTGTAATGGGAGAGATGATCTTTGTTAAAAAAACTAATGGTATTTTAGTTTTATATATATTCCAAAAAACACATTTTTCAAGTTTCCGAGGAGGTTGGAATCTTGGTCGCACCCGAACCGTTTTTCTTAGTTGTTTTGATATTGTTTTAATCATCAAACCAACTATTTTCGGTTGTTTGTGATGTGTGTTATCCATTGAAATTATTCACGTTCAATGGATTCATATTTGCTCTCATTTTGAGTGTAATTTTCAAAATTGGAATTATAACATCCCGTGATTTTTCCCGGGTCTGCGCTGCCACTTAATGATTTACAAGTTATAGCTTTATCATAATTTGTGTTTAATTTTGTTTTAAAAAAAATATTAATTCGCCATAATAACCTTAAATAAAAGTAGACTTCACTTTTAAATGGGTGTTTGTAATGGTGAAAAAAGGTTTTTTCACATTAGTTCCACACAGGAGGTCCTGAGGAAAATATTTTCTTTATATATAATCCTATGTCATCTTTGAGAATGCTGTGTAGAAGGTCTCAACCTACACAATCCAAGGGCTGAATGCAAAACTTGAGCAGTAAACTCCTTTTTGCAGGATAAGGCCTGTTGGTTTTGCAAATAAAATTAAATGAAATACTGAACGCCTTCAGCCTGGCGACCGAAAGGTCGTGGATTATTCCGAGAGAGTTTTGCTGGAGAGGTCAAAAGTTCTCCCTCAACTAATCTCTCCCGATTCGGCCTGCCACGCAGTTGGCGGGCAGACGCATCCGCCGCCAATATCAACCTCACCCCATGAACCCGAGCACTCCTGCTAACTAACCAAACGTAGCGAACCACTTGGAGTGACCTACAGCAGAGATGTTGGTTATCCATACCCGCCTCTCAAATTTAGACAAACCTCACCCTCTGAACCCCACACCCATTGAACCTATGTGATATTAGGTACGAAATACGCGTAATTATCAAGTTTGTATTTGCGCAATTTTGGGAACTACGCAATAATAAAAAAAAATTATAATTGCTCGAATCAAACGTTTGTGATACTTAACTCTATTCAACAACAGGAATATAAGAATCTACCCAAGAGATGGGAGAACTGATCACAAAGACTCTAGAGATCCAAGAGATGCTAGAACAGATCCGAGAGATCCAAAGTATAGAATTGATCCAAGAGACCCGAAAGATCCAAGAGAATCAATGATCGACAGCTATCATAATAAATAAGGATATAAACAAGATATCAAACAAGGATATCATTGATCCGCTTCATGTTCGCCATGGTTCTCATAAGAAAAGAGTATTTTCTTTTTCACTATTAAAATGGATATTTATAAAAGTCATTGGTTAACCCGTGCATGTAACCCAATTGGTTTATCAGCCCAACAAAATAAACAAGACATACTCGTAATATTACAAAAGCACGCCATTTTAATCGCTTGTGGTGCGATTGCAATACAAGTCCAGGCACCAACTAACTCGCTCGATTGTTCGCGCGGTTTATGACAAATAAACCAGTTTCCTTTGAAATGGGAGACCTTCACCCCACGGGAAACGAGATTACAAGATTCCACTGGGTTCTAAGTAAACACCTACATAAATATGTGATTTCATTACAAGAAACAGAATAGATATTTTTTTAACTAGGCAAGCAAAATTTTGCATGTTTCCAAATTATTCATTGATCTATTTTTCTTTGCTTAATTATTTTCCTTTGTATTTGTCGAGTTATGTTTACTGCAAAATAAGGGCAACTATTGTTTTTGTATTAAATGTACGAATATGCCCCCGAAGCGATCTTTAATTCTAGGGTTGATTCTGTTAGGCTTGTTAAGTCTGTTTTTGATGAAGGATAATTATTTTGTTTTTATTTAATTTATTATATCATATTTGTTTGTAATTTGGTTGCTACGCTACTTGGGGCTACATTTTTAGTTGCTACATTACTCATGTCTTTAGGCTCTTCGGGTCACATGGTCTCGTTGCAAGTTATGTATAGGTGCAGAGTCATTATCGTTCAAGAGCTCCGCAGATCAATTCTTACTTTCAAACGGGAAGAACGCCCAACGGAACATCTAAAAGTCTTTTAATAAGCATCCTGTAGTACTGGAGAATACAAGTCCCAGTACTTACAAATTACGAATGTCTCTGGAGAGAACATAGGACACTTTGCATTTTACACTGTGAAATGGCTTAGCTTTTAGCTGTAACTAAGTACTATGGTATGTAGATACCTATCTTTCTTTTCCTGTTTATATCTTTTCCTTCTAATCCCTTTCCTTTTTTAGCTTTTTCCTATTTTCAGTTTTCCTTTTTTACCCTCTTCCCTTTTTTCCATTAATTCTTCTTTCCATTCTCTCTTATTGTCTTTTCAATATCAGACTTTTTGCATTATTTCAAATATTTTATCTAAAACCTTACAAATAGAAGGAACGCGAACCGTGCTAGCGGAATTTCACCTCTGCTTAACGCTTTCATTGAACTTGACTACTTTAGACCGGTTAAATCCTCCAACCTATTAGTTGCTTCTGGTTTTTGAATTGGCTGCAAAGAGAAAACCGTTACAAGACGCAAATCCGGATTATTACACCAAAACTAAACTCTGTTCATTCCATGTAAAAAGTTTTTCGATTATTAATTGCTTAATACGTTTTGCAGCTCATTTTACGAATATTAAACAAGTTTTAAAATGATTTTATGGCTTCCAAATACACCATTCAGTTACATTTTGATGACAATCAAATATAAAAGACGATCAGCCTCGTTTTAAATTTTTAAAATTTGAACTTTTTTCGGCTCGTTTTAACTTTGAAAAAATTGCGATCAGCCGGAAGGCATGAACAACATGACTGTTATGTTTGAAAGCTGACTACAAATGCATCAAAAGCATAAACAATCGTCGATTAAATGCAATAGAGATGGAAACATCTCATCCAAAAATAGTGTCTAATTTCAATCTATTTCTTTGTCCACAGGTGGTTCCAACAAAGATTAACATGTCTTAGTCTTTCCGGAGCATCATTACAACATCCACAATGGCTTTACGAGTCACGAAGAAGGACGTGAAGAAGTCCTCATATTATGTGTGGTTCCTCGGCGCTCAGGAGGCTAGGTCTGCCACTGGGGCCAAGCAAGCACTTGCCGCCCTGACTAGGCTAGAAGCAAGGGCAGCTTCCACCGCCAACCCAGCTTCCCCGCCCACCAAGGTCACGTTGCAGGTGTCAGGGCGGGGGCTGAAGATAGTCCAGAATGTGGCCGGGAGGACGGTGAAGCATCTGCTACCTGCTGATAGTGTGACGGAAGCTAGATCCAGGGGTGATGCTGTTGTTTGCATCTTGTTGCTCTACAACCCTGCTACCAGGTGCTGTATTTGAAATATTTTAAATTTAACTTAAATCTTAATATTAAACCTTTTTCCTTATCATTTACTGTGCATCACTAAACTTTGATTTCGAAAGTCGAAACCGAATAGGACAATTTATAAAAGTATGTCATTACACATCGTAACAATTTATAATCTCTTCATTGGAGTTCTTCTCTTGTATTTCTTAGAATTGGCTTATATTTTAAATTGGTTCTTAAAGAAATTCACACTTTTTTAAGGATAAAAATTCGACATTGGTATGTTTTAATACTAGCCAAGAGCAAATATCTTTATGTATTACATGTATTATTTTCAATTAAACTTTCTATATGATAATTTTGGTATCTATCAAAACTTGAGTCAGAGATTTGAATTACTATCTATTATTTTCACACCTCTCTCCATTTTCTCTTTGCAATTTAGAAATTTCTCATTCTCATATCGTTGGCATTATTTTGATGATATAAGTATGTGCGAAAGCTTCTTCTTAAAACCTGATTCTCTTCAATCAGGTCAACAAAATCCTCTAAAACCGAGACCATCCCAACACAGCCCCTCCCAAGGTGAGAAGATAGGCTTAGTCTACAAGCGTCTCCACGATGCTGCTGCTTATTTGAATTATTAAACATAGAAGCCACAAAACTAAACATTATTTCCATTTACCAATGTTTCTTTTACAGGTGCCCCCTACATGCACACGCATATAGGTGTGATTCTGAGCAGACTGCTCAAGCACTGTGCACACAGCTGAGAGCCATAGCTGGACTAGGACCAGAAGAAGAAGACGAACCAGATCTTCCGGACGATAACATCCCTTCGGACATCGACTCAAGAAACGACATAGAACTTCCGAGATACAGCGAAAAGAGACACGGCTCTAACGAAAGGAGTGGATCCTACGACAAGAGAATCGAGCCTAGAATCAGCTCAAGAGATGCCAGAGTCGACAACAGGAATATGAGAAACGACCCAAGAGATGGGAGAACTGATCACAGAGACTCTAGAGATTCGAGAGATTCTAGAATAGATTCGAGAGATCCAAGGGATAGAATCGATCCGAGAGACCCGAGAATAGATCCAAGAGAATCAAGGATCGACAGCAGAGAACATATCATCGATCCGCGTGATATTCGCCATGGTTCTCATGAGAACAGAGTGCCTCCAGTGGAGATGAGGTTAGCACCAGAGCAAGAGATTGTAGCTGAAAAGCTTGCTGCCGAGTTGAGGACAAGGCTAGCAGGAAGAGAGCCACTTTTGCTTCCTCCGAGGGACTACGATACCAACAGACGTGTGCTTTCTGCAGTTCCTCAAGTTGTGGCAAAGAGGAATACTCGCACGGCAGTTGTTGGGTCTTCAGCAGGATCCAGTGGCATTGGAAGTGACCTCGCACCATCTCCGGAGAGACCGCATACCTCAAGTGGTAAGTTTCTGAACATTTTTATTTAAAAAAATGCGGTTCTAAGTTTCCAGTCTTACAACAATGTTAATGCAGAAAACATGACAAGCAATCCTTGTCATTTCTTTAGCGAATATTATTTGGTATGATAAAAACGTCGCAAATTGCTCACGCATTGTTGACGATTGTCATTTTTAATTTTTCAATGTTGTCACAGTAGATAATATTTGACATATTATGATTTATTTAGTTCAGATGTACCCAGAAGGTACACACGGTAGTTTGTCATATATACAATGCTTGTATTATTCCCGTGCATTTAACACACCTTGCATCTTAAGACAATAAGAATCGAATGTATATACAAGCGACCAGAACAAAGAATACAACAACTCGTACAAAGAGGTGTGAAAGAGTGTGTAATTTAAAGCTGCAATTTAGTGTAATTTAAATGGCCTCTGAACACGATAAGAAATTAATGCAAGATCGAGTTTCTGGCTCGAGACAATGTGAAAACCTCCAGCACTAAATAATTACACACCAAATACTTAAATAATGGAGCTACTCAACGTATTTTTTTTTGTGTTGCAAAAATGATCATCTTAACACCAAATAAACATACCTGTAAGCTACAATTATAGTTATCTTGATTGAACCTACAATTTGTTTTTCATCTAGAATTGTTTTAAATTAGTGTTATACATCTCTGACATTTGTCTATATTCACACATCTACGTATGCATTGTCTTATATTATTATTCTGATTACATTTCTGACATCATCTCCTTCAAGAATCTGATTCACTCAGTCGTGCTGTGTCTTTCTGGAACGTCCCCGACTTCGTCTTTAGTATAGTCGTGCCTACGTCCTATATGCAGAAATAAATGTATTTGTCTATCCGTTGTTGCGTACCAAATATCTGTGCAATTCGTAACAAATGTTTTGAAGTGGTAAGCACCAATAATAAGCTCCGGGAGATGTGAAGAGGATGAAGAAACACCGATTCCTCTTTGTTGCCAATCTCTTAGTGATGAGAAGAAGTCGTAGATACATAAAGAATTGATTAACACGTTTTATAACCAGGAGACATAACCAAACCAACAACACTGTACCAATACCAAAACAACACTGGTGAACTTCGTTCAAGAGACTGGATTACTACCAACGTGATGAGGTGAATATGGTAGATAATGGGACTTTGGTCAGAGTGCTTACGAAATCCCTGCAGACCACTCCTTTTTCAAACAAAAACACAAGATGGGTACACCTTTGCCTTGTAATGTTTTTATCAAGATCCGTGAAGAATATTTTTATAATATCAAGTCGTCTTTTTATTCTTCTGTCTGACCTCTGTGAGCAAAATTTAAAAATAATGTGGTTGCATTCCGAAGCAATTTACATCCTTGACATTTACATTATTGTTACTGATACGAAAAACCTCCTCGAACCCATCTCGCACAAAGGTCACATGAATCTCTGCACGGTGATGATATCACGAAATTACTTTTACTTGGAGCGTAGACGTATCACGGATTTTCATTCTCCAACACTTTTGATTACATCAACCTCAATCAACAACAATTAAACGCCGAGATTAATTGACAGTAATAATTATTGGCGTAAATGACCTTCAGAATGCTGATGTAAATTCTTGGGAAATATTGTGTTGCTAATGTATACAAAATATAATTTATTATTGGCGGTAAAATAAGAATTCGATTGTTGAAATTTGTAATTTTGTTGAATGAGTTCTGAGAATTTCTAGAATTGTTCAGCAAATAGAAAATTTCTTTGAACTAGCTGTATTTAGGTAAACACTGTACATTTCAATGTAAATTTATGTGCATTTTGTTAGGTTGAATGATCTTACTTAGTTTCACTGTCGATTTCTGATTTGACCGCGTTTTTGAAGCAGTTGTCTCCAAACCCAATAAAGCATATATATACGGTGCTTTCAGGCAAACAAAGCATTGAAATCCTTAATAAACTTAAAATATTAAACTCTGTTTTCGTCTCCACTGAACACAAACATATCTTTTTAAATTAGTAAAAATCTTATACAAGGCAACAGTGTCATTTGTGGAATTTTAACGACGTATTTTATTGCATTTATCTTTTATCAAATCTCTTTACAAGCTTTGTAATTTGTTAGATTAAGAAAAATGTTGTCAAGTGTAAAATAGAGAATTCGCGATTGACTGTTTGGCGAACGCTGCTCTAAGAATTTTTTCGTCGTATATTTTACGCTGGCTAACCGTTGTCGAAAAAGCCTCATTTGAATGCACATAAGTTATCATCGATAATTAACACTCACGTCTCGACTTCTAGGTGGTCAAGGCGTGTAAGAACGTCATCCAAATTAACTGCGTCTTTAATTAACATTCTACTACGTTCTTACCTATATTAACAAATTTTTAGTGCTATTTTCTAATAAAAAAGCGATGATACAAGTTTCTTCCTGTCAGGGTCGTAAAAATAACTTGGTATCTAATTTGAACTTTCTAGTTATCTAGATAAAATTTTATTCATCTGTTTGTTCTTAGTATGGTGGCGAAAGAAAGGAAAATAATATGTAATTTTATCTTTATTCCAACTTTCTTCCGTATCTTAAACATACGTAAAAGGGAAAGACATATACAATCGTCTTATCTATTTGTTAATGGGTGATTTTTTTTAAATACAACTTTTGAATATTTTTCGTATTGGACAATATTTAATTGAGAGTAGTTACCTGTAAAACGAATAATTTAGCGTATAATCTTCATTTTTGTTAATTTATGTTGTAAAATGTCATGTACGACATATCCCAAAGCGGTGGTGACGTTGCAAGCTGAAAAAATCGCATTATTCTCCAATTTCCTTTCTGAATTTTGACACTAGTGCAAATATTTTAAATATAATGTAGATATCCACCACAAGCGTATTAGTACGTTTTTCTTTTTTGATTAATTACTTCTTGTAGGAGTCTTAGAACGCAGCAAAAATCGTTAAAATTGCCTGGTTTGAACGCCATCAACAAACGATAAGTATGCAAACTGAACAAGGTATTTTTGTTAAAAGCAAAACGTACTGACGTAGTATATTTTCTTCTAATACAGATGGTGAAAGAATCTTAAAAATCGGTCCAGTTTTGGAGGAGCAAAATGTGGAATACAAAACCTCGATTTTGACGATTTTATTTGGGTATTTTCAGCCTGAGGTGCAGGCCGATTTCCTCGTAACCTAGAAATTCTAGACAGAAAAACTGTTAAAATTTCATGAAACTGGAGTATCTTTTTATTTAATTATAGAAAAAACTTTCTTCTCAAAGTTAAGAAAATGGCGAAAATGCTGTTTAAGTTGCACAATCAGCAAACTCATCGCACGCTTCTCAATTCAATTTCCGTCTGTCGTGTGGTTGTGTGTTAAGATCTGTGTGGCAGTGTGCTGTGTGGTTGTATGTCGTGTGGCTTGGTGTTGTGTTCGCATCTCACATGTGATTATTCGCCGTATTGTTGCCGCCGGTTGTTATGAGAAGTGTGTCAGCCCCGTTACACCGTACGGGCAAGTCAGACGACAGGTTGCCGAGAAAGCCGGTTGCTCCGAGTCTGATGTTCGCTCTTTCGCCTCTCAGGTGTTCTGCGTTCTGTTTTCTGCGTTGTCTTTGCCATACAGAATATGGAATACGTGGTGGAAGATCTACCTTCTGATGTGAAGGACAGAGGCAGGGGCGGAATGTTGAGCGGTTCCGGTGGCCCCACTGACAAAGGGGCCGAATTGTTTGAATAGATCCGAAATGGAGTGGATTTTTTAGGATTTAAAGTGGTTTAGATCGTATGGTACAGAACTTACTATTACTAGTGACGATCAATACTCTACTTTATTCGAAACCCAGTGTAATGTACGCGCCAAATGTAATGGCCGCACCAAATAAAATGTACTGGGTGTCGGAGGGATTGTCGTGCCTTTATTGTGGCGTATCGGGTAGTACGCAGAATGAATATAGGTAATTATGTACTGGTATTTATTCGGGAGCTGCTTATAGCAAAAGAGACAAATATCACGCATGCATTCCCTTATATAGCATTCGTGCAATCATACCAACTCGCTTGCACTCATACTCTTTCATACACCACACCCGGCTAAAATGAGTTTGGAAATTTAATTTTGTTTTTGCAACTCGTGCTGTCAGAATTTATCATCATCTGAATTCAGGTAATGATTGCCGTATGCTCCATGAACGACCGCTATCAGCAGCGTGTCCCTCGCTTTAGAACTATATTTTGCGCACTACCACGAGCGCACTACCATTTACGTCTTGGTTAAGGCGAAGATTAGTACTATTTTTATTTATTAATCTTTACATCGAAACGGCCTAATGTTGATACGTTGATAACAGAAATCGTCTGGTTTAATGTCAGAAAAGCGACATGCCCTGCACCTTTCTCTGTCGCATGTATGTTTTACGCATCTTTCTCTTTCGCTTACGGTCATTGTAAAGTCAGTAAAGTGACTACCTGCGCGAGAATGGATCGTATCAAGTTCAGGTCGGCATTACAGTTTGGCGTGTACTATACCAAAGAATTTACCTGCCGGCACTGCCCTCGGATGTAAAGAATCTGTTACCAGTTTGGTAGCTGCGGAAGCTGTTACCTGTTGTTGTTGTTCGATGCTTTCGCGTGTCGTGTCAGAAGGAATGTCGAGAAAGTAGGGGTTAATTGTTGCAAGGGAAAGGACGACCCCGATTGCAAATTTGATTGAGTGCTTTTAACAGCATTCCGCAGGGCAATTTATACCTATTCATTTTCAGAAGCTTTGTGGCTGGTTGGTACGAAACAAGATATACCTAAATATAAATATTTGGTGTAAAATTTCGCATGGAATCTGAACTGGGATTTAAAATATCAAACTGTTCATGGGGAAGGAAGGAATTCGTGACTTTTGAACGCTTTATTTTTACTGTTTAAGAAAATTATTGCTTCTTTTAAACTTAAAGTTGAGACAGATTAGGTACATACCTACTTGATTTTTTAAAAATTTATTTAAAAATCTATTTTCAAACTTAAATACAATGTCTACTTGCGGCAAGTTCCAGTGTCAGATATTCTTAAAATCGCCCCTGTGAAAGACCGCCAATCAGAATCCAAACGATGTTTGAAATGATTTTAATCGTGTTTGGTGACCAATTCTGAATAACCAGGTATCTTACCAACCTTCTTTCCCCTCTCCACTCCCTTCAACCTCACAACATACCCCAGTTGGCGACGCCATAGTCCGACTTTGTTCGGACATTTAGGACACTTGTGCGGTATTCACATAAAATAAATCAAAAGTCATGTCAGAGCAACGCATAAAATGGTGCCGTGACCAGGAGCTTTAAAAAAAATATTTATAAAAAATCTTTATTCTTTAGATATACTTATATAACAATCTCACGTCACGGTGTTTGTTCGACATAAACTCCGGAACTACTTAACCGATTTTCATGAAATTTGGCTTACTGTGTGTAATTTGATCCTTAAAAGATATGATAGTTTTTATCTCGATTATTGACCTCAATATTTATTATTGCGAATTAAATTATTGTTATTTATTTATTTATTTAAACGCCCATAGGGCTTTTACATACAGTGCAGTACATGTTTTTGGAAAAATATAAGAAATAACATAATATAATATAAACATAATATAAATATAAGAAACAAAATAAAGATAACATAAGATATACAAAATATAGATAACACCAAATATAATAGTTGACACAAAGCAGGTAACATAGAATATATGGTAAGTAAATTAATGTGAGATTGTTATTTTAATTATAGAGGGAAATACGATAGGATTGTCAATATTTATATGTTATAGGACAATGCTTTGTAATTCTTTGTAAGTTTCTAACAGATGGCGGTGTGAATTAATTTATCGACACAACACTTGTTTATCTAGGTTAGTTAACCATCCAGTAGATGTTTTTCGATTTCACAGCAACGCGTGGCCGGGTCAGCTAGTATATATATTTTTTTTTCATTTTTTTCTCGTGGTTTAATAAGTTTTCTGTGTCACTTGATATCCCATCAATTTCACGTTAATTTTCTAACTACATATAAAATAGGCCTATGGACTACAACGTGATGAGA
Organism: Glyphotaelius pellucidus; assembly: GCA_936435175.1. Taxonomy (NCBI): domain Eukaryota; kingdom Metazoa; phylum Arthropoda; class Insecta; order Trichoptera; family Limnephilidae; genus Glyphotaelius; species Glyphotaelius pellucidus. The sequence goes on from OW386556.1 coordinate 12,765,208, forward strand.
ACACTAGGTACCAGGCAGTAGGTGGTATTGTTTATGTAGATACCTCGGAAGCATTATTACTCTTACAACTTTATTCCCGAGCTGAGATAATCGCTGCAGCCATCGTGCGAACTGAAACGCTGTTTTTATTCTGTATTAATGAACTCCAGCCTTGGATTGTGTAACAGTTGAAGCTGCAGCAGAACGATCAAAAATACACATTTTAATGTAATAAATATGTTTTGCAATAATTGAAACATTAAGTTGTGAAACATCCTACATTGAGGAGACAGTTGTAGTGCATTGGATGGATATGTATTTTCAGTTAATGTTAATAGATGTCGGTAGGTTAGACTTCTGTCACATCCCAACAGATTAGTTAGTAAGAGTCAGAGCAGTACCATCTAACGCCGTGCGTGTCTTGAACATAGACAGTTACGAAGAGAGCCAAAGGCTTTCAGTCCAGTATAATATAACATTGTAAATATACCCGATAATATGCAACTACAAATATATAAAAGAAGAAAATGTAATAAATATGTTTTGCAATAATTGAACCCTTCTTTGAAACATTAAGTTGTGAAACATCCTACATTGAGTAGATAGTTGTAGTGCATTGGATAGACATAGACGTAGTTTCGGTTACTGTTAATCGATGTTAGTAGGTTAGAGCTTCTGTCACATCCCAACAGATGAAGTAGTAAAAGTCAGAGCTGTACCATCTAACACCGTTCGTGTCTTGAACACAAACAGTTACGAAGAGGGCCAAAGGCTTTCGCTAGATGCCTAGATGCCGCCAATATAATATAACATTGTAAATATACCCAATAATATGCAACTACATATATATATAATGAATGTATGGAATGCGAGAGGGCGGGGGAGGGGGGATAATTGATAAGTGCAAGCGCTACAGTAATTTCCCTAATACCATGCGAGCGAAGTCGTGGAGAAAAGCTACTTGTAAATAAACACAAAAATATGCAGCTGGATATACAAAGAAGATGTTCTAATTTAACCTTTCAAAAACCAGGATAACTTCACACAGACAAACTTAGGTCGATTCACAAAATCCACATTACAACACAAATTCCACCAACGTACAACAAAACTACTTTTGGTCAAAGAAATATGCAATATTTCTCTATAAAATTATTTAATATACTCCCTCTCGCAATAAAAACCATTAAAAAAATAATCGACTTCAAAAGAAGCATTAAGGTATGGATTATGGACATGGGAAGGAAGAATATGGATGCAATTTTACAACCTAATAAAGATTAATGCTTGTATTGTGTTTTCTTCTAGATATTACTTTATAAGTTTTCTCTCGTAATATTTAACATACTCGAAGTTACTTATAATTTAAATATGTAACCATGTACAACGTGTCTTTAGAACGGGGTACCCAGTAAGGAAACATTATTTTCTAAAAAAAATTGCAAAAAATTGAATAAAGATTTAACATTAACATCCTGTTGACAAACTGCTAAATTGCGGTTTAATGGGACTGAACTTGTTGAAAAAAAATGTTATAGGGGTTTGGTTTATGTAAAAAGATTCTTTAGTTTTGTTTTCTTTGTAAAAATATGAAAATACTGACTAAATTAATCTTTTTTGCAGCAGCATTAGGCAATCAAAGAATCACACATAAAATAGAGGATGTCAAGCAGAATATCTCTTTAACAAAAAAATACTGGAATAAAGCTTTTTATAGTGCAGAGATTGAAAACAAATAAAAAATGACATTCAGATGATGATGTTTTAGCTTCTGACACCTACAGTATATTGATGTGCGCTACAGGCAAAAATTCAATTCAAATTCATTTCTTATTGGAATAGATTAGGCTCTCTGTATAATCTATCGTGGGTAGAAGATTAATGACGTCTCTAAACATTCCATCTCTACCTTGAATGCAAAGAATTTACGTCGGTACCAAAGTCACATCTCCTCAATAATATTTTCATGATGAACCGAGGCACGTCTAAACTCTAATTCCCTGAGAAAAAGCGCCGCTCATCATCCAAAGTTAACGTTACAATATATCTATTAGGTGAATTCCGTGGCCGGTGACCGGAACTATCGAAATTATAACTACAACTAAGCTCAGCAAAAAGAGAACAGTTAAAATCGCTACGACAAAACTGTGCTGTAGGTTTTGGGATAATCGCTTAAAATACAACACGCTCTTTTAACTTAAAATACAATTATTAGGCAAGTACACATAAACAATAATAAAACACTAACAGTTAAAAATTGGTTCTGAGAAAAAATGGTCAAAGTGGAACGTTAAGGTAATAGACCAAAAGAGCATTCTTTCTTGGTTTTTTCGTTTGTTTTCACCATTTACGCCAAAAGAATACAACGAAAAAACAAGAACTAGAATTCTTGCAGATGCTTTAATTAAGAATGTTTAGATCAGGCGAGCGAATGCTCATTGCTCATTCTTCAACAATCAGTGGTGTGTTCACAACACCGTGTCCGACAGTGAGAGCGATATTGTGATTTCAAGTGCTGCATTTATTGTTGTGATTCGATTATTGAAAAAGAATAGAAGGAAGAGACGTATTTTAATTTTATTTTCCAAAAGTTAGATCCCAGAGTCATTTGAAATTTTGGTACGATACTATCATTTGTAGGCATTTTTCATTATCCAAGAACACCACACTTTGAAGAGGCCGCCTCTAGGAGTGATCAGGCTCGAAAACTGCGGGCGTAGTACTTGCTGAATTTACTTCAAACGATAATTTCGACAAGTGCACTCGGAGCTCGAAAGAATTCTCTATAACTGTTTACACCAAAATAATTTGCAAGAACAGAAGAGAATGAGCATTTGCTCGTTTGGTTAAATCCACTGTTACAAGTCATAAATAAGTGCCATTGATGTCCCAGATGTTGTGTTCCAAGAAAATAAATAAGTTTAAATTTTGTAGTAGATTCTTTTTGGCAAGTGAAAGATTTAAGATTACTATGAGTTTCGTCCTGGTAAGAGACCACTATTCAGATTAGAAGAAATGTTACTTGAAATAGATCCTGGCAGCAATTTCGTCAATTGTGTCCAAACCCTTCTCTTCCCCAGTTCTAACAGTTCAGCAACAATCCTTGAATTGTGAATTTTAATAACTCCGGGCATCTGATAATTTCGAGTTCAATCCGTTAAGGTCCAATGAAGGCATCGTATTTGTAAATTGTCCTAATCTCATAGGACTTGTGTTTAAAAATATTAGCAGTGGCTAGTTTGTACAATGATACAAAAAAATTAAAGTTATAACGACGGTAAATACTGTTATATCGTTTGGAGGAAGAAATGAATATTGGCTAATCAATATGTGTTTTTGAAATCCTTCAGAATTTCTATAGACTATGTTACAAGCTGCTGCGTCGTTGGCAATTCGGAACAGAATGGTTCTTCTTATTTCGTTCGCCACCGGCTGTCGGTGACTAGGTGAAAATATTGTGAGATCGCTATTGGCGCGCGAGAAGCCAATAGGAATGATTCCGCAAGTCAAAATAGCTGCGTTGTTCGCTGCCACACCCTGAATTTAATGACACTGAAACAATTATATACAAAAGATATTCTAATTTACGCATTCAAAAACCAGGATAACTTTACACAGACAAACTCAGGCCGATTCACAAGATCCACATTACAACATAGATTCCACCAACCTACAACTAAAACGACTTTTAGACAAAGAAATATGCAATATTTTTCTATAGAACTATTTAATATACTCCCTCTTGCAATAAAAATCGTAAAAAAAATATTCGACTTCAAAAGAAGCATCAAGATATGGATTATGGACATGGAAAGGAGGAATGTAGATACAATTTTGCAACAAAGATTAATGCTTGTATTGTCTTTTCTTCTAGATATTATTTTATAATTTTGCTCTCGTAATCATTTAACAAAGGTACTTACTTATAATTCAAACACGTAACCATCCAATGTGACCTTAGAACAGGGTATCTATCTAGGTGTTGAATTTGATTTTTATACAAACCTACAATTTTATTCCGAGATGATGAAATTTTGAAAGCTTGACCATCAAAACAATTTCTTTTCTCCAAGATCGATTTCTATCAAATTTAAGAGCTTCGTTAGTTCAACTCCATTCAATAATAAGCCAGTAATTGTTTTGTATATTGGCAACTTACCTCAACCTGGAGGCTGCGCTAAAATGTTTCGATGGTCGATCGGAATATTTCTTGTCAGTTGTTGACTGAGCTCGCAAATATTTACAACTGATCATACTCGCAGAAGATGGATTTTGGCAATATCGCATTGATATAAGGTTTTGTCGATCATCCGTGCTAGACTTCCAGGTCTCGTGAGTAATAACTACAAAACAATAAATGTCATGACCTAACTAACGGTCCTTTCTTGGTTCGCTCGGAATTCAGAATTTTCTCAATTCAGAATGCATTATTAAATAAACTGCATTACAATAGAAGATTTTCGATAATAATATTAGCATTCCTAACCGTAAACACACGGGACTGTAATTTATTCAACAAATTATAATACAAAGTTAGTGAATGTTATGAAACAATCTATCATTGCACAACTGAAATATCAGTCATTGGTTTTCGAGACCTATTAATGTTACCTGTGACATTTTGCAAAATATAATAGATATTGATTTTCAAGATATTTAGATTTGTATTAGTCTAAACCTTTGCCATTAACAATTTAAAAATAATATGTACGTAGAAATGATTTTTTTGCGGTTTCGAAAATCGTGCTATATTATAAGATGAATTGTTATAATTAACCCGCCATTTTACAGGTGCATACATTTAAAAATACTTTTGAAGTGAAACTTCTTTAGCCCCGTTGTGATTTGAAATTCGGATGAAACGGAAATGACGCATTGCAGTACCTACGAAGCGGCAAACTGCGCTCATTGGCCGCTTTGATTGCGACCTCATTTTTCAAGGCTCTTATTAGTTGAGATATGAAAAGGAAATGACGCATTACAGTACCTACGAAGCGTCAAACTACGCTCATTGGCCGCTTTGATTATGACCTCACTTTTCAAGGCTCCTATTGGTTGAAAATGTGTGGGCGAAAGTTTCACTTCAATCACACGTGAACTTCGCTCGATTTTTTTTTTTACTTTTTTGTAGAAGCACTGCAATATCTGGGGAGTTCAAATAATATATCAGCAAGTTCTTTCACAGAACTTGAACAACAAATTCATCAAATTTCAAAGTTAATAATCAAGTTCTGTTATTATCCTATCATGGGCCAATTGTTCCACAGAACTTTAACAATATTAACTTTGAAATTTTATAAATTGTTCAAGTTATGTGAAACAACTCGCACTGAGCATTCGCACGCACAAAATATTCTATTTTTTAGGTTAGGTAAATAATTCCACGTACAAGTTTTGTTATCTTGTGTCAATTTTTTATTTATTTCAGTCTGGTAAAACATAAAACATTACCTGCACCCTTTTGCGAAGGTGATAGGATGAATATTAATTCCGAAGATCCTATCATTTATTTCGCAGCAAACTTCGTCAAGATTTGAATTATATTTAGTAACTGTTCAGCCCACGAATCAACTAAATTAAGTCACAATAGTGTGCAACCATCACTGCATTATTCTAATCGATCAACAGATGGCGGTAGTGCCGCTTTATTATTCCGCCATTTTGAATTATCTTATGGCCAACGAAGAGAAAATGCAACCAACGCGAAATATTTTGTTCGTTGCATTCAAATAGCATTCAAGATGAGATAATGTCATATTGAAAAGTAATATTCAAGTTTCAATCATTTAGGTACTTCAATGTAGATTGTAGATGATGAAGCAACAAGTCAGTAGAACACGTTATTATACTTTTCAGAAAACGGCAAAATTGATGTATTATTTATGTAAGTCGTGCGTTTTCTGCTACAAAAATAAATTGACTAAACTGTAACACCCGTAGAAGCTAGTTTTACCACCCGGTTTCGCCTGATGCTCGCATTAAATTCACCTCATATTTTTTGCCATTTCAAAGCTCCAAATCTCAAGATGAAACTGAAATGAAATACAAAGAGTTGCGTTGATCTTGAAATTCCAGATGGAAAATTCTGTGCAAAATTCGTGAATCCAGAGCTCACCCTTTGATGGATGGATGGTGTTTGCTGTTTGAGACAAACAAAACTTGTTTCTGTATTGATTGGATTCAGAATTTTCTAAAAAAAATGTAAATTTTATGCAACGAATTCACTGTTTTCACTTCGAACCTCACTACTGTAATTTTAGTTTTAAACGTTACAATATTATATTCACAGTTGTGGTAAAGAGTATTGTAAAATAAATAAACGGACCTAAGAAGAAAATAATCCAAAACCACCGCAAGATTTCATTATTACTTCTTTCGCCATTGCATTACTTTGTACAAATTACTGTTAAGTTCCACTCTCTGTCGGGATTTATAATCTCAGTTAATGCTTGCACTTTAGTCATCATGACGTATTGTTCTAAGATTGTATCAGACGGTTGGGGTACGCTGAGATCGTATCCGAAGATGGAAGGTACTTTCTAGTACCGTTGGCACGCAAAGGTTAACATAGGTACATACTCGAAAGTAGTGGCATAAAGTTCATCCTTTGAAGTGAATTCATTCATATGATTCAATTCATTTGATGCATGAACCGATCAGATCGAATTCAGTGGTGTAACAACAAGAAACCGCGGGTAGTCCCAAGGTTCGGATCTCTACTAAAGCTCTTGAGTAATAATTAAAACGTATGTCTGCTACTTTTGCCTGCGGTGTAAACTATCTTTTGTTTCTGAATTTTTGTTACGTTGACCAAATACTGTAGAATACAAATTATGACATTTGTCATTAATAAATTATTATAGAAATCGAAATTAAAATAAAAATATTAGATAACATTTATAATGACTTTACTGCTTTTTAGCTCACACACGAAACATATTAAATTATTACAAAATAGATTACTTAGTTTTAACCGCGTTTATTGTTTATAAAAAAACCGACATATTTCGTGAGCAAAGCTCACTTCCTCAGGGTTTACTTAAAACTAATTACAACAATAGACATAGCCTTAACGGTGTCAATGGAAAGGTGAGAGTAGGATCGTGGTTATGCGACATAATTTGTCACTAGGCGGCAGACGTTTCTCGGCCCGTCTGTGTTTATCCAAACAAATAAGGCAAGTAATTGATTGATGATTGAAATTTCAAGATGTATTTCTCGAGATTAGAGGCGCCTAACATCTCGAATATCTTAAACTTTTAAAATGATTGTTTTGAATACAAAAAGTTGTGTTGATTAACATACCAAACGACAATATTTGTATTTGTTAGTATTCCCTTTAAATAGCTTGAAGTTGTTTGATATTTGGTTCTGCCTTAAAGGGTGCCTCAAAACCGGTTTGCCCTGCCTTATCCCTTTCATAAAAACTTCTGAATGGAATTCCTATAACCTATAATACCTTGGTTCTCAAACCTCAGAGCAATAATTTAATGTGATATTTCAGGTGGGTGAGGAATGATTATTGATATCTATGTTGTAGCAAAATAACAAGATCTATACTCAGTTTTGATTCAAGGCGTGCGCAAGAATATTTTGTTTGAGTAATTTGTGTTATTTCACAAGTCATTCGTTAAAAATAATATTTTTTTACATCATCTCAACTCAGGAGGCCCTGAGAAAAATAATTCCCCCAAGACCTATGTCATCTTTGGGGATGCTGAATGGGGTTTTTTCTAAGGGATAGGAATGAGAGAAAGTTTTGGGAAGGAAGAGGTATAAGAGGTGGTTAGGAATCTGGGGCTGTCCAGGAGTGACGGGCGTATGAATCCATCCCTCCCATTGCGGTACAAGGCGATGGGTCGAATGTCCGGCTGGAGAGGTGAAATTTCTCCATCAACCAGTCTCTCCCGATCCGGCCTGCCACGCAGTAGGTGGCAAACGCATGTGCCGTGGAACATACCTTGCCCCACCAGCCCGGGCAAAGTCAACAAACGTAGCGAACCATTTGGAATTACCTATGGTAGGGTGGTGGTTACCCAATGAATGGTTCCCGGGGTGGCGGTATCCATACCCGCTTTTAAATTAATAGTATATTTGCGGCACGTTCCAAAAATATAGATACTTTGATTGTCGCCTTGGTGACAGTCATTTAAGTTCGAAACGTTGCTTGAAATGACTTAAGTCGTTTGGTGACCAAGTCTAAATTCCCGGGTACTTCGCCACCTTTCTCTTCCCCATCTCCTTCCCCATCTCCTTCCCCATCTCCTCCAACTACCTTCAGCTTTACAACATAACCCAATCGGGGATGCCATGGCCTCCCTGGTTTCAGATGGTTGGGAGCAGTTGGGATTCTTGTGCGGTAGGTACTCTTAAAAAAAAAACAATAAAACCTTCACCGCCAAGAGCCAGTTGGATTACAGCAACCTTAAATTAGACGGAAAATACAAGAGGACACTGACAACTTCTGAATTCCCATTTAGTTACGAATGACCAAAACCTTTTTCTGTGGTGTCACAGACTGCAGTCCCAATTGCCTGGTCAATCAGACCATGGCATCCCCATTTGATCAGACCAAATCAACAGGAGACTAGGAATATTGGATGTCCCTGACAACAAAATTTGGTCTATAACCATAATATCAAAATAATGTGATTTCAGAAAATTGGTATTTCACCATTGCTGCAAGGAAAGAATCTTCCACTTTATACATATCTTCCCAGCACTAGAACAAAGTTAAAATGTATCATTTACTTATATTTATAGTGTTGGAACTGCCCCATTTTGAATCGTCCAAAACAACGGTCTTAAATTAAAATGTTTTGGTTTTTAAACATTGCGATTGAATAATGATCGTTTTATACGAAAGCTGTTATATTGACTTATTCTTAGAACGAAAATGTTGAGAATTGTCTGTTCTGGTGTTTCTTACAATACAAACAATAAACAAGCTTACCCATGAAAAAAGGACACGACAAACTGATAGCCGACAGTGGAACACGTACCATCCCAACCCACATAACTTATCAAAAATAACATTAGTTACACACAAAAAATTTATGCTCGTATTTTCCTATAGACATAAAGGTTTTGCTGGCCAAGTCATCCATAATAAATGCCACAAGCAACCTTTTCCGCTTATTATGATGATAGTGACGGCTTCCTTAGTCGAGGGGTAAGCTCTTCCACTAGGAATCCGAAGGTTGCGGGCTTGAATCCCGTCGTGCACAAATACATTCTTTTCGATTAAATAATTTCACATTTAATTATAATATTCGTTTCAATTTCAATTTGGGAGGCTGGTATTGCATGGCGGGCCAAAACGGGAGAGACTGGTTGCGGGAAACCTAACCCAGACCTCTCCAGCCGGATACTCTCAACCCATCGCCTTGCAGTGCAGTGGGAGAGATGGATTTATTCATTCACTCCTGGATACATTGACCCCCATATTCCTACCTACTCCTCATAACTTTTTTCCTTCCCAGAACTTCCTCTCCCTCCTTTTTTTACTAAAAATACCCTCCACACATCAATTTTTAATGCAAGGAAAGAATTGATTGACAATAGAATTAGTATCTTCAACGTCTTCCGCATTTAGAATTTGAGACTTATGAACCAAGGAGATCTTATTGTATGATCAATGCTTATCACCTATTATTGACATGATGGAATGCAGTTTTAGAAAGAAAAAACAACCTTGAGACGGATAGACAGCTTATTCCAGTTCTCTCAAACAGAGCAGGAAGGTAGACGTGCAATGACCTTGGTCGTTATGGACCATTGTTCAATAAATTGATATCAAAACTAGACTGATTTAGCATTCCTTTCTGGTTTGGTACTGACAAAGATATGTAAAACAATTTTAAACAAACACTTTTTCGTCCAACCAAAAAGGGTGCGCGTTTACTAATTCCGCCATTGCCACCTTCTGTCAAACCGTCTGACCATATTCAAATTTTAGAATTAACAATATTATCTTCAACTATTTTTTTTCCATATTATAGGCAACCCTTTTTATTGGAAACAAACATTATAAGAATTGGTTTGTAACCTAGATAGCGTCTCGGATAAATATATCCTATTTTATTTATATGAAACTATTGACCTTTTTATAAAAGTCTAAATGAATAATCATTTCTTTTTTTAAGAAAAAACTCTCTTTTTATTTGGAATTGGTAAACGCGCACGACCCGGTTAGACAAGAGGTTCTGGGTTCGAGTCCCAGTTGCGATCATTATCTTTTTCTATTTTTCTGTGTCTTGTTCTCTTTCATATTTTCGTTTAGATTATTATTGTTATCTTTTTCTTTAATAAATACTACATTGATGGGGATAGCCTTCAAAAGTTATAAAAAGAGAGTTTTCCTTATAAAAAATTGAAAACACTTTTTTTATTATTTTTTTTTTTTTGACCTGTTCTAAATAGTTAGGTACCTATTTACCAACCTTCCATACTTACCAACTTGCCATGGTCACATTGGCTTCGGACAATTGGGAATCTTGCGTTCTCGCATTAAAAAATCTAAAATAAATGATTGGCCATACCTATAAAATAATTTCAACTAAAAACTTATTATAAAATTCACCGAAGATTATTTCGTAACAAGTACACCGTGCTCCATGCTCATATCGTAAAACTTTTGTGGATGATTATTCATTGCATAAAATGAAGACAATTTTGTTCATTATTGCCAAAATTTCTTGTTTTTGTGTTGCTAAAAAAGCGATCGTATAAACACACTTTTATAATTAATATTTCTTCCACTCGGTCAGCTGTTCTATTTAAGATTTTAAATTTGAGGGTGGCCATTTTGTTTTCCGAACACTTGCATTACTCTTAAAAGTAAAGCCACAATTACACAGGACAATTTTTATTACATTAGAATTGCTTTGTTTAAAAAATAAGTTTCGTGCCTTTTTTCTTATATTATTAGCATGAATCACAGTTTATTATGACATGTCTCGGATATAGAAAACTCTGAGGAATGTAACTTATTGGAATTTAGATTTTAGAAATCATAGTTGGCAAAAGAGGTTGAATAAACCCATAGCTTTATTTATGTATGCGCATCTGACGCGTCCTTAATCTAACATATGTATTGAACATTCTTAGCTCTCTATTCCAACGTGTTACTGGTTTTTCAGGTCGCGAGTTCAATTTCTTCTCGAATGCAAATAATACAATGCAATCAATTATTTTTTCGGAGATGTTTTCTTTGTTCAGATAATTTATAAGCGCTATTATTAAGAATTGAGAGTCAAAAATTAATTGTTACTTGTTGTTCTTTATTTTTAACTTGGCTGGAAATAATTTGTTTGTTTGTTCTTCTTCACATAAACGTGAAAGGAAAGAGAACTGAGAACTTGTTCGTTCAGATCTAGCACGTAGTTGAAGTCATTTCGAGCAAGGTTTCAATTCTGAATTATGGATTTCCACTTCGGATCGAAGTGAAAATCGACAGGTCCAACGTAAAATAGTTGATCTGCAGGTAAAAGATTTCCAATTGCCTGGAGTACGTGGATCTATTGCATCCCCACTTTGAAGTACGTTGTTAGGCTGCAGATAGTGGGAAGTGAAAAGAGATGGAAATAGGAAGGTTGGGATTACCTAGCCATTCAGATCTTTTTTTAATTTTTTATATGAATACCGCACAAGAGTCCCAACTGCTCCCGTCTGGAGCCAGTGAGACTATGGCATCCCCAATTGGGGTATGCTGTGAGGCTGAAGGTAGTGGGGAAGGGAAGGAGATGGGGATCTGAATAGCCAGGTACTTCTCGACCTTCCCCCGACTTTCATTCCCCTCCAAAATATCTTCAGCCTCACAATACACCCCAATTGGGATGCCATAGTCTAACTGATTCAAACTGGATTTGGGAACAATTAAAAAGAGTGTACTATGCAATTCGTCAATCTATATTACAATACGGTATTATAGGATGGGGAGGAACACATTATGTTATTTTAAATCCTCTCAAAATAGTTAAATAATTGAGGTTATCCTGAAAAAATCATCTACATTTTCTACTGAAAAAATCTTTTCAAATTCAAAGTACCTACAATAGACAATATATATAAAAAAAATATTAAATTCTACAAATTTTCAAAGAAAAACAGCTTAAAAAATTCCATCTCAATATATCAGCAAGGTATCTAAACAATATTAAAATCCCTAAATTTAACACCAAGCACATTCTAAATACCTTTCTGTAAGGTATATATTATTTCAAAAACCTTCCTCTAAAACTAAAAATTTTCAAAAATAAACATGAATTTCAAATTAAATTGAAAAACTACTGTGAGTTCATTTCTATTATTAATATTTCTTATTTTTTTTATTTATTATATAAATAAATAAATAAAAAAACAAATAAATATTTTTTTATTTATTATATAAATAAATAAATAAAAAACATTGTGACTCTTGTGCGGTATTCACGTAAAGTATTTATGATATGAATTCATTCATAGGAATTTCAATCACTTCTCTTCTTATGTGTTTAGTACTGCAGTACCATTTGTTATCAACACATGTTTTTCGTTTTAAACAATAATGTTATGATTATAAAAAAAACGTACAACACTTTAATAAATACCATGGGCTTAAATTTAAGTCCATACAAAATAATAATTATAATAAAGTTGTACCTGAACAACGAAGGCATGTTGTGTTCCATCGGAATGTAGATAGGCCAGATTGGTCTGACCGCATTTAGTCGCCGGTTTTCGGCGGTCATCATTGAACCTGTATGAATTAATGCCAAGACTTTAATTATTTTCGTTTCTCAATATAAGTAAACATAAATATGTATATATATTTTTTAATGTAAAATAAAGAAAATGAGATACATTTTTACATGTGTATTTTATAAAATATTATATTTGAGGTCATCATTGGTCATGACATGTATACCTTATCAGAAAAGAGGAGTTCTTGTGTCTGATAAGGAAGCCATGATTCTTACTTAGGTTGTATATTGTAATATGTTTTATATAAATATTTACTTTTTAATATAAGTTTTTTTTTAAATTCTTTAATTTTAAATGTTTGTTTTTATTTTTTATGTGAATACCTCACAAGTGTCCCAGCTGCTCCCGTCTGGAGCCAGTGAGACTATGGCATCCCCAATTGGGGTTTGTCGTGAGGCTTACGGTGGTAGGGAGGGCAAAGAGATGAAAAAGAGGAAGGTTGGGAAGTACCTGGCTATTCAGATCTAGTCACCAAACATGTCTAATGCCATTTCAAGCAACGTTACAATTCTGAATGGTGGCCTTACACCAGGGCTATACTGAGAGTATCTTCCACACTGGGACATGCCGCAAATATACTATTTATTATTTTTAATTAATTCATTGTGAAATAAAACAAATTGAATCAAATAAAATTTATTTGCCCACGCCGGGATTCGATCCCGCGACCTTCGGATTGTGAGTCAAGAGCCGTACCCCTAGACCACGCCGGCTGTCGTCGTTGGTTGGTAATACAATACAATTCAGAAGGGAGCCTATTAAGTTTTTTTATGGCTTAGTAAATATAATAGTTTTGCATTTGAGTTGTTTTAAAATTAGGTATAATAAATTGATTTTCAATTTTTATTGGTTTGTAAAATTATTGATATTCCCACCTTCCACTACTTTCAGCCTCACAACATACCCTGGTTGGGGATGCCATGGTCTCACTGGCACTAGACGAGAACTGTTGGGACTCTTGTGCGGTATTCACCTTAAAAAAAAAATAATGCAAAGTTTCTAATAAGAGTCATTATTCAGCCTTTTCTAGCGCTATTGGCGTCTTATATGTAAATTTAAGGGACCTTTATCATGTAATTTTTATTATAATTTTTGCATATTAACCCCCTGAATTTTTTTTACTCCTACGTACTGTAAACACATATCTGAATAACTTTTAAGCAGACCAAATATTCATTTTTTATTAGAACAACTCTCTTTTTATAACTTTTGAATGTTATTCCCATCAATGTAACATATCTTTAAAGAAGAAGATTACACTAATAATCTAAACGAAAATATGAAAGAAAACAAGACATAGAAAAATAAAAGAGCGTTGTCCTAAAAAAAATAGAATATTCATTTAGACGTTTTTTATTGCTTATTTTTGGGGTGTTACGCCGTGTTGAGCTACCTCCTTCTTTAGCCAACTTTTCGGATAGCGTTACAGTGTCCATCATCAGGGCAGATGAAAATCTCCCTGCTCGGATGATGGACGTCTGCCCTGATGATGGACACTGTAACGCTGTCCGAAACGTTGGCTAAAGAAGGAGGTAGCGCAACACGGCATAACACCCCAAAAATAAATAATAAAAATACTTTTGGCCGTGAAAACCTAAAATCATATCATTCATTTAGACTTTTACAAAAAGGTATTCCATATAAATGAAATCGGATATATTTATCCGAGACACTATCTAGGTTACAAACCAGTTCTTAGAACACTTGTTTCCAATGAAAAAGATAGTTGCCAATAATATGAAGAAAAAAAATATATCGAAGATAACATCGTTAATTCTAAAATTTGATAAAAATGTGATTGACAAATAGGAGTTGGCAGTGGTCGAATGATAAGGCGTTTGTCCCGTAAAGACGAGAGGTTCTGGGTTCGAGTCCCAGTTGCGACCGTTATCTTTATATTTTTCTGTGTTTTGTACTCTTTTATATTTTCGTTTAGATTATTAGTGTTAACTCCTTCTTCAACGATAGACCAAATATATTTCTATGAAACATGTAACAAATTAGAGTTAATGGTCATAGCAATGCTTAGCACCTTGTTATTAGGTAGAGAAATAATTTTATTGTACCATACCTGTTTATAAATGTTACAAGTTAATGGTTTGCACTTCGGAATGAAAGAAACATTGTTAAAAAAATTGCTCGGTCATGGGTTTAAAACTGCAATATCTAACTACACGCACACATACCTACTTTAATAGACAGTCTCTGAGAGTGTGAACAAAAAACTTGATTTATCAAATAATTGCGTATTTCTGACTCATGGATAAAATTAACAATGATTGGTCTAGTCCAGTTCAAGGATAAAAACATAAATGTATGAGTTTTATTTATTTATAATCCAGTTAGTGTACCGAAAAGAAATATTTTTGTTCATTTAGCAGACTGTTGACCTTCGGGAGAATTCAAATCGTGATCTTTTAAAAAAACTACACGTTCATAATGTACACGAGTAGATACAACATTTCAAACCAGAGATGTGAGAAAAAAAGACATTGTTCATTTTGTTGCTAAGCGCTTAAAGAATGTTGGTTCATATGACACTACAAAATATACTAAAGCTAATATCGTTGTTTCCAATCCTACTGATCAACTGTTGAGACGAAATTTTGGCTCAACACTCCTCATATGCACGAATACGCTCTTCCCAACGCAACTCTCAAACCAACAGGCGAATTGAGCGTTATTAAACAAATCACTTAGCTGATCGGAGACTCAGATTGATCGATTGAAAAGTTGGGAACAACGGCTTTTGGTGTGAGGACAAAAGGTTATATATATTTGTAGGAGAGTTTTTTTATATATAAGGCTTTTAAATTGATCGGATTGTATGCGTTTGAGACAAAAATGGGATTGCGTTGGGATGAAAGTTATTCTTGTTATGATAGTCACAGGTTCCTGAAGCCAATGGTATTATGACATACCCAATTTGAGATTGTTGTGAGACTAAAGGATGTGGTAGAGAAAGATTGAAATTTCGATAATTCTTTGCACGATCGATTACAAAGCCAGAACGAGTACGTAAAGATATAACATTTTTTATGGGTGACCTCACTAGAACTATTGCGTAATGTCAGTATCATCTCTCGGTTAGGTGACGTTGTCAGGCGGATTAAGGGAAGGATATTGGAAGGTTTTTGCACGGGTTTTGAAGAGGTTCTCAAATAAATGAGGGAAGAAATATGAATGCCGATGGTTCATTCCACATGCGGCCGATTTTTCAACAAAATTACATTAAATGGGATAGTAATCGAAAGAAGCTTGGGAATATTACTGATCCGAGTTTTGTTTGGGTACCTATTAATAAAATGTAGGTTGGATAACCAACACCCTTGCCATAGGTAACCCCAAGTGTTTCGCTACGTTTGATGACTTTAGCAAGAATGCCGGTTTGATGGGGTGAGGTTTGTCTAGGTCTTGGCGGCTTATGTTTTTGCCCACCTACTCCATTTCGAGCAGGATCGCGAGAGACTGGTTGAGGGAGACCTTTTGACCTCTCCAGCCGTACTCTCTCGATCCATCGCCTTGCACCACACAGGGAAAGATGACACATTAACCTGAAGTATAGCGCTTGGTGTGGCTACTGTGTGTGTGTAGATGACAGCAGTGGGATTCTATGATTCTAATATAAAATAAAAGATTGATTGTTCAAAAGATGATTACGTTTATTGTAACATTTTTATCACACACGCGGCGCTATTATCAGAAGTTTGTAAACGGAATTAAAATGTAGGAACTATGATTTTACGAACTGATTGAAGCTAATGGCTGGCACGCAATGAGCTCACAGATTTTCGCTCAGCGGCGTGAACGTTTTGAACTCGTGCGCCGGTGTTGCCATAGATTAAGGGCCTTCAGTGTGGGATAATGTAAACAAAGGGTTCCTAGAGATTTCAACTTATTAGGAAGTCTAAAATCTAAAAAAAATATCTCACGCAAAGACAAAATTTCACTCAATGTATTCATCAGTCTGTGTACTTTCGTTGTTGTCCAAATTTCTGAAAATTATTTTTATAACGAAAATGACTATCGAAAACGCGTAATTTCCCACTTCTTTGCACAAATATCGTAAGTACGCGGAGACTTAAAAAGTAATCAGTGAAACGGGAGGTAGAAAGCGATACTGCATCGCTACTTAATCTTATAATAATTAGCTCAAATTACCCACACAATTTATATTTACTTCTGTGCCTCCGCAGGCAATTTTATGTTGCACAAAAAAATACACAAAGGCCAGTGACATTGACCTGGTTAGATTTTTAAAGACACAAGTTAATCGGTAAAATACAGGCAGAATTGTTACAGCTGGTTAAAAAAATGTTTCTGATTCATAACCTTAAAAGTCAATTTGACGAATCGTGAATATGTATTACCAAGTCTCATGTCGTAAATAAATGTCAACTGGGTGCAAATGCCAGTTCAAAAGGGTCAATGATGCTGGTTTTTCTGAGTATTCTATTGAAATGCCCGGTAGAGTTAAACGATCATTCTCTATCGCAAACTGTTCCAAAGAACGCTTCTATCGGTTGTACCGTGGCGGCAAAGTTAGGTTATAAACATACTTTCTTAAAACTATAGTGC
Source organism: Glyphotaelius pellucidus (assembly GCA_936435175.1). Lineage (NCBI taxonomy): Eukaryota > Metazoa > Arthropoda > Insecta > Trichoptera > Limnephilidae > Glyphotaelius > Glyphotaelius pellucidus. The sequence goes on from OW386556.1 coordinate 12,782,509, forward strand.
TGCAACTCTTTCAATGAAATACACAATGTACGTAGGTCTGTTTTCTCTGAAGGAAAAAGTGATATTATTCATTTAACAGCTGTAGAAAATCACACAAATCTGACAGCACTTCTCGCGGGAGAACGATCTCTCATCACAAATTTTAGGGAATTGCCTTTCTGGTCACTTAAAGTTACATCAGGCAGTCAATAGAAGGCTTGTAGGGAGGATTGCTTGTACCAACAAAATTCCATTAATAATAAAGCATCAATAATTACTTTACTTGTATGTCGCAAACATACGCTTTCGGAAGTCGAATTAATTCATTTCTTTTGAATGCTGGCCCCAATCATCAACTTTATCCATAATTAACACCAAGGATCACGCGAGGTCCTTTTTTAAATATGAATTAAGCCTCTGAATTCATAATACAGCCAACGCAATGCGTTACCTCCCAGGCAGAGTCATTTTAACCTCCCACGAGAATGAAAGCTATTAAATATGCGTCAATCCCTTGATTACGTATTGTGTAAAAATTATTTTATTATTTTACATAACGAAGACTTCAAGAACAAATGTTGTAACTCTGGCAATGATTACATGTATTTTATATATTTTACTAGCTGAGGTCCCGGGCGTTGCTCGAGCTTTCCACAGAATTTTTCGAAATCAATGTAGAGTGTAATTTTCCCTTTATTTTGAACGCAATGGTGCAATTTTTCTTCAAGATGTATCGAAATTCTGCTTTGAGGAGCGGGAAAAGGGGATAGGAAGTGATTCTACGAAATCTCATGTAGTTGGTCACTTTCCTCTTGTTTTTAAGGTCAGGTGTGCAAAATTTCCACAGTAGGAGTATCTTTCACACTGTAACGTGCCGCAAATATACGATATAATTTTCTTAATTAATTGTGAAAAAACATAAGAAATAAAATAAACACTTTTTATACACCATTTATTTAAGAAATCAATTTTTCGAAATACGTTAATAATTTTGATTAAATAAATGGTGTGTACAGTGACTTGTTTATATTAGCGAAACTCAACCGAAAATTTGAATCAGAAAAATCAGAAAAAGATACGGTCACATCTAGGACACGAACGCAGGACCTATGCCTTGCAGGGGCAGAGCTCTACCAATTGAGCTAATGTGTCCCTATCCGATTAGGTTATATTTAAGTGTGTCATACTAAGACTGAGAACTACCAACATTATTTTAATTTTCTTAACGCATATTTTTATTGGCTGGTATATTTATGTATGATTGCAAGATTCAAACCCGAACTAAATGCTATTTAGATTAGTGTTTTGAATAAAATCGTCCATTTTTTATTTAATAGGCGACATCTTTTGACTTTTCGGCAAGTCTAATTAATGAAGACAATATTAACGAAACTCAATCAAAAATCTAAAAAAATCAGAAAAAGATACGGTCACATCTAGGACGATTTATTTTCAAGTGACGTCAAAAGGTGAATTGCGATTGTTAAAGAAGTAAGTAAAATTTAAACCCGTGATCTCTGGATTGGTTGTTGAGAGTCTCGTCTCTAGACCACGGAGCCTTGTAGTTAATAATCTGAACACGAGTGAAATTCCGATTAATAAACAAACAGCAACTTCAATAAATTCGCTGAATTTGACAATACTCTCTTTCGATTTCTCCGCCTCATAACTTGGAGATACAATAAGTGTTATGTACGTATTCGAGTGTAGAGAGTGTGGAGAGTGGAATGTGGAAGGTGGAATTGGAGATGACACCGATTGCGATCTAGGTCGACGGCGCGCGTCATACTGGCCAGGTACAGTCACAGATCGCAGGTGGGAGGTGGAAGGTAGTCCAGACTTATTGGGCAGAATAGTGTCAAATATTTTCGCGCTGAAGAGGGAACAAGTTGATTTTTAAATTTAAATAATATTAAAAATAATCGAATAGTTTCGATTATATGAAAACAAATTACTTTGTATACACTTATACTTATAATTATCTACATTTTTCAAACGAATGGTTTCTTCGTCAGGATAAAATATTCAGAAAGATTAGTTTTTGGTTAAACAGGTTATTAGTTGGTTTAATAGTGTGATGCGTAAATACGGACAAATCCACATTCAATGACTACTTAATTCCTCGGACATAATCGAAATAATAACATGTTATCAAAATATTGCTTGACATTCAATTTCAAAACCTGTGACAATTTTTTTTAAAATTAACTTCACACAGGAGGCCCCGAGGGAAATAATTGAGGATGCTACGGAGAGTCTTTTTGAGGAAAGAAAAGAGTGAACCACGTTGTAGGAGGGAGGAAGTACTGAGGCTGGCAAGTCGTTCTACAGTCGAGCTCTTGAACGAGTCGTGGAAGCGACCCGCTTTCTTTTGACAATTTTCAACTGTATACAAATGTTGGGCACGCGTTTTTGGTGTCGGTGACTAAAGAACAATAACGCCAGTTCCTCGGAGCGTCTTCCATTGAAAATCCGGTAGAACACGAAATGAAAATCTAGTCTCCTTCAACGGAAGCAATCTTCCGAACAGGCTCAAACAAGATTTTTTTGCCGAAACTTGCCGAAACCGAAACCGAACCTTCGGTCGATCACTAAAAATAATGTTTCTGCCAACGTTTATTTTAACCATATTTTAATGCTTATTTTTAGCTTTCACTACAAATAAATGAATTTCATTCCCCTGCCACTGAAAATACTACAAAATTACTCCTGCGTATGATGAGGTTAAGAGTCAATACAGATTTTATTATTTAACCTTTAACGTACGCACCATTAAGCCCCAGCATTCCGAATTTATACCTTTTTTTAACATATTTGTCTAAAAGTTTTTAAATTTCTTAAAAAAATATATAATATTTTTGAAGATATATCTACGCCGAAACAGTAATTATATGAGTCTCCCTCTATAGAAAAAATCGCACAGTATGTTCTGAAAATTATTATAAACCCCTTTTTCTGTTAATTCATAAGTTAAATGTATGAAAATTCACAGTGTTTCTTTACATGCTATGTAAAACATTTCCCCTGAGATTTTTGTTTTATTTTAAACGAGTCGTGTTTTTTTTAACATTTTCACAATTTTCATTTAATAAGGAACTCCAGTGACAAATATTATCGCTTAAAAAAAATATGTTCACATAGACCAATAAACGCTGATTCTGAATATATAAGTTTTATTAAATAATATTTAACGGAGAGTTTTTAAAAAAAATATTAAAAAGTCCATTTTAAAACAGTTCATTAAAACACCCTGCCAAGTTGGTATTATTGAATTTGTGAGGCGTGACGTCACCGCGTCCATAAAACGCTCCAATGCTGAAATTCAAAATGGCCGGCCATGAATAGCTGATTCCAGTTGCTTACAAAATTCATACTTCGGTTAGTCATGATAACGTCACACTAGATTCGGTAGTTTTCGGGGATCTTGAAAAATTAAAACTTTGACATTTATTTTAACTATTAAAACTAACAATAAAAATAAATGCAGTTATTTAAGTTAGAAGGTCATTATTCATTTAAAAAAATTGGACTGGAGTTCCTTATTGTTATCATTTTTAATATTAGCGCTCTCCCTCTAATATTTGTATTTTATCTCCCCTTATTTTTTTTGAGCGCTTACATCGGGCTTTAAACCGTACATCTATGATTCTTGCGAGGGCGATTTCTAAAATTAAGTGTATTGTAAGTGATTATATTATTAAGGTAACATGCTTTTTATTGCTAATACAGTGTTGATGCTATAATGAGGTCAAAGCGTTGTATATTTTAAGCTATTTGTAATTTATTTCATAAAGACGAAGTGGGACAAAAGACAGCATGAGAAATGTGTTATTTGGGTGAAAACAGAATGATATATTATTTTATTGTGCAAGTAACATCAGAGGAAATGAGTCAGTATATATTAGGTGAACCAAATTTTGTTAAGCTGTAAAAAAATACTGACAACACTTGTATTATTTTTTTAAGTGTATTGTGGTGCACTAAGGAGGTGCTGTTGTGACATTGTTGTGTTTCAAAAAATTTGAACAACTCAAATTTTAGAATTTAATTATCATATTCTGTGTAAGTTCTATTCAAGCTCTGTTTTAATATCATTATAGGCCAGATGCTTCATAAAACTAAAATTATCACAGAACTTAAAGAGAACTTACACAGAACGTGATAATTAACTTTAAATATTTGATGAATTTTTCAAATTTTATGAAGCAACCTAGTAATAAAGTACGCAAATTTTTTAATTTTTTTATCTTTTTAAAATATCGTAATTCTTTCTATTTTTTAACATTAACTCCACCCACGATTGGGGATTACGTCACCTTTGGGTATGCAGTGTGTATGGTCTTTTTAGGGAAAAGAAGGAGAGGAAATTCTGGGAACGAAAAAGGTGTGAGGGGTGACGTATAAGTGAATCCATCTATCCCACTGCGGTGAAATGTCAAGAATGTCCAGCTGGAGAGGTCAAAAACCTCCCTCGGCCAGTCTTTGCTGGTCCGGCCCGCCACGCAGTAGGTGTCAAACGTATCCGCCGCTAAGACCAGGACAAACCTCACCCCATGAACCCAGGCATCCGTCATGCCACCAAACGCAGCGAACCACTTGCGGTGACCTGTGTCACAGGTTTTGGTTAAACACGGAAGGGATAGATTCATATGTCCGTCATCTCTGAACATAGTCACCCCCAGATTTTTATCCACCCCTCATACCTTTTTCCTTCCCAGAACGACCCTCTATACAGCATTCCCAAAGATGGCATAGGCGCTGAGGGGAATTATTTTCCTCAGAAGTCTCCTGTGTGGATATAATTTAAAAAAAATCAAATCTACATGGAAGGCATTTCTAGTGCGTATGTATGTATCTATTGAGTAGTGTGATTTATTTATTTACAAAAATGGTCATCATCATCATCATCAAACAGTATTAATAGGCTAGAGACTGTACGGTTGAAATTTAAGAATCCGGCTAAGAATGCAACTCTGATACCGCGTCTTACGCAAAACCGTTTTCATACTTGGAGTTTGTATACAAATGTACTTTTGTAATAGAACCGAATTAAATCAATGCCAAAAGATGGCGCCACTTACGTTAACATTTTGCGTGATTAGCATCGCCTGGCAGGCGTAAGTACTATGGATTTGTAATTTTGTGTATCTCTCCGGACATGGAAAGATTGACGATAATATGATTATTATTGTAGCTGGCAGTTGTGAATAATAGTACCATGCGGCTTTATTTTACATATGTACTTTGTAATATATAGCCGCGGTTACTTTGTCCCGGTGACTAGCTGTCACTGGATCACAGTGGATCCGAGGAACCGCCTATTTTTATATATTATTTTGATTCGCGAAAACATCAAGGATTGGTCAAGCAAGAAACCTTCTTTCCTGAATATTTTTTTTTCTTTATTTGATTAATTTCAACCGAAGAACAGATAAAATGATGACCTTACTTTGGGCACATCAGACACACAGACCACACTTCTGAGTTTATCTCTCAAATATTAGAAATCATCTGAAACGTCGTATTGTATTTTTAACGTTCCAATTTACACGATTTTTTTGCGAAGTCCATGGCATCGATATAATAACTCGGTTATCCAATCTTTATAGCATCAATAATATAACTCATAAATAATTAGGAACTTAATTTTTCGTAATTTGTTCTTATTGTTTACAAAAGGTTAACATTTGAACTTTCTAGAAATCATCGTTAATTTATTGCACATCGAAAATAATGGTCGATTTATTTAAAACCAAATCACATTTTCTCTGTCAGTCAAGCATGAAGAAAACAACATATTACATAATGATATTAGATATTATATAGTATGTATACGAGAGCAACTTCCGTTCACAGTTGATGTCGGATTCATAAGAACGGGTCGTTTCAATTTTTCAAAAAGAAATCATTTTTCAGTAATTTTTTTTTTCACTCCTCACAAAAAAAATCGAAAATTAAAATATTTTTGAGAAATGTGAAATTTTTTATCGTTCTTTTGTACGGCTTTTTGCTTTAAAAAAATAAAGATATTGTTTAGGATTGAGGTTCAAATAGAACGAAAAAAAACTGTGAGCTGAGTTTGATAACAATTGATCAAAAAGTGTAGGAGCTAGAGGTTACACAAATTCTAAAAAAGTAGTTTCGAGATAAATGCGTTTGAAAATAAGAGTGGCAGTATAATAGTAGTAATTCGACCAAGGGACACTCATCAAACGCTTATAACTTTTAAGCGGCGTAGAATTTTGGTTTGAAATTTTCAGAATATATTTTCGAATAGTTCTACTATCGATTTATGAAAAAAAAAAGAATTTTTTGAAGCCTCTACACTTATTTTCTCCCTTAAACCGCCTCTCGACGTTGCCCAAACGTGTGGCGATCTAAAGATTAAGTGAGATTCTGAATGGTGATCTTACACAAGGGCGATACTGAAAGTATTAACAAATCTATAATGTCTATTTCATTCTTAACGCTCTCCGTCACTTGTAAATTCACAGTCGGACCAAAGAGACGAATGATTTGTATGGCGCCGTTTTGTGAAAAATCACCCCAAGGGCTTCATAATTATATCGATTATCCAGTTCAGACATCTCCAACTATTGTCTTCACAGGAAGTCTGTATTATTTTTATCCCATTATTTATTAGGTTAGGTTAGGTTAAGTTTTAGTAGATATTTTGTTGGGGGATGTTTTGTCCTTAGGATATTTTGTCGGGGATATTTTGTCGTGGGATGAAAACGCGCATCACCGAATTCTATTACTATTAAATTTGGTGATGTCACATAAAAACGCAAATAAAACTATTTTTCCCCGAAAGTTTTTTTAGAATCAGAAGTTCGGAGAGGTAATTTTTCGAAGGTTAAAGATCAATTAGTAATAATAAATTCTATTATTAGCCTGTAAACATATTTTTTTGAAATGTTTTCATCTCTAAAGCAGCATCCTTGTTGTGAATATTATAATTTTACATTCCTGTTCGCAATTTGCAATGATCGTGCAAAACCCGACTTACCAGTTTTGTGTTGTTGAAATGAGAAATAACATTTCGTCTAAAAATACACTATGACGCCTTAGCAGCAGCCTGCATCCTCAAAAATGAAAAATTCTTAATCCTTTGTTTACTCAATGTTCCATACGAAAGCTGAGAAGTAATTTTTTATAAGTTTCATAAAATTTAACGTCGTATAAGTTCATCTTTAAAAATAACAGCTGCGGTGCGTTTCTTGCCATTCGCGATTGCTTTGTTCTTTTCCCATAATTCGTGGTTCAGCTCGTGCTTCGGTTTGCAAATATCTATGTAGGATAACGTTTCAAAGTATCATCATTTCAAACACTATCAATGCACCAATTCCGTAATGGAAGATTATCTCAATGAAAGATCGCCACTCAAAATCGAGACCTTGTTTGTTTAAAGTGGATTCAGCTGTGTATGTTTTTTAAATGAATAATGTTATCTGTTGTAAAGTTCTCTGTTATAAAACAAACCCCATACAATATCAAATGTATTAAAACAAAAAACTAACTAAATTATTTCCATTAAATCTTGGCTCTTTTACATTTATATTTCTTTTTTTAACAAAATATTTCCGCTTTACAATAAAATCCAAATAAATTAAATAATTATGAATACATCGGAAAACTAAAAATTACGGGAATAATAAAATATTAAATTGAAATTGATTAATAATTGAAAGGTGATTAAATACAATTTTAAATTATATAACTCAAAATAAACATATAATTTTTGGAATATAAAAATTTTGAATACAAACATAAAATCTTTAAAAAAAGGCCAACCTTATGTTTTTCATGATTAAAATTACTGTTAACGAAAAAATATAAAAACACATACATGTTTAATTAGACAAATTTATTTTTTGTCATTCCGTGTAAAAATGATTCATAAAACATTCTTGAATATATTTAAAAAAAATTACGATCCGAAACTTTGATTTAATAAAGGTGTACATTTAACTTATTTTGTGGTTTAGATTTGAATATAAAGCGTGGTATCTTTCTAACATTGTTAATATCATAATTTTCACCATTATAGTAAGGAAAACAACGATTTCTATGAGACCTATATGAGTTGTGCCGAAAAACGAACAAATTAACCTAAGGATTGAAATGTCAAATTTATAATATTTATTTTAAATCAACCGATTTCAAGAATTCTTCATAACTTTTCTCTTCCCTTTATTTCCTCGCCCAATTCCTCTAGCCTCGCAACATTCCAGAAACAACAGGAATTTCCTAATTTTTCTTAAAAATAATTCTAACCCACTTTCGCCCGATTTGTTTGCTTAATCATTCGGTAACATTTTTATACAATTACTTTAATTAATCTTCCCGACAGTGGATACGTTGTCTATTGACTGTTAATAATTGGCTCTACAGTGGAAATAGTGTTCTTGCTTAGAAAGTAGAGAAAGGACGGATGAGAGAAGTGGAATCCGAGAGACCTGTCGAGATAAAGGGGACAGATCTTAACGGCACACAGCTGTAGCTTATTCTCATCTTCAGAGAGAATCTCACTCTTTAGAGATCGGGGGATCAGGTCGTGCGTTATGCCAAGTACCTACGCCGTTTCCCTTTTGTTTATTATCCGCATTAAATCACTTGATATATACTATTAAACCGAGTGAGCTGGAGTGTTATCGTGGTGTACGAACGCAATATATAAAAAGCTGGAACAAATCCAGAAAAAAATCTCAGGTATATCTTTATGTGGATGCATGGAACATTGCCGAGGTTCATGCACCATATTATGGACTTTCTTGAGGCAAAGAATAGGTTTAGCCTAGATACCAGACCCTTGTAAATCTTTCATTACTTGGGAGATTTTACAGAATTTGAACAATTCATTAAATCTCAATAATAAAATTATAGTTCTGAGAAAGTACTACTATTCAAGTTCTGTTATTATTTCATCATGGACAGGATGTTTCACAGTACTTGGATAATAATATAACTTAAATAGGACCTTATAGATTTAGGCGACGTATAGATTTAGCCTAAAAACCAGAAGTTATATTTAATCTTGCATTACTTTTTGTTTCACAGAATTTAAACAATTCATCAAATTTCAAAGTAAAAATTCAAGTCCTGAGAATATACTATCCAAGTGCTGTTATTATTTCATCGTGGGTCGGATGATTCACAGTACTTGGTTAATAACAGAACTTGAATAGGACTTTCTGAATTTTTTAAATTTTATGAATTGTTATTACTTTTAATATAGGGTATAACGCTGTTGATAGCATTCCTCTTGGAATTCTATGGCTTGAGCATATGTGCCTCCTCAAAAAACGAGCATACGTGCCTCAAAACAACATTTGGGTTACATTGATTACGTAATATTAGTGATGAAATATCTTAATATATATTTTAAAAATAAATATTTGCAATCGATTTACTCAATACGTTATGTCTATAATCTTCATTATCCAATATCCGTGCATAAAAAGTAGCTACTTCATAAGTAAGTGGCCTTTCAACACACACTTATTTCAATAGCAATACGAAATGAAGTAGGAATTTATATAATAATTGTTAAATCCGCTTGTTTTTACAGTATTAAGTAATGTTCAAAACGGGAATTATTTCAAGATGCATTGAAGCATCCCATGACATCATGATTCCATCATGCAGGTTACGAAACAAAACTCAAAAGTGTAAAAGAATCTGATGTCTTATGTAAGAACCAGGTGTTTGAATTTACTTATTAAGTGAGGCAAATAGTATATGTGACATTCAATGAATTGCTTCCGCATCTCATCAAATTCGCCGCAAATAGTCGATGTTTTATAATTTAATCTCTCCGACGGAATGAAAGGCAATCGCTCTGATAGCGAATCGTCAATTAGATTTTTGAACACCTGTGACTATTGCCTGTTCGTGTTAAGATGTATCGAGTTTGATAGAACAGTGCCAGATCTGAAGTGTGTGCAGATGGATAGAGTTCCGGGGCGCAAAATCGTGCAGGGCGCTAGGAATCGTTTAACATTATTTATCAAAATGAGCACGGAAATGTACATAAGAATATTTATTGACATTTATTAACACCCCATTTGGGTTTTTACGTATATGTAAAAAAAATTGTATGTTTATTATTGTTGTCTATCAACAAAAAACATAGTAACAACAAAAAGAAATATTTCGTACACATTTTTATGTAGGTACATGTGATCTATCTAATATAGGTATATAAAATTTAGATTCCATTTGTTTGTGTTCGCAAATCTCTGAAAGTAATCGATGGATTGATTAAAAAATTTTACATTGCATTTTAGTAGAAGAGTGTTTCTATATATAATGGTAAGCTCTGGCGTTTTGAAATTTGTTTAAATTAAAATGTGTGTATTTCATATATGTAACCGGCAGTGACGGAAGGCAGGAGAGGGAGGGTAAATATTAAGGTGGGAGGGGTGACGAAAGAGGGGGAAGGCGGGTAAGGTGGAAGGGAAATGCGAGATGGGAAGGGGACGCGGGAGGGGAACGGGGACGCACGGGAAAGGCATGCGGGGGAAACAATTTATTTCTTTGAATATGGCATTGCAACGCACGCCGGGTACCAGCCACTATTCTCACATAACTTAAGGATTACATCTTAAATACCTTAAAGATTATCATAATATTTTTAAATCAAACTTTAATTTATTTTAACTTTTGATTCTTTTTGTCAAAACTTGAAACATGTATACATTTTTGTGTTAACCTATTATTTGCCTGAAGGAAATCGTTTTTAGATCCCCTCCCCCCTAATATGACGTCGTATATTTTGCAATTTTACATCTTAAAATAATCAAAGCGGTAGTTCAAAGTTATTTTTTTTTTGTTTTGCGTTTTAATAATTTAGATTTTTACATGTGACGTAACAAAGCTGATGACCCCCCCCCCCCCCTCTTGTCGCACAATGTCACACTTCTCTACTCCCCTAACCCCCCTTAAGGTGTGACGTAATTTATGGATGGCCTCTTATTACTATTATTGACATTTTCCAACTGAATTTTGAACAATTTAAAAATACTAGTGGTCGCCCAATGGTCGAAATTCGACCATAATCGTAATGTTTCTTTTTATTGATTTAATGAAAAAGGATGAAAAGGGGTACAAAGTTTTTTCTTCACGTATTATTTTCCAACTGAATGTTGAACAATTTAAAAATACTAGTGGTCGCCCAATGGTCTAAATTCGACCATAATTGTAATGTTTCTTTTTATTGATTTAATGTATTTTTTATGCATAATTTAAAAACAATATTGGCATTCTGCACTCCTTCTCTATATAAACTATAAGTGTGAGAAATTTCATACTCCTCCGTCCGCGCAATTTTCGTTAAAAGGGGTACAAAGTTTTTGCTTCACGTATGATTATTATTACTTAACTAAATGTAATGTATGTTTATTATTGGTTATGTTAACTGAAAATGTGCATTTAAAATAAAATAAATTATTTGATCTCAGATTTATAGAGTTACACTTACTGAGGGAGGATCGCGGGTATTATTAATTGACGAAATAATATTTAGGGCTTCATACTTTCTGCCTTGGGCGAAAAAAGTTATAACTCCGACCCCGTTTAAATGTTAAGTATTTACCAGACATCAAAATTACATATCATTTGAATCCATCTAACATGTCTATTAGAAACGGGATATAGCGTCGAAAGACGTGTGTACGTAAATAAATAATGCTACGAATGTGATTTTATCTTTGACATGGCTCGATTTTACAGCTATTTAAATAAATATATCACTAATAGAAAATAGTTGAATAGTTTCTATTAATATTCTGCGAATTTCACTGCTGTTTGATGAGGAAGTCAATCAAAAACCTTCTTCAAATAATGATATGTATTTGTTATTGATATTTAAAGGAAAAATCCAGTTCAGTGTGTAATGCTTTCTTTGTAACCAAATTTAAAAAAGGAATCTGTTAAAATAGGAATAACCTTGTAAACATTATTTTCAACAACATTTTTCGTTCAAAGCAATTCATTTGTACCAGGAAGAAGCACTAGTTACGAGCTAATTTGAAAGTAAACTGCATAAATATACCAAACCACATACGTAAACTGATACGTTGAATAATTTGGCGTCATGTTTATTATTTTTCCTCTGATAAATTCTTTGAATGGGCCAACTGTTTTTTTAACAATCGATGTAATAAAAATCGATTCGATACATTATATTGTTGGGTCATCTTTCTCGTCTCTCAAAATGGATACTGAAAGATATCAATGTCTTCATCAAATATAATAGTTTTTTGTTTTCTTTTGTTACAGAGGAAGATTGGGGAGAGAGCACCGCCTACATGATGCACGAGGGATATGATGTTTCCCTTTCACCACCGCGCCGCCCTCGTTCTCCCTCCCCCACAAAACCTCTGCTAAGAGCTGCTGGATCCGTGTCTCCTAAAGATCGCTTCCACGTGGCCAAAGAAAAGTTCATGAACCTCGAGAGGGAGAAACTAAACGAAGAGATCGAAAAACGCGCACAAATGAGACGAAATCTTAACAATATCCTGTCACGAGGACCTCTCACTCCTTCAGAACTTAAACTTCAGAATGAGAGAAGATCCAAATGGGATGATGAAGATGAGGATTTTATCGAAAGACGCCCTGAAATGCCAAGGGCTGTAGCAAGACCTGACCATAGAGACAGGTGGGGAAATGGCAGAGATGAAAGAGATCTTAGTAGAGGAAGAGATGTCAAAGAAGTAAGAGATTTCAGGGATTCACGCCACTTCGAAAGGGGTAGTCGTGACTTACGAGATCCTATGGATATGCGCGAACTCAGAGATCAAAGACCGATAAGAGATGAACGAGAATACAAAGAAGTTAGAGAAAATAGAGATGTCCGAGAAAGCAGAGATGTTAGAGAAAGCAGAGACGTCAGAGACAGCAGAGACTACAGAGAAAGCAGAGACTATAAGGAACAGAAAGAGGTGAGAGATCCACGATATAGCAGGGAAATCTCTGACCCAAGAAATATTAAAGATCTAAGAGAAAGAGATTACAAAGAAGTTAGAGATCCCAGAGAAGGAAGAGAATTCAAAGAATCAAGGGATGTCAGAGAATTCAAAGAACCAAGAGACGTCAGAGAATACAAAGAACCCAGAGACTTCAAGTATTCTAGAGAGTTCCGCGATGCCAAACCAGTAGAAGAACCCAGACCAGCCAGAGATTCCAGAGAAAGAACTCCTCAATTAGAAAAAAGATTCTTCGAGTACAAGGGAGAACGCAACGACAAGTACTTCGACAACCGTTACAACAAGCACGACTCGAGAAGCGACGATGAAGGCGTTGAGAGTGAGAAGCAATTTGAAGAAATCAGGTACGTCCAGCATATTGAAGCGCCTAGAAGACGCGAACCAGAACCCAGAATCAAAAACGAATCTGTTGAGAGACCCATTAAGAAGGAACCGGTCAGAGATGGGAGGATAGAACTTCTAGAAGAGAGGCAGAGACAGATAGAATCTGGAAGGATGGGTAGAGCACCAGCTGTAGACGATAGGTACGACAGGAGTCAAGAGGTTCCCGGAAGAACAGGTGGGGACCGAGGAGAATGGGATCCAGTCAGAAGGTCCTACGCAGAGGCAGAACGTCCCAGGCGAGACGCGAGGGCAAGACACAGCTACGCAGAGCCAGTGGCACGTACACGCGTGGGTATGGCCACCGTAGCACCGTTCTGAAGACACCGACAAATTTAATATTACCGAAACAAACATAATATGTGTACCGAATTATTAATAAGGTCCTGCGTTTGTCTACGTGCCGTGGAGTCAATGCTAAGGTCAATGTTCTTGATCGATGTTCGTCATATGGTATTATTTTAGTTTGACCAGAATTTTGTGCTTTGAATCTGGTGCCGAATATATTGTATGTTTAAGAATCTTTTATTGTAAGTGAGAGTCGAATTTGAATTTATACAATGTGCCTTGAATATTGGGTCGAAATTTGCTACTTATTATTTGTTTGGAGTTTATTTTGAAGAGCTCCAATTTCACTTTGATTGAAATTTTCAAGATCAAATACGATTTTTGTTGAGCTAGGTGTTTACTGATGGTGTATAATTGTTTCGTTTTCACTTTCTTGGGGTGAAGCTGCAGAAGACAATATATTTTGGATGAAATAAAGATAGTTTAGGGCAGTTATCAAATAAATTAAAATTAATCGGCCATTATTTTGGTTCCTTAGCTATGTACTCCTACGCTTATTTTCCATGAATATTTCGTCTGCCAATAGCTTCACCACACTGTAAACGATGCATTTGAATGGCGAAACAGCTGTCAAGCATAATAATAATAAACGCTCTAAAACCGTATATAGATACATATTAAAAAAAAAACAGGCTAACTTATTTCAGAAAGCTGGCAAGAATTTACGCGCATCCGATGTGTCACTTTGAAAAATGCAAAGTGCACACTTTCTTTTGCCGTGTAAAACAGATGCACCCATCATAATTAAAACTTGTTTTCATAACGCAATTTTTCAAATTTTTATTCCATTCCATAGATTTTTTTAAACATGCTTCAAGCTTTCAAAATTCATGGCTTCATGTTAAAAGTTACAATATTAGCCAACTGGGTAGGTTTCTTGGTGCTAATATTGCTTAGAGCTTTCTTATTCTAACAAATATACTTTCATATGGAGATTTATATCCGGAAAAAATTGCTAGAAGAAAGTTCCTTGAATTTTGATCTGGGCCGTTGCATGTTTAAAAATTAAATCATCGCGATGGCGCGTAGTGAATTTGGGCTACATTAAATTTATTGATATCAATCGAGTGTACACATTGGTCATTTGCTATTATGGATATTTTTTAATGAGCTTGTTTCCGTGACATTGGCTTGTCATTCTAATTTCTAATCAACGCTCATCCTATTGACAACACTAGAATAGCTGACACCTGCCTGTGTAAAACTATTCGTGACACCTCCTTTTATGACACTAATACCTACCAACTAATACTAACACTTTTGAATAATTTATGTAAAGTTCATTCATTTATTAGTGATGCTCCAATATGGCGGTCATCAAATTCCATAAATAATAAAATCGTTTTTATTAAATGGAAAAAGCAGCTTTGTCGTGAAAACAATGGCGAACTTTTAAATTGCTGTCATCATTGACTACCTAGAAAAAGTCGGTAAAAGAAAAAATGTGTTTTCAATATTTGTAAACTGCTCGGCGCCATCTTAGGGTCAGCCATGTAGATCTGAAAAAAAATGTCGGAAAGGTATTTTATTGGGTTAATTCGTTCAACTGTCCAGTACCTACCTAACTATTTTGAATGAAATTTATTCGTTCCTTTGCCCAGGGAAGAAGAAAAACATCAATAAGGTCGGCAATATTGTAAAAAATTATTTTGGTAGGTAAGGTACCTACCGAAGTGTAATGTGAAAATACGGCTTTTTTGTGTATTAAAAAAAACCTTGTCTAGGTAGGTACGTGAAAGAGGTGTTTTTATCTTTAAAATATAAATAATATATCATAATATGAAAAAAATAACATTTCAGAGTGCCAGAAACGAAACATCATAATATGATAATATTTTTTTAAATAAAATTTGTATTTGTACATCTAAGTATGATTTTTCAGAAATTATTTTCGTAATGCTAACAAACATATTGCATTATAAAAACATTTATGTATTTCGTATTTTGAAAAATAATCCTTGTTTTATATTTTAATACAAGAACTTCACATTTTGGAAAGAGGTAACCAGCATTTTTTTATTTATTTGACTAATTGTTAATTTTATTATTGTCAGATTTAATGTAAATACAAAAAAAAATTGTGACACAAAAGTAATTTTATAAAGTATATCAAACCGCCATAGTTAATTTATGAATTTAATAAAGAAATAAATCAGAAAATATTCTGTTCATTTGACAATTTTGTTTTGCAATGTCAAATAATTAGTATTTACTTGTAAATATATTATTTTAATAACATTTATAAATGACAGTAAAATATTATAGTTTTAATTTTATGCTTGTGAATAATAAAAAAAATGTCTGCCATTTCTTGTATGAATTTTTATTTTAAAATGCAAGATTGTTTATGTCTTTAATACTTACTTAAGCTTTTAATAAAAACAACATAAGTCAACTTAATTATGTAAAAATATTAGGTACTTTAATAATTATTAATAATAAAGATTTTAAAATATATATATCATTGTTCTAGAAAAAAAAAAATTGACACAACCATCCCTAAATTATGATTTATATGTTGAGGAGGTTCAACCGAAATACGTCTTTCTGCATTGTAATAAAATTTTGTGTTTTTATACAAATTGATAAATAAATTAAAAAATTTAATTGTCTCGTTTTTTTTAAATCATTATTGTACCATTTCATTAAAACAATGGAAGTCCACCATTATTTTATTATATTTATAATCATTATCGTAATCGAAAGTGAAGACGTATGAAGTTTAAAAAATTCAAAAAGTGGTATATTCAGGGCCGCAGCTAGGGGGGGGTCATTATGGGGCCTTTCCCTACCTTAAAATAACTGTGCCCTACCTTAAAAAATACCATCGACTATGATAATATACTAGTAAACTTTTTGTTCATAGTTTGATATGATTGCAAAAAAAAAATCTACCTATTAGTGTAGCGTAGCGACATCTAAATAAACAGCTTCGAATTAACTAAGGAAACATATCATCCTAATTCTGTATTCTTCCCATAGATGGCATTAAGTAAGTGGTGGGAGACTGTGCACTGTGCACGTATTGCAATCACTGCTTACGGGGAATTCATAAGCAGTTTGGGGATGTAATTTCAAATTATGTTTGGTATGTAATATGGATATCCATCAGATATAGATGCTAAGCAAACGAACACGCTCTAGAGTTCAAGCTGCCGAAATAAGGTACTTGAGAGGGATGGCAGGGGCTACGAAATGGGATCATATAAGAAACTCAACGATCCGAGACGATCTAAACATTAAACCACTCATAGAACAAAACACCTCTTCATAGAAAAATTGCAACTGAGGTGGCTTGGGCGTGTACTAAGAATGTCTGATGACCGAATTTCGAGGAAGATACTAAGTGCGATTCCAGAGGGTAGACGTCCAGTGGGCCGCCCCAGACACAGTTGGGCAAGGCAACTCCAAATTTGGTGAGAGGGTGGGACTGCCGTGGACGGAGGCCGAATAGTCAGCACAAGACAGGGACTTATGGAGGAGCCTTGTCGATGCAATGGGTCCCCGACTCGATTAGGATAAGGGGGTGTAGATGATGATGATGACCTAATATAAACCTTAATAAATGAAAAGCCTTTGACGCTGCAGTTACTTTTCTGAAGTTCTTTGTTAGCAATGATCAAGAATTACCTTGTGTTAAATAACTAAATGTTTTGATCATCCAATTAAGTATTGCCTCACACATGTACGACGAAAATCGATTCACCAGATCAGATCAAATTACTTTTTTACTTGCGCCCTACCTGTAATTACCGAAGCCGAAGCCCTATCTTAAATTCAACTCTGACTACGGCCCTGGGTATATTTTGTATTATTTCTATGGAAAAAATTGACTGGGGTGTTTTATAATTTTTTATGAAAATCTACAAATTTTTTTCCTAGATCGATGAGAATTTGCACAATTGACTTTTTAAACAAGAGGAAGGTCAATGATTTTAATGGTTTCACAAAAAAAAGAAACACGATTTTCTAAAATATATAAACTTTATTGATGATATCTGTAGCCTTGTATCCACGCCCGTTCATGTTCGACGGTTTGGTTCGACCGAACATGTTGACTCGAAACTGCTCGTCGTTGCGTCAACAAGCATGAGCGGCGCGTGTCTCGTGGGTCGACAAGATACGCCGTTCAGTTAGCTCAGACATCCATGGTCAAATGTGAGTGGTTTATTAATGATAAAATGTCAAGTCTGCTGACTTCGTATTCCATAAGCACCCTTCTTCACGATAAAAATTAATCAAATTTTCATAAATTCGCGAGGATAACTCCGAACATCCATTTTTGTTCTCCAATGACAAGAAAGACAAGCGCATCGGACTCAAGACGAGAGACCAACAAGATCGATGCTTTGCCTACGTGTTGAGAGTTTGCTCAACCTAATTTCTGTCGAACATCAACAAGAATTTCGGATCTTGAATCGTTTTTGGCGTAAAACTATCGAACATGAACGAGCGTGGATACTTAGCATATGTCGCTGCCGCGACTGAACCGGTATAGGTTTCAGGGTTGCCAATGCGTATGTTCTAAAATACCCGCAATAAATGTTCAAAATCCCCAAATTGGGGAGAGCAAAATATCAAATTCCCCGCAAATTCCCCACAAGTTTCTTCATAATTCTACCCCCAAAATAAAACAAAATTATATTGAAAATAGCATTTTTTTATGTATTAAAATTGATTAAAACGTATCATTACATACGTAATATAAAGTTAAAAAATAGGTTACAACCCAATAACCAATATTGAAGCAAAAATAATGACAAAAAAATCAATACGGTGTGCCGATAATTTTATAGCAGTAGAAAAAAAGGAAATATAAAAATAAGGTAATATACATACTACGGTGTGCCAGGTATGGCTAGGAGAAAAAAAATAACCGAAAAAGAAGTAATTTTAACGAGGCAAAATAGAGTTATTCGAAAAAAAGAAGATAAAAAGTATTTTAGTGTTTCCATATAGTTTTAACCCATTATAAAAATTTATTTCGCTAATTATTTTGAGATCAATAATTTTAAACATTGAATTTAAGTTAATTAGTGAGCAATTTACATCATTATAAAACTTTATTAATAACATTTAAAAAGGATTATTAACGAAGTAAGCATACATACAGGTGATGTTAAATAATTATCTACTTTCATCAATCACTGCAACATGCTGTTTTTGGTTGAGATTTTTTTTAAAGCATTAAACTTCCTCCTTCTTTTTTTATCCCTTCTCGAGTAGCCATCAATGCTACCATAGTACGAGTATCTGTAAGAAGGCGATTTCTATTTTCTGTTTTCAATTTTTTAAGAAAACTGAATTTCCTCTGAACGGAAGCGTTGGAAAACGGCAACACGAGCAATAAACTTATTACAATTTTTAAATTTAGGAACAAGTGTCGGCCTGTATTATTTTTTAGGCAAAACACTTTAGCGCAATAACTTTCAGCATCCTCATCTACATTCAGACCATCTAGGGAGAAATCCAGAATTGCTGGATCCTTCTATCCGGTAATAAACCAAACCCCTTCTATCGTAGATGTTCTATGACTAGCAAATTCTTCTTCAAGTTAAGGTTCTGAACTTCAGTAATCCCTCATTATTGTTACAATGCTGCCATAAAATAAACTATGAAATCTTCCACCAAGTAAACACATTTTCAAAAAGGTTGGATAATCGAAAAATGCCCGGAATCCCCGCATTTTCCCCGAGAAATACCCAATTCTTGAAAAATCTTAAAAATTCCCCGCAATTTGGGGAATTACCCACAAATCGGCAACCCTGATAGGTTTTGAAAATACACGGCCCAGGCCATAGATATGCCACTCACGTCCGCTAGCGATGGAATGATCGAGACATTTTCATAATCGATATATTTGAATCGATACATCAAAAGAATCGAATGGTTCGATTAATCGCTCGGAATTCGGGAGCAATAGCTGCGGTCAGGGGCAGCATTTTTGATCTCGCGGGAGGGAGGGGGAGGAGGAGATTATGGTACGTTGGTATTCCATTTAAATATTTTTGTAGGTAATTATTAATTACAAATTTAAAAAAATATTACGTCTTCCTCGGGCGTTCCCGGTTTTTATATCATTCACTACTGTATTGTTACTGTTAAAAATAACGTTTTGTCGACTTTAATTCAATTTGTACGGATTTACATAAATGCGAGGAAATTAACCTAGATTTAGCAAAAAAATCTATTATATATCTAACGAAGTAACAGAGATCGTTCCTTTCGGTCTGCAAACGGACTTCGAGCTACGTCATGATCCTTCAAGCGGCCCCATGAATTTTTTCTCCTTAAAGTGCCTGCATGAGCTTAATTTTGTAAAACATTTTCTACGACGCTTGGCCTAATATAAAACAATTTACAAATTTGAACTAGCCCGAGGTTGCAGTGCAAAATAAATATAACAATTGGCCCCTATAAATATTTAGCCACCTACCGATTTTTGTCACCGATCTACCCAATTTTCCAACTCCAATAAGTCAATTAGTCTTGGGTAACTGGCCAGAAATTCAATAACATAACCAACTGGTTATTAGTATGTAGATAACTGGTTATAAAACGGTTATTTGGTTATCTCAGTTATTGCCGGTTACAGTTGATGGTACGGTGGTGAGGTATTTGGTTTTGTCCGTGGGTATTGGGTATCGGGTGAGTTTTTGACCCACGAAAAGGGACAACGCTGTGCGAACTATCTAATATTACCGTTCCACGTCACCAAAGAAAAATAAAGACAAAACATGTGACCCGTATGGCGCTGTCGATTTTTAACGAATATACGAATCTGCCCTGCTTGTATCACCAGTTACAAGCAGGGCAGCAATCAGAAATTTTTTAGAAGGGAATAAAATAAGTTAAATTAAATTTTAAATAAATACCTCCAATGGAAAATATATTATAAGCTTGTAAAAATGCAAATTTATTGCAATGCCTGATAAATCGAATGTAGTGAAATTTCACACGACTGCTATACACAACAAAGATTACATAAATAAGAACTGAAAATTTCTCGAAAGAAATACATGTAAATGAAGGTAGATAGCTTGTTGCCATTATTACATAGTTATTACTTTCAGAAGTATTTTATTTACGGCATCACTCTATTATTATAACGGACCATTATTTTTTCTTTCAATGTGAAACAAACCTGCATATATCAACTACAAATATTTTTACAAAACAATATTATATTTATGTACGTTATTTCCCAAGCGCAACAAGTAAATAGATTGTTAATATTTTGGCAAAAAGTTATTATTATGAACAATATTCCGGCCAGAGTAATTATCAAATTACTGGAAATCGAGGAGTTAAAATACTTTAGCAATTAGGATGGGAAATTCCGACAATAAACACACTTTCTTCCACCAAGCAAAAAGGCTGGAAACTATCGGTGAGCAAACCCATGTCGATTATTCCCTTTTGCTGTGCGTTCTTCTTTTTTGGTTTATATGCATCCATTTACTTTTGGGCTTTGGTGGTCCTGATGAAGTAGATGGAGCATCATAAAGTGAAACGCTTTGGGCGCTTTAATAATGGCGTTCGGCACTGTAGCACTTTTGATTTCAGTTGATGAAAACGCATTTAATTCAGCAAATGCAGAAATATGTGTTGTTTTTAGATGGGAAGTTTAATTTCCCGTTGAATTTTTATAACTCAGAACAAGTTTACACAATTTACACGGCGCTTTTTTATCCACGTTATGTTTGTAAAATCGGCCCAAATATTGCCTGCAATATTTATAATGTCACAATTTTTTAACAAAACTTTCACAAATTATAAACAAAATGTTTTAAACTTTTACACTTATATAAAAATACCTAAATATACTAATAATATTCTAAGCGAAGCAATAAACTAAAATAATTAAACACTATTTTTTACTTCTAAAAAATTCCGCAATCGTAAGATTTTTCGAAAGAAATTCAGTATAATATTACAAGAATATAGCTCCGCACGCCACGCCGGCTCGTGGAGCTACAACTGATGGCTTAGGGTGCCAGTTGCCAGTTGCCAACTACTGGTTATGTATGACGTATGAGGTTGTGATAGTTATCTAGTTATCAGTGGTTATCATGGTTGTGTAGGTTTTGGTTTTTTCAGTGGTGGGAATGGGTATTGGGTATCAGGTAGTTTTTGACCAACCGCCAACAACCAACAACCCCCGCAACCGCCACAACCAAATAACCAAATACCCGAGCTGCCGCTAGCGTAGTTGTGGGTATTTTTAAATAACCGTTATATAGTTGGTTATGTTATGCAGCTACCAAGACTAAAGTCAATAGTCATAGATATTTTTAAAATAAGTTTGCTGTCAAAGTGTCAAACTTATAGGTTACCTCACACAAAATAAATTTCTTCAATAGTATGAAAGCGACGTCTAATTTTTAAAACAATGTCGGAAAATCCTGTCGATAAACCTATCGGACCAATAGCTAAGGAAGTGAGGGCATTTGTAGAGAAAAATGATTGGGATTCCTTAGGAAAATACTTGGTTGGAAATAATACACGATTCCGGGAAAACATTATAATTCCCAGGAGTTTCGGCCCAGTTAAAATCAAAGCTGATGAAGAAAAGATGATAGAATCGGCTGTGGAGAGCTGTGCCTTCAAATCCCTCATGAGCTGCGTTATAGGTAAGCTAATATTGTTTTCGCAGTTGAATTTATTTCATAACATTTCTTCACGGTTTTTAAAGAAGCGAGATTGAATTATGCCCTCTTTATCCTGGCTGGTGTATCATTGTAGATTCTCTTCACATTTTTTCAAATTATAACTTTTAGTTTTGATAATTTCTTTCATTTTTTCTGCAAACCCTTTATTGCTAGATTTCATTGAAACAAATGATGTGCAATGGACGACAACACCCGATAACATTGTTTTCAAATGGAGATCTCTCCTCATCTATTCTATGATCTTTAGATCATATGGAAAATATATATGAGGAGAGAAGCATTTTTTAAGGCGTAAATTTGAATTACAAATATCCAATTTATGTTGGAACACGAATTTGTTGTATAAATATTAAAATTTCTATAAAAAAACGCTTTTTTAACAATGTGTTATTTTATATTTCATTATATTAAAACAGTAGATAGGGCAAGTTTTTTTTTTAATAATTACTATGCTCAAAAAGTTGCCAAAGTTGCATCTAAAATCATGAAAAATGAATTATTTAATGGCCTATCTTTTATAATTTAAAACACACATAAATAAAACAGCTCATATCTTTCTTAGATATTTGCTAAACCTCTTGATTTAAAAAAAAATATTTTTATTCCGTTTGGTTGGATATTTTTGCCTCAAATCCAAATGTAAGTTTTGTGTGAAAAAGATGGCATAGTCGTTCATCTTAGTGGCTCACGATTTTTTAAATTTGTTTCTATGCATACTACTAAAATGACCTTTTCATTTCTAGGTTATGGTCTGGGAGCGGCGCTGGGTCTGTTCACCTCCTCAGTGAACCCCAACGTGACAGACATGGGTCCGGGCGGCAAGCAGCAGACAGCGCGTGAGATCTTCCGCGAGATGAAGGGCACCACGCTTGGCTATGCTAAGAACTTCGCCATGATCGGCGCCGTGTTCGCCCTCATTGAGTGCAACATCGAGTCGGCGCGCGGCAAGTCTGACTGGAAGAACGGCACGTACGCGGGAGGGGTTACGGGAGGGCTAATTGGACTCAGAGGTATGACCTAATTGATGCTTAACCTAATCTATGCGGCTGTCGCATATGCGATCCTTTGGCAGCTATCCAGGGGAGACTTTTTTGGGACTCGGAGCGGAGGAAGAGGTGATAGCATTTTTGGCGGCGGAGTTCTTGGAAATTGGGGAAATATACCTAAAATGTCATACGATTTTTTTGTAATAAATTTTTCCTATTTTTTTTAAATTAGAATGATCTTTAATTCTTGGACAACCCTCATATTATATTACCTTAAAAAATATATTCAGATATGAATATCAAACGTCGATTCTGAATGTTATATAAAATTTTATTGTAAATGGTTGTTATTAATTTTGTATTATGTACAGCGTACGGTGTAATGGGCAAATCACAAAGTATTTTAATATGAAACTACCAATTGTCCAGAGCCAATTCTTCTTCTTTCGTATGGTGGAGGGGTCAGAGGGGGACATCTAGGTCTGCGAGCCAGTCTACGGCCTCAGGCATTGCCCTGTGGACCTCATCAATCCCGCTGGGGAATGAATGGAGCGGGCATTCGTTGACCACATGTTCTGTGGTCTGCACCGTACCGCATTCACACATCTCCGATTCTTTAAGGCCCCATCTATACATCATATGGGCACAACGGCTATGAAAACGCCTTATCCTATTGATCGCGGACCAGAGTTTGCGAAGCAATGAGAACACAGGCTGTCTCTCAGTGGGGTCTTGTACGAGATGGGCATTTTTCACGTTGGCCAATTGCCACTAAGAAGGCGCTGCAAAAAAGCGCTATACCTTTGCACAATGATGTCGTCTCTCACCCGGCATGCCGCTTGAAGTCCCGAAAACCTTTCTGGACAGAAGGAGAAAGACTCCAGAGCCAGTGAAGCTAAGGCATCCCTAATTGGGGAATGTTGTGAGGTCACAGTAGGGGAAAGGATTATGTGATCACTAAACATCACTAAAACCGCTTCGTTTACGAATGATGAATCCTTCACTCTGGGCACTGAACATTTTTAGTATCAACAAGTTTTAAAAGTTGTTTTTCTTTGTTTCTAGCTGGTGTCAAAGCTGGACTGGTGGGAGCCGCAGGTTTTGCCGCTTTCTCCACCGTCATAGATTATTACATGCGAAGCCGATAAAATATTGCATTTAATTGCGTGAATGTTTAAATTGTTAAATATGGATGTCTGCTGACGTGTTGTTTAATATTATTATTATTGTTGATCAATGACCTGTAAATAAGTACATTATATAATGTAATAAATAGTCGTATTAGTTTTTTCTGTAATAAAAAATTAAATCGAATTGAAATTTTTTTTATCAATTGTTTTTTTCATTTTACACCATGTTTTCCTGTTAAGCAGCTTGCAGAAGGAAGTTGTTTTTCTCAAGGCCTCCTGTGAGGAGCTAATATAAAAAAATGTATGTACACATACTGTTATAAGGTCATGTACAAAAAATCAAGCCACGCTAGTCATAAACATGCCAAATTTACAGTACACAAACCAACCTCTATTAATACTTTTTAGCAGACCTATAGTGATCACATTTGTGTTCACTTCAACTTTAGCCCATTCTTGTTAAATCCATTACAGCGCCACTGGATTATAAGGAACACGCCAGAAATACCTACGTGCCTGCACTGTACAAAGTGTCGCCGGTACCTACCTACTACTATCAGCGCAAACAATACACTGACTAGTGCGCGGCCACTTCCTAGAAAGATCCAGAGTTAAACAAATATCTACCGGCACAGCGGCGAGAATACTTGAGAGCCTTCTCCACTTGGCGTGGTGGCCGAATTACACAGCGATTCTGGAAATTACTAAACAGGTTGGCTGTGCTATTTAAGGCGGCTGCCATCTCGGCACAGCCCAGTGGTTAAGTCGTCTCAGCAAGTCACACATATAGTGTCCAGTACTATCAGTGGTAATCGGTGATCCAGTGCGGTAGCGAGCAAAAGCACTACGGCATTTCTTGGACCCTTTTGCTCGTCACAAGATTCGGGGCCATCGCGTCATAATGATGGCCCGCGCTTGCGAGGGACTTTTCCTTCGAGGCTCGATACATCTCGCAGCTTATAAGGGCCGTCTTCCCTTCAGTTCAAGAGATCATCTTTGCCTCTCAAGGTCTACCCATGCTATTGACGACTCCAACTCACTCGAGTCATCACCGTCATCTTCACCACCATGGTGTCAAGCGTCGGACTGGAATATCAGGTCTTCTCCACCCCCACGGTGCAGAGCTGCATGCTGGCGTCATTGAAGACCCGTGGCCTTCTCCGCCTTAGCACTCGACCTCATTACACATCACGTCTTAGCATCACTGCCAACATCATTTCTGTCTGCACGCTATCTACTACCTACTGCTTTGACCTTCGCTACGTAGCCAAATAAAGACTTTGACTCACATCACCACAACTGACTACCTCTCATTTTATCGTCCCCCGTCTCTGCCGATATGGAGCCCGTTCCCTCAGACCTAATCAAAATAAGTAAAAGACTGTTTTTTATGTTTTTATTTATTGTAAATATATTGCAACTGCCATTTAATATTGCACATAAGTATACATTGCACACAACTAAATAGTGAAGTAAAATAAAGTAGAAAATTCTTAAAATTAAAAAATTCAACAATTTTTTTAATCAAATCATAAAAAAGTATCATTAATTTTAGTCCTCATAAAAAATAATCACTCATACTTAATAAGCTATTTACAGAAACACAAATACAATATTATTTCTTCTTGGATAAGAAATTAAATCTTTTATGCGCCACACAGGTAGTTTTAATGTTTGTAGAATGTACATTACCAAGATAGTATGTCTGCATGACTGACTTTTTGTGATTTGTGTTAGAATTTTAAATATAATATTGCGAACTGTAAACATGTTTATTCCATCAATGCGACAATAATTCTTCATGTATGGAAATAAAATCACTTCCAATTTTTCCAAGATATTATTATAACCGCAAATTTTCAGGTTGCTCTAAAGAAATACGTCAAATTGGTATTATTTCAAACATATCCAAACAATCACATTCAGGTACCGAATAGAAATAAACTATTTTATTGCACAATAATTAAAACATTTTTACATTTCATATTCATAAAAATGTGTTGGTAAGGCCGTCTGCTCATGGAGAAACTGAAAAAAAACCAATTGGCGACTCAATCGCTATCCACAGGAAAGGTACTTGCAAATTTCATTGGCGGTTCGCACACAGGCAACTTGTTAAAGACCAGTTGTCAAGGGCGACTAGTACTACTAGTCATCACAGCTGTCGCCGTTCAGTTGCCATGTTGACAGGTTGCCATGGTAGCGCTTCACAACCTATCAAGTTTTCAAGTAATTTGCGATATGTCAGATCAGGAAAATATCGATTTTGTTCAGGATTTTGATAAATTATTATTATACATTAAGGTTGATAATTAATTGATAAATTCTTAATAAATTATATTTTTGTTAAACAAGCTGATATAATTACCGAAATCGTAAAATTGAGTTATACCGTGAATTGAGTTGCCAACTAGTTTTTGGTTTCTCCATAAGCGGATAGCCTTAAGTTAGAAATGTTTAAATGCTTTTAAAAACTTATGAGAAGCTTCTTTTATCACAAATCGTAAAGTAACAGTTTTCAAAAAGAGAACTTAAAATTTGGTAAAATATAAAAAAAACAACAAAACTTTATAAATATAAGAAAAAGTTTTTAAGAATCAGGATTATTTTATCCAATAAAGATAAAATGATTAATATACATTCAAAATGCGAATGTGATTAGTATTTTCGTATATGAAATAAATGCTAAGATTCTAGTGTAACCAGTATTATCATCCACTTTCTGTATAAACGGGTTTCCAAAAAAATTCTTATACAGTAAAATCCTCTTAAAAAGTTTTCCAAGGGACCGGAAAAAACAAACTTTAAAGCATTCAGATTTCTCTGTGTTAAAAATGTTTGATTTAAACCAGTATCTTTGGGAGTAATTAATTAACATTTGAGATTCAGATCCCCATTGGGACCAATTTATAACGAAATGTTTTAATACAATTTTCATCATTTGTAAACACATTACTGCCAAAAAAAAAGTTTGAGTACCTTATAAGAAATTTAGAAATTGGTTTCCAGACTTTTTTTGGGAAATAGGATGTTTGGAAACCCTCGAAAACCCACTGGATGACAGCATTGAGCCTAACCAACATAAATGCAGAACTTATCAAATATTTCTAACTCTAATTTATCATAATAGAAGAGTTTTTATAAAATGTAAGCCACTCCCAAATTCCCCAGTTTAAACATGTATTGAAAAAAACTTACAATATAATGTTATTTATACCATTTTATTTGTAAATTTACAAAATGATACAGCTGTTATCATGGTGAATATTACACCATTCCCATTTCTTTTACAATAATTAATTAGCACAAAAATATATTGCTGTATTTTTACATCACGCTAAAATTAAAATGAGTAGAAAGGACTAATTAACAAAGTTATCAACTAAAATTATATATATTTAATGTTTTCATTAAAATTATTGTAGATTTTCGTCATAAAGTGGAAAAATGTCCAACTATCTGCAAGACAGGTTCTAAAACAATAATTTAATTTATATTACCAGGGTTCGATTATTATACAGTCGGTGTACAGTGTATGTGATTTCACAAATGAAAACAATGGAGGTAGACGACTTAGATTAGTAAGCCTTTAGCAAACTTAGCCATATTCTCAAAAACAAGAAAATACCTCAACTCCTCTCACCGCTTGTGTTGAATACATAAAAATATATTTGAAGTGTAAATATGGAATAACTGTAAATAAGATTTACAAATTAATAGACTAGCCAATTAGGAAAAGGGGAACAAACTAAGTTTCATGAATAGTGGGAGGCGACGTGAGCGTCTCCCTTTCGGTGATTTGTCAATAAATTAATTTGACAGTACAAAGCAATTCGCATTGTAATATCTTTCAGTTCAGTTAAGAATTTGTAGTCCTTTTTACAATGGTGCGGAAATTGCTGGCTGCGTTTAAAACTTAACTGCAAATCCCAAATCGGGTGAACAAAAGTTCTGGCTTGATTCACAAATTCAATATTTTGTTACACTATTTAGTTACTTTTACAAATGGTTATAATTTACCCACGACTAAATTTTGCGGTTCGTTTAAAAATTTATATTTCGATCCTTCGCAGAAAAGTCTCACAACGGACCATACTTTACTTTTCTACATAGGGTCTGGTTATTTCAATACGCACTTTTCTGTGGTCTACGTACGACTAATGTTGTAGTTTATTCAAAGCATTCTTGAACCCTCCTGGTGCCAAAAACATGGGTCATGGTTTACCTCCAGCTCTTTTCATCATTTCCTCCATATCTTTTTCACTCAAATGATACCAAGATTTCATGTTAGGGAAAGTCCATTAATTTGGATGTCTTTGAAACTAACATATGAGGTATAAAGAAGAAAGGCCAATGAGGGGATTAGGAGAACAGTTTTATAAAGTTTTCCATTCTCCCTCAATATTTGTTGAAATCTCAAAACAGATAAAGAGTGCTGCACGATAGGATAAAAAGAAATCTGTCAGTTATAAAAGGGATATTTGAGCTTGGTCTATTTCCGTGTATTTTCAAATAACATTGACCTGAGAATGAATGTACGATAAAAACAAAATATCCCAAACTTGCTAATAATACATTTACAATTGTATCAGTAGAAGATTTCTATTTTTGGCTTTGCTTTTACCACATTTTAGGCATTCTCGAGGTGAAAAGATAACATGAAAAGGAAAAAAACCTCCCTTGCAAAGATAGGACAATTTTTATTTCTACTTCCAGACAAAACTACAAAACTAATCTAAATATCTTATTTAATTTCATAATCATTCAATGCAATCTGAATAAGCAATGTTTTACTAACAACCCAATACATAATCCATCCATCTGAGTGTTTTAAACATTGCTTTCCAAAGTACTTAATATCATGTAGATACGCCTTTTTTATGTAATTTAACAATATTTATGTTTAGTAAAACATATTATAACGCTTCAACCAATATTTCTTACAGTACGTTTATGTCTCATTATTTTAATATTTGCAAATGAGGTTGCACATCAATTTTCTGATTATTGTTGGCCATTGGATACATTAAAATATGTTTTATGTACAGGGGTTGGCACATTTAGATTCAAATTACTTTAAAATTGATACAAAGCCTGTGATCGAACAAAGAATAGTTTGCATTGTTTGACTTTGGAGCATTAAGTCATCTCGTCCTTCATCCTTCTTTAGTCGACGTTTTGGACAGCCTCGCTTTGTCCATCATCTTCCCTGATGATAGTCTTTTAGGAACTGGAGGAAAACAGCAGAAAACCTGTAAGAATCAATGTGTTTCATTGGGCAGTAAGTACCCTCCAATGTTTATAGCGTCGAAGATATAAAAGGTTAGATAGTTTGGGAAGTTCTCTGATGCATTGAACCGATCAAATAGAATGCTGGCATCCATGGCTTTCTATGGCCATCGAAGAGGGATGACAATACTCAGCATAGACGGAGAAGAATATAAGGAAACAATGCTTCAATTCAAGCACAGGCTTTGTTCATTTCAAATGCTGCTCCGTTGTTATTGCGGAGAGTTATCAAGGTAGGTAACCCAAGGAGTCAGCCAGGGCTGCTGAAGGTCCCCGGTATAGTCCTCTCCGAGCACTCAGGAGTCTTCCATCAGAGAATAACGCACCCACTTCTGCCTCCTTGTGCGAAATCAGAGCTTCTTTGGAGCGGTGCATCATCACTGGAAAAAATAAAAAATCTTAATTTTGTATATTATTTAATTGGGAACAAACAATTCTGAATTCATTGTGGTATTCCAATAGTTCTATTCACAGTTTTCAGTTTTCTTCCCTTTCACAAAATTTTACATAAAAGTTAATTAGAATAAAGAAAAATTCGCTGAGTTTTCACCATGTGCCAGATAATTCTATTTTCGTAATAACTTCTTTGTTTTATACAAAATGATGTTTTCGTAAATTGTACCCTCTTACCATATAATGTGTCTATACATTTATAAAACTAATATATAATACGCCGTAAGTAGTTTCCCCAGAATAGCTAGTTATATTATTATCAGAGAAATGTTTTTTTTTTTAATATTATTGCAAGCAAGGGATGAAACGAGTTTTTGCTGGTAAAAACGTAATAAATCCTTAGGTTAACCAAGTGCCTTTCTGATTTAACTTTGTTGAAAATTTCTATGGCACATCCGTCATTTTTTTTATTGCTTGTTTTCAATTTCAATCGAAACAGCCCCCAGTTTTTTTAAACTATACACCCTTACACACAGAGTTCGGAGCGGGACGTGCCCCGCATCACTTCAGGCCGCCGTGCAGAAAAGTAAAGACCGAAAGTAAGATAATGGTTTGCAGCGCAGTTCACTGTGAGACTTTTCTGCGCAGCGGCCTGAAGTGGCGCGGGGCACGTCCCGCTCCGAACTCTGTGTATAAAGGGTACTCTTGTTAATCCCAACTCACACACATAAAGAAAAGGAAAAAGTAGTACTTTGCAGGAAACAGTCAGACATACATATTTTGTGTGTCTGACCATTATTTAATGTGTAAGAAAGAGCTGCAGTATTATGGTGACAAGGAACACTCGTTTATTGCCTATTTTGCCGTAACGTAACCGTGAATCGTCAGGTGATTGTAAAAGCGCTCATTGACAGACTGCCGATTGGCGTTAGTCAACTAGTATACTTGTAGTTAGACTTACTTGGCAGTTGCATAGACCCTCCCCGGCTGCCATAGGGCCCCATCCCGCGAGTGGACATGAAGATGTCGTAGTCCAGGTGAAGGTTGTCGGAGCTGTAGCTCTTCCGTCCAACGTGGGTGAGGCCTGTACTGGGACGGCCCACTTCAGTTGAACAACTCATTCTTTCAAATGTGTCAAACCTAAAACAATAGTTTTATTGACACAAGTTAATTACAAGAATTCTAATAAGCTGTTTTTAATAGTAATCCTATGCCCTAAGTAGCTATGTAATCTTTGAGAATGTCAAGCTGACTGAAGGATTGAAGCAATATCTTTATATAAATTTGAATGATGACACATTGTGCGGAAATTACTACAACTAGGTAACTCCAAAATCAGCATTTTTTCAGTTATTCACTAAAAGCTTAAGGGTCTTCGCTCATAGAGAAACTGAAAAATTTCGACGCAATTGCAATGAACCTCCTGAACAAAATCAATATTTTTCTGATCCGACATGTCAAAACATGACAAAACTTGACGGGTTGTGAGCTACTACCATGGCAATCTGTCAAAAAGGCAACTGAAACGCGACTGCCGCGGCGTCCAGCACTGCTGATTATATATTTTTACATTACCTGTACAGGAGGCAAATCATTTCCCTCGGGGCCTGTGTCATCGTTGGGATGATGCTATGCGGAGGGTCTTTTCAAAGAAAGGAAGGAAAGGAAGTTCTGGGAAGAAAAAAGGCGTGAGGAATGAGTAGCAATCTGGGGATCAGTGTGTACAGGAGTGACGGACGCATGAAACCATCCCTCCTGCTGCAGTGCAAGATAATTGGTCGCAATGAGAGGGATGGATTCATGAACTGACACTGACCCCCAGATTCTTACCCACCGCTCATACCTATTTTCTTCCCAGAACTTCATCATCTTCCTTTCCTCAAAAGACCCTTCACAAAGCATTCCCAAATATGACATAAGGAGAATTATTTCCTCAAGGCTATTTCCCCTATGTGGAGATAATGTAAATTTTTTTTCTGTAGTTTTCATGACAGTAGGAACTCTTGAACCAAATAAAAAAAAGATTACATTTGGCATGGAAAAAAAAACTTACCGTGAGTTCCTCTTAGTCATAAACTCCAGCCCCGTAGAAGTATGGTTCAGCACCGACCGAGCCTTCGGCTTCAGTGGCTCGTAGTAAAGCGAGTCCAGAGTAGCGGGTCCAGGCACCGACCTCCGCCTGGGCGACCGATGCGACCTTGCCGGCGGACACTTGCCCGACTTGCAGGTGCTGGAGTGGCCGCCGTGGTGGGTGACATTGGACGTGCGGGTGACGGGCGGGTGACGCCCGGCCCGGGAGTGGCGGCTAGCGATGGTGGTGCCATGGTGAGCGGCCGGGTTGGTGCGGCAGTAACACTTATCACTATCGGCGCAGCTCTCGGTATCGCAGCCACAACAACTGTAACACTGGCTGGATTCACCGGCGGTGCAGTCGCAGCATTTTTCACCCCTGTAAATTTTTTAAATCAACTTTACAATCGGTACACACTAGCATCAAATGTTTCATAGTATTTTAAAAGCTGGGGCGTGGTGTTCATATAGTCGGAAATCTGTTCTTGGAACGTTTTGTCTATGAAGATGACGAGATATTGATTGGGATTTTAAAATCTACTCATCTCCCTCGGCTTCCCGTACTTGCAAACAAAACCCCGCCAAATGTCAGGTTAGAGATTTCAACACTAAGGAAATACAAGATACTGCAAAAAATAATACTGCAAAAAAGCGCAACACATTTGCAATCTCTCACCCTGCATGCCACTTGAAGATCCGAAAACCCTTCTGGATGGTAGGAGAGAGGCTCCTCCAATTACCTTTCACTCTAGAAGATTGGTTGAAACTTGAGTGGCAATTGGCCGATGTGTGATTATCTTGTAAAAGACCCCGCTGAAAACAACCTGAGTTCTCACTGCCTCGTAAACTCTGATCCGCCATCAATCGAATAAGGTGATTCCACAGCTGTGCCCACATGGCATAGGTGGGGTCTTAAAGAATCGGCGATGTGTGAATGCGATGCGGTGCAGACCACTGAACATGCGGTCAACGATTGCCCGCCCCATTCATCCCTGGCGGAATTGATAAGGTCCGCAGGACGACGCCTGAGCCTCTAGACTGGATCGCAGACTTAGATGTCCTACGCTGATTCCCCCACCATATGAAAGAAGAATGTACATATTGATGTGAAGAAGATTATCTTATACCTGGAGAGTCACATCGTGGAACTGGAAGACATTGCTTAAAATAAAAACCTCTGTAAACTATTTGTTACATTTTAAAATTCATCACCATGATAATATGGTCCTGCTGCTGAGAGTTGAAAGCATTCTTTTTGTTCCATGTGTCGTTTATGAGAAAAAAGAATAGGTTGCAACAGAGCTATCAACTAAATGCCATTAATGTGAGGTGGTCGAGAGCTCGGTAGATGAGACACTTGACTAGCAATCAGATTGGTCATGTTCAATACTTAAAACCTTAATGGGTAACTGACTTACTACCTTTTCAACATAAATTATGTTTGGTGAAAAGATCAGTCCGTAAACATCAGAGTTTATAGAATCTTTCTAAATAAAAGCAGTATTGTAAAACTTACCTTTCGCATGCTTCCAATGGTGCTGGGGCAGGAGGAGGTCTCGGTCTCGCACGCGCTGCACAATAACACCGATCCGCACAACTTTCCGACTCGCATTCTGAACAAGAGACATATCCGCTCGAACTGTTCCTGTTCTGGCAACCCACCCTTCTGCTCAGAGTTAAAAAATCAGAATCCTCAGAGGTGCTTACTCTCTCCACATTCCTCCCCTTTCCGTGGCGTTTTGAACTCTTGCCGATGAGATTTGCAGTTTCAGAACGCTTTGAGTTTCTCCGCTTAACGCTCTGTCGCTTTGGCGTTTGATTTGGCGTCGCTTCTTTAGGATGAAACTGCCGTAAATCATAACTTGATGTTGAAACAGAACTCTCCGATGTAACAATGATCTTCTTTTTATTTGTTGAAAGTTTAGGAATTTCAAATGTGTTTGGTTTTGGAATGTTGTTTTTTTCCCCAATGTTTAAAATCTTGTTTTTCAGCATGTCCTTTCCGAATGGTTTCCGAAATACCATCTTTAGGCCTTTTGCTCCTATAAGCATCTTCTTTCTTTTGTTTTGGACTGTGCTGTTTCTTCGAAGTAATTTTTTCTTTTGTCGTCGCATAATCGCTTTGCTGTGTTGGAAGAGTTCGTCTTTCGTGAGTGTGACTGCTAGTTTGAGGAGGAACTCTTTATAAATCGGTTTGAGGTCGTTGAAAGACATTCCTTCTGCGTCAATTATGGCCCCTAGTATGTCATCCATGCTGTGCAAATCTTCTTGCACCCGGAATTCATTGAAGAGTTCACTAAAGCCGAGTGGAGATCCACCTCCTTTTTTGCCATTGTTTCTGAAACACGAAAAATTGTTATTGTGAAGACATTATTTTTAAATTGCTTGATAAGTCGATGTAAAACATTTTGGTAAACTTTCAAAATCACTGGACACACTTATCCAACAAATATATTTTTAGAAAAAACTTTTGATTTACCTAATTACTGTAAAAGACAACTTTTTGCTTTCGGGGCGATTCGCATGGGAATGACTGCAATCTCATGCAATTGACGTTTTACGTAATTGAAATTTTGAATGCAGTATTCTCCATCACCCCGATGCAAAAAGTTGTCTTTTGTGGTAATTAGGGTTAGTTTTTCCTACAAAATATACATATTAAGCGTGTCCAGTGATTTCATGTCTCTGTTTTTTAATAGGCTCAGGTACACCCCATACGTCACACACATGTCTGGTAATGTTATATTATTGTGAAAACAAGCTTATGGGTCCGAGTGGTTAAAGACATTCTCTTTTTGTGGTAAAGGTTACATTATGTAGGTTCTTACTGCATACAAGGGGGTATTACATGATGAATATATCACAGAAATTAAGCAGTAGTCACATGAACCTAATGTAACTACTGCATTATTCCTGTAGACCGGACGGAGTTATTTGAGAACAATTTGAAGCCGCGGGTGAGGTGGAGGACGTACGAATAATCCCAAAACCTGCTTAAATTTTTTATGACATCCCTTTCTCTGTCTCATCAAATACTCAAAAAAATCATTAGCAGTTATAATTTGGTAAACAATACAAAAATAAAATAAAAATAGTTCATTATATACCACTTTGCATACAAATCATTTTAAAAGTTTGTCATACATGACGGCTATCATCAGCCTATCAGGTAATTTCCCTTCACCCTAGATTTGGCTTCAGTGACATTAGTACCTAATAATATTATTATTCAATTTATAAAAACAGTTTATTTATAAACAAGTTCTGCTAGGTAATTATTTTTACACGTGACAGCTGTTTCGCCTTCTGAAGGCATTATCAAACTGTGGTCTTGCCACATACAGACGAGGTATTTATGTTATTTCTAGATAGGATTTTGATGACTAATTTTAATTATGAGTAAACTGACTAAAATTATTAATGGTTATTACCCTTTTAAAAGATACCCAATTACTTATATTGTTTAAATTCGACTGAAGGTCGTTAAGTGCACTAATCGTTATTTCTAATATGAATCATTTCCAAATGATGACTCATGGTTTTATTTTCTGTATTATTAAGTTTAAGGTCGTTAATACTCTAGACTTATTCCTAATGTGAATTATTCCCAAATGATGACTCGTGGTTTTATTTTCTAGTAAAATTATTATTATTATTGTTTTAAAATTGGTTTGAACATATCTAACAACGGTGAGTGAATTATATTGGTCTGTTCATTTATTAAAATAGCTTTAGGATTATTAAAGTGCTTGTTAATTTCTAGTTGTTCTAAAAGATTTAGTTTGTGTCCTTTATTTTGTATATGTAAGGGAGTTGGCTTATTATCGCCGCTAAGTGAGTGATTATCATCTAGGAGATGTTTGGCAAATTGTGATTGCATTTTATTATTATTTTTAAATGATCGCATATGTTCTTTGAACCTAGTATTAAAGGACCGGCCAGTTTGTCCAATATAAACAGCGTTGCATTCGTCACACTGGAGTTTATAAATGCCGCTATTTTTTAGTTTGGGTATTTTATTTTTTGAATTTTTGAGAGATGATCCCAAATTATTATTAGTGCGGAAGGCAATATCTAATCCACAATTTTTGAGAACTTTAGCAATTTTATTGGATGTCGGTCATTTTCATGAAAATCAAATTTTAAACTCAGTCTTTAGTAAACACATAATCTACTATGTACGTTATGTGGACGATATTTTGATCTGTTGGAAAGGTACCAACAGACAACTAGTCCTTTTTGTTACATTTGCTAACTCCATTAACCGTAAAATCTGCTTTACGGTTGAAAGAGAATGTAATAATAAAATTAATTTTTTAGACTTAACAATCAGTAGAGAAAATAATAAACACGCATTTGAAATTTATCGTAAACCTACGTTTACAGACACGACCATCAATTCTAAATCTTTGCACCCATGGTCACATAAATTGTCTGCTTATCACTCAATGATACACAGACTTACTAATATTCCACTTGACAATAAAGCATTCGAGAAAGAAAAAAGTACAATTTTATCCATTGCAAAAAATAACGGCTTCAAGAGTAGAGACATTGATAAAATAATTAGTCATAAAAAACATAAAAATAACCTTAACTTAATTTACCCAGCAATTAATAATAAAACGGAAAATAAATTTGGATGTTTAGAATTTGTCGGACCGACATCCAATAAAATTGCTAAAGTTCTCAAAAATTGTGGATTAGATATTGCCTTCCGCACTAATAATAATTTGGGATCATCTCTCAAAAATTCAAAAAATAAAATACCCAAACTAAAAAATAGCGGCATTTATAAACTCCAGTGTGACGAATGCAACGCTGTTTATATTGGACAAACTGGCCGGTCCTTTAATACTAGGTTCAAAGAACATATGCGATCATTTAAAAATAATAATAAAATGCAATCACAATTTGCCAAACATCTCCTAGATGATAATCACTCACTTAGCGGCGATAATAAGCCAACTCCCTTACATATACAAAATAAAGGACACAAACTAAATCTTTTAGAACAACTAGAAATTAACAAGCACTTTAATAATCCTAAAGCTATTTTAATAAATGA
Organism: Glyphotaelius pellucidus; assembly: GCA_936435175.1. Classification (NCBI taxonomy): domain Eukaryota; kingdom Metazoa; phylum Arthropoda; class Insecta; order Trichoptera; family Limnephilidae; genus Glyphotaelius; species Glyphotaelius pellucidus. The sequence goes on from OW386556.1 coordinate 12,819,814, forward strand.
ACAGACCAATATAATTCACTCACCGTTGTTAGATATGTTCAAACCAATTTTAAAACAATAATAATAATAATTTTACTAGAAAATAAAACCACGAGTCATCATTTGGGAATAATTCACATTAGGAATAAGTCTAGAGTATTAACGACCTTAAACTTAATTATACAGAAAATAAAACCATGAGTCATCATTTGGAAATGATTCATATTAGAAATAACGATTAGTGCACTTAACGACCTTCAGTCGAATTTAAACAATATAAGTAATTGGGTATCTTTTAAAAGGGTAATAACCATTAATAATTTTAGTCAGTTTACTCATAATTAAAATTAGTCATCAAAATCCTATCTAGAAATAACATAAATACCTCGTCTGTATGTGGCAAGACCACAGTTTGATAATGCCTTCAGAAGGCGAAACAGCTGTCACGTGTAAAAATAATTACCTAGCAGAACTTGTTTATAAATAAACTGTTTTTATAAATTGAATAATAATATTATTAAATATATAAAAGAAATAAAAAAATTAAAATGGAGTTCTACAAATTAAACTTGATAACAATATATAAAAAAAAGACATTAGTACCCTTTACACACAGAGTTCGGAGCGGGACGTGCCCCGCGCCACTTCGGGCCGCCGCGCAGAAAAGTCTCACAGTGAACTGCGCTGTAAGCCGTTATCTTACTTTCGGTCTTTACTTTTCTGCGCGGCGGCCTGAATTGGCGCGGGGCACGTCCCGCTCCGAACTCTGTGTGTAAAGAGTACTATTCATTAAAAATCGCGCAAATGCTATGTCGGGCCTTTTAGGTTCACGAGTAGTTAGGTACCGAATGCTGCCGTAAAGGATTCGTTAAAATGTTGCTTACGGAATATGGCAATACTGCTGCAGGGCGACCAACTGTGAAAACGCAATACATTCATCTGTCACATTTCTGTCATTGCATAGGAACAACGGTCCGTCAGCCACAGTTTCTTGATTTATCAACGAAAGTTATCATTCGAATACACCAAATTTGTGGTTTATCAATCAAGCGTCGTCAGATCTACGTTTTTTTTAATTTTTACGGCACTTTCAATAAAAATGGCGCAAATGGAGTTCATTCAAATCAAAGATTTGCGGCCGGGTCTGAAGAATTTGAACGTGGTTTTCATCGTTCTCGAAGTGGGTCCCCCGACAATAACAAAGGAAAACAGAGAGGTTCGCACATTCAAGGTGGCAGACCAGACGGCGTGCGTCAACGTGTCAGTCTGGGACGAACCCGGACAGCTTTTAGTTCCAGGAGACATAGTTCGACTCACAAAAGGATATGCGTCTGTATGGCGGCAGTGTTTAACGCTATATTCCGGTAAAAACGGCGACATACAAAAGATCGGAGAATTCTGTATGGTTTTCAATGAATCTCTCAACATGAGTGAACCAAATCCTGCGCTTTCAAATGTAAATCTCATGCAGAATAGCGGCATACCCCTTGGGAACAACACAAATAACGGAACTAACAACGGATCCAACCCGAATATGAACAGACAGATGATCAGCGGTCAGCCACACAATCAGATGATGAATAACATGAACAGTCAGAATAAACCAGGAGACCGATATTCAGGAGAGCAAAATAAACCTCCCAGCAAGATGAACCAGAGAGTTGGTAGAGGCAGTCATAGAGGAGGAGCCAATAGAGACGACCGGAGATAAGTGAAGTTTGGCTCGTTACCTTTGACTGGTCTGTGTTCATTTTTTCATTCCTGGATTACTACTATTTCGAGCGATGGACCTTTATTTTTGTATTCGCTCCGTTAAGGAGAAAACTATGTGAATTTGAGGAATGCTGTGAGAAGAGAAAAATAGATAGAAGACAGAGACATTGATGTAATAATAAAAAGTTTGATAGGGTAGAACTTTTGTACCTAGATTCATAAATTATTATTGTTTAATAGTAATATTTGTTTATTTTCTCGTACCCTCATGAAATTGCTAAAGCCTCGATTACAATGAGCGAGTTTACAAGCTACCAGTCGGCAAATTCACTATCTGCTAGTAAACTCATACTAGCTAACTAGCAGATTTTACATTGAACAAGCTTGCTAGCAGATAGTGAATTTTGCCAGCTAGTAGCTTATAAACTGCTCAATGTAATCGAGGTTTAACTAAATTTCACCACGAAAGTCAATTATTAGTTTATAATATGATATTAAATTATAAAATTCCTTTGTATGAACCACTAATCTATTGATATTTTAAGTCAATCCATTAGTATGCGACAAATATAATAAAACCATCATAACAATCGTCCAGTTGATTAGTCAGACATCTCCAAATACTAAGTTTTGAGATAATGAGGAATTTCTAATGCTCGCCATAAATCAATTATTATTTTTATGTGTATGTTTTACATAAAATAACACCTGGAGGCATTTTGGTCGTACATTAGTATTATGACATTTTGAAAAACCATTACAAGCTTTTTTTTGCATTGGTGGTGTTTATGAGTAATCTGAGTACTGTACCAGATAAAGGGTATACTTTTACACATAACTGCATACTCAACTTAATTTTGATTTTTCAGAGATGTCTGACTAATGAACTAGACGATTGACAAGTCGGTTCAAAAACAGTGATTGTTTTATTTACAATACAACATCAAGATATAAAGTGATTTCTTTCCGCAAAATATCTTATAAATTTATCTTTTTTTATTTTTTTTTGCTTTTGAATTTGAATTATTTTCAACATTGGCCAAAACTGTGCCAATAATATTTGTATTGATTTAATTAATGTTAAAATAAATTTTTCATAGTGACCCCTTTGATTTTAATCACTCTTGAATTTTTCATATCATCCATCATCTACATTATAGCCGATGTCTATCCATTACTGGACGGAGGCCTAATAATAAATTGATATTTCTGATTTATTATTTTTAAATTACTACAGCAAACCCCCGCTCTTACGACTTTAGTTATTATGTTATATTTATACAATGTCCCTTTGTCAAGTTGTCTTAAGAGGAACGTATGCACGGCCCATTTCGGCCGGTTTCATAGAAATCTTAATTCCAGATTTGAGATCAAAATACCCAACCAAACTAAAAAATTATTTTTGTAATCAAAAGGTATATCAAATATCTAGTACGTTTGTGAGCTAATTTATTTATTTTTGCATTAAATAATAAGATATAGGCCATTAAAGATTTTAATATTCCATGGTTTTAGAGGCGTTTGGGCAATTATTTGTGAGTAGGTAAATGAAAAATAAAAAATAATTTTACTGTATTTATCATAAAAATGTAATGAAAAATTAAATAAAAAATTAATCACTGTTAATAATGCATTCTTTGGGTAATAATTTAAATATATAAAAAAACAAATTTTTGTTCCGCCTTAAATAGGTAATTTGTATTTTAACTTTACACCCATCAAATTGATTTTTTTTTATTAATTTTTATTTTTTATTTTATATTTCATTACACATATTTCTACGGTAAATATAGTAAAATTATTTTTTTATTGTTTTTCGTTTACTCACAAATAATTGCCCAAGTTGCCTCTAAAATCATGAAACACTAAAATCTTTAATGGCCTATATCTTAAAATTTAAAACAAAAGTAAATAAAGTAGCTCACATCCGTACTAGATATTTGATACAATTTTTGATTACTAAAATTATTTTTCATTTTGGTTTGGTATTTTGATCTCAAATCCGGAATTAAGATTTGTATGAAACCGGCCGAAATAGGCCGCGCAAACGTTCCTCTTAAGTTTGGCATATTTTGTAATGCAATAAATTTAGATTATTTTCTAATACCTATCTTACCACTAAAATGAAATAAAAGCATTTATATAAGAAATATTCATCTGTAAGCATTTTTTCTCTTTTTGACTGTTCCCAACTTTTCGATCGATCAGTCTCAGTGATTAGTTTAGTAACATTTGCCTGTTTGTTGGGAGGAGAGTATTTGTGCATTTGAGGAGTGTTAAGCCAAAATTTCGGCTCAGTAGGATTGGGAACAATGTCCGTTAGTATCTTCTTTCTCCATCTCAGACATAATAGATATTCTAAAAGTCATAATAATAACTAGCGCACACTGAAAACAATATAAAATTCACACATGCTTGGATTGCCACATGAATTGCACAACACGGGTTGGTATTTTACTTATACTCAGGAATAGTGATAGCTAAATTCCTGGGAATTTATTCTTGGGGAATATTCCTGAAACGTTGAATATGTGATGCGGAAATTTTCAGCTAAATGGTGAAACCAAAGAGGTTATCTTTGGATAGTCTGGGTACTTCAGTACTGCCATTCGAATTGTGAATTGTGTCCCATGTAACGACACAAGTTTGTTTATTACGTATATGTACATTGTTGTTGTTTTTTCTTTTCGCAAAAATGAAAACTAAAATACTTGCAGAACTTAATAACAACATTATTAAATATATATATTTTTTAAATTAGATGGAGTTCTACGAATTAAACACAAAAACAATTAATAATGTACATTGTTGTACCTAAGTTCAATTTGAATGTTCATAACTTGGTCAATTTTGGAAATATTGAAAAACTAATTTTACTGTAGTTATCTCTTAAATATAAAACATTTTCATCAAAATAAAATAAAAAAAATTAGGAACAACCTTATTTAGAAGTATTTTCTTAAAAAAAAAATCCCGACTTTTGGGGATTTATTTTAGGTCGGGGAATATTCCCGGGTGCCTGTCACTACTCAGGAATGTTATCTGTCAGCTTATCTTGTTAGGAATCCCACGAGGGAGCACCTTTTTTATGTGAATAACTCATAAGAGACCCAGCTGCTCCTGTCTGCAGTTAGTGAGAAGGAGATGTGGAGAGGAAGATGAGAGATACCTGGCTATTCAGATCTGGACACCAAACACGGCTTAAGTCATTTCAAGCAATGTTTGAATTCTGAATAGAGGACTTACACGAGGGCGATACTGAGAGTATAGCTTAGAAATACCGGCCCTACGGCTTACATAAACATGTGCTATTTTTTTTTATTTCCGTTTGATGCCAAGGGGTTCGTAAATCGGGAGTCTGCTGTAATAAATGAAACAGTTTTTCTGTACCTGTACTTATTTTTAATGTGAATTTGTTAATGTTTATTTTAATATTGTGAACAAGTGTTTATTATTTTTTAAGTCTCATAAAATATGAATTAAGTATGCATGGTTGTTGGTTAGTAACGTTATTTAGAAATATTATAGAATTTGGTTCCACGAAAGTCGTTCCCCCGACAGTTGGCCCTTCGGCATACTTATGTACAATATGCAGTCGGTTTAGGTAAATACAGTATAACCTGCTTACACAAAACATAACCAAGTGTCCCGAAGGGGTGTGCAGAGAATATACACCATCGAATAACAAAAGTACAAATCATATTTTCATTCAAATGCATCAAGGAAAAAACTACTTATCTATACAAGGTATAACAGGACATACCCGAGGGATTTTAATCAGCCATTCCTGAGCATATTTGGAGTAAAAAATGTGGTCGTCATTTTGGTGTCTGATTATTTTTTTTCTATTAAAAACGAAAAATATGTTTTTTAATTACACCGCGCTACTGTTCCCATCGCTACGGGAACAGTACCCGTCGTGACATGTTTAAGCGATACCCAATGTTTCGCGTGGTAATATGCTGTTAGAACGACACGCAACGCTTATCAAGTGTCCGCTAGGCTATAAACGCGCTTGCTTTTAACATAACAGTTGCGGAGTGTGATGGAAAAATATTTTTAATGTTTTGAATAAAAAAAATGTCATCAGACAGCAAAATGGCATCTATATTTTTTACTCCAAATATCGGGTATATACTCGGGTACGTCCTGTTACACCATGTATACTGTATATACCAGCATATAAGTACAAAAAATTGACACTATAAATAAATTTGTTTGATAATAATAAATTGGATAATTTGTGGAGCGCCGTTTTTGTGAAAAATCACCTCAAGGGCGATATCCATGCCAAATTATTATTTTTTTTTTTTTTAATATGTTTATTCAGTTTTAATTTTACAATATTTTATTTTACAAATCTTACGAAACTGATCAATCAGTTTGATTGTAAGAAATCTATTATTAACTAGCTTTTCCCCGCGGCTTCGCTCGCATGGTATTACGGGAAATTACTGTAGCGGTTTATCAATTATCCCCCTCCTCCCCACCCCCACCCCCTCCCGCATTCCATACAATCATTCCCTTGCATTCAGTTTTCAAACATCTCGCCTGCCACCTAAATTTCATTAAGCTATAGCTCAAAGAAAAATATAGTTATCCAATTTTGTTCATTCGTTCGGAATTTATGCGCTTACAAACATTTCGGATGTTTATTTTTAATTAAATATTTGGAAGTTTGTTAATATCTATAATATTTCTTTATAATCGTTGCGAATTATATTTTTATCTGACATTATTCCAAAACAGAAGCTTGTCCAAAAAAAACAAAACATATTCTAATATTTGAATTTTCTATAGCAGTAGCTGACCAGGGGGCTGAGGACCTACCAGCTTAGAGCCCACAAATATATCAACATCGTTTCCATGGGAACGATTTTTTTCTGACATTTGCAATTAACTCGCTTTTGTTAGCGACAGAAAACGTAACATAACGCCAGAGCTTACCATCATATACAACATATAGTCTGCGCATATAATTTAGCTTTCTATTGGTGAAAGAATTATTAAAGTTTTTATATTGTGTTATGCGTGAAAACGTCATAAACAAACTCGAGCAGTTTCGCATTTATAATATTAGTATGGATGGTATTTTTGAAGTCGATTATAGGTTTGAAATTGGTAAATAATCCACAGAAATTGTTATAATTATAATTTCTGGGGAACACTATCGGGGGATCAATTGTCGGGTCAATAAATTTGTTTTGTTAATTTTCTTCCATTTTCACCAAGCGATGAGAAATCAGTCAAAATTAAAATGCAATTTTTTATAGGTATCACCATTAAAACATATTGTAAATAGTGTTCTTAAATGTTCTAATATCATTTATAATTCATTTTTTCATTTCATTTGGCTTGGAATGTTAATTTTAGTGACATTGAGACTTACTTCTATTTTAATTATAATGGCGTATTGTTTTCAAATATGAGCTTGCTGTATAACAGTGATGCACAACCCGCGAGCCCATCTCATGGAGTCTGTTTTGTACCACACTTGTATTCCTTGCGGCGAGCAAAGATTTGAAAAAATTTGATCTATTATACATTTTTTGATATCTCTGATGATGTATTATTTTGATTGACTTCTGGCGAATGTATTCCAATAAGTGTAAATTTTCACTTATCTTATATGTTTTCCCTCCCCACTACCTTCACCTTCAGCCTCACCTTTACCCCAATTGGGAATGCCACAGTCTCACTGGCTCCAGACGGGAGCAGCTGGGACTCTTGTGAGATTTTCACATTAAAAAAAACTTATGTTCGCTCAGGTGTGTTTGGGCAAATAGCCAGAAGCGAAATGAAATGGCAAGAATATAATATTTATTAAAATGAACAAAACAATATTATGTTTTCCTTAGAATGAATTAGTTTTGGCAATCATAGACTTTTGTCTGAAAATGTATTAAAATTTATTCAACAGAAAAAAAATAATGACTATTTCATAAATGATGAGTTTTTCTTGTCGTTTCCACGACAACTCAACAAAGTGACATTTCAAAAGTGTGAAAACTCCTTTGAAAAGTAAATTTGGAGGTGGTACCCATACCCATTTATTAGACAACCAACACCCCTGCCATAGGTCGTCCCAAGTGGGTCGCAACATTTGGTGACTTAGCAGGAGTGTCCGGGTTCATGGGGCCAGGTTTGTCTGGATCTTGTCGGCGGATGCGGCTGCCCACCAACTGTGTGGCAGGCAGAATCGGGACAGCTGGTTGAGGGAGATCTTTTGACCTCTTCAGCAGGACTCTCGGAAAATTGCCTTGCACCGCAGTTGAAAGGATGGATTCATTCGTCCTTCACTCCTGGACACACTGACCCCCAGATTCCTACCCATCCCTCATACAATTTGGGAGGCGGGAATGGGTACCGCCACCCCGGGGACCTTTATTGGATAACCAACACCTCTGCCATAGGTCACCCCAAGTGGTTCGCTACGTTTGGTGATTTAGCAGGGGTGCCCGGGTTCATGGGGTGAGGTTTGTCTAGGTCTTGGAGGTGGATGACCAGGACACTGAACCCCAGATTCCTACCCACCCCTCAAACCCTTTTCCTTCCCAGAACTCTCCTCTCCTTCCTTTCCTTAAAAAAAACCTCCACACAGCATCACCAAAGATGACATAGGCCCTGAGGGAAATTATTTTCCTCAGGGTCTCCTGTGTGGAGTTCATATAAAAAAAAAAAACTTTTTCCTTCCCACAACTTCCTCTCTTTCCTTCCCCTAAAAAGACCCTACACACAGCATCTCCAAAGATGGCATAGGCCCTGAGTGGAATTATTTTCCTTAGGACCTCCTGTGTGGAGCCAATATAAAAAAATTAAAAGTTATGAAAAAGAAAAGTAGTCCATAACCTAACCTAACGTAAACTATTTAACGAATTAAATTTTTTTTCATCACTTTTAAAATGACTTTTCAAAGTAGACATGTGGAAATTGTATGTTGTCGAGTTTTCTGTTCACCTTTTTTGCAATTATTTTCATCATCGATATTTATTTTCATAGTTGTAATTAAATATTTTTGGTATTCAAATTAGTTACGTACGATCAATGGAATCTCTTATCATCTTTTCACATTAATTTGGAATATTTTTTTCTGTGGTTCTTCCATTTAGCAAAAATGGAGAATACAAGAGATTGGTGCTATTCTAAGTATAGATATTTTTGGAATAAATGTCAATAATATAAGAAAAATTGTGTTTCATTGTTCTGTACTTCCAATAAATTATTATTTATTAGGTTTTTTCCTATTAAGCACTTGCATACTGCTTTCTAACAACGTATGCAGGGACACTGGAGGTCTAGATTCATTCAAAATAAAATATATTTCGTTTAACAAAAAATTTTGAATATTGCGAGAGCCTTGAAGGAGTAACCAACTGTTACTTATACCAGGATGGGTAAGTAGTGGATAACCTCCAATGTACTTCCAATAATTATTACATGCCTTAGTCATTTTTCAAAGAGAAACGCTTTTTGGTCAAAATAACATGCAATTAAAAATATTGACACTCCTTTTGATAGAATTTCAACTGTAATATGCTACAAAAATAATATTTTTTTGTTGCTCTTTGCATAATTTTTGATTTGCTGATAACAAATAACAATTACCTAAGCTTGTTTGGCGTAAGACTTCAGATAATTTCTCTAACGGTAAACACGTTGTAACATTTTTAACACTGTTACATATTTGTGTTCGAATTCACACTTTCATGCTACGTTTTTCAATTTTAAATGTCATTGAGTTTGCAACATTTATAAGTTAAACATGATGTTGCTTAAGGTAAGATCAATAATTATTTGAATATCACCGTTTAATTTTGATCTTTATACATTTTAAAATATAAAGCATAAGCGAATGGAAGGAGACGGGAAAGCCCCAGGAAGACAGGGCATCAAGTGTCTCATATTGTACCTCAGAAGAACCATTTGTAAAAATGTTAAGCAGGGACAAAAGACTATCTACAGATACTACACGCTCTTGCTTGCTTACGCACTGGGAATAGTTCATTTGTGGTAATGAATTTAACAGAATACAAGAAGTATATTGTTCAATTTCAAAACTTGAAAACACGAATCAAAGTGGCTTGTGCTGTTCAACTGAAAGTGCCAAATAGATGTCTGGTTCGTATGAGTTGTTGAATGTATGTAGATAATATATTATTGACTTGAGTTTGGGAAAATCCCAAGGCGGTATGACAGGAGAGTATATATGAGAAAATGTATGATTTTGAATGTAGCAAGGAGTGTCAGACAGAGTTATGGGGTGTTCCATCGCTTCGGAGAAATGGGGTGATGGTTAGTTTGTTAATTTAATGGATATTATAGTTTTTTTTACCTTTGTCCAGTAGATTTATATCTGCTCAACCCACTAGCATTCAGAAAACTTCCGGATCGAGGAATAGCCACTTTGGTCAGGATATCACCAGGTTCGCAAGAATTCCTCATGCTGTGACTTCTTCTCAACGGTTCTACTGGCCCCGACTTGGGATGGCTCTCCTTGATCAGTGTTGGATCTTTCTTAGGCTTGATTGGAACTGGAGGAGGCACTGTGATGGGTCTAGGAATATCTTTGCCCTTTTCCAGTCCGGAGAAGAGCTCTATCTTTTCTGATACTTTACTCCGAAGTGATGATTCTTTGCTGTTTTTTCCAGAGTTCTTAAGTTGCTTGTTTAAAAACTCCATTGATTCATTGTAGATGGTTTTTGGAGGAGTGTTGCTTCCTCTTTCTCTGTCACTGTTTGTTTCGTTCGCATTCTTTATTTTAGCAAGTTTCGCTTTGACTTGGTCAATCCCTGAGAGCTTATTTGGGGGCGGCGGAGGGGGTGGGGGAGGCTCCATCTTGTCTGGAGTTCTTCTATTTTTCTGTAATGATTTAGTTTTGGTCAGAGTGTCGTGCCTTGTGGAATGCCTGTCACTATCGTTGCTGGCAATGGAGGTTGATCTTTTTCGTCTTGGAGGTCTGACAGGGGCTGCTATACTGCTGGCTACGCTGGGACCAGTAATCCCTCCTTTGGCTCGCGGAACTTTACTCATATGCGCCATCAGGGATTTATATAAAGTCGCTGCAATCACGATGGCATCTTCAGATGTTTGACACACGAATCCGTGGCATTCCAACTGTTTAGCAACACCTATCTTTCTCATGACAACTGTGAAGAGGGGAGAGTGCGAATTTCCGTCTCTTCCTAAGATGTATTTCTTTTCCGAAGGTTCAAGATGCCTGAAAAGCGCTTGTTTATCTATGTTATCCGGGTCCGTAATAAGTGGAAGAAATGCGTATTCTATAACACTCTTATCTTCTTCTGACGGTTGTAACACGAATTTTACTGCAGACCAAACTGCTATTGTAGGGAAAGGGTTCAATTGTTCTAATTCGCCTTTAGGTCCGCAGTGCCTGACGTGCAAGCCTGCTCTTGAAATTTCTAATCTAGCTGCGAGTTCCGAGTTGCTTTTCAAAGTCCCAATTGGTTTAGTTCTTCTATAAGCTAAATAAAGATTAGAAAGCGGCGCTTGTAGTCCTGCTAGGCTTGTAACTCTTCTTGGGAGAGGAGTTGATCCAAGGTAGTCTACAGTGAAGGTGTGTGTCCCAGAGTTGGTGGTATCTGTCTCCATGGCCAGTTCGCTGAACATCCTCTCTATGCTGGCTTGGACAGAGTTCCCGTTTCGTCCCACGCTCGCGATGCCGGGGTTTGAGTTGATGCTGTCTTGTCTCCTGAGGCTTCCAGCTCCGTGACTGCCGCTCCTGGCTCTCATCCCGTCTCCAGCCTGGCCCAGTCCGCCGGGACCATCCAGCCTTCCAGAAATCGAAGGGGCCTGAGAACAACAAAACATTGATTAGAAAAAGGTATCAACAAAAATTATGTGATGAGAAATATTCTATGTCTTTACTTAAATTAATTTCAGTCTCTCGTTTTCTTTGTGAAAAGGTTCTGGAGACTACAGGTAAAACAAAATCGTGCCTACCCTCATAACTGGACAAACAAAACCTTGATTTTATAAGACGCTAGTTGTTCATTCAACCCGAATTCGCTCGAGTTTCTGTCACACTTTCGAAATATATTTTTTTCTTCATCTGGTGGATATGTTTGTTGAAACTAGAAATTGTGGACAGAACTAATAGAATATATATAGACAGAACTAATATAAATGAGAGAAATTTTAAGGTGCCAGAAATGCTTTGCTTTTCAGTTCAGTTTTAGGGTTACGCAGTTGCGTAGCTATGATAGCATTAACACGGGGGGTTCACCCCCTGGAGAGGGGGGGGAGGGTAGATATAATTTTTGAGACCTCTATTTACCTTAGCTTTTCATTTACATCACATTGCTAAAAGAATAATATGTAGGTACAAATAATATTATTGTATTTTTCAGTATGTAATCTACGAGTACTATAGTTTTTTCCATCCTAACCCCCCCCCCCTTTAAATATTTACTGATTTACGTAATTATGAGGATATCTTCGCTTATGCAATAATGCCCATTTTATCTATCTATATTATACACACTCATCCACATAAGTAACCATCATATTATTAATACAATAATGTAGGTATGTTAGTAAGTATTTTAGATTGATGTACAAAATGACTGCCTCAACACAGGCTAGCCTAGTGAGGCAGGTTATAAGAATCTTCAACTATATAACTAACTACACATTAGTATTCTTTCATTTACCTTTAACCTACTGTTCATATGTATCCTACTTTCTACTTGTAAACTTTTTGTACTGATATAATCTATTGTAAACTACACTGAATATGTATTTTCTTAGTTATAATGTTCCAAATTTCATTGAATAAAGATATTTTATTATTATTATTATTACATTTATCTTATTTTGATAGGTGACCCAAAAAACAACGTGGCTAAAAGAATGCTTCACGGAGGTTCGATTTAGATATATAGACCATAACACCGTTCACAGATTAATCTGTTCAACACGTTCACACAATTTTTTTTAAATGCCATCGGGTGAAGAGAAGCTTGACGGAAAATAAAAAAAAAAATCATATAATGTCTTCGTAAATACAGAGTAGTGTATTCATTCAACAAACAGACCGTCGAAATCGTTTGGTTTCTGCAAACTAGGCTGGGCCGTTTATATATCGACGGTTCCAAAGAAAAATGTCAGATATGCGATTTTGTAGTTTTACAGTAGAGCTTTTGAAAGTTTCATTTCTTTTTTGAGATCAAGAAATATAGTGCTGTTTTGATATTTTGCATTTCTTTAAAAATTCTGAAAATACAGACTTTGAAATCAGCAAAATAAATCAACAAAACTATTTTCAATTTTTAGCAGATCCGATATTGTTCTTCTGGTCGTCAATATGAAGTTTTTTTTTTTTAAAGGAAGCAAAAACTTGGTGATGTGACATCGTATATTAGATGAAAAATACAATTTGCAATACACCACATTTTTGTTTTTTACCGAATGAAGGGTTTATATTTTTTTTAATAAGTAATTATAATTATTTCACAAAAAAATGCAAAAGTTGGCTCTTAAATAACGCAAAATTGAATTATACATATCATAATTTTAAACACAAATAAATAAAATAACACATATCCATATTAGATATTTGTTCCACCTTTTGATTAAAAAAATATTTTTTTAGTTTGATAGGGGTTTTTGGCCTCAAATTTTGAAGGTGTTTGGGATTGTGTTTTCAATTTGGGAGGCAGGTATGGGTACCGCCGCTCCGGGAACCATTTATTGGATAATCAAAACCTAAATGTAAAAAAATCCAGTTTTAAGGTTTGCATGAAAAGGGCCACGCCCTTATGTAAGCGTCATGCAAGCAATGCATCTGTGTGAGTACCTACTGTGTTTATCGTTTGCCTCAACTCTGATCGCGTTAACTATACATCTTAAATTTCGAAAAATTGCGTTGACGATCCAACCTATTGCACAGTACTCACAAAAGATTAAAAAAGTTGATTTCGTTGACGGTGCGAGGGAGAAAAACGTACTTACTCTTTTTAGCAAACAACATAAATTATTTTCTGACTGAATTTCCGAACCAGTTTCCGAACCTACACTACCTTACAGTGTAAATATTGGACATTTTGTACATATAGTTACATCTATTAATTTCGTTTTTTGCCTGACAGAGATGTTCTAGTTTCAACGACCTGTCATTGAAGCATGTTATTGCAATGTTTATTTCACCAGGAAATTGCCTTAGGCTTTGAAAATTAAATCACTAATATTTGTTATCATATTTACTACAGATTTACTGTGCAGGTGGCCAAAAGGGGAACTAACTGTATTTTTTTTATTTTTTTCTAACACCCCCGTTCATAATTTCTACCGATTGACAAACTTCGCTTGAACACTTTAAATATATCGACGGTCAAACGACAAAAAGTGAGTTAACGAAACGGTTTATAATACATTATTTGCCTAATAAAATATGTGTGTGTTTCAATCATTTTACTTAGAAAAAATGTAGGGGGAGCCGTTTTAAAAACTTTTTAACTTTTTAATTAATTTTTTTTTATATTTAATTAAAACTATCAAGTTTAATTTTAATTAAATATTTAAAAAAATAAATGAAGTTCTACGAATTAATCACAAAAACAATTAATACCTACCTTTTTTATGTTTGAATTTAAAAAAAAAATTATATTTAAAAAAATAATGTTTATTTCGAATTACAAAATTTGAAAGCGTATTTCATCACCTTTCATAAACAGTTTTTGTTATTTGAATGCGTTCAGAAATTCTCCATATTTTTGGATTTTATTGCAAAGCTGAAATATTTTGACCTTCCGACAAATTAGGTTCGAGGCCTGAGTGGTTAAAACCGGCATTTAGCGGGAGCCTTTCAACTTTCAAAAAACAAGATGGCGCTATTAAATTTTAAATAGTTCATGTTAAAAGTGAATTTCAGTGTTGATTGCTATTATCCCAAGATGAAATCATCATAGTCAGTACCTTGTTCCTGGCAGATCTGGAGCTGATGCTCGGCTGCTGCGTGGCCCCGTAGTTGTGGTGGCTGATGACGCTGCGCTCCTCATCGAACATGCTGTCTATCCTCTGCTTGTAGAGCGAGGCGGAGGACACGCTGTCCCGTCCCGACAGCCGGAAGCTGGAGTTCCTGCCGCCCGGCCCAAGCCCTGGACCAGGCCCTGATCTTTCTGCCACCACCATCTGGAACGAGCATCATCACTTTTCATCAACATATCTCTAACTATCATATTACATTTTAGTAATTAAAAGTATGATCCTTAGAAATATTATGAACCATTACAACCTGTACCTGATGGTTAACCTACAGAGGTGCCTATTCTTGTTAAGTTGTTTACAAATTTTATTAATTTTATTGTTTCATTAGGTTTATTTTCTGTAAAATGAAGATATCTTCTCAACTTGAAATATATTTTTGACTTATTATTTATTGTCTGTCAAATAAGAGTAGAAAATATAAAAAACAGAACTACAAAATTTGTAGGCTGGCAACACCAATTTACTTGTCAAATATTCTTTTAAGTGCAATGACACCGAAAATACAGAACACTGTATACACATCTAAAAAAACATTGTTTTGTTCTTAAAACAAGCAGTGTTGTTAAGGTACCTACTTAATGACACATTTGTTTAAATCGTGTTTAACAAAGTGATTGGCTTTCATTTAATTTAACATAAATTTGAATTTAACAGTAGGCAGAAATGAACAATCATTCATGGTGAGTTTAGTTACACTACGTTTAGATCTGAATGAGTTAAGTATATTCAGATCTAAAATTAGAGACATGATCTAAAGCCCGGGCAATTCTAGGTACTTAAGCTAATATTAAATAAATGTGAGCAATTTCTAATTATTCATTATTTTAACACAAAATTGCAAAGATATAATAATAATATACCCATATGCAATTCTAATTTTAAGATCAGTGGTAATCTATATTGCAATGAAAAAAAATATTTTTCTCTTTTATGCCTTTTTTATTTTTAATAAAAATGTAGGTTACACAGGTTTAGATTACCACCATGATTATAGTTTTAGTATTGCCATTTGAACAACAGTGGCGCCCTTCTATGTTTTCTACTCTTATTTGACAAACTGTATCTTCCATTTTAAAAATTTCAACGTGCCTCATCTTTATGTTAAATTATTTACATGTATTGAATAAATATATTTTTTCATTGTAGTATTTACATGATCACATTATTTTATTTGTTATCTACACGTGTCTTTCTCAACTTTTGTTTTCTAGAGCTGTCTTTTTCATGTTGTGGTTATACCTGATACAATGTAATTTTATGTAACATCCGAAAGGCAGTAATATTCTAAATAAATCTCTATTTTGAGGTCTATCATGAGGGCGTTGATTTTCACAATATTTCTGTTGGTGTGGAAGCGTGGACACTTAGAGCCAACGAAAGAAAGCGTATAAACGCCTTCAAAATGTGGTGTTGGAGAAGAATGCTCAGGATTCCATGAACAGCCAGATGCACAATGTGTTCATTCTGGAAGAGCATCCGCAACAGGCTTTCAACTATCTGCCTACAACATATCTTAACCCTTTGATTGAGGAGTTATTTTTTATCTAATTAAATGAAGACACTATGAGCGAAACTCAATCGAAAATCTGGAAACAGAAAAATCAGAAAAATATATTTGCACCTCTGGGACTCGAACCCAGGACCTCTCCACTTTCCGGGCGAGTGCTCTTGACCACTGAGAGAATCACTCATATTATCTTCATTTTCTTAACGCATATTTATTTTCTTAATGCGTATTATTATAACTTGAGTAAAATCATTATCACTGACCAAGTGGAAGGCAGATGAAGAAGAGGATGGTCACCAATACGCTGGAGTGACCAGGGAGTGGAGGAGCCTTGTTCAACATAGAAATTGGAGTAGGGATCACTCGGTAGAAGAAGAATTTTGAGGTCGGGTATCTCTTTTATATTAATGCAAATTTTTACCTTTTAAAATTAATGACGACAGTAAAATTGGTTTTTGAATATGTTCGAATGACGAAGTTATGAGCTTTCAAAGTGAACTTGGGTAAAACAAAAGATATTGAAATATAAGACATGTGCTATCCGCAATTTTTACTGGGTGGGACTGTGTTTCCTGGTTTCGACGATATTGTTAACCAATACTACTGCACACCTTCGAAAAATCATTACATGAATGAATTCTTTCCGTATTCAAACTATATTGTTTACCAATACTAGTGCACACCTTAACAAAATCAACTAAATGAACGTATTCTTTTCGTATTCAAACTATATTGTTAACCAATACTACTTCACACCTTAAAAAAAATCAACTAAATCAACGAACTCTCTCCGTATTCAAACTATTCGGACTACTACCGGTAGTGGTCCGCCGACGGTCAGGCGGACATCATAGCATATCTCTTGTATCTCAATATCGTTGGGTAAAACGTATGCAATGGTGGCTCATGACGTTACACGAAAGACGATTCAGGACAATTCATAATTCAAATGGAAGTGCTGCAGTACCGCTTCGCATGTTCTGTGATGTCACAAGCTTTTCGACTGGCCGCAAACATCAACACTTTTACGGGTATATCTTCGGTACATTTCGATATTTATCAAAAATTCAAAAGTCGTATCCTCGGTATGCTCTAACCTCTAACTAATATAACACATTTTGTAAAACACGAATTTTCATTGTAGGACACAGCCCAATTTTTGACAAATCAGTTCCAATTTTGAAAATGGCAATTTCTGTTTAAAATATCAGGTATTTTGAACAAACCATTTTTAAGTATTATAGGTATGTTAGGTCCCTATTTTATGGCTTATCTAAATTCTCCAAGCAAATACTTCAAATTTTGAAAATGATGACACAATTCAAAGCTAACGTTCTAGAGTTCGTAGAACCGGAGTTACAGACAGAAGCACAACCGAAATTAGAAATCCTAAGCTGTCTCTTTGTGGTTTGGTATTAAATGTAAGCCCTACACTTCCTTTTTCACGCTTTATTGAAAAAAAACAAAAAAAGAGTAATGCCAAATATATCCAAAAAAGAATTAAAATATTTGTAAGGATGACTTTAATAAAACAACGTTTACGCAAACAATAAAATTTCTCACTCACGCACACACGATTTCAACTCCACCATATCCACTGATTATACAGTCATCGCTTTTTGTGGTCAAAAGCTCACGGAATAAACAACATAATCACAATAACCGGCACAATACTTGTTTAAAACTATAACTCGGACTATTCCATCTACATAGATAATACGACTAGGCTCATCCGAATCAAGACTGAAACTGTTTTAATAATGGCGCTACCATCTCACATGCAAACTTGACCAACTTATTACGCGCGCCGGCTTTTACCATTATATCGGGCAACCGTTTTGTAGGCTCTATTTGGTTTAACTTATAACTTATACGGTAGAAAACAGCCACTATTCATAGATTCGATTGCCGAATAAATCGTCATAATTTATTTGAGAAAGGGTAAGGAACTAATATACGCCCCGAGTTAAAATTGCTGTTTCATCTGCGTATGAGATAAGTTTTGACTTAATGGTGAGCTTAAAAATATCATTGACATAAATAGTAAAAAGAAAAGGTCCCAATACAGTTCCCTGCGGGATGCCAAAATTCATGGTCTGTGAATCGCTGTCGTTATCCTATAGATGAGCTACCAAGAGGATGGTAAAATCCTCCCAAATAATAATAACGAAAAAATTAATGAGAAATATTAAAATTTTATCGAAAACAGATGAATTAAATATGAATTTTGGAATACTAATAAGAATTTAATTTTCTTGAATTTCAGCATTAATTGAAAAATTACCTAAAACTATTCTAAGGAAAATGTTTCAAAAAAATTTATGAATTCATCAAATTTTTGAAGTAAATTTTCGCGTTGTGGATGAGTTCTGTTCAAGTTCTGTGATTATTTCAGTTTCTGTGAGGAAAGGCTATTTTTATTTTCCTTTATAACACTGTACATACAACAAATAAAAAATGTAAATTTATTGTAAAAATGCAAATATTGGATAAATAAAAAATTAAATTAAAAAATACCTAAAAATTATAACTATGTAACGGACTCTTTTAGAAGGTAATTTTTCAATTGATGAAATTCAATTTTCGATAATTTAATCGATAATTAGGTCTGATTTGAGATTTTCACGGTGAAAAGTATTATAGTGATTTATTTATTATACTATACCGTGTTGGGTGACCGGCCAACTCGGAATGAAACCAACTCAGAACCATCTCAGATAAGTAATTTAGAGTGATAAAATAATATATAGGTATATAAAAAAATGGTTAAATAGGTTACGTTAGGTTAGGGTTATCGGCTGAATTAAAATTATTTTTTTCTTAGCTTTTAATGACTTTTCAATGAGGTGTTGAGTTGACTTTATTCTCACTTGGTATGGAACCACCGTGTTGCACTACTTCCTCCTTTAGCTAACGTTTTAGACAGCATTATACTGTCTGTCTTCAGAACAGATGTGTAAAGGAAATAAATAATACCCCAAAAATAAATCACTATTATAATAAGATTTGTTAAAATAATTTTATCCTATACATAAATTTTATTTGATTAATTTGTGTTATTTCACAATAAATTCATTTCAAATAATATATAGTCTATTTGCGGCACGTCCCAGAGTGGAAGATACTCTCAGTATCGCCCTGGTATAAGACCACCATTCAGAATTGAAACGTTGCTTGAAATGACTTTAGCCGTGTTTGGCGACGAGATCTGAAAAGCCAGTTACTTCCCACCTTCCTCTTCCCCACTTCCTTCCCCTCTCCACTACCTTCAGCCTCACAATATACCCCAATTGGGGTTGCCATAGTCTCACTGGCTCCAGACGGGAGCAGTTGGGACTCTTGTGCGGTATTCATATTAAAAAGTAGGTATTTTGAATAAGATGATAATGACGACCTCCGTGGTGGAGGGGTAAGGCTCTCCACTAGTAATCCGAAAGTCGCAGGTTCAAATTCCGGCGTGCGTAAATAAGTTTTATTTGATTAATTTGTGTTTTTTCACAATTACTTCATTCAAATAATATACGGTATATTTGGCGGTTCAAGTGGCAGAGACTCTCAGTGTAAGGCCACCGTTCAGATTTGAAACGTTGCTTGAAATGGCTTTAGCCGTGTTTGGTGACAAGATCTGAATAGCCATTTACTTCCCCGCCTTCCTCTTCCCCACTTCCTTCAGTCCCACATAACATACCCCGATTGGGGATGCCTCGCGTCTCACTGGTCAGTCTGTTCGAGAACACCGATGGAATGCGCGCCGTATCCTCGCTCGAAAAGAAGAAGTTGGAGAGATTTGTTTTTTCCAAATCGTTATCTCAATTTATTTCCTCGACTATGCGGTTTTGGAAATTTCTCGCCCTCATTAAAAAAATCATAAAATTTTAATTCGTTTCACAAGCATAAATATAAGAAAATATTATTATTTTTAACCCCTCCACACATCATCCCCAAAGATGACACACGCAGTGCAGCACGTTTAGACAAACTGATTGAAACAGGAGCAGCTGGGCCTCTTGTGCGGTAATCACATTTTTTGCATGCGGAATGACGTTGCGTTATTTAGATATCCCGCTAAAAAAACTAGATTACGGAATAATGATTTGAGATTTCCAATGCCGAATGCGCTATCGTGATTTCTTTTTGGATATTATTGCTTAAACAAAATTTCCTCTTGAGACAGATGAAGTTTGTAGGGCAGACAAAACGGACTATCTCCAAAAGATTCTCACTTTTGAGAATGCGAATTCGGCCATCCTGACAAATCGGCAGTTACCGAGCACTTAACTGAAACCCGCTATTACTCTGCATTTGTTCCGGGAGACCCAAAACGAACAGAGCCTGCCTAATTACGGAAGCAATTGAAATTCGCAGACACACCACTTGTATTAATAGAGACGATAGAGCTAAGCTTAATAGTTCATGGTATCATTCACGGCCACACCAAACTAAACGCCGAAAACCACAATAATTTAACTTATTATTACACTGCAATAACGGCCCTCAGAGAAGTGATACGCGCAACATGATAACACTTCTAAATACACAAACACACACTACTACAATCTGTACGTCTGCCTTGGTGATGGACACTATAAAGCTGTCTGAAACTTTGGCTAAGGAAGGAGGAAGCGCAAAAAGGCATTACACCCCAAAAAAATCACGATAACAGATTGAGGATGTCAAATGTATAGTAAAATATTTAAATAATTCATTGGAACGATTGATTGTGGAACGATTATGGACGATTATGGAACGATTTTGGACGATTATGGAACGCTTATGGAACGATTTTGGACGATTACGAACGATTATGGAACGATTATGGACGATTATGAAACGCTTAGAGAACGATTGTGGAAGATTATAGAACGATTATGAAAAAAATACTGAATTTTCTTTTTAAATTTTTATGGTTCATTTTTCTTAGAGTTCGCATAGCTTTTCTGCCTTTCAGGATTGCAAGCGTTAGGTAGTAAAAGATAAATATAGTATTGCATTCGATTAAATTTAACTTACCCTTCCGAGTTTTGAGTTCACAGCATCTCAGAGAACTTCATCTGAAAAGGAGGTGTGTCATCCACGAGGCGTCAGGCGTCTATCTGAAACAAAAAAATTATCTTTTAAAATTCATATTTCAAAAACTCCGCGAATATATTTCACAAAATGTTAAATTGTAGTTAAATATAATGAATAATTGTCATGCTGAACAACTCCCTAAGATTTATTTTTCGAATCCCACAACTTGATATATATTTATAAAAATACATATATGTTTTTTACAACTCTCTAAGTTGTATTATTTAAATTCACACCTATTCATATTTTATTAAATATTGAGATATTGATAAAGAAAATACCCTCCACACAGCATCGCCAAAGACGACATAGGCCCTGAGGTAACTGTTTTATCTCAGGGCCTATTGAGAGGAGTAAATACGAAGAGAAAAAAATCTTCGCTTTATTTTGTTGATTATTTGTGGCTTTTGGTTTCTCTGTCGTAAACGCAATCTTTAATATAATCGTAAAATTTAATACATAATCGTAATTTGCCCGCCTCTCTGTTTCCTATTTCCTACATTTTTTTTAAACTTCTTTAGCACGGTTGTGATTTGTAACTCAATGAAACGAAAAAGTGACTAACAAATACATCATCTATAAGATTAAGCCTGCGAGAGAATGAGAAAAATCGGTCTCCTCTTTGTGCGGTTCTTCGTAGCCTCTCCACTCTTCTCTACGTTATTTTTCTGAAGGTTTCACTTCTACCGCATGTGAACTGCACGCTAGTAGTTTTATTTACATTATCTCCACACAGGACACAAAAATGCATATTCAAGACCCATGTACTCTTCTTAAAAAGACCCTCCACACAGCAATCCCAAAGATTCCCTGAGGGAAATTATTTTCCTCGGGGCCCCTTTTGTGTGGTTAACGTAAAAAATAACGTGAAACAATAATCGTTACATAATCGAGATAAAATCGTCATTACAAATGCACCTAATCGTAATTGTAGATAATGCTAATTATAATCGTAAACGTGATCATAGTCATATTCGTGATCATATTAGCAGTCGTAAGGTTAATCGTAAAAGTGTCAGAAATATTTACTTAACTAACTAATCGTGGTATTGTAATAAAACATCTATGTTGAACGTCGCGCTACAGTAGTTAAAGTTATGCATTTTTTACCGAACTACTTCTGTATTGTTATGGTCAAGGAATTCAATTCATCTGCAGAATTTTCTCATCTCGCGTGTCTGAGGCAAGACGCACCCAGCTTCAGATCTGTGTTCAATGTTGTATGCTAAATAGCTGATCTAGATTTCTCTTGTGATTAACCGACTCTTCGATGATATATTATATTATCCTAAAAACTCTTTGGTGCCCCAGTGGAAGCGACCAGAGGCAAACTGATGAAGAGGTGGATGATGGACTGTGCGAAAAACGATTCGAGCAGGATGGGAAGGACTGAGAACTAAAGGCGAATGGCGAAGGATCGCAACCAGTGGAAGGCATTTGTGGTAAAGGTCAAATCCCAACCTGGGACGTAGCGCCGTGATGATGATGAAAAATCATTGTGGAATAAAATAATATACTCATAATTATAGAATTACGAAAATACAATACCGAAATCTAATGATTATGTCAATCGTTTTCAAATGTCTGACATTTTTTCGGTCAAATTTAATTTCTACAAGGACCGGAAACAACTTTACAGTTCGATCGAATCCTAAACCTCTGTCTTACCGGGACAATGCTCTAACCACTGAGCTAGCGTCTTTCGTGTTCTCTTTCATGTTTTGTTTAGATTTATTATGTTATTTATTACGTTCTCTTTCATGTTTCGTTTAGATTTAATACGTTATTTGTTATGTTCTCTTTCATGTTTTGTTTAGACTTATTATGTTAATTATTGTGTTCTCTTTCATGTTTCGTTTAGATTTTTTATGTTATGTTATTATGTTCCTTTTCATGTTTCGTTTAGACTTATTATTTTAATTATTGTGTTCTCTTTTATGTTTCGTTTAGATTTATTAATATTATCTTCTTCTTCAATGATTAAAAATATTTCAGTGATTTAAGGTAATCCAATAAATTTAACTATTTATTCGCAATAAAAGAAATAGTATAATATCCGGAGTATGAGTTTTACACTTCACAATTAAATCAGCAATTTTGGGGGCAGTTACGGGTGCCGCCGCCCCGGGAACCATTTATTGGTAAACTGATATCCCTGCCATAGGTAATCCCAAATGCTTCGTTTGGTGATTTAGCAGGGATGAGGGTGAAGTTTGTATAGGTCTTTGCGGCGAAAGCGTTTGCCCACCTACTGCATGGCGGGCTGGATCGGCAGAGGCTGGTTAAGGGAGACGTAACCAAGACCTCTCCAGCCGGACTCATCGCTTTGCACCGCAGTGGGAAGGATGGATTCCTGGACTCATTGATCCCAGATTCCTACCCAAGGTAATTAGCCCACTGGATTTACCAAAATATTTAGAAATTCGACAATCTAAAACGACTTAGTAGCAAATGTTTTTTTTTTTTTTTACAGTTAATACCGCACAAGAGTCCCAACTGCTCCCGTCTGGAGCCAGTGAGACTATGGCTTCCCCGATTGGGGTATGTTGTGAGGCTGAAGGTAGTGGGGTTGGGGAAGGAGATAGGGAAGAGAAAGGTGGGGAAGTACCTGGCTATTCAGATCTGGTCACTAAACACGGCTAAAGCCATTTCAAGCAACGTTTCAATTCTGAATGGTGGTCTTACACCAGGGCGATACTGATAGTATCTTCCACTCTGGAACGAGCCGCAAATATACTATATATTATTTTAAATGAATAAATTGTGAAATAACACAAATTACCCCGCAGCATAAAGAGAAACTAGATCATAAATATAGCACTAGATTCACGCGTAACGACGGGTTAATAGTTCCGAAATTTAAAAATAAGTACGGACAGAGAACGTTTGAATACAACATACCGAAGATATTTAATTTATTACCTGACAATATAAAGCAACATAATTCTATGAATAAGGTTAAATATATGGTGAAAAATTGGTTATTGGAAAAAGAATATTTATTTTGATAAAATTTATGAAAAAATGTTTAAACTGTTGATAAAAGATGTAAATTATAATTTTAAATATATTTGTAAGTAATTATAAGCACCTGCTGTCAAGCCAATTGCAATTGGCTTAGCGGGACTGGATTGTTGATTTATAAAATAAATAAATAAATTTTAAAAAAAAATTAAAAAAAAAAAAAAATCAAATAAAATTTATTTGCGCACGCCGGGTTCGAACCCGCGACCTTCGTCGTAAATGTAATTAATATAATTGATTAAAATCCTTTAGAACACCCCGCTTCCCTCCCTCATATGTATATAAACCGTAGACTGAATATTTTGTACCAGTCTGAAGATGGCTCTAGCGAGCTGAAACCGGTTACGGTCAATAAAAGTAAAGTGGAAAAAAGTTTCATATTTGTTTTTATTATAATATAATATAAACATACGTTATAGGGTAAAGAGTCTGGTGGTTAGGAAATACCTAATGCTCGCTTATCGTCCGCGTCTGAATCTCGGTTCATACCAGATGCGATCAAGGTCCATCAGAATGTGTTTGGGTAGTCTGTGTACGTACCTATAGACTGTTTAGTTTTCATACAACGGGCGTTAAACTTTCCTTGGTCCGATTCTGACAATAAATAATTGGCTGTGAAAATATTTTCCCGACGTGGTCAATATTGATTATATTGTTGCAAACGAACATATTGAACATAGTCCAAGCACGGTACTTTATTCCCAAAAACCGTACTTCCAACCGTTAATCACATTGTAAGTAACCCATTCAAATCTGGCATTTTGCATTACCAATCTGTCAGTTTTCCCGGCGTAGGTTTTCATAAACACCAGATGGAAAACGCACTTAGATCTAGGGGGTCATTATAAACACAAGTTAGAACCGTTACCTAAAGACGGTGCATGTAATGTGGGCGAATGCCAATATTATATGCGACAGCTGGTCAAGAATATGCCGACCAAGACTCCGTTAGGTAGATGCCAAGGAATTATGCGATTAAGATGGTATGCTTGGCGCTCTAAATGACGTTATGTTAGGTGCTTTGGTCTTTGCTGTTGTCTGTTGTGGTGAAGTTGCGGAACCTTTAAGAAGAAATTGATAGACCAAAGTCATTTTTAAATATATCAGCGATTTGATGGAGATAAATTATTGGATTAGTCATTGAATGTAGAAGAAAGTTTTGCCAAATTAATCTACGTTTCGAGAGTAGGAAAGTGGGAAGGTGCCTATGTACATAAGATGAAGGGATATGTAATTACGAATGTTGGAGAGAGCGCGCTAATATTTAAAACGATAAAATTGAAGCAAAAATTGTGAAAATGTTTAATAAAACACGATTCGTTTAAAATATAGCAAAAACCTCGTAGGGAAAATCTAAAATAGCATTTAAAGAAACACTGTGAATTTTTTAATACTTATAAAATAAGTTAAATGAACGTGTTTATAATAATTTTCGGAGCATACTTTGCGATTTTTTTCTATAGAGGGAATTTCATATAATTTGCGTTTCGGCGCGGGGAACGTCTAGATATTATCTTCAAATATAACAAATATATTTTTTAAGAGCTTAAAAACTTCAAATGTTTAAAGGATGTAAGAAATCGGTTAAGATGTATAACAGGCTGCGTCCAATCAGTACCTACCCTAAAGTTATTTCAACATAAAAGTTTAAAGTTCTTAAATTAGTACATACTCTAATGCGTTATTTCAACATAAACGTTAAAGTTAAAAGTTAAAGTTAAAATTTCTTAAATCTAATGCGTTATTTCAACATATAAGTTAAAAGTTTTTAAATTATTACCTACTTTAATGCGTTATTTTAACATAAAAGTTCTTAAATTAGTACCTACCCTTAAGAGTTACATCAACATAAAAGTTAAACATTCTTAATTTAATACCTATCCTAATGCGTTATTTCAACATAAAAATTTCAACATATCTAGTCTCTCGAAAACTTCAAGATATCAAGAGACGTATTGCTTAGTACCTCGTGATGAGTTGCTGTGATGAGCCGATACGTCGGATACGTCTATTCTGCCACGTGGTATTCATAGCAGATCGTGGTGTCGCCCCCTTGCAGTAGTTGTTTGGTAAAAACAACTTATAGCATTACAAGTGGTATTGATTTTTTTAAATAAATTTTATACACTGTATTGTACTTATACGAAAGACGTAAGAACCATAGACACTACTAAATTGCGAACAGAAATATATATAGACTGGACATAGTTTTAGCGCCCCATGGCAACTCAACACAGTGGCAAATCAATACACAATTGTAAAATGATCCATAACCTAAACTAACGAAACCTATGTTACATAGTTTTTTTTTTTCATGACATTATATCATTTTTCAAAGGTGTATTGATTTACCACTCTGTTGAGTTGTCCGGTTACCGATTTTAGATTCTCCCGATTGAAAGTGCTATGGTTTTTGACTTTTGGGATTAAAATTCGTGCTTCTTGCTATTTCTTGATCCAATATTTCGAACAGCTTGCAGTGCCCATCACCAGGCCAGATTTTCAACAATCAAGAATTCGCTGAGTGCAAAAACTACAATTAAAAACGATTCGTTTTCATTTGGAAAATGTCAAACACATTCGAATGTTGGGAATGCGTTTAGCGTGTAGGATAAATAATCACGCGATTTCTTTAAAACACCTTTCATTGAGATACCGCTAAAAAGAACATAACATTCCAATGACTGTAATTCAAGGCCAATGACATAACATTCCAATGACGGCCTCCGTGGTCCCGAGGCAAGACTCTCGACTCACAATCCGAAGGTCGCGGGTTCGAACCCGGCGTGCGCAAGTAAATTTTATTTGATTAATCTGTGTTATTTCACGATTAATTCATTTAAAATAATAAATAGTATATTTGCGGCACGTTCCAGAGTGGAAGATACTATCAGTATCGCCTTGGTGTAAGACCACCATTCAGAATTGAAACGTTGCTTGAAATGGCTTTAGCCGTGTTTAGTGACCAGATCTGAATAGCCAGGTACTTCCTCACCTTCCTCTTCCCTATCTCATTCCCCTCCCCACTACCTTCAGCCTCACAACATACCCCGATTGGGGATGCCATAGTCTCACTGGCTCCAGACGGGAGCAGTTGGGACTCTTGTGCGGTATTAACTGTAAAAAAAAAAAAATTTATAAACGACAATCAGTTAGCGCTTCAGGTATTTTTTTAAGCTAATTTTATATTTTCATGGTTTTTTAAACAAATTACAATAGAATCTCATAGAAATCGTTATGCCTCCCTTAATTTCATAGTGATAAATATGATCTAAACTGTGTTAGAAAGAGAAAACACCACGCTTTATATTCAAATCAAAAAGTTTATTCCAAAATAATTAAATTATACACCTTTATGAATCCAAAGTTTCTGACCACAATCTGGAAACAAGTTTTGAAACTTTGGGATTTTTTTATTAATTATTTTTACATGAAACTACAAAAAAATGAGTTGAAGATGACGTTTATAATACATTTGCTTAATGATTGGAGCGACAGCGCAATTTAATACTTTTCCCCCGATTGCTCGAGATGATCATTCTGAATATTTTCCGCCCTCATTAAAAAAATCATACCTCCGAATTTTAATATGGAGAAACAAACTGATTTAGTTCTATAATATAGCCAATGAATTCTCCTGTCTTTTGTCGAATATCATATATTTGTAGAATTTATAAAAAAATATTATAAAATCGTAATCTTCTACATTACTTACAATGTTACATGTAACTTATGTGAATGAAATTTAAGGGCGCCATCTTGCCTATTTCAGCAGGAACACAAAAAAAAACAATGAGACTACTGACCTCAGGTTGTGTGGCCTGGTACAGATAATCTGGGAATGAGGGTGTCACCAATTTGAGATTCAAAAGCATAGTTTTTAAATGAGCAATAAAAAGTTATATTGTATCAGAAAATTAAACATATTACATGCAGAACATCCTACATACTAATGTGCTTGTTTTATCAAGGGGGCTTTTTTTAACACTCGTAGAAACGTCCAACGATCCTCCGAGATCCAAAGATTCTTGATTAATGTGTCTATCCAGACGATCACACACCTCATCATCCAGGTTGCCATTGGGTTGTAAAGGCCTTGGATGAGACCAGTAACTCTGCTTCAAGGTGGATTCGCACCAGCTAGCCATCAGCTTTCAATTCCATCAAAACACCAGGTGAGGTGGAAAATAACCCTACACAATACGACCTTGTATTGTGTAGGGAAGATTGTTTTCACAGTCTCTCACAAAATTGCCTCGCCGGGCTTCTGATTACTTCAGATTCGTATCCATCACTCGATTATCCAAGATTACATCTCGTACACTTTTGAATCTAGCTTTATTCATCAGCCAAGACACACATCGAGCTCCAAACGGTATGTGTTTCAGACCAGGAATGACGTTTTCCTTCCTGTCACTTCATAGACAACCTGGTGATGCCAGTGCATAAAGACAAAGACAATTTATTGACAGGCAAACCTCTTCATGGTTGCATATTTATATGTAACAACAAATGAGGGAAAAATTGCCAAAGTTGGCATCAAAGCAATCCGAGGTATTTTAAATAGTGCCATATTGTGGCAAAAAGCGCTCCAGTGGCTAATAAAATATGTGTGTGTTTTTATTTTTTTATCGATTATTTTAGTTATAAAATGTGTAAGTAATTCATTAAATTATTTTTTAATTTTTTATGAGAAAAACTCTCTTTTAATAACTTTTGAAGGTTATTCCCATCAACGTAATATATCATTGAAGAAGAAGATAACACTTATAATCTAAATGAAAATATGAAAGAAAACAAGACACAGAAAAACAGAAAAAAACAATGGTCGCAACTGGGACTCGAACCCAGACCTCTCGTCTTACCGGGACGGCGCGTTTTCCAATTTCGCTATTGCCACCTTCTGTCAAACCGTCATATTTGTCAATCTCATATTTCAAATATTTAGAATCATTAATATTATCTTCAACTAGTTCAATATGGAAAAAGAACTAGTTGAAGATAATATTAATGATTCTAAATATTTGAAATATGAGATTGACAAATATGACGGTTTGACAGAAGGTGGCAATAGCGAAATTGGAAAACGCGCCGTCCCGGTAAGACGAGAGGTCTGGGTTCGAGTCCCAGTTGCGACCATTGTTTTTTTTCTGTTTTTCTGTGTCTTGTTTTCTTTCATATTTTCATTTAGATTATAAGTGTTATCTTCTTCTTAAATTATTTTTTGTTTGCATTCAAAATTTTTATGTTTAAAGTTTTTAGAGTATTAATATTTTAACCTTCCGATAAAAATAAGCCTGAGATCTAAGGGGTTAAATTTTGAAAAAAATCTGTCTAAAGCAATATTGTATTAGAAACCTTAAACACAACTAATTACTTATTCATCGACCCATAACGTGTTGTCAAATACAGACCAAATTCAGTTCATACACTTCAGGATCCAGTTAATGTTATCTTTATCATTTGGCAGGTTAGCCTTTCCTGTTTCATGAAGAGAACTGACACCGTTTATGCTAAAACTTTGACCTAATTAATACCTGTTACGGCGTTTTAGCAATAGTAATTTATAATAAATACTTCGCTAATAAACTGCTGCTGATGCGCAAGAGATAAAAATTTAGAACGACATTACATCTTTGCATGGGGGGAAATGTTATGTAGATATATGTTATATGTCTGTATGATGTGTGAATGTCACATTATGGAGATGTCGGTATGCAAAACAAGTTAAGCTTTTAGTTTTATTTTTTTCTGTGTCCGGTTTTTTGTTTCGCCTTCATTAATAGATTATTTTTTCTACAATATTAAACCTTTGAACTTTTTGACTGAGCTTAGAGAAGTCATTTTTTAACTCGACCGCTTTGCATTTCGTCTTTCTGTAAATTTGTTTGTGCAGTTCTTTTCTTTTCAAGGTGGCGACCGGTTTAATGGTTCAGTAAAGATTATTTTTTCAAGTGTGTAATCGTCGTACTAGGTAGGTACTAGGTAGGTGCTAGGTAGGTGCTAGGTAGGTGCTAGGTAGGTACTAGATAGGACTAGGTAGGTGCTAGGTAGGTGCTAGGTAGGTACTAGGTAGGTACTAGGTAGGTACTAGGAAGGTAATAGGTAGGTACTAGGTAGGTACTAGGTAGGTACTAGGAAGGTAATAGGTAACCTTTTATCACGAAATAAATAAAATAAATAAAAAAGAGGAAATTTTGGTTTTGATTGATTAAATAAGAGAAAGTTGGAAATATATATTTTTTGACGCGAGGTATAACAGAACTTCTGGTATAGATGTACAAAAAATAAATAAATAATTGTTATCATTTAAACATAATCATTTAAATCATGAGCTACGGTGCTTTGAAATATCAATAAAATTCTCAAAATTGAAGATAAGACGCTATTTTATTTGTTCTTTATTTTTAAATCGGGAAAGGGGAATTAAATTTGATAGCAGTATTGCAAACTCAGCTCTTTTAAAGCCAAATTTAGCTCAAAATGAGGTCATTAGCTTCAAAAACAGTGGTTTAGCTTCTCAGCATGTTTTTCAGATAAACTTGAATTAATCTACATAATTCATAAATTAAAAATGACAATTATTCGGTTATTTTTGTATTGATGACATGGTTTGTTCCCCAGAACTACTGTCTCCCCCCCCTTTTATCTAGGCGCCCTCCTCCCCCAGATTGGCGAATTTGGTTAATTAATTGGACCTAACTTAGGCTATACAAGATTTTAGCTCTTTTTAGCTCCTTTTTTTAAATCGAGTTGGCAATATTTGTTGTTAGTGTTTTCGTAAAATGCATCTAATGCAACAATTTGAGCTTGTTTAATAAATGCTAATAACAATTACATCACAATATTGCAATACCATTTAATTTGAATCTAATAATAACATGCAGCTATGTCCCTATTAAATTTAATATAATCAATTCATACCTGAACGTAGCATTTAACATAGCCGTTAGCCATTCGTAAGTCCAAAGGTACAATTTAGATTATGACTTTATTATATAGCTGATCAACCGTTGGTCGGCTTTACGATCTCGGAGCTTACATTGAATTCATGAATTGATGAATATTTACAAGACGAGCTTTTGAAATGTAACTGCTTAATGGTGCGTACGTTGAAGGTTAAATAATAAAGTTTATATTGACTCTTAACCTCAGCGTAAACAGGGGTAATTTTGTAGTATTTACAGTGGCGGGGGAATGAAATTCATTGATTTGTAGTGAAAGCTTATAATAAATATTAAACTATGGTTAACCCTTTAATCCCTGAACATAGATCAAGAGGACTTTCATTCATTTTTTTGTGCATTGTTTGTTTTTGAAAGCTTGAAAATGAATTTTCTGAAAACTTCTTATAGGGAAAATTCCTCCGGTACATTTTTGTACCATCAGTAAATAAGTAACAATTTAGTTTTTTTAATTTTATTTAAATTATTATTTAACATGGTTAATTGTTTATTTCTAAATAACTTACATTTTTTATAGATAATTATATTGGTTTACAATATGAAAAAATGCTTTTTCTCATTCTAATTTCTCGAAAAATAACTCGATTAATCGTGTGGCGACTCAACGTAAAACAATTTCTCCTGGTGTACGTTTTCGTAACTAAGCTTTAAAAAATTGCCGACCTATAGAGTAATGTCCAATAATGAATTGAAAGGAATAATATTTTTAAAAATATTTTTGGCATCGAAGATACATGGAGTTTTAGAAAAAATTGTTTAAAAAAATTTTGAACAATTCTTTAAATTTTTTAATTTCATTTTTACGTTCTGTGAAAGTTCTATTCAAGTTCTGTGATTATTTCAGTTTTATGAAGCAACTGGTAATGATATAATAACAGAACTTGAATAAAACGTTCACAGAACGTGAAAAATAACATAAAATATTTGATGAATTGTTCAAATTTTTTTAAACAACCCGTCCTTATAGTCGAGTACAAATTTGTCCCGTCAGGGATCAAAGGGTTAATAGACGCTGGTAAAAACATTATTTTATCATTGAAGAATACAATACTAATAAATCTAAACGAAAATATGAAAAAGAACAAGACACAGAAAAATATAAAATCTTAACGGAATAAGCGCCTCAACCAACTCGGCCATTGGGACCTCTTAATTTTAAGTCATTTTTATCAATTTTAAATTCAGAATAAACAATATTGTCTAGCTCGGCGGCCATATTGGATTTGCAAAGTGCTTATGTGTTTTCTGGTTCGTGATTGGTACATTTAGAGAGTGGCCTTTTGAACCTCCCAAAAGTGGAAGAAAGGCAGTTTTGGATTTATCCACCGCTTTAAAAGTAATTTTTAAATGATTTATAGGCGTTTTTGCTTTTGTTGGAAGATTACATGGTGATAGATTACTAATCAATCATAAGGTCGAAATGAACAAAGTATGGATAGTGGTGATAATGATTTTATAACCCTCATTTTCAAGTCACAACTTTTCTCGTTGGCATTGCCGCAATCTCACCGGACAGTTTGGTAACTCTCGTGTGGTCATCTCATAAATCACAATATAGAAATCTTCCACAGGCATAGCAAATTTTACTTGACTACTCATTATGTTAGTATTATTGTTATTATTATTGCTTGTCGTTACTACGATTCACTTTTACTTGTTGTAAAAGTGGTATTTATGTTATAAACAATAAATTGTTTCCTTTCTAAAACATTCCCAATCTTCTTACTTAAACGTTGAAGAGAATTTGAGAAGCAAAAGAAGACGATTTGATGCCGAATGGCCGGGTGTGCGCCGGCACGCGCCAAAATTTTCAATTATTTTGAAATGCGATTTTAACCCTTATGTATAAAGAAAACGTATAAAGGACAAGGTTAGAATCGCTTGGGGCATTCTTGTTTTTGACGTAGGAGGTATCCTATATACACCTAGCCACTCGGAATATTTTTTATTAAATTTTTCTACTATGACATCGACCCTTCATTTTTCGCGCAATTTCAGCTGTCAAACTACTAGCGTCGTAGGTCGTGAAAAAGATCGAAAAACATATAAATTTATCAAATAAACCCAAATAATATTGTTTTTATGCATAGTTTATTGTTCAAGGAATGTGTTTCGGTAAATATAATATACGATAGTACAAAATAAACCCACAAAATATTACGCCAAAGTAAAAAATTTGCGAAATTTACGTCGTTTCCTCCTTGGCCCTTTACAGGTACCAAACCGAAAAATTATTGTGTAAAATTAAATATGTGCTACTTCATTTATTTATGATTCAAATTATAATATATATGGGCCCTTGAATATATAAAGGCCCTTTCCTGTTTTTATGTGTTTAGAGGCAACTTTGATAATTATTGGTCAGTTAATGACAATTAAGTGAAAAAAAAATTGCCTAAAAATATAAAAACGTAATTAAATATTAAGAAAAGCATTTTGTGGGCTTAAATTTCAAATTTAAAACGACCGATTTGCATACATTGGAACGCAAAGCTATCGCATGTAAATTCAAAATTTAAAACGACCGATTGCATACATTGGAACGCAAAGCTATCGCATGTAAATTCAAAATTTAAAACGACCGATTGCATACATTGGAACGCAAAGCTATCGCATGTAAATTCAAAATTTAAAACGACCGATTGCATACATTGGAACGCAAAGCTATCGCATGTAAATTCAAAATTTAAAACGACCGATTGCATACATTGGAACGCAAAGCTATCGCATGTAAATTCAAAATTTAAAACGACCGATTGCATACATTGGAACGCAAAGCTATCGCATGTAAATTCAAAATTTTGACCCAAAATTTTTTTTTTGTACAATATTTGATTTTTTATTTTATCTTTCATTATATTTACGTAGTAGGGTTGGAAAAGGTTATCCTTTTTTTAATTACTAAAGTTGCCTCTAAAATCATGAAAAATTGGTTCCTTTATTTTATAATTTAAATCTCAAAAGTAATATACGTCATCCATACTAGATATTTGCTTTACATTTAGATTAAAAAATATATTATTTAGCGTAGTTAAGTATTTTGGCCTCAAATCCATTTTTATGGTTCGTATCGAAAAGGCTGCGCAACTGCGCAGTCATTCCTCTTAAATGTTTATTAACTATATTTGCATTTTCACAATTTTGTACAGAATCGCTACGCGATGATTTCAGAAATGATTTTTTCACAGGAGGCTCTGCGATGTAAGGCGATGGGTCGAGAAAGTTCAGCTGGAGAGATCTAGGTTGGGTCTCCCTCAACCAGTCTCCCCAGATCCGGCCCGCCACCAATTAGGTGGGCAAACGCATTCTTCACCAAGATCTGAACAAAATTCACCCCATGAATCCGTGCACCGCTGCAAATATAGCGAACCACTTGGGGTAACCAAAGGCAGAAGTGTTGGTTATCCAATAAATTGTTCCCGGGGCGGCGGTATCCACACCCACCTCCCAACTATAAAAAAATAATCGTTTAATTAATATATAATTACTTAGAGTTAGACAAATCATTTTGATGAAGACTCATTTGAATGGATTTGTGCACACCGATGGTATAGAAAGTTTCAAAAAAGTTTTACTAATTTGGAACACCTGCCCGCAATACATTACTTCGCAAAGGCCCAAAGACTCTGAGCACGTAGCGACGTTTATTCAAAATAATTGTTTTCACTAGCATCAGTACTTACATAAGAAAAACAAAATTTAAACTCACCATTTGTATGTGTTTAATTTTATTTTATTATTGTTTTATACAAGGAGACTTAACATGTCATTGAGGTATGTAAGGAAAAGTATAGGGCCGATTACTGTGCCTTGTGGAATTCCATATTCAGAAGGCGTAAGTTCACTCAATGAATTATGTCAATTAACGTATTGTTTTCTATTTTCTAAGTATCTCTGGAATATCTATACACTTTATAATGTCCACATTAATGTACGGATACATCTAGTAATCTTAACTATTAATTGATTATTAAGTTTACTGTGAGAAATAAGATGTAGTTACTTATAGTTTATTCTTATATTAATTGTATAGCTCGTTGTATTTTATATTTTTTGAATT
Organism: Glyphotaelius pellucidus; assembly: GCA_936435175.1. Taxonomy (NCBI): domain Eukaryota; kingdom Metazoa; phylum Arthropoda; class Insecta; order Trichoptera; family Limnephilidae; genus Glyphotaelius; species Glyphotaelius pellucidus. The sequence continues at coordinate 12,855,137 of OW386556.1, forward strand.
TGAATTTGCGCATAAAAGCGTTAAAAGGGTCTATTTAATAATTTACCTGTATCCATTGATGTACAATACATCAATGTAGTATCTTATAATGATGTTACGCCAGTCTAGTAATCTATAAAACTTGTGTTATTTATGACTATTGGGGAAATCGTAATAAAGTGATTGCCTTGTACGTAGATAGTGTAATTATGCACCCTATTTCATTTAACTACACAATTATGTATATGATCTAGTTAACAAATTTTGGTTATTACTAATTACTAGTTGTTTTCCCTCAGGGCCTATGTCATCTTTGAGGATGCTGTGTGGAGGGTGTTTTTGAGGAGAGGAAGGAGTGAACATGGGTCTTGAAGAGACCCATATTGTAGGAGGGAGGAAACACAGAGGCCGGCAAATCGTTCCACAGCCGAGCTGTTGAACTCAAGAACGAGTCGTAGAAACGACCCGTTCTCATGTGACTAATGTCAACCGTGTATAAATGTTGAGCGCGCGTTTGGCGTGTTTCCCGACTATGCACCGGTGCCGAGGGGATCAATGACGCTAGTTCCTCGGAGCATCTTCCATTGTAATACCGGTAGAACAAGGACAGCATTCCCACCTGGCGCCTGTGCTCTAAAGATTGCAATCCGTTAGTTAAATTGTTTGTAAATTTAGAACATCAAATTAGATGCAATTCCAATAAATCAAACACAAACTTACTAATCCACTTAGCGGGCTAAAACTTTAATTAATTTGATAAAGGTATTTAATTTATTCATTCGGCGATCTTTATCAGACGAAATTGGATCGATCATATTTACATCAATGTACATAAATATGTATGAGCGGCATACAGATCTTCATATTTAATTGAATATAATCTGACGTAATGTGCCAAATTATAAGAAGTAGGCAGATAATGCTTTCCGGTCAGTCATTGCACTAATCAAATTGTACCGAAAGTTTTCGTTTGTGTAGAAAGTCGGGCGTTCCACAGGGATCTGTTATTTGACCCCTATAATTTAAACATAATGGAAAGTGTAATTATTAAAATGGCGGGTATTCATCAGGGATCTGTTATTACGTATATCTTATATTTTAACTTATAAATTAAACATGACACTTAGGATCAAACGCAACTCAACTCTAATTTGATTTGAATGCACTTAAGTGTTATTCTGACTGACTTGACCCGACTTCAGAATTTGAATAATTTTTCATTCATTCAAAATTTGGGGGTGTCATGCCTTCCATGACACCCCCAAATATCCGACTTTTTCTTATATCCACTTGCGCATCACTGCACTCAATTGATGATTTCACTCCTGTCATCGTATTTTTGCTATACCTACCGTAAATATAATATGTACGACCAGTAGCGGCCGCTGCCCTGGAAATGTGGTGGTTCACTGACAATCCGTACCTACTTATGAATAAAAAATTATTGGCAACATTGGGTAAAAATAATTTCAACTTCCTTATTTGTAGAGAAGGTCTATTCTACGTTGTTTTTGAAGAGTGAAAACTTCTATCACTTTTGTATTCAAATTTTGGATTGTTTGTAAAAATATTTTTTCAATACTAACTACTCAACTCAACTTTGTTACTCAAGAAGCTTCATTATAAAGTTTTTTGTCAAACACCCGTGTAAATGATCTAGATCTAGATTTGCACTCTTGCTTAATTACAAGTATGGGGCGAGGTGGACTGGAATTTTTAATTAATAATTTATTTTCCATCAAACTGTTAATTCCTCTTATATATTCAACACTAATTGCACTCATTTTTGTATTAAAAATATATATTAACAAATTATGCTATTAGTATTAACACAATCAACACAAAAAAAAAAAAAAAACAATGACAATGACCAATGATTAGGTCAAAAGTCAACATAACGCCGTTAGACGCAAGCTTGACTGATCTATGATCTTCGCCGAACTTCGATTGTATTCGTGTCACCTCGGGTCATGGTTCATGGTCAATCGGTAAACTTCGGCAAGGATCGGATTATGTCAGCTGCGGGTGGCACACGGATTCAAGCCAAATTCTGGTACAAATCGCGAGATTGACGCGCTTCCAATGTTTTAAATATCCCGTACAAAAACACGATTTCGTCCGCTTGCAGACGCATGCACACGGCCCGGGCCGATCCGAGGGCGCTCGGCGCTCGGCGGCCACGAAATGTACTTGAGGAGATTAAAAGCGTTCTCCCTGATAATATTCGTAGTATTATATTGGTAACTAATAGTTTCAAATGAGTTTTAGAGATTTTATAGTCTTCAGTATATAAAGTTAAATTATTTGCCAGTGCGGCACACGAACACACTGTGCGAACAGCCGCCCCTGTGTACGACTCTCTTCTTTAAATTTATTCATAACACTTACATCGGCAATCCATTATTTTTTCGAACTCCTCGTTTGCGGTGCGGTCTTAAAGATAATTAAAAATATATATCTCAAATTTATTTACGCATGGATATAACTGTTTATATGACTGTGGGGGTTCCACAAGGAACCCTTGTGGGACCTACATTAATTTAATTGCACGAAAAGTTTTAACTTCTCTGTTTTGGCACACTTGCTGTTGAAGACCATTGAAAACGAAAAACTCAAACAGATATAACATGATAGGTATATAATCTTCTGAACGAACCATACTGAGTAAAAAGTAAAATAAGGCTATTTGCTTCATAAGCAGGGCTTGTGTGTATGGGGGGGGGGGGTGTTGTGTTATCACATTGATTCAGTTCAAGTTTTCAGTATAATTTTTAAGGTTAGTTTTAAATTATTTTATATTAGTATTCATGTTTCTATTTTTTTCTGGTAATGAATTAAAAAATTGAACACCGAGATATTTATGATTTAGCTGTCCTATTGATTTTTTTTTTACATTTTGGAGTAGGAAGTATTGACGATTGCCTAAGATTTCTGTTGTTTTTAAAGAGTGCAACTTTATTTTGAATTTATCTTTATAAATTTGTAATGTTGCGTAGTAGAAGTATAATGCATTTAATTTTCTGACCTTAAATTGTTTGAATAAAAGTTCTGACGAATAGGGTTTTTTTTAAATTGTTTTTATTATTAGTGTATGTGATATGTAAATTGTTTGTGTTTGATTTTTATACGTACCGCCCCATCTTGTAATGCCGTATTGTATAATTGATTGACAGAAAGCGAAGTATAGTTTCGTTGTATTGTTTAATATGTTTTAAAATGTATTGTTAATTTGCAAAATTTATACGAGCAAAGTAATACACTGATTTTAAAATGCATTAAGGACACCTCGTACATTTTGGACAATGATGAAGACGAACATGATAACATTAGGACACAAAATTCCATTTGAATCTGAACGCGCTGTTTCATCGTAATCATCATTTCAAACGTGTTGTCGTTTTACCTGCTGTTATTTTTATTTTGACAAAGTCATCATAACAAATGATGGCATTGACACACTTAAACCGGCAACGAAATTGAAGACAATCGACGGATATTTCTGTTTATGTTATTTGATTGCTTCGGGCGAGGTGAAGATCGCTAGCCTAGTGCCTTAGAGGCGCACGGATATTATGATCTCAAACAGGAACACCTAACGGTGTATTTTAATCCGAACCTTCCACTGGAGATGTTGTGTTTTCTAAACAGTTTGAAACGTGAGTCAGACTATTGCACTATGCAATTTTCTTTATTATATCTACATAATAGAGTATGACTGTGACAAGAATGCATTATGCAAAGTAAATAGCCAAGCTTTGAGAGCGAGTGAGGATAATGTGAAAGGAACTTCGGAAAAGATTTATTTACGTACTTTGTTTTCACATATTATGAGACTGTTTTCACATATATTTTGTTTTCACATATTATAGAGACTGTTTTCTATTTTTTGTTAAACCACTGGAGCGTTTTACTACAAAATCGATTTCAATCTTGAGTGCTAGTAAATTTTTGCGCCTTCGGTTTGGAAATTTGCAGTCCTCTTTCAAAAAATCATACCTCCAAATTTTAATATCGTGACACTGCTTACAGTAGTTGAAAGCCATTGAGCGCACCTATGTTTATCCGTTTATCCTATATTTAAGATTCATTTTAAGTCAAAACGCGTGAATTCTTAATATTAGTTTTAAAATTGCCATTATATAGAACAGAATATTAAATATTGTACTTTATGTATTGTCTACAGCCTAATTGATAATCACGGATATAAATTCAAATTTGAACCTGCAATAATTTTTTTGACGTGATAATGTCTTATAAATCGATGAACGCCGGCTGCACTCACGAAAAAGCGTGACTCATTGTCACGTTCCGCCCGAGCCAAGCGTGCAAGCGAGAGCGCGGAACAAGCGTTCGGCCTAAGCGTTCGGCCTAAACGTTCGGCTTGTAACGCATCTATCTCTCTTCTACTCCATCGTTATTATATGACGTTATCACGTAAAATTATCGTCCGCAAACCGACTTTACAGACAACCAATTTTTTTAATATGTAAACAATTAATGATTTTTAAGAAAGAATATTTCAATATTTTTGTTATTGTTTTTGGGGTGTTATGCCGTGTTTCGCTACCTCCTTCTTTAGCCAACGTTTCGGACAGCGTTACAGTGTCCATCATCAGGGCAGATGAGTGAATATTTGAATAATTTCGGTTCACGTAATGTCGATAACAAACAATTCAGAAGCGAAGAGCCATCTCTTGTTAAAAAATTGAACGACAATCGATTAATCGAAGTATAAAATGCACGGAAACTTATGAAATATTTCCTATAAATGTTTTAAAAATATCTCTTCAAATTGGCCACATTTTGGACACCGAACGATGTGTTTCGAGGGTGTTTGCAAATTGGCCAAAAACGCTGAAAATAATTTCAAAGATCAATGTAAGAGTCAGTGATAAGTAAAGCCGAGCTCATGTATCAATACAAAGATGGCAGTGTTCAAAACAGTATATCGCCCGACGCTCACTTACGCCATCAGTATGGATGCTAAGCGAACGAACACGCTCTAGAGTAAAAGCTGCCGAAATGAGGTACTTGAGTGGAGTGGCAGGGGTTACGAAATGGGATCATATAAGAAACTCGACGATCTGAACGATCTAAACATTGAACCACTGCTACTCTTCATAGAAAAATCGCAACTTAGGTGGCTTGGGCATGTACTAAGAATGTCTGATGGCCGAATTCCGAGGAAAATACTAAGTGCGATTCTAGAGGGTAGATGTCCAGTGGGCCGCCCCAGACACAGCTGGGCGAGGCAACTCCAGAAACTGTGTGAGGAGAGCATGGGACTGCCATGGACGGAGGCCGAACAGTGAGCACAAGATAGGGACGTATGGAGGAGCCTTGTCGATGCAATGGTCCCCGACCCAAATAGGATAAGGGGTTGAAGATGATGATGATGAATGTAAGAGTCACAGGTAACTTTATTTCTTATTCTACCGAAAAAAATTCAACAACTTTTTAATCGCATAATTTGTTTTGCTTACAATCTATAGGATTATATCATAGATATTTAATTCAATCCAAGTACCAGAGATTTATATAAAGAGAGTTAATTTTCGATACAACCTATTACTTTAACGTTTATCAAAAAAAGGCTTTATGATTGCAAGAACTGTTACTTGCAAAAGATTTTTGCGGATTGTGACGTTTAATTGCTTCAATATCAACATAGATGTAAATATGAATAATAAAAACATGTTATAATTGCCATTTTTCAATGGCGAACCACGCCTGCCAACTGCTGAATATATTTAATAGAAATTGGTTCATTTCATCTATAAGGCCATTATTATTATTAAATTCTACGCATTACAGAACTGGTTACGTTCTCGGTAGATTTTTATTTCTTTGAACTCGGATTTAATAACATTATACTACCAGTTGATTTTTATAACATTAGATCCCGTAAATTCTGAAAATACAGGTGTTCAAAGATGAAGTTAGGTAATTTCTAGGGGCATCTTTTTTAAATAAATGTAACATTTTCAGAGAAAGGACTTCTAGTTATCGGTTACTTGGATTTTGCCAATTTGTATTTATCATTTGTAGTTGACAATATAATTAGTAATAAATACATTTTATTTGAACAAAAACATATAATGGTCATAACTATAATAACAATTTCTTTATTAATGGCATTGCAACGCGTGCCAGAAACTCGCTAGTATTTCATTATAAAATTAAGTGCTTTAGTGTACTATTTAATAATTACGATTTTTTTTTTAAAGATCATTTCTACATCATTTTTTAAAACAATGTGACAATTTGCGATTTGTACATCAGCAGTTGTATACTATTAAAGTACGCCCAGCTTCTAAGAGGCTAACTTGACTTCGACGGAGTCCCTACCATTGTTAAGATGAAAGCTATACGTGAAATCCTATTTAGATACTATTAGATTCATCTTTACGACGAATCGGTTTACAGTGTGAACATTAAAAAATATGCTACGGATAAATTGAAGCTTTTACTAGCTTTTGTATGTATTGGAATTACAATAAAATTATTATTTACATAACAAAAAATATACGCGTAAACCACAAAAAAAAAAAAGTTTTTTCAGGACTTAACTATGAAGAAACAATTTTTTTTAAATACTCCTTTATGGCTAAGACTATTTTTGAGGTTTTGAATGTTCTAACTTTTTTTCATTGTTATAAAATTTTGCCCAAAATCAATAAAAACCACTTTTTCGCTTACTTGCCTCGTGCAAATACGACGCGCAATTTTAAATTTTGTAGGTATGAGAATCGAAATATTTCTATCGCTTATGTTACTCTTAATGTAAAAATAAATCGTATTTGCCTTAAACTCACGGGCTGCAAATAGTAGAAATCTTGCTTAAACTTTCTCACAAACAAAACAAACGAATTCTCTTACAATTCTTTACCACTAACTTCAACCAAAATTTCATAACCGGAGTTAACGTTAACTACAATCGATTATATTTATTATCAACAGTTTCTTTAATTTCCACTCGTGCTAAGCTCGCATTTCGTATCGTAAAACCCCATTTATTATACATAGACATATATGTGATGAAACTTTAAAAGCTGTACGGACGAATTACCCAAATTGCTCCGTTTTACAAGGTAAAATATTCCATTTTCGTGTGGCCGTAATAAACGAGTGACGGTGTTATAATGTTTTATTTATGGAAATTGTTTCAATCATCCGAGCAAGAAAGTTTTGCATATTACAACATGTTTTCGATCATGGCGTTACAAGTTCAATGATATATAATAAAGTTACAAGTTCAACTACATATCATGATATATTTATTGACAAGAATCGAAGAATCGGATCTTACGTCATTAATCTGTGAATCAGAGAAAGTCTGAAATTATTCTTATTTGTAAATTATTTTTTAAATATTTATTTTTTTACTTTTGAATGTAGCTACAACTTTGTGGTTATCTATTAAAAATAATGAAACAATATTTCTTTATTAGAACCACTACTATTTTATTAACGCCGACCGGTTTCAGAACGACCGTTCCTTCTTCAGGGCAAACATTTAATGCCTAGACAATTCGTAACTTCGAAATTAGAATCAAAGAACATTTAAGGTGGATTTGCTAATCATTACAAATAATGGCCGGCGTGACCTAGCGGTAAGGCTCTTGACTCGCAATCCTAAGGTTGGCGGATCGAATCCCTGCGTGGCAAATAAATTTTATTTAAATAATTTGTGGTATTTCACAATAAATACATTTAAAATAATATATAGTATATTTGTGGCACGTTCCAGGGTGGAAGATACGATCAATATTACCCTGGTAAGACCACCATTCAGAATTGAAACGCGGCTTGAAATGGCTTTAGCCGTGTTTGGTGACCAGATCTGAGTAGCCAGGTACTTCCCACCTTCCTCTTCCCTATTGCCTTCCCCTCCCCACTACCTTCAGCCTCACAACATACCCCAATTGGGAATGCCATGGTCTCACTGGCTCCAGACGGAAGCAGTTGGGACTCTTGCATGGTATACATATAAAAAAAAACATAGTTTTGAAAAAAAAAAACACAGGGATTAATATTCTTCCTATGAATAATAATAAAGGAAAACGCTTAGATAACTTAGAAGCTTTAGAAATAAATTTAAAAAAACCTTAATAATAATGAATCCATTTTCAATAAAAAAATATTATTCTAAATTGTCCTATCTTAGACATGTTCCCTTTCAATGTCCGTTATGTTTCCTCCCCCTAATCTTCATTTCTTCTTCAAAGAAATATTGTTTAATTTAATTATTTTATTTTTATCAATCTTAAGTTAGCTCACATCATCGTGTGTGCTATTTGAGGTAGACCACAAGTAGTCATGAATTTGTGGGACAGGTTAGAAATAATTTTTACTCGAAGAACTCTATTAGTATTAGGTAAAGCTAGTAGCCAATAGCTCTTTATCCATTCCAATAGTTTACCATCTATTCCGATTTTAGTTTATTGAGAAAAATTTTGCAGTTAACTTTGTCAAACGCTTTTACAAAATCTGTGAATATTGAGTCTTCTTGGGTTTTATTTTCAAGTGAACATGATATAAATTGTTCGATTCCGTGATAACTCAGAACCAACTCAACTCAACACCTCTTTGAAAAGTCATTACCCAACGTAACCTATTTAACCTTGTTTTCAAAGGAGGTGTTGAGTTGATTTGACACTGAGTTGTCTGGTCATCAAATTGTTTATACAACGAGAGAAATCAAATGATTAATCTCTTTCAATGCTTCAAAGCATAGACCTGGCTTCAGAAGCGTTTAGCTGCCAATAAAAAAGAAAAAAATTGAACAAATATATGTGCACAGGGTGTTAAGGGACGTACTTCATTTGCTTTAACCAGTGATTCCTGACATTAATTGGAGTAAAAAATTTAAATGAAATTGTGGTCTCCGGTGACTTTTTTTTTCAAAATCAGACAATTTTTTTTCTGTACTCAGCTGAGTAACCGCCCAACCTTAACCTCGCCTCCAACTGTCCAACACCTACTATTTTTTTTTGTTTTTGTAGAAAAAAATATCAAAAATGCCACCGAAGGCCAACATTATTTTTTTTACTCCAAATCAGAGGTTCCCAAACTTTTTTTTCTCGTGGACCGCTTTCAAAATTTTACTGGTTTCGGTGGAACCCCTCCAACATTTCTACCATATTCCCAAAGCTCGACGCGCGTTGTACTGAATATTGAATATAACGCTGGAGTTATGGTCTGTGAGGGGGGGGGGTAATGTGAAATGAGATGGGGGGCGGGATGGGATATAGGCACGGGATGGGTCTCAAAATGACCATTTTTCACCGAAATACTTGTGTTCTATCTGCCTACATTGACAGGTAAAGCCAAGCCAACATTTTTGTGCTTTACTTATTGATTTTATTTTGATATTTATTTTTAAATTTTTTTAATTATAATTTTTTTTCCTATTCTATGTACCTATTTAATTCATCGTAGTCCTCTATCCCCCTCTGTCAGGAAATCACTTGACAATCCCCTGACAGATTTGTGTGATTTATTTGCTTTTTCTATGTACAACGTACATTAAATGAATAAATAATCATGCGTTCTTGCAGGAATACGTGATTAAAACGATATAAACTAAAAAATGTTATCGTAAATATGTAAAAATCAAAGTAAAAATATGTAAAAATCTGACAGGAGATCACGTCCGTTATCTCGATAACGATTCCACAAAACCTGCAGATAAATTTTCGTGGACCCCCACTTACAACTTGTGGACCCCCATTATTTCATCACGTCTACGTGGACCCCCGTCGGGCCTCCCGTGGACCCCTGGGGGTCCATCTGGACTACTTTGGGAATCACTGCTTCAAATAATGTCAGGAATCACTGGTTAAAGTAAGTTCAAGTACGTCCCTTAACAACCTGTATTCATGCAATGTATACATATCATATATATACATTAATGATCATATTGAAAAAAAAAAATAGTTTTCCATGAGATGAGTTCACCATTTTCCCGCTGGTCCGGTGTGTTTCCAGAAACCGTGTAAATATTATAAATTATATAAAATACGTTTCTTGCGTTTCGTAAAGCGAAGTTTAATTTTAAAACACTGTTTTAGGTTAATTTTTATTACGAATCGGGTTATATTACAAATACAAAAAAATTGATTTAGATAAATTGAGGCTTTTCCTACCGTTTCCATCGAGTAGAATTAAAATAAAATTGTTAATTACTTTGCAAAAAATATAAGAATTTTTTTTTATTAAAAATGTATCAGAAACAACTTTTTTAAAATACAGTTTTAGGGATAAAATTATGTGTGACAGTTTGCATTGATTAACTTTTTTCTCTCATATGAAGTTATTGACAAAATAAATAAAATCCACTTTTGCCTTTCAAATCGTGAACTCTTGACTCCGTTTGCCAATTGTGCTCATTATCCGTAGTGTGGCGATATAATTCAAATTAAGAATACATACATTTTTGGCTTGTGGCTTCCTCTTAAGTAGGAAATAATGAATACTGTTTTAAGTGTCGACCCAGTCTTAAAACCAGGTAACACAACCTCCAATCAGGTGTTAAATTTCACTAGGAAAAAATACCGAATTGGTTGAACTTTTAACCAATATTTTTTACGAAACAGGTTGGTAGCTTTTTTTAGTCAATAAAAATTCCATTAAATCACCTTCAGCGGGAACATAAAATTTTATCGGCAATCAAAAGATGTTGATAATTTATTTCCATTTCTCTATAGTTTAATAAGCGTCGTTAATGGTTTTTTAACGCTTATATGCATTAAAAATTTGCCATAGACAAAATTGGCAACATAACTCCACTTTGAAAACATTTGTAAACGTTTCGTGATTTATTTTTTAGGGTTTTTTGTCGTATTATTTTATATACCTACCCCTACCAATGGGTACCCCCACCCATACAAAAAAGGCTTTTTTGCCTTCTTTTGAATGTTTCGCAATGTTCCAGAATATTCCACAACACACAATAATGTTCCCGATTCCCTTTTCCGAACATTCCAGAATGTTCCCGGATGTTCTGGAATATTGTGGAATTCTCTCGAATGTTCTGGACTGTTCTAGAAATTTCTAGAGGGCGAAACTTTCAGCCCTTATATCTTCAAAAGCACGCCCTTCAGGTAAAACGGGAACCTTCTTCATGGATGGGGGATAGAGGGCTACCACATCATATAACTCCCTTGATCGTACCGGGAATCGCTTCTGAGTTTTAGCGGGACGCACACTTTTGTACACTAAACTTTCTTTTATTTTGCATATTTGGTTATCAGCCTGAGGTATCCGGGAAACAGCGTTTGTGGCAGCAATAGACATATATGAGATATAAAATGTAAAAATAATAAAATAAAATAAAGTTTGCTGAAAAAATGTATGTTTCCACTTAACTTCTTACCTACTCGGATCCATAGTTTGTTTTCACGATAATATAACATTATCAGACGTTTATACGACGTGTGAGGCGTACCCCACTTATTAAATCTGATGAAAACGATTTTCGCTCTTACGGCACTTTTGCATTAATCACAAATTTAAGAGAAACTAGTGGTCGCCCAATGGTCGAAATTCGACCATAATTGTAATGTTTTTTTATCGATTTTTTATGATAATGTATTTTTATGCATAATTTAAAAAAAATATTAGCGTTCTGCACTCCTTCTCTATATAAACTATAAGTGTGCGAAATTTCATACTCCTCCGTCCACGCAATTTTCGTAAAAAGGGGTACAAAGTTTTTGCTTCACGTATTAATATACTGATGATGATGATGATAAAACTACTAGAAATATAAACATTAAAAAACACATATGTTTCATAGTTTTGGATTAACCAGCCGATTCATATCGTTAGAATTTCAAATCACATAGTACACTTTTACCACTATCAATAATTAAATTACTATTACGCTTTGTAAAATACAATTAAAAAAACAGGTTGTTATAATGAGCCACAACCTGCTTTAAGTTCATTCTAAGTGCCATAGATACTGTAAATAGGTACATTGTTAACGATCGATGCGGTTTTTGCCCCTGAGACCAGAGCCGGATTTATCGATAAGTTGAATAATTCACAACTTTGGCCCAGCGGGTTAAGAGGTCTGTTCACGCGGGCTTAGATTGACTACTCAAAAAAGCGTACTGATAGGTATATTATCGTGTGTCCTGCTCTAGTAAAGTACAGGGAGAGGAACGTACGAGGGGGAAATCGTAATACGTATTGTCGCACATCGCGAGCGAACACAAAAATTAAATAACTATGTAGTGAACAAAACAGAGAATATATGTAGTATTACGCTTGAATATTTGCAGGAAGCCGGTGAACGGTCACCTTCGTTTAGTACCTTAGCATTAGCGGATGAGGGACACATCATGCGGAGGTCTCTGGACATATTCTGTAGTAGTGTTAGTTTGTTTATAGTACAAACGCTGGGTGTCAACAAAATTTACAATTTTACAATAATTCTTCGGTTAGGTTTGATTGTTTCACAATATACTCAAATTTATAATCAACGATGTTGTGATATTTTTATCTTGATTGAATCATTGAAAACAATTATGATTATAACAAAAGAAAACAATATAGAATTTTACCCCGATTTGATGTTAACATGTTAGAACAGAGTTCAAAATGTGAAGTTTTGTCAAATATTAATTTGGAGTTACGATTAAACAACCCGGCCTAACATTCGCGTACAAAATAAAATCGGTGACCGAACAACTCGGAATGAAGCCAACTCGGAACCATCTCAGATAAGTCATTTAGAATGATAAAATATATAAATAGACAAAAATATGGAAATAATCGGTGACCGGACAACTCGGAATGAAACCAACTTAGAACCATGATAAGTCATTTAGAGTGATAAAAAAAAATATATAAAAAAATTGGTTAAATAGGTTACATTAGGTTAGGGTTATCGGCTAATTGAAAATTATTTTTTTCATAGCTTTTAATGACTTTTCAAGGAGGTGTTGAGATGACTTTATTCTCAGTTGGCATGGAACCATATAATCGACATATTTAGGCACTTTCATGAAAACAAAAAAAAATAATGATGACTTCCGTGGTCGAGGGGTAAGACTCTCGACTAGCGATTAGGAGGTTTTTTTTTTTTTTTTATTTTTTTTTTATTAGCAACTATATAGAATAATTGTACATACAAAATAAAATGATGAATTTAACGTTAAATATTGCGATTCTTAGTCCTCCTCACTAGGGGGTCCTGTGTAGGTGACGGGTACAAATCCCGGAGTGCGCAAGTAAATTATATTTGATTGATTTGGTTTTTTTTTTCACAATTCAATAATTTAAAAATAATATATGGTATATTTGCGGCACTTTCCAGAATGTAAGTTACTCTCAGTAGGACTCTGGTGTAAGACCACCATCAAGAATTGAAACGTTGCTCGAAATGGCTTTAACTGTGTTTAGTGACTAGATCTGAATGTCCAGGTGCTTCCCCAACTTCCTTTTCCCCATCTCCTTCCCCTCCTCACGTTCTGGAAAAGAGAAGGGTATTAGGGATGGGAAGGAATCTGGGGGTCAGTGTGTCCAGGAGTGTCCCGGACGTGTGAATCAATCCCTCCCGCTGCGGTGCAAGGCGTTGTTTCGAGAGAGTACCTACGGCTGAAGTCAAAGAGACTCCCTCAATCATTCTCTCCCGATCCGGTCTGTCATGCAGCTGGTGGGCAGACGCATCCACCGTTAAGACCCGGACAAACCTCACACCATGAACCCGGGCACCCCTGCTAAGTCACCAAACGTAGTGAACCACTTGGGGTGACCTATGGTAGAGGTGTTTGTTATCCAATAAATGGTTCCCGGGGCGGCGGTACCCATACCCGCCTCGCATTCAGTCTACTTCATCCTTCCTCTGCCAGTTTCCATGCCTTACTGCCATACATATACCTAGTAAGGTACCCTGGTATCGTAGAAAATATTTTTAAAATAAAAGCTGAACTGCCAAAATTGAATTTCTTACGACCTACTACCTAGTGAACACAAGTATATTAGCGTTATTGAATACAATCTCCAGTTTTCGGTAAACAGATCTAAAATGATAAAACAAACAACGAACTTGCACCTGCGCTTGTCTGACAACACACACACAGATACACGATTCCATTACCTCTCCCCCCGGCCCGCGCACGTTTCGCTCTACCGAGACTGGCAAAAGAGTGGATGAGATAACAACAAAAAACCTAGGTAATTTTACGATAAATTTGCGCGTAACTAGATCCGGTTTTTGACGCGAATATAACTGTTTTCAGTGCAAACTAAAATTTTATCGTATACTTCATTGTATTCCTGAGGCAGGATGTGAAAGGATTTTTCAAAAATAGCATCCATTTGGTCAGAAAAAAATTCCAAAGTAGCCTCCTAAATTCATCGATAAATCGTCATCTTTTGGAGCCTATATTTTATAATTTAAAGCAAAATTCGAAAATCGGATTCATATCCGTACTTTTTATATATATAACCTGTCATTTAAAAAAAATTTGAAAACCATTAATTCAATAGTTTAGCCGTAAATCCGGAACTAAATTTTGTATGAAACAGGCCACGCATACGTTCCTCTTAAGCGCAGAGAAATCGACAACTTTACGATATCGATACTTTATCGATAACAATAACGGATCGATGGGCGTAGCTTCCGGTGATTTTATCTCGATAGTTTTGTGTTTTAGTTTTTGAATTGATTATATTATTTATTTTGATTATATTTTACACTTGAATTGATTATATTTTATATTTGAATTCAAATATTAAGATTAAGCGCTTTTAATTTGAATTCTGATATACATTATTTATTATTTATATTATATTCCTTATAATATAAATAATAAGTTATATATTTATTATATTATTTATATTATATCCGCGGATCTTTTTACTGTAACATCGGGAACTCTGCAGGGCTCTCATCTTGGACCCTTGTTATTTTTAATATTTGTCAACGACATTATTCAGAATATACAACTTATATATTCAGAATCAGCGTTTATTGGTCTATATGAAAATATTTTTTTAAAGCCAAAATATTTTTCACTGGAGTTCCTTATTGACAATACATACTAAAAACTTCAAATTCCTTGTGAGCTTCACCAATCCGCCCCTGAATCACATCTTAGTCAGAGAATGTTCAGAGATAGCAATTGCCCATCCTGTTAATCATAATCTCTTCTCGTCTGGACCATAAGAGAGTCCGCAGTCTGTAGTCTGTATTGCATCGACTGACCTATAGAGACGAGAAGAGACGAGGTGCCGGCGATCTTGATCCAGAGAGGCCGGAAACCGGTCCGACAGTAGACGATACAGTTAAACGTTCGTATAGTTTATTTTATGTGTATGGCAGGACAACTTTTTGTCTGTCAGATGTTCTGGGTATAGCATGGTAAAACGTTCTAAATTGCTTGTTCTCGTGAAAATTACAGAACGACAGCGGAATTTGAAATACTGTAAAGGACAATAAATACAAAAATGAATTAAATATGTCATTTTTCTCCGTTTTTTTTCTCTTTCGATCTGATTCGACGAAATGTTTGTAGGGAAAATAAATGCGTCTTTTACGAGTATTTTTTTGACGTGATAACGTCTTATAAATCGATGAACGCCGGCTGCACTCACAAAAAAGCATGACTCATTGCCACGTTCCGCCTGAGCCGAGCGTGCAAGCGAGAGCGCGGAACAAGCGTTCGGCTTATGACGCATCTATCTCTCTTCCAATACATCGTTATTATATGATGTTATCACGTAAACCGACTTTACAGACAACCAATTTTTTTTCTGAAAAATTAAAAAAATCGAGTGCTGTTCAACGCGGTAGAAGCGCAACTTCACCAAAACAATCTCAACCAATAGGAGCCTTGAAAAGTGAGATCATAATCAACGCGGCCAATAAGCGCAGTTTGACGCTTGGTAGGTACTGTAATGCGTCATTTCCGTTTCATCCGAGTTTCAAATAACAACGGGGCTAAAGAAGTTACACTTCAAAAATTAATTAAATTTTTTTTTTTTTTACATGAACTCCACAAAGGAGGCCCTGGGGAAAATAATTTCCCTCAGGGCCTATGTCATCTTTCGGGATGCTGTGTGGAGGGTTTTTTAAGGAAAGGAAGGGGAGGAGAGTTCTGGGAAGGAAATGGGTTTAAAGAGTGGGTAGGAATCTGGGGTTCAGTGTGTCCCGGTCATCCGCCTCCCAAGACCTAGACAAACCTCACCCCATGAACCCGGGCACCCCTGCTAAATCACCAAACGTAGCGAACCACTTGGGGTGACCTATGGCAGAGGTGTTGGTTATCCAATAAAGGTTCCCGTTAATACTCTTATTAAAGAAATATACAAAAAATATTGAATATTCTGAAAAATCTATTCAATGTTATTTTAAAATAAAAATTCTTAATTACTATAGGGTATACAAAAACGGACGATATATATATTTATTTTTTTTGACGTGATAACGTCTTATAAATCGATGAACGCCGGCAGCACTTACGAAAAAGTATGACTCATTGTCACGTTGTCACGTTCCGCCTGAGCCGAGCGTGCAAGCGAGATTACGCAACAAGCGATAGAGAGGCAAGATCTGTCAAAGCGTTTGGCTCGTGACGTTATCATGTAAAATTATCGTCCATAAACCGACTTTACACACAACCAAATTTTTTTAATTTGTTTTCGCTCTTCTGAACAACTAACATTTTGTCCTTTACAACATTTCAAATTTCCGTTATTGGGAAAATCAATAAACGTTTTCTTACTTCAATGCAATTTCATAATTTGTTCATAAAAATACAGTATTATTAAGCAGGGAAAGTTTGTCATTTTTATTCGTGTTCTGCAAAGAATTGTGTGACTATTATCTGATCAGTGGTTATCTTCATTTTAATTAAGTCTGTAAATAATTAAAATGAATTGAATTGAGGAACTAGCGTCATTGATTCCTTCGGCATCGATATCTAATCGGGAAACACCTCAAACGTTTTATCTGCCTCTGTATTTCCTCTCGACTCTTTTTTACTCTTTCCTCTACTCAAAATGATCCTACATGCAGCATCCTCAAATTTGACATAGGCCATTAAGAAAATTATGTTTCTCCTTCCGTCTGGAGTTTAGATAAAAACAAAATTGAAGTTAAACTTATTTAATACTTATTTATAGCCGTAAAGGTACGTAATAAACTCCCACTTAGTAACAAACAAATAAAAACAAAAAATAATTACAATAAGGACATTTAATCTTAACTTAAGGAACTATCGGAAAAAACTTACTAGTATATTTAAAACATCTTACGGATTTACGGACGATAATTTTACGTGACAACGTCATATAATAAAGATGGAGTGGAAGAGAGATGGATGCGTCACAAGCCGAACGCTTTTTCTGCTTGCACGCTTGCACGCTCGGCTCAGTGAGTGACAATGAGTCATGCTTTTTCGTGAGTGCAGCCGGCGTTCATCGATTTATAAGACGTTATCACGACAAAAGTTAACCATAGCATATAACGATATTTTTCCGATTCGTCGTAGTTATCCAATTTCAATAGGCAGTAAACCCCCGTAGAAACTGTTCAAAACCTCATAATAAAAATTATACCAATCCTAAAAATCAAATCTACAAATTATAAAAGAGAATTCAGACACTTATTCATAACTGAAAATCGTACTAGACTTAAACATGTTAAACTAAAACTTCTTCCCCAAACTAAACACTTCTTTTGCCCAATACCATTATATACACCAAGGAAAATACTTCTTTAATAACCTACCAATAGAAATCAGAAGCATTAATGACAAAGTTTAATTGTTGAACTCTATCACAAAGCATTTTAGAGAAATCATAAACGGGAAGACTGCTTCCCCTATTTCAACATGAATGTCACACTAAAAATTATACTTGATTTTCTTCTTACGGAATACATGGATGTCTGCTTTTAGTTAAAGGGTCTTGATTGTGATGTGATTAACTGTACCTATATATTTGAAACACGTGATTGTATAATTATACATGTACATATTGTACATACATAAAATGTTAACTCTTCTTCCATCAACAAGCAAATGCTTTTAATGGAAGATCTGTAATACTGTAATATGTACCAATTTTTAAAATAAATAAATAAAAATATTGTCCGGATATTACAGACTAGAGCAAATCCGTTAAAAATACAGGAAAGTATATTTGTGGGATTGATAATTATTATTGTATGCTAGCTAAAAAGCGAAACAACTACCTTTATTATTTATAAAACTAACTTGATGACATTGTGGACCCCCCGACCGGATTTTGTAGGTAAAAAAGTTTTATGTTTCAAACCCCGACCACCAACCGTGCAATGTATCAATCAATTTGTCAAATCAATTAACATCGATATTTTAAATCAAAGACAAATTTATTCATTGTAAATCTTCCCTCCAACATCGATTAATCATGATCTGATTATAAGTACAAAATGTTAATATTGTTAGGTTCGTAGATTGTAAGACATTACTTTTAAAATTTAGTTAATCGATCTTAATTTAGTAATCGAATAAGATCGGTGTTTGGTAGACAAGAAACAAGAATGTTTGAGATTAATTGTTTGAAGAGTTTTCAATGACAAGGTTCATAATAATGAATCGGTTCCGCTGGGCGGCATGTACGAGTAAGATGGAATATTGCTGAACACTAAGAACACTTTTTATAAGGTGACTCGAATCTTGATCCACGAAAGTTGATTCTCCTACCGTTTGATCAGACATTTGATCCCTCGGACATTTGATCAAAGGATTATTTCGGGTAGAACCTACTCTACTACAACCAAAGCATAATTTACAACCCGATCTGGAATTCATATCAGTACGAAAAAACTTTGCACTACGATTACACGATAATTTTTCGCACATTTACGATTTCAAATATATATTTTTTGTTTTTTATTTTTGACGTAATAACGTCTTATAAATCGATGAACGCCGGCAGCACTCACGAAAAAATAAGACTCATTGTCACGTTGTCACGTTGTCACGTTGTCAAGTTCCGCCTGAGCCGAGCGTGCAAGCGAGATTGCGGGACAAGCGGTACAGAGGCACGATCGGCCTAAGCGTTCGGCGTGAGCGCAGAACAAGCGATAGAGAGGCACGATCGGCCTAAGCGTTCGGCTTGTGACTGTAAAATTCTATGTAAAAGTTTTCTTACGGCGTTATCACATAAAATTATCGTCCGTAAACCGACTTTACAGACAACCAAATATTTTTTTTAAGTGAAAACTTCTTTAGCACCGTTGTGATTTGAAACTCGATGAAATGGAAACGAGCGACACTAAAAAGAGAACACATACATCTAGAGATAAGATATCAAATAAATATTTATTTTATTCACGACTACTCAGTATTCAGCTTCAATTATAATACGATAAATCCACGGTCCCACACAAATCTCTTTTGTTGTTGTGGTATAAAGTGACTGACAAGCCTTTGCAGATTTTTAGCAGACCAAGGATCGAATCCTACGAAATCCAAAAAAAAAAAGTATTTTAATTTTTGTAAAATCAATATCCAATTTTCAAACCACTCGAAAATGTACAGGCAAAAGAAAACAACAACAAAAAGCGACATCTAGCGATTCCGAAGAAGAAAACACAAATACTAATAAGATGACCAAATTTATAGGAAAAGGTGCACTGGAATTCGACGACAAAAATATGAAAAAATCATCCTTTACATTGATAAAACAAATTCCTTCATTGTCTCCCCACTCTTGCCTACTTTGGTTTTCTGGAGGTTTCATTAATTCTAATTACATTGATTCTTCATTAATTCTAATTAAATTGCTTTTTACACACAAATTAATCATTGCCATTAATGCCGATTAAACATTGATACCTACGCAAATGGTCTAATTAATATTACTTCGATTTATTACGGTCAAAGAGAAATTTCGATAACAAACCATTTATATTTTGAAATGACACACGTTTTGTAAATCTCACAAGTTTTCCGGTTTTGTCGGCTTCTCGGGTTCTCAATCATTAATAAAAGCTTGTAGGTACCAATCATCAATTCGTTAAGATTCTTAAGTGCAAAATTTATATTCAATTACAAAAAAAAATACAACCGGATGAAAATAGGTCAGAAATTTTAAGTCAACCTGTTACAAAATTGGCAAACAGGATTTTCTAGCACGCTGGAAATGATAAATTCTGTCTCATCAAAAGCTTTTAAAATTTAAATGAACCATTGGAATAAATACAATGGGTTGGCCGTTCGATAATAAATTATTATAATAAATTATTATCGAATGAATTTAGGCAGACGTGACTATTAATTTAATTTAGGGTCGGGAATTCACGTGTTGGATTGTTTAAAATCCGCTTCCCCGCTCAAAAAGAAAAAGATGGAGAGATATGTAATTACGAATGTTGAAGAGAGCGCGCTAATATTTTAAATGATAAAATTGAAGCGAAAATTGTGAAAATGTTTAATAAAACATGACTCGTTTAAAATAGAGCAAAAATCTCGTAGAAGGCGTCTTAAGTATAATTTTAAAAAATATTGTGAATTTTTTCACAACTATAACTTGTAAAATAATAGAAACAGACGTGTTTTTAATAATTTTCGGAGCATACTTTGCAATTTTTTTCTATCGAGTATTATTTGCGTTTCGGCGTGGAATGCGTCTAGATTTTATCTTCAAAAATAACATATATATTTTTTAAGAGCTTAAAAACTTCAAATGTTTAAGGGAGATATGTAAGAAATCGATAAAAATGCGGGTAGCGGCGGCTTAAGTGCACATACTGAGATTTTGGGTTTTGAGAGGCGGGTACGGGTACCGCCGCCCCATTACGTTTGGTGATATAGCAGGGGTGCCCGAGTTCATGGAGTGAGGTTTGTCAGAGTATTGACGGCCGATGTGTCTGTCCATCTGTTGCGTGGCGGGCCGGGTCGAGAGAGACTGGTTGAGGAAGTCTTTTGACTTCTCCAGCCAGAATCCCTCGACCTTGAAACGCACTTGAAGGGAGGGATTCATACGTCCGTAACTCCTGGACAAACTGACCCCCAGATTCCTACCCGCCCGTTATACCTATTTTCTTCCCAGAACTTCCTCTTCTTCCTTTCCTTTAAAATTAACTCCATACAGCATCCAAAAAGACGACGTAGGCCCTGAGGGAAAGTTTCTTCCTCAGGGCCTCCTGTGTCGGAGGAGGCTAATGTAAAAAAAATAACTTGAAAATATTTCATCTGTGTTTCCTCCCTTCTACATTAGGGTCTCTTCAAGACCTCTCTCAAAAAGACCCTTCACACAGCATCCCCAAAGATGACATAGGCTTTGAGGAAAATTTTCATATGTGGAGAATGTAAAAAAAAGAAGATTGAATCCGCGACGCCAGGATGCGAACCCGATGTTTTCACTTGGCTAATAACTAGATGTGTAAAAAGTGGTAGAAGGACGAGTTGTTTCGCAGAATTTGAACAATTCATCAAATTTTGTGAAACAACTGGCCAATTTTGACATAATAACAGAACTTAAAAGAGGCTTCACAGAACTTGAAAATTTACTTTAAAATTTGATGAATGGTTCAAATTCTGTATACCAACCCATACGAAGACGTCAAGAGTTGATTTTACCACCTTGAAAATCTTTATAAATGTATTTCGCAAATTAGAATTTGAGATGAACAGCAGATAAAGCTGTCTGACAGATCTGGACCAAATTATAACGGAAGGCTGAATCATCGCATCAGCCCGCCGTTCAACTTGTTGACCGAATGACATTGATGAGATTTGAGCATAGATTTTTTTGTGTTTCTGCAAGAAATGGCAACTCGTTCGTAATGCTTTTGGCGGATATTTCAAAAGTAATTTAATAAAAACGTGTTTATAATCCTATTGAAAACAAGGTACATGAAATATCAATCATGTCAAGACACAAATGTTTTGACCATTTGCATAAATGGTAGGTTTCATTATTACTAACTAACCATCACGTCGTCAAGGTTTGTTCAGACTAAGCCATTTCCAAACCATTTCAGGGTACATTTCTCGACTGCATGTCCAAACCATTTCAGGGTACATTTCCTAATCTTACTCATTAGCCTCGCATTCTTTGCAGATCTCCACATTCTCACACGATCATGCATGGTTTTACAATACACACCCCTCAGAGATCTCATTTGTACAGGGTGTATGTTGCAAGTGGATTGAAGAAGACGTAGAGAACATTCACAGAACGACTAAAAGCAAACATTAAATCATTCTCTGTCTGGGAAACCGTGTTCTGTTACTGTATTCAGGTAATTTATTTAAATTAAGTTTAGTAACCCCTCAGGCCTCGGGCGTATTCCGTCAGAAAGTCAAAAAATTTCCTTTTTGCAATAAAATCCAAATAATGGAACATTTCTGAATATATCAGAATATTGAAAACTGTTTTTGAAAGGTGATGAAATACGCTTTCAAATTTTGTTGTTAAAAATAAACGTAACTTTTTTTGATTTCTAACATAAAAAAGGTTCACCGTACGTTTTTTCTAACAAAAAATTACTGATTACAGTGATTACGAAAAAAAAAGAGAACCACGAACCACAAAAAAATATTGAAAATTTAACATTTACTCTGCACGTAAATGAAATGACAAATAGAGCTATAAAAATGCTTGGTTTCATATACAGAACAGCAAGTGATTTCAAGTCATTAGAATGTTTGAAAACATTGAACACTTCTTTAGTAAGAAGCCAGGTAGGGTGTAATTCGCCTATTTGGTCCCCATTGTATAAAACACATTTCGACAATATAATAAGGGTGCAGCACAAATTTCTAAGATTTATTGACTTTAAACTGAATATTCCAATTCAAAATATTAACTATTTCCTTTTGATGAAACAACACGCTGTCAGATGGGCGGATCATCTCTGACCTGGTACTATTAAATAAAATTATTAATAATTGCATTGACAACCCTGAAATTCTCGCCAAAATAAAATTTTACGTACCGATCAGAAATGTGAGGCAAAGTGCTACTTTTTTCTGTGACAATTTTAAAACAAACTATGAGGCTCCACCTATAAATAGACTACATCATTTTGGCAATAAATTTGGGAATATTGGAAACATGTTTAAAAATTCCGTATTAGTTATAAAACGAAGTCTTTATAATCACTTTACTGAGATGTATGATTTCACGACTCCGTAGTGAATATACTTTTTATTTTTATTTTTTTATGTTTCTTTGTACATTTTTCGCTTTCCATACTACACACTATTAATTTTATTTTGCCTTAATTTAATCGTAAATCATTATTACTTGTTACTTATCTTTGTAAAAGCCCACTAGGGCGTAAATAAGTAAATAAATATTTTGCAAGACAGATGTATTGTAAACGTATTGTCACCTCATTTTTTGTCGTTTCATAAAAAATATAATTAATAAAAAATTCACAAGGTTTCCTAATTTTTTCGCAAATTGCGGTCAAAAACTTTGGTTTCTCAGAGGTGCACATTTTAACTTTTTGTGGTTAACTTCTAGATTCGAATATAAAGCGTGGTATTTTATCTTTCTAACGCCATTTATATCATATTTATCACCATGACAGTAAGGCGGATACAGTGGATTTCTGTGAGACCTACATGAGCTGTTCCCAAAAGCGAACAAACAAATAAAAACGTTAGTGAAATTATTGACCTGGGTATAATGTTAGATAGCAAACTAACCTTTGTTTGCCAGTAAAGTTTTTTTTATCAGTAAGGCCCTTAAAACACTTGGATTTGTTTTGAGAGCTGCAAAAGACTTCAATAATTTAGGCACATTTTTCATATTATATAATATACCCTTGTCAGATGCCAACTAGAGTATAACTCTACGTTAATGTCTCCATTTTAAAATATTCATTCCGACAGCATTGAAAAGATTCAACATAAGTTCCTGAGGTTTATAAACTATAAATTGCATATTCCTGTACAAAATATTTATTTTAATTACCCACTGGATAAAATGACTTCAATTAATCAACATCCACATTCCCAAAAGATTTACTACCCTTTTACTTTAACAACATCAGGACACTCTCTATCGAAATTCCCCGATTCCGAGACTTCGCAATCTCGGAAATAAATATTCTGATCTAGGAGATAACCTTAAGAATAACCGGTATAAACATTTTCGTTATTTGTTTTTGGGGTGTTATGCTTCTTTAGCTAATATTTCGGACAGCGTTACAGTGTTCATCAGGGCAGATGTGTAATTGTGAAATTGATGATGGACATTGTAACGCTGTCCGAAACGTTGGCTAAAGAAGGAGGTAGCGCAACACAGCATAACACCCCAAAAACAAATAACGAAAATACTTTTGGCCGTGAAAATCTAAAAACTTATCAGTATAAACGTTGTTCATTCCAATTTTACAAATCTAGACACAAATGAACGTAGATAATTTCTGCAATTTTTGTTAATATTGATTATCTTTTTATGTGTGACTTCTTATCATTTTTACCAATCTATTTTATTTTGTATTATGTGCTATTGTTTACATTTTTGACGTGATAACGTCTTGTAAATCTATGAACGCCGGCTGCACTTATGGAAAAGCAAGGACTCATTGTCACTTTGTTCACGTTCTATCTCTCTTGCACTCCATAGTTTTATATGACGTTATCACGTAAAATTGTCGTCCGTAAATCGACTTTAGAGACAACCAATTTTTTCATTATATTATATTTTCCTTATTGTTTTAGTTTTAAAGTATTTGAAAGTACTGTGATACTTAACCTATAATAAACAAATAATGTAAAAGCCCATTAGGGCGTGTAATAAATAAATAAAATTAAATTAAATTAAAAATAAAATAAAATAAATTAGCCCGAGGGGTTAAGAAATCGTGAGATACTAAAACCTAATTGCAAATTGTTTTACACAAAGCACAGCGTTCAACCAAACATTACTCAAAATATTAATTAATCATTTTGTTGAAGCGTAATATTATTATGAAAATTAACATTCCGTTGCCGACTTTTCAATTAAAAACAGGGTACTGTAATTTAACCACCCATTCCATAAAATCACAAGTCTCTTGTTAATAATTGACCTGGGTCAATGTTGACCCACACCCATCTTCATATACCACGTGTTGATTCAACTTTTTGATTCAACGTGTTGATTCAACTTTTAGAACCACTCACGTGAACACCAACCTAACCAGTTGTTAGCAAACCGTCAGATATCTCCGTATATCGTATCGACCAGTTAGTTAGTGGGAACTCAAGTGAGTACCTTCAGTTGACGACTGACAGGTGGTCTGTGAGAAAAAGCATTCAGGTTCAGAGACCGCTAGACGAGGTACGAATATCTCAATAACGTATAAATAATTTTCAATGGCTAATTAATTATCTCAGACTAATGAGTATTGACTCTAAGCGTGGTTTATTTGTTACTACTTTTAATATAATGATAGTATCTTAAGCCGCCGTTATCCGAATTTCGACCGATTTTTTTACATATCTCCCTTAAACATTTGAATTTTTTAAAAAAGCTCTTAAAAAAAATTAATGTTATTTTTGAAGATAATATCTAGATCTAGATACGTTCCACGCCGAAACGCAAATTATATGAAATTCCCTTGATAGAAAAAAATCGCAATGTATGCTCCGAAAATTATTTAAAACAAGTCTATTTCTATTATTTTACAAGTTATATTTGTGAAAAAATTCACAATGTTTCTTTAAATGATACTTAAGATACCTTCCATGAGATTTTTGCTCTATTTTAAACGAGTCATGTTTTATTAAGCATTTTCCCGATTTTCGCATCAATTTTGTCATTAAAAATATTGGCGCGCTCTGTCCAACATTCGTAATTGCATATCTCTCGATCTTCTTCTTTTTGGGCCGGGAAGCGTCGCCTTAATAGTAAATGCTTTAGCTTTGAAATCGAAGAACTGTCACCAAAAAAATTGTTATTTTTTTGTACTACTAGCCAGTACCCGGCAAGCGTTGCAGTGCCACGCAAATAAAGAAAGAGTTTTTTTAATTTTATTTCCGTTTATTAAAGCGCTTTTGGATACACAATTTTTTTTTGTTTTTCCATCTGGTGCGTTCACGAATAGATAGGTTTTTCCGATGCGTGAGCAGGCCACATAAAGCTGTTCGTGTGAGAGGCATGGATTTTTCCAAATTTACCCTCTGTTACTCTATTTCCCCTACCGCTACTTGTCTCCTTGGCAACCTCTCCCTCTGCTCCTCCGTCATATTTTATTTTTTTTAAATTTTATTTATTTAGGAAAGTTAACAGCAAATCATAAATTACAAAATAATACAATAAGTAACAGTTCATTATGCCAATTATAAACTTCCACTTATGTTAGTAAATGATGTGTGACATTATAATACAATAAGTAATAGTTCATTATGCCAATTATAAACTTCCACTTATGTTAGTAAATGATGTGTGACATTATAATACAATAAGTAATAGTTCATTATGCCAATTATAAACTTCCACTTATGTTAGTAAATGATGTGTGACATTATAATACAATAAGTAATAGTTCATTATGCCAATTATAAACTTCCACTTATGTTAGTAAATGATGTGTGACATTATAATACAATAAGTAATAGTTCATTATGCCAATTATAAACTTCCACTTATGTTAGTAAATGATGTGTGACATTATAATACAATAAGTAATAGTTCATTATGCCAATTATAAACTTCCACTTATGTTAGTAAATGATGTGTGACATTATAAAGTGTTTTCTGAATAAGTAATAGTTCATTATGCCAATTATAAACTTCCACTTATGTTAGTAAATGATGTGTGACATTATAAAGTGTTTTCTGAATAAGTAATAGTTCATTATGCCAATTATAAACTTCCACTTATGTTAGTAAATGATGTGTGACATTATAAAGTGTTTTCTGAATAAGTAATAGTTCATTATGCCAATTATAAACTTCCACTTATGTTAGTAAATGATGTGTGACATTATAAAGTGTTTTCTGAATAAGTAATAGTTCATTATGCCAATTATAAACTTCCACTTATGTTAGTAAATGATGTGTGACATTATAAAGTGTTTTCTGAATAAGTTTTTTTTTGTTACAATATGTGAGAGGGGGGGTGAGGAGAAATAAAGGATGAGGATTAAGAGGCTAAGGATGGGAATAGAGAGGGGGGAGGGGTAGAATTGAACTTCCTAGTTTGAGTCATGTTGCTTAGCGATTTTTCGTTTTACCTCACGTAACGTCGAGTTAAAAATGTCAATGTGGTTATAATTTAAGTTAAATAAATGAGTGGATCTGTAGATAAATGAATTCTGTTTGGAGTTGGTCTTGCAAAGAGGGAGATTAAAAGTAAGCGACTGTCTACTGTTGCGGTTTGGGACATGGAATGATAGGCGTTGAAGCAGATCAGGACTATCGATTAAGCTTTGTGTAATTTAAATAACATTACCGAATTTGCTATATTTCTTCGACAAGTTAAAGTCTGTATTTTGAAGAACTTCGCAGAGTCTTCGTTACTTACATGAGATCGAAAAGAGCGGAAATTAAGGTACCTTAAAAATCTGCTTTGAACGATTTCAATTCTATTTTTGTGTATTGCATAGCCTGGGTTCCACCAGGCATACCATCCCTCCCCTGTGTGCCCTTTCCCCTTGTATCCCCGTTCCCGCCCCGTTCCCCTCCCGCCTCCTTTTCTCGTCCCGCGTTACCTTTTCACTTTCCCTACCTTCACCCCCTCCAACCCACCTCCCGTGAACCCACTCCATCCACCGACCACCTACGTTCCCCTCCCCCTCCCGGAATCCCCTCCTTCCGACTTTCCTCTCTCAAACAATTCGCTTATAATTCAATTATTGTAATTTTTATACAAATTTCGCAATCGGATGAATGGTTTAGGAACGCAGAAGAGACAAACAAAGAAACATTTATTTACCTTAAACTGAATAATTTTAACCTTAAATTCGCCTATGATTTTTGATCAACGTCAGGCCGGTCTTAAAGTTTGGCGTGTACTATATACATGACGTTTGCTACAGTTCCGGGCTTGTAGCAGTTTAACCCTTTCTGCTGAATGTAAGCGTAACGAACAAAATTAAGAAGGGGACGATTGATTGGACTTTTGGGCGAGTGTGATGGAAAAAAGAAGTCGGAAAAGACCCGAAATAGCGTATCTAGAGAAACAAACCCTTTGATTTCGGTCATGTCAAGATCAGGTCATTTATTTGATGACTTAGTAGGGGTGCCCGGATTCATGGAGTGAGGTTTGTCTAAGTCTTGGCGGCCAATGCGTTTCGCACCTACCGCGAGGCGTATAGACCTCTCCAGCCGGACTCTGTCAACCCATCGCCTTGCACGGCAGTGGGAGGGATGGATTCATACGTCCATCACTCCTAGACACAACGATCCCGAGATTCCTACCCACCCCTCATATCTTTATCCTTCCTCTCACTAAAAAGACCCTTCTTCCTAGCATTCCCAAATATGACATATAACCTGAGGGATTTTTTTCCTCAGCGTCTCCTGTGTAATGTAAAAAAAACAGCTAGCATAACAGAAGCGTATGCGTGAGACGATGGGTGCATGTGGAATTAAGCAAAGTGTGTTAGTCAAGGCAGCGTTGTACGGAAGGCTAGTATATTTGCATACTCTTCGAGAAAATAGCATATAAGAACTGCATTTCGAAACTCTAATAATTTCAAACACATATGTGTAAAACCTGGATTATTTAGAAAATTGCCGAGTCGCAATTTCTCCTAGCCAGCCGAATAGCGATTAAATAGGGCCATTGCATTTAATAATAAATTTCACACACTTACAAAAGAAGCCTTAAAAAGCCTGACAACAATAAATCGGAAGAGTTTAACTTTTGTAAGTGACGCGTGATGACCTGGGGCCATTATATCTCAGAGAAGTCAGTTGTATTCGCAGTACTGTACCCTGTAGAGGCATGACGTGAACTACCGTTTCTTGAAAGAAGGTCAGTGCGGATATATACATTTCCTGATATATACGATACAATATAACGAGTCGATACCAGATTTTGCTTCTTGTGCTGCTGGCGAGTGATGAAAGATCTAAAGAGAACGGTCAATACATATTATTTTGTTGAAATCAGTCTAAAGAAGAGAGAGACCTGCCCATGACGGCGGGGGGAACAAACAACATCAGGACAGTTGCATGGCTGGGAGACGAGCCAAACTGTTCTGTAAGGCTCAGATTCGCTCCATTCTTTGCCGAAAATTAGTGCACTGTGAAATAAAAAAATTGTAATTTTTTTTAATTTAATTTTCTGAAGGATGCATTATTTGTTAAAAATGCTCTCACCAAATGTTTTAAAGAAATTCATAAAATTGACAGAGATACATTTTATGTGAAAACGTTTGAAACAGTTTGTATGTTGAATTATCCTTCAGCAAAACTTTTGAACGCGTTTTGACGTGATAACGTCTTACAAATCGATGAACGCCGGCTGCATGCACGAAAAAGCATGACTCATTGTCACGTTCCGCCTAAACCGAGCGTACAAGCGAGAACGCGGAACAAGCGTTCGGCCTAAGTGTTCGGCTTATGACGCATCTATCTCTCTTCCACTCCATCGTTATTATATGACGTTATCGTCCGTTAACCGACTTTACAGACAACCAAATTTTTTCTCGAAGCTATTTTTTTCAACCTGGTTGACAGCATATTAAAAAAATGAACATCCGATTTACATGCACTAAGTCTATAACTGTTTGAAAATCCATTCCCTATGGCACCAGGTAGGGATTTTTTTTAAAGAGCCCCCTTATATATTTTTTTTATGAACGATGAAAATTTTCGAGAAAAAGCAGAAATTAAATTCACTGGTCCGCCATTTTTTTTTCTAGATATCAAAATTCTCCTGCGTGGTGTCATAAGCCTAGTATCTAAATATGTTTAGTATCTAATAAATTTTTATTTAATTTTTTTGATGAACCGTATGGCTCAATCGCTGTCAACCACCGAAAAGCAAACATCCTGTTGAAAGATTCGTGTACAAAAATTTGTATTCACTCTTCTTTATGTATATATTGACTTTAATAAATAAAATCCATTCATCGTTTGCTTGAGAATAATTACGAAAAATACACCCTTTTACTGCACACGCTGGGCAGTAAAAGGGTGTATTTTTGGGACTTTTCAATGGGCTCCCCCCTCATTTTCTTCCCTGGCTCTGGTTAGGTTGTTCACTGTTCTGCGTCCACCAATATTATTAGGTCTGACCAGTCGCTCTACTCAGCAGAAGTAGGGGAACCGCCTTGCAGATTATTGGCATGTTGTTTCCATCGGCACTTCTTTAATAAAACCTACGTATAATGTATAAACGGGCAATAATTAAATTGTAACATAGCTTATCTGATCTCGGAGTGGTAATTTCTGTTGGTTCTGCAGTGGGATGAATGAAATGTAATTCAAACGCGTGTTAGTCAGAACGCGGGGGTAAGATATGGTAAATTAATGAATGTAGTGGTAAGATATGATATTCATTAAAGTCGTAGAATGTGGGGGTAAGATATAGTATTAATTAAAGTCCTATTTGCATAGTGACATTGCAATAATTTTACTACATTATTGAAAACATTGCCATGAATTTCTAACATGCATAATACATAATTTTAACATGACTTATTAATCCTAGATAGCTACTGTTGATGTTGTACTTTAATAAGCCAATCGTTAGGCTAGGTTTACACTCGTAAGTTTTTTCCCGTAATTCGCTCATGTAACCGATTTATGGCCAAATTACCAATGTAAACGACACCAAAAGTCACTTAATGTAATTTAAAGCATGTTACAGAACTTCTTCTTTCGGAAGTTTTTTGACAGGTCTAATCGCGTCCGCGCGAAATTACAGCCTTCTCACAGATTATAAAATCAATTTGATAAGCTGAGGGACTTTTTGTAAGAAATAGTACCAAAATGCGCCGTTGCGAAATGTCAAAAATCAAAAGACGTTTGTTTTTATTGGATTTTTTTCTTATAAAACTAGTATTTATTTCCACTTATTTGAGTTTTCTGAAAATGAGCATCCTTCTATTCAATTATCAGTCCAAACCTTTATAATCTCAATGTTTTTTAAAATTACGTATTTGAATACGAAGTCGGTTGCAGTCGGCAGCTGTCAGATAGCTGTCATTCGAATAAAATGAAATAAATCCATTAATTTTCGTCTTTGACGGCACAAAAGTGCGTGGAGAATTGTTTGATTAAAGCCAAAATCTATTTCAGCACTTTATTTAGTCCTTTTTGTCTTTATTGCCAAAATCGCGTAAATTTGACAGTAGCAGGTCGTTGTTGAAAGGAAGCCATCTTACCGCAAATAAATTTACAGATGTAAACGGTCGCATGAGCAGTTACACAGGTCGAACTTCCGAAAAACTTCCGTGATCATTAATTACCACTAGTCAGATGCATATGCAAACGCTCCTGTAAGTAACCTGTCAAAGTCTTACGTAATCAGTAAATTTTAATTACGAGTGTAAACCTAGCCTTAGACTTTTTGACCCTTTAGTTGATCCCCTGATATTTGGAAAATTTATATACAATATACAGTCGGGTTAGCGAAAATACGGTATATCCACTTAAACAAAAAATAACTAAGTGACCACGAAAGTTGTGCAGAGAGGATGTACCGCCGAATAACAATAGTATAAAAATGGTATATCGTCTGTATATTGTATGTGGAAGGCGGGAATGGGTATCGCCGTCCCGGAAACCATTTATTGGGCAACCAACGCCTCTGTCATAGGTATCGACTGTCCCGAAGATGTCTGATGCTAGATGTAGTTTTTCAGTAGAGCTGTTTAACGTGTCGTTTCCGCATTTTCACTTTTTTGGGAACAAGAAATACAATGTTGTTTTGATATTTTATTTAATTTAGTTAAAAATTCCGAAAATACAGACTTCTAAAACGTCAAAGGGAAATTAAAATTATCCAACCAAACAATTTTCAATTTTTAGCAGATCCGACATTGTTCTCCCGGACCGTCGCGTCGGTATGTTTCTTGAAGAAACTTAAATAAAAAATAAATTTAGTTAAAAAATAGAACGGTGAGGTTATAAATTAAATAACATAATAACAAATCTAAATTTATTCATATTTTAAATACTAAATCAAATTTCTAAAATTGCGCTATTTTTTTAAATAAATTTCACATTCAACACCAAATACAGAGCTAAAATTGAGAAATTTGCTTTTTTTCTTTGGCATCTTGGAGAGAAAAGACGGAAATCGAATTACTTATATTTTTGGCGCAAATTGAACAAAACCATTGAACTAACGACTAACTAATGACGAATAGTCATTTGGTATCTCAAAAACAAAAGAACTTACGGTCTAAACATGGAATATTTGTTAGACTTCTTTTAGCTAGCTTCATTCGTCTAAACATCGCTCAACAATGAATCTTCATTTTTAACTTTTAACCACAGGTAATTCACGAAATATTCACTGCCAATCAGCCGTATTTACACGTCAGTTTGATGGACAGCAATATTGTTTCAACTTGACTTCTGAACAAAACAAGAATATTCGCCAACGCTTGAGGGGGAGTTGAATATCCGGCGGCAGACAAAAAGAAATTTTATATTCGACGAACTTGGAGAGAGTTTGAACGAAAATCGACTTACGATGTTAATGAGACGTAATAAATAATTACTAACTGGTGGAGTATTGATGTTTTTTTAATGAAAGATAATTTAATAAATGATCTCGTTGGTGTATTTTCGGTTAATTTTGCGTCTTCGGGAGATACACAAGTCCATTTGGCTTCACTTTAAAAAAATGAGAAATTTTTGGTTTGTTTTGATATTTTTTAAAGACAAACTTTCCAGGGTTACGAATGACCTGGTGATCATTTTTGAATCCCTCTTACTGCCGTAAGTACTAGAATATAACTAACGTAAATGAACTCGTATATGAGGAAAACATTGATTGTGCAATGATGGAAGGACTGACCGGACTGGAGCCCACTGAGGGTTTAGCTATTTTCAAAATATAATTAAAAGATATATTTATGATCGGTCAAAATATGATTAGAAAGGTTTAAGTGTTACGTAGGTATTATTTGTTTAGCTGTATACAGGGTGTTAAGGGACGTACTTGATTTTAACCAGTGATTCCTGACATTATTTGGAGTAAAAAATGTAGTTGTACCATTTAAGATATTTTTGTTATTGTTTTTGGGGTGTTATGCCGTGTTTCGCTACCTCCTTCTTTAGCCAACGTTTCGGACAGCGTTACAGTGTCCATCATCAGGGCAGATGAGTGAAACGTTGGCTAAAGAAGGAGGTAGCGAAACACGGCATAACACCCCAAAAACAATAACAAAAATACTTTTTGGCCGTGAAAACCTAAAAACATACCGTACCATTTAAGAATTTAATGTTTCATGATTTTAGAGGCAACTTGGGCAATTATTTGTGAGTAAATGAAAAACATTAAAAATAATTTTACTATATTTATTACAAAAATATGATTAAATATAAAATAAAAAAATAAAACATTGTTAGAGGTGCGTTTTTTTGGTGGTAATTTTAGTAGGTAAACGACAAATTTTTGTTGCGACGTAAATAGGTAATTTGTAATTTAAATTTACACCCATCAAAATGAAGGCTTTTATTAATTTTTATTTTATATTCATCATACTTTTAAAATAAATGCAGTAAAATTGTTTTTACAATGTTTTTCATTTAATCACAAATAATTGCATAGGCATTTAAATGTTTCATGATTTTTTAGGCATTTGGCCTATAAAATCATGAAACATTAAAATCTTTAATGACATTTTTCTTATAATTTAAAGCAAAACTAAATAAAGTAGCTAACATCCTTACTAGGTATTTGATATACCTTTTGATTACAAAAATATTTTTTCAGTTTGGTTGGGTATTTTGATCTCAAATCCAAAATTAAGAGTGGTATGAAAAGGGCCGCTCAAACGTTCCTCTTAAACCCGCTGTGTTATTCGAAATCGATCCATCCAGCCAACAAATCTTACGATTTTATCTCATACAATCGATAAAGATTTTCAGTAAAGACAATTTCACGGCATAACTTGTTATTGACAGGTAGCGTTAATGTTATCATTATTTGATCTAATGACAATAGTAATTTTAATTGGCATAATAAAATGCATAATTTCCATATTGATCTAATTAAGGCCTAGTCGCAATAAATCCATAGTCATGGTAATAATATGGTTAGGTACTCTCTAATTTTTTTCACATACGTATGATATACGCGAAAGAAATATTATTTTGTTTGCATGTTAAGCCCGGTCTCCTGCGACTGCTTTTGCAGACATTGCACCAAACATTTCTTCAGACGTTGGCTTAAACATTCAAAATGGGGGCGTGGCCTACCACATTTTTGTTTGCAGACGAAATGTTTGTTTTTTCCGTGGCCGGTGGAAAAAATTCTCAGCCCGGGTGGTGTATTTCCAAAACCTATACCCGTTCAGTCGGTAGCGACAATTTTAATTTTCAATATCAAAATTAAAATATTTAGAAATAAAATTACAAATTTTTCTTGACATTTTTTGTCATCTACAAAATTATTTACCTAGACGTCAAACGTCACAGGTGCAGTACGTGGACACGTCCGCCCACCACGCCCCAACGTTTCGACCAACGGAGGAGACGTAATGTGGACGAAAACAAATAATGTTTGAGCTGACGAACAAATGGTAATGTTTGATATATTGTTTGTGGATATGGTCGCTGGAGACCGGGCTTTATAGTAGCCGATCAATATCAAAGACACTGCTGGAAGAACTGGCTGTTCCAAGTGACTATCATTGTCTACCTAGTTTATTGCAAAAGTCACAGTTCAAAGTTGCAAATATTTCTCAATTATTGAGGTCGACAATAACTACTTTTCCTGCCATGTTCACCCCAGATTGCGGCTGCACCGTCACTTATTGAATTCTAGTATCTAATGATTCTTCCGCTGATATTTGTACTGTACAAATCACCTATCAGTGGTGCTATTAGTTTATGCGATTTCTTTTATTTATTTAATTCGTAATCAAATGAAATAATGTTTTTAATAAATACCGTAAGTATTTTAGTTTTTATAGTTGTGGTAGCTGTTTCGGTGTTCAAAGCCATAATCAAACGTAATAACTGCTCCTAGCCACCTGGAGCCAGTGAGACTGTGACATCTCCAATTGGGTTATGTTGCGTTGAAGGAAGAGAGAAGGGGAAGGAGATTATTCAGATCTAGTCACCAAACACAGCTAAAAGCCGTTTCAAGCAACGCTTCAATATTGAATGGTGGTCTTAAGAGTATCCTTCCACTCTGAAATGTATATGTACCTTATATTACTTGAAATAATACAATTTGAACCCGGAACCACGGATGCCGTCAATCGAGGTGTTGGGTATCCAATAAATAGTTCCTGGGGTGGCAGTACCCATACCCGCCTCCAAAATTAAATGGGGTGGTTTATCGCTTTTTAGACAGTGATTTTTCTCTTGTTTTGAAGATCAAGTGTGCAAAATTTCATCAATATTTGAATAAAACTGTAGATTGGTATAAAAAATGAAATTACACACAGATACTCTTCTTTCAAAACTTGTAACTGCTCCCAAAGGCATCATCAAATTTTATGGTATGTTATTGTACGGGTAAGACTGAAAGTATTGTAAAAGAGAAGGAGATGGGGAAGAGGATGGCTGGGATCTACCTAGCTAATCAGATCTGATCACAAAACATGACTGAAACCGTTTCAAATAACGTTTCGAATCTGAAATGTGGTCTTTCACCGGGGCGATTCTGACGTATCTACCACTTGTATTGATATATTGTGACATTTGTGTGCCAGTTGGTTTTCTTGCTAATTCCAAGACATAAATCACCATGCCGACCAATATATCCAGCGTTTTGTTAATTTCAAATGAAAAATACCAAAAAAGTCGATGTTTTTGACGCTTTATTGAGAATTTTTTATTTAAAGATTCATTTAATTATTTGCTAACTGACTTTCGTCCAATTTACAAAATAAGTAACATGAAATAGAGGTAGCATAAGTAAAGAATAAGTAAAGAATGGTTTATGAATTAAGTAAAGACAAAATACAGAAATAAAAATCAGACAATAGAAGTGACAAGTCAAGTCAAACCCTCCCTACGTTCATAATATTTCTTCACTTGCTTAGTGATAGATTTTTTTTTTAATTAACTCCACACAGGAGGCCCTGAAGAAAAAAATTGACTAATGTCAACCGTGTACAAATGTTGGGCGCGTGTTGGATGTGTTTCCCGACTATGCACCGGTGCCGAGGGGTTCAATGACGCTAGTTCCTCGGAGCATCTTTCATTGTAATACCGGTAGAACAAGGACAGCATTCCCACCTGACGCCTGTGCTCTAAAGATTGCAATCCGTTTGTTAAGTTAGGAGTTTCTGCACAGAGTCGAGGTTTTTTTTTAGGTATTTTAAGACCAGAGGTGGCTGTCAAATTCAACCGTGGGGCGCACTTGCGATTTATACAGGGTTAGCAGTTGTATACTATTAAAGTATCTGCGGGCCCTGCACAGTACGCCCAGTTTCTGAGAGGGTAACTTAACTCTGGCTTCGATGGAGCCCCCGTACCTGAGCTGGTCACTTAGAGTTACACCAATAAAAAATCGTTTAGACTTATTCTAAAAAATCACGACCTTGAGTTGACCAGTCTACAAAATCTGGACTATACTGGTAAACAGTATCTGTAATTAGTTGAGTGTTGATTGAAGAAGAGGAGATTACGTGGTTCTGTAACTTTTAAATCGGCCGTATACGACACATTTTGGCAGTTTTCTCAAGTGATACAGTATTCCGTATCTGAATACTGTGTTGTATAAAGACACCAACTCTTAAAAATAGTTACCCTTATGCCAGAGATGACGGCGCGTTTTGCCGAGTAATCCTCGTTAAGAGATGTCAGTTGAGGGAAAATTTGCTCAAAATAAATAGTTTTAATAACTAACAAATAGTATTTAGCGATTTTATGTAGGCAATTAATCAATTTAACACACAACAGGCATAGACAATACATAGAAAAACACAGAAATTTGACAACCGATAAAACCTTCCGATATCCGATGGATTTTGCCTTTTTGTGTTAATTATCTCGTAACGCTGTCTTAACACAAAAGATAATTGCTTGGAGATTAGGACTTGAAAGAGGCGAGTACTCGTATGTTGAAACAAACTTTAAACATTTCTTCTTTAGAAAAACGTAGAAAGGACACTGATCTAATTTGCATATTCAAAATTTTCAACAGTTTTACTGACACCTGCTTTGTTACAACTAATCCAGTTTAACATCCCTTTCTGTAGACTCCGAAATAATGAATTGCTGTTCCTCAATCAACATTCTACTCATTATGGATATCATTCTCCTTTATCCAGAATGTTGAGACTTGTTAACGCAAGTCAAAGAATTAAATTTTTTGGTGTTAGCCTAAATGACTTTCGACAGTCGATACGAAATGTGTAATTTTTAAAGTCTTTTAAATCCATCTTCAAGCTTTGACTTGTAGTCTTCTATGTGTTCTTTATATTATAATTCGTCAATGCTCTTCATTTATATGTACTTTCCTTTCATTGTCATCTCTTTTTTTTATTCGTGTTATTGTTATGTTATTAATGGACTATTTTTCCGTAAATAAATAACACTGAAAACACAGAATCACCCTGATGAGTATTATTGTTGGTAATTGTAATATTAATATTTTTAATAATATGATTAAGTATTTTATTTTATTATGTATTTTGGAAAAACTTGCGAGGGACAGAATCCTGCCACAAATATTTAATTAAGAATTCTCTAAATGTATTTGCGTTTCGGTGTGCACTCCACGATGAAAATACTTACATGGAGAGAACAA
Organism: Glyphotaelius pellucidus; assembly: GCA_936435175.1. NCBI lineage: Eukaryota > Metazoa > Arthropoda > Insecta > Trichoptera > Limnephilidae > Glyphotaelius > Glyphotaelius pellucidus. The sequence goes on from OW386556.1 coordinate 12,892,962, forward strand.
GTCTACATCATAACTTCCGTAAATAAAGTAAACTTGTCCAAGAATCACTGAACGTGCTCATAACGTCGAAATACTAATTACTATATAACTTCTTAGTAGCTCGAAAGCATGTGACAACTCGTTCCATTAACATTATCGCACTTTCCAAATGGACCTGAACATCTGCATGTCTGCTTGAAATATTGCCTACATAGGGAAGTACATAATCTTACATTTGATTCGCATTACTGTGAGGATGTGATCAATTTTCAATATTGATACCCATTACTAGGTCGGGTAATAAATGCACAGGTTAAATTTTTAAAGTTGGACTGTGGTGCCTTAAAATTGTCCACATTGACACGATAAAGCCTTTATCCATAAACCTATTGGCGATCAGTCGACTTCCGCTAGTCGGCTAAGACGTTTGACAGTTGACATTGACTGAAAACTCCGAGAATACTGAGAGGTTCTGTCGTTTCATGAGATGTGTCAGTGTTGTCATTACAGGGTTTGTAATAGCTCTTTGACATTAATAATACCTATACTAGTAAAGTGAAAATAAATTACAGAGATTTGATAATTTGCCCTTTTGCAAGATAGGGCAGAATTGAACACGTTAAACTAAATGAAATCAGGTTTTAAAACATCACAGTACACGTGTCACGGGGTAAAGGTAAGCAAGGAACCTTTGCTATTGCATACGGTATATCAAATGGGTCATAAGTTAGCTTTAAGTATCCATTAATTTCTGTTTACAAATAGTGTTGAAATCATAAAAAATAACTGCAACCTTTCATGATAATTATTTCGAAGAGTGAGGCAATTTAAAGACAATCTGTTGTGAAGAATTTTACTTTCCATATACATTTTTTACTTAAATTTATTTTTTTCTGCTACCGGTTTCTCCACACCTGTGTTATTCACTTGCAAACTTGAAACTAACTTAAAAATTTATACAGAAATAATTAGATTTAATTGGGTGAGGGTATCTAGTGGAAAGGGAGATTTTGGGGGAGGGGAGGAATCAACGTAACACGGGAACATTATTAATAAGTGTGATACAGGGTGCTATCATTTTATTATTTACCGAATTAACTTTTGATTTAATTTGTTAGGTGTGTTTTTTTAATACAGACACGCCATCACATTTTTATTTAAATTAAATTACTATACATATCGTCACTTCAGATAGACAAAGTTCTATCTGACATTTTATTCAAAAATGACGTTTGAATGCAAAACTATTTATTTTGCTCATTTCTATAACCAAAATAATTTTCAGAACCATATTGTGTTGTATTTCCATAGGTACTTGTAGGAAGAAATTCTAAAATCTAGCTCCATTTATTTTACAAGGTTCTAAAATCACTCTCTATTTCGTTTGTATCTGAAGCGCATTAAAATTCGTCACTTTCGTTGGATAGGGTTCTAACTTCGCCTTACCATGAGGAGTCAAAATTTGCAAAGACGTATTTTCGTAATCTATCTAACAATTTTTGATTTTGAGATTCAATCCCATGTAAAGTATTTTAGTATTTAGTTATTATTATATCCTGATGAAGCTTGGTCGATGCGAAACCGGTAGATATATAAAAAAAATAATAAATTCATGGTTTAAATAAAAAATGTTTTAATTCTTTTAAATAAAGTATTTTAGTTTATCTTATTTTAAATATATTAATAATTATAAAATATTTAAATGGGATATATTAATAATTATAAAATATTTAAATGGGATATGGCCCTAGCTTGGAATTACATTTGGGAAATGTAATTAGAACTTTATGCAATAAATTAATATGCCCTAGCTGGATGCACATGCTTCCATTTGCATGATTAGGTGTGTTGTAAAATGGGAAGTACACGTCCTATTTAAATATTTTTCTTTAAAATATATTCAATTAAAATACTTTGCACAGGATTCAATTAAAATACTTTACACAAAATTCAACCTCAAAATCAGAAAATGGTAAATAGATTACGAGAAATTGTCTTTGCAATCTTTGACATCGCATATCTTAGAACAGGGTTAAGTGGAGTTTGAACTAGAGGTGCCACGAATAGTGATTTTGCCGAATACCGAATATTCGTCTAGGCTCTCGGCCGAAGCGCCGAATATCCGGCGGCCGAATATTCGGTGACATTTAATACAATACGCAAACCTTTTTCATGTAAAAATCAATTACATTTCACAAATTAAATAGATTTTTACATGAAAACTGTTCGCCTAGATCTGACGGCAGACCCTTAGGTGGTTAGCAAATGCCAAAACGGTATCCGAACCTAGCAGAATTTGCTAAGATTTGTTTATCATCTCCCGGTAGCAGTGTAAGTGAGCGACTATTTTCGGAAAAAAGTTTAATTTATGAGGAAAAGCGCAATTGTTTGCTTTCAACAAATGCTGAAAAATTGTTTTCATTTATCGGATCTTACCACTGATAAATTTTAAGTATTAAATATGCTGATTTTTTGTTAAAATAAAAAAAAATTGTGAGTAATATGTTATTTATTATGCATTTTTTTCATGATTTGGTATTCGGTATTCGGCCGAATATTCGCAACATTCGGCCGAATACCGAATAGTGAAAAAAGTTGCCGAATAGGCCGAATACCGAATAGTAGCCGAATATTCGTGGCATCTCTAGTTTGAACCCTACCCTATCCAAATGAGGTGACGATATGTTGATCGGAAACAGCTCTCTTTAAATTCTGAAGCACTTTAGATAACTTGTATACACACACGCTAAATCCAGATTAAAATTATTTGCAAACAAATTAGGCGTCTATTTATGTATGTAGATTCTTATCCATGACAAAAAACACATCTACAATAACAAACTTGAACACCAGCTGTTTAGCACTATTTGTAGTCTAAAAACTAGTCGTCTTACTTTTCGAATGACTATGCATTATACATTTTAATGTGAAGTTTTTTTTGTCTTAATCAGATCAAAATTTGATTCTTTGATTTAATCAAAGAAGTGTAGGTATCTATTTTTCTTCTTCTTCCCCACAAGGTAATTCTTGATCATTGCTAACAAAGAACTTCAGAAAAGTAACTGCAGCATCAAAGGCTTTTCATTTATTAAGGTTTATAGGTCATCATCATCATCTACATCCCCTTATCCTATTCGGGTCGGGGACCCATTGCATCGACAAGGCTCCTCCATACGTCCCTGTCTTGTGCTGTCTGTTCGGCCTCCGTCCATGGCAGTCCCATCCTCTCGAACAGTTTCTGGAGTTGCCTCGCCCAACTGTGTCTGGGGCGGCCCACTGGACGTCTACCCTCTGGAATCACACTCAGTATTTTCCTCGGAATTCGGTCATCAGACATTCTTAGTACGTGTCCAAGCCACCTCAGTAGGTATCTATTAAATACAGAAAAAAAACTAGTGCACTTAAAACCAGCAGAGTTAAGAAGGTAGGTTCGATTTATCCTTCGAGAACTCTGGTAGATTTTTTATTCCTGTCAGCGTATTTGCATATTAATATTACTGGTTTATTTTTTCTGTGACACTACATTTATTTAGGTTTAATTTGCTCCATTATCTATAGAGCCATCTTGCATTCTGAATGAGCAATGTACGATTTATGGTGCAGGAAATACTTCTGTGGCATAGGATTTCAATTTTATTTGTGTTTTTGAGAACGCCCGCTCGCCCCATTTTAATGTCTGCGAATTAATTTACAGTTTTATTTGATTTTTATTAACCTACATCATTGGTTAGCCGATTCAACGCGATGATTAAATAGACTTCTTCTTCGATTGTTACCCTCTCCTGTTGTAAGTTGGCTATCATCACCCTGCAGACTGAAGCCTGGTGTAACTCTATAGTACCTTCCTACTGCGCTTATACACGTAATAGATTATGTCACGTCTTCATGGCTCCTTAATCTTTTTTGACGTGATAATGTCTTATAAATCGATGAACGCCGGCTGCACTCACGAAAAAGCATGACTCATTGTCACGTTCTGCCTGAGCCGAGCGCGCAAGCGAGAGCGCGGAACAAGCGTTCGGCTTGTGACGCATCTATCTCTCTTCCACTCCATCGTTATTATATGACGTTATCACGTAAAATTATCGTCAGTAAACCGACTTTACAGAAAACCATTTTTTTTTTAATATGAAACTGCACAAGATCCTCACTTGGGCAATTGTGAAGTTTAAGGCAGTGGGGAGGGGGAGGAGATGGAGAAGAAGAAGATGGGAAAGTTGAGGGCTATTCAAATCTGGTCATCAAACACGGCTAAAGCCAATTCAACCAAAGTTTCAATTCTGAATGGTTGTCTCACACCAGGGCTACACTGAGAGTCTTCCACTCTGGAACGTGCCGCAAATAAACCTCTTATTATTTTAAATGATTAAATTGTGAAGTAACACAATTCAATTAAATAAAATTTACTTTCACAAGCTGGGATTTGCTAGTCGAGAGCCTTACCTCTCAACCACAGAGACCATCAGGTTACTAATCTACGTGATAAATAAAAATTACTAATAAAAAAGAAAAGAGTAAAAATGTGAGTCACATCGAGCGTCAGAAGACTTTGGATCAAATTTTAAAACCGCAACAAAGCGTATATTACAGTCATTGTAAAATGTACTGTAAAGGCATATTTTTTTAAGTCAAAACTTCCTTAGCCCCGTTGTGATTTGAAACTCGATGAAACGGAAACAAGCGACACCAGAAAGAGACAAACACATACATCTGTAGGACTTTTAAGAATCTTTACAGACTTTCAGTCGACCAGGGATCGAATCCTACGAAATCCAAAAAAAAAGGTATTTTTGTAAAATCAATATCCAATCTTCAAACCACTCTAAATGAACATGCAAAAGAAAACAAAAATAAAACGACATCTAGCGACATCCAAGGAGAAATCAAAAATATTAATAAGATGACCAAATGTTTAGGAAAAGGTGCACTGGAATTCGACGACAAAAATATGGAAAAAATTATCCCTCACATTGATAAAAAAGGGCTTCGTAGTCTCCCCACTCTTGTCTGCTTTAGTTTTCTGAAAGTTTCACTTGCACACTCTGATTTTTATTTATTTAATTACAAATTAATTGTAATTTTGACATTTTGAGAAGATGTAAACATAAATGAAAGATAATTATATCATTGAAGAAGAAGATAACACTTATAATCTAAATGAGAATATGAAAGAGAACAAGACACAGAAAAATAGAAAAAGACAATGGTCGCAACTGGGACTCGAACCCAGACCTCTCGTCTAACCGGGACGTGCGCGTTATCCAATTTCGCTATTGCCACCTTCTGTCAAACCGTCATATTTGTCAATCTCATATTTCAAATATTTAGAATCAACAATATTATTTATTTTATTTATTTATTTATTTTATTTATTCATACACGCCTTGAGGGCTTTTACAGAATCACATTATTAAAGTTACACATGTTATTCAGGAGTATAATTGTAAGCAAGTATATAACATTATAAACTGTAATTTAAGGATACAAACAGGTATAATATGAACATAGGTATGTAGTTTCGTTATCGTTAAAATTGTACAAAGGAGTTAAAAAGTTACATAGTGTAATAATGGTAAAACAGAAGAGTGCTTAAAATACTTTAAAAGTAGTTATTGAGGAACGTGTAGGTATTTACTATGTTGATTTTATTATTAACTTGATCATGAATAAATTGTTCGAAAGCAAGTTTTTCAAGAATTCAGCAAAATTAACGCAGCGATAAATAGTACCTACACATAGAAAAAAATAAATAAAAAATACATGAGTTGTAATATCTTGAAAAGTTATACAGATGAGTTCAACAAGTGTATAGTGTGATAGTAAAAAAAAAGTACAAATTATGGTACAAAAAGTACAAGATAATATTAATACAAAAGAGAGAGAGGATAAAAAGGTAAGTACTTAGGTAATCTTTGCATACATAAGTATTAAATTTTGTTTTTATTGTGAACATGAAGAGACCATCGATTTTAATTTAATCATTAATATATTATTATTGCTAGGGCACCAAGATTTAAATAGAAATATAAGTAAAATGTGAGTTAGTAATACGAGAGGATTGTTGTTAAATGTGTTCTTATTTAGCTACCTTTATTATTCACATATTTCATGTTTTGCGATAATTAATAATTTGATAAAGGTGCAATTGATTGATTGATATTTATGGCTTTATTTTAAATATTCTAATATACTGAGTTTGAATTTAGACACAGATTGGTGACGATAAATGTCGATTGAGTTGTATTTATTTCCGAGTAAATGGAGTCTTTGGATAGGAGAGTTTATAAAATAATTATTAGCGGAATTGGTAACAGAATACAATGCATTCGACCGAGTTTCGCGAGTTTTTTTTTATCTTCAACTAGTTCTTTTTTCCATATTATGTGCAACTACTATTTTTATTGGAACAATATTTTTATTTATCCGAGACGCTATTCATGTTACAAACCAATTTTTAGAATGATTGTTCCAATAAAAAGAGTAGTTGCCCATAATATGGAAAAAAGAACTAGTTGAAGATAATATTGTTGATTCTAAATATTTGAAATATGAGATTGACAAATATGACGGTTTGACAGAAGGTGGCAATAGCGAAATTGGATAACGCGCACGTCGCGGTTAGACGAGAGGTCTGGGTTCGAGTCCCAGTTGCGACCATTGTCTTTTTCTATTTTTCTGTGTCTTGTTCTCTTTCATATTTTCATTTAGATTATAAGTGTTATCTTCTTCTTCAATGATATATTACGTTGATGGGAATAACCTTCAAAAGTTATAAAAAGAGAGGTTTTTTTATAAAAAATTGAAAGATAATTAATGTTAATTTTAATACTTAACTTTATCAACTTCTCCATCAACCTAAAGGTAAACGGAATAACGAAACTACTGTTGTTTCTGTCGTGACAGTAAATTAGACCAGCATTAGCATTATGCCAATTAATTCTGATTTCCTCAACCGATGTCCTTTAGAATCAACGGTTAGATCTCATAACCCCTCCATTTACTGCCCCCATTTTGCCCTGTCTAACAAGCAGTTTAACGTACCGTTATTTAATGTAATAGTAAGGCATTCGCAAATAAACATCACGTTTGGTTAGAAGCAAAGCCTTGATCCTGACCTACTAGAGACCAGGTTTTCAGTCCGATTCCATTTTGTTTGAAGACGTAAAAGGCTCTGCACGCTATGAACCTGAAACCAGAGTTAACTGTAGACTTGTAAAAAGAGGTAACACTGTCCACTGCATCCAGCCTCCACTAGGTTATTAGACAGTTATCTGTGGGTATTTCCAACTGTATTTGAGGATAGAGCGATCGATATGTTGTACCTGATGCAAGGCATTTGCAACGATGCAATAGTAATTCTCTTGGATGACTTAAACGAGCTTTTACAGTTGTAAGCTCGAAGTAGGTTTTGCTGGTGCAAATATCTAACTGGTGAGTTTTAATACAATGAATTTTAATGATCTACTCAGGCTAGCCGCTACTGGTATTTCTGTGGATTGCTTCTAAAAGGGCCAATGTACGTTTTTCAAATTTCACGAGGTTCAGTAGCAAGTTTTTAGTAAGTTTTAATTTAAAAAAAGCGATAATCTATTGTGACATTATTGACTTTCTCGAAAGATTCGTTTAGAGTTCGGAAGATAAAATCAAACAACTGGCATTAGAAGCAAGCCACAGATTTATGGTGTATTTATTTATTTATTTGAGACCAAACAGAATTTTTTTAGAGCATGTAGGTAATACAAAAAATATTAGTGTTCAAAATTTCCCTAGATTAATGCGTTTACAGCAATCATGTTTGTATGCTCACAAAAAGAATCATATATATATTTTTTTTTTTACATGAATACCGCACAAGAGTCCCAACTGCTCCCGTCTGGAGCCAGTGAGACTATGGCATCCCCAATTGGGGTATGTTGTGAGGCTGAAGGTAGAGGGGGGGAAGGAGATGAGGAAGAAGAAGGTGGGAAGTACCTGGCCATTCAGATCTGGTCACCAAACACGGCTAAAGCCATTTCAAGCAACGTTTCAATTCTGAACGGTGGTCTTACACCAGGGCGATACTGAGAGTATCTTCAAATATACTATATATTATTTTAAATGAATAAATCATATAAATATAAAATTTGATAGTTCTGTTACTGCGCGACAACAAATCCGTACTTAAACCGTTTACAATAATATTGTATTTATTATAAGCAAAATCGCCCTGTATTGAACGTCTGCCACCATAACATTAATTACGTAGGAAATACATGAAAATGAAAACAATATCAATATTTTATCTCTGAAGAAAACAAAATTTAAAAAAATTAAAAATATTTTTTTAAAAATAGGTATGTTAAAATAAGATAAAAATAACAGTGTCCTTAATTTAAATTAAAACCATTACTGTTTTCAGGTACAGAAATCAGGGGGGGAAAACAGGGGATAACTAAACAGGGGCGGGTCCCACCAAATCTCACTTAATCTCACCAAGGGGGAGGAGGAGTCCAAATTGAAAGAAAAACAGCTCACCTGATTAATGTATACCTTCAGGGGGTAAATATATTGAACATTGAAAATTTTGATTTGATTATTTTACGAACTATTTTAAATACTGAAATAAATTATGTAACGTTGTCACGATAATATTTATTTTGATTAAATAAATATTGTCTTGACCTATTTAATCTTAAACTCACCTGGCCGCTGACGTTTTATTATGATCGCCGTAAAGATATGTTCTTAACCGCTAGCGACTAGCGCCATCTATTTTGGGGGGCGACTTTTTGAATTTTCGTCGACTGGGGGAGCCGAGGTTTTTTCGACAAGTCGCCGAATTATTTAAGTTTCTTGTTAAATATGTGATAGTATCACCTTTACGGGTTTTACCCATTTAAAGAAGAATCATGGTTTATTTTATAACCGCGAGCCGTGTTGTTTCCGCGAGTGAAACGGGATTTTTAAAAGTTTAAATGGTGGAATCGCCATATTGTCAATGTGCCCACCTTCACTCTCGTACTTGAGTGTGGATAATCGGTGTAATCCTTTGTTTGGCGTTCATGATATTAACGTGGCCAAGGCTTTGAGAGGGGTTATCCTCGCGGAACTCGATATTTGAGGCGGATGGAGGCCCGGCGCTGATCTATGAAGGGCGCGGTAAACGGCGTCTACCGAGATTTCACCGGTATGCACAACCGAGACTTTGAGCCTTTCCTGGTTCCTGTTCCCTGGTGAGGAGTCCCCTGGCCCTGGTGAGGAGTCCCCTGGCCCTGGGGCCTTCCTCGGTTCCTGTCCATGGAGACCCCGCGTGCTCCTGGTCGCCTATTAACAGTGATTCGCGTCAGCGTTACAGTCAGGATAATTTAGATAAATTACGGTCCACAGGTATGCTCTCTTGCTTATGTGTTATTTTATTATTTCTTTAGGAAATGTGGAATTCTTGACCCCTTGGAGGGCACCCATGTATACACCATACCTTTAAAATATAGGTGATATTGTACTGCTAAATTATTTCTTTTATTTATCTAAAAATGCCCGAAGATAAAGACTGTATTTCCCTTCCCACAAACTTGAGGGAGATTCTGATGCTCTACCAAGAAATACACGTTACAACGTTTTATAACAAATTTTAGCAATTTTTAAAAGAACATTAAAGCTGCGATTAATTCTCACTGTTTTTCATCCTGCTTTTGCTCATTTATTTTAGGTAAGTATTATTGCTGTTATTATTTTAAACCAATTAAAAATGTTTTTTTAAGAAATTTACAGTTTGGTTAATTATAATGGAGAAAACTTTTGATGGAGTTAATGTATCTAGTTTTTCATGTGCATTAACTTGTTAAGAGTTGTAGGTCAAATCCATAACTTGCAATAAGGTAGTTATTATTCATTATACGAGTCATCTGCCACGCGTTGTTCTCAGTTTCGGTTTTTGATCTCTAACCTAAATCAAAAATTATTTTTATTTCTCGCTTCTTGTATTTTTACGCCTCATTTTGATTGAATACAAGACGTTAATTTTTATATAAGTCTGGCATCCCCAATTAGTCTGTGTTTATTTATTTATTTAATGCCTAGAGGGCTCTTACATGATGTGTAGTGTAATTTTAATTTGACAGATACTTTGAAACTTAGGAAATAATAAAAATAAAATAATATTAAGTAGATAAAAGATACAACAAGTCATACAAACACAGAAACAAAATCAGAAAAATACAGCTATTTTAAAGGTTTACAAAATGTTTTTTTAATAATAGTGTTGAAATAAATGTTTTAGATGATCCACAATATATTGAATATGTCAACATCACCCAAGATGCATAACACGCCCAACAGAATTTAGGTCCAAATTAAAAACCTACCTTTTTGGGCTCTCATATCCTTAATTTAAATATACCTATCTGAGAGTATCATACTTGATATGATATGTCTTAATCGCACTTTTCTTATTGAATTAAAATTACTTTAATCTTTGCACATCAATCTGTCTCTTTACGAATCACATTTAGGAAGATCAAATCCTTGTACTACTGTACTACCTACTATAAAATTTTGCTTTTGATTTCCAAAATACACTCATTAAAGAATGTTTGACACACTAATATTAAAATATATTTCAGGATTAAACACATGTAACAAGTGTGCACAATAACGTCTTCGTGCGAACTCTATCTAAATTTCTCAATAGACAATAAACAGTGTTAATTTATTGTTCATTGGTCGACACATTGTACATATATTTTCGTATGAACTGGTGGATGCAATTTTTGGCCATAAGTTGTTTTTAATTGTTTGTCTAGTTTGTAGGTTTTCTAGATTTTAGAAATGTATTGTAAGTTTGTACAGCGCCCTTCAGGTGATTTTTCACAAAAACGGCGCTATATAAATCATCCAAATATTATTATTATTATTTAGTACTTATTTCCCATGGTGTAAAGTCGTTGTATCGGAGAGTAGGCAATGTAGTTACGCTTATGAGTGCTGCTGTAGAATATTGTATTTTGTCGTGTTGTTACTGTGGGTGTTCGTAAGTTAATGAGTTGCAAGAGTTCTGTTGTGAGGCTTTATGCAATGGATAGGGGAAGGAGACGAGTAAGAGCAAGATGGCCTAGTACCTGGCTATCCACATTCAAGCTTTTTTTTAACTTAGCTCCGCACAGGAAGCCCTTAGGAAAATAATACCCCTCAGGGCCTGTCAATCTTTGGGAAAATTGTGTGAAGTTCGGATTTGCGACATCTATGGTCATAATTTTAAAACAAGCATTTCAAAAGCTTTGTTTTAAAATAAATGGCTGGCCAAAGACATGTTTTAAATAATTACAATAAACGTTTTACGAGTGGTTGGAAAATGTGGTCGAATTTCGGACCGCTATCAATCGCAGAAAAATAAAAATGGTCCATTTTTCGACCATAATCGCTTGAGCGGTTAAATTTTTTTTAAATTGCGGTCGGATTCATAAATGTGTATGTTTTAGTTATTTTGTGGTTAACTTTTAGATCTGAATATGAAACGTGGTATTTTCTCTTACTAGCATCGTTTAGAGCATAATTTTGGCCATGACAGTAAGAGAGATACAATGATTTCTATGAGATCTATATGAGTTGTTTTCATAAGCGAACATTACCCTGAGGGATTAAGAAAAATTTACTGGATTTGAACCCGCGACCTGCGGATATCAAAGGATCGTAACCACTCAGCCACGGAGGCCGTCAAAGGTCGTTTTAGCACTGTTCTGATGTTTTGTAGAGATATGATTTTGTCCATTCTCTGAAGACCACTCGTTTTATAATCATTTTACAACTTTCCTGGTTAATGGCGTTCTGTGGCGTGACAAGACTTCCGAGGTATCTGCAATAATTAGACTCACTTACTTCATTTCTACACCACCAGATAACAAGATTTCTTGTAAAAGCCAGGAAAATGGTTTGATTTAATAACAGTATTACGCATGGACAGCGGCTCAAAATTTTAACATCCGCATTACACATAGTAATAAGAATATTAATCCACTTAACAATTTATTCAACTAATTTCTTGATTAGTCACTATTTGTTCGCAAGCTATGGGTTGGAAATTAACATAACATAAGTATATCATCATCAGTATATTAATACGTGAAGCACAAAACTTTGTACCCCTTTTTACGAAAATTGCGCGGACGGAGGAGTATGAAATTTTGCACACTTATAGTTCATGTAGAGAAGGAGTGCAGAATGCTAATATATTTTTTTAAATTATACATAAAAAAATACATTAAATCTATAAAAAAAAACATTACAATTATGGTCGAATTTTTACCATTAGGCGCCAATAGTATTAATCACTCAATTTGGGAGGCGAATTGACTACCGCCGTACCATTTATTGGATAACCAACACCTCTGCCATAGGTCACTCCAAGTGGTTCGCTACGTTTGGTGACACAGCTCGGGTGACATAGGGTGAAATTTGTCTAGGTCTTGGTGACGAAGGCAAACAGGATCGAGAGAGATTTGGATGGGGTGAGACAGGTTGATGGAGACATTTTATCTCTCAAGCCGGACATTCTCGACCCATCGCACCGCTGTACCGCAATTGGTGGGATGGATTCATACGTCCGTCACTCCTGGATACATTGACCCCCAGATTCCTACCTTCATACCTTTTTCCTTCCCAGAACTTCCTCTCCTTTCTTTTTGGATACAAGCATTTTTTGGATAACCAACACTCCTTACACGTAGGTCGCCCCAAGTGATTTGCTACTTTGATGACTTTGGTGAGGTTTTTCTAGGTCTTGGCGGCGTACGCATTTGCCCACCTACTGCGTAGCAGGCCAGATCGGGAGAGACTGGGTGGGGGATACCTTTTGACTTCTCCAGTTGGGCTCCGATCCATCACCTTGCACCGAAGTGAGAGGGGTGGACTCATACGTCAGTTGCTCCTAGACACATTGAACCCAGATTCATACTCATCGATCACATCATTTTCCTTCACAGAACTTCCTCTCCTTTCCTTTCCATAAAAATACCCTCCACACAGCATCCCAAATGATGAATAGGCCCTGAAGGATGTTTTCTTCATGGCCTCCTGAAGTTAACATAAAAAAAAATCTTTTCTTAACTATTATTTACAATGTCATGGAAAATCCTCGAACGTATGAAGTAATAGACTTAGACCACACGACGATAGAAACAATAGCTTTAGACCACACGACTGAAGTAAAACTTCACTGTTCTCTCTTGCTCCTACAGTGTGATACAGCCAATAGGCCTACACTGTGTCTTAGATATGCAAAACGTAACTGGCTATGCTAGAAAGAGAGAAAGAAAATGTGTGCTCGCACCTCTCTCTCTTACCCCTACACTAATATATGAAACGTAACTCTCTCTCTTTCTATCTTCACTAACTTATATCTTCCTCTTAAAATCCGTTCGCCTCGTTTTCGTAACGCTCTCGTCATGCCACCAGTCTCGTTACCAGCTTACCCCCAAGTCAAGGGTGCATAAGGAAGTTTTACATCAAAAAATAATTTGAAAACGAAAGTTACGCAATTAACATTTTCAAAGTCATGGAAAATGCTAGAGCGTTGAACATATCAAAAACGGCAACACGAAATAATAAATTCATCCACTCTTCATGTTATGAACAATGCTCTACCGGTTCAGAATGACGACTAGACAAAGAAACAAAACATTCTAGACGCTTCCAAATTTATTCATGTAAAATTTCACGCGACACATAAATGTAAATATAATTAATCTCTATTAATCGTGATGCGTCAACATTTAGAAAAAATGCAGGAAAGTGTTTTATGCATTCTTCAACATTCAATTCACACTGAATTTCGTGCAACTATGCTTTTAAAACAGCCTCAAGAAATGCATTGAACGGATGGCAAGTTGCACTGGAATGTCTACTGCGAGATGCATTCAATATTATGCATTCTAGCCATCGATAAAGCGATCTAGCGCATTTCAAACTGCATAACTTTAACTCCCTCTGGCAATTCTGTTAGATGGTCGGAGTATTTCCGCTTTGCAATAAAATTCTAATAATTGGAATATTTCTGAACGTATCCGAAAACTAAAAAATTGTTTTTGAAGGATGATGAAATACGTTTTCAAATTTTATAATTGAAACTAGCGAGTTCCCGGCATGCGTTACAATGCCACTAATTAAGAAATTGTTTGTCCCTGCATGTCTTTTCCTATTCGTCCCGTTCTCCTTCCCTCATGTCCCCCTCCTCTCATGCGTTCCCCCTCCACCATCGCCGCCTTCCCCCTCCCCTCTCCCGCGTTCAATATATTCAGTCCCGGTACATTCAGATTTTTAAACAGCTCGCTTGCCAAATATTGCAATTTTTTTTATAAATTTTCATCTTTCATGTATTACAAACATTCATTTTTGATAGAACAATCCATCAAATTTGGTACCTAAAACAGGTATCTCCTATTTAAAATAAACATATTTTTTTATTAGATTCAAAGTAATTCGGAAACTTTGGTTTTAAAGAGAAGTATATTTTAATATTTCTGTGGTTAACTTTTCGATTTTAATATAAAGCGTGGTATTTTGTCTTTCTAACACCATTTAGACCATATTTCTCACAATGATAGTAAGAGAGATACAATGATTTCTATGAGAGCTAAATGAGCTGTTTTCAAAAGTGAACAAATTGGCCTAAAGGGTCAAAGTGGATACGGTAATAACTGAAGAAAAAAAATTGCATGTCAGAACTATGTCTAACCCCTAACCTGGTTACTCTGTGACAAGGAGAAAATCAAGAAAAAAAGAACCAGCAGAAGACCAAATACATGGCTGTAGGATGCACCCAACAAACACCAACTCTCTCATGTGGAAGCCTAATTTTTGAAACAGTGCCAAGATTCACATATCTAGGCTCCTTGATAACAAACGACTATAACACTACAGAGGATATCCAGAAGCGCATAGTGAACGCAAATCGCTGTTATTTCCGCCTACAAAACCAAATAAAATCCAGACTGCTGTCCAGAAACACGAAGATATTAGTGTACAAAACACTAATCAGACCAGTACTCACGTATGCAGCTGAGACATGGGTACTAACTAAGAGGAATGAGCGAGCACTGGACGTTTTTGAAACGAAAATTTTGAGGCGCATCTTCGGACCGGTTCTAGAAAATGGATTTTGGCGCAGACGTTACAACGATGAGCTATATGCTCTGTTTAAGGAGCTAAAAGTCACAAAATACATAAAACTGGGAAGACTTCGGTGGCTGGGTCTTGTGGAGAGAATGACCGAGCACCAAGCACCAAAGTCCCTGCTGAACTCAAGACCCATAGGGCGAAGGAGTCTGGGAAGGCCAAGATTAAGATGGAGCGACAACGTCCTCAAAGATATATCTTGGAGCTTCTAAACTGGAGAGAACTGGCCCAAAACCGCGATGAATGGAAGACTCTTGAGGAGGTCAAGACCCACCAGGGGTTGTAGAGCCAAGAGTGATGATGGTAAGGAGAAAATATGTGTACAAATTGCGCCAATATTACGTATAACCGCTTGATGGGTGCTAAAGATAAAACATGACAAAAGACAAATAAACCCAGTTTTCGTTTTGCATTATTTCGTTTAACTACTTATTTGAACGTATCGTTTCCGTTTCAAGTTGGTGGCCGTTTTAATGGTTCAATAAAGATTCTTTTTTCAAATTTGAAATTGTATTGTTTATTTGTACTTTCTTATTCGCATTTATTCAATATCATGGTACCTACCTGCCTGAAGAAAGTTTGACAAAAGAACTTTCATGATACATAATTGCATTTATATATCTTCTTCTTTCATATGGTGAGGGTAAGAGAGGGGCATCTACATTTATATTTAAAAAATTTTATAAATTATGACAAAATAATCAAAAAGAAAATTGACAAAATTGATAAAATAGTCAAATTTTTAAATAAATTTCAGAGATGGCTATTTTAAGTAAATATTTGGTTATTGATAACATTTAATTGGCCATTAACACTTTTTCTAATTTCTAAAATTCTGAAGATGTATGATAATAAACCCGTTGTATTTGTGTGTACAATTTCTAACCCTTTATTTATATCAAAAGAGTGACTTGTTTCCAAAATTTGGTTGGTAAATTCAGAATAATAATAACAAATAACACATAATAATTAGGACACATCATAACAGCGGACCTCAACGACGACTCGGATATTGAGCGACAGAGAAGATCACTGTGCATTAGGGCAAATATGATTTCTCGAAGATTTAACAAGTGTAGCCCAGGTGCAAAAAGGCAACTTTTTAATACGTACTGTACGAGCCTATATACCTCGGAGATGTGGACCAACTTTAAGAAAGCATCACTAAAAAGAATGGAAGTACAGTACAACAATTCAAATCGAACGCTTTTTGGATTGTCCTGGTACTGCAGTGCCACCGAGATGTTTGAAGAAGGGTGCGTTCCCGGATTCCGAGCACTAATGAAAAAACGGATCACCAACTACAGAACGCGACTAGCCTCGAGCGAAAATAGTATTGTGATGGCAGCATTCCACTTCTTGCAGGGTCCCATCTACAAGCGATGGATCCACTTCCTGAGGACATAGATTAAAACAAAAAGTTTATTTTTTTATTATAATTATTATTTTCTTTTAAATTTCTTTAACCATGTAAATATTATTTTTATGTATCCTTTTTATATCTTGTCATCATTACTTGATTATTATATATGTATAATATGGAACTCGTGGGACTGCACCACCCTCCCCGAGAACTGGAATAAATGATTTTAAAAAAAATTTAAAAAAATAAAAATTAATTAAAAGAACGAATCTAAATTTAATTTAGAACGAATTTAGACCTTCGGTGTCCTTGCATGCGTTGTTAGTAAGCAGTATGCAAGTGCTTAGCGGGAAATACAAGATACAATATGTGTTAGTATGACAAAATATAGACAAGACAATGGGACAGGTTGGAGACAGTCCACGAGGTAGCAAGTGCTGGGTGATCACTCTGCCTATAATCCCTCGAACAGTTGATCACCTAAAAGATTATTTCTTCAAGTAAGTACGCAAAGAGGTTAAACGGCCATACAACCAAAGTCAATATTCAAGCGTCTTGAGTGAAAACATCCTCTACACCGTCCAACAAATATTTTTACTAACAACAATTCCTAGTCCTGAAGAAGCATGCGGTGAGTAGATCGTGTGTATTGATACGTAGGTACCTTCCTACTACACAGTAAATATTGTTAGGATACTATTGAAAGGGTCAGAGAAAGGAGAAGCAAATTAAACAAATATAAGGGAAAGTAGAAATTGTGGAACAGTCTTTAAATTTTGTAACTAAATAGCTAAATCAGGTTTGATTTGTAATCTTGGTCTTTCACTTTTTACTGAACTGAGAGTATCTTCATTTCTACAGTTAAATGCAAATGTTACATATTATATTTGAGTGTGAACGAACTTGGAATGATAAACTTTCTGAAAAGAGGCGTCACACCGCCCATTCAGACATACTCAAAAGCCAGAAAATTTAAGGCCAGTTTTTGATAACAAATGAAAGTGACTGCATCAAAATTAATTGAGTTTTTTGGACACATCAGGTTTATTTTTCGCCTTTCACAAAATCATGTACCTACTTGAATTGTTATACATGGCGTCTGGAAATTCATGGTGCAAGCGGAAAAATGTTTTTTTTTATATGAATACCGCACAAGAGTTTCAACTGCTCCCGTATGGAGCCAGTAGGACTATGGCATCCCCAAATGGGGTATGTTGTGAGGCTGAAGTTTGTGGGGAGGGGAAGGAGACGGGGAAGAGGAAGATGGGAAGTACCTGGCTATTCAGATCTGGTCACCAAACACGGCTAAAGCCATTTCAAGCAACGTTTCAATTCTGAATGGTGGTCTTACACCAGGGCGATACTGAGAGTATCTTCCACTCTGGAACTCCTCATATTATTTTAAATGAAAAAATTGTGAAATAACGCAAATTATTCAAATAAAATTTATTTGCCACGCCGGGATTCGATCCCGCGACCTTCGGAATGCCAGTCAAGAGCGTTACCACTGGACTACGCCGGCCGTCGGTGGTGAATCTACATCACATTTGGGCATCGATTTTGTGGTTTATATTTTTGTTTGATTAGATCTGTCGTTTCGGAAATCGTATGTCGTTTCGAAATTTGAATTTTAAAAAAAGAAAAGATAGTGGAATTTTTATCAAGGTTTTGTTTTAAAATCAAAATGTGAGGAAATATTTAAACATTATGTTTTTTGGTTCTCTTTGGGTTTAAATTAGGCAATTTCCCGCTTGTATCACTAATTTCCATTATTGTACATTAGGGTGGGCCGACAATTTTTTTAGTAGAATTTGAATGTTTTTTTGGTTGAGATTCAACAGCACATTTGTGAAATATGTTTGAACTTTTTTTAGTTCCTCAAAACATCTTTCTTTGAAATACCACTAGAAGAAAGATCTCGTTTCCTGATATCTGTGATCCAAAGACTGCAGCCCATTGTCAAGATAACCTAAGTGCCTTTTGTGGAGAACTTTGTAGAGGCGTTGCTGAAAACCATTGCAATGACCATTTCGTCAATAGTATAAAAGATCATAATGTATAATATTGTACTATTGATGAATAAGCGTTATGTATTTATTTATATAATTGTGTCTGTAAATAATTATTATTGAACTTGCGGCAGTCAAAGGTTAAAAATGAAATGTTTTGAAATCTTTGGCATCCGGTATCAGACCGAAAACAGTACGATTAATTTTAGACCATGACGACTGACCAGTTGATTAGTCAGACATCTCCAAATACCGTGTTTTTAGATTATGAGGAAAGCAATATTCGAATACTCACTTTAAACCAAATATTATTTACATGTGTCTGTGTTTTACACATTAAATGTGCTATAAAATGACGCCAGGAAGCAGAATAGTCCGGTACATCAGTGTGACATTTTAAAATATCTTACTAGTGATCCAGAAAACATCAACATTTTGTTTAATTCACTACAAGTTTTTTTTTCTATTATTTATTATTTTAACTTTATGTGTAAAACCTCAAGCTGTAATATTTAATTAAAATGAAGACATTATGAGCGAAACTCAATCGAAAATCTGGAAACAGAAAAATCAGAAAAAGATATTGGCACCTCTGGGACTCGAGTCCCAGAGGTGCCAATATCTTGCCAAGATCAACGTACTTTTCGATATATTTAAAACCTATCCATCCTGTATCAGTTGTAAAAAAACTAATTTGTATTTCTGTATTATGCTTAATACATGAAAATATTGTGCCCACTGATATTTGTTTTATTTCTACAATATGCAAAATTTCGACTTGCATTATGTTTGTAAAAGCTCTACGGGCGTTCAATAACTATATAAATAAACACCTACCCGTACCTATTCAAATTTAACAAGAAAGCGCTGATGACCCATCCTAGTGTACCTACCTACATTGTAAAAATTCTAATACGGCGAAAGAAATACAATATTGCCTTAGGGGTCGTCCATTAATCACGTGAGGCTCGAAAGGGGGGAGGGCTCCGGAAAAAATCACGAAATATCCCAAGGATATAATGATATATCACATGTATTTATTTTTGTTGAACGCACAATTCCTAAACCAAACAGCGGCGGGTGGCCTTGACTCAACGTTGCCAGGCAACGTTTCCCCGCGCGTTGCGACAACCGCTCGGCTCACCAGCCGCCAGTTAGTCTGTGATTTTGACGCCGAATACATGCATAAATCGTTGCCGCGTATGTTTTGCCTTAAAAAAAATATTCTGAAAATTTCAATATACTTTGTACTAAAAAAATACACGTGATTTTGGGTATGGGGGGGCAGTTTAAAAACTCGCCACATATCATCAGGGGGGGAGGGGGTTAAAAATTTGCCAAAAAACATCACGTGATTAATGGACGACCCCTTACCTACTATGTTACCTTTTTATTTTTCTGGGTCTTGTTCTCTTTCATATTTTCGTTTAGATTATTAGTGTTATCTTCTTCTTCAATGCTGTATTGGAGTGCTTATTTTATGATTATATAGATAAAAACCTCAAATGGAAAGATCACATCGGCCATACAATAAAAAGAATTAGGAAATTAATTTATATATTCTTACGAATTAGAAACTTCTTATCAACGAAAAATCTATACTCAATATACTACGCATTAGTACAGTCTATTCTTCAGTATGCCGTTACCAGTTGGGGAGCAGCTTACAAAACTAGTTTGACCCCCATAGAAATTGTTCAAAAACTCATAATAAAAATTATTTTAAAAAAACCTCCAGACTTCCCTTCTGAACGAATATTCGAAGAATTTAAAGTCCCAACATTCAAAAATCTATTTATAAAAAATTCAATCTTACAAATTGTAAAAGAAAAAGAAAAACACTCATTCGTAACGGAAAATCGTACCAGACTCAAACATGTATTTGTATGCCCGAAACTAAAAACTTCTTTTGCTCAACATCATTTTTCATACCAAGGAAAATACTTTTTTAACAACCTACCCATAGAAATCAGAATCATTAATAACAAAATAAAATTATCGAACTCTATCAAAAATCATTTTAAAGAAATCAGCAACGGGAAGACTGCTTCCCCTATTTCCACATGAATGTAACACTAAAAAATATACTTGTTTTTACTCTTATGGAATGCATGGGTGTCTTTTAGTTAAAAATTGCGATGTGTTTGTATTAACTGCACTAATTAATTATGTAACGCACGTGACTGTTTAAATGTATAAATATATATAGAATGTAAACTCTTCTGCCATCCACAAGCAAATGCTTTTAATGGAAGACCAGTACTACTTTATATGTACCATTTTTGAGATAAACAAATAAAAAAAATAAAAAATAAAAAAATAATTACTATTGTTAAAAATGTAGGTGAACTAACGAAACCGATTTCACCAAATATTCATTGTTAATCTTCCTCTCAAAGTTATTAGTTATTATGTTTTTTTACTTGAGATTTATTGTATTTATTGACGGTCATGGATGTAATCTAATTCAACAATACATAACTGTAATCCCAAAGTAAATTATTCGGTTTGTGGCTCACACGCACAAATTGGAATTAAATCAAATTTCAGAGCACAATATTGAATGGAGAAGTATTTATTAACTGATTGTTCATTCAGATGAACAAGGTCTGTAAGAAGTAGGGCGAAAGGAAATTGAAAAATATCTGTCTTTTCAGATCTGTTCACTAAAATTGACTAAATCATTTTAAAGCAACGCTTCTCTCAGTGGCGTAACTATACAATCTGAAGCCCGTGGCAAATTCATTGGATGGGGCCCCGCCAGTAAAAATCATCACATCATAATTGAATTTTAATAAATAACTTAAGAAGTTACCCAACAGTATTACTAATATTGGGTGCATTTTTGTTAAATATCTAAGAAATTTTATTTTCAAAGGATAGTGTGTTAATATCTAACTTTCATAATTAACTTTACTTTGCCTCTAATTGCAGGTTCGATAAAACAAAAACTACGAAAATTCAAAGATACAATTGACCAATCGTCATAACAATCAAACGAAGAATGTGTAGTATAGCCCTCCGTACTTAAAAAATTGAAATCCGGGATTCCCAACCATGCGTTGCTTATCCACCAGCGCCACGAAAAAAGTACTTTCTTGCTTAACAAAATGCGGGAATACCCCGAGCGTCACTAGCTCGCCCGTGCCACCAAAGTACCGCGACAAAAAATTAAGCAACCAATGGATGCGTTCTTAAATTCTTAAATTGATCAGCATGCTTTTCTTATGAATGCGTTTAAATCTTAATAATTTATTTGAATTTATACATGATCTTCAGTTGTGTCCAACCGTAATTGATTTTATGTAGGTACTTACATAAAATTTATAATTTTTACTAAATTTTGTTAAAAATGTTAGGTTACTTTTGAGCTCGAGGCCTCTCAGGCTGGGGCCCAGGCCTACGCGGGGCCCGTGGCATTTTGCCAACCCTGTCATCCTATAGTTACGCCACTGGCTTCTTTTCTGAATGATAGTCACACACAGATGGATCGTCTTAAACCATAGTGAACTAACTCACTTTTTGCAGTTTCTGAGTTAGAGCTTGAAATGTGGGCTCCAAATCACAATCTAGCTCTTCCAGAGAGAACCAATCAGAGAAATACTTTCTTAGCCAATCGTAGACAGTTTTTCTCTGATTGGTTCTTCTTTTTGACGGAGCTAGATTATGATTTGGAGCCCTCATTTCAAGCACTAACTCAAAAATTGCAAAGTGAGTTAGTTCACTATGGTTTAAGACGATCCAGATATAAAACTAAATTTCTTCAATTCTGCGACATCAACTAAAGATACTTTAATAGTTCCTACACAACTGCTGACCCTGTACAATCGCCAGTGCACCCCACTGTTGAATTTTGCTGGAACCTCTGGTGTAGAGCCTCAAAATACTTGAAAACGTGCATCGACTCCGTGCAGAAACGGGCGGTCCGTTTGATAGATTCCCCTAGTTTGCAACCTTTAGTGTACAGGCGTCAAGTGGGGAATGCTGACCTTGTTCTTTATTAATATACTAGTATTTCAATGAAAATTTCGAAAAACTAGCGTCATTGAGTCGAGAAACACGCCATTTACGCGCCCAACATATGTACACGGTTGACATTTATCACATGAGAACGAGTCATTTCTAAGACTCGGCTGTTGACAGATTCACTTGTCACTCGACTGTCCTTGCTACCGGCTATACACCTTCCCATATAAGGAATTAAATAAAAATCTATTTTAACAAAATTATACCGACATTTTTTTCAAGAGATTGGTACATCAGCGTTACACGACAAAAATCAGTTAGCGTAGGTCATGTCTTAAACCTAAACCAGAAATACCACCAGATTAAGAGATAATTATGTCATTATTTCTAGTTAAACCTGATTTAGAACCTTTGTAATATGTTTCTAGCCGATGGACACATGGAACAAATAGAATGCCGTACGCCGAAGGTTCCATCTTGTAACTTAATTCAAGAGATGAAAGCCTCTCGAGCGTTAAGTCTCGCAATTAGCATAATTGAAAGTTGATGGGAGATTAGCTTTGTTTTGGTTTTAAATTAAAATATGCTTAACTTAACTAGATTTACTTTCAGTTACTTTTGAAGATGAAGGTTTGGTTGAGATAAATGTATACAGACAAACTTTAAGAAACATGATTATTATTTTATAAATTTTAATTACATTTATTTTTTACGAGATATTTCATTTAAAAGCATTCTAAAAGCATCATATATAGTGTATTATAGATATAAAAATATTTATTTAATGCTTCGTATAAAATGTTAAGCTTAAGTTTTTTTTAATGTTTAATTTTTATTACTTGGATATTAAGAGGAAATCTGTTCGCCGAGAAATTTGAGCAATAGATATTTTACCAACCTATTGCTGTACTGGTTTTGTAATTCCTCATTTTCTCCCCCAAAACTGGACCGATTTTTAAGTTCTTTTACTAACTGTATTAGAAAAAAATGCTCTATGTCTGTACAATATTGTTCGTGTACAACCTTGCGTACCAAATAAAAATTGTTTTTTTTTACAATAACTCCACACAGGATGCCCTGAGGAAAACGATTTCCCTTGGGGGCCTGTCATCTTTGGGGATGCTGTGTGGAGGGTCCTTTTTGAGAAAGGAAGGAGAGGAAGAGTGACGGACGTATGAATCCATCCCTCCCACTGCAGTACAAGGCGATGGGTCGAGAGAGTCCGGCTGGAGGGGTAAAATGCCTCTACCAACCATTCTCTCCCGATCTGGCCTGCCAAGCAGGGGGTGGGCCAGATCGGAATACAAACCTCACCCCTTGAACCCGGGCGTCCCTGCTGAGTCACACATATCGAACCACTTGGGGTAACCTATGGCAGGGATGTTGGTTATCCAATAAATTGTTCAGCGGTACCCATACCCGCCTCCCATATTGTAAATGTTGATGCTTATATCGAAAAAAAAATTAATTGAAAAAAAAATTCAATAAATAAAACGTGATATTGATGTAAATTGCCGCGAATAATAATATGCATAGTTGCCATAGTTATGTTATGTGTACTATTATTATATTTATCCTGTTATACTTAACTGTGACTAAATGTTAAATATGTACACATAAACATAAATTATATAATATATTACTTCTTAATTATATATTACTTCTTACACCTACAAACACACTCATACACGCACACACACTTTACATTACGCATTTCACCCGGTAATTACTCAATGAACCTGCCACTGTAATGTTATTTCCTACCACAAATAATAAATTACAAGGAAACGTTATTGGTACCCACTAGGAAATATTACTCACTAATAATAATAATTTGTAGAGCACCGTCTTTGTAAAAAAGCACCTCAAGGGCGCTTTACAATTTTTTATAAATTCTCAGGTTCTGTCTTTTTTTATTATTTAGAAAAAGATACAGAAAACATACTAAGATGGTAGGTCACTTCTGATAAACACACTTTTATTAAAAAGTTTATGATTTTAGAAGATAGGTACGACTTTACACAAGAGACACTCTATGTTTTACATTGGACATTGCATGATTTAACATTTGTTCCTCCATTATTGTTGATATTGCATTTATGAGAAGATTAGTGGCAATAGTATTTAAAAGTATTAGTGGCAAAAGTATTTAAAAGTTTTAGTGGCAAACGTATTTAAAAATATTGGTGGCAAAAGTATCTAAAAGTATTAGTGGCAAAAGTTTTTAAAAGTATTGGTGGCAAAAGTATTTAAAAGTATTAGTTGCAAAAGTTTTTAAAAGTATTGGTTGCAAAAGTATGTAACTTATCAGGGGCAAAAGCATGTAAAAGTAATAGTGGCAAAAGTATTCAAAAGTATTAGTGGCAAAAGTATGTAACGTATCAGGGGCAAAGGCATGTAAAAGTATGTGGCAAAAGTATTCAAAAGTGTTAGTGGCAAAAGTATTTAAAAGTATTAATGGCTAAAGTATTTATTTAAAAGTATTGGTGGCAATATTATTTAAAAGTATTAGTTACAAAAGTATTATTGGCAAAAGAATTAAATATGTAAATATTTAATATCACTTCCATTGTAATCTGCGTACTGTTTTTTTTTTTTTAATTTTAAAATTTAACTCAACGCAGGAGGCCCTCAGGAAAATAATTTCCCTCAGGGCCCAGTCATCTTTAGGGATGCTGTGGGGGCCTTTTTGATGAGAGGAACAAGTTAACGAGCTAATGTTGCAGGTGTGAGAAAATACAGAGACCGGCAAATCGTTCCACACAGAGCCGTTGAACTCAAGAACGAATCTTAGAAAAGACCCATTCTAATGTAACAAATGTCAACTCTGTACAAATAATGTTGAGCAAATTTCAACTGTTTACAAATAATGTTGAGTAAATTTCAACTGTTTACAAATGTTTGTTTCTATAATAAAAATAAGATGGGGAGATATTAAATAATAAATAAATCGGATGAAGTGGTTACGTTTGGTTAGTACTTAATTCATAGTTATTTTTCTATTCCATGTTGTTTGAATATCAATATTGAGTTTCAAAAGTGGTAATTTTAATTTTAAAATTTTTTTAAACTTGTTTCTTTAAAGTTGTCCACAAGTACGCCGGTGAGAATGCGTAATAATTAATGGCTTGCGTTAGAGCGGAGTTATTAGACGAAATCTATCTATAATAATAATTATCACATTTGCGTGCGTTGCGGAACAAGGAAGTTGGCGACTTCCTGTAGGGTGGTTACAGCAAAACCATCTCAAACCAGGCCAGGATACTGAATCAAGATGGACTGCTATTTAAATTATTATTTGTGATACATTTACGTATACGAGAATTCATGTTATTGATCTCGTAACTGTGGTGGATGCAACCTATTTGCCTTAAATTTAAAGTTGTTATATTATCTAGAATAGTTAGATAGAATTGTAGGAAAAAAATTGTACCGCACCGTCGAGGGGTAAGGCTCTCGACCAGCTATCCGAAGGTCACGGGTTCAAATCCTGGTGTGCGTAAATAAATTTTATTTGATTGAATTGTGTTATTTTACAATCTAATAATTAAAAAAGAGGGTTCCAGTGTGAAAGATCCTCTCAGTATCGCCCTGGTGTAAGCTACCATTCAGAATTGAAAGGTTGCTTGAAATGGCTTTAGCCGTATTTGGTGACCTGATCTGAAGAATATCCAGGTACATCCCCACTTTCCTCTTCCCCATCTCTTTCTCATACCCAATACCTTCAGCCTCACAACATTCTCCAATTGGGGATACCATTGTCTCACTGGCTCCAGGCGTTTGTAGACCCTTGTGCAGTATTAACATTAAAAAGGGGGGTTCAACCTCTCTCCCCCCCCTTCATCGACCTCAACAAGAGTAGATACTCGCAAATTACATTCCTTGAAAATAGAACAATTTTATTTGTACCGTCTCTTTTAAAAATAAATTTTGATAATTAGAAATAATTTTTTTATATATTTATATAATATTTTTTCCAATAATTTCCCCTTTCTCCCTTGCCTCTCTCCAGGGTCGAATCCCCCCTTAGTGGCAAACCCCCTCTTAGGGTCGAATCCCCCCTCAGGATGTAATTCCCCCTTAGGGACGAATCCCCCCTTGGGGTCGAATCTCCACGAACGCCTTGTTTCCTGACAACCCAACCCGACTTTTTTTGTTTTATCTGGCCCTATCCCATTATTGAGAGATACCCACCTGACCATATTGAATAAATTTAATAACACGTCATTAATACAGACATATGATGGTATGAAATACTGGCCTATTTACGCTCCAGAGCGAATCGAGAGATCATACCTCAAGTCGGCGCTATGGGCCGCTGGGTAGATCTAAAATACTCACACGAGATGAAATATTGACTTTATGATTAATTAAAAAAACACTCGCAGCGAATTAATTGTGTTACCACGAGTTTTTATGAAAGAATTTGTACGTTACAAAACGTTCTTAGAACTTCCAAAAGGTATTTGATCAATTTTTCTATCACATGCCTCAGAAGTAAATCGAGCTCTTTGTTTGACTTTTTCGTCTTCCAAAACAAGCGGTGGATCGCACAGCAATTTTTGAGGTTATTCCTGGAATAAAACATTTGTATTAAATTATTGATATAGAAATTTATTGCGTACAAATTGTTCAGATAAACTTACAATTATTGTGAAATGATTTTAAATGCTGGCAGTAAGGCTTTTAGAAATAGAATGATTGTATTTTTCCAAGGAATTGATGACAATGTTTTCCAAATGATTTGACAAGCAGCACAAGAAGCGAAAACGCTTCTAGTGAAATCATGATACAAAGACAAATTTGTTGTGTAAAAATTAAGATAAAACGCGACACAAACGTTAAATTGAATGTAAAAGAGTCAATAGATGGAAATAAACCAAGATGAATTTAAACATAAAATGACTGGTAGAAAATGAAGTTAAATATTTCAAATAGGACGACACAACACTCAACACATGTATTCTGACGATTTCAGTGGCAGTAAGGTAAACTATTTGGCTTCAGACCCAGAGGTCGCGGTTCAAGACCAGGCGTGAGAAAAATATGAAATTCATGCCATTTACGATTTACTCAATGAAGAAGAAGGTAATTTTATAAATCTAAGCAAAACAAGGCACGACAAATAAAAAAAGGTAACGGTAGCAACTGGTAATCGAATCCAGTATTTCTTTCTTACCGAGACAACGCCTTTAACTACTCGGCCATTAATACTTATGTGTTTTCACGTATTTTTTTCAATTTCATACCACAATCCAAGAGACTTAAATCCTGGGTTCGATTCTCAGTCACGATCGTTATCTTTTTTTTGTGTCTTGATCTGATTTTTCTTTTTTTTTTAGTAAAGATATACTATTTTTATATTAAAAATGTTAGGTATATAAGTAAATATAAAAGAAATTATATTCGTAGACCTCCTCACAAGGAGATCCTGTGCTAAGGGGGTCTGTATTTTGGATAATTTTTCAGAGCCTCCTATAGTTTAACTTCATGGTTTGGGTAAGGTTTTCCATAAACTTCTACGACGATTTTTTCAGTAAGTTCATTTTCCGTTTCATGTTTCTTTTAGATCTTTTAAGGCCCAGTTGTTTCGCAGAAATTTAAATGGCTATTCAGCGCCATTTTATTTTTTTTGCAATTGAAAAGTCCCCGCTAAACGCCAATTGTAGGTGCATTTCTGCTTTCCATCAAATTGTAATAAACTGACAAGCTGAAAAAAGTTCGTTATTGTAGGGAAAGTTCTATTTAAAATACCTTATATCTATACTAATAGAACAACGAGGTTCCATTTGCGATTTAAGAGTAAATTAGTTACATTGCAAAATTTTATCGGTAATTTCATGCTATCTGCTGTAGATAAAATATTTTTGTAACAACATGGTTCCGTTTGCATTGTGTTCGAGCTCATTCGCTTGGGACAACAAGGTTCCATTTGCAAATTGCATAAACCGGGTAATTAAAAATGACATTTATGAAAAAGTATATACGCAGAACGGATTGTAATTGAATGATCTTTAGTTTTAAGACCACTATACGCAAAATACAAGGCATTTAGCCAAAATAAAAATAAAATAAGAAAGAAACCCGTTGCTCTGGGTTTTAACTGATTTTCAGAGCAACAAGGTTTTATTTATTGTTTGGCTAGATGCCACGTGTTTTTTCGGCTTAGAATTTTCTAAGAACCTTGTTGTTTCAAGGGAACGAGATGTTGCTTTTCTTAGTGTTAGCTTTGCAAGTTCTATCCCGTTGCACTATAAACACTGACAAATGTTTATTTACCAAGTTTATTCACCGAGGAAACCGCAATCAGTCCAATTGGATTAGAAACGCCATACCATCATAGTGCCAGAAGCGCAGAAAATGGTGGGAGATGTTTAATTCTGATGCATAATAATGTATAACAAATGATTGAAGATCGGTATGCCGACGTATAGTTAACCCGTTGTAGGAGCAATTAGCTCGTCACGATGATCCGACAGTTAACGAAGAACCAGGAAAATTACAGTAACGGAAAAGAGATTATCTCGCAATTAAGTTTGGGCTTTGTTACCTGCAGATTGGCAACGATTGTTATGTTCATTAAATACTGGGTTAGGTAAAATTGATTCTTTATGCTTTTAAAAGCAATAAAAGCTTTTGAAAACAATTTTCAATTGTGTATAAAATACAAAAATTATTAACTGTTAAAAACTACGTTGGATGAAACCGATTCTTTCTGCTCTTTACTTCTTTCAAACAATTTTCGTTAATCTATTAAAAAAATCTTCATCTTA
The DNA here is from genome assembly GCA_936435175.1 of Glyphotaelius pellucidus. Lineage (NCBI taxonomy): Eukaryota > Metazoa > Arthropoda > Insecta > Trichoptera > Limnephilidae > Glyphotaelius > Glyphotaelius pellucidus. Next base: position 12,922,199 of record OW386556.1, read on the forward strand.
AAATGAAATCATTTTTTATTATTTCTTTTGAATTTCGCGCCCGGCTGGGCTTTTACATGTAATTTTATTTTTAACGAAGAACATTTAAATGTGCATAACAAAATCAAAAAACAAAAATAACAAAATCAAAATCAAAATCAAAATCAAAATCAAAATCAAAATCAAAATCAAAATCAAAATCAAAATCAAAATCAAAATCAAAATCAAAATCAAAATCAAAATCAAAATCAAAATCAAAATCAAAATCAAAATCAAAATCAAAATCAAAATCAAAATCAAAATCAAAATCAAAATCAAAATCAAAATCAAAATCAAAATCAAAATCAAAATCAAAATCAAAATCAAAATCAAAATCAAAATCAAAATCAAAATCAAAATCAAAATCAAAATCAAAATCAAAAACAAAATCAAAATCAAAATCAAAATCAAAATCAAAATCAAAATCAAAATCAAAATCAAAATCAAAATCAAAATCAAAATCAAAATCAAAATCAAAATCAAAATCAAAATCAAAATCAAAATCAAAATCAAAATCAAAATCAAAATCAAAATCAAAATCAAAATCAAAATCAAAATCAAAATCAAAATCAAAATCAAAATCAAAATCAAAATCAAAATCAAAATCAAAATCAAAATCAAAATCAAAATCAAAATCAAAATCAAAATCAAAATCAAAATCAAAATCAAAATCAAAATCAAAATCATAACAAAATCTAAAACAAAAACACAGTCAAAAACGAATTGAAACAACAACAAAATACTCCACTATGCAAGATGGAAAAAACTGTAGACTGGGAAAAATAAGTCGAAGTAGGTCGAAGTATGTGAAATAAGTCGAAGTAGAGCTATAGAGTTGGTTTAATTAAATTTGTTGTTCTTCTTTCTGATATAAATTCTACTATGACTTGTTTATGTTTAGTGAATAATGTGTTAAATATGTCAACAACATCTTTTACCCAAATTTTGTATACGGCGATAGGGGGTATACAATTGTGATTCTGTGTTGGAGTTGTCACAGTAGAACGGTAGATATTGCCTCGATGTTGTTTTGCAAGGTATATGGAATAAATTAAGTAAATAATTCAGGGCCGTCAATGATTGATTTTATGTAAACATGTTAGGTCGTATACTATTCTACGTTCGGATAATTTTAATAAATTGTTGACATAGTTGATACATTCCCTTGTAATATCCATTCTGAAATTAATAAATCTTAAGAATTTGTTTTGAATTCTTTCCATCGTGAGTGAATGACATAGCAGGTGCCCACACTGTCGAATTGTATTCGATTTGACTCCTAACCAATGACATGTACAAATTTTTAAAGGTTTGAATATTTTTTAATTGGCTGCAAATACTTATTACAAAACCCAACATTTTCAAAGCTTTATTTGATGTAATTTCAATATGGTTTATAAATTTCAGTTTTTGATCAAAGTTTACACCTAAATCATTCACCTCGTTTACAGCTGTTGGCACTACATCATTAATGGAGTGCTCATAAACTATTGGATTTTTTATTATATGAAATCTCATAATTAGACATTTACTTAAATTTAGTCGTAGATAGTTCTCTTGGCACCAACCAAAAAGTTTAACAAGTTATTTGACAATGTTTGATAGTCATTAATATTTCTTATTGCTTTATATATTTTCATATCGTCCGCAAACAACATTTTGAAACTATTTTATCGTTTTTCTGAACTGTTCCAATTTTGAAAATTCCACTTTTCTAAATTCAAATCAAATCCTAATTTACTGTGGCAGAATTTTTCTGGGTTACAGAGTCCATGACCACGGCCTCTGTGGTCGAAGGATAAGGCTTTTGACTCACAATCCAAAGGTCGCGGGATTGAATCCCGAAGTGCTCAAATAAAATTTATTAATTAATTTGTTTTAATTCAAAATTAATTCATTTAAAATAATATATAGTATATTTGCGGCACGTTCCAGAGTGGAAGATACTGTCAGTATCGCCCTGATGTAAGACCACAACTCAGAATTGAAACGTTGCTTGAAATGGCTTTAGTCGTGTTTGGTGACCAGATCTGAATAGCCAGGTATTTCCCCACCTTCCTCTACCCCATCTCCTCCCCCCCCCCCCCCCCCCCTCCCACCATTACCTTCAGCCTCACAACATACCCATATGGGGATGCCATAGTCTCACTGGCTCCAGATGGAGCAGCCGCAACTCTTGTGAAGTATACACAGAAAAAAAAGAGTCTCAATTAAATTTTGAATTTTTATTAATAACAACATCATAGGGTAAATCATACAAAAATTTTAACGTGCAAGTAATTTCCTTTTGTTTATGCAACCAGTTTATGATCGGTTCCTCGAACAAGTTATATACGACTTGTTTAGTAATTGCACCGCAGAGTTCCAAGATTGCAGGCATTGACCACAGGCCAATGCATTTTTACTAATTAAGTACCTACCACATTGTTAGAACCTCAGATCACGTAACTTTTAGCGGTTTTATGCAATCTTATAACGCAATTTACTTACATCGTATACCATGAAAAAGGTTCACCAAGAACCCATAATCGATCGCACGGTGTCCCTCATTTCATAATTTTTTGTTTAAATTCAAACCCATAAATCAATTAATAAAACCAAAACCTGGATTTTATTCAGAGAAGCGCAATTAGGTTGTCTCCTATAACGAAATTTTGTGCTTAATTTTTTTTACAAATGAATTGTACTAATTAAGGAGGAAAAAAACAAAAGCTTTCGTCTAACTATGCCAGTGCCATTTCACTACTCTTTAAAATGAATCTTTTTCACACCATCTTTATCTTTTTTTTTATATGAATACCGCACAAGAGTCCCAACTGCTCCCGTCTGGAGCCAGTGAGACTGTGGTATCCCCAATTAGGGTATGTTGTGAGGCTGAAGGTAGTGGGGAGGGGAAGTAGATGGGGAAGAGGAAGGTGGGAATTCAGATCTGGTCACCAAAGACGGCTAAAGCCATTTCAAGCAACGTTTCAATTCTGAATGGTGGTCTTATACCAGGGCGGTACTGCGAGTATCTTCCATTCTGGAAATGAATAAATTGTGAAATAACACAAATTGATCAAATAAAATTTATTTGCCATGCCGGGATTCAATCCCGCCACCTTCGGAATGCGAGTCAAGAGCCTTACCGCTGGACTACGCCGGCCATCTGCCTCAAGGTCACCCCAAGTTAGGCTTAGCAGCAGTGCCCGGGCTCATGAGGTGAGGTTTGTCCGGACTTTGGCGATGGATACTTTTTCCCACCTTCTGCGTGGCGGGCCGGATCAGGAGGGACGGTTGAGGGAGACCTTCTGGCCTCTAGACCCAACGCTTTGCGCCGCAGTGGGAGAGATGGATTTATAAATTCGTTAATCCTGAACACATTGCTACCAGATTCCTACCAACCCCTCATATCTTTTTTCTTTCACAGAACTTCCTCTCCCTACTCACAGCATCCCAAAAAGACCCTCCACACAGCATTAAAGATGTCGTAGGCCCTCGAGGATTTTTTCCTCGGGGTCTCCTGTGTGGAGATAGTGTAAAAAAAGAAACAATTATAATTCAGTCGGCGATTTTGTCTACAAACGATCTGACACGACATATTAGGTTCTGTAAGTCGAATCACGTGTAATGTGTAAGGCCTTTTATCCTGACGAACATTTGTTTCGAAACATGTCGATTATTTTGATTAAATAGCGGTTTTAACAAAGTTATTTATTTTAATTAAATTTATTATGGTAATATTGTAAACGTCTTCTCACACATAAAATTCACAGCTAGGAATTCTGATATTTAGCTCGGGTTTAGCTAGCATAGCTCGAGGTATCGCTAAATCAAACAGACTATTCAAATGAAACAGCAAATAGATAGAAATAAGCTTCTTACTGAGAAAGTTAATTAGCAAATGTAATTCCATCACACCTCTTACATCTATCAATATAAATCTAGTCTCACACGTACGCTATACTCTCATAATGTGTTGGTTTGGCCTATTTCACCATATCGCTCGCCATTTGAACTAATATTATATTCCCATTGGAAATATTGATCGTTCTTTTGAAAAATCTCTGAAAAATCGAAATTTGAGTTGAGTCCAGTTATGTGTTAAAGTGTACCCTCTATCTGGTACAATACTCGGATTACTCATAAACACCACCAAATCAATTAGGTATAACGAAGTAAAATCAGTAGGAAATTTTAAAATGTCATATTAATGTACCGGATTGTTATGCTTCGCGGTGATATTTTATAGCATTTTTAAATGTAAAAAATACTCAACCAAATTGATTTTTTTTAAATCTAAAGAAATTGTAAATTTCTAGTAGGTACGGATGAGAGCTATTTTATTATAAATTTTTTTTCTACGTTAATAAATTGAAATTTTAATTGAATGTTGAAAACTTTTCACATTTTTAAAATGGAATTAAGAATTTATGGCATTTTTAATTTTTAAGAGTCCCAACCGCTCCCGTCTGGAGTCAGTGAGACTATGGCATCCCCAATCGGGGTATGTTGTGAGGCTGAAGGTAGTGGGGAGGGGAAGGAGATAGATAAGAGGAAGGTGGGGAAGTACCTGGCTATTCAGATCCTGTCTCCAAACACGGCTAAAGCCATTTCAAGCAACGTTTCAATTCTGAATGGTGGTCTTACACCAGGGCGATACTGAGAGTATCTTCCACTCTGGAACGTGCCGCAAATATAATATATATTATTTTAAATCAATAAATTGTGAAATAACACAAATTAATCAAATAAAATTTACTTGCCATGCTGGGATTTGATCTCGCGACCTTTGGATTGTGAGTCAAGAGCCTTACCGCTGGACTACGCCTGCCGTAATATTATATTATAGAAACGGACTTTACGCTAGTCCGAATCTCCAAAACACTTTCTATTTTAAAAATGATGACGCTTCAACGGCCTCCGTCGTTGAGGGGTAAGGCTCTCGATTAGCAATCCGAAGGTCGTTGGTTCAAATTCCGGCATGGGCAAGTAAATTTTAATTGGTTAATTTGTGTCACAATTCATTAAAAATAATGTAAGGAATATTTGCGAAAAGTTCCAGAGTGGAAGTTACTCTCAGAATCGCCCTGGTGTAAGACCACCGTTCAGAATTGAAACGTTGCTTGAGATGCCTTTAGCCGAGTTAGGTGACCAGATCTGAAAAGACAGGAGCTTCCTCTTCCTCATCTCCTTCCTCTCCCCACTATCAGCCTAACAACATTATTCCCCAATTGGGGGTGACACAGTCTCACTAGCTGGAGGCGGTGGAAAACAGTTGGGAATCTTTTGTGGTATTTACATTTTTTAAACCAAAATTCAAAAAAAATCCAAGTTCCAGAGTTCATTGAACCGGAGTTACGGACAGACAGACGGAGTTACAACCGAAATTAGATTTTTTAATAATAAAATTAATAGTACGATTACGAGTGTGAATGTGTTCTCAGAAGTCAGTGCCGTGGTTTGGTGTGATAAATAACTTTCTACTTCACACACTGTTGGTCACAGCGAAGTCACTAGCCACTCTACATTATAACTATCTACTATATCTGGCTCTGACCATCTCAGTACAGTCAACTTGATAATAGGAACACTCTTTAATTCGCAACGTCATCGACTCAACAATAGAATGATGCATTTGGAGTGATGAACATTGAACAATGACTCAAATAATCGAACAAGGGATTCAATCTGAATCCAGATCTGGATCCAGATCTGAATAGCCAGGTACTTTCCTACCTTCCTCTTCCCTATCTCCTTCCCCTCCCCACTACCTTCAGCCTCACAACATACCCCGATTGGGGATGCCATAGTCTCACTGGCTCCAGACGGGAGCAGTTGAGACTCTTGTGCGGTATTAACTGTAAAAAAAAAAAAAAAATCAAAAAAGGAACTCCGGAGAATGAAAAAATATGGCCATTTAGAGCAACAACTCTGATTCTGAATATATAAGTTTTATTGTTCATTATTACACTTAAAATTTATAAATCGTCATTTAAAAAAGAATAAAACACCCTCACATTAAAACATCCCGTTTGGTTGGTACGACTGAATCTGTCGATTCTGATGTCACAGGTCTCGGAACCAGTCCACAATGTACACATTTTATTCTGTTTTTGTATAGAGTAGTATAGAGATTGAACCGGTGAACCTCAGGTTTCAAAGTTGTAAAAGATTTCATTGTTGTTGTTTCACAATGTTGGTGGAATTGAAACTTTATTTAGGCCCTCAATAATTAATTCCCGGACGGAAAATTAGGAAATCTGTTGCATTATATGGTACCGATAATCCGGATAATCTTATCATGCCTAGTACGAAAGACTGTAAGTGCAGAACTTTGGTCATATATTGGTCGCTATAAAAAACATTTTTTTCTTATGTAGGTAAGTTTTATTTATTTTTATTTTTTTATTTTATTAATCATTAACGACATTATGGACTTTTACATACAAAATTACATTTTTATGATTTAGTGCATACTATAACAGTGTTTAAATAACAAAGATAACATAAATAGGTTTTACACGTGGTACATAGACATAACAAGGTTTTGAACATAAATTACAAGATATGAAATGAAAAAGTACGAGATGTACTTACAAAAAACTAATACAAATCAGCTTAAAATATTTATACATATTAATAATAATAAGACCTGAAATAAAACAAAGTGTAATGAATAAGAGCTAGTTAGTATTAGGGTATAAACGAACAATTATACCTGCTTATTACTACAAATAGAACAGAAAAAAATATATAATAAAATAAGTATATATTTTACTGGTAAAGTTTGGATGAGAAAAGATTTTATGAAAATTTTATATTTTTGACTGTTTGAGGTTATAATCATATCATATTTGACATTTTTTATTACATAATATCGAATGTATTTTCGAATTGGTTTCAGCATCAAGGGATTTTAATATAGATATTAATAATTACAGTCGTCATGATCAGTGACTTATAAAAACCAGTGCTTGTTTGCACGTAATACGGTGCGTTTTTTTTTTTGTATTAATGTAGATTGTTATAACACTGATAAATTGTTTATCAGATGCGTTCTCGACGTATTTTTGTACTTTGGTGGAATACAATACAGATGACGACGGTCTCATTTTTGAACTGCGCCAGTAATTCGTACTACATTGTGCCCCGGGTTAGTTTCCCATCTTGCCCCGGACAGATTGATAAATTATGGTTATTACGTATTCAAACAAATTCTTCCAAATTGTAAACAAAGCTTAGCTATCCCGTTCCGCTCTGGGTTCTCTACTGCTCTGCTAAATGCATATTTACGTCCATAAATAGTTTAGCTAATATCAAAAGTTGTGGTGAAGATTGTAAAAATTGCGTTGACAATGGTCACACTATATTATTTAATAAATTTTTAGCACGATAGTGAGTTAATATTTTCAACTGTCGTTGGCAGAAGTTTGCTGTAGACTTTCTGCCTTTTACCTGTAGGAGAAGTTCTTAATAAATATCTGGGGATTAATGCTAGAAGTTCTTATGTCAAATTTCTGAATCTCGCAAGGATGAAAATTGTTCACCGATTTTCAAAACAGAGACACGCGTAAATAATTTTTGATGTATGGCGAGTATTCGAATGTTGCTTTCTTCATTATCTCAAAACTTAGTGATTGGAAATGTCTGACTAATCAACTGATTGATTTATATACTAAGTTCTAGCACTGTGGTGTAGTAGGTATATAGTATAGTAGGACTCTTAAACGGGGGCAGCTCGATGCAAAAAGTGGGTTATACTGTGCCAAGTGAATAGGTCAGGAATAGTAAGTAAATTCGAAACAAAGCTTTCTCGATCTCAACAAGGGGTAAAGGTGTTCAAACTATAATTAGAGGGCCACAAAGGTTAATAAGTTTGATTGTGATTTGTCAGCAAAGTACAGACGCCTGACTTATTACTAGAGATCTTCATTTGGAAAAAGTCTTCATTACCTACGATTTTTTGTTTGTTGTTGAATATTTCTTGTCCATTGAAGTCTATCTAATCCATTATTCATGTTTTGAATCAATTGCACACGAAAGCTGATAACATCCATAATGACTTTTAACGACCTTCTTGAGTGGAGGGAGCATTTCCTTAAGGGTCTACTATTCGTATTTCGACCGATTTCTTACATTTCTCCCTTAAACATTTGAAGTTTTTAAGCTCGTAAAAAAATATATGTTATTTTTGAAGATAATATCTAGATACGTTCCACGCCGAAACGCAAATTATATGAAATTCCCTCGATAGAAAAAAATCGCAAAGTATGCTCCGAAAATTATTTTAAACAAGTTTTTATTTTTATTTTACAAGTTATATTTGTGAAAAAATTCACAATGTTTCTTTAAATAATACTTAAGATACGTTCCACGAGATTTTTGCTCTATTTTAAACGAGTCATGTTTTATTAAGCTTTTTCACAATTTTCGCTGCTATTTTACAAATTAAAATATTAGCGCTCTCTGTCCAACATTCGTAATTACATATCTCTCCATCTTCTTCTTTTTCAGCGCCGTGCGTTTCAAGAGCGCCGCCTTAAAAGCACCAGATATATCGATAACTAAGCATAATTGATTCGACAAAATTAGCCGACCATAATTTTATCAATATCGCTAGCACACCCGGGCCTATGTGCTGCTAGGCCCTGCGGGTGGCTTTTGGTTCGTCTTCGCCCAGTTAGTGTTGGTGAACATTTTATAAATCCAATAGGAACAGGTTTCAAAAACAGCCCGTTCCTTGGATCCACTGTCGTCCAGTGATAGCTAGTCACCGGGGCAGGTAATGACGTCATATGTAATATACAGTTGCTTGATACTATTATTTCACAACTGAGTATAAACGTCAATCTTTCCATATCCGGAGAGATACTTCAAATTAACAAATTCGTAGCACTTATACCTGCCACGGGCACGTCTCTAAGCAACCTGCTAAAGGAAGTGGTGACATCTTTTGACGAATTCTTGAACTCGAAACTAAATTACAACGGTAGCTTTGATTTGAACTCCACGTACACAGATGTTTATGCGACAAGCACGCATTCGAAGCAGGGTTCTGAAATTCAACTACTATTCGATACATCGATATTTGCATCATTCGCCCTACGACGGCAACACTGATACATTCTTTCATTGGTTTTTAATTTAGAAACGTTGAATTCAAATTATTTCGTTTTGCAAAACTGATTTAAGTAATTGTTTATGGCATTTTTCATTGTTCTTTAAGCAATAGCTGGGAACCTGAATATTTCGCGTTAATTTTTGTGAAATTTGCGAATTTTTTATATTTTTCAGCAAAAGCAGAGGTATTTTGCAACAAAAAATAGCAAAACGCCGATTTTTCAAATGACATAACCGAAAAATTAATTGCGGTATAGTAGTCCCAGCAAGAAAGGTCGTACGGAACGTCTACGTTATTGTATGTGTGAAGGAAGTTCGATTTGATGTTGAAAACGGTGACCGGACAACTCAGAATGAAACCAACACAGAACCACCTCATAAAAGTCATTAAAAGGGATGCAAAAAATAGTTAAAGCAAGTTTAAGTAAGGTTAGGTTTATGGGATTTTTAATGACTTTTCAAAGAGGTGTTGAGCTGACTTTATTCTCAGTTGGCATGGAACCCTGAAACCAATAGACAAAGAAATATTTATAAAGTAAAATATAGAGTAAAATACTTTCGTAGTTTAAAAAGCAGCAAAACCCGTGAAAAATACAAAAAATTTGCGTTATTTTCCGAAAATTGCAATTTTCGCGTTATTCTCGTGAAAATCGGGGAATTCGCGTTTATCGAGTAGAAATTATCATTTTTTTTACATTTACATCCAGGAGGCCCCGAAGAAAATAATTTCCCTCAGGCCCTATGTCATCTTTGGGGATGCTGTGTGGAGGTTATTTTTAGGGAAAGAAAGACGTTCTGGAAAGCAAAAAGGTGTGAGGAGTAGGAATCTGTGGTCTGTGTGTCCAGGAGTGACGGACGTATGGATCCATCCCGATTCATGAGGTGCGAGAATCGAGGGATTTTGGCTGGATAGATCAAAAGATCTCCCTCTACCAGTATCTCCCGATCCAGCACGCTGTAGGTGGGCAAATGCATCCGCCGCCTAGACAAACCTCACCAAGTCGGACACCACTGCTAAGTCACTCGTATGACCTATGGCAGGGGTGTTGGTTATCCAATAAATGATTTCCTGTATTAATTGTATTATATCCTACAGATAAAATTTAACAATTCCCGAAGATAAAACAATGAATAAAATTGGGAATCTTTTTATAAGAATTTAACGGGGATAAATCGTTTTTATTCCAACTTATTAAAAACACCAACAAACGCATTGAGGTCACCATAAGGAGAAATATCTAAAAATTCTCTACATATTGTTGTCTTCTTTTACCCAGAACTTTTAACCCAGAAGTTTAAACGACTTGTATTTACGGTAATCACACCGCAATATTTGGCATTGATGTCACAGGTCCGTCGACCACATCTCCGTTATACCCAAAATACGTGTTTTGCATAGGAATAATCGACGTTTTTCTTCATCTGTGTCACCATTTGCACCCAGCTGAGGTCACGCGTTATGATGTTGGTCCTCATAACGGTTACACGGTCATTATATCATCAAACATAATACCGAATACACATAATCTTGTAAATATTATTTCGTAATTTTTGAAGGTCAGTGTGGAACAAGGTCAGAAATTTTAACCTGCTTGACGCGTATGTATCATATATTAGGGTGACCCGACAGTTGGCCAACCGGAGGTTGTGATCGTACTGTGGTAAATGTGGTGGAACAATAATTGCTTTTTGTTATCTACTTTCTTAGAATAATATCACAATTCTGCCCATTTAAATGTTTTTATAAACAGACTCGCGCATAGATTCCTTATTTATCCAGTTTTGTGTTCTGATTGCAAAAATAAGGCTGATCGAGTAGAGTTTATTTATTTATTTATTTATAAATAAACGCCCTTTTTCGGGGCTTTTACATATATAGCATAGAAAAAACATTTTATTGTACATAACTGAACTGCCTCAATAACAATATTTTAAATTTATTCAAAGATAAATTGAAGATGTCCACTGACTTGGTATAATTGTTTCCCTCCATTAGTATTCTGGGCAAAGAGGAATACATATGATAGTTAGTCCCAGAATTTCTGCACTGAAATAAATCCTGACTTCTAGTATTACGAAGTGGAATTCGGAAGCTTATCAATTCAAGTAATACCGGACTATCAACTTAATCATTTAGAATTTTATATAAAAATACCAAGTCAGTGAAAATTCTTCTGTCTGACAATTTAAGCATATTCATATCGTTTAAAAGTGTGTTGTAGTTTAACATATTTGCTGAAATACCCATTTTAAAATTTAGAAAACGTAAGAATTTGTTTTGTATTCTTTCAACAGCTTGTACGTGCATATTATAATGAGGATTCCAGACAGGAGAATTGTACTCAAGTTGGCTTCTAACATAAGAAAAATATAACATTTTAATACACTTTATATTGTTAAAGTTTCTAGTTAGCCTAGTTATAAACCCCAACATTTTTAAGCCCTTATTACAGATTTCTGTTATGTGGTTAACAAATGAAAGATTTGATTGAAAAGTGAAATTGCAATTGATGTCTGAAGAGCCGCAGACGCCTATGCCATAGTTTTTTATCTTTGATGCATTGGAATGAAAATATGTTTTACACTTTTGTTTTTCGGCGGTCCATCCTCTCTGCACTCCTCTCCGGGAGTTATATTTTGTATAAGTAGGTATAAAATGTTTTCCTTAAACCGACTGTATATTGTATATAAGTATCCCGGGGAGCAATTGTCGAGGGATCAACTGGCATGGAATAATACATTTGATTAAATATATTACTGGCAATACTGGCATGAATAATTGTGAACAAAAAATGAATAAACGTTAAATTAAAGTAAAGGAGTCTATTGATGGAAATTAGTTAAACTATATCATTGAAGAAGAAGATAACACTTATAATCTAAATGAAAATATGAAGGAAAACAAGACACAGAAAAACAGAAAAAAACAATGGTCGCAACTGGGACTCGAACCCAGACCTCTCGTCTAACCGGGACGGCGCGTTTTCCAATTTCGCTATTGCCACCTTCTGTCAAACCGTCATATTTGTCAATCTCATATTTCAAATATTTAGAATCATTAATATTATCTTCAACTAGTTCTTTTTCCATATTATATATATTAAATATAAATAACAGATAGAAAATAATGTTAAATAATTGTTTTTAAATCACATGACATGGAACTATTTTAAATTTTTTAATGAGCATATGTCTTAGAATTTTTACTTTATTGAAAAGGTGTCACGTACATTTATTCTAATGAACTTACCGTATTGAAAAGGTTAAGATATTTGGCAGTAGTATGACATTAGATATGATGTTTTTATTTGCACACCGATCTGAAAACAGCTTTTTGGTCATTTGATTTTCTGGGTCAACGATTTGATTTGAGTGAATTTTTAATGTTTATATTATACAGAATAGATCTGATTCTGAATGATTCATTATGTACGCATCTTTATTTAGGAGAAAATCGGGATATTATTAATCAATAATCAATATTGTCGATTTGTGCAAACGTTTCCAATCTTTCTATGTTTGCTGCAACAACAAATAATGTTTTGTTGGGTGAACTAAAACCACAGAAGGCATAGAAATGCAGTTGATAGAATCTACTAGCTACTAGTGATGTAACGAACAATCGCATTCGCCAATATTCGCATATTTTTGCATATTCACAATCGCATTCGCAAAATTCGGGCGAATGTTTTACGAATATGAACATCAGAAAAAACATAATATTAGGTTAATAAAAAAATCCAATTTTTTATGAGAAAAACTCTCTTTTTATAACTTTTGAAGGTTATTCCCATCAACTTAATATATCATTGAAGAAGAAGATAACACTTATAATCTAAATGAAAATATGAAAGAAAACAAGACACAGAAAAACAGAAAAAAACAATGGTCGCAACTGGGACTCGAACCCGTTTCGTTTTTAATATTAGCACGCTCCCTCCAATATTCGTATTTACACGTCGCCCCTTCTTCTTTTTGATTGCTTACTACCGGGCCTTAATGCTTATTAACCAACGATTATTTATTTAAACGATTATTTTACCACAAAAAAATGCTTTTCAAAGTTCATGGTGCCTAACTAAATAACGGTTTATGGGCGGCCCCGGGACATAAGAAATATATCACCTTAATGATCTGTTCCACCAACTCGTGAATCTACCATACAAGTAAACTTAATATAAGAAACATTTTATTTAAATGCGACAAAATCATTCGCATTAATTCTGCAATAAAAAAACTTGACCACCGAATTATTTTCTAACCGGTTTGCTAGTGTTCGAGTTCTAGCATAAATAAACAAGAAATTTCTCAATCAATTTGGCACTAGAAAATTTTAACTGTTATTATTGCTCGTGACTTTTGACATTATTTAATGCTAGCAATTTACTATTCGGTTCCGCCCACGTTTCGATGCTATATTATCTAGTTATTGTATATTTCTTAAATTTGTATCATTAAACAATTTTTTAATCTTTAAATAAATACATGAAATTGAAATGGTTTGAGAAGGAGAACATATTAAAGTTCGCCTAAAAATGTAATACAGTTATATCTTTTTTTATATTAGCCCCACACAGGAGGCCCTAAGGAAAACAATTTTCCTCGGGGCCTGTATCGTCTTTGGGGATGTTGTGTTGAGGGTCTTTTTAGGGAAATGAAGGAAGAGAAGTTCTGGGAAGGAAAAAGATATAAGGGGTGGTTAGGTTTTTTTATATTAACTCCACGCAGGAAGCCCTGAGGAAAATAATGTCATCTTTAGGGATGCTGTATGGAGGGTCTTTTTAGGAAAGGAAAGAGAGGAAGTTCTGGGAAGGAAAAGGGTTGACTAGGAATCTGGGTGTCAGTGTGACCAGGAGTGACGGACATATGAATCTATCCCTCCCGCTGCGGTGCAAGGCAATGCTCCAAGAGAGTACGGCTGGAGAAGTCAACGGGACTCCCTCAACCATTTTCTCCCGATCCGGCCTGCCATGCAGCTGGTGGGCAGACGCATCCGCCGCCAAGACGCGGACAAACCCCACCCCATGAACCCGAGCACCCCTGCTAAGTAACCAAACGCAGCGAACCACTGGGGTGACCTATGGCAGAGGTGTTGGTTATCCAATAAATGTTCGCTGGGCGGCGGTATCCAAATGCGACTCCCTAATTGAAAATCAAAAATCTCCCAAAAAAAAGGTATCTGGGAATCAACGTGTCGAGAAGTGCCGGACGTATGTATCCATCCTTCCCGCTGCGGTGCAAGATGATGGAAAGAGAGAGTCCAGCTGGAGAGGTAAAAAGGTCTCCCTCAACCAGTCTCTCTCTCCCGAACCCGGGAATCTACGCTAAGTAAACCAAACGTAGCAAATCACTTAGATTAACCTGTGGCAGGCATGTTAGTTATACAATTGGTTCAACAATAGTTCCCGGGGCGGCGATACCCATACCCGCCTCCCATTTAGTTATTTTAATTTTAAATTATCACAAAAAATGCGTTATCTTTCGTAACTTTTTTATCGTTATTAAAGCACTGGAAAATATGTACAATGTTGGGTTGTATATTTTTTTCATCTTTTGTTGCGATATTCTTGAATATGAGTCGTGAAGATCATTTTAGGCAATATTATTGCATTTACCCGACATTAAGGCGTGTTTAGATTTCAATCCAAGTATTGCACGTAGACAATTGGCTTGTTGTTGCATCAAATGATTCTATTAGAGAGAAAGGATCAGAAAATGATACGATTTTGTAGATTAAATATAATTGAAGGAGGGGTGAGCACAATCACTTCAAAGCAGTGGAAGGAAATTATTAAAAACATTGAAGCCAGTTGCTGAAATAAATAATATTATACTTTAAAAACAATAACTGTTTAAATTTATTTTATTTTTTTATTATTGTACAACAGAATTATTCCAATTATTGACAATTTAGTTACCATATCAGCATTTAGGCAGGTGACTCTTCAATAATAGTTTTAAGGCAAAGAGAGAACAGTTACTCACATCCAAATAGTTTTAAGGCATAGAGAGAACAGTTACTCACATCCAAATAGTTTTAAGGCATAGAGAGAACAGTTACTCACATCCAAATAGTTTTAAGGCATAGAGAGAACAGTTACTCACATCCAAATAGTTTGGAAGTTCATTTATCAGCACCACTCCCCTAGTCTTCTATGCTTTGTCAGGACATCTGTTCTGCCGTTCGATTCTTTTAACGAATCATGATATAATAATCGATTCCAGCTGTAGTGGTCTGGTCGATTTAAATCATAGCATCCCAAGAGAAATGGGCTTTCTATGAAAGTGTCCAAATTTTGAAAGACAGAAAAGCAAGACCTGCTTTCCGCTTATTTTCAAGACTCACAGAATCAGTTTCCTCAAGTAAGTCAATATAATGCTTGAACTTGGATAGGTTCCGCGCTTCCGCATAGACATATCTGAGGAATTTCTTCTGGATTTGCTCCAACATATCAATGTGCGGTGTTACGGTGCCCAAACATCGCTCGCGTACTCCAGCTTGCTTCTCAGAATGTTATCGAATAATGCTGCCATAGCTTCTTGGTTATTAAACTGCTTACAAGTCCTGATTAGGAACCCAAGAAGTTTGTAGCAAGTCTGAGTGAGCTGCGATATACGGCCACAGAATGTCAGTTCGGAATCAAAGATGACACCGAGGTACGTTTACGCTTAATGTGTAAATTATCTCAGAACCATGAAGAATAACAGAATTTAAAAAAAAATATATATATGTAAAAAAAATTTAAAACTTAGTTTAAAATTTAAAAAGTCGAGAACTCCCGAGGAAGACATGGAACGATCAAGTGAATCAGATGTCAAAAGTCAGAATAATAGAAGATTATGTATGAGAGATGTATGAATGTGAACGAGGCAAAGAGTGTGTGCCAAGACTGACTTGTTTGGTAGTCCTAATGAAGCGCATATTTTCATTTTATTGTATTTAACTTTTAAGTGTTGCATTTGTCAATAGGCCGTATAGGCCGCGGAAGCCTACAATTGAGTGATTACGTAGATGGCAACTTCTAAGAAGGAGGAAGGGGCGGCGCAAATGAAGTGGCCTATACCTATTAAAAATAAAAATACATCACTGTAAAAATGTGGACTTGTACACAAACAGATTGTTTTCGTGAATATCTTTTCAATTCCGACTTACTATTGTTTTGATTATTATTTATCTAAAGTCAGTGTACTCTTGCAGTTGTGAGATTTGCAATTCTTTGATTTTCGCAACCACTTAATAAAATAAAAAACATTATTCCGCTTTTCAACATCGCTATCGTTATTATCATAATTGTTACATATCGTTAAAAAGTGAATGTGATTCTGGTAGGAATAATGCCACCGACCACAGAGTTAAATATCAACAGTTAGCTCCGTCGGGATTTACGATAAAGTGGATGATAAACCATAGATGTAGCATTCAACATTCGGTATATTACAAGATCATAAACCATAAACTTTTCATTTTAATTATTTATTACAAATACAGGTTGTTGAGGGACGTTCTTGGCGTATTTTAACCCGTAATTCCTGACTTTATTTGGAGTAAAAAATGTTAAAGAAATATTTGTCACAAACATTATTCATGTTTTTTTGCCAATGAAACATTAAAAAAATCAGGACCTAGATATTGGAGAGGTAGGGTCGGAGTGTGGAGTTGAGCGGTTACTCGGCTAAGTGCCCAGTGATGGATGACATGTTTTTTTTTGTTTGGTTTGAAGAAGAATTTCATTAAAATTTTTACTCCAAAAATGTCAGCAATCACTTTGTAAGTCCCTTAACATCTTGTATATTATATCAGAGGCACTGCAAGAAAAATAAAACAAAAAGGGCACCGGAGACGAAAATTTCATTTACATTTTTTTCTCCAAATAATTTCAGGAATCACTGATCAAAATAGATCAAATACGTCCCTTAACATCCTATCCCGTTTAAACACAGGAGACCAAATTTGTCCCAACTCACATAGGTCTCATATAATGGCTGTAACTCCCTTACTATCATAGTGAGAAATATGATATAAACGGTTTTAGAAAGGCAAAATACTACGCTTTGTATTCAAATCTAGAAAATAGCCGAAAATAGTAACATGTGCACCTTTATAAAACTAAAGTTTTGATTCGCAATTTGAAAAAAAAATTGAAACCGTGTTTACAAAAAATTCAAAGGAAAAAATCGGTTAAAGCAGTTAAATTGGAATTAATTATATTATATTTATTATATGATATTAAAGCGGTTTATCGATAGGAAACAAAAATTCCTGGTATTATCACACAAACTCTTCCGCTTGGTGTCACGCCAAATAATATACTGGTAGGATTTAAATCAAGTGGAATTTTTCCGTTTAATAGGGATGTAAGATGAAGACCATCGGAAGTTATAAATCGTGCTGAGGTGCCTTTGACAGACTCCTCCGCTGCTGATCTCACAAGAACGCCATTGCAAGACATAACGAATGCAAACATTCAAGAAAATTTATTGGACCCTCAACCATCAACTAGCAGAACTATTAAACCTGTGTGTCAGAAAACACCAGAACAAACCCTGCCATTACCCAAAGCTTTTATAAATAAAAAAAATAGAATTAGAAGACAAACTGAGAAAGGCAAAGAAAGGGGAAAAAAGTATAAATACAGAACTAACTAAAACAACAAGCACCCAATAAAAAAAGGCGGTGACAAAAGCAGAACAACATTAAAAAAAATCAGACGTAAAAAAACTAATTTTGATATCCACATCATCATGCAAAGCTGAAGAGGAGCCAGCACTTATGGAAACTGACAACGGCGACGCAAAGGAAGAAGAGCAATGTATATATAGTCGTAACCCCTATTCTAATAATTGTTCTGGTGGAAGGTGGGTGAGGTGCATAAAAAGTCATAGATGGTGTAATGAATTATGTGCCAGAGCGGACGAATACATTTCTGACTTCATCTGCGACTTTTGCTCGACTGATTGAGATTGATTTGAATTGTTTTTATTTATATTTATTACATTGGAGGTATACTGCAACCACTTTTATTTAACTGACGATAATATATTATCAGGACTATTGTTTTTACCAATTTTATTACGTACCTACCTACTTCTTTTACTTAATTATTTGTTCGTCACAACCTGTCCCCTGTCACAACTAACCCCAAGGGTGGGGCAGGTTGTGACAATTCCCATATTTAGTAAAATAAAATTACGTCGCTTTATTCCTATGTTAACAAGGTTAATAATACCAAAATAATGTAGCCTAATATTTATTTGTTTCCATTAAAATGGTACGTACCGTAGTCCCACCTCGTAATAATAAGTACGAACTTCTTTTGTGTACTCTCATTTTTGTATTCGTTAAGCCATATCTCATGTATGGTATATCTGCATTTTATTACCACGTATATACCATTTCGTATGGTTATATCTATCAGTATAGGCGAATAAAGCCATTAATTATCATGGTTAACAGTTAGAAAACGTTTTGAAATCGATAATAATCGATAGATACTCTTAATCGATGTCTAAGACCAACTCTCGATTTCATAAGCGGATATTAAAATTACAGTGGTAGAATTACAATCCAAATTACAGCACTCGAGGTGTTTTAACTGGTGATTAAATATGATCATGAAATTTGTCACGATGGATTTGGTCGTGAGTTTTTGGTAATTATGTGTAATTTCATAAAGAAACGTATTGTAACAACAACGCACTTTTCGATTATGCAACCGATTTATAATGTACTTGCGCCTAATTCTGTTTTTCTAATGTAGCGTACTATGGCTTCAGACCGTATCAATAACTTGAATGTTCATAACTTCAACAAAAACGTCACTAAAAGATCGTAAGGAAATTGAAGACCTTATGAAACTTGCGATTTTATGGAAATAAAAGATTGGAAAGAAATTGACGACCTTATGGAACTTGCGATTCTTTATTTTTTTATATTAGCTACATACGTAAGTAAAAAGCACATCACTAAAGATCGTAACGGGATTGAAGACCTTATGAAACTTGCGATTTTATGGAAATAAAAGATTGTAATAAAATTGACGACCTTATAGAACTTGCGATTCTTTATTTTTTTTAATATTAGCTACATACGTAACAAAAATATCACTAAAAGATCGTAGGAAATTGAAGACCTCATGAAACTTGCGATTTTATGGAGATGAAAGATCGTAAGGAAATTGACGACCTTACGGAACTTGCGATTCTTTATTTTTTTACATTAGCTACACACTGTACAGGAGGCCCTGAGAAATATAATGCTCCTTAGGGCCTATGTGTGTATGGTGCTTTTAGAGAAGGAAGGTGGGGAAGTTCTGCAAAGGAAAAATATTTGAGGGGCTGGTAAGAATCTGCGGGGTCAGTGTGTTCAAGAACGTATGTATCCATCCCTCCCACTGCGATGCAAGGCGATGTTCCGAAAGAATCATGTTGGAGAGGTTAAAAGGTGTCACTCAACCAGTCTTTCCCGAACCGGCCTGTCACGCAGTTGGTAGGCAAATGCATCCACCGCCAAGACCCGTACACACTTCATTCAATGAACCCGGGCACCCCTGCTAAGTCACCAAACGTAGCGAACCACTTGGAGTGACTTATTGCAGAGGTGTTGGTTATCCAATAGATCTTTCGAAAATCTGTTAACTTTAACTCAGGAATTTTCCAAACTTGCTCTTCTCATCTTTTGCCCTCTTCCTTCAGCCTCACAGCATACGCCGATTGGGGATGCCTTAATCCCATTGTACAAAGGCAGTTGGGACGCTGTTGCGGTGTTGATATCAAATGGGGAACCAAGTATACACAAGAAGTATAGTTCTATTTCATGGAGAACTATTTCGTACCAACTTTGCCTCTTTCTCGTCCATTCATATTTCCGCGGGAAGCGGCGTGATGGTTAGTTAGAGTATTTCCATCGTATTTTAAAAGAATGCATTGCATTATCGCTTTCAAACACAACAAGGAGCCATTAAATATTCCTCCAATTTATCTAGAAGGAAATTAATTGCTTGTGGCCTCACAGGTTAAATATCTGGGACATATCCTAACCGAAGACATGAAGGATATAGAGGATATTGAACGACAAAGAAGAGCAATTAACATAAGGGCCAGAATGCTATCAAGGCGGTTCTACCACTGCAGTGACGATGTCAGAAAATTACTCTTCAAGACGTACTGCACTGCCCTAACACATCGGAATTGTGGACGCAATATCCAGCAGCGCAATGGGATAAACTGAGGGTGTGCTACAATAATGCATTCAGGCAACTTATGCAACTACCGAGGTTCTGCAGTGCTTCCACGATGTTCACCGAGGAGAGGGTGCATTCATTCCCAGCCTTACTTCGCCACCGCCTTGCCAGCTTCTGGGGCAGGATACTGAAATCAAACAACATCATTGTCGTGGCTGCATCCGAGTGGCTTAGTTCCCCCCTAAATGAGCGATGGATGCAGACAATGAGGCGACTTCCCTGATGGACGATCCCAAAAATTAATTTTATTTTTTATTTTTTTTTATTCTGTTTAATTTTTGCTTAATTTTATGCTTAATTTTTATAGCATTATTTTATTTTATTTTATTTTATGTTTTTGTTATTTATGTGATGAATCTCGTCTTCATTTTATGTTTTAATTAGGTAGGTACCTAATATGTTATAATATTTTATTTCTTTTTTCTTCTTTTAGATTTTTAATTTACTCTCTTATGTTATTGTATGTAGGTATTTTATAGTTGTTATGAAATATGGCAGACTGGGATTGCACACCTCTCTCAGTCCTGCTGGAATAAAACCTTAAATAAATAAATATTTTTCATCATATTCTAATTGAACCACATCAGCTGAATGATATTTTAATATTCATATATCGATCGTCCAGTTGATTAATCAGACATCTCCAAATATTTAGTTTTGCGATAATGAGGAAAACTGCAAATACTATTTACACGTGTCTGTGTTTTACCTTTTAAAAATTCTATAAAATATCACCGTAAGGCAGAACAGTCCAGTACAGAGGTATCTAAATTTATATGACATTCTGAAATTTCCAACTATTAACCTAGAAAACATCATTCATGTTTATTTCACTACAAGTTTTTCTGCATTATAATTGATTTTGCGGTGCTTATGAGAAATGATATGAGGTGTTTATGAGTAATGTAGACAGACAGACAGTCAGCAACTATCTTTTGTCACGTGTAACAAAATAGTAAAAGCTGGTTCACACACAGCTATCAAATATAAAAGATCATAGCACGCCAAATAACGCTCTCTATACAATCCCTTCAGACCGTTCACACCTAAGCGTTTTTAAGCGCAGATAATCATAGACAATCTTACGACGGGACCGCTCCAGACGCGATATACCAGAAGATAAGTCTCCCCTCTCCGACTAAAACAGGAGAGGGGGTCTTTGTAATTACGGAGCTGCCTAGACCGGTGGATGACAGATGTCAAGTTGAGAGATTTCAGTACAAAAAATGTGCATTTCACATGTGTGCTCCCCAATTCAACTGACACCCCTCTCCTACCTCAGGAAGAAAAATTTGATAGCGTCGTGTGAAAGTACAAAAGATAAGCGCTCGCGATTCAACAGATATCTGCTCGCAGATTTATAGCTCTGTGTGAACCAGCTTTAAAACTTCACCCCATGCACTTTTTAATTTGTAATCTTCTCCATGAAATATTTGTGTTTAATCGTTTTACGGAGAACATGACAAAAAATTAAATGTGTTGTTATGATTTTATTTAGCTATTACTTTTAGTTTTAACCTAACCATTTTTGGCGAGTTAATAAATGAATAAGTAAGCAGACCACACATTATTGGGGATACCATAGTTCCATCGGCTTTGTACACTTGAGACACTCACGTGAAAAACTTACTTAAGAGGTTATATACAGTCAGGAGGCTCAAAAAAAGGGATTTTTCAAGAATTTTTCCTGAGAAGACTTTTAAATTTATTAAACAAAAAATTTGTATACATATTATGGTAACTTTTAACACTATTTTTTAAAAAAAATTTATAAAAATAATAATTTTGAAAGCTGCTATAGCTGATCTCCAGAAGCTCATCTCAAAAAATGCATCTTGCGGTGACCATAATATCTCTGCACTGGATAATTTTAAATGAAAAAACCAAACGGATTTCGTTATAATAATGAATATTATTAATCGAAGGACAGAGCAAAATAATTTTTTTTGACAAAATGGCGGTTTCTCAAAAAAAAAACGATTTTTTACCAAAATTTTGGCCGTATATTGTTTATAAAAAAAATATGTATTTATCGGTGAGAACATGCCTTCGAATAATAACTGTGAAATAAACTTAAGAAGCTTGTGTTAAAATTTGAGACTGATCGGTTAAGCCGTTTCCGAGTAATCTTGGTCGCCGACTTCAAAACACAGTTTTGAGAAAACCAAACGGAATAGAATACCAAACGTCAATACGTCAATACGAACTCTCATCAACAGAGATAAAAAAAGTAAAATAAATCTAATTAGAAGCCATATTGGAATAGTAAAGAGTGCAGAAAATATCTAACAAACTACCACGCGTAACTACGTGTATTTTTTGTATAAATAAAAAGTGATTCGTTACCCAAATTCATAATCTCATACTTGATAATCTCACTAAGTGAATACAGTGACTAATAAAAAGTAACTATTAACAAATCACTATAATTACTGTGGCTGTGTAAATCTAAAAACACATACAAAATTTAAACAAATCCCAAAAATCAGTGATTCTAGACTTATTGTGCTAAAAACCAATTAAATAAGTGAAAAAATACATACATTCCAGTGATATTGAGATCGATACAACATAATTCATAATCACATATTCACATCAACAGAACACAACAGTTTATATTGCGAATAAAAGGCAGTATCGATACCTAGCGAAATAGCCCAGTGGTCATCGTATTTGACTGTGGCTCTGCCGACCTCAGTTCAAAACCGAGTGAATCCGAACAATTTTGTTATTTTCTTCTTTTATTATTATAATAGGAATTTAATCCTTTTATTAATATAATTTGAAATAACAATAACACCATCTTTCTACAAAACTTATCACTAAAATAATTCAAAATGAGCAGACAAAGGAAACCAGCGACATCTTGCGACGCAGATGAAAATGACATACCTTCAAACAAGACTGCTCCCAAACAAAGGATCAAGGACACCCCACAGAATACGAATACAAGTGACGTACCTAATTCTAATGAAGAAAGCAACTCCCTCTATGAGCGCCTTACGAAACACTTCGATGCAAAAATTACGGAAATAAAAATAATGTTTACAGATGAAATCAATGAACTAAAGAGAAGCAGTGAATTCATATGCAACCAATACGAAGATCTGCTCACAAGATTTAAAAAAATGGAGGATCTTCACAAAGAGACCAAATACCTACGCGAGGAAAACGAAAATAAAAACATCAGAATCTCTTCTCTAGAATGTCGTCTGGCAGAATTGGAGCAGGAAAAACTTTTTGACAGCATAGAGATGGCGGGAGTAAAGCTGCAGCCGGGAGAACCACCTGTGGAAGCGGTAATTCGGGTCGCCAGCTCCCTGGGAATGCCCCTGCTACAGCAGGATCTGCGAATGGTGACCTCAACACAGGACCGGAGACACAATACCCCGGACAAACTCCGTGCTACTTTCCACAGCCTGAAAACTAGGGATTCCTTTTTAACACTAAAAAACGCGGCCAAAACATTAATTTCAAACTCCCCCATATTCATAAGTGAAGTCCTAACACCGTACTATAGAGAATTACTTTGGAAAACGAAGCAAACAGCAAAAGACAAAAACTTCCAATTCGTATGGTTTAAATCCGGAAAACTGCTAGCCCGGAAAGGGCCGGGGGAAAAAATTATACAAATAAAACACGAAAATGACTTAAAAAAATTATGTAACTAATGAAGGCCACTCAGACCTCGAAACAAAACTATCCGGCTTTATACAACATCATGGCCGATCTACTCTCAATGAACTTAAATAGCTCTCACCATCATCATATAACCAATGACCCAAAACTATGCGATGATATTTTTAACAATCCAGATTCTCTGACACTGATTAACCAAAATATAAGATCACTTAATCGTAACTATGACGAACTTGACATACTCTTACACAACTTTAATACAAACTTCAAAATTATAATCCTAACGGAATGTTGGATATCAACCGCTTTTACAAAAAAACATAAATTAAATTATACTGAGTATCACACACTAAAAAACAAAAATCAAAATGATGGGATTGTTGTATACATACATGATAGTCTTAACGCCTCTGTTTCAGAAATCGACTTGATAAATACTAATTGTCTACAAATAATCATTGACTCAGATACGTGTGTTCTCGCCCTATACAGATCACCATCCACACATAACGTTACACCATTTATAATAGCTTTAGATACTCACCTAAAAAAACTCACTTCATACAAAAACATCATTATAGCTGGTGATCTAAACATAAATATACTTCCTAATGGCCACCCTCAAAATATCGATTACCAACTGATGCTTCTGGAACACGGCATTATTAGCATCATTAACACTCCTACCAGAGTAAGCAAAGACTCAGAATCATGTATAGATCACTTTATGGTAAAATCAAAAAGTCCAATATGTAGTGCAGTATACGAATCCACAATCACAGATCACTACACAATTATGATAGGCCTAACTTTGCTAACTAGAAACTCAACTCTCCAAAACAATACCACAAAAAAAATAATTGATTACGTTAACCTAAAACAATGTTTAGAAATAAAAACGTGGGAACATCTTAGAAATTATAACTCGGCAGAAGAGGCCTGGAATTTCTTTTTAACTTACCTACAAACTCTCATTACCCAAAATACCAAAACGGTATACATACCTATTCCACACCGTAAAGTAAGACTTAAAAAATGGATTACCCAAAGCATCATAAATAGCATTAAAAAAAGGGACAAATTACACAAACAAGTCAAACTGAACCCATATAATACCTCGCTATATTTCTTCTACAAAAGGTACAGAAACATCTGTTCTTTAACAATACGTAAAGCCAAAGAATTATACTATAGAAACAAACTGATAACATCAAACTATGACCCTAAAAGCGTATGGTCAATACTGAGGGAAAGTTCGCATTCACAGAAGAAAAAAGACGATACCATAAAAAATCTACTCATTGATGATAAAGAACTCCACTTTCATGACAACCCTACACGTATCCTTAATTACATCAACAAACACTACACAAATATTGGAGCTAGCCTAGCTGAAAATATCAAAATTACCCAGCCTCCCCAAGATATTCAGGAACCTCAAAACAATACATCTAACGTAAGCAATGAAAATTTTAACAGACACTTCAAATTACAAAATATTACAGAAGAAGATACCAATAAAATAATTCATTCACTAAAGATTAACAATACTGCGGGTCCTGATGGTATAGACTCTAAAACTATCTTAACATTAAGCCAACAACTACTTATACCACTCACATATTTAATTAATCGTAGTCTAAAAGAAGGAATTTTTCCTAGCTTACTAAAAAAAGGCCTTATTATTCCAATTTTCAAATCAGGACAAAAAAATAATGTTAACAACTACAGACCCATTACGCTACTAAATACCATTTCGAAAATCCTGGAAAAAACTATTAAAAAACAGCTCCAACACTATTTAGAAGCAAAACAAATACTCTCGGTAAACCAACATGGCTTCAGGAAAAACAGGAGCACAGAACATGCAATAGCTACCGTAACGGACTTCATTACACATAATCTAGACGCTAAAAAAAAAGTTATCTCTATTTATTTAGATCTATGTAAAGCTTTCGACACAATTTCACATAAAAAACTTTTCAAGAAGTTAAAAAAAATTGGCATTAATGGAGTAGAATTCAATTTAATTAAAAGCTTCATGTCTGACAGAACGCAACAAGTTAAAATTGACAACAAGACAAGTGAACCACTTTCAATTACGTACGGAGTCCCACAGGGGAGTGTACTTGGCCCTTTATTGTTCCTCATTTATATAAATGAACTGTGCGACATTAAAATTGAAGGTAAAATCGTGACCTTCGCTGACGATACAGTTCTTCTCTGTCAAGCAGCCACATGGAAAGATGTATTTATAATAGCCGAAAAAAGTTTATCAATCGTCAAAAAATGGCTAAACAGTAATACTCTTACAGTTAATACAATCAAAACAAAATATATAACTCATAGTATTACACAAAGAGGTCAACCTCCATCAAACATAGGCTTGATTCTACATGACTGTACTTTATCCAACTGCCAGTGCGAACATATAGAAAGGGTAAAACATACAAAATACCTGGGGGTTATTATTGATTCACACTTACGCTGGACTGACCACATTAATTTCATCACAAATAAACTGAAACGAGTAATGCACCTAATAAAGTACGTTAAAAACATCTTCCCACTAATAATACTAAGATCGATCTATTTTGCACTTTGTCAATCCATTGCCACATATGGAATACTAGCTTGGGGAAGTGCTACAAACATAGCAATTGACCCAATTCAAAAAGTACAAAAAGCAATAATTAAACTCATCCTGCAAGTACCATTTCACACAGATTCTAGCGAAATCTACAAAGCATTAGAAGTCATGTCAATAAGACAACTTTATGCCAAATCTGCTATAATATACCTTGTCCAAAACAAACAACACATTCCAATTCAACCAAAAACCATAACAAAAACAAGGTCCTCAACAAATAAAACACTGAACATACCGATAACCCACACCACACATGGACAAAGACACTTTCAGTATTATGCAACCAAACTTTTTAATTGCATGCCCATTACTTTGAAACAAATACTATCTGCAAATACATCTACAAACATTCATAAAAAACATATCACTGACTGGATTAAAAATCAAGATATTAACTTTATACAAAACATTATTATTCCCAACCAAACATAACAAAACTATAAAAAGTATAAAATTAAATAAACCTAAAAATTAAGTAGTTTTTCAAGTATCCAATAACTATACATACACTTACAATTTATATATGTGTGTACATATATATATATGTGTATGTGAATGTGTATGCGGATGTATACGTATGTATGTATATATTCATATGCATGTGTGCAGGTACATGTATTTATATGGATGTGTATGTATGTATGTGTATGTTTATATATATATATACATATATAATTTTTTTTATATTCCTCTAATATATTTAAATACTTTTTTTTTCTCTTCTATATAACCAATGTACAATAACTGTTAAAATTTGAAAAAAAATACATATAAAACTTTATATTACAACACATAAATACTTGTCACACATAAACATAAATAAACACGTAAACACCTCAGCACAGGTTCTCCTAGTGAGGTGTTCACGAAACATACAACAATACCTATACACAGTTTCACCTTCACAAACCTACCTTACACCCAACATAATAAAATTATAAAGGTAAATACTGTAATGTAAAAAAAAATAATAAAAAAAAAAAAAAAGAAAAACGCGTTTAAAGTTTTGCCTCCTACTTTCAAATGCTCTGACATCTCTTTACTTTACATGCGTGCAACTTCGAAAATAATCGCCGGATTGACTTGATTTTTTTTGTATACTTAAATATGCGTACATTACGAAAAAAAATAACAAAAAAAAAAACGATTTCTTGAAAATTCTAACTGTATATGACTCCTTAAAAAACACCTGATAAATGGCAATCTATGTAGGTACTCACTTTATCCATGTAAGAAACACTTGTTTTAATTATCATTGTGTAAATCATTAAAGTAAAACATTTTGAAAGCATTGGTATGGTTTAAAATTTTACACAACGTAAAGGTACCTTCCTAAATGCTTAAATTTCATTTTAAAAACAATTATTTCCGGATTATTGCCTCCGATTCGGGCTGCAGCCTTTTCAACGCATTTCCGGAAAATGCTTCCGATTTCAAAATTCAAATTAGCGTTCGAAATTTTCAATTTAAAACATTACAAACATGCTTTATCCATCAGTGTTTATTTGTTCACTTTTAAATATTAATTTATTACTCTGTGAACACACTACTTTGTTAAGAAATTAAGAGTGCATTTAAAACATTTATAAGCAGGTGTTTTTTTGAATTAATTAAATCGTAATTTCAGTACAGTTCACGCATGTTGCTATTTAGGGCATTTTTAAAGTTGAATAATTGGAACAGTTTTTGGTGAATTAGTAATTCTAATTCAGAAAACAATAACCGAAAACGAAAGGAGAGTAGTTTTGATTTTTAAATTATATTTTACTTATTATTATTATTTATTAATCAAGGTACTTACGTTTTTTGTATAAACCACCTCACCAAGCTAAGTCTGTTCGGAAGTGACAAAAATTTAACTCTTAATATCTTTACCCCTCAGGCCTCGAGTATATTTTTTCAGATGGTCAGATTATTTCTGCCTTCCAATTAAATCCATTTAATGGAATATTTCTGAATGTACCCGAAAACTAAAAACTGTTAAACACTGTGAAAGGTGACCAAATAAGCTTTGCATTTTTTTATTAGAAATAAAAATAGGTATTAAAATTTTGAATGCAACAAAACAAAATTTGAAATGGCCAACCTTGCGTTTTTCTAAATAAAATTACTAATGACGAAAAAAGAAAACACATATAATATATTCTATTAGACCAAAGCAAGACAAGACAGCGCCCTTGAGGTGATTTGGATTGAGAGGTCAAAAGGTCTCCCTCGTCTAGTCTCTCCCGATCCGGTCCGCCACGTAGTGGGTGGGCAAACGCATCTGCTGCCAAAATCTAGGCAAACCTCACCCACGAACCTGGGCACCCTTGCAAAGTCAGCTAACGTAGCGAAACACTTGGGGTGACCTATGGCAGGGTATTATCCATTAAATGATATCCGTGGAGGCAAATTGTATTGTATCCTACAAATATGATCTGACAACGTATCTACAAGTAATTCACTTACAGGTTACAATTTTTTTCACGTAATAATTAGCCAATTATATTTTGCATCAATCACTTTCCACGCAAGTCTAACTCGTTCTCAGATATATCGCATGTACTCCAAACAGCATCCGAATTTATCCATCTGACCGACGAGAAAGTGATGATAGCAGGTTTTTTCAGCCAGGTGAAAAGATTGTAAAGAATGATTCCGATGTGAAAGGTTAAAACTTAGTAATTGAGAATCGTGCGATATAAAAAAGGAGTTTAATATAATATTGTGTTTGGTTAATTGATCGGCGTCAGATACAATTATCATTAGGACTAAAAAAAGCGAAGCATGTAGGGATTGCAATCCGGAAAACTTCACTAAACATTTACCGGGTTCAGTACCAATATACCGGATCCGGCAATGCCAATTTTTGGCAAAATAATCGCGCTGTTGCATGAGTAGGTACTTTAAATGTGTACTTAAAATGATTATTTATAGTAAGTTGATTAATCTAAAGTGTTATAAACTCCTTATTGCGATAATTGCGCCATTCATTAGACAGATTCATCATGATGTCTGTCATAAATATAAGAATTTAACTTGTTATTATGCTCAAATACCTAATTATTGTGATCTCAGTAGATTAAGTAAGGTTGATTATGTTCGGTTTAATAAAATTAAAATTGATCTATCTGCGAAATCTAGGAAGAATGAACCTCCCGTTAGTTAAAATTTAACTAGTTGCCCATACAATGTACTAGATTTTCAATTGTTTGTTCGTTGTCTAATTGAGCCCTTGCTCGGAAGAGTGTTTCCAAGAATGTATCCAACAAAATTCTTGTTGCGAGAGAAATTGAAAAAACTAAAACAGTTATGTTCTATAACATTTAATATACTTTATTTTATTTATTAGTTTTATTTTAGTAAATTGTACATTTAAGTTTACAATTTCCTAATTAATTATAACATTTCATATTTCAAACTATATTTTTTCTTGTTTTATGTATCTCCTACAATACGTTTTGAACTTTTCAATTGGTGCGGCCTTTAAAGTTTCTGGTAGAGTGTTGTATAATTTCATCCCTTTGTATAGTAAACTATTCTGTGTATTCGTTTTGTCCTTTTTTTGTAGCCTGATTTCCTTGCAAGTCCTTGTGTTATGTCCGTGAATGTCCTTGTTGTATATAATTTTGTTTAAGAAGTATTTTGGTAACATGTTGTTCACTATTTTATGAATAAATATCATCGTGTGCAGGGTCAACATCTGTTTCACGGTTAGCCAATTTAGTTCCTTCAACATTTTATTTACTTTTGAGAATCTATTATATTTAATATAAAATACATAAAACATATAATTATTAAGAGATTTAAATTAAAATTCGTCTAGAAATGCATTTAAGTTAGCGTTTATTACTACAATTTATGCTGAATTTGTGGAATAATATTGTACAAAAAATTTCACGCGCAACATTTTTCCACAAAACTGTTTCAACGGCTAAAAGCAGACTTAATAATATTTTTTCTGGACAAATTCTACTTTCTTGCATTCTTCAGCTTCTTGGTCATGAATTAAAGCATGCTCCATGATTTCGATAAATGGCATTATACAACGTTCTCCCACAAACCAAACTTTAAAATGCTGCCACAGGCCTAAAAATTTTTTTACTACCATAATCCCCAACTTAAACGATACATATTAATGCGCTCAACATTATTACATCAAAAACTCAACATTCATAGTTTTTATTAATTGTTTTTATGTTTAATTCGTAGAACTCCACTTATTTATTTTATATTTAATGAAAATTAAATTTGATAGTTTTATTATCAAGTTCTGCAGGTATTTTAGTTTGTATTTTTGTTACAGCTGTTTCGGTTTAAAGACCATTTTCAAATTGTGATACAGACACAGTTTGATAATGGTCTTGTAAACCGAAACAGCTGTAACAGAAATACAAACTAAAATACTTGCAGAACTTGATAATAAAACTATCAAATTTAATTATAATTAAATTTAAAAAAAATTAAATAAAAATCAAATTTTTGTTGGATACAACATTATTCCGGGCAAGGGTTCAAGGGCAAATTTCATGTATATTATAAACTAAATATATAATATACTCACTCGCTTATCTCATAAACAGTCTATTTTGAAACGAAAAGCGAAAATTATTCTAAGCTAAGAACAGCCATGATGGGTGAAAGCAAAATGCAATTACATTTAAAAAAGATAACCATCCGGCTTTGCCCGAGTTTAGACAGTTTATTTTTGATTTTTTTTTTATTTCACGATTGTCTAGGCCTTAGAATTTTCGACATCCAAGGGGTAAAAAGCTCTACAGCCCATGAAAAAAATTGATGTTACGAGCTGAACACGTAAGGAAATGAAGTAAAAAAAGCCTTATAAAGCAAAGGCTCACCGTACGAGAGCTTCCATCACGCATGATTTGATAAGCATAACGTGTTAAACGATTCACAAATTAAAAGTCTCAAATTCAATGGAAGAATTTATTACTGAACTAGAACTTGATGAGATTGGGTCGAGTAACAGAACTTAACCAAAGGGCAATAAAGAATTTATTGTTCGTGCCTCATCCCAAACTCGCTTCAATAATAATGTTCACATAGCTGTATTCCTTTATGAAGGGTCTTTCATTAAACGCTTCCTACCTTTAAATTTAAATAAAACAAAGTGCGTGTGAGATATCATCGAAAATTTTTATTCGTTTGAAAGGATGCCATTATGTACGAAATATAACATTGTTCAAATGCCCGCCGCGGCTTTTCTGGGCGCATTTGAAATGTCCAATTTTCCAAGACTCTGGCGCATAAATCAGGCTGAATTTGACCGATGGCATGGGTTATGTCGGCTTTGAAAGCTGCTGTGGTTTGTGGCTTATTTGCATAGACCTGCGACAGAAGAAACCCCCACAATAAAAAAGTGTAACGGGGTCGAATCGCACGTTCTCGGTGGCCAGTTCACATCACCTCCACGAAAGATTTTATCATTAAACAATTAATTCAATTTTAAACAATTTTATTACGCACTTGCAGTTTGTATGGGGTTAGCAATTGTGTACTATTAAAGTATCTGCGGACCTTTTCAGTAAGCCCAGTTTTTGAGAGGCTAACTTAACTAAAAGAATCTTCAAAAAAGATTCACACTACCTACCCCCCACATATTTTTCTCTTCAGAATTTCCCTCCCTTACTTTACTAAAAAGAATGTCCATACAGCCTCCATCCCTAAGATAACATAGACCTGTGAGGATTTAATTAACCTAATTCTAGCAGTAAGTGATCTTAAAAGAAAAATATTATCAGTAATTAATTACACGTTATGTGGTAGGACACTTTGGATAAAATAAACAATGTCGACAGCAAAGTATATGTAAGTATTGTATTTGTACAATTTTATTCCTGTCGTAATTAAAACACAAAATGAACAATCTGGCTTTCAAAAACAAATCAAAAACTGGATCAAGTCAACAGAAAGAGATTTCATAAAAAAAAACAAATTGGAAAATAAAGAATACCGTTCAAAATCATTACAGAAAATTTGTATCCTGTAGATCTCAGAACACACCTAATACATATACAAACTTATAATACACATACTTTCTATATACAAACTTTTATTAATAACTTTCATAATTTTGGAGACGGGTATGGATACCTCCGACCCGGGAACAATTTAACGGATAACCAACACCCTGCCTTAGGTTAAGTGGTTCGCTATATTGGTGTCTTGGCAGGGGTGCCCGGATTCATGGGGTGAGATTGCCTAGGTCTTGGCAGCTGATGCGTTTGCCCATCTACTGTGCGGCGGCTGGATCGGATGAGGCTGGTTGAGGGAGACCTTTTGATCTCTCCAGCTAGGCTCTATCGACCCATCGGCTTGCACGACAGCGGGAGGAAAGGATTCATACATCCGTCACTCTCCGACACATTGACTCCCAGATTCCTACCCATCCCTCATGGGAGGATGGATATTGGAATGAATGCATATCTTTTTTCTTCCCAGAACTTCCTCTCCTTCCTTTCCTTAAGAAGACCCTTCACACAGCATCCCCAAAGATGACGTGGGCCCTAGGGCAAATTGATATAAAGCTATTGTAAAAAAATTAAAATAAAAAAAATAAAACTTTAAAAAGGTTTTATATTTGGACACACTGTTAAACCCTTTTCGTGCTCCAAATTGATAATTTGTTCTTAAATCCATTGTTATTTCTACTTGTACTCTACATTTGATATTAGTTTATGAAATACACGCAATACATATATAATTATAGCATAATAACATTGCAAGCGTCGTGATGTAAAAGTAAAAATATATTGCACAAACCCTCCTGCAACGCACTCGTTAAAGCCACATTAGGTCATAAACACACAGTTTTTTTATTTTTTTTTTTTTTTTTTTTATTTAATATTTGTATGTTTTTACAATAAGTATACATTTTTTTTTTACATGTTAAACAGAGTTGTAAAATGAACATAACAATAGCATTTCCTCATCATAAAGAGACAAGGCTCTTGTGTTTGGTGAGGGAATTCAAGCTCAAGTATATGTAAAATTTAGTAGAAAATAATGATATTGCATCTAATAACAAAAGATATGTAAGAAAACTCGGGATATAACAATAAATAAATTTCAAGATTTAAATGAAATATTAGCGGTAGAAATGGACTCTTACAGTTGTTTCAGGTGATTTTTCAAATTAATTTGGAATTTATGTATATTTTCGATAATTTTTAGTTCTAAAGGGAGGTTGTTGAAATAATTTATACCTAGATACAGATAGGTATTTTGGATGTGCTTGGTATTAAATTTAGGGATTTTGATATTGTTTTGAAATCTTGCTGATATATTGAATTGTAATTTTTTTAGCTGTATTTCTTTAAAAGTCTGTAGAATTGCATATTTTTTATATATATTGTCTATTGTAGATACTTTGAATATTGAAAAGATTCTTTCAGTAGAGAATGTAGATGGTTTTTTCAAGATAACCTTAATTATCAATCTTTGAACTATTTTCAGAGGATTTAAAATAACATCATAAGTTCCTCCCCACCCTATAATACCGTACTGTAATATAGATTGAACAATTGCGTAGTACACTTTTTTGAGGTTTTCTAGTCTAAGAATATTTCTTATTCTGATAAATATATATATACATTTCCTAATTCTTTTGACAAGTTCACAAATATGTGTTTTCCATTTAAAATGTTGATCTATATATACACCAAGATATTTAATATTTGAAGTTGAATTAAGTGTAGAACATGTTTGATTACAATTAGTTCCACCACATTTACTCTGATGTATTACAATTTTTATTTCTGGATTTGATTTACATTTATTGATAGAGAAAGGGATAAATTTTGTTTTTTCAGTATTTAATGAGAGGAGATTTTTATCGAACCAGTTTTTCAGCGTATTAATATCAATATTCGCTAGATTATTCACAGTATTCCAATCAGCACCTTCAATTACTATGACAGTGTCGTCAGCATAAGATATTATTTTTCCTTTTATTCTTTGTGTGAATATGTCATTTACATAGATGATAAACAGTAACGGTCCCAGGACTGTACCTTGAGGTATGCCAAAGTTACTCGTATCTTGTTGGCTAAGCACATCGTTGATTTTAACGACTTGAGGACGTTCGAAAAGGTAGCTTTTTATCCATTCTAGAGCTGCTCCATCTAATCCAATGTTTCTTAATTTACTTAAAAGTTTGTTATGTGATATGCTGTCAAACGCTTTTTTGAGATCTATGAAAATTCCAAGGCATTTTAGTGATTTATCTAATGAATTGTGAACAAGGCTAGTTAATTTTGCAATTGCATCCTGTGTGCTTCTACATTCCATAAAGCCGAACTGATTTTCATTAATTATTTTATTACATTTTATAAACTGATTTATTCTTTTTTTTACTATCTTTTCAAAAATTTTTGCTATATTCGAAATTACTGATATAGGTCGGTAGTTGCCTACTTCTTCTGGATTACCAGATTTAAATATTGGAGTAATGATAGTTTGTTTGTAAATAGATGGAAACACTCCGCTTTGGAGACTTATATTTATTATATGCATTAATGGTTTAGAAATTTGATTTTTAATATTTTTTAAAATGTTAACTGTAATTCCATCAAATCCTGGGGCAGAACCTCCTTTCATACCGTTTATGATAGATACTATTTCATCCTCTGTTGTGACTTGGAATGTTGCTATTTTATTTTCTGCATCAATATTACAGTCTAAAATTGGGTTGATATTTATGTGATTCGCAAGATTTTTCCCTACGTTTGCAAAAAATGTGTTAAATATATTTGCAGCTTTTGAAGGGTTTTCTTTACAACATATTTTCGAGTTATCATGAGTAATAGCACTGATTTCGTTATTCCTGCATTTTTTCTTATCAATTATTTCATTTATAACCGTCCATACTCTTTTACTATCATTTTCCGCCTGATCAAGCTTCTGTTTATAATAACTTTCTTTTCTGTTTTTTATAATATATGAAAGTTTGTTTTTATATGCTTTAAAACGATTTAGTAAATTTTTATTATTTGGTTGCTGAGTAGTTAGTTTATAAAGGGCTTGTTTATGTCGTACAGATATTATTAAACCATGAGTAATCCACGGTTTTATAGGTTTGTAGTTAGATAGTTTGGATTTGGGAATATTAATATTTTTTGTCGAATCGTTTATGCATTTAGATATTTTTTCTTCAAACAAATTACAGCAGATATTGACATCATTACATTGTAGTAATTTAATCCAGTTTTCTGATTCTAATTTATATTTTAACGTATCCATATTAAGTACTTTTTTGGATGCATTATTTTGTTTAAGTAATGGAAAAGCTGGATTGCATTTATAATGAAATATACATGAATAATGATAAGTGATTGTTGTATGTACGACAGCTGAAGTTATGTTTTCGATGTAAGGAATATTTGTAAATATGTGGTCTATACACGAAGGTCGTTGACCCCGAACGTTTCTTGTATAATAATTTATGCACGATAAATAGTTTAATTCAGCCAGCATATTGAGATAGTTTTCTTTATCCTTACAATAGTAATCGTTTGCAATATTTAAATTCACATCCCCAACAAGTATATTATTTTTATTTCTAAAATTTAATAAAATGTTTTTCAATTCATCTATAAATTGTGGTACTATCGAATTATGTGTACGATAAATAGCAATAACATTATAATATTTATTTTCGACTTTAAATTCAATATTTAAAATGTTAACATTATTAATATTTATTATCTCTCTGATATTGATAATATTATACTGGTTAGAAATAAATACTCCGATACCAGAGTTTTTGTTTATTTTTGTTGTTGTTGCATGGTATGTGTACCCTGGAATAGAGTAATTCAGTTCACCGGCTGAATGTGTTTCTGACAACACAATCAGGCCCGGGAAAAAATTTGATTCTTTTAATGATAATATTAATTCTTCAAAGTTTTTTTCTATGCTTCTAATATTTGTATGAAATAGGGTAAATCCTTTTTCTGTACAAATTAAATTGAAATCTCTTATGGAGTGACATAATTTTTCTTCTATACATATTTTTTTATCTAGCGCGTTACATAAAAAATCATTCATTTTTAGTTTTTATAGTTTGAGGAAATAAAATTACAATATTTATTCATAGTCGATACGCTCTCTAGCTATTTGAAGCATTTTTTGCCGGTAAACACATTTTATGCTATCGACTCTATGTTCAGTAGAATAGTTCATATCAAACCTTTTGTTTTGAACACAGCAATTGTTGCAGATTGGCATTTTTTCTTTGTTTTCACATTTGGAAAGTATGTGATCCTTAGTGCAATGGGGGCAAATGGGTGGCTGCGTCCTGGCGAGACATCTTTGAGCTGTGTGGCCGAACTTGAGGCAATGGTAACATTGTGTGAGCGGATTTACATCCTCTACGTACACTCTTTGGAATTTGATATTTATTTTTTTTTTTATCTATTAGTGTTTTTCTCAATTTACCGGTCGTTTCAATAATGTAGTTAGTGGTGTCATTTTCTTTTCCTTCATTGTACTTGTTTTTTAATTCCTTGATAAGTTTGATGTTGTTTTTGTCTTCCATGGTTAATCCTTCGTTTTGTTGCATAATTCCATCTATAATTTCCTCTTCAGTCAATTGGCATTGTAGCCTTTTTAACATTAAGAACGGTTTCTTTTTTTTTATTTCTTCGGCTAATATTTCTTTTCCCATTACCTTATTTATTTCTTCAGTTAATTTTTCAGCTTCTTCTTTTTTCTGGCAAGAAATCAGTAATTTATTTTCTCCGATTTTTTTTACTCCATTAACTCCGACTTTTATTTTTGTTAAATTAATATTTTTTTGAATTTTTATTTTTATATCCTCGGCCTTCAAGGTGTTTTTTGAAGTAATTAAAATGGCGTACTTCTGTTCTGGGTCGTATGATGATTTTACAAAGTTTTTATTGTCACTTGGCATTTGCGTTACATTTGCGTAAGATCTTTTGTTATTATGGTGAAATTCTTCAAGTTTCTGTGTATAGTGATGATTATTTTTAATATTAGTTTCTTGTAATTCTATTATCTTCTTTTGTAGACTTATTAGTTCGTGTTGAATTTTTTCTTCCAGTGACATAATATTTTGTTCCAGTGTTAATTTTATTTTTGAGTCCTTCACTGAAGTGATTTTATTTATTAACTCTTTAATGTTTTTAAAAATTACTTCGGTTTCCATATTGGATGAAATGGATCGCCCAGGTGGGCGAGTTATCAATGTAAGTAAACTATATTTATTGTTTTATTTGTCACAAAAATACGCGACTATACTCCTTCGGTGCGGAGCGAGAATGAAATTTTATTTGTAAAAACTCAGTTTGTTGTTAACAATAACGGTTGTTGTAAATCCTCCATGGCCAATACGATTCACAACATGTCAATAATTGAATTAATAATTATTTTCGCAGTTGGAGTCGAAAGACGGCGTCCGTATTTCACTTTTTGCCACCTGCGGGTACCGTAGGTTGGTAATACCGAAAACCTGTCGTAAACATCAAATAATATGGTTTATGTAACGGTCATTTTTGTAACATTACTTTTTACGTCCAGTGTGATTTATGAGAAGTCGGTTCGAAACTGACCCACATCTTTATATATAAAAATGAATTATGCTTCTGTGTTTGTTCTTTATTATTTCCTACCACATTCATCCGATTGCGATGAAACTTTGGTGAGTTGTTGTGCGCATGCCCTCCGAAGATTTCTATTTATAATGGTGAGCTCTGGCGTTATGAAATTTGAATAAAAAAATTACAATAGGTGTCACGTGAGTTGTTTGAAAAATGTGTGTATTTCGTATAGTTTAGCGGCAGGGAGGGAAGGACAGAGAGGGAAGGGGAATCAGTCAGTGTTTGAGTAAAACTTCTTTACGCACGCTTGACTTGGGGAGTAAGCTAGTGAATGCGTGACGAGAGCGTTACGAAAAGTGTCGGGCGAGGCGAACGGAATTTGAGAGGGAGATATAAGTTAGTGAAGATAGAAAGAGAGAGAATTACGTTTCGTATATTACTGTAGGGGCAAGAGAGAGAGGTGCCAGCACACATTTTCTTTCTCTCTTTCTCTCATAGCCAGTTACGTTTCGTATATCTAAGACACAGTGCAGGCCTAATAGTACCCTTTACACACAGAGTTCGGAGCGGGACGTACCCCGCGCCACTTCAGGCCGCCGCGCAGAAAAGTAAAGACCGAAAGTAAGATAACGGTTTACAGCGCAGTTCACTGTGAAATTTTCTGCGCGGCGGCCTGAAGTGGCGCGGGGCACGTCCCGCTCCGAACTCTGTGTGTAAAGGGTACTATTGTCTGTATCACACTGTAGGAGCCAGACAGAACAGATTACAAAAATAATTTTTCAGTTTAGTTAGGTATTTTGATCTCAAATCCAGAATTAAGATTTGTATGACACCGGCCGAAATGGGCCGCGCATACGTTCTTCTTAAATAATTGTTCAATTAAAATTCCTTAAAAAGTCGGCGCGCATCACGAAACCTTTCCAGTGCATTATATGTATATTATAACTAACGGCTTCATCACTCTTTATATTCCTTATAAAGCGCCTATTTGGTTTGAGCGATATAACTACACGAGGGTTAACAAGTCATACAAGGGTATAAGATTTGATGATAATTAACGCTTCGGGCAAGCAGTTCGCAGCATCTTTTTTACAGGTAAATTCTGCATCATCCGCAAGCTCTTGCAGGTGGGTAGTTCAGGTTGTTGCGTTTCCCTTGTTAAATGAAACTGACCTAGTACTTTGAGCAAGTTTTGCATGGGACCTTAACATTAAATCAATCTACGTGCATAAACCAATAATATCACCCTCACCAGCTGCAAATGTAGGTAGATATCTATTTACACAAATGAAAAACTTGGTTTTTCATTTGTGTTGCTCGGGCTTTACGCAGAGTTTTGCGAAAATGTTTGTAGAATTTAGACTGTAATTTGTAGACAGTTTCAATTTGGGATTCAGGTGCAGGGCAGGTCAAAACCTCTGTAATATGTCACCCCAAGTGGTTTGCTACCTTTGGTGTCTTAGCAGGGGTGTCCGGGTTTATCGGGTGAGGTGAGTGTGACCTTTTGACCTCTCGCAGTGCGGGAAAGGATTCATCCGTCCAGTTTCCTACCCACCCCTCATATCGTTTACCTTCCGAGAACTTCATTTTCTTAAAAAGACCCTTAACACAGTTTCCTCAAAGATGACAAAGGTCCTGTGAAGGTGAAGTCTGCAAAATTTCATCAATCTAGGAATAAAATTGTAGATTTGTATATAAAAAGTCACGCCGCAAAGACTCTCTGTTGTTAGTTATATGTATTATGGATATTTGTTAAATTTTTATGAATACCTCACAAAAGTCCCAGCTGCTCCCGTTTGAGACTATGACATCCCCTATTAGAGTACGTTGTGAGGCTGAAGGTAGTAGGGAGGGGAAGGAGGTTTTTTTTATTTTTTTTTTTTTTAAGGCGGAGACGGTTTATTAGTAGTTCCCGTGAGCACTTAGGCCATAGGCCATAGGCCCCCATTGTGCTATCTCCCATTTTACCTCAATCCTTTAATAACAACCCAGTCCTTTTAATAAAGTTCACCAGGATTGTCACTGGATATGAGGCTATGTCTTCTGGTTCAACTGTATGTCTCCCTAGGTATCTGAGCCTAGTTCCCACCAGGGCAGGACATTGGCACCATAAGTGAATTGGAGTCTCTTCATCCTCTTCACATTTCCTGCATCTATTGGTGTTTTCCATTCCCAATATCTGCATGAGTCTCATGAGATGGCAGTGTCCCGTTAGTAGTTCTACCAGTTCCCTCAGCGAGTTTCTGTCCATATTGAGTAGTTTCCTGGTTCGTCAATGATTTTATTTGAACTAAATTTAAAATTCTGAAAAGTGGGTTTCCCAAATAATTTATTGATTTATTTTACTGCTTGATTATATGATTTGAAATGTATGTTGTATAATATGAAATTTTCTTTGAAAATTTAACAAATCTGCCAACGATCTACGGTAAAACCTAATTTTACTAAAAATAAACATATTTTCTCAAAATTTAAAAAATAGCTTCACTAGATAAAAGAACAGTCTATCGAAATCAATTTATAATTTTGTTGTGGAAAAGAGTCAAAATGTCTAAAAGTTGATTTAAAAATGAAATATTTCCGGTTTCGTCTAGTTATTCCCTCTTAATGTTAACCTTCAACTGTGTCAATAAATCTTCGCAATCTATCACTATTCATACTTTTCATTTGTGGGGATTGCGCCCAGTCATGTCTTCTAACCATCGAGCTTATTATAAAAAATAGCACAGATACAAAAGGTTAAATCATTATTTATAATAATATCATTGAAAAACTAACCTTAATTGACTTGAAATCGATCATAAGTTCCAGATACTACAAAGATTTGTTTTCATTTTTGTTTCTCTGTTTATTAGTTTAATTTGGCATACATTGAAATGCCACTCAAAGAAATAAAGTGTTGGGTCTTAATTTTGTTAGCTGAGGCGCTCTTGGACGGCGCTCTACGAATGATCCAATTATTATTAGTAGTACTAGCTGACCCGGCCACGCGTTGCTGTGGCTAACGAGACACAACGCCATCTGCTGGATGGTTACCCAACCTTTTAACTCACACCGCCCGCTCGTCCACCACATACAGACATTCTCCTTTAATTATATATTTCAACAAATTTACACAAAGTTTTGACAAATTATATACTTAAACCTTCTTCATGAATCACTCTACCTATTGGTGAAAACTGCATGAAAATCCGTTCGGTAGTTTTTGAGTTTATTGTGAACAGACAGACGCGGCGGAGGACTTTAATTAATATCATATCTACTATTTAAAAAAGAGTGTCTTCGCGGCGTGGCTTTATTTTTTATACAGTTTGACTCCTAGAGTGACATCTTTTTGAAATTTTGCACACTTGAGCTTCAATACAAGACGAAGGTCACTGTTCATATGAGATTTTCACGAAAAACCACCACATCTCCCTTTTCCTACCCCTTGAAGCTGAATTTTTATACTTCTTAGCGATAATTACGCATTCAACGTTAAAAATAAGGGGAAAATTATTACTTTTTTCAACATTAACTCCTAATTAAATTTGGGTGGCGGGTTTACCAACACATCTGCCATAGGTCGCCTCAAGTGGTTCGCTACGTTTGGTGACTTAGCAGGAGTGCCCGGATTCATGGGGTGAGGTTTGTCCAGGTCTTGGCGGCGGATTTGTCTGCCCACCTGCTGGGTGGCGGGCCGGATCGAGAGAGACTGGTTGAGGGAGGCCTTTTGACGTTTCCAGCCAGACTTTCTCGACCCATCGCCTTGCACCGCAGTCGGAGGGATGAATTTATACGTCAGTCATTACCCGACACACCCCGAACCCCGTTTCCTACCCACCCCTCATACCTTATTTCCTTCCTAGAACTTCCTATCCTCCCCTTCCTTAAAAAGACCCTCCACACAGAATCCCCTAAGATGAAATCATTTTCCTCGGGGCCTCCTGTATGGAGCTAATGTAAAAAAATATATAGGAGACCCTGATGGAAAAAATCTCTCAGGGCTTATGTCATCTTTTGGTGATGCTGTGTGGGAGTTCTTTTTATGGAAAGGAATGAGAGGAAATTCTGAGAAGGAAAAAGGTATGATCGGTGGATAGGAATCTGGGTGCAGGACATATGAATCCATCCTTCCCATTGAGGTGCTGGGAGATGGGTCAAGAGTCCGACTGGAGAGGTCAGAAAGTCTCCCTCAACTAGACTCTCCAGTAGGCAGCTAAACGCATCTGCCGCGAAGACCTGAACACGACTCACCCGATGAACCCGGGCACGCGGCGCGTAGGTTCGGAATAGTTATGGAGTAGAGAAAAACTTGAAGTTTAACCACGGATTAGGAACATTTAAATCGGGACTAAAGCAGTGGCTTCATCGGCAATCGGCAAGTTTTTATTTCGACAAGCTCGAGCAATTCCTCCAACCTCCATTTCTTCATGATGGTGATCTTGGCACTGTAACCTCTAAGCCGGATGGAGCACCATGCCATTATGTGTATTTGTTAGCGATTATCTCAACATCCGCTTTTCCGACCATCGTTTGACCTTGGTTTGAAAGGCGCTTAGTTCGTTTTTTTCCAACAGACCATTAGAAAATTTTACAGGAGGAGAAGGTTTTCTTTCATTATTTCAATGAAACATTATAATAGGTGTTTAAGATAAAGCTATTTCCATAAAGGTAAAGGTCTCATTAGTTTAAATAATTCTTACTTAAGTGATTAAATATAATTTTTTATACTCTATTTTTAATTCTAAAGTGGAGATTGAACAAAAGCTAAAATGGTCTGTTGGACAACTAAGAACTGAGGCGACGAGCTATCTTATTGATAAATAGAATCACTTCGAATATCGATATGCTTAACATCAATGAAGCACAATTTAGACGGCAAGCTTTGTTACTGTTAGTTTAAATCTGCTTGTCTTATCTTAAATATTTTAATCTTAATTTTGTAATTTTTTTTAAAACGAATAAATTAAATTGAATTGAATATTTCTTCCAAAATAAGCGTTAAAAATATCTCTGTTTATTTATTGCAATCCATCGACGTATATAGTTATACAACGTCTTTGCGTATTCGTTACAAGTATCAATTTTAGATTATTTCGATGGCATAAACCTTATGCGTTTGTAAGCCCAAAATGATTCCCTGACGTTTGATCGAATTTACCCTTTTTTATTTACCCTAACCTAACCTAAAACCGAACTCAAATATTATAATAATTAATTAACATTAAAACGATTTATTGTAATTATGAAAAGAAGTATAATTTTGAAAATATGAAAAGAAGTATAATTTTGCACAAGAGCAATACTTTTGTAAACATGCTCCCATCCTATTAAAATGTAATACATATCGACTGCTCCAATTAAGACTGCAGTAACTCACTTTTTATCATTTTGCAGGAGAGCGATTTTAAAGTTCAAAAAATTCTGCATAATCTTAGATGAGGGTTTTGAATTTTATTTAAATTGAATAAGTATGGTTTGTTAATACTCTTTCTTACTGTTTAATATTTTTTTAGTATTTTCCTCAAATTTGCACTAATTTAAAGGGTTTTTGGACTTACTGCTGTTTTCCTCGGAGTTTATATAAAATCAATAGGTAGTATGTTGAGGTACTTCTTTGTTACAGGGAAAAATTAAACAAATTGTAGAAGTAGCGATGAGCTGCTTAATTTTAACACTAAAAAAACATCATTTATAGACATCAAAATTCCACACAATTGAAAGTTTTTCAATAGTTATTATGTGTCTGTGTTTAAAAACAGCATAAACAACATTTTTAGTTCGATCAACTGAAAAAATAATATATTTGTTTAGAAACTGTTACCTACATAAACTATAAGAGATTCTTAAGTAATTACATAAAATTATAGAAGAAAAAGAGCATTATCAAATTTCATTTGCTTTCTTAATCATCAGACACATATTTAATCATCGCTGGCATAAGAATGTCCAATGAAATTTTCTTCAATGGAAAAAATTAGTGAAAGATAGAAACTATGGTAAGTCTATGGACTTAGTACGCATAATGCTAGCAGATCTTTTATGTTCAAGTTTATCGATGTTTTGTTTTTGATTATACACAGCAACAGGTTCAACTAATCTGTCCTCTTGTCCGTTTTTCTAAAATGATGGTTAGGGGTTCTTCCATGTAACCATACCTCATATTCTCAAAAAGTATTCATACCTCATTTCGTTAATTTTATATGGTAAACCCTTCACTTACGCACATCGAATCAGCATGACCCATTGTACCTACAGGCAAGTAAAATTTTCCTTTTTCTTGGATTTTCTATTGTGGCATGCATAAAATCACCCTCATTTATATTGTGTCCTTTCTCCATAAAATGATGCGTTTCGTCAATTTTGAGGGTTAGTGCGGTATATTCTAACATGGAAAACACATTTCGGTTTTGGTTCTGTCCATGCAATTATCCGAATAGAATATAACTTTACGTATACTCTTTTGTTGAACTGAAGTTAAAATTTTTAGTAAACATGTAACAATTTCAGATTCATGCCAAATAAAGCAGTGGCCCTGTTTCTTTCCGATATCATAATGATAAAATGTACATTGCGTACTTTCTTTTGTAATAAAAACTACTCACTGACAAAGGTGTCTGTAAAACCTTTTGCAAAAAAAAATACAGCTTCGCGTAGTTGCAAATCAATTTCATCTTTAAACAATACTTTTTATTCTTCTGTAGCTATTATAAATTA
The DNA here is from genome assembly GCA_936435175.1 of Glyphotaelius pellucidus. Classification (NCBI taxonomy): domain Eukaryota; kingdom Metazoa; phylum Arthropoda; class Insecta; order Trichoptera; family Limnephilidae; genus Glyphotaelius; species Glyphotaelius pellucidus. Next base: position 12,967,108 of record OW386556.1, read on the forward strand.
CTCACACACCTGACACTGTCCTTTTTTAGTATAATTATAATGGAAATCAGAAGCATCTGAGTACTGCCTGAGTGTAGCAAATATTTCAATGCTTCTTTCTTTCTGCCAATCTAGATACAGCCTGTCCGTTTTGAAAATGTTCAGATCTCTTTTTAGGTAAAGCTTCTTAGATGATTTCCTGGTATAGTGTGACTCCACTACAGGAAAGGCACGGATATGTTCGTGTACCAAATCTTTGAATTCAGGGAGAATTTTATTAGATTTTGTGACATGTATCCCATGCTGATCAAGCATTACTGCACCTCTTTCGTCAATTTTTCCACATATAGTACCTATCATTCTATCAGAGATCCCCAATGTTTGCAAAAACATTGTTTGGCAAACACGTTGTTTATTACTCTGATTTATTTTTAAATAATATTTTTGCAAAGTTCCATGCCTGGAGTTGTTACGGTTTGTAGCCGCAATTTGTTTCGGCACATATTCCACGTGTTGACAAATAAAATTCCACTGAATGGTATGATTTCGTAATTTCCAGAATGCTACGAATATATTTTTTTCGCGATTCTTCGTGCAAAGTATTCTTGCATTTAAAGCGGCAGTTTGATTTGCAATCTGATTCCATTTTACATCACCAAATATATCTCGAACAAAAACATTTCTATTAATTTGAAGCATTTGAAAATATAATCATTTTTATGAAATACGTGTAGTGCTCAGAGTATCCATATTAGCAGTTGTTTTAGTAGCACGATAGAATAATCCTGTTTCCTCATTAAAAAGCAATATGAAATAAGGGGAGGTTGATCTACAAACACTCAATTCTATAGTTCTTGAATTACAACATTCATCAGGCTTCCAACCATCATCAGAGTTCACTCCACTAAAATCTTGCTGATAGGGACCCAATAAGTCATCAGAAGTAGACTCTGTATTATTATATTACAATATGAACAAACAATATGTAAAAATAAGAATTCACCAGCCGATTTTCGGGGAACTAGAATTTTGTATTAATAAGTCAGGTATGCCCCATACGTCCCACATATCTCTGGTAATGTTATAATATCGTGAAAATAAGCTTATGGGTCCGAGTACTTGAAAAAATTTTAAGTAATGTCCGAGATATGTTTACACTTACCAGATTGCATTGTAGACAATAATGCTTTACCATTAGCTATTATTTTGGTGGTCCTACTGGAAATTCTCATGTGTAACACTTTCACGGTACAATTATCTTTATATTTTCAATTTTATCACTACAATACGCAAACCGCAATGACTGAACATCAACTGTCATACGCAATTCAAATGATAATATCGATATTTCTCCATGAAAAAAAGAAGTAAGTCTGACTTACGACGATAGAAAAATAAAAATTCCGATGAAAAGCGCAGTAACTCAACTTACTTCTTTAGTACATGGAAAACTAATGACATCGTGACTTACAACTATTTTAAAATGGTTTTTTCTCTCGGTGTATAACTGTTAGAGTAACAAAAGTCTTCTTGGCATGTAGATAAAAATTTACGAAACCCGAAAATATAACTAACTCAAAAACACCAAATTTTGAGTTACTGCAGTCTTAATTGGAGCCGTCGATATTATATTCTGTAAACATCCTTAGTTCGTAGTCAAATCGAATATAACTCCTCGATTTGGTCCCCCCATTTAAAAATATATTCAATCGAAAAATTCAACATAAATTCCTAAGACACACTAAATTTAAATTCGTATTCCCGTTGAAAACATAAACCATAATTACTTAAAATAATTAAATTTATTAAGACTCTCTTTAATATAACACCAGAAACATTTCTAATATTGTATTGATCGTCCAGTTGATTAGTCAGACATATCCAAATACTATATTTTCAGATAATTAGGAAAGCAATATTCGAATGCTCACCATAAATCTAATATTATTTACACGTGTCTGTGATTCAAATATTAAATTTTCTATACAATCACACCGGTAGGCATAACGATGCAGTACATCAGTATGACATTTTGCAATATCCTTTTAGTGACCCAGAAAACATAAATTTGTCGTTTAGCCGCCGCTATCCGGATTCGACCGATTTCTTTCATATCTCCCTTAAACATTTGAAGTTTTTAAGCTCTTAAAAAAATATATGTTATTTTTTAAGATAATATCTATATATTTTCCACGCCGAAACGCAAATTATATGAAATTCCCTCGATAGAAAAAAATCGCAAAGTATGCTCCGAAAATTATTTAAAACAAGTCTATTTCTATTATTTTTACAAGTTATATTTGTGAAAAAATTCACAATGTTTCTTTAAATGATACTTAAGATACGTTCCACGAGATTTTTGCTCTATTTTAAACGAGTCATGTTTTATTAAGCTTTTTCGCAATATTCGTTGCAATTTTATCACTTAAAATATTAACGCGCTCTGTCCAACATTCGTAATTATATATCTCTCCATCTTCTTCTTTTTCAGCCGAGAAGCGCCGCCTTAATTCATTAATGTATAAATCCATAAATGTTTTACTTATAAGAGCTCTTTTTTGGCATAAAATCTATAGCCCATACAAAACAAAGGTGGATCACATGTACAATACAAGGCTCACACAAAATGAAGGGATGATTGTACCTAGATTTTCTAATAAATATCGACAGCGAACTCTTGAATACATTGTACCGCTTATATTTAATATGCTGCCGTATGATTTGAAAAAATGTTGCTCGACACCTAAATTTAGACGTTTTCTTATTATTTTTTTTTCTTACTTATTTATGTTTTTATTGTGTATTTTATTAAATTGAAATATTTTTTTCTTGTATTGTAATATACTTAATTGTACTATGTTTCTGTCCACACTGTTCCTGCCGACAAGCTACTTGCAGTAGCTTTGCAGGTATAATGTAAACATTAAAAAAAATCTATTTTCTGTAATTAAAAAAAAAAAAAGTTTTTATGCATTTTAATTGTTTTGTGGTGTTTATGAGTAATCTGAGTATTTTAACAGATTTCGATTTTTCAGAGATGTCCGGCTAATCAACTGGATGACCGATATCTTCCACACGACCCTCATTAGTTTAATAAATAAATAAATTATCAATTCTTTTCACAGCTTGCATTACACCTATTATATTATTGTGGCGTTGGTTCATTCAACGTAGACCTTCCCCCATTGATTTCTGTTGATATAACTACTAACATGTATATGTAGGAAAACTGGTATCAAATCGTAGGCCATTATAGAAACTGGAACGATGCTGTGGTCCATATTAATAGAAGCACCATATTCGCAATACTACGTCTTCTTGATCTTGTTGTAAACAGTCAGAGAAACTGTTTGCTATTTCTAGAAGTTTCAAGAAATAATAACAATTTTTCCAAATACTGAGTTGGCGAACAATTCATTTAGTACAATCGAGTTCTAAAAATAACCACACAATTTCTTTGTTGTAAAATACTGTAAAAAAAATTCATTTTCGGTTCCAAAAAGAGGTTTTACCGAAACCGTTCTACAGTTTGTAATAATAAGGCAATGTAAAACAAAATATTTAGATTATATACTATGTGTGAAAACCTTTCTTATATAGAAAAATATAAACGTTGCTGGCCAAAGAGGGTTATCTGTTGCACGAGTATTTTTTTTTAAATTTTTTTTTTTTTTTTTAAGAAAGACAGACAATCCCGGGTTACAAATAACCCAACAATGTTTGAAAATCTCCTACTACCACCACAGTAATCCGAAAATGTTGCTTGAGTCGTGATGGAGGACTTAGCCAGCCGAAATCGAATACGCGACGCCCGGGTGGGACCGAAACTCGATGCCCACCCAACCACTGACCGGAATTTGTTACTATTAAAGCCCGTAAATTGGTAAATCTTGGGTTTTATTAGTAAATCTTAGGATTTACCAACGGTAGTACGGGCTTTTACAGTAACATATACAATGCTATTAATAATAATTTCTGAATTTTTCCAAGATATTTTCAATGTCCTTTATTCTCGTATTTCTTATTTTTGATGATATCATAAAAACAAATACCACTTTAGAAACTAGATAAAATTACGTTTTGGATAAATAAACATATTTAAAAATTGCAATATTTAATAACAAATTAAATTACAATATTTCATACTTGAAAACCAGTATCTGTATCTCAAGTAGGTGCGGTAGGCACTCACACGTTGTCCAGAATTTGAAAAAATTCGTGATCTTGGCTTTTAAAATGCTTCCAATCTTAGAACTGGCGCCTAAAGTTTTTTTTACTCTTTAACTGCCAAAAAAAATTTACATTGTTTAAAAAATAGAAAAAACACACCAAATGCTCATTTCGAAAGAAGAGGTGTTTTGGTTTCATGTGAATTTTCTATTTCGAATTTCTGGAAACCGTATATAAATGTATATTTATATTTTGAAAAATGCAAGGCAGAAAAAACTACTCTAAATAAGAACAATCGTCAACAAAAAATTGCTGTGTTTCTGGTCACGTGGACTCTTCTTTTGAAGCATTTTAGATTTTTCCAATGTTCATAATATATTTTGATGACCGAAACGCAGGACTATCCATTAAAAGTTGGCTGAAAGAATTAGACCCCCCAAAAAACTACCTGTAAACTAGGTAAATTGATCGAATTTCAATTTATCGAAATCAATTTTTCACTTCGAAATGAATTTCGAAATGCAATTTTTCGAACTTCAATTTTTCAAAAACATATTTTTCGAAAATCAATTGACCAAAACACCAGTTTTTCGAATTGATATAAGTATGTATACAGTAAGTACAACCTAACCTAACCTATAACTGGTACGTCTGACAGTATCTCCTTAGTCATAAAAAAGTGAAATATATTTTTTAAAAGTTGATTAAGGCCCCGTATCCGAGCACGAAAAGAAGAAGATGGAGAGATGTAATTACGAATGTTTGAGAGAGTGCGCTAATATTTCAAACGATAAAAGTGAAGCAAAAATTGTGAGAATGCTTAATAAAACACGACTCGTTTAGAAAAGAGCAAAAATCTCGTGGGGGTTGTCTAAAACAACGTTCAAAGAAACACTGTGAATTTTTTCAACTTGTTAAATAATAGAGACAGGCTTGAAAATAAAAAAATTCGGAGCATACTTTGCGATTTTTTTCTATAAGGGAATTTCATATAATTTGCGTTTCGGCGTGGTGATTGTATAGCTATTATCTTCAAAAATAACATATATTTTTTTAAGATTTTAAAAACTTCAAATGTTCAAGGGAAATATGCAAGAAATCGGTAGAAATTCGGATAGCGGCTGCTATCGAAAAATATGTCTTTCGGCCAATTGCTGTTCGAAAAATTAGTCTTTCGAAAAACTGAAATTCGAACAATTGATTTCGAACAGTTGATTTCGAAAAATTGAATTCGATAAACATCTCTGCTCCCAAAAACTACCAGAATTTGGTTTTGGAATTTGTAAAATAAGAAATCGTGGGAATTTATTTATTTTTTATGAACATTGTAGAATAGAAATTGTAGACCCAGATGCTGCTCCCGCTGCTGAGTTTGAGTTACACTGCCAATGACAAAAATCCTTTAAAAAGCTAAGTGTTTTATGGAATTTCAAAGTGTTTAATTAAGATACGTTGCTATGCCACTTAATTAAGATTTTTTTTCGCCCTGCTTGTCCTTTCCCATTTGTCCCGTTTCCCTTCCGCCTCCCCTTCCTTTCCTGCATCCCCTTCCCCTCAGAAAGTGTTTTTGAAGTGAAAACTTCTTTGACATCGTTAACGCCTAATTTCATGATGCCAGAACTCACTATTACATATAGAAACCATCGCAGGCATGCGCACATCAAATCCCCAAAGTTTCATCGCAATCGGATGAACGGTTAGAAATGCATAATTTCATATGATATCAGAACCTACTATTGTATAAAGAAAGCATCGCAGGCATGCTCACATCAAATCCCCAAAGTTTCATTGCAATCGGATGAATGGTTTAGCAACGCGAAGACATCTCATATACTCACACATACATGTATAAATACCCAGAAGCAAGCATATTTTGATTTTTATATATATAGAAAAGATGCGCAATCCGAAGCAAAACTTTTATCAAGACGAGTGCACACCTAATGAGTGTGCAATAATGTAGTATTTCACTATTTCTTACAATGCGCTGGAAGCGTAATGGTATTTACACATCTAACTTGCTAATCTCAATCAATTGATCGAGTTTCAGTATTGGATAATTGCCGGCAGAAATAATGCGTTTAATAAACATTACGAACAACCCAGCATTCCCGGAACGCCGCCTCCGTTCCGGTATGCGGTTCCGGTGCGTTACGGTCCATTTCCACCACTGAATTTCAAGAGAGAGAAAGATAGATACCGCCTTTATAATAAATTTGTGTCTACTGGCCACTGGCTACATGTTTATTGTTTTAAAGAGTAAAATGACGTCATTTCCGCTGAAGAAATGTTGCTTTAATATTAACTGATAACAAAGAATTTCTAATGGAATGGCTGCAGAGTTATTGATGGTATGAATGTTGATCGGACAGATACTTTCTTATTGTTTTTGCTGCTTTGGCTTGAGCGTGATCATTTAGATCAGTGATTCCCAAAGTGGTCCAGGTGGACCCCCAGGGGTCCACGGGAGACTCCACAGGGATCCACATAGGCATGATAAAAAAATGTGGGTCCACAAGTTGTAAGCGGTGGTCCACGAAAATTTATCTGGTTTCGATAGAAAAGAACAAAAATGTTGGCTTGGCTTTATACTATGTAGGCAGATACGTAGATAACTATAAATTTACCTAACAATGTAGATAGTCTCGTATCACATCACCCAAACCCGTCTCGTATCCATTTTCACTTGACCTCAGCCTTTAATAATATTTGACCCCACGAGGATTCTAAACCATCGTGACTTTTATGATTTCTTTGGCTAAGTTTTTTTTTTTTGCATGAATACCGCACAAGAGTCCCATCTGCATCCAACCGTTGTAACGGTTGATTCGTCACACGTATTTTCTAACCCCGTTTTCTGGTATCGCAACAAGAATATCGATTAGCTGCCACATCCCTAGTCATAATTTTACTGACTCAGAGTATTTGCGACACAATTTATAAGTAAAAACGGAAAATTGCATATTTGCAACAGTTTTATTAAATTTTGAAAACTTTAATATAGAACAAGTGAATGGGTACCGTTGCCCCAGGATCCATTCTTGAATAACCAACAGCTCTGACAAAGGTCACCCCACGTGGTTCGCTGCGTTTGATGACTAAGCAGGGGTGTCTCGGTGAGGTTTGTCTAGGTCTTGGCGGTGGATGACCTAGACCAGGGGACGGAATTTGCGGCTCAGAATATCCGAACACAAAACAGGAAACTATGCGCGAGTCTAAACAGGCAGACGTGTGATATTACATGAATGTAGATAACACAGTAATTAGCAAATCGTAATTATTGTCCCATGACATTTTTACCACAGTACGATTATAATCCCCCCCCCCCCCCACGTTATAATACGGCTCTCTGATATATTTGTTATCCTGTTTTTTTTGACATATTGACAAACTTGACACTCATTTTGACAAACTGCCGACCCCTGACCTGGAGACACTGAACCCCTACCTCATACCGTTTTCCTTCCCAGAATTTCCTCTCCTTCCTTTCCATAAAAAAAACCTCCACACAGCATACCCAAAGATAACATTGGCCTTGAGGGAAATAATTTGCTGCGGACACCTCACAAGAGTCCTAACTGCTCCCAACCGACTGAAGCCATTACGAAGCGAGACTATGGCATCTGCAATTAGGGAACGTTGTGAGGCAGAAGGTAGTGGAGAAAGGAAGGAGATGAGGAAGAGAAAGGTAGAGAAGTACCTGGATATTCAGATCTAATCGTCAAACATGGCTAAAGCCGTTAGCCGATTAAATTATGAAATAACACAAACCAATCAAATACAATTTACTTGCGCACGTTGGAATTTAGGCTCGCAACCTCCGGTTTGCTAGTCGAGAGCCTCACCCCTTGACCACGGGGGCCGGTGAGGACCGGAAGAAATAGAATTATTTATTGCTTGTTTCACATATAGATTTATAATTAATCATTCATTCAGAATCTCAAAGTTGTTTGATTAGTTAAAGTTATGTATAGAGACTCGAACTGAATAGCTAGCCAACTACCAGCATGCAAATTTTCCTCTATCCATTCCCCTTCTCCGTCCCCAATTCCTTCAGTCTCACAACGATCCTTAAATGGGCATGCCTTAATTCTGCTGGCTCTGGGCAATTGAAACTATTGTGCAATAAAAACAATGTTATTCCTCTTAGATCAAAGAACAACATAAGAAATGTGATGTGATCCAAAAAGTCTGATCATTCTTCGCTTAAAACTCATAATATGTAGAACTGTCCTTCGTCGTCATTCTCAAATATTAACTTCGTTCAATTGAGATGGCGAATGCGGTGTCAGGAAAGTGTGAGAGAGACAGAGTGTATGCTAAATGGACCAGAACCAATATATCTATATATAAAATAGACCAAAAATATCCTCATCGTAGAAGCCCGTCTGACTCCAGGATCGAGCAGAGAAGAATATTGGAAAAAGACACTGGCTCCCACAATCTCAGATCCGATGGACCAACAAGAACCCAATTAAAAATTTTATTATATTTTATATGGATACTTATTATCTTATGATGCTTCTCTTTTTTAATATATTTTTTTATTTATTCATAATAACGTAGGTATGTACTTGTGCTCTATATGGGATGTGTGGGATTGCACTCACCTATTCACATCCTGGAATAAAGACCATTTATTATTATTATTATTATTATTATATGTACCGAGTCAGCGGCGACATTGATTTTCATTCAAATCGTGGAAGTCATTTCTATTGTGTTATTGAAGAGAGGTTAAACAAAATGTTAAAAGACGAACAGGCATTTTCTTTCTTATGGTTTTTTTCTTTAGATACTTTCTTGACTATACAGAGTGTTAAGGGACGTACTTGACTTACTTTAGCCAGTGATTCCTGACATTATTTGAAGGAAAAAATGCAAGCGAAATTTTGGTATCCGGTGACTTTTTTGCATGTTTTTTTTTAAATTTATTTTCTTTAAAACCAAACAAAACAAACTTTCTTACACATGTCACCACTGGTCACTCAGCCGAGTACCTAAACAAACCCTTACCCCGACCCTAACTGTTCAATTCTTTCTGATTTTTTATGTTTTAAGTTGAAAAAATAAATCAATAATAGGTATATACCAAAATTTCATTTTTTTATGTAAATACCGTACAACAGTCCTTACTGCTCCCGTCTGGAGCTGGTGAGACTATGGCATCCCCAAATTGGGTTGTGTGGCTGATGATAGTAGGGAAGGGAAAGAGATGAGGAAGAGGAAGATGCGGAAGTACCTGGCTATTCAGATCTGGTCACCAAACTCGGCTAAAGCCATTTCAAGCAACTTTTCAATTCTGAATGGTGATCTTACACCATGGCGATACTGAGAGTATCTTCCACTCTGGAACGTGCTCCAAATATACAACATGTTATTTTTAATTAATTTATTGTGAAATAACTTCGGATCGCGGAGACCGAATGTTTAAAATATTTTAACGTCAAATAACGTCAGAAATTACTGGTTAAACTAAGTCTTTCTCTGTATAAGGGTAGATATAAGGTACAGAGGTTTTCACAGACTTGCATTATCCACCCTCGTGAAGCCCTTAGATCTATTGTGCAAACACTTTATCTAAACCCACCCTTTAATTTTTAATTAGGATTTTGACCGTTTTAAAGTGACCAAATTAGTTAAAGTGACCACATAATATGAGAAAAAGTACCTACCCTGTAAAAAAACTATTAAAGTTAAACACTTACACAGGTCTCCTAAGAGAGTACCAAAGTTATAACAATTCAATTAAATTTAAATTTAATAATTATATATCCAATTAAAAAAAAAAAATTGCTGTATTTTTATGTGTCCTTTCTTTGGCTTCTATATTTTAATAGTGCCTACCTTATTTTTCCCATGTCAAAATATTACATTAAAAAAGCAAACTTGTGCTTTCAAAAAACATCTGTAAAAAAACACGCTAAATGTTATTGAAACCTTTTCATAAAGCAACATAAAATGGCACTAACCTTATTGTTGATTATTCCACAAATTCCACGAATTTTCTTTCCACAGAACAATATTTTCATCACTTCACTTTAATTTTAAAAGTTCACCACATCATAACAAAAAAAAAAACAGTTGTAAAAAATCTCTAATAATACTTAAAAAAAAAAAATATCCAGAGTCGATTTCGTTCGAAGTTAAAAAAAAAAACAACTTGAAATTCCAATCGACAACACTTCATTCGAAAGTTCAAAAATTGTAACAAAATATTTCACTTGAACCTGAATTGACACTTGGTTCGTTTTTTGAAAATGGAACGTTTTGAAAAGAACGCGCGTGAAGTCGACCAATGGGGCTTGGTTGTGGATAGGCACTAGTGTATGGTTGGAAGTGTCGGTTTGGTCAGCAGCGCTGACGCGGGAAAGGGGGGAAGTTCTTCGCAATTTCACATTTCGTTTAACGGTAACTCACTGCTGTTGGTTGTAGAGTAGTAATATGTGCGAAGATTGCGGATTGCCGGAGTTTAGCGGTGGGATTAGGAGCACCCGAAGAGTTAAATGAAATTTAAAAGAAATATTTTTGAAGATCTGCTGAGAGACCATTCATAACGTTGCTTGAAATGAAAATTATATATCCTAATTGGATCGTCTTAAACCATAGTGAACTAACTCAGTTTGCAATTTTTGAGTTAGAGCTTGAAATTAGGGTTCCAAATCGTAATCTAGCTCTGCCAGAAAGAAAAACCAATCAGAGAAAAACGGTCTACGATTGGTCAAGACAGTACTTCTCTGATTGGTTCTCTCTAGCAGAGCTTGATTATGATTTGGAGGCCTCATTTCAAGCTCTAACTCAGAAACTTCAAAAAGTGAGTTATTTCACTATGGTTGACGATCCAATTGCCAGGTTTATTTATACCTCTCTATAGCCATTTATACTTTTCTTCCAATTCACAACAATCCTGATAATACTAATAATAATAAGATTATTTCTGCAGCACCGTTTTCATGGGAATATCGAAATTGAAACTGAATAAAAAAATTGATTCTCCCTGCGTGTCTTTTCCCATCTGTCCCGTTCCCCTTCCGCCTCCCCTTCCCCCCTCCCACGTCCCCTTCCCCTCTCGCGTTCCCACTCCGCCTCCTCCACCTTCCTCCTCCCCACTCTACTTCCCCCCTTCCCCCGTCCCGTGAACCCCCTCTTGAGTTCCCTTCCCCCCTCCCAGATCTCCCTCCTCCCTCCACGATCCCCCTAACCGAGTTCCCCCCCCCTCCCGCATTCCATACATTCAGTTTTAAAACAACTCGCGTTCCACCTATTGCAAATCTCATATTGCCAGAGCTCACCAGTAGTTTTATACAAAATAACAAAGACAAAAAAAAAGAATTATCCAATTCGTTGCAGTAGTTCCATTTCGGCGATTCATTTGTAGAGATAGATATTAACTACGACGCCTGAAATAAAATTTCCCGCAAATATATCAACATCGTTTCCACGGCAACGATTTGTTTTGCTTTTCTTCTGACGTTAGCAATAACTCGCTTTTGTTAAGGACATAAAACATATAATAAATATATAAGACAAATTGTCTATTGTTGACTTTTCAATTTATAGTGACAAATTAAACCATGTGTAAACAAAGTTTTATTATTACTTTCACATTTAAAAAAAACACTAATTACATTATCGTAAGGTTATAAACATTACCTGTAAACAAAGAAACGACATTTAAAGTTTATTTGTCGATCTTTTTATATTAAACAAATTAAATTTTATAATCTTTCAATTGCTCAAATGTCAGTCACATAGCGAATAAACAATAATGTTGTAACCAAGACAACACATCAATGACATTTGAAAAGCGATTCTTAATTCAAACACAAAGGGATACTAGGCATTTCTAGGTAGGTATTCCTTTACAAATATAATATATTTATTTTTTTAAATTCATAACGCCAGAGCTTACCAATATATACAGCCTAGGTATGTTTTTAGGTTTTCACGGCCAAAAAGTATTTTTGTTATTGTTTTTGGGGTGTTATGCCGTGTTTCGCTACCTCATTATTTAGCCAACGTTTCGGACAGCGTTACAGTGTCATTTAGTTTTATTTTAGTTTTATTCGTTACAGCTTAATTTAGCTCATCTGCCCTGATGATGGACACTGTAACGCTGTCCGAAACGTTGGCTAAAGAAGGAGGTAGCGAAACACGGCATAACACCCCAAAAACAATAACAAAAATATACAGCCTAAATTACTCGCATATAATGTAGGTTTCTATTGGTGAAAGAAAATTTTAAATCGGTTGAGTTGTTTATGCGTGAAAGCGTAACAAACAAACACACGCAGTTTCGCATTTATAATATTAATGTAGAAAATTATTATTATGATTTTTGCATGATTATTTCTCAAAATAGTAATATTTAGTACATAGCATGAAAAGCCCGCTGTTTAAAAAAAATCTCGTAACAGTAAAAAACATTTTGCGCAACCATCTCGTCAAACTCGGGAAGTGTCTAAAGATGGCGGATTTCCCGCTCATTTCTTCTTGCGGGACGGTGGCCATTTCTTCTTTCACGCGTGGACATACCTTCTCCGTCGCCCGCGGTACCCCAGACCACCAGTCCCACTGGGCCACTGCGCTAATACCGTCACACCACCCACCACCCAGCACCCAGCACCCAGCACCACGACTGGTAGCACTATTGCCACATGTCAGATCATCAGATAACCATTTTGGTTTTATTTATTTTTCCCAATTATTTTTTTGACGTGATAACGTATAAATCGAAGAACGCCGGCTGCACTCACGAATAAGTATGACTCATTGTCACGTTCCGCCTGAGCCGAGCGTTCAAGCGAGAGCGCGGAACAAGCGTTCGGCCTAAGCGTTCGGTAATCTCTCTTCCACTCCATCGTTATTATATGACGTTATCAAAATTATCGTCCGTAAACCGACTTTACAGACAACCAATTTTTTTTAATATTTTCGGCGTACAAATACTAACCTTAGGTGTTTCAAACACCACAACATAATTATTTTTTTATGACCATCAAAAAATAAACAATTGGCGCCATTTGGATGCTGCTTGGAGGGTCTTTTTAAGGAAATGAAGTTTTGGGAAGGAAAAGTGTATGAGGGGTGGTTAGGAATTTCGGGGTCAGTGGGTCTAGGAGTGACGGGCGTATGAATCCATTCCTCCCACTGCAGTGCAAAGCGATGGGTCGAGAGAATCCGGTTGGAGAGGTCAAACGGAATCCCTCAATTAGTCTCTCCCGATCCGGCCACGCAGTAGGTGGGCACCACCGTCAAGACCTCGACAAACCTCACCAATGAACCCAAGCTAATTCACCAAACGTAGCATACCACTTGGAGTGACCTATGAAGTGGTAGTTATGCAATAAATGGTTCCAAGGGGCGGCCGTACCCATACCCACCTCCAAAATTGTATAAACGTAACAGTTCTAAAGAAGAATATAAACACGAGAAATATTTTGATTCTCATGCCATACAAAATTTAAAATCGCTCGTCGTATTTGCACGAGGCAAGTAAGCGAAAAAGTAGTTTTTATTTATTTTGCACATAATTTAATTAGAATGAAAAAAGTTAGGACATACAAAACCTCAAAAATAGTCTTAGCCATAAAGGGGTATTTTTTTATTATTATTTATTATTTTAACTTTATGAGTAAAACCTCAAACTGTAATATTTAATTAAATGAAGACATTATGAGCGAAACTCAATCGAAAATCTGGAAACAGAAAAATCAGAAAAAGATATTGGCACCTCTGGGACTCGAACCCAGGACCTCCCTACTTTCCGGGTTGGGCGCTCTTATCCACTGAGCTAAGGTGTCGATATCCAATTCGGTCACTTTTAACTGTACCATACTTCGACTAAGAACCACTCATATTATCTTCATTTTTCATCATAAAGATGGCAGCCAATAAAAAATATGCGTTAAGAAAAATGAAGATAATATGAGTGGTTCTTAGTCGAAGTATGGTACAGTTAAAAGTGACCGAATTGGATATCGACATCTTAGCTCAGTGGATAAGAGCGCCCAACCCGGAAAGTAGGGAGGTCCTGGGTTCGAGTCCCAGAGGTGCCAATATCTTTTTCTGATTTTTCTGTTTCCAGATTTTCGATTGAGTTTCGCTCATAATGTCTTCATTTAATTAAATATTTTTTTATTGTTTCTTATGTTACTTCATAGTTAAGTCATGAAAAAATATGTTTTTAGTGGTTTACGCTTATATTCTTTGTTACGTAAATAATAATTTTATAGTAATTCCAATACATAGAAAAGCTAGTAAAAGCTTCAATTAATCCGTAGCATATTTTTTGATGTTCATATTGTAAACCGATTCGTAAAAATGAATCTAAATAGGATTTCACGTAGCTTTATCTTAAAAGTCCGTTCCGCTGTTGGTCAATTTGTGATCAGTTGACAAGAGTACCAACATGATCGCTATGCTTGGCAGCTATTCACGATTTGATCAAAACTTGAAAAGGATCGAGAACAAGGCCAGTTAAAAATCAAAAGTTTAAAAATCACAAAATCATCGGATTTGATGTTATCATAAAATTTGTGATGGGGTTGAAACATCACAACTTCTCAACCTGTGCTTCTTTTATCCGTAAAACGGACATTCATGTAACTGGTTCAATACTAAGGAGAGCCGCACACCGAAGCCACACGCCACATGCACGCAACATTTACGTCGCCACAATATACATGCTACATTTTTGCTTGGAGTATGTGTGTCGCGTACACGCACACCGGACGCACAATTTTGAAGCGGCGTATCCTTCGCCAGAATAAACATGAACACTAGCTTGAACAGCACCCAAAACATTGAAAATTTTAAAGGCGGAACTCCTGCGCCAGAATACACATGAAAACTAGCTTGAACCCCACTATAAACGTTCTTTGTTTTCCGTCTCCTGCGTTTTTTTAAACATGGTTTGAAAGATTGGTGTGAACAGGTGTGAAGTTCGCGCGGTCACACACTTTGCTAGTGGCCTGAGCACGAGTCCACGCGTACGCAACTGACTTGACGTTTGACGTTTAGCGTTTAAATAAATGTTAAAATATGTTCCGATGAAGAAGATATGCTACATCAGGGAGAAAACAGAGATATTTTAATAGATGTTTATTTACCAGGAAAGATTTCCGACTAATATCAATTATTATGACCTAAAGTTAGTATTTGAATTTCGAATGCGTAATTAATTACGCATTCGAAATTCAAACGTCAAAAGTCGAGTTCTGTTAAGAAATTTAGCGATGATATTGTAGACGAAATATAAAGGAGAACACGCAGATTTCAACTTAGACCTAACCTACCTAACTAGATTTTTATTGGGTATTTATTTATCAGGGAAAGAATAGAATACCTATTTTAATTGGTCAATTTCTTCCGTGTCTCTGAAATCGATTTATAAATTAATAGACTTTATTTACAAGTGAGTTCACGAAAGATATAATCATCCATTAAGATAGTATTTATTTTGCAATTTAAAGTCATAATTAGGTATTAGGCTCGCGCGGTTGACATAACCCCAAACGTCATTCGATTTATCTCCGGTACCAACCGCTCCATACGGCTCCTGTAAAAATATGAACTTATTTCCCCCCCGCCGGCCCCGCCTGCCTTCCCGCTTCCCGCTTCACCCACTTCAAAAATAATATTAATATTAATGTTGTTGATATTCGTTATTATATTATAATTTTATTATCAAATATATTTATTATATTGTATTTAGGTATCATAATATTTTAAAGTAGTGATTATTAAGCTCAATCATCGCGCATAACCTCAAAAACTTTTTCGGTTTGATTCTCCATACATGACCGCATCGCGCGGCTCTTGTAAAAATATGAACACATTTCCCCCCGCCAGCCTTCCCTCTTCGCCCGGGAGATGAATGTTTTCCGTCGCCTGTGGTAAAGCTTGAACACAGGGTTTTTGAACACGAAGTGTTCAAATTTTCAATGTTTTGGGTGCTGTTCAAGCTAGTGTTCATGTGTATTGTGGCGCAGGATACGCCGCTTAACACTTCGTGTTCAAAAACCCTGTGTTCAAGCTTTACCAGAGGCGACGGAAAACATTCATCTCCCGGGCGAAGGGGGAAGGCTGGCGGGGCCGGCGGGGGGAAATGTGTTCATATTTTTACAAGAGCCGTGCGATGCGGTCATGTATGGAGAATCAAACCGAACAAGTTTTTGAGGTTATGCGCAATGAGCGAGCTTAACAATCACTAGTTTAAAATATCATGATACCTAAATACAATATAATAAATATATTTGATAATAAAATTATAATATAATAACGAATATTAATATAATTGAAATGGGTGAAGCGGGAAGCGGGAAGGCATGCGGGGCCGGCGGGGGGGAAATAAGTTCATATTTTTACAGGAGCCGTACTGAGCGGTTGGTACCGGAGATCGAATGACGTTTGGGGTTATGTCAACCGCGCGAGCCTAATACCTAATTATGACTTTAAATTGTAAATAAATTCTGTGGTAATGGATGATTATATCTTTCGTGAACTCACTTGTAAATAAAGTATTAATTTATAAATCGGTTTCAGAGACACGGAAGAAATTGACCAATTAAAATAGGTGTTCTATTTTTTCCCTGATAAATAAATACCTAATAAAAATCTAGATAGGTAGGTTAGGTCTTAGTCGAAATCTGGGGGTTCTCGCTATTATCGCTAAATTTCTTAACAGAACTCCACTTTTGACGTTTGAATCTCGAATGCGTAATTAATTACGCATTCGAAATTCTTAAATACTAACTTTAGGTCATAATAATCGATATTAGTCGGAAATCTTTCCTGGTAAATAAACATCTATTAAAATATCTCTGTTTTCTCCCTGATGTAACATCTCTTCTTCATCGGAACATATTTTAACATTTATTTAAACGCTAAACGTCAAACGTCAAGTGTTCAGTTGCGTACGCGTGGACTCGTGGACAGGCCACTAACAAAATTGTGTGCGACCGCGCGAACTTCACACCTGTTCACACCAATCTTTCAAACCATGTTTCAAAAAACGCAGGAGACGGAAAACAAAGAACGTTTATAGTGTGGTTCAAGCTAGTGTTCATGTGTATTCTGGCGCAGGAGTTCCGCCTTGACTTATACTCGAAAATGTCACGGATTTCTTGATGCAATTAATGAGAACAAAAGACGTTGTTGGGTTCACCCGTTTAATCAATATTCTGAAATTTACGATAATTTCAAAATTTCGCAAGAGTTACAGTTCGACGAAGAAAAGTTTCATTTACCCCTCATTACCCCTTTCATTGAATGTTTCGCCGATTTTGGTCTAGATGAGTTTTGTAATCCGTCTATTGCTATAATGAGTGAGTCCATGATGGTTAAATAATATAGGTTATTTTTTCTACCTCTGCAATAAACTCCACATAAAATTCAATATTGTCTTTCAGTTTTGCAAACCACTGCGCCACAAAAAATGAACGCGTTCGATCTTGAATACATGTGGCGCGGCCAACGTATCGCCACAAACTGCACCCGCTACAAACGTGTCATTGGTGTGCATTCTTGCGCGCAAATACAGGGGGCGTTAAATGTGTCGCGTTACAAATGTGGCGCCACAGTTATCAACACAAAGTAACACAAAGGTGTGTCTGGTGTGCGGCCTCGCTAAAGGTACAAATACTACAAATGTTAAACGAAAGGAAAGAAAAAAATCCAACTGTGTTAATAAAAGTGGCTTAAGAAAATGCCCAAATTACAACCCATATTGACAATTTTAATCGAATTTTTCGCAAGTCCTTAGCATAGATTTAATCGTTAAAAAAATTGAGACGATAAAAACACGATATTATAATCTACATTAATTTACCAATTACATACCGATCGTCCAGATGATTAGTCGGACATCTCCGAAAAATCGATAATTTAAGGGCGCAGTAACGTCTATCCCGAGAATACCCGTATATACCCCCACATTGATAAAATCCAAATACATGTAAATGTAATGTTTCTAAACACATCCAAAAACTAAAAACTGATTTTGAAAGGTGACAAAATACGCTTTCAAATTTTATAATTCAAAATAAACATATAGTTTTTAAAATATAAAATTTTTAAATCAAACATTAAAAAAAAAACATTATCATCAATCCTTTTTTTGTCGTTTCTTGTAAAAATAATTAATAAAAAAATTCCCAAAGTTAAATATTTTTAACTAGTTCCTTTTTTTTTTTTTTTTTTTCTTCTAAGAATTGGTTTGTAACCTGAATAGCGTCTCCGATAAATGTATCCGAATTTATTTATGTGGAACTTTTGACTTTATGAAAGTCTAAATGAATATTAAATTTTTTATAAGAAAAACTCTCTTTTTATAACTTTTGAAGGTTATTCCTTGTTATTGTGTCTTGTTTTCTTTCATATTTTCATTTAGATTATAAGTGTTATCTTCTTCTTTTTCAATGATATATTACGTTGATGGGAATAACCTTCAAAAGTTATAAAAAGAGAGTTTTTCTTATAAAAAAAAAAAATATATATCAAATTGCGTTCGGAAACTTTTCTTTCGTAAAAGGGTACATTTTAATTATTTTGTGCTCAACTTTAAGATTTGAATATAAAGCTTGCTGTTTTTTCTTTTTAACAACGTTTAGATCCTAACCATGATAGTAAAGAAAACAACGATTTCCATGAGAGCTATACGAGTTGTTCCGAAAATCGAAAAAATTACCCGCGGGGTTAAAACTCTTCAGTAATCGTGACCTAAGTATGAATTCAAGAATCTAATGTTATATTTTACTTTGTAGGATTCTTCCTTCAAAACTCGATTTGAACCACAACTACAAAATCCAGAACACTATTCCATCATTCCGCCTCCTCCATTGGAGAAGAACCCATAAAATAACTGGGTTAAGTAACCACACGGACCGCGAGAGAACAGAAGGAGAGGGGAAGAGGAAGGTTGCGCCGGTCATCATTACCTGTACCGTTCATCATTACGATTACCACTGCCATGACGCAATACTCGAAGCTCCGTCGCATAACAGTAGTTTTTCTCCCATCTAGGTAAATATTACGCCGCGTGTAATTAATTGTTAGTGGGTAATTTTGTAATTGCGAGATACACGCCACAAAGTGTTATTTGTTCGATTCTCTTATCCGACATACATCCCCCGATTTGAAAGATTTGATGTCACCAATTTATACACGGTGTCCGGAAACTTGTAGTAGGTAAAAGATGGAATCTACATCACGTAGATAACAAAAAAAACCTTCTTCTATTCAGTCTCAGCATTTAATTTTTTTTTTTAACTTTTTACCATTTTAATGAAAAGCTTACGATCAAAAAATTACCGATCAATGTAATTTTCAAATTTTATATTTTTTTATATATTTCGCAAAATAGCACGGACACAAGGACGTGGTTGTAGATATCTCTCGTATTGATATAAATTTTCTATTAAACACAATTTGAAAGGCGGGTTGGGTACCGCCGCCCCGCGAATAATTTATTGGATAACCTACACTCCTGACATAGGTCACCCCAAGTAGTTCGCTGCGTTCGGTGACTTAGCAAGCGTGCGAGGTTTATATAGGTCTTGGTTGCGAATGCTTTGCCCATCTACTGCGAGACCGGTCTGAGAGTTAGGTCTAGGGAGACCTAACCTAGACCTCTCCAGCCGGACTCACTCACTCTCCATAACCTTGCACCGCAGTGGGAGGGATGGATTGATAGTCCGTCACTCCTGGACACACTGACCCCCAGATTCCTACCCACCTCGCAAACATTTTTCTTTCCCAGAACTTCTCCTCTTTACTTTCCCTAAAAAGACCATCCACACAGCATCCCCAAAGATAGAAATAAGCCCTGAGGGAATTTTTTTCCTACATGTCGATACTTGTTTGTCTTTTGTTATTTGTATTAATGTTAATTTCATCCTGATTAAATAGAGTTTTTTACAAATTGATTTGTTTTCATTGAATTAAAAATGACACCTCAAAGTGAATTTGTAAAGATTGAAGAAAAGAAAACATATTATTCAGAGTAAATTCGCAAGTTCATTCGCAGTTTCAAAGAAATTCTTCACTGGAAAAACATTTTTTCGAGACTAATTAAAAATCAGTAAATAAATATTTTTTAATATCTTTATACCAAACTTATTCAATTACTTTACTTAAAACATCCACCATTATATTTGTGTTTCTTTGATTTTTCATAAACGTTAATTATAAGTTAATTGAATAATTATAGCTATCAAATTCATGACTATCAAATTCTTGTAGCTTTTTTATATACGCTCAGACCAGGCAAAACCTCGAACGGTTTCAAATTTCTCCAGCAAAAAACAAAATCAGATGTATCGGATTAACCCATATATTCTGTGTTAACATTCTTGATATAATTGCATAGGTAAGTGGCGAGTTTTTATGTACCCAAACGTTAGACGGCAGATTTTTTAATTTAATTTTTTATTAGTCATGTATAGTAACCCATGTAACTACTATCTTCAAAGTTTCCTACCTACGTAGTTCTTGTAGTTCACACCAATTATTTAATTAATTTTGTTCGTCTGCAAGTTTGAGGCGATTTTTTTTCGTAAATATCTATCGTCTATCAGCTTCACAAATCCTACAATTATAATATTCCGTGATTTTTCACTGATGTTTTTTTGCATTTACTCCTCACCTGGGTTCCTAATAAAAAATGTGTGTGCAGTTTCCCACGCGGTAGAAGTGAAACCTTCAGAAAACTAAAGTAGATAAGAGTAGAGAGGCTACGGAGCACCACACAAAGAGGAGACCGATTATTCTTTCTCATTGTCTCGCTTTGTCTCTTTTTAGTATCGCTTTTTCGTTTCATCGAGTTTCAAATCACAACGGTGCTAAAGAAGTTTTCACTTTTAAAAAGATCTTGAGCATTTAAATATCATATTTGGGGATGCCGTGTGGAAGGTTTTTTTATGGTAAGGAATGAGAGGAAGTTCTGGGGAGGAAAAAGGTTTGAGGGGTGGGAGGGAAACTGGGGGTCAATGTGTCCAGGATAGACGGACGTATGAATCTATCCCTCCCACTGTAGTGCAAGGCGACAAGTCGAGAGAATCCGGCTGGAGAGGTCAAAAGGTCTCAAATGCGTCTGCCCAATATGCAGTTGATGGGCAGACGCATCCGCACCAAGACCTAGACAAACCTCACTCCATTAACCCGGAAACCCCTGCTAATTCACCAAAATAATGAATCACTTGGGGAAACCTATGGCAAGGGAGTTGGTTATCCAATAAATGGTTCCTGTGGCGGCGGTACCTATATCTGCCTTCCAACTTGAAAATTTCCTACAATCCCAAAATTTGATACATGCGTTGAGCTTCAAAAATCCTACAATTATAATATCCCGTGATTTTTCACGGTTCCGCGTTAGTGTTCAATATGTAATAAAACGTAATTATTTTTGAAAATTGTGAGAATTATTGATTATTTAAAATTAACAATTACCGTTTTTAGGTCAGAATTGTTGAGTTCATTTGCCCGGTGGAACTTTTGTGGAAAAATAATGGTTTTACGTAAAATTTCATGTTACCTAGATTATTAAGCCATTGTTAAAACGTAATGATGATTCTTTTTCGAGAACCAATGACAAAAGATATTATATGAAATTATTACTAATATTAATTTCGGTAAACTTTCCAATAACAGACATTTAAATCAAAATTTGTACACCGAGTAGAGTATGAAATTCGTGATAATGGTTTTAAAATATACAGATGTAGGTATAAATCACAAACTTGGGATTGTATATATTCGTGCATAGCTGCAAAAGACTTCAATAATATTGGCACATTTATCATATGTCTAAAACCCTTGTTAGATGCAAACTCGAGTATAACTCTATACTATGGTCTCCCTTTTACAATATCCATTCCAACAGCTTTGAAAAGATTCAACATAAGTTTCTGAGGTATTAACTATAAATTGCATATTCCTGTACAAAACATCGATTATAATTATCTACTGTATAAAATGTCGTATTAAAACTATCAGAAAGAAGAATAAACACAGATTTAATACTATTACATAAAATACTGTATTACAACATTGACTGTCCTGAATTGCTTTAATTAATCAACATCCATATTCCCAAAAGATCTGGCCGACATTTACTACCCTTTTACTTTAACAACACCAGGACCCTATCTTACTAAAATTCCCCGATTCCGGTTATAAATATTCTGATCTAGGAGATATATTTCATCTTAAAAATAACCAGTATAAACATTGTTAGTTGATATATTGATAATAAGAATAATAATATAATAAGAACCTATGATAAGAAGTCTCACTTCTTATCATGTTTACCAATGTGTTTTATTTTATTATATGCTTTTGTTGTTACATTTTTTTAATTGTATTACATTTTCTTTATTATTTTAGTTTTGAAGTATTTAAAATAACTGTGATACTCAACTTATAAACTAGAATGTAAAAGCCCATTAGGGCGTGTAATAAATAAATATACATAATTTAATTGTGCGGATATCCTTGTCAGAAGTATATATATACAGGGTGTAACAGCACGCACCCGAAGGACCCTAACCAGCGATTCCTTAGCATAGTTGGCGTAAAAAATATTGATTAATTTTGCTGTCCGATGATATTTTTTCAATAAATATATTTTTTCATCACTGGACACAATTAGAGTAGAGCAGTCGGGTATAGCCTAGCGGGTCACGTTATAAATACTTTGTCTCGTTCCAGCATCACGACAACACACGAAACTGCGCACAAATCACGTGATCCCGTCGCGACGATGAGAATGTGATCACTGTGATCAGTAGTGACGTTTGATTGAAATAAATATCATCAGACAGCAAAATGAACTTCGCTTGAAATGGCTTCAGATGTCTCCAAAGATTAGATCTGAATCGCCATGCAGGTCCCAATCTTCCTATACTTTATTACCCTTTCTTCTCCCCAAGTCTCCCAGTCTCACAACACACCTATTAAGGGTTATGCCGTTGTCCACCTATCTCCGAGCAGGTCGCACGTTATGGTATGGTATTCCCATAAAATTATTTAAAAAAATTAGATCTGCATTTTTGAGATAGAAGGTTTTTTTTATTTTATTCCAATTTAAATTAAGTTTTTTTGTAAGGGCCAACACTCCAAATTAATTTTTTTTTACAAATAAATATATTGATCAAGATCAATTGACAAGCCGAAATTTTGGCTCAACACTCCTCAAATGCACAAATGCGCTCTTCGCAACGCAACTCTCAGACCAACAGGAGAATGGAGCGTTACTAAACAAATAACTTAGCTGATCGGATACTCCTGATCGATCGAAAAGTTGGGAACAGCCGTTAATTTTAAAAATTGTTTTTCAGAACTTTTAAATTATCTATTATTACAACACGCTGGCGTTTTTCTTTTGCGTTTACCCCTTATTTTGCGTACCTATTTACATTTGCTGCAGCGACATCTATTGGAGGTTTGTCTCATTAAAACAAAGCCTTCGTTGGAACTTCTGCAGTATTTAATTTTGGAGGGAATCTCGGTTATAATAAACAAGTTATAATCTTTCGGTTATAATCTTTCTGACCGTTTCAAGAAACGTCCTGCGAAAAATGCATTTGGTAACTAATTTGCCACTTATAAAAATGCTTTGGCGCACGCAACCCTTAAAACTTCTTATATCCAGTGCAAGAAATTTTTTCTTTATATTTTTTTAGTGTAATATTGATAATTGTTTTGGTCTTGAAGGTATCGTCACCAATGGTAAGGGGAAGTTATAATCCTATCCAACCAAGTGAGGTATTGAAATTTGTAATATTAATCTTTACCTATATGTACATTTTCGGAAATCGCATCATATTTATGGAAATTTATGTTATAGGGAAATTTGCGGATGTGCACGAAAATTATGGATATAAAATGTTTTTTTTTCTTTTTTTTTTTTTTTTTATATTAACTCCACACAGGAGGCCCTGAGGGAAATAATTTCCCTCAGGGCCTATGTCATCTTTGAAGATGCTGTGTGGAGGGTGCTGTTGAGGAGAGGAAGGAGTGAACATGGGTCTTGAAGAGACCCATATTGTAGGAGGGAGGAAACACAGAAGCCGGCAAATCGTTCCACAGCCGGGCTGTTGAACTCAAGAACGAGTCGTAGAAACGACCCGTTCTCATGTGACTAATGTCAACCGTGTACAAATGTTGAGCGCGTGTTTGGCGTGTTTCCCGACTATGCACCGGTGCCGAGGGGATCAGTGACGCTAGTTCCTCGGAGCATCTTCCATTGTAATACCGGTAGAACAAGGACAGCATTCCCACCTGACGCCTGTGCTCTAAAGATTGCAGTCCATTTGTTAAGTTAGGAGAATCTATCAAACGGACCTTATTTATTTGATCTTATTTATTTGATACAAAAATACATACACATTATGAGAAAGCTTTGACTATGCAACTAGGAAGGTTTCCAGTTTTATTAGGATAGTCAAAATTGCCAGGTTTAATTCATATTATTATTGACATAATTATCAGACTCACAGTCAAGTACTAGGTTCTAAAAGCTATAAAGCCACCATATGTATGGATGTTTGTGGATGCTTTAGGATTTTTATGAATATTTATCGAAACTTAGCAGTTTCACAGTGTTCTTTCGATGATAAATAAATTCCGACAGGAGAGGGCAAACAGAAGACGAAGAAAAGATTGAATATGGCGTTACACGTTGTCGTTGTCGTTAAATCAAATTTAACAAAATTTACCATAAAAAAATATTTATGTGTTCTTCTTCTTCTTCTTCGTGTGCCCTACTCTGGAAAATGTCTCTCTGTCTTGTGCTGCCCGGAATGGCTCCTCCGCACTTCTAACACCGGTCCACTCTCGTATATTTCGCAGAACAAAACATTTGTCTCCTAGCAAGCCCTCGGCGACATTCTATTTTGCCTTTCAATATTAATTGGAGCAAGTGATATTTTTCCCTTCGAAGTACGTTTTTTTTTACATGAGCTCCACACAGGAGGCCCTGAGGAAAATAATTTCTCTCAGGGCCTATGTCGTCTTTAGGGCTGCTGTATGGCGGATTTTTTTTATGGAGGAAAAGGAGGAGACGCGAGTTCTGGAAAGGAAAATGGTTTAAGGGGTGGGTAGGAATCTGGGGTTCAGTGTGTCCTGGTCATCCGCCTCCAAGACCTATACAAACCTTACCCCATGAACCCGGGCATCCCTGCTAAATCACCAAACGTAGCGAACCACTTGGGGTGACCTATGGCAGAGGTGTTGGTTATCCAATAAAGGTTCCCGGGGCGGCGTGTGACTCAGATATGAAATTTTCCTGACTTTTATTATGTCTGATGTTTATTAAATTTCGAAAAATGGTAGAACCTGCAGAGAGTTGGGCAGATATTTACTTTTTTGCTGTTGTTAAAATTCTTGTAATTAAAAATAATAAATACCCTTGGACCCTGCAGGCTTGGAAATTTTGGACCCTGCAGGCTTCTAATTTATCTCCACCGATTAAAAAAAACTTTCAATGAAGCTATCCCGAAATCCCATTTGTAAGATCGCATCCTAGAATCTAGGGGAAATTTTGAATGGCAAATGGCAAATAAAAAATACAGCTAGTGCTGACCTCTCTGGCAGGCAATTTGGATTCTCACTAAATTTTGGATTCTCGTCGAATTCTGGATTCTCACTGAATTCTGGATTATCACTCAATTCTGGATTCTCACTGAATTCTGGATTATCACTCAATTCTGGATTCTCACTGAATTCTGGATTCTCATTGAATTTTGGATTCTCGCTGGATTCTAACAGAATTCTACTGACAGAATATTATGCTCCCAAATTCGTGGTAATCATGTAAGCACTTAACACGGTTTACAAGTAGTATGGGGCGCTTGGGAAAGCCAAGTACACCCTGCTTTATAATCGAATCTCCTCGTTTATAAAGATCGCTGACGCATTTGGTAAATTGACTAACGGCCGTTGTTCCAAATCCCACGGATTAACTGTTGAGCCGAAATCTTGGCTCAACAAATTGCGCAGATATGCTCTTCCCAATGCAACTTTCGGAACAAATCACTTAACTGATCGGAGACTCATATTGAACGATCGAAAAGTTGGGAACAGCGGCCGTTAATTGACTAAGGATAGATTCAATATCAGAAAAGATATATTTGTAAATTGTGTATGTTCTTTAAAAAAAACTAATATTGAGTGTAATTAGTTTTTTGGGTGTGGAATGAGGAATAGTTAAGTGTGAGGAAATGAAAGTTTTCTAGTAGGTATTCATCATCAAAAGCATCCTTAACTAACCTCTTCCTCTTTTTCTTTCTCACCCGCATCGTGATACTAGTTCCCAACTTTGGGTTTGCGTTCAATTGAGCAACTGGGCAACTGATTTTTTGTTGTGATGGCAACTAAAACTACAACTTTCATTTCAACTTAAATTAAAACTGCCTGTAAAATAATTCCTTGTGGTCTAATCTATAATTTGTTAAGAGGAATGACCGCGCGGCCTTTTTCATACAAAACTCAATTTTGGATGTGATGCCAAAATACTCAACCGTTGTGATTTGAAACTCGATGAAACGGAAACGACACTAAAAAGAGATGAACACATGCATCTAAGCAGGATTTAGCCTGCGAGAGAATGAGATAGAATGATACCTCACCACATTGGCCGCTTGATTGTGACCTCATTTTTTAAGACTCCTATTGGTCGAGATTGTGATTTGAAGGTTTCACTTCTACCGCGTGTGAACTGCACTCGATTTTTTTTTAATCAAAAGGTATTGCAAGTATCGAGTGTGGATTTGTGTTACTTTATTTATTTGTGATTTAAAATATAAAACATACGCCATTGAAGAAATCATTTTTCATGATTCCAGAGCCAATTTTGGCAATTATTTGTGAGTTACTCGTAGTAGTAGGTACTTATTAAAAAATATAATTTTAGTCTGAAATATGATGAAATATACAGGGTGTTAAGGGACGTACTTGACTTACTTTAACCAGTGATTCCTGACATTATTTGGAGTAAAAAATGTAAATGAAATTTTGGTCTCCGGTGACTTTTTTCAAAAATTTTTTCTTCAAATCAAACAAAAAAAAATTTCTTCCGCATGTCGTCGCTGGTCACTCCGCCGAATAGCCGACCCACCCCTTACCCCGCCTCCAACTGTCCAACACCTACCATTTTTTTATGTTTTTGTAGAAAAATAAAAAAAAAACGTCAAAAATGTCACCGGAGACAAAAATTTTATTTACATTTTTTACTCCAAATAATGTCAGGAATCACTGGTTAAAGTAAGTCAAGTACGTCGCTTAACACCCTGTATAAAAAAAAACTTTAATATTTAAAAAAATACAATGTGAAGGGTGTAAATTTAAATTACAAATAGTCCATTTACATATATAAATTTTTTTAATAATTATAATTAACTCATAAAAAAATACTAAAGTTGGCACTAAAATCGTGCAAAATTGAATTCTTTAATGACCTGTATTTAATTTAATTTAAAAAATTAATAAATAAAGTAGCTCATTTCCGTACTAAGCTTTTGCTTTTTGATTAAAAAAATTATTATTTAATTTGTTTTGGGTTTGGCCTCAAATTCAAATTAAGTTTTATATAAAAAAGGCCCCGAAGTCATCCCCCTTCATTCTTTGGTGATTTTTTCCCTGTGTTTGAGGGTTTTTTTCTTGCTGTAAAGAATAAGACCGAGTTTCTAGATGAAAAAAAACAACTTAAATAAAATTAAACTTTATTGTGAATATTAATGAATTCATGTTTACATACTCAAGATACACTCTTGTCCAAATAAAGATTAACATGATAATAAATTATCACTTACAAAATATCTTTTTATACAGATTCGATATTTTTCTTCTTTATTTACATTAAACACTATTTTAAAGGTATTAAAGTTTCAATGTTTATGGAATTGGAATTATTGTTAATGTGAAATCATAATTAAAAACGTATATACACAATAATGATATAAATACCTACATATTTATAGACAATAGGCACACTTATTTGAGCCGATTTACATCACGACTAACAACATTTTGATTTTAAAACATTTTAACAGTGATTTGAAATGTGTTAGTCAACACGACTAACACATTTTATTTGATTTTAAAACATTTTAAAGATCTTTGAAATGTGTTAGTCAATACGACTAACACATTTTATTTGATTTTAAGAAAAAATAGTAGCAACATTTATTAATCGTCCATTTTAATGGTGTTTTAACAGAAATATTTTAGCTCACTTGCACTTCATAATAAAATTTCGTCATTTAAATTTGTGCAGGCAAGATGTGGCCATATTTCTGATATACACACTATATTGATTATCAAAACAGCTAACATTTTAAAATTTCCACAGAAGATAGTTCATAGACACAAATCAATTATTCAAGAACCATGTTTCTTTTGCAGAACGTAGTATTTTTTATATTACAAATACTGTTAAATTTTTGTATCAATAAAAATAAGCGATACTGATTTTAAGACTAAACAATGTAATTTGTGTGTTTTCATTTCAAATTATTGGTTTAAATAACGATCTAAAACCTCAGATTCCTATGGTTTTATGACGTATATTCCGCCTACGCAATTTACTCGGACCACTAGCAACTTCAATCGGGATCCGAGACTTCCTAGAAGGGAAGGCAGGTGTGACGTCATAGCCGTCTTCCGCGTGGATATATTGTTTTGGAGACAATTTAAGATACGGAAAAATTGCATTGTTACTGTGAATAGGTACCCAATTTCTTCTTGAACCTATTGACGGAAATATTGTATTATTAGGTATTCTGATTGAGTTTTATGCATTTTATTGCATTTATTTTCAATCAAGAGTTCTGGAGCCACCTTACTTATATTGACTTTAATCTTAAACGATAAAATACCCAAATGTAAGATAACATGTATTTTAATGCCTACCTTTCTAGGTTTTAAAATATAATACCTTAAAAATATAATATCTACTTGTATAATTTTGCTTTATTTATACAATAATATTGTTTATAATAAATGGCACGAGCAGCCTTTCACAATATAACACTTCAAAAATACAGTTAATACAAAAAGTTTATTAACACTAAGAAAATTGATTTGTTTGATATTATTTGTGAAAATAGTATCAATTTTTTCAGATATTTAAAATGTGAATTTCGATCTTTTTTTTTAAAAACATCAAATCATGATATGGAACTAAAGAAAGATAATTTTAACGGGTACTTTATAAATTTTCGTTAAGGGGGGAGTTTGGTCCAACCGATCCAAAAAATCGACTTTTTTGTTGCCGTAAAATCTTCTTACACGTATGGAGAATACATTCCCAAAGTTATAATAGTTAGGAGTGGTGAGCTCCAGGCAGGTAGAACGGAAAATGGAGCGGCCCGGTTGCCAGCGAATACTTTAATTGCGTTTTTCTCAAAACTACGTTTTTCAAGTTGGCTGGAATCGTAGCTCATCGAATTTTTATCCGATTCACTTCATTCAAAGTTTAAATTAATTGCCAAATTAAGGCAGATTTTTTTTGTCAATTTTAATTTTATGTCCGCCATTTTTGCAATCAACAACTTTTTTTGCAAACTGTGGTTCATGCGCATTCTACTTTCATACTATGAAGAATTTTTTTTAAATTTAATTTTTCATATGATTTCCAAGGACTCCAGGATTCCAGCCGATACAGTCGGACCCTCCGTTGCAGCCGCTTTCTGTATATATACATATATAGATCTTCAAATCAAATTTTCAACAGCGTTTTCTCCAGTTCAAATTTTCCTTTACAAATAAACAAAAGTTTTGTGAACGAAAAAAAATTATGTTTGAAAAAAAAACGCGTTAAAAAAACACTCGGATGGACCAGACGGCCCCCTTAAGAATACTTCAAAATTTACTCTGTAATTTGATACGTACTGTAAAGACAGTGTTTTATGCACATCATTATGGGTTATAGATATTTAATAATAATATGAACATGATTGAATGAGCAAGGTTTTCCATGATATTTTTTACATCTAACTAAAGTAGCATATTTATGTATATTTAAAACTAATTGTTTTAACACTATTCGATAAAATAATTTTCCATGGCCACAACAGAGTGATTAAAAAGTACATTTGTTATGGTATATCTAAATAACTTACTACGATAAAGCTTTTTACAGCAATATACTTTTTTATGTACACTTTTTATAAAATCAATATTAGAACCTTTGGATATGGGTGAGACACAATAACCTGGATTTAAACATATGAAACAACAAATCTATTTGAAATATATATATGTACAAACATAAGCTTAAAAATGTGTATTCTTCAAAACTGAAAAGTTAATTAAAAATAATTATTTTATTTTATTTTTAACTTAATGAGTAAAACCTCTAATTGTAATATTTTAATTATTGAAGACAATATTAACGAAATCAATCGAAAATCTGTAACAGAAAAATCAGAAAAAGATAGGGTCACATCTAGGATAGAATATGCATTAAAAAATGAAGATAATGTTGGTAGTATGATACAGAATATGACCGAATTGGAAAGGGATACATTAGCTCAGTTGGTAGAGCTCCGCCCCGGCAAGGCATAAGTTTTGGGTTCGCGTCCTAGGTGTGATGTATGTTTTTCAGATTTTCTATCCAGTTTCACTAATATTCTCTTCATTAATTATAAATAATAATACAGGAAATACAAACATAAAGTAAACTTTTATATTGATGGCAATCGATAGTGGGTAGGAAAGGCGAAAAAGCTGTCACCAAGAAATTTAAGGAAGTAAATTATCTTTTTCGCATGATCCATAAAATGTGTGCAAACTTTATAAGTGAATATTTTGATTCCACTCTCAGCTAGGATTGAACCTGACGCACTTATTCACACGACTACTAAACGGATTAAATCGTCTAAATGTGTAGGATTGTATAGTGAACATATATGCAAAATTGAAAATGATTTAATACCCATCAATTAACATACTAACGACATAACGTTTTTCAGATTTTCAAAACAATTTTGGACATGATCAAATCAAGGTTAAAATTTTTCATTTTCGTAGAATATCAAAAGTGTATCTCTCTAGTGCAAATACACATTTTGAAAACAATTCAACAATGAAATAATAATATCCCCATCATTCATTTTGTCAATATTAAACGTTGTATCTATTTGTTTGTTTCTTTTGCAATTTTTACCAATGAAACCTCGCAATTATAATATGCAAAACCTCTATTCAATGCACTTATTGAAGCATGAATCTATTCACGGAATAAATCAAGTTTCTGCTGGAAACAATCAAGAATGGTATTGCAAATTAATGTAGCGGGTCTTTCTAAGACAATACGTTCTCCGATTTTCATTATTGGCATGAATTATGTACGTAATGATGAATACAAATTTTCAGATGGTTGAAGGTTAGAATTCTTCGAAAAAGGCTTAAGTATGATCATTATTTTTTAAGATTGATCTCTATCTGGAGCTCTAGCATGGAGAAATCGATAACTTTACATCATTGGATTGACAGGTGTAATTTTCGAGGATTTTATATCGATGTCCCTAGCACGCTTTTATCGTTGATAGCCAAACCGATATTGACAAGTAATAAATAAGAAATCGATATATGCTGGCAACACTGGATGTGTTTTCTATGAATTCACTTTCCGAAATGTCAAACGCCGAACAATTACGTAAAAATATTAATAAATTGACAATGTTGAATTGAACACTAACCTAAACATGCATTGGCAGTCTGCATTTACTTTTTGACACTAAATGTTCATTAATTATTCAGAGCTTTAGTCATATTTCAAACACCGTTTCTCAAAGATCGAACAGAATTAATTGGTCGCGTCTTAGTTGAAGCCGGATCGCTAATAAGACTTACTTCAATTCTAAGAGCTTCGTCAGTTGCACTCCTTTCATTAATAAGCCAATAATTTTGCGTAACGAACGACATTATCCAACGTAACCGAAACTTATCTGATATTATGGAGTCCGGGATAAAATTTATCAATCGTCCTTCCGAATATCAATTGTTGACCGTGATCGCAAATATTGAAAACTGACCAAAGGTGACGGATTTGGTCAATATCGTATTGTTGGGTTTTATCGATCGACCATGCTAGACTTCCATGACATAGGTACAGGTACCTGACAGGCTTTAACACATCAGTTCCGAAGGGATTGTTACATTTACCCCTAGCGAGAGTTTTGTGTGATGGCTATGTTGTTTTTTACATCACATACTCTATAATTTAGGTAATTCTAGAAGAGTATTCTGTAATCGATATGCATTTGAATTACTGTCCAAGGCTGTGAGAATGGGAAATCGAGTGCATCGGAAGATAACCCAATTTTGAGGCAAACCAACAAATTTTTATCCAAAAAGTCATAAAATTAATGGTGTGAATGGAATTAAGACATCTTACATTTAAAAAATCAATAATTTAGGTACTTTTCTCTGTTTTTATGTCATTGTATCTTTGAAAATGGTTACCCGGCTTTCCAGTGACAGTAATTATCCACTGCTTCTATGAATAAATTTATTTATTCAATCTTCAATCCGCTGCACACTCTCTAAGCTTGAACGGGAATCTGAATATAGCTTTGTAGTGTTAGCTGCCATCTATGGGTTGGGTAACATACTTCTGTGTGCCAGAATGATGAAGCGAAATGCTAATCAAACATGTCGAAGTGGAACACTAATTTCTATTACAAATTCGATGATCATACTTTGAAATAAATACAGTCTCTCGCGTGTATCTTTAATTATAATGTTCTTGACTGTTGCAAATTAAAATAAAGGGGTTTGAAATTTTATTACCAAAGGTATTGAAAACAAAATTGAAATGCAAGGTCTTTGAGTGGAGTGGAATGCTGGGTGTAGGATGAATGAGATTTTAATGGTTAATAAACAGCCATTATCGAACAGGTGTTTACTATGTAGAGGAGTTATTTTTCTAGTTTACAGAACAGGGAGAAATTGGCAAAATGGTTGCCAAAATTTAAAATATAAAGTTTACTCAAATAACATAATATTTTATTTTAAAGCACTAGATGCCATTGGAGATATTGTTATAATATTATTCATTCCTTCTAGGGCTGAAATGTTAAAAAAATATTAAACCCAAAATCTTGAAAAAAGCATTCACTACTTTAAATGAGTCTGATGCCAAAAATTTCTGGTGTAAACATCACAATTGTTAAAATGGGAAGTGAGATTAATAATTGATTATGCATTTAGATCATTACGATTCAAGAATCCATTATTATGTTTTTCCACAATAGAATGATGACTATTTGAAAATATGCACTGAACAATATCGTTTCTTTGCTGTGAGTAATGGATATTCCAATGATTGCACTAATAATGGGAAATGTTTCATTTCTGAAAGAGAACTATGCAACATTCACATTGTATATATATGGTAGTAGTGCATTGTGTTTGCAGATGGAGAAGATATTGAAGCAACAACGAAATGGCTAAATATCCATAAATCTAATTTAGAAACTATCTTTCCTTATGGGCCATCTACGAGATTTTTTTGCATTAACACAAGAAAAGTAATATAGGGGTTAGTATTTATATGCTTGCTTTAAACAAGGAGTTGTATTTTTAATAATTCTTTTACGAAGGCCTCATTTGTTGTGAAGAATTCGGGTTGTGTCTTTCATATCCATCAGGTCCCAGATCGCTGCCTTGCGGAACACCAGATCATCTGAAAAAGGTAATTAAATAAATGTTAATTTAGCCAGTTGTCAACAATAAAAATAAACTAATTTTATTACAGTTTTTATTGTCAGTGTTATATATTTCGTGATGACTGTTATCAACATTATAACTATAAGAGATAATAACAAATATATATTAGAGATAAGAACATAAAATCGTGAGTACACAAATTTCTACTGTCTTGATGTTAATGCATACGTCGGCTTTGATATTATGCTATAATAATTTGTGTATGTTTTCAAGGCAGCTGTTGATCTATATTTGTAAGGTCTTCTTATTTATCTTATTAAAACTTTGAAACCTCTCCCGCCAGACTCTCACGAATCATCGTGTATCGTATCGCCTTGGACCATAAAAGAAATCGTAAACCGTAATCGGAAGGGATGGATTTATACTCCCGGATACACTGATCCCCAGATTCCTACCCACCCTTCAAACCTTTTTCCTTCGAAGAACTTCCTCTCCTTCCTTTACAACTTTTTTTTTGCATTTTTTCTGAATTTACACACCGAGTACATGTCGAGAGTATTTTGTCAAAATTTCAAGCAAAACTAACGAAGATACAGCATTTCAAGCGAACGGCCCTCGATGCTCGATTCGAGTATAAAAAAACTTTAAATCGATT
This sequence comes from Glyphotaelius pellucidus, assembly GCA_936435175.1. Classification (NCBI taxonomy): domain Eukaryota; kingdom Metazoa; phylum Arthropoda; class Insecta; order Trichoptera; family Limnephilidae; genus Glyphotaelius; species Glyphotaelius pellucidus. Next base: position 13,001,585 of record OW386556.1, read on the forward strand.
TTCTCGCAAACAACATTTTTGAAGTTTGTGAACATTATACCTTAAAATCTACTTGACCGATCCTTTTGAAATTTTGTACACAATTTTCTACACATAAATCAGCAGGTAATCAGGGAGAGTTTTTACGATTTTTTTTTTTCATTTTATAATATCAAATTCACCGTTTTAGCGAAAATCGCGTTTTTCACTTCAAAATGCTGCCAAAAATAAAAAAAAAATCAAAAAAAACCTTTCTGCTTACCTAGAAAAACATATCACCTTTTAAACGCATTTCAACTTTTTTGATTTAGATGATCCGGTAACGAGTTATAGAGTTCACCGCATAACAACGTTTTTTCGAGGCGCCTCCGGAGATTCGCTCTCACGGACTTATTTATTTATATTTTTAGTAGAAATTTTTTTCAAAGATACTTCAGGTGTTATACTATAACGTACATCTAAAATAAATAAACCAACATTACTCATATTTCCAAAAAAAAATCATGAAAATATGCCTTTTTTTGGATTTAAAACCTTACTCCCCCGTAAAAAGATCCTCCATACTTCATCCCCAAAGATGAAATAGACTCTGAGGAAGATTGTTTTCGTTGGAGTCTTGTCTCCTTGCATTCTGGAAACCACAGTTTTAATTCACAATACCTCAGCTTTCAGAAAAAAGCGAATGATAATATAAATGGTCCTAGTAAAGATCCTTGTGGAACCCCATTTGATATTATGTCATGGGTTGCAAAAAGAAGATACATTTGTTAAATTATTATTCACGGAAACAAAATATAAAAAACTAACTGTCTTTTATCCGATAACGTATTACTAGTTGATTGGACTATCGAACAGAGAGTTATTACTTTTTTTTTGTCCATTATTAACCGGTTCTTTTTTCCTTTCTAAGAAAACTAAAGGTAGGTGCAAAACGAATAATTAAAGTTTTTGTCGAAGATAATAATTGTCAGGCTGTAATTAGTTGATTTTGCCGCTAATTATCAGAATATTTTGCATGCTAATTCAGTTTTAGCATAATGGCTCACGGAACGAAAAAGGCATATTTTAATAAATATGCAAAATTCTTCCATTTATACAGTAAAACAGCTGCATTTGAAAAAAGCAGTAATTTGTTTGTAAACTAACTTTATCCAGTATTCCTTTGAAGAAAACAGCTGTTTTTGTCACGTCTGCGAATAATTAAATGATTTTTATTTTGAATGAAACGGAAACAAAAACGCCACATTGTCTTGGATGAAGTTGAACGTTTTTTGAAGGTACAGAAGGAGGTTAACAATGAACACTTTAAAAAACACAGAAAAAAAATAATGGTAATGAGAGGGTTGATCTATTAAGTTACCTTATGATTACTAGAAATAAATATAGTCTCCTTCAACGGACGCAATCTTCCGAACAGATCCTCCATTAATATGCTTGGGGTAACTCTTAAAGTGACCAGCTCAGATGTGGGGACTCCATAGAAGCCAGAGTGAAGTTAGCCTCTCAAAAACTGGGCGTACTGTATAGGGCCCGCAGATACTTTAATAGTACACGACTGCTAATCCTGTACAAATCACAAGTGCGCCCCACGGTTGAATTTGGCAGCCACCTCTGGTCTAAAGCTCCAAAATAACTGAAAAATAACCTCGACTCTGTGCAGAAACGGGCGGTCCGTTTGATAAAATCCCCAACCTTAACAAACGGATTGCAATCTTTAAAACACAGGCATCGGGTTGGAATGCTATCCTTTTTCTACCGGGATTTCAATGGAAGATGCTCCGATGAACTAGTGTCATTGATCCCTTCGGCACCGGTGCGTACTCGAGAAACACGCCAAACGCATGCCCAACATATGTACACGGTTGACATTTGTCACATGAGGACGGGTCGTTTCTTCGACTCGTTCTAGTGTTCAACAGCTCGGCTGTGGAACGATTTGCCGGCCTCTGTGTTTCCTCCTTCCTACGACATGGGTCTCTTCAACGCGAATGTTCATTTCTTCCTCTCTTCAAAAAAACTCTACACACAGCATCTCAGATGACATAGGCCCTGAGGGAAATTATTTTCCTTAAGGCCCCCTGTGTGGAGTTAATGTAAAAAAAAATATGAATATGAAAAAGTGATATGTGGTCGGTAAGCTAAACAGTACTAATAAAATGTAATGCTCCGAATGTAAATATCATATCCCTATTCCCAAGTCTCTATATTATGCTACGTAAAGACAGGAGATTTTTATGGCCTGTTGGTTGGACAACGTTTTGAGATGGGTCAGGTAGGGAAGGGTTTGAAAGCGGGACGTGATGATGTCCAGAAAGGCGAATGACGTTTCACATGCGTGCCGTTTTACAAACACTTAATCTGACATTTTTCAAATGAAAAACCATACGTTCTTGTAACACTTGCTCAAAATCATTGTTTGTAAAATCCTCGACACTAGTACTGTTTTCAAAGTAAATTCCAACACGGTGTCAATTGCAGCATATAAGATATGAGGATACATAAATTATTGAAATCAACAAGGGTTTTTGCACATGTCAATTTTGCTATAACTAGCATATTAACATGAATACCTTGCAGATAATTTTTTGTTTCGTCCAATTAATCAATGACTTCTTCAGTTATCGCGTTATTTACCTGGCTATATAAGCCGCTGTTAAATTCATAACTTCCATCATAAGATATAATTTGGTTCTTCAAGTAACAGTGAAAGCAAATATAAGTTTAAATCATCAGTCAAAATGAAGTTAGTAATCTTTTTGGTGGTTGTGACGGCAATATTCTACCAAGGTTTGATCAATTTTTGATATTTGTGTCATTGAGATATGATCCCTTATTGAGTTTTGACAAATTGTGTTGTTTCAAAATATTTGTCTAGGCAGAGAGACCTTTATTGGTTATCATTTATAATGATTAGGTAGATGCAGTTTTTGCATTTTCGGATTCCTCTCTATGTCAATTTTGTGAGAAATCAGTTTGAACAATTGGTGGCAGTCTCATACACCTATAATATCTATGTTTACCGTTCACACAGTATTTTTAAGCTTTATTTATTAATTATTCAGTAATTTAGTAATTTTTCTACAGGCTTTTCATTGAATTGGAGGCCACAATTAATCACTAATTTGGCATCAAATCCTCCACCCACAGAATCCTTATAAAGGTTGTCTCCCCAAAATACGTTAAGTGACACTTAGTTCACAGTTCCCTTACTTTTCCTGCAAGTCCTTGCTTGTGGCCGACTTAAGTGGACCAGATTAATGATGTAAATCATCGACCAAGTATAAGATAGACGCGCCCTGTGAAATTCAAAATGACCCCAGAAACCAAATAAAATTGGCTCACGGCCCATTTATAAAAAAGTGCGTGCATTTTTTTGCACCGTTTAAATCGCATAGTCCTTTGTGTTGTACCTTTTATTGGTCTATAATGAAACTAATTTGTGACCCAGTCGTCCGGACCGATTTAATTTTTTCAAACACAAAAATATCCCACTTCCGAATATTATACAAGGTACACGCCGCGGACTTTAATTTTGAAAATGTATTTAGCTATTTGAATACAAAAGAAAATATATGGCTTGCCGATAGCTTTTGGACACCGCATTCATTAACGTGAAAAAAGTAACATTTTTAAATAGTGTCAGGCAAAGTTTCTGACGTCATTTCACTTCGCCCGGTCCGTTCACTAATACATTGAAGAGGCTCAAAACATAATGGCTTCTCGTTTCTTGTGTGTTGGTCTTTACACACTTTAACATGCCTAAATGTATAATTAATAGTTGCTACAATTCGTTGGACATCAAAAGTAACAATAGCTTATTACCTTTCCATCGGTAAGTTATTACAAATCTTATTAATTTTGATATATTTATCAAGTCGACGCGACGCACGCATTCATCGCGTGATAAATTGTCGATGTGTTAGTTCACAATATTGAAACACGCGTTGGTACGCGTCACAAACTGTACAAGTGTGCGTAATGTCCGGCTGACTGCTAAACAGGGTTGTATTATGTCGATATTGCCCAGTTGGAATCGTTTCGGAATGTGTGGTTTTAGATAAAAAAAAATAAAATTTATTTGTAAAATAATTTACCTACAAATATAACCACGCACAGATAGATTTCCACTGAAATGAAAACCTTTTATTATGTGCTTACTATATAGCACTTACTTTACCGTATATACTTTATCTTATATATTTTATAATAACATGCTTTTTATTTTCTTTCATGTATACCTATGCTTTCTTTTCTTTACACTTTTAGTGTTCTTTACTTTACACTTTTAGTATTCCTGTGTTCTATGTTCTCTGAACTCCCATGTTCTTCCTATGTTCTACACTTTTAGTACTACATTATTTTTTTTCTATATTCTACTTTATTTTTCTTTACTTTTTCATATTACTCCATAGTCATTTACATTATTGTATATTCTTTTGTATTCAATAATATTCTTTCTTATTATATTATTTTATATATATTTTTTATATTCTCGCACATTTTTTATATTGCATATATGTTAAAGTACTGTATAGAAAATCGACCACCACAACACAGGCATGTGCCTAGCATGGTGGTCAAAAAATCATCAAATTCATGTAACAAACATTTAAATGAATAAAGAAAACTTTAAAAAAAAAAGATCATTTTTTTAAATCAATAATTATGAATGAAAATATTAAAATTACGTATAAGTACGATAATCAAAATCAGAATAATAATCTTTAAATCTTCTACACGTTTTAACGATTTTCATAGTTTGCGAAAATCCCCATTGTGATTTCTTTACACGTGATAGGAATAAATAGAGGGTATGGGGTACAATAGGTAAGGGGTACACAAGATAGAAAGAGGGTACAACAAATTTGTAGTAAGAGTTAAGGGGTATGCAGGTAAAAGGTTGACAACCGCTGCTTTAACCCATCTCCTTCCCCTCCCCACTACAATCAGCCTCACATCCCCAATTGGGGATGCCATAGTCTAACTGGTTCCAGGTGGTTGGGAGAAACCCATAACCGCCGCCCCGCTGACCATTTATTGGATAACTAACACCCCTGCAATGGGTCTTTCCAAGTGGTTAACTACGTTCGGTGACTTAGCAGAGGTGCCTGCGTTCAAGGGGTGATGTTTGTCGAGGTCTTGGCGGCGAATGTGTTTGTTCACCTACTTCGTGGCGGAACGGATCGTGGTTGGGGGAGTGGGAGAAAGTGGTTGGCGGAGACGTAACTTAGACCTCTCCAGCCGGGCCCTGTCGACCCATCGGCACCGCGGTTGGAGGAATAAATTCATAAGTCCAATACTCCAGGACAATCTGGACGTTGATTCCCAGATTCCTACCCGCCCTCATATCTTTTTTCCTTCCCGGAGCTTCCTCTCCTTTCTTTCCATCAAGGCCCTTCACACAGCATCTTTCCAATTTTTTTCCTCAGTGCCTATTAATTTAATGTACCTACTATCTGTATTTAGGTTAGTGTACAATAAAGCTGTCCTGAAGAATTAAAAATAATAGTTGATACAATAATAAATAAATAACTCCATTTAATTATAATGTCAAGCCACAAACTTTTTTTGATGATTATCTACTAACTATTTTATAAAAATATTTTTTACTAAAAAAAAAAAAACCTTTGTCCAATAATAAAAACGTACACGTTTCCTGTTTTGGTTCTACAGGTACATTGAACATCTGAACACATTCAGAATGTAAAAACTAAAAATGAAAGCTTAAATGTTTCTTGTTATTTATTTATCCTTTACCTGATTCAGCCCTTTGCTTTGGTTTCGTGACGTATTTGTTGACGTTTGTATACAAACTAAAACAACACTTCTTGTCACACAATGAATGCTCTCAGGTTCTTTCTTCAAGCGACTTTACGAACTTGTACGGCTAGTTTATACCAAGTAGGATTGTTAAATTCATCTTCATAACATGTGACGTATGATATTTGAGGCATCTTATTGGTTGATAAATGAATAAACTACAGAATGGGATTTGAGAACGAACTTTGTGATCTGTTTTATACTGTAGGGAACTTGCAAATATTATCGAGGCTTTCTAAGCGAGGCGATGGAATACGAAGAAGAGTTGTATTGTGAAATTAATGTTACATGGGGTCATTTTTCAAAGGCGAGTTAGTAAGGTATGGCCTATCTAGCCATTATTGATCGAAGATGTAAATTCACCATTTTCGACATGAAATATGAACGACGTTAATATATTTTTCGTAGAATTTGCGCTGGCACATCGTTTGAGAAGATCCCCCCAAAGCGCACCAGCAGCCCCCGCCGCTCCGGCAGCACCCGCCGCCCCTGCTGCACCCGGTGCACCAGCTGCTCCAGATGCGCCAGCTGCTCCTGCTGCCCCAGGTGCACCTGCCGCGCCCGATGCACCTGCCGCACCTGCCGCACCAGCCGCTCCCGATGCACCAGCAGCCCCAGATGCACCTGCCGCACCTGATGCACCAGCTGCCCCAGATGCACCAGCTGCCCCAGATGCGCCTGCAGCACCTGATGCGCCAGCTGCCCCAGATGCCCCTGCCGCTCCAGATGCACCAGCAGCCCCAGATGCACCTGCCGCACCTGATGCGCCAGCTGCTCCAGATGCGCCTGCAGCACCTGATGCACCAGCTGCTCCAGATGCACCAGCTGCTCCAGATGCACCAGCCACCCCAGACGCGCCAGCTGCCCCAGATGCGCTTGCTGCACCTGATGCACCAGCTGCTCCCGATGCACCAGCCGCCCCAGACGCGCCAGCTGCCCCAGATGCGCCTGCTGCACCTGATGCACCAGCTGCTCCCGATGCACCAGCCGCCCCAGACGCGCCAGCTGCCCCAGATGCGCCTGCTGCACCTGATGCACCAGCTGCTCCCGATGCACCAGCCGCCCCAGATGCACCAGCCGCCCCAGATGCACCAGCCGCCCCAGACGCGCCAGCTGCCCCAGATGCGCCTGCCGCACCAGATGCACCAGCTGCTCCCGATGCACCAGCCGCCCCAGACGCGCCAGCTGCCCCAGATGCGCCTGCTGCCCCAGATGCACCTGCTAACCCAGACCCACCAGCAGCTCCTGAAGCGCCAGCCAACCCCGATGCGCCAACCGCACCAGACGCACCAGCTCAAGGTGGTGGCAATTAATTTATTTCTACCAACAAAGACACCTGTGGCCCAAACGAACAATTTGACTGACCTACAAAGCATGGCATTACAGAACCTCACGGTATTTTTTTTACCTAATATTATATTCCATAACCTTTACAATAACATTATCAAATATTATTATGTCCTTAAATTTAAAACCATTTGTAAACCAAAATTATTTTAGTTTCGATTTGTTTGATAATGATTTTAGACAAAAGAAAATCTTACGATGAAATTATTTCAAATTTCTACCTGCTGAGTTAGCGGTGCTAATGCAATAATTTTCTCTTTAACTGTTATTATCGTGAATATTGGGATATGTAAATATCATGTTTATTGACCAATAAATTATAATTATTGAATGCATTATGAAAACCATAATATAATCGTTTCTCTTTTCTGCATGGCTTCACTCTCTAGTGTTTCATCAAATTCTTGGCGGTAGTCCCTTTAATAAAATTCACCAAGTTGTCACTGGGTTTTCGGTGATAGCTAAACAATAATACTAGGCTCATGGCTTATCCATTGCATCCCGTCGAGGACACCCGGAACTTTGACACTGTATAGGGTTTTCCAATAAGAGGTGTTATTTTGATATTCTAAGAAAAATGCCATTTTTTAATATAAATGATCGGATGTTTATTTCATTATAAAGAGAAAGGTATGCCGTTAATAGTGGTAAATAACATCAGGCAAATAACCACCACGACCGCGCTTACAGGACCATATCCTTTTCATGAAATTTTCCATAACCAAGTGGCTGCCCTATGTCCTCGATAGCCTCACGAATTCCATCTTTGAGGTCTTGAATCGATGCTGGGCTGTTGGCGTGGACCTTCTCTTTCACGGGGCCTCAAAGGAAGAAGTCGCAAGGTGTTAAATCACAAGATCTCGGTGGCCAATTGTGATCACCTCTACGAGAGATAACACGGTCCGGAAACTTTTCCCGTAAAAGATCAATGGTTTTGTTGCTTGTGTTTCGTCTTGTTGAAACTAAACGTTGTCCAGATCAATACCATCCAATTCCGGCCGTAAAAAATTATCAACCATCTAACCGAAATAGCGGGCTATTCAAAATAACACCTCCTATTGGAAAACCCTTTAGAAGAATGGTTGTTTTTTCGTTCTCATTTTCTACAGTAATTGTTTCTTTCCACTCCCAATAGTTGGATGTGCCTCCTGAAGTGTCGATGTCCTAATCTACTAGTGGATTTCCATCAAAATGAAAGCCGCCTGACTCATTTGGGGTTTCAATCGTCTTTAAGCACTTTGGATGTTTTGAAGTGAAAACTTTTTTTAGCACTTTTGTAATTTGTAACTCAATGAAATGAAAAAGCGACGCTTAAAAGAGACAAACACATACATCTGTAGGATTTAGCCTGCGAGAGAATGGGATAGACTAATCGGTCTCCTCTTTGTGCAGTGCTTCGTAGCCTCTCCACTCTTGTCTACTTTAGTTTTCTGAATGTTTCACTTCTCCCACACGTGAACCATACACATTTTTTTTCATATGATACCTCACAAGAGCGCCCCTATCTGTTGTAGAGTGTAAAGATAGGGGAACTGTGTCGCCACTCATTTGGCAGCGTTATGAGGAGAGTTAAGGAAGGGGTTGTAGGAAGAAATTTATTAATGCGGGTCCTGAAGAGGCATGGATTATATGAAGGAGGAAAAATAGATGCTGGTAGCTCGTTCCACAAGCGAGTCGACTTACACAAAAACGAGTCGAAGAAACGAGCCGTTTTCATAAAGCCAACATCAACTGTGAATGGGTGTACCGCTCGTGTACGTCGAGATTCACTCGCGTGCTCCAATGCACCGTGGACCAATGCTGTTAGCTCTTTAGTAGAAAAGACTCAGCATGCCCACATTCGGTCCGTGCATTAAAAATGGCAGTCTAACGAACACAGGTTTTGATTTTTTAGGAATTGAAAAGCTGGAGACATTATCAGATCACCACTGTTGTCTGAACCTTTTTTTCCTTCATGGTTGGATTTTTGGGGAATAACCTAGAATTTGGATCTGATATGGATGATATTTAATGAAAGGTTACAAACCTGGGAAGGCGGTACATTCCTGGTGGCACTTCTCTCCTTCCTTCCCCGTCATCCAGGCCAAGTCCCGCTACCATCTGTAGAATCTCTCGTTCTTTCTTCAGTTCTTCTCTCCCACTTTCGACCTGGAATAGAACAAGCAGTTTGTTAAATTAGGTTTTATAAATTTATTAAAATCTAATGAAGGAAACAGGACATTATTTAATCAGTAAACCATAATTATCAAAGGTAGAAGTACAATGCTATGTTGACAACTCTAAAATACAGGAAACGGACAAGAAGATACATTGCAGTAGGAAAAATCAAATAAGCTAAAAAATTGTAGATCCCTGGGTAATGTGTCATTTTTTTTTTTTAGTTTCTTTATTCTTTGAATTGTTTGTTACATGAATCGGAGATTTTTCGACCACCATGCTAGGCACATGCCCGTGTTGTGGTGGTGCCAACTACGATTACAATTCATATGAGAAGATTTGAGAAAAGGCAAGGCTGATGAAAAATTATAACACAGGAACGCCTTAGATGGTTTGAATGTGGGGCGGATGGACGAAGGAGCGCCAGGATAATAAGCTACATGTGAGTAAATAGCAGAAGAAATCGGGGACATTCTAGGAAGATGTGACACGCGAATCGAATACTCGAATTTGTTGATATCAGAGTTATAAATATCTACTGTTCACATTCTTCATACTCTGGTGAAAGATCACCATTCAAAATCCAAATGTTTCTTTAAATTGCGTTTTCCGTGTTTAGAGACAAGATCTGAATGGCCAATACTGCCCAACCTTCTTCTCTTCATATCCTACACCTCCCCATTCTCATTAGCTTCGCAACGTATTCCAATTGAGGATACCATAAAATTGACATCCTCAAATGGAGTATGTTGCAAAACTGAAGAAAAAAGAGAGATGTAGGAGATGAGAAGGTTGGGCGGTTGCCATTCAATTGACTGTGAACGGTTCGGAGCAATTGAAATTCTTGTTTGCAAATGAATAATTGTGAAAATAAGTCGGTTAGTTGTCATAGAGGTTTCAAATCACATTAAACTGAACTCGTAGATTCTATATAGTATCGCCGCTCATTAACATTCAAAGTGGCCAAATTATTCTCAATTCGGAATCGCTGGTTGGCATTGATATCGAAAGTAGTCGCAAGTCGACAACTATTCAGTGAATGGAATGTTCGGAATGCGGGTCAGTAGAAGAATCCACTGAACAGAGACGAGGTAGGTCGTCGAATAATTTCAAACGAATATTTTATTGATTGAAACACCCATACAGATGGACATTAATACTTTGTAAAACCTCTCTGATACTTAAAACTGGTAGTTTTCAAACAGAGCTGAAAATAGCAAACTCCGAATTCGAATGAATCTGCTAAAACCACTTAACTACCGAAACGTCCCCTTCCGGAGACAAAACTGCTCTCTGAGTCTTTTTCATGACGGAAGTTTAGGGGAATAACCTAAAATTTGATGATAAAACTGGTGTGGAAGATATTCCATCAAATGTTTCAAACGTGGCTGTATTGAACCAAGTGATTCCCGATGCCATCGATGTGCTGAATAACCTCAGAATTCCACTTTGACCCCCCCCCCCCCCCCCCAACAACTCGCTTACACCATCGAAGACTATCGAATCCACGTGTACATACTTACAAATCATTAGGGAATGAATCAATTGTATTGAATGTAAATCAAAACCTTAAGTCTGCTCCAACAAGTAGGAAAATATGGACTGACCTCAAAAGATGTACTGACAAATCATCATTTTTATTTCTAGTTAATTTCAGTCTTTGAATTGTCTTGAAGAAAGATAGATAGTAAACTAACAAACTGTTTTTGGTGCCGCCTTGACGCTGTAGACGTTGTCAGTATTGTCGATGAGTACTAATTTGTATGCCGAAAACGACCCCTCCACCTTAACTGATGTGACTGGACTGGATATTATTTGAACATAGGCACATGTAATAGCTAATAAACCTACGGTAAAATACTACTACATTCATTTAAGTGGGTGGCAATTTCTTCAAAGTGTTTGCAGATCAGTTCGATGCAATATCTTTTATCCATTTTTTCACCAGTAGTTTAAAAATTAAAAATTTAAAAGTTTTAAATTATCCACGTATTGTATCCCTGGATTTAACAAGAGGATATAGCCAAAATATGCATTTATATAAGCACACCTCTAAAAACTTAATACTGAAATAGGTATTAATAATATTAAAACCAATCATAATAAGCCAGATGCCGCGGATGAGGCTTAAAACAAATTAATGGTAAAGCTCTACGAAACACAAAAGACTATCGTGAATTTCATGGTGGATTCATAAGACATTGTTCAATGAACTTGGCTCTAACAAACAACGACCACCAATTAAAAAACTAAGTTCACGGCCATTCAGACAAGAACAGACACATAATGAACTTCGTGGTGAGAATTTTTTTCGCCTTTCTTTGGTCTTCACCAAACTTATTTTTAGATTTTACGATTTTGCGACCATCAAACGAGGCACGTGTCTATAGCAATATAATGGTGGGTAGAGTCTTGTTAGGCGACGCCCAGTTGCATCTTTGAATCGTGTATTTATTCAACAAGCAATGACACAATCTCATTTAAATTAAAGAACGAGATAAAATAACACGTATGAATTCGCAGTGGAAATATAAAAAATCGGAAGTTCAAAAATGAAAAGCCATTGTTAAATTCGTTTTGTTTGTTGATATATAAAGAGGCGATTCGAAAAATCATCCTTTAGAAGTAAAACATGATAAGTTAAAATATGTGTAGGATTAATATTTGAATTTTATCATCAATGACTGAACTCAAAGAAGGAAAATAATGAATCCTTGGTCTACTTGGTAGATAAGAACATTAACGTGATTTATATTTGGTGTATGTTAAATTTCACTTAGAACAGCGCCAGCTTTACAATGTCCTTTGTTTAGACTTTTGCCCTGATGATAGATAAAGAAGGAGGAAGCGCAACACGGCACAATACCCCAAAAATAAATCACGATAATTCTAATCGCATACCTTCAAATTTGTTTCAAAAAACCATTTCCATCAAACTTTCGTTTTGATACTCGACGTACATAAGTTCTCTTGCAAATGGAAAATAGATAAAGAACTCCAGTAAAATACTCCTATATTATTGCTATCTGATATATTATTGTAACATGATAATATCATGTCATCCATGCCCAAAGCGACACCCAGCAGGGGGTTTCGTTTTATGTTTCCACTGAAATCCACTAAACTTCTACTGGAATCACTTTCTAGAAACATAAAGAGATTTCACATTTGTTTGCGTAAGAACCGCACGGCCAAGACCAACCCTGAAAAATCATCACGTTACCGAGTAGATTACATCTTCCGAGTCGCGATAGTCTTCCGACCAGTGGCGCGTCCCGGGTTGTCGACCCCCTGTCCGCTGATCCGTAATCCCTACTACCGTACATTGAGCATGAAGATATGAGACGTCGCGTTTCCCACGGGCGTGTGAAGTTTCTGGCATAGTGGGGCCGAGGTATCTTCCATCGGGGCTTCCTCAAGGCTCGACTTTGGTACCCCCATTAGTGTAAGAATTATTATTATGGTGCAGCTTAGTAAAATGTATCTGTACTTGGATTAAATGTGCTGTATACATTTCATTAATGATTTAAAAAAGTGTTGATGAATGGGCACAGTGGAAAGCACCGTGTATTGTATGGAATATTAATTAAGTAAGGTTGTTCGATTTATTGGCAGAAGTCACAAACAAAGGCATGACTCTTAAACATTGTTATCATTGTTTGTTACGTTGAAGTCGATAATTGATCTAGGAGTGTCTTCTTTTTATCTGGTGCCTTCTCATTTTGAAGGATAGATATTATCAGAGAAATAATATTTACCCTGCAGTCTCCGTGTCGGAACGAATCAGCTGAACTCGTACCAGTCACATAAGTTTTGAAGTTACGAAGTGCGACAACTTCCTCCTTCACGTCTTATTTTTTATTTTGAGTTTTCGATTTTTTTTACTTATTTGTTAAAATATCGCAGCTTTCAATTATTTTATTTGATTTTTCACGACCAGCTGGGCTTTTACATGTTTATTAAAAAATTACAAAGTCAATGTCCTATAACAAACATTTAATGAACATTTAATTCGCTATAATAAATATTGAGGTCAATAATCGAAATAAAAACTATCCTATCTTTTAAGTTGGACCAAATTACACACAGTAAGCCAAATTTCATCAAAATCGGTTGGGTGGTTTCGGAGTTTATCTCGAACAAACATCGTGACGCGAAATTTTTATATTTATAAAGATAAAGATATACCCGCAGGCAAATCTTTCTTTTGTCGCTTTCAATACTTGGGTTCTCTAATAAGTATTTTTTGATAAAAATCATTATTTGTCATGTTTACGAAAAAGCCGTGTGGTGAGAATATGAAAATTTACCTTCATTATTTAACGGTATACCTTATCGATATGGAGTCTTCATTGTGTTACAGTTACACATTTTGCTATTTTCTGACTATCTTCGACAAACTGTGAACTGCACCATATTTCTTTTATGATGGTGTTGAATGTTTAGTGACATGTTTAGAGACGTATAGTTTACAAACGTAACTTCGTATGTACCGCCAAGCTTCCTTGAAAGTCAACTACTCTGAAGGAATACTCTATTTTGAATTATGAAAGCAATATCATCTTTTCCTTGAACCACTAGTCGCCTCAGTTCTTGATTGTCCAAGAGACCATTATAGTTTTTGTTTAATCTCCACTTTAAAATTAAAAATAGAGTATAAAAAAATATAGGTAATCACTTAACTAAGAATTATTTAAAATAATGAGACATTTACCTTTACGAAAATAGCTTTATCTTAAACACCTTTCATAATGTTTCATTGAAATAATGAAAGAAAACCTTCTCCTCCTGTAAAATTTCCTAATGGTCTGTTGGACAAAAACGAACTAAGACGACACCCTGTGTAAAACTAACTAAAAGGCGCTTGGAATTCTGTGTTCAAAACGCCGTTGGTTTTATTTGTCTTGATAGGTAATTGAGTTCAATGAACAATGCGATAAATAACACGGAAATCTTTTTCATTGTGTTAAAAATTAATGGTTAAGTTATTATTCAAATTTCACATGGTTTTAAAGAAAATTTTAACATTAATATAGACACCAGGGGTGTTACGGATATTCGCATCCGCATCCGCAGATGTGAACCCCTAATAATCCGCATCCGCAGATGTCAAAATTTTGCATCCGTAACAACCCTGATAGATAAAATACTTAAGTACTGCTTTGAATGTAAACATATTTTACTAAGCAAGGGGGAATGTAACTATAATTTATTAATAGAGATTCAGTAATACGATGATAATTTTATTGTTTTTCTTATTTTGTAACGGAAAAGAGTGACTACTAAAAAGCCAAGGTTGAAATAATGTTCATTATGAAGATGACTTTTTGGATGACACCACGAAGGCCATGTATTTGTTGGTTCCACGCCAACTGAGAATAAAGTCGACTCAACACCTCCTTGAAAAATCATTAAAAGCTATGAAAAAATAATTTTAAATTAGCCGATAACCCTAACCTAACATAACCTATTTAACCATTTTTTTATATTTATTTTTATATCACTCTAAATGACTTATCTGAGATGGTTCTGAGTAGGTTTCATTCCGAGTTATCCGGTCACCATATTTGTTATGTGCTAGAGGTCAAATAACTGACTAACCATGGCGCCGTTTCCTCGCAGGGGTAGGCAGAGAGGACGAACCGCCAAAAAACTCGGTCCTGGCACACACTCTTTGCCTCAATCACATTCATGGTCGTCCATAACCCTACTTTTCTATTATTCCGACATGGCCTGACTCAAGTATCTGGCTCACTTGACCGTGCCATGTCTTCCTCGGGCATCATTTTCTCATTTCACCATTCACATTTGCGTCGTATATTCTCCTAACATTCCTTTCTTCGTTCGTTCGCTCTACATGCCCAAACCATCTGTGGGTTTCTTTATCGGATTACGCTTACATCAGCCTTACGTTCTTTGCTGATCTCCTGGTTGTATCTGGTTCACTTCATCGTGCCTCCATCGTCTTCCTCGAGCGTCTCCGACTTCTTCTACCATTCACATTTACGTCATATATTCTTCTTTCACTACTTTCTCAAATAAAGTCCAAATAATTTAACGGATGGACATATACAGGTACAAACAATAACACAAATTTTTCAAGGAATGGTTGTTTTTGAGCAAGTAAAACCAAACACTTTTCTGAGTTTAATCTCTAATTATTTTATTTCAATCAACGGTTTTATGACGCGACATAATCAATGATCTAAAAATTATTTATTATTATATGAACTGCTGACGCATTGTCAGGAACCTTTTTCATAAAATCTGATGGCTTAGATCAATATACCTATGGCCACTGATAAACATATAGATAAATCTAGCCAGAAGTGCCTTCTGTGTCGTTTTAAAATAAAACCATAACAACCACAACATAGTACTTTTTTAGTTCATTTAACACACCACTGTGTCTCTTACACTGCCTGACATTATATATCGCCATTCCATTTGATCAACATGAATATTTCATAATGGTGGTGAAATGAATTTCTTCATTTGAAATTTACGCAAAGAATAGTCAGACTTTTGGATCACAAAACACGCCCATATCGCATTTCTTGTACATATTCTTCTTAATTTTACTGCCGTGATAAGTAAAAAATACTATCTTACATAAGTTTCAGCTCAACAGCAGTTTTACTGATCATGTTTGTTGTTTTTGATGCCTGCATTTCAATTTGATCTTCGTTGTATTTGTTTTAGGGTTTCATTTAAATATTTCAAGACATTTAAAATGAATAAGGTAGATTATTTAAAATAGATTTCAAAGCGGTCGGAGCGTAATCTGAACCCAGCGTTAATGCAGCTGAGCCAAGTAGAAGCAGCTAAAACAATGGCATCAGTGAATTGTTTTCCCAGAAATTGGCTAGTCACTGGAGAAGCGTGGAAGAAAACAGCAGAATCTCGGAAGTTTCCTGTTGGTATTGTTGTAACAAAACCCCATCTTGTCATTATTGTGCTCAATGTTGGAATAATTGTTCTTCTTGTTGCTACTTAGCAAAGCGGGAAGCATATTTCCAATGTGAAAGATGATCTCAGTATTATTTATTATTTTATGGACAAATTTTATATTAACAATACAACATCACTGCCGACTTTTTGAGGGAGAGGTCGATTCAGGCGGTTGCTGATGGTTTCACCTCTTCCTCGCATTCGATAAATGCTGGCGTCCCACAGGGATCGGTTCTGTCTCCGACTTTGTTTCTGTTGCACATCAATGACCTCATTCATTGTTACGCGGATGACAGTACAGTCCATGATAGCTTTTTGTTTGACAAGCCCCCAAAGGGCTCACAAATCCCAATGGCTCGGAGGGCTTTGAAACAAAGAATGGACGGTTACCTCGAGAGTGTTTTCTCTTGGGGTAAGAATAACCTCGTCGAATTTAATGTTTCAAAGACCCAATCATGTCTGATTACGTCTAAAAGGGATCGGAATGATAATCTAGTCTCCTTCAACGGAAGCAATCTCCCGAACAGGCCTTCCATTGATATGCTTGGTGTAACTCTAAGTGACCAGCTCAGGTACGGGGGCTCCATCGAGGCCAGAGTTAAGTTAGCCTCTCAGAAACTGAGCGTACTGTACAGGGCCCGCAGATACTTTAATAGTACACAACTGCTAACCCTGTACAAATCGCAAGTGCGCCCCACGGTTGAATTTGGCAGCCACCTCTGGTCTGGAGTCCCAAAATACCTGAAAAAAACCCTCGACTCTGTGCAGAAACGGGCGGTCCGTTTGATAGATTCTCCTAACTTAACAAATGGACTGCAATCTTTAGAGCACAGGCGTCAGGTGGGAATGCTGTCCTTGTTCTACCGGTATTACAATGGAAGATGCTCCGAGGAACTAGCGTCACTGATCCCCCCGGCACCGGTGCATAGTCGGGAAACACGCCAAACACGCGCTCAACATTTGTACACGGTTGACATTAGTC
This sequence comes from Glyphotaelius pellucidus, assembly GCA_936435175.1. NCBI lineage: Eukaryota > Metazoa > Arthropoda > Insecta > Trichoptera > Limnephilidae > Glyphotaelius > Glyphotaelius pellucidus. The sequence continues at coordinate 13,018,821 of OW386556.1, forward strand.
ACATGAGAACGGGTCGTTTCTACGACTCGTTCTTGAGTTCAACAGCCCGGCTGTGGAACGATTTGCCGGCTTCTGTGTTTCCTCCCTCCTACAATATGGGTCTCTTCAAGACCCATGTTCACTCCTTCCTCTCCTCAACAGCACCCTCCACACAGCATCTCCAAAGATGAGGGATAGGCCCTGAGGGAAATTATTTCCCTCAGGGCCTCCTGTGTGGAGTTAATATAAAAAAAAAAAAATAAAAAAAAAATCACATGATTTAAAAAAATGAAAGGAAGGAAAGCATACAAACACACTCATTAATGGAGCAATGAAAAAAGCAAGACAAAAGTTATACGTATGTAACGAAGATAATGTCAAGTCAAAGCCTGGACAAGATTCCAATATAGTCCAAGAACCGAGTTTTACAATGGAAAAATATATAATTATTTGCTTATCGACTGACGAAAATCATTTGTTTCAAAAAATTTGATGGATTCATCAAATATTTGAAGTTGATTTTCACGTTCTGTGTAAGTTCTATTCAAGTTCTGTTATTACATCGTTATAGGACAGTTGCTTCACAAAACTGAAATAAACACAGAACTTGAATAGAACTTACACAGAATGTGAAAATCAACTTCAAATATTTGATGAACCCATCAAATTTTTTGAAACAACCCGTCCTTAGACTTTCACCAAAAAATCAATTCTGTGACTTGAGTTGACAAGCCTTGATATTCTGTGCAAAGAAAAATGATATTCGTAGATTAGCAATGTTGATTGAGGAACAGCAATAATTCATTTTTTCGGAGTTTACGGGAAGGATATTGTACTAAAGATTTGAGTTATAACAAAGAAAGTGAGACAATAATAATGTAAAAAATTTGCAAAATGGGTCAAACCTTTTCTACGTTTTTATAAAAAACAGAGATGTTTAAATTTGTCTAACTTAATCACATCAAATGAGTGTTTAGTTCTTAGTTTTTAGTTGTAAAATTTAATCACACGAGTACTTAGTTTTTAGTCAAAGTCCTATTCTCCAAGTCCAAGCAATTTCTCGGAAGAAGCGATATTTCACGGAATCGATTTAATAAATGTGGTCAGTATAGAAAGGAGACCAAATGACACTAGCATATTTAAGATAGGGCTAACCAACGAACAGTTAAGAGTTTTTAGAGTACTTTTTTAGAGTATACGTTTAAAGTCAAAGGTAATTCTACGAATGAAGCTACTAACGATATCATTAATGTGGTTTCGGAAAGACGGTTTATTCACATGTCCAGCTTTTCGCTTCGAAAATCGAAACATTGTTTAAAACGACTTTTTCATTGTTTAGAGATTTCGGTTTCTGATTAGTTGGGTACTTCCACATCTTCCTTTTCCCTTTTCATTCACTTCCCTAACTTCTTCCAGACTGGCAACATTTTTGCATAGGATGCGATAGTTTCTGGGATTCTGGCTCTGGCGAGTTGGGTAACTTTTGCGATATTCCAAAAAAAACTATGGATCATCTCGGTTCGAATAGTATTGTATCTTATTTGCGTGCTCCGAAATCTAAGTTGAAACAATGAGAAGATCTTTTAACATCTAGTCAAATGGTTGTATTGAGGTGATGCACTTCTAAGTAATGCAAAATCGTGTGTTTTTGATTTAAAAATTAAATCGCTTAGAAATATTTTAGATGCTTTATTTGAAAAATATATTTACTTTTGAAATAATTGAGAATTTTTGAAGTGAAACCCTCTTTAGTACCGTTGTGATTTGAAACTCGATGAAACGAAAAAGCTACACTAAAAAGAGACAAACACATAGAACCGTAGGATTTAGCCTGAGAAAATGAGATAGATTAATCGGTCCCCTCTTTGTGCGGTGCTTAGTAGCCTCCCCACTCTTGTCTACTCTATTTTTCTGAAGGTTTCACTTCTACCACTGATCTGCACACAATTTTTTTTATTAGACTTTTTATAAGTCCAAAAAAATTAATGAATCAAGCCTGTATAAACTGCTTTAAAGTTCAAAATCTCCTACGAACGAATCCCTTTTCGGTTGTGGTTTTATTATACAATGGGAAAAATTAAATTCTTTAGAAGATTGTGGGAAAATATTTAAATATTTGTGCCTGAACTTCTCAAAATTAAATAAAACATGCGTTTTGGCAATGTTTTTTTTTTTTTTGATAAATCAAAACAGGCGTCTGGTGTTAAACGGGAATTTAAACCTTATCACCGTCTAAATAAGGAGTGTTATTGTTTGCGGCATGATACTTAATTTTACACAACGTGATGCATCGCCTTAATTGGTAAAGAGGAATTCAATCATCAAGAAAACAATCAATCACGAGTATAAAGTAAGCAAAAATTGCGACACAGAAAACACGCACCTAAATAATTAATCTGATACAAATTGCTACAGATTTGTAAACGTATTCCCATTATGTAAAACATGATCAAATGATCTAAAAGTTTCTGCTCGTTTTGATTGAATTTTAATTCGTGACGTAAAGGAATTGCAGAATGATTGATGATTGAATGGAATCAATCATTTCTAGCAGTACCTCAAAAGAGGTGCTCAGTGATGACCTAATAATATCATCGTCATGTTGTTTGATAACTATAGTAGCTTCATCGTATTCTTGTTAACACTACGGGATTTCCCATTTATGGATATATTAATTGCAATATACCTAATATTAACTATAAATTGCATATTCCTGTACAAAATTTTTATTATAATTACCTACTGGATAAAATGTCCTATTAAAACTTTCAGAAAGAAGAATTAACACAGATTTAATATTATTACATAAAATACTGCATTACAAAATTGATTGTCTTGAATTACTTCAATTGATCAACTTATATTCTATGTTATCTATTTTTGTTATTGTTTTTGGGGTGTTATGCCGTGTTTCGCTACCTCCTTCTTTAGCCAACGTTTCGGACAGCGTTACAGTGTCCATCATCAGGGCAGATGAGTAAATGATATTGGTGAGAGTGTTAACTTATGTGTGTCGAATCGATACCGTGCTGCCAGCTCCATTTCTCTACGAGCTGGTGTTAGAAAACATTCAGCATGGTTTTTTGTGTTTAGCTTTGGTGTAGCCGTCAATTACTGGATACCAAGAACTATTGAGCTTAGCTCCGTCGTCTGTTAATATTGATGGGGTTTTTATGGATTTCAATTGCCTCCGTAATTAGGCGTGCTCTGTAAGTTTTGGGTCTTCCCAGGACTTCAGGAACAAATCCAAAGTAATGGCCGGTTTCGATTAAGTGCTCGGCGATTGCCGATTTGTCAGGGTGGCCAAGTTTACAAGCACGAAAGTGTCCCTGATGATGGACACTGTAACGCTGTCCGAAACGTTGGCTAAAGAAGGAGGTAGCGAAACACGGCATAACACCCCAAAAACAATAACAAAAATATTTTTTGGCCGTGAAAACCTAAAAACATATCTATGTTATCTACTTTGTGTCAACTCTTATATTTTATGTTACCTATATTTTGTTTCTTATACTTTATGTTATTTCCTATATTTTGTCAAAAACATGTACTGCACTTTATGTAAAAGCCCTATGGGCGTTTAAATAAATGAATCACATTCCCAAAAGATCTGGCCGACATTTACTACCCTTTTACTTTAACAACACCAGGACACTCTCTTACCAAAATTCCCCGATTCCGAGACTTCACAATCTCGGAAATAAATATTCTGATCTAGGAGATATATATCACTCTTAAGAATAACCAGTATAAACATTGTTTATTCCAATTCTTTTATAAATCTACACACAAATAGTCGTGGATAATTTCTGCAATTTTTGTTTATATTGTATATCCATTTATGTGTGACTTCTTATCGTTTTTACCAATGTATTTTATTTTGTATTATATGCTATTGTTGTTACATTTTTTTTTTTTCATTTTATTATATTTTCTTTTTTATTTTAGTTTTAAAGTATTTAAAAGTACTGTGATAATGTAAAAGCCCATTAGAGCGTGTAGTAAATTAATAAATAAATAAATATACATGATAGGATATATTAAATAAAATATGTACGGAGGAAAAATACTTTCTGTAACGCCTCGGTGAAAGACCGTATATGATGGCTGCAGAAAACTAGAAAAATAAATGGGAAAATGCGGCTTTAAATGTGTTCGGTAACCAAGAAACGGGTATGGGTACCGCCGCCCCGGTAACCACTTACTGAATAACTAACACCCATGCCAGAGGCAACTAATGATTCATTCATTACGTTGGGCGATTTAACAGGAGTGCCCAGATTCATGGAGTGAGGCCTCCTGTGTGATGTTTAAATAATAATAAACAGTGTTAAAATAATAATGCATTTTCAGAATTCGCGAACCATCTATTAGAAAATAATCACTCATTTGATAAAACCTCTGTGTACATTTTAAACTGTACCATCTCTACGCCCCCTAATTTTCTTTGGGTCTTCTACTGCCCCCCTGAAAATCTCAAACGCCCGCAAGGGGACGTTATCACCCACGTGAAAAAAGGCATATTTTCATGATTTTTTTTTTTGAAGAAATGAATAATTTTGGCTTATTTCTTTTATATACACAATATAGTATGACATCTGAAGTATCTTTGATTTTATTTTTTATAAAAATATTCATAAATAAGTCCGTGAGAGCGAATCTCCAGAGGCGCCTCGAAAAAAAGGTGTTATGCGGTGAACATTATAACTCGTTAACGAATCATTTTAAACAAAAAAATTGAAATGAATTTAAAAGGTGATATGCTTTTTTTAGATATTGACGAAGCGTTTTTTTTTTTTTGCAGCATGTTGAAGTAAAAAATTCAATTTTTGCTAAAATTTTCGGTAAATTTGTTATTATAAAATGAAAAAAAAAACTCTTCGTCACTACCTGTTGATTTATGTTTACTAAAAGTGTACAAAATTTCAAAAAGATCGGTTAAGTAAATTTTGAGTTATGATGTTCACGAACTTTAAAAATTTATTTGCCGGTAAATCGATTTAAAGTTTTTTTATACTCGAAATACACTTGAAAAAACCAAGAGGGCCGGTAGCTTGAAATGCTGTATCTTCGTTAGTTTTGCTTCGATTTACTTGAAATTTTGACACAATACTCTAGACATGTTATGCATTTAGAAAAAAAAATTACAAAAATGAGTTTTAAAACCTTACCACCCCCCCCCCCCCCCCCCATAAGTTAATATAATAAGCCCTGAAGAAGGTTGAACTGAGCGAAACCTAGTCGGCTGTTAAATATTAATAATAAAAAAGTGGTGTATTACAAAGTATGTTTTTCATTTAATTTATAATATTGTTTTATAAGAAGAATGGAAAACATGCTGGTTCATTGAATAAATAATTAGGTATGCATAAATAATTATTCAAACATTGAAAACAATATTAGCAACTCTCGATCCCAAATTTGAAAGAAATAAATCAGAAAAAGATTCGGTAGCATCAAGAATTGAACCCAGAAACTTCGCCTTGCCGGGGCTCAGCTCTTACCACTGAGCTAATTCTACCCTTTCCCCTTCGATCATATTTAACTGCATCTACTTCGACTAAGAAATAACAACATTAATTTCATTTTCTTAACGAAATTAATGTTGTTATTTCTTAACGCAAATTTTTATTGACTGCTACCTTTATGTTTGATTGCAAGATTCTTCCCGAACTAAATGCAATCTAGATATTGTCTTGGATAAATACATCTGTGGCAGAGAACGATGCAGCGATCTTTAGTCGCGGAAGCATTCACAGTATTCACACGCCAATAGCGATCCCCCAACATTTCCACACAGCCACCATCTGCCGGGACAAATTAAAAGAAACCATTCTGTTTCAGATTGCCGCAGACATAACTGCTTTGTAAATCGCTTCTTGTACGCTCCCACTTTTCATATATGAATTCTTTATAAATATTAAATTAGATTAATTAAACATTTGTCTTTTATTATCATAGTGTCATCTGATCTGGCGAAAAAATAACAACAATAGTAATTGCACGATCTAGATAAGCCAATTGAATTATGTATTTTTTTCGTATTACGTTAAATGAGTGTGGTAACGAACGAATTTGTTGGCTTACATATTGATGCGGTGAATAAATACATATATTTTAATACTAAAATAAAATGTACAGCGTATATTACCTCACAGAGTGTCCCGAATCTGATGCGAATACAGAAGCAGATAATTGTAAAATTATTGCGTAAAAATTTACAAATTTGTATCTAATGCTAATTTGCATCGGTGCGGTGAGCGGAATTCATAATATTGTATTATTTCTTTGAAATTAGGCGTGGACTGGAGACCTGATGTTATGTGAAATGGAGTAAACGAGACGCATGATAAATAATTAATTTATATCATTGAAGACGAAGAAAACACTAACAATCTAAACGAAAATATGAAAGAGAAGAAGATACAGAAAAAAAGATAACGGTCGCAACTGGGACAGAATTGAGAGGTTCTGGGTTCTCGTCCCAGTTGCGACCGTTATCTTTTGAAGTAAAACTTCTTTACGCACGCTTGACTTGGGGAGTAAGCTGGTGAATGCGTGACGAGAGCGTTACGAAAAGTGTCGGGCGAGGCGAACGGAAGTTGAGAGGGAGATATAAGTTAGTGAAGATAGATGAGAGAGAGTTACGTTTCGTATATTACTGTAGGGGCAAGAGAGAGGGGTGCGAGCACACATTTTCTTTCTCTCTTTCTCTCATAGTTAGTTACGTTTCATGTATCTAAGACACAGTTGGAACTCTTGTGGGATAATCACATTTAAAAAAAAATCTGAATTGCTTGATAACCTTTCACTTCCCCATCTCTTTCACTTCCTCACTTTCTTAAGCATCACTCCGGGTAGGTAATACATAGATAATACATTTTTTTTTTTATAATATTTTCAATTTGGGAGGCGGGTTTAGGTACCACCGGTACGGGAATCATTTATTGGATAACCAACATCCCTGCCTTAGGTTACCCCAAGTGGCTCGCTACGTTTGGTGGCTTAGCAGGGTTGCCCGGGTTCATGGGGTGAGATTTGCCTAGATGTTGGCGGCGAATGCCTTTGCCCATTGCGTGGCGGGCTGGACTGGGAGACTGGTTGAGGCAGACCTAACCTAAATCTCGCCAGCCTGTCTCTCTCGACCCATCGCTTTGCACCGCAATGAATGCATACGTCCGTCACTCCTGGACATCATTGAACCCCAGATTCCAACCTCTCATACTTTTTTCCTTCCTTTCTAAAAAGACCCTCCACACAGCATCCCCAAGGATGACAGAGGCCCGATTTTTTTTCCTCTGGGCCTCCCATGTGAAATTAATGTTAAAAAAAAACAGGTTGGTAATATATATAATATTTAATATACGGAGTGGAAGATACTCTCAGTAACGCCCTCACCATTTGAAATTTATACGTTGCGTGTTTAATGATCAGCTCTGAATAGCCAGGACTTCCCCACCGTCTTCTTTCGCTTTTCTTTCCCCCCACACTACCATAAACCTAACCAACGTACCCCAATTGGAAATGCAATAGTCTCATCGGCACCAGACGGTTGAGAGCAGTTGGGACTCTCGTGCGGTATTCACATAATATGTACATTTAAGAAAACTACAAAATAAAAGCCTTTTAACCTTTCGAAGATCAAATTAATATTATCCTTTACATTGTAAGATCCTGATATTGTATTTTTTATTAGCAACTAGGTACTAAGTGATTCAGAGTTTTCATACAGACGAGGTCCCCCGACCAGTACCTACGTAATACAGTACCTAAGACAATAATATTCAAGTCGTGATGTTGGCAACCTTGATTGACGCCAAATTTTACGATGTCCGCCTGGAAGGAACAAAGTTCCTTGCAATAAATAATTTACAGACCAGTTCAGACGTTATTCGAATGTTGTTTTCGGGAAAGTAATGACGTCATCTATTCAACAATGTTGTCAACCAATGATTGGTAAATAAAAAAGTAAAATAGAGTTCATGGATTTCCTGGATAACACAACCTTTCCTATTTCTTGTTTCCAACACTTTCAACACACACTACACACAATTTGACATTTTCAACTCTGCACCACACTCTTTAAAATCACACAGGCGGTCTATCGATACTTCACAGCAACAAAAACTAAAGATACCCATCTAATGCAACCTTCACCTAATGAACTTCTTTTTTTTTTAAATTTAAAATGTTTATTTTTTGCTTTGCATATTTGTATTACTATACCTCAACTTAACCGATCCCCCCCCCCCCCCCACCCTACCCCTTCCCTATTCCCACCTAAATAACTTATAATAATTGTTTATTGTAATATGATTTTTATTATCTGTCATATCACTTATATATATATTTTTTTTTTTATATGAAATACCGCACAAGAGTCCCAACTGCTCCCGTCTGGAGCCAGTGAGACTATGGCATCCCCCCCAATCGGGGTATGATGTTGTGAGGCTGAAGGTACTGGGGAGGGGAAGGAGATAGGGAAGAGGAAGGTGGGGAAGTACCTGGCTATTCAGATCTGGTCACTAAACACGGCTAAAGCCATTTCAAGCAACGTTTCAATTCTGAATGGTGGTCTTACACCAGGGCGATACTGATAGTATCTTCCACTCTGGAACGTGCCGCAAATATACTATATATTATTTTAAATGAATAAATTGTGAAATAACACAAATTAATCAAATAAAATTTATTTGCGCACGCCGGGTTCGAACCCGCGACCTTCGGATTGTGAGTCGAGAGTCTTGCCTCGGGACCACGGAGGCCGTATAATACCCACGTGGAAACCTGTAAATGGTACATTATTGTGATTATCTGTCATATCACTTGTATATAATACCCATGTGGAAACCTGTAAATGGACAATTATTGTTACTCAATTACTATTATGCTCTGATATTAATGTAAACTGTTGGTCTCCCAAATAAAATAAAATAAAAATAAATATTCATGATCGTTCAATAATAAGTTGTAACTTTTCTATTTAAACGGAGGGACGCTCATCGAATTGTTGGTTTCCCCCTGCGTGTGTTAAAATTGTTTTGAAAATGCTGAAAGATAAATTTTGTGAGGAAATTTGTTTAAAGTAGTACTTAAGTATACAATTTTTAGGGAAATTATAGTTCACTTCCTCAAATACAGCAAATTTATGTTGTGGTACCATTTTAATTCAAAATTAAAATATTTCTTTGTTTTAACCACTTTTAATGTCTACAAAACCGACAAGTTTCGAGAGCGTTGCTCTCATCATCAGGGTTTATTAAAAACTAATTAAAACAATAAACTTAACGGTGTAAATGGAAACGTAGGAGTAGGATGGGGGATAATTGAGGGCACAATTTACAAAGGGAAACAGGTTCAATAGTGGGTCATTTAAAAATATTTTCTGATTATTTATAATATTTAGATTTGAATTTAAAGCTGGTTCACATTACGCTATCAAATATAAAAGATCATAGCACGCCAAATAACGCTCTTCATACAATCCCTTCAGACCGTTCACACCTAAGCGTTTTTAAGCGCAGATCAATCATAGACAATACACATCTCAGACGTAACCGCTCCAGAGGCGTTATGTTAGAAGATATCTCTCTCCTTTTCCGACTAAAACAGGATAGGGGTCATTGTAATTACGGAGCTGCCTAGACCCGTGGATGACAGATGTCATGTTGACAGATTTACAGATTTACAGTACAAAAAATATGCGTTCCGTTGCCGCTCCCTAATTCGACTGACCCCCTCTCCTACCACAGGAAGAAATATTTGATAGCCTCGTGTGAAAGGACAAAAGATAAGCGCTCGCGAATCAACACATATCTGCTCGCAGATTTATAACGGAATGTGAACCAGCTTTTATGCTCTTTCTAATTTCTAATATTTCCAATTTATACAACTGATCGCCATTAAAATTGAATGTTATAATTACAGTGTAATTTTAATGGTATCATATCTGATCATAGACTATTATGATACATTACAAACATCTATACTGCCATGCGACTCTGCATCTTTCGTGGATACGGAATCGATTCCATACGTAATCGCCTGACATATTTGTGTGATTGTCTATGGCTTGCAATTGCTTTTTTTACGGGCTGATGTGAGCTGTCAGATCTGTCTCCGACTTCGCAAATTTCAAACCCATGGTATACAACTTTAAACGTACATTAAGACGCCGCTTCCCCGCTAAAAAAGAAAAAATGAAGAGATATGTAATTACGAAATTTGGACAGAGCGCGCTAATATTTTAAATGATAAAATTGAAGCGAAAATTGTGAAAATGTTTAATAAAACGTGAGTCGTTTTAAAATAGAGCAAAAATCTCGTGGAAGGCATCTTAAGTATCATGTAAAGAAACTGGTATCGCAAATGCGACACGTGGAGTGTGAATACTTGACTATCCAGTCAAGTATCCAGTGAATACTTGACACAACTATGGGGAATGGTAAACAGATGAATGGGGAAGGAAACTGACTTACCCATTATGGTTGATGTTCGGCTCAATATTATGGGTCTGAGGGAGCACTAAGTCACTCACTGCACAAGCTTCCATAAAACTGGTCGATGTTATATAAAACTGAGAGAATAATGATGTTCGTTGCACAGTTTCTTTTAACAGACTCCATTAACAATTGATGTTGAATGCGCCAAGAGATCAATGTAGATCATTGCAAGCACATAACACACTTAGACTTCTTCAACAGTGGATTTTGAATGTACAGAGAGGTTATTCTGAACCATTGCACCGCACATAACAGACTACTGATATATTGATTTTATTGTTGTACGGTAGGTAATATTGTCAGTATGGACAGGTAATTGTGGTACAAAAGAATGGGTAGAGAAATGGAACAAGTTATATAGATAGGTATACATAGTTGCGTCAACAGAGACATTGCTAATTTTTTCACAACTATATAACTAACAAACATTGTTAATAATTTTCGGAGCATACTTTGCGATTTTTTTCTATCGAGGGAATTTCATATAATTTGCGTCTCGGCGTGGAGCGCGTCTAGATATTATCTTAAAAAATAACTTTTTTTTTTAAGAGCTTAAAAACTTTAAATGTTTAAGGGAGATATTTAAGAAATCGGCAGAAATTCGGGTACCGGCGGCTTAAATGAATAAATAATCATGTAGACTTACGCATTTCGTGTTTTAACCCTTCGAATAATGAGAAAATAATATCTATGAACACGCCTGTCAAGATTTGCGCGCAAAATTTCCGGTTCTTCCCGTGCATTTTAAATGTTCCTTTTTATTGGTTATTTTTTAATTTTTTTGCAAAATCAAAAATTGTTCTAAAATTTGGATAAAATAATCTTTCCAATGTGTTTATTAGAAATCAACATTTTTGTTTTTAAATATTAAAATTTTGATATTGAAAATGTAAATTGGCTTAAAAATACGTTTCTGGGGATTCCTTAAAAAAGTACGAAAAATAAAATAAACTGTAAATTTTAAATATAGATTCATTTTTTTAAGAAAAATTGTAATAAAACTGTCACCTCACTTTTTATGACATTCATACAATTTTATTTTAAAATTAAGTGTTTGCTACGTCACAAATTGGCACAAAATAAAATCTTCACTTACGATCGGGTTTGTAAAATATCTAACCAACATAGCTCGTATATTCCTATAGCAATAAGAAGCATCATTTTTTTTGCTTTCTAACATAAAAGAAATTACAAATGTTTGAACAACAGGAAGAGAGACTTTTAATAATGCACGGTCGCTCTGGGACAATCTGGGTCTCCTGTTATTATAACGGCATATGATGTTTTGGGACAACTTGGGTCTCCTGTGATTAGACGGGTTAAAATAGTTGAGGTCGGCGACAGCGCTGACAACACACAGCGATTACGTACGGAATCGATTCCGTATCCACAAAAGATGCAGAGTCACATGGCAGATATTTGTAATGTATCATTATAGTCTTTGATCTAGTATCTTCTTTACCATAGTAGTCTATGGGTTCTTCGGGTCACATGGTCTCGCTACCGAGTTGTGCCGAAGGCGAACGAAGGTAGATATACGAATTCATCAGGTTTCAGGAGGTGCACGCTGCACAGATCAGAACTAGCCTTCAGTCTGGAAGGACGTTTGCCCTCAGAAGTATTATTATAATTACAATACAACAATAAACATTTACTATGTTATTAAGATCCAAAATCTTTCGATCCCATAGTTTATAAGGATAACAAGTACAGGAGAAAGATCCCAGTACGCACCATTTGAATACATTCTCTAGAGATAAGACATTAAAATATTAATGAACTCTGACCGTGGATAGAAATAAGTATTTTTGCTTTTTTTTATTAAAAATATCAGTATTTACCAATTTCAGCTAAATTATTTCTGCTATCAACCAAATTTGTCCAGTAATTAAAACTATACCAACGTTGCTTTATTGTATTCAGATTTGCTAAGGCAAAAATCTTCCGTGATGACATTGAGATATTTGCAACGGTGAGAACATTTATTTAGTGACCTAAGCCGATGATGACTCCGTGAAATCATTCGGTGCAGTCATCCAAGAGTGTTTATAAATAAGTGTTGCTTCTGTCTAACCCTGAACTGTTATTGTTCCTCATCGTAACGACCTCTGTGGTCAAGCGGTAAGACGTGGTGGCGAGTTCAAAATCCGAGGATACTTTGTTTCATTATTTTTAGTGTGTCAACAACATTGTCATTTTCTATAGGGGGAGAGTGGAGAGTGGATAACAAAAAATATATATCCTGGAATACAATCTGTAAATATAGTAAATTTCTTTTCAAACGGACACGGAATGCCATCTATGATGCATTTCAACAAGCGCTGAACGTTTAGTGAGCCTTTAAATACATAGAGGCAGGAAAATCATCTTTGAGATATGAAAATAATAAAAGGTAATTATTATTTGTAATTAATTTGAGACAACAAAAAGAAGTACATCTTATGATGCTCAACCTTAATCCTTGCTACATTCACATTCATACATCGTCTTACGCATTTCTTTCTGCCCAAAAATCAAGTGGAACCATATTCAAGGAATGTTATGATAAGTCTGAAGAAAGTTTGGAAGTGGAAGGGGAAGAGGAAAAGAGAGGTTGCGAAGCACCTGGCAAGCTCTAGATGCTGGTTACTAAACATAGCTAAAGCTATTTTAAACAACTTTTTCATTCCGAAAAATGGCCTCTCATCTTCAATAAGAAGCCAAGCAATAAACAGGTTTACATACTACCTTTTTTTAAATTTCTTGGGCATTAGCTATGTAAGAATTTCTAGACATTTTGACTGACGTAATAACCCATATAATGTCGACTACTCCCACTGTTCTTCCCCTCCCCAAAATAACTCCTCCCACTGCACCCACCTAATTAAATCTAATCATTTTTGTACTTGTATAGAATTTTTATGTTAGTTTTAAGTTTGCTAGTGAATAACACGAATGTGTTGAAACCAGCAGCAAAGAAATTAAAATTTAAGTAAATAAATTTGGGGTAAAATAACAAAAGATATCAAAAACATAGAATTGTTTTCTGCATAAAGGCATTAAAATGTATAGCTTAGTTCCAAGTGAAGTAAATATGTAGTACCTAGATCAAAAGTATATAAAGAAAAATGTTAACATTATATTTGTATATTAGAATTAGAAATAAGTCAAATATATTCGAATGTATGTTTATATATTATTTGAATGAAAAAAATATGTGATTTATTTTTAATGGATTCTAAACGTATTGAATAAAGCATAAAAAATCTAGAATTTCACAAAGAATAATAGGTTGTTATTTTATAATGCCTTTAGTTTTTTTCCCATGGCAATTATTTTTAATTGATATGGACTCTGAGATCTTTAACGTTATTTACTGCACGCCATGGTAATCATAGGTCAATGTAATAGAAAATGAAGTATTAAAAATATTCTTTAAACCTGTACATAACTTCGGTTTGTGGAAACCGACTGATAATATTTTTGCAAGAGATGGATAGTGGAATCTTTACATATCTATCTATCCGTGATGTTCTTCAATCCCCGTGATTGACATTACTTGAAATATGTACGGAAAAATTCAATAAATATCAAAGTTCGTAGGGTTACAAGTTACTTTATATACGTTATCTTAAGATTTACTATGAATATTCAAGTTGACCAGACGTCGTCCTACTGGAAGCTCTAATTAAGCAATTTTGAAGAGAATCTGACGTTCCGAGAGCCCAGCTGGCTGTAATGTTTCGTCGAGTATTTCCGTTTGTGCATTAGACACGAACTACGATAGTTGACACTCTTCTAAGATAGTTCTTAATTGTGTCGTTTAATTTCTATATCCGCTATTTCAACTTTCACTGATTCGGATAAAACCGCAAAAAACTGTCACAGAGATGTGCCTATGTCTATGTGCGTAAATGAAACTATTTTTTTACGCTAGAGATAGCGTAAATAAATAGTTACATTTTAATTTTTTATATAATGGATTGTAGTAATATGAAAGTGTTCATTTTTCAATGTAAGTCTAGCAATATTTAAGTAATTTCGATAAATAAAATGGATATAGCGGATTTTGATACTCACTTGGTGATTTACTCACGATATAAAGGCTTTTGAAATTCAACTGACCTGGCGCGCGAGTTTCTAAACCCGCCATCCTAGCAAAATAACTACTCGTGATTGATTGAATTCCGATATAGCGGGTTTTGGTAGTAACTTCTTGAAGCGGGTTTTGTTTCTCATTCGCAGTTTTAAAACGGTTTTTGGTCGTGATGAGGGAGGTTTTGAAACTCAATTTTAGGTTCATCTTGTTCCTCGCAAAAATGTGAACAAGATGTCATATTCAGATCAATTTGGCAAAAAATCGGATATAGCGGGTATTGAAATTATAGGACTCAATTGACACCTGACACCTCAAAACTACATATAACGACATCTGTTGAAACAATAAGTATAATCCTATATTCACACTATCTAACCACTATAGCATGTTGTCCTCATCATAGCGAACTCAACCTTTTGCTTTGTTTTGCTTCCTTCAATGGTTGGTAATTAAAATAAGAAGGCGGCAAGTATTCTATAATTAATTCGACACAGAAATGGCCAAAAAACAATGAACTTGCTACATTCCAATTTCGCGTGAAACTGGTAGTGAACTTGAATGTTTTTTGCCAATTCGAGTTTGTCCCCGAATTCTTCTTTTTTATCCGGTGTTCATCTTGCATAATCATCGTTAGGTAAGATTATCAGTTGGATTAGACTTTATACTCTAGCTCGCATTTCATTTGGGAATTTGTGGACATGTTTAGAATGCGTTAAAAAAATATAATTAATTGCAATATTTAGTTAGTAATCTACGACGGTTTTCAAAATGGAAACAGAAAAATCTCCGTGTTGAAAATGGTAAAGGGCACTTACCTACTCGTAAACATTGTCAGTTGTAAGGCTCTTGACTCGCATACCGAAGGTCGCGTGATTGAATTCCGGCGTGGCAAATAAATTTTATTTAATGAAAAACAAATAACTTTGTGTAACACCACTATTTAATTAACAATATCAACATGTTTCGAAAACTATGTTTTCTTCGTCAGGATAATAAGTTAATAAAAAATAACAAAAGACAAACAAGTATAGACTAATTAGAACATAGACAAAATATTAGAAAGGAGAGGTGATTAATTAATACTTATATTTATAATAATTTATTTTGTTATTTAGACTTCTTGTTTTGTTTTTAAAAGATTTTTTATTATGTTAATGTAATTTTTTACCCATTCTAAAATAATTTTTATATTTTATGTTATATAATTGTTTTTTTTTTAATGATATATTTTAGGTAATTAATCACCTCTCCTTTCTAATATTTTTTCTTTGTTCTAATTAGTCTATACTTGTTTGTCTTTTGTTATTTTTTATTAACTTATTATCCTGACGATGAAAACATGTTGATATTGTTAATTAAATAGTGGTGTTACACAAAGTTATTCGTTTTTCATTAAATTAATGATGACGCCACAAAGTAAATTTGCCTATTTTGAAGAAAAAAATTTATTTGTTTAATTTGTGTTATTTCACAATTTATTCATTTAAAATAATATATAGTATATTTGCGGCACGTTCCAGAGTGGAACGTACTCTCAGTATCGCCCTGGTGTAAGACCGGCATTCAGAATTGAAACGTTGCTTGAAATGGCTTTAGCCGTGTTTGGTGACCAGATCTGAATAGCCATGAACTACCCACCTTCCTCTTCTCCATCTTCCCCTCTCCACCACCTTCAGCCTCACAACATACCCCAATTGAGGATGCCATAGTCTCACTGGCTCCAGACGGGAGCAGTTGGGACTCTTGTGCGGTATTCATATAAAAAAAAACATAAAAATAAAAAGTTTTCGATAAGGGAAGCATAAAAAGCAGACCTCTATGCATCAATAAGTAAGAAACAAAGATTTTTGAAACGTAGAGTGAAAAGGGAGGAAAAGGTTTTGAAGAAAAGAGGTCAATACGGATAAAGAAAAATATCATGGTGGACCTATATTCAGCGACCACCATTACATCTCGACAAGCAACAAAAAAATACCAGTACGGTGAACTGCCGTTGTATGTTGAATAATTATAGAAAATCCCATCAGTGTCTACAAGAAAGGGAAAAATACCACGATGGAACCTCTCTATAACAAGTGTTGCAAAATAACATCGGTTTGCAGACAAGAAAATAGGAAAACAACAAGGAAAGAGAAAATACCACGATGGTAGCAATAGCAAGTGATCCAAAATAACTGTTGTAAAAAATAGGATAACACCAAACCAGTCCAAGTGATATGAAGACCATGTATTGATATAATGTATGGATGTAAATATATCTGGAATCTATCTATCTATCTTCTGTATAATCTTTTTATCTAATTATATAAAGAATAGTGAATGTGGCGGGCGGCTTGGATCTGATGTTTGTACAAATCTGAAGCTTTATTCTAACGTTGATTAAATTTTGCACACTTGACCGTCAAAACAAGAGAAAGGTCACTGTCTACTGTCTACAACTGATTTAAAAAAACTCTGCGTACAGCCAGGGCAACATTCAACTTTTAAAAAATGGAATGACTGACAGAGATCAAATATTTAACATGTTTGACGTACTAGACATACGCCAATTATATATAAAAAACACTACTACTACAATTTAGATTTTAAAAAATACAAATTTCAACAAATACCAAATATCATTAAAAGAATAGTTAGACAAGCATACAAAAATATATAAACTCCGACGGTAAACACAAGCTTTGGACAAAGCCCAGGCATAAATAACAGGCAATAAAAGCATTCGACAATCTTTCACTCAATGCAAAAAATAAAGAAAAAAAAATCAGCTACAAAATTATAATTCAATGAAAACAAATCACTTCGTAAAACACCACACATTTTAATAAAAATTATCCAACATGTTTCAAAATTCAAAACAAAAGGTTTCTTCGTCAGGATAAGATTAACATTAACATTTTGAAGCATGCAGATAATTTTGAATAAATAAGGGGTCGTCCATTAATAACGTGAGGCTCGAAAGGGGAGGGAGGGGTTCGGAAAAAATCACGAAATATCACAAGGAGGGGGAGGGGATAAAATGAGATATCACGTGTATTGTATGTTTTAAGGTTTTCACGGCCAAAAAGTATTTTTGTTATTGTTTTTGGGGTGTTATGCCGTGTTTCGCTATCTCCTTCTTTAGCCAACGTTTCGGACGGCGTTACAGTGTCCATCATCAGGGCAGATGAGTGGCAGTGGCAGTGGCAGTCACTCATCTGCCCTGATGATGGACACTGTAACGCCGTCCGAAACGTTGGCTAAAGAAGGAGATAGCGAAACACGGCATAACACCCCAAAAACAATAACAAAAATATCACGTGTATTTATTTTTTGTTGAACGCACGATTTCTAAACGAAACGGCGGGGCGTGGCCTTGACTCATCGTTGCCAGGCAACGATTTCCCCGCGCGTTGCGACAACCGCTCGGCTCACCAGTCGCCAGTAAGTCTGTGATTTTGACGCCGAATACATGCGTAAATCGTTGCCGCGTATTTTTGCCTTAAAACAATGAAACAATGTCTAAACTAGGAGATCTGTATAAAGACCTATTTGCAGAGTATAAAAAGGGTAAAAACCTAAAAAAAAGTGTAGCTCAGAAAGAATTTAATGCGTTGTGGGCTGATGCGAAACAAAAATATACCACAAAAGAAGGAGAAAAATATATGTTTTTTTACACGTTCCTTTATTATTTTTATGCCAGTCAAAAACAACCTGCAACCTTAATGTCTATCTGGACATTTTTATCACGATGCTTTTTTTCCAAAATTTAATCAGATTATATCTGTATTTTAAGATAATATTCTGAAAATTTCAATATACTTTGTACTAAAAAAATATACGTGATTTTGGGTACGGGGAGGGTAATCTAAAACCTCACCACATATCAACAGGGGGGGGAGAGGGGTTAAAAAAGTGAATTTGCAAAGATTGAAGAAGAAACAAAATTATAAGATGGATTAAAGGACAAATAAAGCAATATTTAAAAAAAATTATGCCGTGAAAGAATAAAACTTTCATGTACTTAATACGATTGCAATGTACACATCTTTGTACACAACCAAACCTCATAATGCCTTTTTTCCATTACCGCCTTTATGTATTTTATTGTATTTCATCTTTGAGAATACCACCACCGCCCACTTTGCGAATAGTTTTTTATTTATTTTTTTTTATTTTATTAATCTATAAACATAGGGTTTTATATAGGGTTTAATTGATGCCTGTCTCACTAGGATTTACCTGTGTTGAGACAGGCTTAGAGGTACATATTTAAAATTACAGGAATATTTTAAGTTACACATTTTATTAAAATTTAAATTAAATTGTAAAATGGGGCCCTCCGCACGAGTCGAGCACCCGTTGAGGTCCACAACATCAGTGTTTTAAAATATGTAAAGTTATTGCAAAAATTAATTAAAAAAAGAAATAAAAAAGATAATATAAAATAATTATTTATTTTTTTAAAATTATGTCAACTTTCCGTAACCTGACAGTACGTGCGTGTACCCATACAAAATTATAATGTGATGTTATTATTACTTTCTGTGGTCAACGAAAGCGATAAAATCTCACAATAATTTTAGCAGCAATTTCAACAGAATCTCTTAAAGAAAGCGTACTGCCGTGTTGTGTAGTACTAGGCCGCAGTTTGCAGCGATGGCTACTTTAGCCAGGGGATTATTTTTGAAAACTTTCTTTGCCGAAACCGGTTTACACGAAATGCGGCTTCTTTGTGGCCTCGCTCAACAAAAAATGAACTAATTAATTAGCATATAAACGTTGAAAGTCGCCTCACGTGGGATGAAAAAAGATCATGGCCATTTCCTTTCATAACTTATAAAGAAATAATTAAAAATCACGCGATTTCTATGAACGTTTAGGCAGAGAGAAAGAAAGACACATCTTCTCTGCCTTCGTTTATACTAGTAATTCTGGCTGCATTCTCTTCCGTTTTACCGACATTTAACATAACAATAATCATCATACAAAAGATGCATAAAACAGAATTTGTCTGCTATTACTACGACGTAATCATAATATAATCATTAATCATGTCCTACCAGTACGCACTCGCTATTATTAACTTTGTAAACAGATGTATGTATACCCAACTGTATGAGCGTTCCTAATATATATGGATTAGAAACATATCATAATCAGTGATACCTTTTATATTTTATATTTGGTAAATTTTTATTATCTACAATTTTTGGCTCCTAAAAGCATTTCTTATTCTTTACTTGTTACACTTTTTTTTAATATTTATAACTTTACACTTTTTATTATTTTTAAGATATCTATCTTATAGTCTATAATTCTACTTTTGACTGTATTATTTCCTACCTTTTAACTTTCTATCTCAATCTGTAACTTTTCATTAACTTTATATTTTATAATTTTATGCTTTTACTTTATACTTTCATTTACCTATCTTACTTTCTACTTTCTGCTTACTACCTCAACTCCTTTTTTTACCTTTTGTTTTTATATTTAACTTCAATTTATGTTGTTACTTTCGTTTTGTTATTGTTTTATAATACATATATAATATAATTTATGTTAATGGCACATGTTGTGCCGTATGTTTTTGAAATAAAATAAAATAAAAATAAAATAACCGAATGCGACCCAACCAAGTATTAAATATTTTTTTTAATTTCGTAAATACCGCATGCATTCGCAGATATGTTGGCTGCGAATCAATGGACTGTTATAAAAATATATGGTTGTTCAACGTGATACAACTATGGGAATAGCTTGGTGAACAGTGGACAATGGGAAGAAATCTGACTTACCTTAATTTAGTTCGGGTTTGAATCTTGCAATCATACATAAATATAGCAGGCAATAAAATATAGCTTAAGAAAATGAGGATATCGACACCTTGGCACAGTGGTAAGCGCAGTGGCCCAGAAAGCCGAAGGTCCTGGTTTCGAGTCCCAAAGGTGCCAATATCTTTTTCTGGTTTTTCTGTTTCCAGATTTTCGATTGAGTTTCGCTAATATTGTCTTCCTATTAAATATTACAATTTGAGATTTTACTCAAAAGTTAAAAATAATTACACTGAGAGATCACTAGATTGGTAATCATTGCACAGAGGCTTCTTTAGCATGGTTGATATTAAAGAACTGGGAGATCAGTTGATCATTGCACTAGTTACTACAATTGACTGACTGATAATTCCTTGAAGTTATTGTTTCAAAATGTCTGATGTAGAAAGTGTCGAACGCTCTGTCTCTCTTACGCTGGCTAACGTCGTATGTCGTATATCTCTCTCCATCGCTTTGGGTTCATGGGGATTGTCTAGGACTTGACGGCAGATGCGGTCTACTTGCTGCGTAGCGGGCCGGATCGAGAGACCAGTTGAGGGAACCCTTTTGACTTCTCCAGCCGGACTGTCTCAACCCATCGCCTAGCAACGCAATTGGAGGGATGGATTCATCATCTGTCAATCCTGGACACTGACCCCCATATTCCTACCCACCCATCACACCTTTTTCCTTCCCAGAACTTCCTCTTCTTTCTTTCCTTTCTTTCACACAGCATCCCCTCAGATGGCAAAGGCCCTAAGGGAAATTATTTTCCACAGGGCCTCCTGTAAGGAGCTAACGTAAAAAAGGTAATGTAAATCGCTTTCCGTTTAAATCTACATGAAAGGCATTTCTAGTGTGTACTATCCATTCAGTGTAAATAGTACCACCTAATTAAAGGTAGGTACTTATTTAAATCGATCAACGTATGTAACTGTGTCAATGTGAATATTAACATATTACCTCTAATCTACCTAAAATATTCAGTAGTACAGAAGACAAACAATGCAAACTACATTCACACGAGTACTCATAGATGGAGTGTAAGTCGACGAGTGTTGTTTTTTGGGAAACGAATTTAAATATGTTTAGAATAATGCATAAATTTACATGAATGCATGTTCTGTAATCGTTAAACAAATTGCCAGGTGTGAATAATTCTAGAGATTTTTCGATAAATTGTGACATCACTAGTGAAAAATATGGACTATGACGAGACAAACTAAGGCCCAGTTGTTTCGTAGAAATTCATATGTGACAAAGTCAACAAATGGCCATTCAGCACCAATTTTGAAGTGAAAACTTCTTTAGCACCGTTGTGATTTGAAACTCGGTGGAATGGAAATGAGCGACACTAAAAAGAGACAAATACATACATCTATAGGATTTAGCCTGCGAGAGAATGAGATAGACTGTGACTGACCAACTGCGTAGCGGGCCGGATTGGGAAAGGCAGGTTGTGGGAGACCCTTTCACCGCATTATCGCCTTGCACCGCAATGGTAGGGATAGATTAACACGTCCGTGACTCCTGAACATATTGACCCTCAAGATTCCTACCCACACAGCATGCTCTTTCTTTCCAGAACCTCCTCTACTTTATTTCTTTAGTCCTCCACACAGCATCTCCAAAGATGAAAAAGAACATGAGGGATATTATTTTCCTAAGGGTCTCCTGCGTAGAGCTAATGTGAAAAAATGTAGGCGAGGAATTGATGAGTAATAATTTGATTGTGAACGGCGACGTTGAAATAGGTTCTTATGCCTAGAAAGTCGAGTTAGCACTCTTATGTTGACTACATTCGGGAGTTTGCAACCGTCTAGCTCCGAATTTACAATTTACAATTGGGGATTTGATAGTCTATCTGACTCCGGACAATTGGAACCCTTACGCGGCATTCACATTTAAAAAGCACTTCCAAAAATTCACACTAGTTCTTATTTTAATCATATTCTCATGTTTTTCTTTTTTTTTACGTGAATACCTACTTGATCATCCCCTGGCTTCAAAGGGCATTCCGGACTACTTCTACCATCCACCTGTGTGTCAATTATTCTTCTGGCATTTTCATCTTCCATCTTTTCTAAACATTCAAAACATTTCTCTTGAGTTCCTCCTCAGCCTCATTCATTACTTTTATTTTATTTAATTTATTACATTATAATTATTACAATCATTTACATTTTCAATATGGTTATAGTCATGATTCCAATAATAGGTGAGCACACCACTCACGAAAGGTTGGAAAAGGTTTTTGAGAATTTTTTTACAGGTTGATTTCGTAAAAGCCTGTAAAAAACATTAACTCCTTTTTAACGCATTGTTTATTCTAGTAAAACGCAAATTTAAAATTGATTTCACGGGACGAAGCGACGTGGAGCCTACACGTCTGTTCCCCGCTTCGGCCGGGGTAAAAGTGGGGTGTGGCAAGCCAGTAGTCCTTAGGTAGACGACATAAGGGTCATTTTGAAAATCCAAATTCGTCGACTGCCGGCCGTATTGTGAAATAACAACGCGAATATGCATATTTTATTTTATTTTGTGTAATATCGGAGGTAAATCTCACTTTTTTAGCGATTATCATAAAAGAAACTAAATTTGCTACAGTAAACAATAAAATTATTTCCGAAAAAAGGTTTATAAGTGGGAGAGTTTGCACTTGAAAGTGTTTTTTTATAGACCTAATACTTTATTTTTTTCTAGGCTTATTAAAAGACATAAAAAAATGACCGATATTTTTAAGGGCCAAGATATGTTCTACACGCAGTATTTAATTGAAGCATCTATAATACTTCTAAGTCATCAAATTTTCAAAACAAAAATACATGCTTTTGTGTGATTTTACATTATTTCGCATGGCTTCATCTTAATGCAATTCAACGAGCAGTAATAATAATACGACGGAAAACGGATTATTAACAATCGAGACTTCACTTCTAAAATTTTCTCCTTCAGAGGCGAGCATTTACTTTTTTAATACCATTTTTGATCATGTACATAATTTCTAATCGGTTTATCAATATTTATTTCGACAAATCTGTAACAATTTGATTATAATACCAGACCGAGGTGAGAGCTTGTAGTTTGGCTTGTAAAAAGATAAAATCAAAACCGCATTCAATTTACAATATGAACCTATATTATACCTAACGATTTTCTTAATGTTAGATGCAAAAGATTTCAGCCTTATGATTCTACGTGTTTTGAAATGCAAAGATATTATTAATCTATATAATTTGTGTTCGTGCGTGCGGAAAATACAACACAGAAATAAAATTAGAGGCAGTTTTTGCTTTCGCATAGATTTATGTGTTTATTTGCATTTACACAAATAAATTTGGGACTTAAATGACCGAATCTGAATAGCCAGACACTTAATAACCCAACCTTCATCCCACCCACATCCTTCCACGTGCACTACAGTCCCGTAACATTTAACGCGTTGTCACTGTATTTTTATTCTTGAAAAATACGATAGTGAAGGCTTTTTTATTTTATTTTTACGTTGACAAATAAATTTATTATCGTATTAAAATGTTTTTTTTTTATTTGCTGCCACACAACATTTTGGTTTTCGCTCGTGAGTACGGCGTTGTTGACGTCGCGCCAGCCAGCTCTTACCAGCAAGTAACGCTTCGAAATAAGCGGATTTAGACAGTTTTTTTAAATCAACAATTACGAATTAAAATATTAAAAATAGTCAGTTTTAGTACAACGGTCAGAATCAGAAAAATCAACTTACATCTGCAACATTTTTTAACGTAAAAGTTTGTGAAAATACCGCAAAGTGGATGCCAAAGTCCCATAGGCTCCCGGCAGTCGGGACTCTGATGCGGTATTCACTTTTTTTACATTAGCTCCACACACCCTCTGAGGAAAAAAATTCTATCACGGCCTATGTTATCTTTGGGGATGATGTGTAGAGGGAAAGGAAGGAGACGAAATTCTGGGAATTAAAAAGGTAAGAGGGGTGTGTCTAGGAGTGACGGACGTACGAATCCATCCCACCCACTGCAGTGGACAAGGCAATGGGTTGAAAGAGTCCGGCTTAGGTTAGTTCTCTCTCAACCACTCTCTCCCGATCCGGCCCGCCACGCAGTAGGTAGGCAAACGCATTGGCCGCCAAGACCTGGACAAACCACACCCCGTGAACCCGGGCACCCCTGCTAAGTCACCAAACGCAGCAAACCGCTTGGGGTGACCTACGGCAGTTGGTTATTCAGAAAATAATTCCCGTAGCGGCGGTACCAATTTTTGTCTCCCCTTTGTGGATGCCAGAGTCCCACAGGCTCCGGCAGTCGGAACTCTTGAGCGGTATTCACATTAAAAAATACTTACAAAATACATGAAACCTTTCATCTGCACCAAAAACCTAATTACAATTCTAAAAATTCTTTCTTTCAACCATCATGACTTTGGATTTGATAAGATCAACATTCAATCACTCTCCATACAAACTCCTTCCATCCGAAACGAGAGACAGCAAATCTTCCATACAATTCGAAATAGGCAACGTGTCATCAGCGTACAACAGATAACATACTTTCAGATTCACAAACAAATACCGAAAGTAAGTATATTTTAGCTGATCAATGTCATTAGGGCAATCTTCGCGATGCGTGGCGAAAGTATGAATGTTTTTTTTCTGCGGTGCGTTGATGTCTTTATAATAGCGGTCAGCTGTTGTGGTTTATGATATTTATTGCTAGCCTCCTTTCAAATTTAGTTTAATCGCATTTTTGCTTTGCTTAGCAAATTTATTATTGACATTACTTGAACGGGTGTTAGTTCGTTAGTATCGATTTGTTAGGCTGGAAAGAGATAGTGTAATTAAATGAAAATTATTTACTAAGAGGAGCAAAGTCCTGTTTTAATTTGAAAAAACAGGGTCTTCAAGAGAATATTCATTGAGAAGCTGATGTTTTTTAAAACAAATTGTAGGTACAATTCCGTATTTGAATTTTTTTTTAAATCACGTAAAATTTACGGTTTTGGATAATGTAGATAGGTATTTAAGTACCTACTTATAAATCTTACGATTTCAAAAAATTTGGTTTTTGATTTATTAAATATTACTGTAGCGGTTAAACTTATCAATTATCCCCCCCTCCTCCCCACCACCACCCCCTCCCACATTCCATACATTCATTCCCTTACATTCAGTTTTCAAACATCTCGCCTGCCACCTAAATTTCATAAAGCTATAGCTCACAGAAAAAAAGAATTATCCAATTTTGTTCATTCGTTCGGAATTTATGCGCTTACAAACATTTCGGATGTTTATTTTTAATTAAATATTTGGAAGTTGGTTAATATAATAAAAAATTACACTATTTATTATTCAGTCTTTATAATCGTTACGAATTATATTTTTAATGTAGGAACTCTTATCTGACATTTATTGCAAAACAGAAACTTGTCCAAAAAAAACAAAACTTATTCTAATATTTGAATTTTCTGGAGCAGTAGCTGACCAGGGAGCTGAGTACCTACCAGCATAGAGCCCACAAATATATCAACATCGTTTCCATGGAAACGATTTTTTTCTGACGTTAGCAAAAGCTCGCTTTTGTTAGCGACAGAAAACGTATAACATATATAATATATTAATATTTATAATTTCATAACGCCAGAGCTTACCATCATATACAGAATATAGTCTTCGCATATAATTTAGCTTTCTATTGGTGAATGAATTTTTAAAGTCTTTTTATTGGTTAATGCGTGAAAGCGTCATAAACAAACTCGAGCAGTTTCGCATTTATTATATTAGTATGGAAGGGTAAATCCGAAACATACTTTTTTGGAGGGGATGCCTACAACTGCTCACAGAACTGCTTGAAATGAGAATCGTTATATTGCATCGAACGTAAAAAACTTTTTGGTTTGTCGAAGTGTAAGTTCTTGCAATTTATTAAAAGATAGTTTCCACTTATTTTCATGCAATTTAAAAGTAAGATACCAGAAAGGCTATTCCCTAAAATTTGTGATAAGAGATCGTTCTCCCGCGAGAAGTGCCGACAGATTTTTGTGATTTTCTACGGCTGTTATTTGCTTTTTCTATCGGCCGATGTCAAAATTTCAGCTGTGAGCTCACGTATTTTAGTTTGGGTCGTTTTAAACACGAATTCCTGTAAGTATGCATGAGTATTTATTCATTTAACAGCTGTAGAAGATCACACAAATTTGACAGCACTTCTCGCGGGGAGAACGATCTCTCATCACAAATTTTAGGAAATAGCCTTTCTGGAATAAATTTAAGTGAATGAAAACAAAGTCCTTACATAACAAATACTTCATGAAATAAATAAAGAAATTAAAACGATGTATAAAAACATAAGCCATAAAAACAAGTACGATTCAATGAATTTCTTGGTTTTGTCTTAGAAAAAAAAAGAAAAATCTATTCGACGTAAATTGTCATCATTTGGATTGAAAACTAGAATATTGGAAAGCGTGCAGCAAATAAATAATAATAATTTGACGTATATTGAAATGCCACAAAGGCGCAATATTGTCCGTTTTCTGCGACAAACGAATGAGTCAGGTCGTAAAAACACCGCTTTAATGCAGGCGTACATAAACATGTCTAGATAATGTTGGTACAGTGTCTCCATACCGGTATTTTTTATTATATTTTACGATACAGCGAAAACAACAACACAGCTGGCTAAGGTTTTGTAACACTTTTAATCTTCCTTTACACACGCAAACACATACATGCCCAAACAAATCCCCTGGAAAGAGCAAAATCATGCAACCTTCTTCCGCGCAACTAACACTATGAATCTACCAAAACAAAATGTATTTTTTCAAAAAATGGAATATATTTGCATTTGCCATTTTAAAAGATTTGTGTGCAGTTCCCATGCGGTAGAAGTGAAACCTTCAAAAAATAAAATAGACAAGAGTGAGGTGGCTACAAAACACCGCACAAAGAGGAGACCGATTGTACTATCTCATTCTCTCGCAGGTTAAATCTTATAGATGTATGTTTTTGTCTCTTTTAGTGGCGCTTTTTTCATTTGATCGAGTTTCAAATCAAAATGGTGCTTAAGAAGTTTTTATTTCAAAGATCAAAGCGCAATTCACACGCGATAGAAGTGAAATCTTCAGAAAATTAAAGTAGACAAGAGTGGAGAGGCGAAGCACCGCACAAAGAGGAGACAGACAGGCTTCGAAGCATCGCGCAAAGAGGAGACCGATTATACCATCTCATTCTCTCGCAGGCTAAATTCTATATTTGTATGTGTTCAGTATTGGTTAAAAAATTGGTTCTCTGTAAAGTCGGTTAACGGACGATAATTTTACGTGGTAACGTCGTATAATAACGATGGAGTGGAAGAGAGATAGATGCGTCACAAGCCGAACGCTTGTTCCGTGCTCTCGCTTGCACGCTCGGCTCAGGCGGAACGTGACAATGAATCATGCTTTTTCGTGATTGCAGCCGGCGTTCATCGATTTATAAGATATTATCACGTCAAAAATATCGGCGACACCAGGAAACACAGTCCCACCCGGTAAAAACTGCCGATTATCTCTTTTATTTAAATATCTTTAAACATCTATTTTATTTAAATATCTTTGATTAAACCCAATCTATGTATATGATATATTTATGATGCAACTGTAAAAAAATATTAATAAATTATCCAAAATATTTCTTAGAACAACCGTCGCGAATTATTCACAAATTAAACTCCCACCTCGCCTGGTTCAATTTCAACGCACGGCCATTTTTTTAATTGACTCCAATAAACCGGTGCCGGAACGAGTTTGGATCGAACCTGGGGCCGTTGGACCACCGACAAGTTCTCAGGCCACTCCTCTACGAGAATTGTAGAATACTAAGAAATGTCTGTATTGTAGTGTGGAAATTTATAGATTCACGGGATGAAAATAATCTTATCTTATACCATTTCGAGTTTTGTTTTGCCCATTGTTGTGTGTAGACAGTAAGAGTCCTTGTAGGGAACATGGAAGCATTTGGGATTCATCTTTGGATGTTGTTGATAGGTCTGGTGTAATAAATTACGGAGAAGGAAAAGCTTGGAAAGTTAGCTAGTGAAAATGTTTGTCTCAAAAGGTTGATACATACGGCCGCTTTCACCAAACTAAAAGCTAAAAGATCGCTAAATCCTCAATTACATTAAGCGAGTTTACAAGCTAGTATTTAAGTTTAAAAGCGGGTGAATCGGCGAGTGAGATAGTAGTGACGACACCCAAAACTGTCTACTCGCTACAGTAGCGATAGCAGCAGCTAAAATAAGGACTCCCGCGCTAAGCAATTCTGTCGACATTTTGTAGAAAACTTGAGTTCGCAGCTAGCGCTACACGCTAGCCAGTAGCGAGAACAACGACTCCCGTGCGCACTAATTCTGACAGACGAAATCAGCTGTTGGTGAGCCGCCATCTTCAGGCAAACACTAGCGAGTAGCGAGTAAAGTTGACCACCTTTCTACTTTTTTCATAGATTGTCCACAATCTGCTAGTTAGCTAGAAACACGATTACACTGAGCGAGTTTAGGGGTATTCCATAAATTACATCACACCTTAAGGGGGGGGGAGTAGAAAAGTGTGATATTGTGTGACAGGGGGTATGGGGGGCCGTCAGCTCTGTGACGTCACATGTAAAAATTTAAATTATTAAAACGCAAAAAATTTTATGTAAAATTGCAAAATATGTGACGTCACACTAGGGGGGGGGGTCTCACGAATGTGACAATGTGTGACAGAGACGGGGGAAATTCGTGTGACGTAATTTATGGAAGGCCCCTTACTAACAGATAGTGAATTTCCCAGCTAGTAGCTTGTAAACTCGCTCAATGTTATTTAGTGTCAGAGTTCAAAATTGGGAGGCCAACCATGATGGCGACCAAATAATTATAAAAATATTCCAAACAATATTTTATAATGACCCCTGAAAAATCACCCCGATAGTTTGAATTTTCGAAAAATCAGTCCAATTTTGAAAATATTTTTCTATATGAGATAGGTGGGGTTATGAGAGGGGTACTTTATCACTTGTCTAAATTCTTCAAACAAATGGTTCCAATTTTGAAAATTAAATTTACATTCATGAAAGAATAAGTAAAGCACATCACAGACAACCGAAATTGGTATGTTTGATTCTTTTACACTATATATTGCGTATTAAAACACCATTCAATTTTAACATTTGTATTTCTTCTTCAAGATAGCTGGTAACTATAACCCGATGTTTACAAGATTTGATCAGGAGATATTGATATCAGATCGTTGTTGATAAAGGTCGGCTTTTTGACGATCAAACGGGTTATGTTTAGAAGATTAGTTGCTCGGAAACTATCAATATCTACTGTATATCGTAATACAACCTGCTATATATAATACTAAACCTTTTCTGTAACGCTACGTCCATACGCCGAGCTTCGGCAAGCAAAGAGGTGGGCGTTTTCGTTTTTTTTTTAAAACGAAATGGTTTGACTCGATGAAACAGAAACGAGTGACACTAAAAAGAGACTAATACATACATCTGTAGAATTTAGTCTGCGAGAGAATGCGATAGAATGCGATAGAATGACCCTTATGTACGTACAGTACTCACGAAGCGTCACGCTATGTCGAGCTGCACACGTTGGAGGCTATGATTGTGAGCTCACTTTTCAAAGCTCCTATTGGTTGAGACTGGGTCTTATTGGGTGAAGGATTCACTTCCACTGCGTGTGAACTGCATTCAATTTTTTTTTTATAAAACGTTAACTGTTTCACCCAAATTGTCTCAACCATCCACTCCATTCCAAAGTCCCTAACGCCCGCTCCAATCATTCCCCGGCGGGATTGATGAGATACACAGGGCAACGCCTGAGGTCCTAGACTGGCTCGCAAACCTAGATGTTCCCCTCTGACCCCCCCACCATTTTATTTTTTATATGAATACCGCACAAGAGTCGCAACTGCTCCCGTCTGGAGCCAGTGAGACTAGAGCATCCCCAATTAGGGTATGTTGGGAGGCTGAAGGTAGTGAGAATTTTAACCACAACTGGTGGAGACAACTTTATGTAGGTTAAAAAGAAGAACGACCCAATATATGTTTACGTATAAACTTCCTTCTAGGCGGCTGAGCATTGCTGTTTGGCGACTTTTTATGTGTTTCAGTCCCCTTTATTCGTTTTCTTACTACCGCTCTTATTTCATAATCCTAATCTAAAGTAATTATAATATATCCCTACATGTATGGTTCCCATGCTTTGCAATACATTCATGCTCGGTTTTAGCACCCAAGCAATACGACAAGACTAATGGATTTCAACACAAACTCGTATGACGTAGAAAGAACGGAATATGGAATGACGTTTGACGGCAAAGTATACCATAACTAGAAGTGTATCCAACCGGGGAACAGTTTAGTAAATGCGAATAGTTAGTTAGTTAGGTACACAGAACAGCTAGTTTTCAATACGCCACGCACGACATAACAGAAAGTCCAATTCCTCTCCCAAAAAGTGGAATACCAGTTGTTACCACCCATTGTTAGGCCTGGGTTTGCACCTAGCCTGATGATACATCCATTGTGGCTCTGTTACTACGGTGCTTACTTGCGGTCGTTGAGAAAAAACAGTCACTTTTTATAAGCGTTTCACGAAAACTAGGTACCCATAAAATCATTTCTATGACTTGAAGAGAAACAATATTTTGTGTAAACGTACAGTGCTGTCTTAGGGTTATAAGCAGTTATAATTTTCAAAAAATCTTTTTTTTTTCTTTATTGTATTTCCGGAATGTATATTTAACTGATAATATTCCCCGAAAATTTCAAAACGATCCGATAAATATTTTCGGAGATGAACGCATATTTATAAAGACGTCTCGAACTGTTAGAAAGTAGGCGGAGTACAGACCGGAGTAGCAGATGCTCTTTTCAGTCTTTGTATTTCTAGGTATAAATGACCTTATGAAGGGTTCATTTTATACCTGAAGACTAAATCGAGTTGTTTCTTATACGAAATAAGTTAACATCCTTTCAAATAGTAATGTGTAAACTTCTTCCGAAACTTTAAACGCGTTTTTCTGATAACTATTTTTTCCAAGTCGGTGATTTCTAAAAAACGGCTCAACCGATCGATTTAAAATTTTAACACAACCTTCTCAGATATATTCCTCGAGTATTAACAGAAGGTTGAAGATTTCGAATGATTATTTCTATTTTTTTTTTAATTTTACGTGGCAATTTTGGTCGAAAAATCGAATAAGATTTTTTTTTTACGAAGCCGCCATTTTGTCAAAAATTGAAATTTCGATTAATCCTTCTGTCAATACCTAGTTTTATCTATCCACTAAAAGAATCTTTTAGGTTTTTTGATTTCAAATGAACTATACCGGAGAAATCGTGATCACCGCCGAACACCTTTTTTTGGAAGACCTTCAGGAGATCGTCAGCAGGAACACACCAGATCAATATTTTAGTGCCATTATAAACTTAGATGTTGCCACAAAATGTATCAATACTTTCGGTTTTTGTAAAGTAAAACACCTTTCCACAAAAAATTTATAAAAAAGGGCCTTTTTTCTTCTTAAGAGGCTTATGAGGAGATCTAGTGTCCTAGAATATAATTTAATATGATGTTTTTATAGCAACAAAATAATCACTGAAAGTTTTTCTGAACGTTTCATCTAAAGTAAAGAGAAACTGATGTTTTTCGGTAAACAAACTAAAAAGACGCCTTGAGAAACTTGTGAAGAGGTTTCTGTCCATGTGTAATGTTTTCAAAGCCATCTTGATGTTGTTTTAACACAAAAACTCACTACTTGTGGTGAGATACGCTTTAATCAAAAGCATTGGTGTTTGAGGACGTTAAACCGATAAATTGACAAGTAAATATTGGGAAAAAATATGTCGTGTATATGAGAAATCGATCACACTTGGAGGTGCATCAATGAGTCCATAGGCGTTGTTCGGATCTGGTAAGGTTCTATTTAGCATTTTCCCAAGAGAAATCAGGGCACCTTACTTTTGAATCACATATCACAAGCTCGTGATTTAGATTCGAGCGGACGAATGTTCAAAAGATTTCTTTAGATTTACAATCCATTATCCAGAAATGCCCGTTTCTTGTAAATAAAAATGCTTTGTTACAACGATAAAGTTTCTAAGAATGTACTTACACTTTACTAGTGTCCATTTTATTTAAGAAATGTGTACTACAAATAATTTAATTTAAAACCATTATTCATTTTTTTAAATCCTTAAGGCCTTAAGTGTACATAAAATTAGCTTACTTAGTATTTGAGGAACGGAGGAAGGTTAAAAGATTAGAGTATTATTATAAAATTTTCAGATAAAAATTAAATTTTATAAGACAGAAACTTTTGACTTACGACCCTTTTCTATGGGATGTGCGATATGTGCATTGAGAATAAGCTGCAATGCAATTTTGAATGCATTATGGCCCAGTCAATATTAGTTTATTTCTAGGGTCTGTTCTAAGAAACTTATCACATGCAAAATTACAGTTTATTGTAATAATGTATGTTTTATTCTACATAACAAAAAAAATATAAAGATTTTTCATTACAATTATTTATTACACCTTATTATATTAAAATAGAAAAAAAAAAACGGGGAAAGGGAACGTTGGCAGGAACGCATGGGAGAGGTGACGGAGGGGTGAGGCGGATGAGAGAGGGGCAAAGGGAAGGATTGCAGAGGAGATTTAGTAGCGGTGGGCTCACACCAGCTCACCTAGAAAGCTGTGAGAAGTATGTGTACTTCATATAGTTAAGCAGCAAGGGGGAAGGTGGGAGGGAGAAGGGAATCCTAGAGGCGAGAGTGGAATGAATGAGAGGGTCACAAGAGATGACCGGGGACGGGAACGAGGACGCATGCAAGCAGGGAAGGAGTGACGGAGAGGTTGAGGAGGAGGGAGGGGCAGAGATAGGAATTGCAAATGAGACGTAGTAGCGGTAGGAGATAGCAGGGGGTAAATTTGGAAAAACAGCTGTATGTGGTCTGCTATTGAAAATTCTTCTGATTTATTCACGTACGCACCAGACGGAAAAACAAAAAACGTTGCGTCCAAAAGCACTCCTATTAACAGAATTAAAACACAGATACTTTCTTTCTTCTAGTGGCTTTACAACGCATGCCGGGTACTCGCTAGTAATAAATATAAGGTTCGGTTAGGTTTCGTTCCATTAACATTATTTGAAATAAAAAAATAACATTTTTCCGCTATTAAAATACGTACCTACCCAAATCTGCTTGCTTTACGATCGCCATTAAACCTATTCTGATTTCTGTTCCCACAAGCTTCTAAATCCGTTTCTAATCTTTTCATTTCCTTTCCCTATTCCATTATCTCCCCACCAGAAGGCAAACTTTAAACATTTAATAAACGGCATATAATTTTGTTCCCACTGTAAAGCTTAGTTGATTGGAATAAACAGGCAACAGACAGAATGACTGAAAACGTTTGTGGGTCGTTCTCCTTTTTAACCCACATAAAGTTGTCTCCACCAGTTAGTGGAGAAAAATTCAACAGAATTACCAATATTATTATTTTATAATTATTTTAAAATCTACTGTACTAAGGACAGATGTAACGGCTGCGTGCGTTTTAAAAAAATATGTGTTTATATTTTTGTAGCAAAAATGACGTGGCAGAGGTGTAACTCCTCGTGATAGAATTGTATTTCATACAAATCACAGTTGTCTTCTGCCACCTCGACTTGCGTATATTCTATAATGTTACAAAAAAATGATATGACGACATAAAATATAAAACTATTTTTAAACTCCAAAAGGTATAACCTATCAAGTAACAGCGATTAGTTTTTTAATAATGTTTAATAAAATATTTGTAAAAATCTCAAAAACTTGCCTCCTACAATTTTTATGTCGTACGACACTTCTGTCACGTGGGTTTTCGTTCGAAATAGGTATACACGCAGCTTGTGTTTGTCACCCCCAATAGGCATTTTATGCCTCCTTCCCCCTTGCTTCAGTTTCCCCTCTGAGATCCAGAGAGATTCATTTATAGTAAAACAAAATGTGACAGAATGGTGGAAATGAGACAGAGTGGTAAACGTTATGTAGGTTAAAAATAAGAACAACCCATGTATCAAAATTATATAAAAGTGTTAAATAAATAAATCGGCTTCAACAAAGATGACGTGTGACATTCACGCTGTGAAACGATTTGAAGTTGTTTGTATATACGACAAAAGCGAGTAAATATGATTTCTGTAACTTTTAACAATAAGTGTTATTGTTTACGTTCATAGTAACGCTTTCTCCACAATAAGTAATGAATGAGGATTTTATCAATATAGAATTAATGTGAAGTAAAATCATGTAAACATGGCTCGTTGAGAGAGATTTTCTCTTCAACATGGCGGTATACGAGTACGTTTAACCCATCAGGCCTCGACCATATTTTGTCAGAGGGTTTAAATATTTCAACTTTACAATAAAATGCAAAAAAAAAAAATATTTCTGAACGTATCAGAAAATTAAAAACGGTTTTTGAAAGGTGATAAAATACGCTTTCAAATTTTGTAAATCTAAATAAAAATATAATGTTTAAAAAATAAAAAAAATTTCGCAAACGTAAAAAGTTTTAAAAATAGCTAACCTTACGTTTTTTGTAACTAAAATTACCGATAACGAAAAAAAAATAAAAACACTTAAATTTTTTATTAAATAAATGTATTTTAAACGTTATCGTAACCTCACTTTTTTGTGGTTCAATTAATTAAAAAATTTCTCAGGTTCCAAATTTTGTTTCAAATTGTGATCCGAAATTTTCGTTTCATGTAGAAAGTAGACGTGCATTTTACTTCTTTGTGATTAATTTTTATATTTGAATTGATATATTTAAAGCGCGGTGTTTTTTTTTTCTAACACCGCTTAGATCATATTTCTCACTATAATAGTGAGGGAGACACAACGATTTCTATGAGACCCTTAAGAATTGTTCAGAAAAGCAAACAAATATAACTGACGGGTTAAGAAACCCGAGGCATCGAAAGTCATGAAAAGATATGAAAAATATCGATTTTGTTCAGGAGGTTGATAAATTGAGTTGTGCCAAGAACTGAGTTGCCAACCAGTTTTCGATTTCTCCATGAGCGAAGGCCCTTATTAGTAATTTTTAATTTTAAGAAAAGCGGTTTCAAAAGTGTAAAATTCACCCCCGAAAATCGAAAAATCTTTTCTCAAAAATCATTTAGAATTCGAAAGATAACTCAATTTTAAAGCGAAAAATAGAAATACATACTTCGAATAACTCATTGGCTCTTTTAGAAACAAGTCTTAGAATTATGCAAACGTGGATCTACGGCGCATTTCAAACCCGATACAATTATAATATTAATAATCAGTATTCAATATGGTGTTGAAAAACGTCAATTGTGAGCACCTGCAGTAGAGGTCGTTTATCTGACCCCACAACTGAAGACTATTACAAAGGTGACGCAATTGTAACGAAAGGCCCAGAGCATAGAAATGAATTAAATTACAAATGGTTAGACTTTTATTTAGACTGTTATTTTTTATTTATCGACTTTTTAGTAAATTTACTCTACTTCTAAAGTATTTGCAAATCTAGTGTACTTCTAATTACTTTTCAGCCTACCCTGGTACATATCGCACATCCCTTAGAAAAATGTCGTAAGTCAACATTTTGTATTTTAGGTTTTATCTCTGAAAAATAAAGTGATTGTAATAATATTTAATTAAATGAAGACACTAAGAGCGAAACTCAATCAAAAATCTGGAAACAGAAAAATCAGAAAAAGATATTTGCACCTCTTGGACTCAAACCCAGGATCTCTCTACTTTCCGGGCGAGTGCTCGACACCTTAGCTCAGTGGTCAAGACCACTCGCCCGGAAAGTAGAGAGGTCCTGGGTTCGAGTCCCAGAGGTGCAAATATCTTTTTCTGATTTTTCTGTTTCCAGATTTTTGATTGAGTTTCGCTCATAGTGTCTTAATTTAATTAAATGTTACAATTTGAGTTTTTACTCATAAAAAGTTAAAATAAAACAAAATAATAAAGTGATTGTGATTATCCGAGACCCACAAAAACGTTAACGTTAATAACAAACGAGTTAATGTTTTTTTCAAGCCTTTACAAAATCAACTTGTAATAAAAAAATCTCAAATACCTTTTCCAACCTTTCCAAAAGCTTTTTCTCAAGTATTTTTAAACTCCTCCCATAAAGGGGCGTGAATTCCGATTTCAAATTTTTTCTGTACTATTGGATCGCCTTAAGTAAGATCACTGCATCTCCGCAAGAATTTTTTTTATTTTATTTTAGTTTATTAGGGAAACAAACAGTCATACATACTTCATTAAAGTAATAACTTTTTAGATCAGTGGTTCTTAACCTTTTTGGAGGTACTGAACCGCCTACCAGTTTCATATGCATTCACCGAACCCTCTTTAATTGGAAAGCGGGGCGTGTCATCGGTGGCGGTGGATTGCCACAAGGGGGGGCGCGTAATGGGATAAGATGGGCTATTGTCACGACTATATTTACCACAAGGGGGG
Source organism: Glyphotaelius pellucidus (assembly GCA_936435175.1). NCBI lineage: Eukaryota > Metazoa > Arthropoda > Insecta > Trichoptera > Limnephilidae > Glyphotaelius > Glyphotaelius pellucidus. The sequence goes on from OW386556.1 coordinate 13,055,703, forward strand.
GGGGGTTACAATGGGATAGGATGGGGTGGGATGCGATACGGGATAGTGACAATATTCTTCATAAAAAAAAATTTCCGGGCTGTGTCTTGTTCTGCCGAACCCGAGAGACTGATTCACCGAACCCCTGGGGTTCGATCGAACACAGGTTAAGAACCACTGTTTTAGATGTGTTTGGTTCTGAAACAGTTTTTTAAAAACAAAACTTAATCCATATTCCTCTATTCCTTCTATTATGTAATCCATTCTCTTCCTCCTTTCCTCAATGTCTCCACCCGGAAAAGAAGAGGATGTGCTTACCTACATGATGAACAATATTGCCACCCAAGTTGCATTACCCACTTGTTATTAGTTGCATTTCGAAAGTGATATGGGTCACAAGTAGCTCTCGTCAAATATCGCAAATAATCGCAGTTTTCGTTTCTTTTTATAAAATAATAGTGTCGTGCATAAAACCTTGTTGTGCAATATAGTGTGATACCAGAAACGACCCTGAGCAGCCTTCAGAAGCCGTCAAAAGGTAGGAGATTTCCTATCAAACCGATTCTCCTTCGATCTGCCTTCAAAACACGATACATGGTCTATTACGTTTACAAAAAGGATTTACAGTCCACTCTCGTGTCGTGGCATTCGGCCGCGACAAGATGGTTGCATAAACCAGCGAAGTTTCCGCATAAAATTGAATTTAAAATAGATGTCGCTAGTATCTCTCTTCGACAGGACAGCTTGTTCATCGCTCATTTGTTATCGCTCTCCTGTAGAATTCACTTTTGGACTAACGACACTTTTCTAGGGGATGTGCGATATAAGCTTTTATTACATCCCTATTCACTACATCTATTACACCTATTCACTACATCTATTACACCTATTCACTACATCATATTAAATCGAAGAGAGAAAATTAATATGTTTGTTGCAAATTTCTGCAAAGAAAACATCAAGGCTGTCTTCGCACCTCCGTGCAATAATTATCACCTTCTGAAGCCTGAAAAAGAGCAAACTTTATACTTGAAACGGTTCCATGACAGTTCATCCGCCGACAATTGGTCCCCCGGCGTACTTATTTCAATGTGCAGTTGCTTTAGGGAAAATAAGTTTTACCTAATTATACAAAATATAACTAAATGACCCCGTAGGGATGTGCGGAGAGGATGTACCGCCGAATAACAAAAGAATAAAACATATTTTCATTCAAATGCATCAAGGAAAAATCTGTTTCTCTATTTACTGTGTGTATCAGCGCATAATCAATAATTGAATCTTTGCACATCAATCTGTCTCTTTAATAATAATTTAATCTTTGCACATCAATCTGTCTCTTTACGAATAACATTTAGGAAGATCAAATCCTTGTACTACTGTACCGCCCACTATAAAATGTTGCTTTTGATTTCCAAAATACACTAATTAAAGAATGTATTATAAAATAATATTAAAATATAATTCAGGATTAAACACATGTAACAAGTGTACACAATAATGTCCTCTGCGTGCGAACTGTATCTAAATTTCTCAATAGACAATAAACAGTGTTAATTTCAAGCGACCTCCCAGGTAAGTATGGTCCTGTATACATTTTTAGGAAGCATCGCGTTTACTGGTCGAGACATTGTACATATATGTTCGTATGAACCGGTTGATGCAACTTTTAGCCATAAGTTGTTTTTAATTGTTTGTCTAGTTTGTAGTTTTTCTAGATTTTAGAAAGGTATTGTAAGTTTGTACAGCGCCCTTGAGGTGATTTTTTCACAAAAACGGCGCTGTATAAGTCATCCAAATGCCAAATCCAAAATTATTATTATTATAAATACAAAAAAATCGACACTGTGTATAAATTCCTTTGATATTCATACCAACTTATTATTAAGGGTATTTTTTAGGTTGAACTGAATATCTTTTACGTTTAAATTGGTAAATAATGCACAAAAAATTATAATTTTATAGTAAATATCATTTTGGGGGATTAACTGTCGGGTCGCCACATGAAACAGAAGGAGTCTACAATTTCAGTTGCTCGAAATGTGACTAGGACAATCAGCCAGGAGCTAATTGAAAATGTTTGCCGTATTGTAAGTAGCGTTATTAGTTTCTATGATTTCATTCATAGATTTTAGCAATTTCTTCAAATTTAAGCCTATTTCAACTAGGTCCTGGGAGAGTCTAAGAGCCTCAACTGTCCCTAACTATCTGCAGCCAGTGAGACTAAGGCGTCCCAAACTGGTGTTTGTTGTGATTTAAGACATTATAGTGGTAGTGGGGAGGGGAAAGACTTGGATAAGATGAATGTGGTGAAGTACCTGGCTAATTCAAATACGGTCACAAAACATGGCCAAAATCATTTTAAACAAAGTTTCGATTCTGAACTGTGGTCGTTCACCGGAGCGATACTTTCTAATATGGAACTATCCCTTTTTTAAGTGAAAAAATTGTGAAATAACACAATTTAATCAAATAAAATTTACTATTTATTTTTAACTTTTATGAGTAAAACCTCAAATTTTAATATTTAATAAAATGAAGACAATATTAGCGAAACTCAATCTACAATCTGGAGACAGAAAAATCAGAAAAATATATTGGCACCTCTGGGACTCGAACCCAGGATCTTCTGCTTCCATGGCAACAGCTCTACCTGGGTTAGAGTCCCAGAAGTGCCAATATCTTTTTCTGATTTTTCTGTCTCCAGATTTTCGATTGAGTTTCGCTAATATTGTCTTCATTTAATTAAAATTTACTAATTGTGCACGCCGGGATTTGAAACCTCGCCCTCTAGATTCGTAGACAAGGATCATAACCACTCAACCAATTATGCCTTTAGAAAACAACACAACACGCAGTATCCCCAAACATGACTATCCCTCAAGGAAACCTCAATGTTTTACGAGTGGAGTTCATACCATTTCCATGTTTTATATCTTGGCTTAACAAAAGGTTTTTTGTCACTCAACAAGTGACCTAATTGTCCACAATTATATTCCAAATTTGTCTTCGGAATTTAGTCACCCTCCGGAGAATTCAAAAACATTTAAAGATTACCATCGCTGTCCAAAATAGAGCAAGTTGGAATAAAATGAAATGATCAAATATCTGTATCACCAGCACTCCAGTTGCTTAACACTTGTAAATTGTAAAATCAAGAGTCCATTCTGATTACGAGATGAATACATTCGTTCCGATTAGTTACCTTGCATCGTCACGAGTGTCAGTCACACGCGAGGTGTCACGCCGTCACCGTCAGTCAGTCTCTGCAAAGCAACGTAACCAGTAACCACTGGACGCATTTTGCCATTACGATTATTATTACGTGTACTTAATCGCAATCGGTAACGTGAAACGAATCAACAAACAGTCCCATTGCATCATTCAGAGATTGCATTCTTTCAGAAACACTTGCGGTTGAGTTTTTGTGATGATGCATAAAAATGCACACAGACTTTAATGAGGTAAAGGGTATATTTGATGGTATTTTTTAATATCACCATACCATTATATAACATGCTTTCCTAATTTCCAATTTATTCTGCTACTCCGTAAGTTGATCTCCAGTGTTTCGTGTTTATGAGAGGAGTATTTCGGCGGTCCCGAAGAACAGTGTCGGATGTGCGGTTTTGTATTTTTGCATTTTAAAGTTTCGTTTCTGCATTTTTACTGTTTTTGAGATCAATAAATATAGCATGAAAGAGAAAAAATACATATATATATTTCATTTCATTAAAAATTCCGAAAATACAGGCTTTAAAATTATTAAAAGGGAAATAAAATAACCCAACAAAGCGATTTTCAATTTTTAGCATATCTGACATTGTTCTTCGGGACCGTCGATTTACTTTTTTGATATTGACTTTTTTGATATTTATTTTTGGGGTGTTATGCCGTGTTGCCCTACCTCTCAACCATCTGCCCTGATGATGGACACTGCAACGCTGTCCGAAACGTTGGCTAGAGAAGGAGGTAGCGCAACACGGCATAACACCCCAAAAATAAATAACGAAAATACTTTTGGCCGTGAAAACCTAAAATCATACAATACAAGACTTATTAAATGGCTAGAAACTTAATTCAACATACAAAATAAAATAATTCAACATTCAAACTAACTACAAACGTAATTCGATATACACAATTCTAGGAAAACAATGACAATAACCAAAGTTGTTTTTTTTGTAATGCTAGAATAAATGTACGAGGGTCAGTCAAAAAGTAATGCTTCCTATTTTTTTTCTCTTTTAATTGTCAATAAATAAAAAATGCAATTACGTAGGTCGAAAAACACACAAAGATTAATTTGTCACTATTCAATATAATCTCCGTCCATTTCCAAAGTTTTGGCCCATCTTTTAATAAGGGCATGTATCCAAGAGTGGTAAAAAGGACGGTCTTGCTTCCTAAGGCCATCCGCCATGGCTTTTGTTAGGCGAAAGACGTGTTTTAACGTATTGGTTAGAATTTATTGCGCATCCTTGCTCCAAAAAATCAACCATAATCAAACCCTCTGCATCCGCGAGCACTGTCACCATAACTTTCTCTGTCGATCGCACAGTTATGAATTTTTTCGATGTCGGTGAGTTTGTGTGATGCCATTCCATTGACTGCCTCTTTGATTCAGGTTCCGTGAAACCCATGTTTCGTCTCCAGTCACAATTTTTGTGCAGTTGCATCACCGTACACATCTTTTGTGCGTTAGTCACACTGATAACAGAATAAAACCACGATTTTATTTACGAATAATAAAAGTAAACAAAAATATTAGTCAAGTCATTTTGAGATTAAAAAAAAAAGTTACTATTTACAAAAATTGTCCAAATCGAACTCTTTACACTTGGTTTAACATGCTAACGATTGTAGACAAGGTAAAGCCATACCAAAGCATCATGTCAAGCAGACACTGTGAGAACCGTTGTAGGTATAAGATATCATTTACACCAGCCCTCGTGGCATATGGAGTTACCGCAATGAATGCGTGACTAACTGGAACATAATTTAAAGGAAGCAATCTTCCCAACATGCCTAGCATTGATATGCTTGGTGTAACTCTAAGTGACAAGCTCAGGCATGGGATCTCCACCGAACCCAGAGTCAAATTAGCCTCTCAGAAGCTATGAGTACAGGGCTCGCAGATACTTTAACAGTACCTATAACTGCTGACCCTTTACAAATCGCTAGTGCGCCCCGCTTTTTAAATTGGCAGTCAACCCTGGTCTGGAGCCCCAAATTACCTCAAAAAACAACCCTTGATTCTGTACAGAAACGGGCGGCCGTTTGATAGATACCACTATCTCAACAAGCGGATTGCAATCTTTAGAGCACAGACCTCTGTCCTTGTTAAGGAACTAGCGTCATTGATATCTTCGGCAACGGTGCACAGTCGGGAGACACACCAATCGGGCGCCGAACGTATTACACGGTTGAAATTTGTTACATGAGAACAGGTCACTTCTAAAACTCGTTCAACAGCTCGGCTGTGGAGCGATTTGCCGGCCTCTGGGTTTCCTCCCTCATAAATCTAAAAGAAACATGAAACAGAACAAGTCAAAGAAAGATCCCAACTGGGAATCGAACCGAGAACAGGAATAAAACCGTCTGCTTTACCTAGGACAACGCCTGAATCGACTCGTATATTGAGATATAATTATTTAAAGTTATTTGTGTCGAATTTAAGTATTAAATTACCTAACCTTCAACAGTTATTTTAATAAAATTGAATATTTAATTGATTTAATAAATTGTGTCACATGACACTATAATCTCTGTCAACCCGTCGTTCAATGACATCTCAACAAAAACAAGTACCTACAAAAAACATCTCGAAAATGGTTCAAAGGTAGAGATACGGAAAAACATTTACTTTTATTTCTCAACTGCTTTTTTTGATAAATAATATTATAATTATGTTTTTAGCTTGTCGTTACGCAAATTATAAAAAAGCTGACGAAACTAATAAGGATTGTCAAGACATCATTTATTGCGAATCAACTTTGTAAAATTCGGAGAAAAACGCCAGAGTGTGTCGACTCGACTGCAGATTTTTCGAGATGTGTATCAGATTTCGTAACTGCTTTGCCTCTAACACCAGAGTGCCTAATTTCAACGATTCTTGAATTAGTTGATGATCCAAAGAAATTTGATTCCTGTCTGTTGTAATCGTAATAGAAAATATAATAGGCTAAATAAGTCTGCATTTGTAGCGCAGCTAAAATGCAACTTAAGTTGGGAGTCTGGTCCAGCGGAGTTTTTGTTTCAAAGCGATTTATTCAAAGATAAAATTAATGCTCACGAAACTTTTGTTAAATGAAAAGGTACATTTGAATAAGGAAAAGCAATAAAGAAAGTTGATTTGAATATCTGTATATATAGATATAGCGGCTCCAAGCGGAGGATCCGACCAAAGAGGCTGGAATCCTAGAGTCCTTGGAAATAATTTAAAATATGAAATTTAAAAAAAATCGTTTTAATATGGAATTTAGAATGCGCATGAACCACAGTTTGCTTAACAAAGTCGTTGATTGAAAAAATTGCGGACATAAAACTAAAATTGACGATAAAAACGGTCTTAATTTTGCAATAATATTGTCCTATAATAAGTCAAGGTTTATCCGCCTGTAAATGTAATTTTCTTTATTTGAAACTTTGAATGAAGTGAATAGGATGAAAATTCGATGAGCTATGAATCCCGTCAACTTGAACTACATGGTTTTGAGGAAAGCGCGTTTAAAGTTTTCACTTGTAACCGGACCGCTCTGTTTTCCGGTCTACCTGCTTGGCGCGCACCGCTCCTAAGTATATTTAAAGATCGAATTTGATGCTACAACTTTGGGAATGTATTCCCGACATGTATAAGAAGATTTTTAGGCAACAACAAAAGAAGTCGATTTTTATCGGCTGGACCGGACTCCCCCCTTAAATCAATGTGTAAAGAAACGGGAGATTTCACCAAGGATTCGTTTAATAAACTAATATTAGATCGTGACGTTAGACTCAGAGCACATAGAGACGGAATCTGCAGGACCTTGGAATACCCGATTTAGGGTATGCCGGGAGAAAGAAGCCCGAAGGACAACGGGAAGTGGAAGGATATCTAAACCATTAAAAAATCTCCAATACATTATAACCCTATACAACTCGTTGGTCAGAAGCAAATTGGAATATGGGAGTGTAATCTGGAACCCACACTATTTAAAATATTCAAAAATCATTGAATCTGTACAAAAACAATTCCTAAGACTGATCATTTAAACTTGGATTAAATGCCTCACTCCTGTCTTACGAGGAACGACTCCAACAATTTCATTTTACAACCCTGGAAAAAATAAAACAATTTGCTGACTTAATATGTTCATACAAAATTATTCATGATAAACTTCAAACCACTCATTGTCTGAGCAATATTAAAGTTCCTAATAGACGTAATTTAAGGAGTCATAAAATATTCCATCTTGAATTATTTAATAACAATATTGCATAATTCAATCCACTGTCTCGAATACGTCCTCTATAATTACCATTGAATGTGACCATGTAGATATCTACGCAAACAATCTCACATATTTCAAAAAAAAAAATTATCAAACTCCTACCATGACACTTCGTGGAGAACAGTTATCTAGCTACTTAATTTTCATACCAAAACTATCTTTCTTTCTTTTTTCTCTTTCTCTGCAAGTTATTTATTTTTATTTTTTTTACGCCTATTTAGGCTTTTACATATACATGTACACATGCAATATTTAAGAAATTATACTTGTAAATAGTACAGTTTAAGACTTGTACAAAAATAACGTATACGACACTTGTACAAAAATAGAGTAAAAACATTATTAAATTTGATCCATAAGTTATGTAAGGTACAAAATATAAAAAAATATATAAAATATAAAAAATCCAAAACAGCTTTTTTTCTTTCAGCCGAAATAATACAATTTAATTGGCTTTATCAAAATATTCCCCTATTTGATGAAAAAAACTTTAATAAGGTATGCTTAAGTATTAAAATTGATGAACTAAATATATCAACAACATCGGAGTAGATTTATGTATTATATTTGACACTACTATGTTTTATATTTCATTTTGATTATCATTATTTCTGTTATCACTACAAGCATTTCCGTCTAGTAACAACTAAATATTGATTACTCAAGCTGTGAACATTTCTAATTGGAGTGTTAATATCTATGTACATTCCAACGGCAATTCTATTATTGTAATTATTGTTAACACTCGGAAATTTTTCTAATAATAAATAAATAAAATAAATAAGATATGTGGAAGAGGAAGGTTGGAGAGTGCCTAACTATTCAAAAATCTTGTAACTAAACCCGGCTGAAGCCATTTGATGAAAGTTTTGATTCTGAAATGTGGTACTTCTTCACGGTGATACTGAGAGTATTTACAACCTTAGGTAGATAGACATTTACACAAATTTTAAAGAAACTGGTGAAAATAAGAAATCTTTGTTTTAACTATAAGTAATATATTTATGTAAGCGCTGCCAGGCTTGTTTTTTATTGAATATATTTCATGATTCTTACAAAAAAAAACTACATAAAGCTGTCGTTAGTAGTGGGTATGTTGTCAAAAACATATTTACAATCTTACAGCGAAACATCGAATACCATTTTCAAAATGTAATTTAGTGTTTTTTACACCTCATCACCATCTCCGTCGCCGTAAATAATTATTTAGTCGGAAATTCAACGATGATTATAATAAAAAGATGAAAAATAATGTTGACTGCAGACAGCGAGTGAAGCAAATAAAAATGTTCCCCTGAGGTCAGCCAGTATTATTTGTCAAGGCTAAACATTAATATTATCTCTCTAGTACGTATTTATCTCAGGAATGCAATACGTATTGTCCTTTTGATTTTAGAATGTATTGATCGATGGGGCTTGTCTAGACTGACAAGATAATATCACAGATCCTTTGTATAGGTACCTTTATTTTTTTGTGAGAATACCGCACTGCTCCCAAACGTCTTTTTTTACACGAGCTCCACACAGGAGGCGGATGAGGAAAATAATTTCTGTCAGGGCCTATGTCATCTTAGGGGATGCTGTGTGGAGGGTTTTTGGAAGGAGAGGAAGAATTTTTTTTAAGGAAGTTCTGGGAAGGAATGAGGGGTGGGTGGAAATTCGGGGATCAGTGTGTCCAACCAATACTCCAATGATGGGTCGAGAGAGTCCGGCTGTAGAGGTCAAAAGGCCTCCTCCTCGGTCCCCATCGATCCAGCTGTTACCCCTGTTAAGTCACCAAACGTAGGGGATGACCTATAGGGTAGCAAGTTGGACTTGTAGATACAGCAGTGGCGTATAGGGGTATATTTTGGAAAAAAGAACTAGTTGAAGATAATATTGTTGATTCTAAATATTTGAAATATGAAATTGACAAATATGACGGTTTGACAGAAGGTGGCAATAGCGAAATTGGATAACGCGCACGTCCCGGTTAGACGAGAGGTCGGGGTTTAAATCCCAGTTGCGACCATTGTCTTTTTCTATTTTTCTGTGTCTTGTTCTCTTTCATATTTTCATTTAGATTATAAGTGTTATCTTCTTCTTCAATGGTATATTATGAAGCTGAAAGTAGTTCGGAGGGGAGAGATGTGAGGAAGAGGAAGGTTTTAATTCTGAATTGTGAACCTTCTCCGGAGCATTATTACGAGCCTCTTCCACTCGGAAACATGCCACAAATATGCTACTTAGCAAAATGTTAGGTCAAACGAGAAAAAAATTCAAATCTCTGTAACTCGATGTTCGGATAATCGAAGCAAGGATAATCCAAATTCACCTAATTAAAGATCGGATAATTAACGCGTGAATTATCGAACATCGAGTAATCGATGCTCGTCCTTGGTGGTTAGGTAATATTAAGTTAAAGATTTTAATTAAAATATTAAAGCTATGGAAATACTTAAATTCCCAATAATTTGTCATTAAAAAAGAACGGTGTCTAATTCTTGTTTATAGTAAGATACTAAGTTCATTTTCAGGCTTTCAAGATCAATAAATTAATTAATAACTAAGTATCTACCTATTAGGACCGTTAATAGTAATAGGGTTGTGATTTAAATATGTTAATTCTCGCCTTTTACCGACTGTAAAAAATTAAGTTCACGAAATTCCAACGCAGACAGATATCAAAAGGTATAACCTGTTGTCAGACACGTTAGAAAATAATAAATGGTTACGTCACACTAAGTAGGTACTTGGGGTCAGGTTTGGGTTGCGATATTGTCTGCGCGTTGAAGTTTAACGGAACCCCTATAAATTCAAAACGCTTTCAAGAGCTTTTCAAAAGTCAATAGAAATTAGCAGCTTTCTTCTTATGATTTAACGTAGGCAAGTAACTACTTTTCAACTTTCTTTTCCCGCGTGAGTAATGTACAAAATATGTAGGTGGGTACCTCATTAATACATCGGAATGTAGGCAGGTACTTATATACACGTACGTACAAAAACGATTTATTGACTACCAGTATAACCGATCGAGAGATATTATTTATTTGTCTATGGAAGTGGGATTGATGGTTGGCAAATTGCAACCAAGCCAACATAATAACATGAACGTTTGTTTTTAGGTAAATGTAATAAAAAATATATGGTTAAAAGTACCTATCATTGATAGAGGATGTTTCACGTTGACCTACGACTACTAAAGTCCTTGGGATAGAATTATTAACTTTCGTACCAGAAATGCACTCCTGATATAACCCGATTCAGAGAATTACAAGACGATAATACCAAGTTTGAAATTCAATACAGCAGTGTTGACATTGATAGGTCTGGTATCTAAGTCTTTTATCGCTTTTAACATTAAGGCCACAGGAATAATATGGAATAAATTTACTTACGTCTGGCGGAGGAGCGAATTTGAGACTGGCCAAACTGGCATGAGAGCGGGCACGGTGCTCCTGTCTGATGCTGTAACTGAAAGCTCTCTCGTTCAGATGTCCCCTGCGCCCTGCAGAACCTCCCAAGTGGGGCCCATCCAGGGCTGCTAGAGACCTGGCAGCCCTCAATGGCCTTGGCTCAACTGTAGCGTACTGAGGTCTCAATCTTGGAGGTGGAAGAGTGGCAGCGTAGGCTACTCCAGGACCCATCTGTTGCCAAGCCCCTCTCGGAGGTGGCCCTAAAGTGCGCGTATCGTGGTGCATCATCCCGTTCATACCATTCTGCTGTCTTCTGTGCTGTTGTTGTTGTTGCTGCTGCTGATTCTTTTTAGGCTTCTTGTTGGTGTTGGTTTGAATCACTGGCGGAGGAGGCGGTGGCGGTACTGGAGCGGGTCTGGTCACTTGTCTAGGACGAGGAGTCTTTCCTCTGCTGCCAGTCCCGTAAAGATCGTATGGTCCTTCGTCTAATCGTTCAGTGGACCCAGCCCAGACTTTGTGGTTCTCGTCTCCGTCGTATATGTCTTCTTCTTCTTCCTCTTCCGCGGCGCCTTTGGTCGAATCCTTGACACTCCCGTTAGCGCCCCCGGCGGCTCTCGCATATGAGCTGTCCGCGTACGCGTGGAAGCAACACCTCACGAGGGCGTTCGCTGCCATCTCCTTCTTGCAGATAAACGCGTGACATTCTAAGACTTTGATCCCCGACGTCCTACGGAGTATGGCAGCGAACAGAGGGGGGTGGGCGGGAGAAGGAGCCCTGGCAAACGGAGAATCTAACGGAAGGAATCTTGGAACACCGTTTCCTCCGGCTCCTACGTGTCTTACGGCGGCGCAATAGTGTAGAGACTCGATAGGGAAGAACCTTGTGACTTTCTTGTGATTTTCGTCCACGTTCTCCAGCAAGATCCCGTTAGACCAGACGGAGAGCCAGGAGTCTATGCCTCTCGCATGGCACGCCTGTCTCGGTGCTTTAGAAGGGTACAGTTCCCGTAGCGGTTCCTGTATTCCCTGTAGCCCGTCCTTGGTCTGCTGGGGCACCGCACTGCCCAGCCAGAGCACTCGGCACCGACAAATAGGTGTCGCCTCCATATTAACTATCAATAATAATATAAACCCACGGTTAATTCACTGTTGGCACTGCACAGATCACAACCACTCCCTGCGCGCGCGACGGCCGCGGAATTTCCACTATGTGTGTCGTGTTGAGAGCAAGATGGCGCCCGCCCCCTCCTCGGCAGCGGTGGTCGGTAAAGCAGCGCTCTCTGTTTACCGACCCGACCCGCCAAAACACCTTGCTCCCTAGGCAGGTAATGATCCCAGCAGGTGAAAGAAAAAGGTAGAGCGCCCAGGTAAATTGTGCCATTTAGCAAAAAGGCAAGTAATACTTGACTTACTCCTCGTAGATTGATTCGCCTTTATTACTGATGACCGTGAATTTGCAGTTTTAGCCTGATGCAATTAAGTTCAAAGTACAGACACGTAAGGTCTGTCTTCAATTCTTTTAAACCTGTCTAGGTACCAGTTGATTTTATACTGTTGACTACAGATTATTTTACTAAATTGACTATTTTGCTAACCGTTTCACGGAATTTTATAATCTTTTGAATCCCAACAGGTATACAAACTGGTCTGCCAAGCGAAAAAGGTCCCTCCCGCCATGAGATTTACACCGGTATTTGAAGGAAATCATATGTCGATAAAACAGATTTCCGCTTATCGACGCCCCGGAGGCCTTTGACCACGATACGTGTTTGACATTCCAAAGCGATATGCTGAACTAAAAAGGCTTTAAAACCGCCCGTCGCTAAAGGCGAGAATGGCGTGCGCCCTGTTCCAGTTAAATTAACGGGCGCGCTTGGAATTCCGTTGCGGGTACCTGCCAAACTGACTCGTACGGCAGTCGGTATAGGCCTCGTATTTGGGTGTTTTGATATTTCGTATTGCTGCAACTAGCGTTGTATGCGTTTTGGGTGGGATATAGGCACAGAAATTAACAGGCCGATTTCTAAACCATTCTCGGACCAATAAATCAATACTACAAAATATTATTGATATCGATTTGAAATATTAATAAATTTATTTTAAATAAAGTACTATAATCTGCAAATCTACAGGTGTAATTTTTTGAATACTTTTTTTACTACAAAATTAAAGACACAATATTAAATTGGGCAAATTGACTTATTACATACCGCATAATTAAAATAAACAAATGAGGTTGAATGCGTGTTTCATGTAATATTATATTTTTTTACACATTTTATTTCGTAAGTGATATAGGTTTGTATACAATTCGGGTAGCGGGTATGGGTACCGCCATTTATTGGATAACCAACACCCTTGCCAATGGGGTTCTTAGGCCTTACCCCAAGGGGTTCGCTGCGTTTGGTGACTTAACAGGGGTCTTCGGATCCATTGGGTGAGGTTTGTCTGGGTCTTGGCAGCGGATGTGTTTGCCCACCTACTGCGTGCCTTTTTTACCTCTCCAGCCGGACTCTCTCGACTCATAGTCTTGCATCGACTTGGGAGGAATGGATGCATACGTCTGTCACTCCTGAACACACTGACCCCCAGAATCCTACCCACCCCTCGTACCCTTTTCCCAGAACTTTTTCTCCTTTTGTCCATAAAAATACCCATTGCACAGTATTCCCAAAGATGACACACGTGTGCTGAGCTAATGTACAAAAAAAATCAGAATTCACACGCGATAGAAGTGAAACCTTCAGAAAACTAAAGTAAACAAGAATGTAGAGACTTCTAAGCACTTTTTAATCAATGTGAAGGATGATTTTTCCAAATTTTTGTCGTCGAATTCCAGTGCAACTTTTCCTATAAATTTGGTCATCTTATTAGTATTTGTGTTTTCTTCTTCGGAGTCGCTGAATGTCGCTTTCATTTGGGTTTTCTTTTGCCTGTTCATTTTGGAGTGATTTGAAGATTGGATATTGATTTAAACAAAATAATTTATTTTTTTTGAATTTCGTAGGAATCGATCCTTGGTCCGCAATGTCTGCACAGGTTCGTCGGGCGCTTTAATCCACTGCACCAAAAGAGACTTTCGGAAACCGAGTACTCGTGAATTAAAAAAACGAATGTGCTTTAGACCATACGACTGAAGTAAAACTTATTTATGCTTCGTTCGCCTCGCCTGATCACACTTTTCGTAACGCTCTCGTCACGCATTCACCAGCTTACTCCCCAAGTCAAGCGTGCGTAAAGAAGTTTTACTTGAAAAAAATTGCTATCTCATTTTCTCGCAGGCTAAATCCTATAAATTAATAATATGTTTGTATCTTTTTAGTGTCGCTCGTTTCCTTTTCATCGAGTTTCAAATCACAACGGTGCCAAAGAAATTTTCAAAAAGTTATGTAATGAGTGTAATTTTTTTATGTATTCAGATTAACCTAAATATGAATCACCCATTCTAACTGCCGCCTCAGCCTAGAATAACTAGTCAGCGGCGTTGGAATGCGCTTTCGTTGGCCATACAACCTTCCGCGTCCCCGCTCCCCCCCTTCACTGCCCCTCTCGCAAGCCTACTAGGCAATCTGGACTCGAGACAGTAGGTAGAACCACGGGCACTACTGTGGAGATAGACACTGCTGTGTTTACAATACATATCCAGATAAACACTGTTGTGTTCATAACATACGGGGAACGACTGCATGGCCTGTTTCATATAAAACCTAAATTTGAATTTGAGGCCAAAATACCCAACAAACTAAACTATATTTTTTTTTAATCAAAGGTGTAGCAAATATCCAGTACGGATAAATGCTACTTTATTTATCTGTGTTTTAAACCATAAAATACAGGCCATTAAAAATAAATCAAGATTTTAGAGGTAGAAGTGAAACCTTCAGAAAATCAAATTAGACAAGAGTTGAGAGGCTACGAAGCACCACACAAAGCAGAAACCGATAGGCTACGAAGCACCGCACAAAAAGGAGACCGATTATACTATCTCATTCTCTCGCATGTTAAATCCTAAAGAGGTAAGTGTTTGTCTCATTTTACTGTCGCTATTTTTCGTTTCATCGAGTTTCAAATCACAACAGTGCTAAAGAATTTTTCACTTTTTACATTAGCTCCATACAGGAGGCCCTGAGAAAAAAAATCCTCAGGGCCTATGTCATATTTGGGGATGCTGTGTGGAGGATATTTTTAAGGGAAGGAATGAGAGGAAGTTCTAGGAAGGAAAAAGGTAAGAGGAGTGGGTAGAAATCTAGGGCTCAGTGTGTCCAGGTCCAGACAAGCCTCACCCCATGAACCCGGGCTAAGTCACAAAACGTAGCTAGCCTCCTAGGGTGACTTATGGCAGAGGTGTTGGTTATCCAATAAATGGATCCCGGGGCGGCGGTACATATTCCCGCCTCCCTAAATGAGCTATATTTGGCTTTATTTACTACTAGCTTTTCCCCGCGGCTTCGCTCGCATGGTATTACGGGAAATTACTGTAGCGCTTGCACTTATCAATTATCTCCCCCCCCCCCCCACCCCACCCCATCCCCTCCCGCATTCCATATATTCATTCCCTTACATTCAGTTTTCAAACATCTCGCCTACCACCTAAATTTCATAATGCTATAGTTCAAAGAAAAAAGAATTACTTATCCAATTTTGTTCATTCGTTTGGAATTTATGCGCTTACAAACATTTCGGATGTTTATTTTTATTTAAGTATTTGGAAGTTCGTTAATATAATAAAAAAATACTCTATTTATCATTCAGTCTTTATAATCGTTACGAATTATATTTTTAATATAGAAACTCTCATCTGACATTTATTCCAAACTTGTCCAAAAAAAAACGAATTCTAATATTTGAATTTTCTGCAGTAGTAGCTGACCAGTAGACTGTAGACCAGCATAGAGCCCAAAAATATATCAACATTGTTTCCATGGAAAAGATTTTTTCTGACCGTTAGCAAAAACTCGCTTTTGTTAGCGACAGAAAACGTATAACAAATATAATATATTAATATTTATAATTTCATAACGCCAGAGCTTACCATCATATACAACCTGTAGTCTGCGCATATAATTTAGTTTTATATTGGTGAAAGAATTATTAAAGTCTTTATATTGTTTTATGCGTGAAAAGGTCATAAACAAACTCGAGCAGTTTCGCATTTATAATATTAGTATGGATTAAAATATGATGAAATATACCTATAATTTTTTTTTATTTAAACGAACACAAAACCTTTTCAATATGCTAAATTTAAATTACAAACAACCGATTTACCCTGGTGCATTTATTCTTCGTAAATATCTAAATTAATATTTCTACCCAAATACATTTCATTCATGTTAAAAAAAATCATTCTGTAAAACACTCATAGTCATGCCTACATTAATTCCTGGTAAATTTGTTCATGGGTGTTCCTGGAACATTTTTAATTAGTTCCAGGTACAAATTCTTCCACAGTCTGCTTTCATCAAATAATGTGAACCTTTCGTATGGTTCGTAGCCGACCCAGGTATCGGATTTACGTGAACGTTGGTTTTGCACAATAACCTTTTCACTTCATCCCCTATTTCGTACTTATTATTATTTTCGGATAGATAAAGGAAGGATTCTAGGAAAAAATACTTTAGTTAGACGATTAGGTAAGTGCGAAAAAAGGAGTTCAAAAAGAGGAGAGTAAATTATACAAGTGGGTTCCATGACAATTGATCCGGTGACAATTGATTCCTCGGACAGTTGATTCGACGGACAATTGACCCACCGCACAATTGATCATCTGCCAACAATTGGAGCGCTTTTTCCACTATATGGCACTATTTAAAATACCTCGGATTGCTTTGCTGCCAATTTTGGCATATTTTGTAAGTAATTAAGTAGAAGTATACGATTTTATAAAAAAAATATTATAAATCTTACGAATATGTGATAATCGACAAAAGATAGGTGAATTCATTGGCAATATAAAACTATAATCAGTTAAATGTCTCCGTATTAAAATTCGGAGGTATGATTTTTTTAAATTTGGGCGAAAATATTGAAAGTGATCACCAAAAAATGTCGAGTGTGAGAAGATTATTTCTTCAACTAAGTTTGCAAAGAGGATATACGGTCGTATAATCAAAGTTGACATTCTTATATCTGCAGTCGACTTGAGTGGAAATTCATTACACAAATATTTTTTGTAACAATAGTTCCGTGTCCCCATAGGAAACACGCGGTGAACCTATACGGCCGAATAACAAAATACGATATAATTATATTTGCAATTTGTTTAGGAAAAACTATATATCTACTTAGACATAATAATATTAAAGAAATAATCTTTTAGGGGATCAACTATCCAAGGAATCAATTGGCAGAGGAATCAAGTGCCCGAGGGATTAATTGTCGGCGGGCCAATTGTCGTCGGATCAATTGTCGTCGGATCAATTGTCGGGTCACGAGTGTAGGTTTGACCGATCGGTACTTCAGTCAAGGCGGCGCTTCCCGGCTCAAAAGAAGAAGATGGAGAGATATTTAATTACGAATGTTGGACAGAGCGCGCTAATATTTTAAGTGATAAAATTGAAGCGAAAATTGCGAAAATGTTTAATAAAACATGACTCGTTTAAAATGGAGGAAAAATCTCATGGAACGTATCGTAAGTATCATTTA
This sequence comes from Glyphotaelius pellucidus, assembly GCA_936435175.1. NCBI lineage: Eukaryota > Metazoa > Arthropoda > Insecta > Trichoptera > Limnephilidae > Glyphotaelius > Glyphotaelius pellucidus. The sequence goes on from OW386556.1 coordinate 13,073,215, forward strand.
AAGAAACATTGTGAATTTTTCACAAATATAACTTGTAAAATAATGGAAATAAAAGTGATTTTAATAATTTTCGGAGCATACTTTGCGATTTTTTTCTATCGAGGGAATTTCATATAATTTGCGTTTCGGCGTGGAACGTATCTAGATACTATCTTGAAAAATAACACATATTTTTTTAAGAGCTTTAAATCTTCAAATGTTTAAGGGAGATATGTAAGAAATCGGTAGAAATTCGGATAGCGGCGGCTTAAGTATTGCGTTTTGGATTCATTTTCTCAACTGGCTAATTCCTCAATCATTGCAAATTATAATTTATACTCGTATGATCATTCATAATATAAATTACCTATAACTGTTCAATGCAACGACTTTTAAGTGAAAGGTTTGAACCGTTTCGTAGAAATCTTAAATTTGAATTTGAGATCAAAATACCCAACCAAACTGAAAAACTATTTTTGTAATCAAAAGGTGTATCAAATATCTAGTACAGATGTGACTATTTTATTTATTTTTGCTTTAAATTATAAGATACAGGCCATTATAGATTTTAGTGTTTCATGATTTTAGAGGCAACTTGGTCAATTATTTGTAAGTAAATGAAAAACAATAAAAAATTATTTTTTAGATATACCTCTTGGACCTTATCAGGAATTTGTGAGAGTAAGATGTATTTCTCCAGTTCAAAAAATATAGAAGATTATTAAGAATTTAATTAGTAGAATTCTCCACCAGTTTAATAAGATTTTCATATAATTCTAGTTTAATACGTGGTTTCTAAGGTCATTGCAATAATGTTTTTGTTAATATTAATACCAAAACCCTTCTTAACTAAGACAATTGCATTCCAGTTAGACATTCCGAAGAAAACTACATGCACGATTTAACATTTAGTTAAATTATGATTACAATAAAATAAGAACCATTCAGATACTCGTTTATACGTAGATTGCATGACGTGGGCAATATATTTGTGGAGATTGCGGATGTATTTAATTGTAAATGCCTACATAGCGTAATGCCTTCGGAATAAATATTAATACAATTATATCAACATTGCTCCTGCCGGCTTATAACCAAATTAATCTTATATTTTTCGATTTTTTTCTCCTAGAACAAGGGTCTCATCAAGACCCTATGATGACACAGGATCTGGGGATTTTTTTCCTCGTGGCCTTCTGTACAAAGTTTATGTGAAAAAGGAGGGAAGGTTCTGGAAAAGAAAAAGAATAAGGGAATCAGAGGATCAGTGTGTCCAGGAGCTGCAGGCGTGTGAATCCATCTCTCCCACTGCGGTGCACGGCGATGAGTCCGGCTGGAGAGGTCAAGAGGTCTCCCTCAACCAGTCTCCCAAAAACTATAGGTGACCTAGACAAACCTCACCCCATGAATCTGGGGACCCTTGGTTAGTCATCAAAAGGAGTGAAACCACCCCTTTTCCTTAGTCCGTTCAGTTTCACGACTATCCCCAATTAATTTTATTTATTTTTTATTTTAATTTATTGGGGAAACAAACAGTTATACATTTTTTATTAAAGCAGTTACATATTGATATTGAACTAGCGAAGTTTCCTCAAAAATTCAAGAAAAACACAATGGATTGAAGAAAACGTGAAATGGTGGAAAAATAAGAAAAATGTATTTAAGAATGAAATGAAAAAATAAAAACACAGATTGAATTTAGTCTAATAAATGAAATTACACGATTAACCTAAATGAAAGCAAACATTTTCACATCATAAGATAATGTTCAAGGATAAACATGATTAAAAAAAAGAAAAACAACATAAAAAAAATAACACACAGCAGGGGTAGAGAGTTCGTAATTGAAAATTTGTTTTAATTTTTTCTTTTATGCATTTGGTAAATTGACCTGAAGACAAATGGAAAATATTAGCGTCTGCAAAAATGTTATTGTATATTGTGCACGTCCTTCTGAGAAATGGTTTGTGTGGTTTGTAATTTGTTTTTAGTAGTTTTTAATTGTGGAATAGTTGGTTTGATCTTGTATTTCGCATTGGACAGCGGAAATTAATGTTTTCGAGAAGATACTTGTTGTTATGGCGGAACAACCTTACAATTATTAAAAACGAAATTTTACCGATTGGTATCCCCGGGGTCGCTCCCTGGCCGAGTGCATAAGATTACAAAATCATTCCGTTACCACGTTCTTCAGCTTCGGCTGCTGTATACGTTTCCTCCAGTGTGCTCTAGTCGCGACAAATTTAATTTTGTACGAAGTTTTATTGTAAATAAATTTGACCGCATAAACACGAATTATTATTGGCAAAATTCTCCTTGCACACGATCGCAGCTTACAGTGGATAGGAAAGGCTGCAAGCTGTCAATCCAAGGCAAGACTAAATACACAATTCACCAATCCAAACCCATTTCCTAAATTGTCAACAAGTTGTTGATGACTTTTAATAAATATTTTTGGCCGGATGTATTTTTTGTATCTTCTAAAGTTGATAGATTATTTATTTATTATTGACTAACGTCCAATTTATAACCAAGTAACACGAAATTTTGGAAATGTACATTACAAGAATAAAGGATGGTATATGAAAGCAAAGACAAACAGATAAAACATAAGAAAATAGAAGTGAAATAGAAATTATATAATGTTAGTGTGTCTTTTAGCTGTTCTGATAATCGTAAGGATTAAAAGTCCAAGGGTTTCAAAAACTTTTTTGATTACTAATTAGGTACGGCATCCCTAATTGGGGATTGCGGGTCCCACTGTCTCTGGATAGTTGGTGGCAGTTGAAACTCTTTCGCGGTGTTCACATCGTTCTAATCATCTTTTCCATTCCTATCGCTCTATTTTAGCACCTTTTTAACAAAATTGATTGAGCAAGGGCTTGACTGAATACAAATAATAATTTTAAGAAATATTTCTAGATAATATTTCTAAGATTTCTACTATTGGTACCTTCGCAACAAGCAGAAATTAACAGTTATTGACACATCGCAAATTGGGCCTATTGATTTGTCCTTGTTTCGGCACCGTAATTACGGTGTTTATTTCAATAAATCCCACTCATTTCTGGTGAAATGCGGTCAAATTAAAGCAATGCGAATACTTCGAGAATTGTACTGACAAGAGGTACCGTAAAATGGGGTGGCTTTGTCAATTTTCAACTTTGAAAATAAATATCCTTTAAAAACTCATTTTAAGTCAAATTGATAATTTCACAAGTTCAAAGTATCCAAATATGTATATATTTTTAGCTCCATTGTGATTTGAAACTCGATGAAACATTGGTTCATTTGGGAAGCGGGAATGGGTACCGCCGCCCCGGGAACCTTTATTGGATAACCAACACCTCTGCCATAGGTCATCCCAAGTGGTTCGCTACGTTTGGTGATTTGCAGGGGTGCCCGGGTTCATGGGGTGAGATTTGTCTGGGTCTTGGAGGCGGATGACTAGGACACACTGAACCTCAGATTCCTACCCACCCCTTAAACCCTTTTCCTTCCTAGAACTCTCCTCCCCTTCTTTTCCATCCTTCAGCATCCCCAAAGATGCCATAGGCCCTGAGAGAAATTATTTTTCTCAGAGCCTCCTGTGTGGGGCTCATGTAAAAAAAATATATATATCATGGTTCGATATGCTATAAAAATATTTCGATGAAAAGGCGACACTAAAAAGAGGCAAACACATACATCCATAGCATTTAGATTTAGAGAATGAGATAGACTAATCGGTCTCCTCTTTGTGGAATAATTCGTAGCCTCCCCACTATTGTCTACTTTACATAGTTTCCTGAATGTTTCACTTCTGCCGCGTGTGAACTGCAAACAATTTTTTTTACAAGAGTTCCATATAGGAAGCCCTGAGGAAAACAATTCCCCTCAGGGCCTATGTCATCTTTGGGGACGCTCTGTGGAGGGTCTTTTTAAGAAACGAAGGAGAGGATGGTCTGGGAAGGAAAAAGGCATGAGAGCTGGCTACAAATCAGTGTGTCCAGGACGTACGATTCAATCCCTCCCACTCCGGTGCAAGGCGATGTTCCGAGAGAGTACTGGAGAGGTCAAGGTCAGGACTCTCCCGATCCGGCCCGCCATGCAATGGTTTGGCAGGTTCAACTGCCGCCAAGACCCGGACAAATCTCTCTCCATGAACTCGGGCACCCCTACCAAGTCACCACTTGGGGTGACCTATGGCAGAGGTGTTGGTTATTCAATAAATGGTTCCCGGGGCGGCGGTATCCGTACTTGCCTACCAAATTTGTGAATTTGGGGAATCAAAAAAAATTATCAACAATTTTTTTTTTAAGTTATCAAAACCTCAAAACTATCCTACCTATTTCCACTGGCTCCATTACGCATCAGAAATGTGAACTATAATTCAAAGAAACTAGAAAACAGTGTATTTTCATCCCATACAAGATCTATTAGTAAAAAAAATTGTGTGCAGTTCACACGCGGTAAAAGTGAAACCTTTAGAAAACTACAGTAGACAAGAGTGGGGATGCTACGAAGCACCGAACAAAGAGGAGACCGATTAGTCTTTCTCATTCTCTCACAGGCTAAATCCTATAAACAGTGTGTTTGTCTCTTTTTAGTGTCGCTTTTTCATTTCATCGAGTTTCGAATCACCACGGTGCTAAAGAAGTTTTCGCTTCAAAAAGTTCCAGAGTGACGCTGCAGTATTTAAAAGTCGTATCAAAAGCGCAAAAAAAATTTAAATGCTAGACACCTAACATCAAGATCCAGAAAAACACTGACAAATTGCATGTCTTGAATCGAGTATGTTTCAAATTCTCTGCCCATCCTTGCGAGGATTCGATAGTGATGGTGATGGTGTGTGCCTAACATGCTCAAATAATATGTTTACCTAACCAGAAGAATGTACGATTTCACAAGCATTTTATTTTATAACCGGTTGAACGTGAATTGACTGAAACTAAAATACTCAGGCTAGGCTTGCAAAACAGGCCATGGTAATAGTGATACCTGATTGCTTGCGTTTAACTTTTATTAACACTAAAATGTATTCTTAGTAGTGAATCTATGTGATTAGTTTCCAACGTTTCAGGAAATTAAATTATCCAACTCGATCCCCCTTCTCAAAAATGTATTAATAATGTTCTTATTTACAGGAAGTCTGCGTGAGAAGCAAAGTTGAATAAATTGCATCGGTTTCGTGACCACATTAACAAACTCATAAAATGCATGTAAAAAATCAGTCTTTGATTCTTGGCTAAAAGGTATTAATGTGATTGATTCTAGATAGAATACAGCACCTTCTTAAAATTCTTACAATCGTGACGAATGTATAGGACGGCCAAGAGGCTACTGTCCGTTCTATTGTACTCTTAGAATCTCAGTTTTTAGAAACCCGGTTCTCAATATGGAGGGGCGAACCTATACACTAGTGACATCTGATGGAGAACTCTATTAACCCTATACACTATTAACACAATAGCCATCTGTGCCACGTAGCTAGAACTATTTCAGGTATAATATCTAACTTAGATTTTACTGTCACTAGCTTGTGGTCTCCTCCACAAATGTTCTCCACTAGCGTCAGTCCCTATCTATTCTTTTCCTTCCTCTGATCTTTCTATCTTGCTGCAATCCGCTTCCTCGCAAAAATCCACATATTTTTTGGTTTTCTCTAGATTTTTACAAAAAGGTATTCCATATAAATATAAACTGATATATTTTCCGAGACACTATTTAGGTTACAAACCGGTTCTTAGAACACTTGTTTCAAATGAAAAGGATAGTTGCCAATATTATAGAAAAAAATAATCGAAGATAATATTGTTAATTCTAAAATTTGAGATTGACAAAAATGACGTACAAATAAGAGGTGGCAAGTCAATGAGAAAATATATTTCAATAATTTCGGTTCGAATGTTAATAACCAATCATTAAGAAAGATGCGAAATATCTCTTTAACTGTGAAACTATTTAGTTAGCTTTGTTTCCGAAGATCGCAATACGCGGGATTTTTTTTGTAATTCAAAAATGTTTTAAAATATCTCTTCAAACTGGCACAATCAAACATTTTGTTTGGCCGAAATGTGACCTTCATACTTAATTAGATTTTCGATTTTACTTCAAAGACTGCTTATTTGGTTCATTTTGTTTTTGATTTTGACACCCATAACATGTTCACTGTTTTTGTTCATGAGACATTGCTTATTGTACTCTTGTACATTTTCACCCCCAGTAGTCCATTAGTTAGTATAAAAGTGTCTCTGCTTCCATCATAACATTTATCAATTTCTCTTATTCACTTGAAACCCAAAACAGAGTCAACGAATGACTTTCTTCATTTTGTTTTGTTTGTAATTATTGATATTTTAAATATTGTTCCTCGTTCTCTACTATTTGGACACTCTCATTGCAATGCCAATTTTACAATAATATTGTGGCAGTGTACCTATTTGCATACAGAAATCTGATTTCATTACCATGGATAGTTAAAAATACCTTAGACTCCTGTTACTTTAACAACCATTCTCGTGACTACGGACCGATGCATTCTGCCTTCGATACGCCTTATAAAACTGCAATACGAGTACTACGTGTCATAAAATCAATTCCTCCGAGTACGTACACCCTTTCTATCTTGACACTTAATTTAACGAACCTTAAAAAAAGGTTCCAACCATTCATAAAACGATGTCTAAAGTTAGTATGGTATTAGTTTAGCTTTTTGATGAGGTTGTTTTAACTTAGTATGAAGTTTTGTTTAATATAGATCGGTGTAGGCCCATTCAGTTATAGATATAACGGAAACCTGAAGCGGAATGAAAGTTTCAATAAAAATACCGTCAGGCATTGGACAGAATGTCGTGACGTCATTTGTATGTACCTTCATAGTAATAATTGAGAAGGCATCGGTAGGTCGAATTAGAATATCACATAACACATAATACGTATTTATTGATTGGTATTGAAGTATTAGAGTTAGTTTACGAAGTTAGGAATTGATGTCTGCCGGAATCAGATATTTATGTACTTCCAGAATAACTACGCTGGGTTTCTTACAGAATTTTACACAAGGTATTTTGTTGGGTTCAATGTTTTGTTTGGGTTGGGTTTTGGGGTTTTCGTTGGGCTTTTTTCCAGGACGTGTTACAACATTTTTTCTACAATGAGTATACATAAATCAAAAAGCAGAATAATTAAGTTGATAGAAGAATAAAACAGAGTAATAAAGGCTAATAGAGGGTATAAGAAGGGTAAATGCAGGTAATAGAGGACTGAATGCCGTTGGCTCTAACAAAAAAACTGTCCAACAAAACGAAGCTATCAGTCCACAATGGAGTGCTGGTACCTATCCAGATGTGTGGCAGTGAGATATGAAACTGACAAAGGAAGGATGAAAGATGAAAGTATAATAAAAGTTGTAAAAATGAGTTCCCTATGTGTGGTAAAATGTATTGGACGCTCAGATGGTTTGGGTATGTAGAACTAATGAACGAAGAAAGGAGTGAAGGAAAATATACGACACAAATGTGAATAGTAGAAGAAGTCGAGGACGCCCGAGGGGAATATGGCACAATTAAGTGAATCAGACATTTGAGTCAGGCCGTGTTAAGAGTCAGAATAACAGAAGAGTATGTATGAAAGTGAATGAGGCAACGAGTGCGTGCCAAGACCGAAGTGATTGGCGGTCCGTACTCTCTGCCTACCCCTGAGGGGAAAAGCGTGATGTTTAGTCAGTTAGTTAGTTAAAATCATTAATTGTTAGGGGATGTATGTAGTCGGATGGCATTTCATCCTCTGTGCAACAATTAATTTACATTTAAGGAGTCAGCTAAAAATGTAACAACTAAAAGTAGAAAATAATAGGAAAGAGGACAGAAAAAGAAAGGGAAAAAATAATGAATTAGGTAAATCCAAAAAATAGAATCAATACGAGTAGTATAATTTGATCAAATTATTAAATAAACCATTTAACTCCAATGCGGAAAGAAGACTTTGCTTAATAATTGGCGCTACAACATTTTGAGAGTCCTCTTTGCCGCTAGGAAACTCCGTCGGTCTTCTACTGTCTTCTTTCAGTTCTTTAAGCTCAAGTAGGTGCTTTTCGCCGCCACACCAGCCAGTCACTTCTTGTTGAGGACTCCAAACAACTCCAAGCTCCTGCAGACACATTCTAAAGTACTCTTTTTGGTAGTCGTTTGTATTCGTCTTTGCTAGATGAAACAACTCTGCCTTGCGGAGCCATTTTGATAGTATTTTATGCAAATAATAATCGGAAGAATTACATATTAAATAATAAGGATAGAGACTTAAGAATGTAAATAAATGTAATCTATAAATTGAGTTGCGTAGATTGTGGACTTTTTACGTAGGTAAAACTTCAAGGAACTTTGAAATTAGGACAAAGGAGCACATGAGGTGTTTGAACAATATCAGTTTATCGGAATTTGCTAATTTAATTTATCGGAGTTTAATATATACATTTGATTTTCAGCACTCCCGCCCATCCATTGACATCTTTAAATCATTAGAATTAAGTAAACTCTGATGAAGTAAGAGTAATAAGTAACATTTATTTATTGTTTGAAACATTTACAGAGTGTTAACAATTATTACAATAATAGAATTGCCGTTACATAGACATTAACACTCCAATTAGAAATGTTCACAGCATGAAAAATCAATGTTTAGTTGTTACTAGACGGAAGTGCTTGTAGTGATAACAGAAATAATGATGGTCAAAATGAAATATAAAACATAGTAGTGTCAAATATAACACATAATCTGCAGAGAAAGATAAAAAAAGAGAGAAAGGGTATGACAATAAAGCAGCTACATAACTGTTCTCCGCGAAGTGTCATGGTAGGAGTTTGATAATTTGTTTTTTGAAATATGTGAGATTGTTTGCGTAGATATCTGTATGGTCACATTCAATGGCATTATATAGACGACACATTTGAGACAGTGGATTGGAGTATGCAATATTGTTATTAAATAATTCAAGATGGAATATTTTATGACAAATTTTATGCATTGCTTACGAAACATGTTGGTTTTTTTAAACAATAAAAGTGGTTAAAACGAAGTATTTTATTAATTTGGAATTAGAATGGTGCCACAAAATAAGTTTGTTTGAAGAAGGGGCAATATTTTGTCTGACCATATTGCGTAAGGATCAAGCCATTTTGACGAAAATCTGGAAGAAAAAAATTCGGATGAAAGTGTTCATGGCAATACTTCTCATCTCACTTAACACAGCCAAGCTGTTATCAGCTGATAAAGTGTAAATCATATTTAAAAAAGCAAGAATATACCAGAATAATAAAAAGGAGCGGAATAAGTCAAGAAATTTAGTGATTCAGCCCAACAACACATAAAATTGTTCCCGGAGGTGTATTTAGCTTCCATACGAGATGGTATGTGCAAACACAATTTGACGAGTCAACAAATGGGAACCTTTCACAATAAGTCGGCACACACTCTCTGCACCTTATTGTGTATGCACGACCCAACCTTATATTGGCATGACCAATTACAGGAAATAAGCATGGCAGTAAGAAGCTTTGGAATGGCAGTCTTTCTGGAAAGCATGGTAGGTAGCTTTTAGGCTATACTTACTTTCCATTTTGGGAGGCCGGTATGGGAACCGCCACCCCGGAAACCATTTATTGGATAGCCTCTGCTATAAGTCAACCCAAGTGGTTCGCTACGTTTGGTGACTTAGCAGGGGTGCCAGGGTTCATGGAATGAGGTTTGTCAAGGTCTTGGCGGCCCACTTGCTGCGTGGCGAGTTTGATCGAGAGAGATTGGTCGAGGAGGTTTTTCGACCTCTCCAACCAGAATCGCTCGACCTATTACTGCCTTGCACCGCAGTTGGATGGATTCATACGTCCGTCGCTCCTGAACACACTGACCCCCAGATTCCTACCCACCCCTCATACCTATTTCCTTCCCAGAACTTCCTCTTCTTCCTTCCATTAAAAAAAAACCCTCCACACATCATCCCAAAAGATGACCCCCTCAGGGCCTGTCTGAGGGAAATTATTTTTCTCAGGGCCTCCTGTGTGGAGCTGATTTGTGCATTTGTGAAATCCATGCGTCTCACATGGACAGCTGTGAGAAGTGTGTATTTCATATAGTTTAGCGACAGGAGGGAAGTAGGGAAGGAAGTAGAATCTGGGAGGGGGGAGGTGAATGAAGGAGAGTGGGTTCGCGGGATGGGGCGCGAGGGAGGGGGAACGCGGGAAACGCGGGAAAATAAGATGGGAACGTGGAAGAGGGGGATACGGGAGAGGAGGAAAGCGGGGAAGGTAAAAGGGGACGTGGGAGGGGCAGAAGAAGCGATTGCAAAGGACACATAGTAACAGTTGGGAAAAGCACGGGTTTAAATTTAGAAAATCCTCGCTTCTAACATTCTCTACATATAGCTGTACATAGCCTGCTCAAGGGTCGGAAAAGCTTCTGATTTATTCGTGTATGCACAAGACGGAAAAACAAAAAATATTGTGTATCCGAATTCAATAAACATAATTAAAACACAAACACTTTCTTTGAGCTGCATCACAACGCATGCCGGGAACTCACTAATATTTCATAAAAGTCTTTGTCAATAAAAAATTAGGATCTAGCCAGAATGCATTTAACATAAATCTCCAATACGGCCCTTACCTTCTTACCACGTTACCATGACAACATGCGGTTGAAGAAAAAAAAATTGTTAACGGTTTTGTAGTAAGGAATATAGGTTTTATTGCCGTTCCATAGCTTCTTACTTCCAAGGCAATAAGATACTCACTCTCACTGTGCTCAGTTAGCTCAGTGGATTCTTCGGTAAGTGCCGGATTTAGTTCTGATGAAGCAGGAAAGTATTAAAATATGAGGACTTCCTGTTATTGCTATTTTGTATTAACTCAATACAGGAATGTCATCTTTGGGGATGCTGTGGGGAAGGAGAGAATTACAGGGGAAACAGAAAAAAAAAATTTCAGTATTAGCAATAATCGAGAGCAATTAACTATTTTACTTGATTTCTGTACATACAGGTACCTTGCATTTTAAATAAACATCCTAAAACAAAACCAAAATACTACCACAACACTAACCTCTAACGCGGATTATATATATCAAAATAAAGGTTTATATAAATTTTTAGCTTATTCCGTTTCATTTAACCTCTAACGCGGATTATATATATCAAAATAAAGGTTTATATAAATTTTTAGCTTATTCCGTTTCATTTAACCTCTAACGCGGATTGTATGTATCAAAATAAAGGTTTATATAAATTTTTAGCTTATTCCGTTTCATTTAACCTCTAACGCGGATTATATATATCAAAATAAAGGTTTATATAAATTTTTAGCTTATTCCGTTTCATTTAACCTCTAACGCGGATTGTATGTATCAAAATAAAGGTTTATATAAATTTTTAGCTTATTCCGTTTCATTTAACCTCTAACGCGGATTATATATATCAAAATAAAGGTTTATATAAATTTTTAGCTTATTCCGTTTCATTTAACCTCTAACGCGGATTGTATGTATCAAAATAAAGGTTTATATAAATTTTTAGCTTATTCCGTTTCATTTAACCTCTAACGCGGATTATATATATCAAAATAAAGGTTTATATAAATTTTTAGCTTAATCCGTTTCATTTAACCTCTAACGCGGATTTTATATATCAAAATAAAGGTTTATATAAATTTTTAGCTTATTCCGTTTCATTTAACCTCTAACGCGGATTATATATATCAAAATAAAGGTTTATATAAATTTTTAGCTTATTCCGTTTCATTTAGCCGTGAAATCCTTATTTGACTGGACTAAATCCGGCACTGGCCAGGAACTATGTTAATCGTAATATAATATGAGTTTCTTCGTTGTGTGATTTTGAATTCTGAAGACTAGAGACATATGCAAATGTGGGAGAAAATATCGACTGATATTAGCTACGGCAAAGTAATTTACAGGTTGGTTGGCAAAAGTCCTTAGTAATTCTACATATTTTTTTTTCCAATAGGCTTTTCGTTTTCTTTGATCATGCTCCTTTTGCGTTAACCCTTGTTTGTATTCCCCATGAGCTTACACGCAATTATTATGTGTGCACTAATTATTAGTAGGTAGTATTTGGAATCATTTGCCAGCATTTTATGTACTTCCGCCTACAACATGGTTTTCTTCAAGGCAGAGGTTTAGTACTTCTTTTATTTAAAAGTCCCTTCGCGTAGCACATCCTATCTGAAGATACACTTAGCACATATTTGAAAGTTTAAAGGGCAAAAAGTTTATTTTATTTTTTATTAGCGACTATATAAAATAATTGTACATACAAAATATTATGATGAATTTAATGTTAAATATTGTATTTCTTAGTCCTCCTCACTAGGGGGTCCTATGCCGAGGCGGACTAAAATTATTTAAATATATTTTATTTGTCTTCTATTATATGTCGTCGTTAGTGTCTCCATTAGGGTTTTTTGATTGACCTCTTTCGGCCATGTTTTTATTCTTGATTTGTATATATTAGAATTTTTTATGTGTCTTGGGGAAGGATGTTATGAAGTTTTGTTGCAAAGTATGTGTAGTTTCTTTGTCCGTGGTTTTGTAACTTGGAATGTTTTTTTTATATTATTTTTATTCAACCTAGTGTTATGCATACACGGTCTTGTAGAGGATTAAATATTCACGCACAAATGTGACATTTAGTAAAAAAAAACATTTGAGATCTAAGAGAATAAGTCTGCAGTATTAATTCTACTTTCCAAAAAAATTTGACGTTTTCATAATAAAACACGAGTTGCTCTTGCTTTTCTAAGTGGTATGCGGTCCGCAGGCGCAGTACTTGCACTTGTTGCTGCACAATTCGTTGCACACTGGTGCATTAAGAAAATTACAGTAACTGCAAGGCACCTACTTTTTTTACTGTTGGTAGAAAATTTTCGCCGTTTACTTTCGTGTTTTCTGTTTTCTAACACGCCAGGTCCTGCGGGGAAACCTGTTGTACATGAAACCTACTAATGATTATACATATTTAGGAATGAAACATACATTATAAAATGAATACAATATGATAAACCAATTAAGTTTCTTTTAATTAAATGAAGACATTATGAGCGAAACTCAATCGAAAATCTGGAAACAGAAAAATCAGAAAAAGATATTGGCACCTCTGGGACTCGAACCCAGGACCTCCCTACTTTCCGGGTTGGGCGCTCTTATCCACTGAGCTAAGGTGTCGATATCCAATTCGGTCACTTTTAACTGTACCATACTTCGACTAAGAACCACCCATATTATCTTCATTTTTCTTAACGCATATTTTTATTGGCTGCCATCTTTATGAATGATTGCAAGATTCAACTCGAACTAAATGCAATCTAGATGGTGTCTGGATAAATTATTATCCATTTTATTTAATGTACGACATCTATTGACTCTTCTGCAAGTCTGGGATGAATATTATTATTTATTATTTTAACTTTATGAGTAAAACCTCAAACTGTAATATTTAATTAAATGAAGACATTATGAGCGAAACTCAATCGAAAATCTGGAAACAGAAAAATCAGAAAAAGATATTGGCACCTCTGGGACTCGAACCCAGGACCTCCCTACTTTCCGGGTTGGGCGCTCTTATCCACTGAGCTAAGGTGTCGATATCCAATTCGGTCACTTTTAACTGTACCATACTTCTTAGGTTTTCACGGCCAAAAAGTATTTTTGTTATTGTTTTTGGGGTGTTATGCCGTGTTTCGCTACCTCCTTCTTTAGCCAACGTTTCGGACAGCGTTACAGTGTCCATCATCAGGGCAGATGACCAAAAGCAATCGAAACCGAAACCGGCCATTACTTTGGATTTGTTCCTGAAGTCCTGGGAAGACCCAAAACTTACAGAGCACGCCTAATTACGGAGGCAATTGAAATCCATAAAAACCCCATCAATATTAACAGAGACGACGGAGCTAAGCTCAATAGTTCTTGGTATCCAGTAATTGACGGCTACACCAAAGCTAAACGCAAAAAAAACCATGCTGAATTTTTCTAACACCAGCTCGTAGAGAAATGGAGCTGGCAGCACGGTATCGCTTCGACACACATAAGTAAACACTCTCACCAATATCATTTGGTCATCTGCCCTGATGATGGACACTGTAACGCTGTCCGAAACGTTGGCTAAAGAAGGAGGTAGCGAAACACGGCATAACACCCCAAAAACAATAACAAAAATGTACCATACTTCGACTAAGAACCATATTACAGTTTGAGGTGTTACTCATAAAGTTAAAATAATAAATAATAACAATTAAGTTTCATTAATTGTCTATGTTTATACAAACAAATCATTACAATGTATTAGTGAAAACAAACAATTTAACGAATAATCAGAGAAATCAGTAAAATAAGTATCAGTAATTTTTGCATCAGGAGATAGATTCAGCCAATTTGATTTTATTCGTTTTCAAGGTACAGTTGAAAATGTCTACTTCTCTTTGTTTTGTTGAATGTTTTGCAGATACGTCCCATTAATGAAATTTGCCCATTTCGATGTTTTTTAGTTTTATTTTTGATGTTTTAAGTTTTGTAAGTGCAGTGACATATTTATTTAACTTGTGATGTACTCCTACATTAATGTAACTCCATTACAAATGAAAATCAAATAAAATGTATATAGGTACCTTCGGTTAGCAATATTGTATATTTGATGTGTATTTGAAAAATAAAATAAAACGTTTCCACATTGATAATTTATCGGAAAACCAAGATGATTTAATGTATTTTTTTAATGCACCGATACATTGGTTTTAAGTCGATCAATTTCAGACGTAATTATTCCTTTTTCTTAACTCTAATATGCGTGTTACTTTACAAATGAATGTCATACATAAATTATATTACAGAAATAATTTCCGACATAAAAATATTAAACCCTCCAATTTACTCTTTCCACGAAATCATAAATAAAATACCTATATCGTATGTTATCGTAAAAATTAAATTGTTTTAATTTTTTACAATAACTTTATAGGGATGTTTTGTGGAGGGTCTTGTTGTGGAAAGGAAAGTTTAGAACTTGTAGAAGGGAGGAAACCCAGAGGCCGGGAAATCATTCTACAGCTGAGCTGTTAAACAACTGAAAGAAACGACCCATTCTAACGTGACAAATATAAAAAATATTAAACGCGTATTCAGCGTGTTTCCCAACTGTGCACCGGTGCCGAAGGGATCAATGAAGTTTCTAAGAGAATCTTCCATTGAAATACCGTAAGAACAAGGACAGCATTCCCACCCGACGCCTGCGCTCTAAAAATTGCAATCCGATAGGAGAATCTATCAAACAAATCTATCTACATAAAAAATTCAAGTAAGTATCACTCACATAAAAAAATGTGTTCAGATATTCTTTTGAACATTGGCGTTTTCTACGTCATAATGACGTTATAACCAGATGGAAACGTTTCGAAATGTAGAGGTTTTTCAAATATAAACTATAATTTTTTAAACATTTTTATGGAAAGCTAAAGGAAGTGGCGAAGTAGATAGACAAGAGGAAGATTGAATTAGGTACCTACATTACATTGATCTGGTTATTCTCCTCGTTTCATTAAAAACAACTTTGCACGCCAAAATTCTGTAACAATTTCATTATAATTCATAGAATCATTATTGCAATCGTACAAAAAACCTTGCCCACGCAGCTCGCGTTATATTGCATTTTTTTCCAATGTAGAACGAAAACGTTGAACAATTCACCTATAAGTATTATGCACCGCAAACTACTACTAATCTACATACCAACACGCCACCGCCATACAAACTAGACAAGGCAGTACACTTGAGACATAATGTTATGTTATGTCTTAATATAGACATGCATCCTCGTAAACATAATTAATCAAACACCAAATAGACTTTGACGATTAACCCAGGCTACATAATAAGTGGATAAAAAGTTGTAAAAATCAATAATTATAATTGTTGCATCCAAAACTGCTTAAGAATTACAGCTTTAGAAGAATTTGTAACGGACTGTAAATACGAAAAACGAAACGAAATGGTGTATACTGGAATTGGGTGATAATATGTGTAGGAAAAAGAAGGCATGCAAGGAAAAGGGATAACCAATCACAAAATGGATACCACTTTATATCTGCGAAGAAGCACACGAACAATCCACGACATAGTTTTATAGTTCCTTCGCGATACCTTGCAACAGCTTGCTTTCAAGGTGCTGCGGTGTTTTTCTTGCTTCTTCTGTTTTTTCAAAGCAAATGCACTCGAATTTGCACTATGTTTCTTGTCATCGTTTCAAATTTGAAATGCTTTTCCAGTAAGATAAATGGTTAGGGAGAGTATGTTCTAAATTCTACGATTTTTTTTCTAAATACGTAAATTAATTCTGACTTTTTTATAATACCTACGTGTTATCAATAACTGCAAAATTACACGTGTTACATATTAAAAATACTAATTTCGGTTGTGGGCCTGTCTGTAACCCCGGTTCAGTGAACTTTAAAACTTTTATGTAAGTTTCATTTTCAATATTGGAACTGTTCGTTTGTTTGATGTTTTATCGTCTCGGATCGTCAAGTTTCTCATAAGATCCCATTTCGTAACCCCTGCCACTCCTCTCAGGTACCTCATTTCGGCAGCTTGGATTCAAAAATGAATTATGAATGATAATATTAAAATTACAGATTTTTAGTACAATGATCAGAATCAGAAAACTAAACTTTAAATCTTCCTTTCGTGAAAACACCCACTTTTTGGGAAAACACCCCTTTGTCACTTTTCTCCAGCTCGACATTCCGAGGTCGTCTTTTTTCTGGCTTTAAGTGTCCATGTTTCCCCTGCATTTTTTGCAATTTGCCAATGAAAAAAATTATACCTATGTCTGGTACAAGGAAGGTAGAATCATGATGAGGTGCCTCACTAACGAAAAAATTTTCTATATCAAACATGTAGATGATTTAAAAAAAATAACTTAAAATGTCACGAAATTGTCCTTTTCAATGTACACATCACACAAAAATGGATTCTGTAACTACCAATATAACGTCTAACAAATCAAACCTATCAATCTACCATCAAAATATTAGATCGATAAATAAAAACTTTGACCAGTTTCTCATCCAACTCGACCTTACTAAAACTAAATATGACCTAATTATCCTGACAGAATGTTGGCTAACACCTTACTATAATCCAAAAAACATCCCCAATTATACCCATCATCAAACCTCCAACCACTGCAGACAAAACGATGGCATAGTAGCATATACACTAAACGACACTCACAACACATTTAACGTTAAAGAAATTCACATTTCAAACTCAAACTGTCTGCAAATAACATACAACGTCAACACCTGTATCATTGCACTTTACCGCTCTCCTTCGAAACCTAATATCTCCTCCTTTCTACATGACTTGAACTGCTATCTAACGGAACTAAACAATACAAAAAACTTAATATTGATGGGAGACCTTAACATTAACATTTTAAAAAACAATGAACATCCCCAGTGCCAAGATTACTTAAATACAATCATGTTCCACGGAATGGAAAGCACAATAAATTCCCCAACAAGATGTACGCCATACTCCTCCTCCTGCATCGACCATATTATGGTTAAATCAACCAACCAATACACCTCCGAAATCCACACGTCATCTATTACAGATCACTACGCCACCTCATTCACAATGAGTTCCAAACACAATGTACAAAGCAAAGCTTCAACTAAAATAACGAAGAAAACAATTAACTATGACAACCTCAACAAAACGATTAATTCCAAATCCTGGGACGTACTCTATAATAAAGAAAACATAGAGGAGGCCTGGAACTATTTCTCTACCTACCTACAAGACACCCTTGTCCAAAACACCAAAATCACCACAAAAACCATTCCTAGAGCAATCAAACCTCTCAAACCATGGATAAACCACACTATTATCAACTGCATTCGGAAACGCAACTCCATACATAAAAAATGTGCCACAAATCCATATGATATCACACTCCATAATTTCTATAAAAGATACCGAAATATTTGCACACAAGTCATTAGGAAAGCCAAAAATCTATACTACAATAAAAAAATTCCGAATGCAGCAATGATCCTAAAAAAATATGGAAAGTTCTCAAGGAAGCTACCAATTCAAATACAGCCACTGACACCTTAAACTCTCTCAATATCAATGATACCACCGTAGACTTCACATCAAACCTCAATACAATAGTCAATTATATAAACAATTACTTTGCAAATATAGGTCCAGAACTAGCAAAAAAAATTCAAGTAAATAACGATACGCGTGGCCCTAGTGACCGCACAATCAATGATGATTTCCCAACCCGCTTTATTCTTAAAACGATTACAGAGAAAGAAGTTTCTTTAGTAATAAACTCGCTCAAAAACTCTTCTTCCACCGGCATTGATGAAATACCTAACAGTGTTCTTAAAAAAATTGCCCCTGGTATAATTAAACCATTAACTCATTTGCTTAATATTAGCATCCGCCAAGGCATATTTCCCACCATTCTAAAACAAGGTCTCA
The DNA here is from genome assembly GCA_936435175.1 of Glyphotaelius pellucidus. Classification (NCBI taxonomy): domain Eukaryota; kingdom Metazoa; phylum Arthropoda; class Insecta; order Trichoptera; family Limnephilidae; genus Glyphotaelius; species Glyphotaelius pellucidus. The sequence goes on from OW386556.1 coordinate 13,091,728, forward strand.
TTATCCCTATTTTCAAAACAGGCTCCAAACTTGATATTAGTAATTATCGTCCTATTACGTTGCTTAATTCCCTGTCCAAAGTATTTGAAAAGATCGTCAATAATAATCTGATGGAATACCTGGAAACCAACAACCTACTATCGCCGCGGCAATTTGGATTCAGAAACCATAAAAGCACCAACGATGCCTGTTTGGTTCTGAAACAGTTTTTAAAAACAAAACTTAATCCATATTCCTCTATTCCTTCCATCATGTAATCCATTCTCTTCTTCCTTTCCTCAAGAACCTGGAAAAGAAGATGTGCTTACCTACATGATGAACAATATTGCCACCCAAGTGTGCATTACCCACTTGATATAGTTGCATTTCGAAAGTGATATGGGTCACAAGTAGCTCTCGTCAAAATATCGCAAATAATCGCAAAGTTTCGTTTTTTTATAAAATAATAGTGTCGTGCTTAAAACCTATGTTGTGCAGTATAGTGTGATACCAGAAACGACCCTGAGCAGCCTTCAGAAGCCGTCAAAAGGTAGGGGACTTCCTATCAAACCGATTCTCCTTTGATCTGCCTTCAAAACACGATACATGGTCTCTTCGTTTACAAAAAGGATTTAAAGTCCACACTCTTGTGTCGTGGCATTCGGCTGCGACAATGCCATAGCCACGGTCATTGACCATATCTCTGGCCACCTGGACAAGGGTTCGAAATGTTTATCGGTATTTCTCGACCTATGCAAAGCATTTGATACAATTTCACACATCAAATTAGAACGCAAAATGTTCAATATAGGTATTAGGAATAATGAATTAGGCCTCCTCTCCAGCTTTTTATCTAACAGATCCCAATGCGTTAAACTCAGATCAACAAAGAGTCAATTTTTGCCTATTAGTTACGGGGTCCCACAAGGCAGTGTCATAGGTCCAACGCTCTTCCTTATATACATTAACGAGTTGTGTAACCTAGACATCGGTGCCACTATTGTCAGTTTCGCCGATGACACTGTCCTCCTCTTCCAGGCGAAAGACTGGCCTACCGCATATTCCAAAGCAGAGGAAGGAATTCAAAAGGTAAAATTTTGGCTTGACTCGAACACATTAACGCTAAATGTACAGAAAACAAAATACTTACTGTCTAGTCTCTCCAATATTCCTAAGTCAAACCTAATCCCTCCATTAAAAATACACAAATGTAAAAATACATCTTTAAACCGGAATTGTGACTGCCCATGCAGTAAGTAACAGTAACTAGAACAAGTAAACATTATCAAATATTTAGGATTAACCTTTGATACACACCTAAATTGGAAGCAACATATACATAACACTACAAACAAAATCCGCAAATCTATATACTTTTTCAAACAAACACGCAACTTCCTTGACTTAAAACTTTTAAAAACAGTGTACTTCTCACTATGCCAATCTCACATCGAATACGGAATTTTAGCTTGGGGTAATGCTTATTCCAGTGCCCTCGACCCCATCATTAAAGCACAAAAACTTATCATAAAAATTATTCTTAAACTGCCTCTTACTACCAGCACTGATACGATCTTCAATACTTTCAACGTTATGGACATTAAACAACTCTAGGCAAGATCCATATTAGTTAATTTACACAAAAACAACAAAACATCATACAAAACAACACAAACAACGCACAATACCCGAGCCAAAAACAAAGAACTTCTCCAAACTCCTTTTTCCAAAACTACCTTTGGACAAAGACACTTCAAATACATAGCTTGCAAACTATACAATACACTACCAGCTACAATCAGACATACTGAATCCTTGACTAAATTCAAACAAGACGTAAAGAAATGGATTGTTAGTATTGGACGCCACACTACTGCAAACATCTGTAAAGTAAATCATTAATAGACAGTAAACAATTTGCATACGACCTAATCCATGTAAAATAACTTAAAAATAGAATCATGTCAAATTAATTAATCAATCCCATAAATAGATTTGACAGGATTTACTATACATCATCATTTACTGTACATCATCTCTTCCTACATTTACATAACTCTCTTTAAAGTGAACCCACACTTCCAATCACCTTTCCATTTTTATAGTATTCAATTGAATTTGTATGTTACTTAAAATATTCTTGTAATTTTAAATATGTACCTCTAAGCCTGTCTCAACACAGGTAAATCCTAGTGAGACAGGCGTAGGCCAGACTAGAAAATTACGAAGAATTAGTAAGATTTGCATATGAAAAGTTCGTAGATCTATGTACTTTTTTTCTGAGTGAAATGAAGAAGTTAGGGTAGGTGAACCTTCGACCAGCTTTTATTGATCGAAGAGGTGAACGTAACTAGTTGTTTCTTGTATTAGTGAAGTTGAAATGTATCTATTATTTTTAATGCATTTTTTCCAATTTTAATTCTTCTTCTTCGTGTGCCCTATCAGGTCCCCCCGACGTTGGCGATCACTTTGGAAAATGTGTCTCTACATTGTGCTGCCCGGAATAGCTCCTCCGCACTTCTAATGCCGGTCCACTCTCGTATATTTCGTAGCCAAGACATTTGTCTATTACCAGGCCCTCGGCGACCTTCTATTTTTCCTTTAATATTAATTGGAGCAAGTTAATTTGAATTATTTTTTCTTATAGTTGAAATTGAGCCGAAATATTGTTTTTTCTTCAGCCTAATGAGTTATGTTATTTTGCAAATTTGTAGGTACAATGTGAAAGAAAATATATAGATTCTGGGACTGAAGTTCGTAGGTGTGCAGGAAAGGCCTAAAATACGTAGATCTACGTAAAAAGACGTAGAATTGGCAACGCTGCTGACGACTCTTACCGGAGCTCCTTTCGCTGGCACCCGTCTACATGGATACCCCTGTTGGCCATCGGGAGAAGCACTTCCCTGCTGACATGTGACGACGTCACTTGTAAGCGTTTTCAATACATTATACATCCCATTTCTCTAAATATTAAAAAAATAACTGCAATAATAGATTCAGAAATTAATTATCAATTAACCATTGTATAATATTTTCACATTTTTTCAATATTCCCACAAAAACGATATCGAACAATGCCCACCTGGAACATCTTTACCGAAAATTTCTCCATTTCTTTTCTCACCGAGATGGCGGATTTCGCGAATGGGTGCACCGCTCATGTCAATGTGCCAAAACACAATGGACGTGCAGATAGAATGCTGATGATGAAAGCAGTCGGTGGCGGCCCGTGAATGGTCATCTTAATACTACATGAGAGAGAAACTTAAGGCCGAAACGAGGGTGAATATTAGATGGATAATGAGTTGGTACCATTTTCAAAACTTAGGCCCCGAATATCATTTTTTTACGCTTAGCTTAACCAAGGTTAACATTGTTCGTAAATCGTTTATATCTACATTAATAGATCTGTGAACAGAACATCGCTTCAAAAAATATGTTTCTAATGTTACATTAGTTCCACGCGGGACATCCTGAGAAAATAATTTCTCTCATTACCTGCGTCATTTTTGGGAGTGCTGTATGTGGGGTCTTTTTAAGGAAAGGAAGAAGAGGAAGTTCTGGCAATCTGAGGTTCAATGTATCCAGGTCATCCACGGTCAAGACCTGGACAAACCTCACCCCATGAAACCAGGCACCCCTGCTAAATCACCAAACGTAGCGATCAACTTCGGGTCCAACAAATAGCGGTACACATTCCCGCCTTCCAAATTATTACATACATACATCAAAACCAAAATTTCTTCTTAAATCATAAGATTTGTGGGTGGATGGATTTTTTACCTACCTACTTAACTATGAAGCGTATATTTCATGTATTTCAAATAAGGAATATATTTTGTGTATCAAAAAAAATATTTCTTTCTTCAGGCATCCTTCTATTGAAAAAATGATAATGAGAAAGTCTAAATAAACACCACGATTTCACGTTTGAAAAATAATCTTTACTGAACCGTTAAGACGGCCACAATCTTGAAACGGAAACAGAACATACGAAAAAATTTACAGACAGACGAAATGCAAAATTGTGAAGTTCAAACAGAAACTATGGTAGGCATCTAACCTCGTATTTGACAGTTGATTAATATTTTAGAATTTGTGGGCTGAAAATCGTTACGCTGACCAATAAGCTACACACATTAAAATCTACGCAAATTTCATGGCGCCAATAATCATTCAAGATGTTTTGTTTCTTAATAAAAACATCAATTTATTGGGCGTAACGAAACGTAGCAAAGAAATGCTTTTTATTAATTAAATAAAATACATTATTTAGGCAGGTACCTACTGAACGCTGCTAAGATCGAGGGGTGAGACTCTTGCCAACATCCGGAGGTAGTGGACTCAAATCCCGGCGTGCGCAAGTAAATTTTATTTAATTAATTTGTGTTGTTTGACAATCAATTTAAAAAATATAATAAATAACACATTTGCGGCACGTGAGTGGAAGATACTATCATTACCTCCCCGGTCAGAGACCACAATTCAGAATTAAACCAAGCCATTGTTCGTATTCTAGATGCAAACAACGAGTAATTAAGCCGCCGCTATCCGGATTCGACCGATTTCTTACATATCTCCCTTAAACATTTGAAGTTTTTAAGCTCTTAAAAAAATATGTTATTTTTGAAGATAATATCTAGATACGTTCCACGCCGAAACGCAAATTATACGAAATTCCCTCCATAGAAAAAAATCGCAAAGTATGCTCCGAAAATTATTTAAAACAAGTCTATTTCTATTATTTTACGAGTTATATTTGTGAAAAAATTCACAATGTCTCTTTAAATGATACTTAAGATACGTTCCACGAGATTTTTGCTCTATTTTAAACGAGTCATGTTTTATTAAGCTTTTTCGCAATTTTCGCTGCGATCTTATCACTTAAAATATTAGCGCGCTCTGTCCAACATTCGTAATTACATGTCTCACCATCTTCTTCTTTTTCAGTCGAGAAGCGCCGCCTTAAGTAAAAATTAATGTGTTTTGATTTTTTTAAATGTTTTTGTTGCTCGTAGGTATGTATATGAATTGTACCTACGAGTTCTCTAAAGTCATCCATGTGGATTAAGCATTAGATATAATCTTATTAATTATATTGAGTTTATGCTTTATTTATATATTTTATAATCTTTTTATTTATGTTATACTGTTGTTAAGAAAATTGTGATATATAAAAGCCCAAAAGGGCGTCAATAAATAAATAAATAAATGTTTGAAATAGCATTAGCCGTCAGATACGTTTTTAGATTTTCACGGCCAAAAGTATTTTCGTTATTTGTTTTTGATGTGTTATGCCATGTTGCGCTACCTCCTTCTTTAGCCAACGATTCAGACAGTGTCACAGTGTCCATCATCAGGGCAGATGTGCAATTGTGTAATTGTTAGTGGTGAAATGTGAAACGTTTGCTGAAGAAGGAGGTAGCGCAACACGGCGTAACACCCCAAAAACAAATAACGAAAAAAAGGCATTAGACGTGTTTAATGGCCAGATCTAAACAGCCAGATCGTGGAATAAAGAACCCAAGAAATGTCTTGCAGACGTGAATCGAGTCTTGAATGACAATACAATACGGTATTAACAAAATTCATATGGGGTGGAGATCTACAATGTCAGGCGGGTGTAAGTTGGGCAATTGGATTGAATGAAACATTATTTGTTTCCATTCAAATCTGCATGGCAGACAATTCAAGTTTTCTTCTTTACACTGTGAGACAGGTAGTTCTCCACCTTCTTCTTCCCATCTCCTTCATCTCCCCATTACATTCAGCCTAACCATATACCTCAATCGGGGGTGTATTACTCTCATTGGCTCCAAACGGTCTGGAGCAGTTGGGACTCTTGTGCGATATTATTATATTAATAGGCAAATATTAATCAACGCATTTATGCCTGTTTGAGAATTTTAATTCTGCTGAGTATAATGCACACATTTAAACTAAAAATGTTACTACCAAACGAAATTAGCCGCAAACACAATCTTGGCAAAAATTGGCCGTAAATCCAAGTAACAAAAATTGATGACCTCTATAAAAAAGATTCAATATTACAAATATTCAAAGACAATGTAATCAAAAAATTTAAACTTAACTCTTTACTAACAACAAATGCACAATAATTATACATACAAAGGCATAAAATATTTTAATAGTCTTCCCGAAGAAGTAATAAAAATAACAGATTTCGTATCATTCAAGAATAAAGTCAAATTAATATTTTTAAAAAAATTAACAATCATAACATCACCAATCAGAATGTTATAACTTCATTTCATGCCATATTAAAAATAACGTCACAACAACCTAGTACTTAAGTTTATATTTATTGTACACTATATATAAAATTATGTTATAATAATGAAATAACTCCTACGCCAAGCTCAAGAGCTAGCACTCTTAATTGGCGTAGAAAATCATTGAATTATAATAATAATAATAATAATAATAAGTTTTATTCCAGGATGTGGGGAGGATAGTGCAATCCCACACGTCCCATATGATTGTACATATTTATATAATATATTTTATAACATTTTAAAACAACAGATTTTTTTTTTTTTTTTAACATAGAATAGGAAAAAAAAAACAAAATAAAAAAAAATATATTTATATATATAAAAATTAAATATAAAAAAATAAATAACTAATCAATTCTATTCTTCAAGCTCGGGCCCAGCGCTCACTCAGGAGTGGGGTTTGGTGCTGAAACGCTGCGGTCACCACTGCATTGTCGGAAGCCATTAGCCGCATCCTGGCTCCAGTGACCCGATGTCTCTTTAGACCGGCGAATCCGTGCAGTCCTAGTTCAGTGAACATTGTCGATGCACTGCTATATCTTCTGAATCCAAATATAATTCTACATGCATCATTATATTGGATCCGGAGTCGTTCCATCGAGGTGGTTCGGTAGTTACACCAAGTTTCGCATGTATATAGATTAGTGCAAAATGCATTGAACAATGTTTTTTTTACATGGTTACTGCATTGGAAAAATCTTCGGGCAATCATATTGGACAATACACTGATACTTCTCCTCTGTCGTTCAATATCACCATCATCCGAGAGGTCTTCAGTGATGATGTGACCCAAGTATTTTACACTCGTTGATATACTTATGTTTTCCTCATTGAGTTGTAGGGGGAGCATCTTCTCGAGAGTTTTTCCATGGTGGAATGCGATTAGTTCCGTCTTCTTGGGGTTGTACATCATGTGGTGGTCATTTGCATATTCTTCACAGATTTTTAATAGAATTCTCAACCCTTTGATCGACGGAGCTAAGAGAATCATGTCGTCCGCATAGCTAATGTGATTTAGGCACAGATTATTGATACGGCAGCCTGCTCTGGTGTCCAGGCGATTAGATAATTCATCCATGTAAACATTAAACAGGATTGGGGACATACACCCTCCTTGCCTTACTCCTGATCGCAAGTATATCGGTTGGGAGTACGTACTTGCCCACCGTACAACGTTATTAACAACGAATTATGTATTTCACTATTTTGTTTTGTCCACTACTATGATCAATGCTGCAACAATGTTATAAATTAAACAATAAAAAATAAAAAAAATGTTTGTAGACCTGAACAACTGGACGTAGTGGAAAAAATCCTAGAAATTTAAATATTGGATCCCACAAGTAATAAATATTCCATGGTCACCCCGTTTAGGACACCTGTGTCTTCGGGTAAGGGGGTCACGACTGATCGCACTGGCGGTTCTAAAAGAGAAGTCATCAACATCTCCCACAGCGATCCGCCGCATCCATAATGTGGGAACACTATCCACTATAACTACTCTATACACTACACCATGGGTCGGCAACCTGCGGCCCGTGAGGCGTCCTGGTGCGGCCCGCAACGGACGGCACGGACGGACGACATCGTACACAACAGAGTGAAAGGGAGCGAGAAAATGAGCGATACAACTTCAAATTGAGTGTGAAAACCGGTTTGCTGATTTCAAAAATATCTCTCGCAGGAAGGAAATTTTCGACAACTCCTTCGCAGTGGATATCGATAATGTACCAAGCAATTTGCAAATCAACGTGATAGACTTGCCTACTGAAAACTAGAAGGAATTTAAAAAGTTTGCTCAGAAAATAATTACTATGTTTGGTAGTAGGTACTGTTTGTGAGAAAATTTTTTCAATTCTGTATTATCGAAAAAACCAACACTCTTCTCGGTTTTCGATTCACATTTAGACGCAATATTACGCGGCTCTACTTCAAAAATGTAAGCTAATTTAAAAACAACTTGTAACCCAAATGCAACCACGTAAATCTCATTGATTTTATTAACTACAATGAATGTAAAAAAATATATAAAATATGCGTTTTATGTTTAAAATTAAAATATTTCTACATAAATATTGCAGGTATTTTTGTTTTTTACATTAGCTCCACACAGGAGGCCCTGAGGAAAATAATTCCCCTCAAAGCGAATGTCATATTTAGGGATGGGATGTAGATAGTCTCTTTAGGAAAGGAAGAAGAGGAAATTCTAGGAAGGTAAGGGGTTATAGGGGTGGGTAGGATTCTGGGGGTCAGAGTATCCAGGAGTGACCACTACGAATCCATCCCTCCCACTGCGGTGCGAGGCGATGTTCCGAGAGAGTACGGTTGTAGAAGTCAAAGGGACTCCTTCAACCATTCTCTCCCGATCCGGCCGGCCATGCAGCTGGTGGGCAGACGCATCCGCCGCGAAGACCAAGACAAACCTCATTCCAAGAACCTGGGCACCCCTGCTAATTCAATAAACGTGGTGAACCACTCGGGGTAACCTATGGCAGAGGTGTTGGTTACCCAATAAATGGTTTCCGGGGCGGCGGTACCCATACCCGCCTCTCGAATCGGAATAGAGATACTGTGATGACATGTGACCCAAGTGCGGCCCGCACTAATCTCCATGTAAAATATTTGGCCCTCTTACAACAAAAGATTGCCGACCCATGCACTAAACTATATATACCACACACCGTACTCGTACATACACTATAGGCATGTGACCACTGCTATCCAGTAAGTCTTGCATTTTCGGCAAAAACAAATATTTCCTAAGATTTTGATGGCATTTTTCAAAGATGTGTTACGGAATATTAGAAACATATATATTTTTAACATCCAAATTTATTAATTCACTTTATTCAAAGGGTACTTCATCGTGTTCCTTGTAGATTATCCATACGAGGACATTTTCGATTAATTAAACACGAATTATTTATTTAAAAAAAACATGTGTGCAGTTCACACGCAGGTAGAAGTAAAACCTTCATAAAACAAAACTTCGAGAAAATGAGAAGAATGCAGAGTATCAGGAGTAGGATAATTGTAGGGTTTACTTATTATAATATCGTTACCAAGTTCATAAATTATTTTACATTTTATTCTACGAAGCACCGCACAAGGAGGACATCGATTAGTATATATCATTCTTTCGCAGGCTTGATTCTATAGCTGTATGTATTTTTCTCTTTTTAGTGTCGATCGTTTCCGTTTCTTCGGGTTTCAAATCACAACTGTGCTAAAGAAGTTTTCACTTCAAAAGTCTAAGTTCACTATTCGGTCCTTGAACATACGAATAGTGGCTATAAATTTATACATGTGTAAGGGGGTATTTAACCATCCTCCTAATAGATTAGTCATACGGCGTAGATTTTATTTATTTATTTATTTATTTATTGATCAACGCCCTTTTTCAGGGCTTTTACATATGAATGTTAATAAATACAATATTTATTGTACATAACTGAACTGCCTCAGTAACAATATTTTATATTTGTTTAAAGATAAACTGAAGATGTCCACGGACTTGGTGTAATTTTTTTTTTTTTTTTACAGTTAATACCGCACAAGAGTCCCAACTGCTCCCGTCTGGAGCCAGTGAGACTATGGCATCCCCAATCGGGGTATGTTGTGAGGCTGAAGGTAGTGGGGAAGGGAAGGAGATAGGAAAGAGCAAGGTGGGGAAGTACCTGGCTATTCAGATCTGGTCACTAAACACGGCTAAAGCCATTTCAAGCAACGTTTCAATTCTGAATGGTGGTCTTACACCAGGGCGATACTGATAGTATCTTCCACTCTGGAACGTGCCGCAAATATACTATATATTATTTTAAATGAATAAACTGTGAAATAACACAAATTAAACAAATAAAATTTATTTGTGCACGCCGGGTTCGAACCCGCGACCTTCGGATTGTGAGTCGAGAGTCTTGCCTCGGGACCACGGAGGCCTGGCCATTGTTTCCTTCCATTAGTATTCTGGGTAAAGAGGAATACATTTGGTAGTTAGTCCCAGAATTACTGCACTGAAATAAATCGTGACTACTTGTATTACGTTGTGGAATCCGGAAGCTTATCAATTCAAGCAATACCGGACTATCAACTAAATCATGTAAAATTTTATATAGAAATACCAAGTCAGTGAAAATTCTTCTGTCTGACAATTTGAGCATATTCATATTATTAACAGTGTTGAAGTTCAACATAATTTTTGGAATCCCCATTTTGAAATTTAGAAAACGTAAGAATTTGTTCAGTTTTCTTTCAACAGCTTGTACATGTATATTATAATGTGGATTCCAGACGGGAGAATTGTACTCAAGTTGACTTCTAACATACGCAAAATATAACAGTTTAAGACACTATATTGTTAAAATTTCTAGTTAGCATAGTTATAAATCCCAACATTTTTAAGCCCTTATTACAGATTTTTGTTATGTGGTTAACAAATGAAAGATTTGATTGGAAAGTGATGCTTAAGTCTTTAATTGGTGATAGTGTCTCAAGAGCATTGTCATCAATGTTGTAATTAAAGATAGATTAGATTAATTATATGGATTTATTTATTTAAAAAGTCGGAGTTAACTATTCGGCACTTAAACCTATGAACATTGGCTACATATAGGATAAGTTAGCCGATCTCTTTACCACTTCCGAGTATTTATTTGCTTATTTATTAAAATTCGTTGTGTATGGATAAGCCATGAGGAGGATGGTGAAAAACCCCCTAAATATGAAAAGTTAGTCGAGATTTTTAACTGTCGAGCTATGAATGTTACGCTTTGACCTTTAAGCTTAAAGCTCTGTTATTGAACGTCGGGCTTTAAGCTTTGAGCTTTAAGCTTTGAACCTTAAGATTTGAGTTAAGAAATTGAGTTTTGGCCTTTAAGCTTTGAGTTGTAGCTGTAAGCTTGAGAATAAAAATTTGATCATTAAGTTTGAGCGTTGTCGTGTCTTCCTCCCCGACATCTTCTACCATTCTCATTTGCGTCATATATTCTTCGAATTCAACTGAGAAAAGTTTCGGAAAATGTAAAAAAAAAAAATGCAAAAAAGAAGAGAGCCAAAGGCACGCGGTGTTCCCAAGCGGTCACCCATCCAAGTACTGACCGCGCCCAATGTTGCTTAACTTCGGTGATCGGACGAGAACCGGTGTGTTCAACATGGTATGGTCGTTGGCGAATGCTGACATTGAGATACGAATCATATTGGAGAAAAATCTTAATTTTAAATAACATTCACGTTCAGTTGCGTAGTGAACTTCCTACGAAGGCACTGTTTAAACATTAACATTTTCCGACAGATGCCTCCGTCACTCAATTTACGGGAAGAAAATTAATGCAAAATAATGTTTTCAAAATAACACTACTAGGTACCTACTTTCCTAGTGTCGACGCTAAAATATGAAACACGACAAATTATATATAAATTTAGTTTCTTTTATAGTACTTTCCTTGAAAAAACTAACTTCAATATTAGTATCTTTCAAGCAAATTAATTTTCAAAAATGCGCATGACAGAGGTTAATTACAATGGACGTATCTGGGCACAGAGGATGAAATGCCACCCGACTAGATACATCCTCTAACAATTTATGATTTTAACTAACTAACTAACCATCAGGCCGTTTCCCCCCAGGAGTAGGCAAAGAGGGTGGACCGCCACACAACTCTGTCTTGGCACACACTCTTTGCCTCCTTCACATTCATACGTCGTCTCATACCTCCATACTCGTCTATTATTTATGACTCTTGGCATGGCCCGACTCAAGTATCTGACTCACTTGAACGTGCCATGTCTTCCTCAGGCATCCTCGACTTCTTCAACCATTCACATTTGCGTAATATATTCTTCGAATTCAATTAATTTTAATCCAGTCAAAATATTATTACAGAAAAGGACGAAGAAAGCACGAAAAGTTTCGAAAAATGCAAAAAAGAAGAGGGCCAACGGCACGCGGTGTTCCCAAGCGGTCACCCATCCAAGTACTGACCGCGCCCAATGTTGCTTAACTTCGGTGATCGGACGAGAACCGGTGTGTTCAACATGGTATGGTCGTTGGCGAATGCTGATATTGAGATATCGAATCATATTCGAAAAAGGTAAATTTTTAAAATAAAATTAACTTAGCATTCTCAAAAAAAAATTATTATCCTCGGTAAATAAAATAAAGAAATGTCTATGAAGGAAATAAATTAATGTAATAACACGCACGGCAGACATGGCAGGTGGAATTCGAACGTAACTAGCTAGGTACAGAGGATGAAACGCCCCACGACTATATCACCTAACAAGTTTTTGATTGTAAATGCAGGTAAAATATTATTACAGAAAAGGACGAACAAAACACGAAAAGTTTCGGAAAATGTAAAAAAAAAATGCAAAAAAGAAGAGGGCCAACGGCACGCGGTGTTCCCAAGCGGTCACCCATCCAAGTACTGACCGCGCCCAATGTTGCTTAACTTCGGTGATCGGACGAGAACCGGTGTGTTCAACATGGTATGGTCGTTGGCGAATGCTGATATTGAGATATCGAATCATATTCGAAAAAGGTAAATTTTTAAAATAAAATTAACTTAGCATTCTCAAAAAAAAAATTATTATCCTCGGTAAATAAAATAAAGAAATGTCTATGAAGGAAATAAATTAATGTAATAACACGCACGGCAGACATGGCAGGTGGAATTCGAACGTAACTAGCTAGGTACAGAGGATGAAACGCCCCACGACTATATCACCTAACAAGTTTTTGATTGTAAATGCAGGTAAAATATTATTACAGAAAAGGACGAACAAAACACGAAAAGTTTCGGAAAATGTAAAAAAAAAATGCAAAAAAGAAGAGGGCCAACGGCACGCGGTGTTCCCAAGCGGTCACCCATCCAAGTACTGACCGCGCCCAATGTTGCTTAACTTCGGTGATCGGACGAGAACCGGTGTGTTCAACATGGTATGGTCGTTGGCGAATGCTGATATTGAGATATCGAATCATATTCGAAAAAGGTAAATTTTTAAAATAAAATTAACTTGGCATTCTCAAAAAAAAATTATTATCCTAGGTAAATAAAATAAAGAAATGTCTATGAAGGAAATAAATTAATGTAATAACACGCACGGCAGACATGGCAGGTGGAATTCGAACGTAACTAGCTAGGTACAGAGGATGAAACGCCCCACGACTATATCACCTAACAAGTTTTTGATTGTAAATGCAGGTAAAATATTATTACAGAAAAGGACGAACAAAACACGAAAAGTTTCGGAAAATGTAAAAAAAAAATGCAAAAAAGAAGAGGGCCAACGGCACGCGGTGTTCCCAAGCGGTCACCCATCCAAGTACTGACCGCGCCCAATGTTGCTTAACTTCGGTGATCGGACGAGAACCGGTGTGTTCAACATGGTATGGTCGTTGGCGAATGCTGATATTTAGATACGAATCATATTGGAGAAAAATCTTATTTTTAATTAACATTCACCTTCAGTTGCGTAGTGAACTTCCTACGAAGGCACTATTTAAAAGTTAACATTTTCCGACAGATGCCTCCGTCACTCAATTTACGGGAAGAAAATTAATGCAAAATAATGTTTTCAAAATAACACTACTAGGTACCTACCTTCCTAGTGTCGACGCTAAAATATGAAACACGACAAATTATATAAATTTAGTTTCTTTTATAGTACTTTCCTTGAAAAAACTAACTTCAATATTAGTATCTTTCAAGCAAATTAATTTTCAAAAATGCGCATGACAGGTTAATTACAATGGACGTATCTGAGCACAGAGGATGAAATGCCACCCGACTAGATACATCATCTAACAATTTATGATTTTAACTAACTAACTAACCATCAGGCCGATTCCCCGCAGGAGTAGGCAAAGAGGGTGGACCGCCACACAACTCTGTCTTGGCACACACTCTTTGCCTCCTTCACATTCATACGTCGTCTCATACCTCCATACTCGTCTATTATTTCTGACTCTTGGCATGGCCCGACTCAAGTATCTGACTCACTTGAACGTGCCATGTCTTCCTCAGGCATCCTCGACTTCTTCAACCATTCACATTTGCGTAATATATTCTTCGAATTCAATTGATTTTAATCCAGTGAAAATATTATTACAGAAAAGGACGAAGAAAGCACGAAAAGTTTCGAAAAATGCAAAAAAGAAGAGGGCCAACGGCACGCGGTGTTCCCAAGCGGTCACCCATCCAAGTACTGACCGCGCCCAATGTTGCTTAACTTCGGTGATCGGACGAGAACCGGTGTGTTCAACATGGTATGGTCGTTGGCGAATGCTGATATTTAGATACGAATCATATTGGAGAAAAATCTTATTTTTAATTAACATTCACCTTCAGTTGCGTAGTGAACTTCCTACGAAGGCACTATTTAAAAGTTAACATTTTCCGACAGATGCCTCCGTCACTCAATTTACGGGAAGAAAATTAATGCAAAATAATGTTTTCAAAATAACACTACTAGGTACCTACCTTCCTAGTGTCGACGCTAAAATATGAAACACGACAAATTATATAAATTTAGTTTCTTTTATAGTACTTTCCTTGAAAAAACTAACTTCAATATTAGTATCTTTCAAGCAAATTAATTTTCAAAAATGCGCATGACAGGTTAATTACAATGGACGTATCTGAGCACAGAGGATGAAATGCCACCCGACTAGATACATCATCTAACAATTTATGATTTTAACTAACTAACTAACCATCAGGCCGATTCCCCGCAGGAGTAGGCAAAGAGGGTGGACCGCCACACAACTCTGTCTTGGCACACACTCTTTGCCTCCTTCACATTCATACGTCGTCTCATACCTCCATACTCGTCTATTATTTCTGACTCTTGGCATGGCCCGACTCAAGTATCTGACTCACTTGAACGTGCCATGTCTTCCTCAGGCATCCTCGACTTCTTCAACCATTCACATTTGCGTAATATATTCTTCGAATTCAATTGATTTTAATCCAGTGAAAATATTATTACAGAAAAGGACGAAGAAAGCACGAAAAGTTTCGAAAAATGCAAAAAAGAAGAGGGCCAACGGCACGCGGTGTTCCCAAGCGGTCACCCATCCAAGTACTGACCGCGCCCAATGTTGCTTAACTTCGGTGATCGGACGAGAACCGGTGTGTTCAACATGGTATGGTCGTTGGCGAATGCTGACATTGAGATATCGAATCATATTCGAAAAAGGTAAATTTTTAAAATAAAATTAACTTGGCATTCTCAAAAAAAAATTATTATCCTAGGTAAATAAAATAAAGAAATGTCTATGAAGGAAATAAATTAATGTAATAACACGCACGGCAGACATGGCAGGTGGAATTCGAACGTAACTAGCTAGGTACAGAGGATGAAACGCCCCACGACTATATCACCTAACAAGTTTTTGATTGTAAATGCAGGTAAAATATTATTACAGAAAAGGACGAACAAAACACGAAAAGTTTCGGAAAATGTAAAAAAAAAATGCAAAAAAGAAGAGGGCCAACGGCACGCGGTGTTCCCAAGCGGTCACCCATCCAAGTACTGACCGCGCCCAATGTTGCTTAACTTCGGTGATCGGACGAGAACCGGTGTGTTCAACATGGTATGGTCGTTGGCGAATGCTGATATTTAGATACGAATCATATTGGAGAAAAATCTTATTTTTAATTAACATTCACCTTCAGTTGCGTAGTGAACTTCCTACGAAGGCACTATTTAAAAGTTAACATTTTCCGACAGATGCCTCCGTCACTCAATTTACGGGAAGAAAATTAATGCAAAATAATGTTTTCAAAATAACACTACTAGGTACCTACCTTCCTAGTGTCGACGCTAAAATATGAAACACGACAAATTATATAAATTTAGTTTCTTTTATAGTACTTTCCTTGAAAAAACTAACTTCAATATTAGTATCTTTCAAGCAAATTAATTTTCAAAAATGCGCATGACAGGTTAATTACAATGGACGTATCTGAGCACAGAGGATGAAATGCCACCCGACTAGATATATCATCTAACAATTTATGATTTTAACTAACTAACTAACCATCAGGCCGATTCCCCGCAGGAGTAGGCAAAGAGGGTGGACCGCCACACAACTCTGTCTTGGCACACACTCTTTGCCTCCTTCACATTCATACGTCGTCTCATACCTCCATACTCGTCTATTATTTATGACTCTTGGCATGGCCCGACTCAAGTATCTGACTCACTTGAACGTGCCATGTCTTCCTCAGGCATCCTCGACTTCTTCAACCATTCACATTTGCGTAATATATTCTTCGAATTCAATTGATTTTAATCCAGTCAAAATATTATTACAGAAAAGGACGAAGAAAGCACGAAAAGTTTCGAAAAATGCAAAAAAGAAGAGGGCCAACGGCACGCGGTGTTCCCAAGCGGTCACCCATCCAAGTACTGACCGCGCCCAATGTTGCTTAACTTCGGTGATCGGACGAGAACCGGTGTGTTCAACATGGTATGGTCGTTGGCGAATGCTGATATTTAGATACGAATCATATTGGAGAAAAATCTTATTTTTAATTGACATTCACCTTCAGTTACGTAGTGAACTTCCTACGAAGGCACTATTTAAAAGTTAACATTTTCCGACAGATGCCTCCGTCACTCAATTTACGGGAAGAAAATTAATGCAAAATAATGTTTTTAAAATAACACTACAAGGTACCTACCTTCCTAGTGTCGACGCTAAAATATGAAACTCGACAAATTATATAAATTTAGTTTCTTTTATAGTACTTTCCTTGAAAAAAACTAACTTCAATATTAGTATCTTTCAAGCAAATTAATTTTCAAAAATGCGCATGACAGAGGTTAATTACAATGGACGTATCTGGGCACAGGATGAAATGCCACCCGACTAGATACATCCTCTAACAATTTATGATTTTAACTAACTAACTAACCATCAGGCCGTTTCCCCCCAGGAGTAGGCAAAGAGGGTGGACCGCCACACAACTCTGTCTTGGCACACAATCTTTGCCTCCTTCACATTCATACGTCGTCTCATACCTCCATACTCGTCTATTATTTCTGACTCTTGGCATGGCCCGACTCAAGTATCTGACTCACTTGAACGTGCCATGTCTTCCTCAGGCATCCTCGACTTCTTCAACCATTCACATTTGCGTAATATATTCTTCGAATTCAATTGATTTTAATCCAGTCAAAATATTATTACAGAAAAGGACGAAGAAAGGACGAAAAGTTTCGAAAAATGTAAAAGAAATGCAAAAAAGAAGAGGGCCAACGGCACGCGGTGTTCCCAAGCGGTCACCCATCCAAGTACTGACCGCGCCCAATGTTGCTTAACTTCGGTGATCGGACGAGAACCGGTGTGTTCAACATGGTATGGTCGTTGGCGAATGCTGATATTTAGATACGAATCATATTGGAGAAAAATCTTATTTTTAATTAACATTCACCTTCAGTTGCGTAGTGAACTTCCTACGAAGGCACAATTTAAAAGTTAACATTTTCCGACAGATGCCTCCGTCACTCAATTTACGGGAAGAAAATTAATGCAAAATAATGTTTTCAAAATAACACTACTAGGTACCTACCTTCCTAGTGTCGACGCTAAAATATGAAACACGACAAATTATATAAATTTAGTTTCTTTTATAGTACTTTCCTTGAAAAAACTAACTTCAATATTAGTATCTTTCAAGCAAATTAATTTTCAAAAATGCGCATGACAGGTTAATTACAATGGACGTATCTGAGCACAGAGGATGAAATGCCACCCGACTAGATACATCATCTAACAATTTATGATTTTAACTAACTAACTAACCATCAGGCCGATTCCCCGCAGGAGTAGGCAAAGAGGGTGGACCGCCACACAACTCTGTCTTGGCACACACTCTTTGCCTCCTTCACATTCATACGTCGTCTCATACCTCCATACTCGTCTATTATTTATGACTCTTGGCATGGCCCGACTCAAGTATCTGACTCACTTGAACGTGCCATGTCTTCCTCAGGCATCCTCGACTTCTTCAACCATTCACATTTGCGTAATATATTCTTCGAATTCAATTGATTTTAATCCAGTCAAAATATTATTACAGAAAAGGACGAAGAAAGCACGAAAAGTTTCGAAAAATGCAAAAAAGAAGAGGGCCAACGGCACGCGGTGTTCCCAAGCGGTCACCCATCCAAGTACTGACCGCGCCCAATGTTGCTTAACTTCGGTGATCGGACAAGAACCGGTGTGTTCAACATGGTATGGTCGTTGGCGAATGCTGATATTTAGATACGAATCATATTGGAGAAAAATCTTATTTTTAATTAACATTCACCTTCAGTTGCGTAGTGAACTTCCTACGAAGGCACTATTTAAAAGTTAACATTTTCCGACAGATGCCTCCGTCACTCAATTTACGGGAAGAAAATTAATGCAAAATAATGTTTTCAAAATAACACTACTAGGTACCTACCTTCCTAGTGTCGACGCTAAAATATGAAACACGACAAATTATATAAATTTAGTTTCTTTTATAGTACTTTCCTTGAAAAAACTAACTTCAATATTAGTATCTTTCAAGCAAATTAATTTTCAAAAATGCGCATGACAGGTTAATTACAATGGACGTATCTGAGCACAGAGGATGAAATGCCACCCGACTAGATACATCATCTAACAATTTATGATTTTAACTAACTAACTAACCATCAGGCCGATTCCCCGCAGGAGTAGGCAAAGAGGGTGGACCGCCACACAACTCTGTCTTGGCACACACTCTTTGCCTCCTTCACATTCATACGTCGTCTCATACCTCCATACTCGTCTATTATTTATGACTCTTGGCATGGCCCGACTCAAGTATCTGACTCACTTGAACGTGCCATGTCTTCCTCAGGCATCCTCGACTTCTTCAACCATTCACATTTGCGTAATATATTCTTCGAATTCAATTGATTTTAATCCAGTGAAAATATTATTACAGAAAAGGACGAAGAAAGCACGAAAAGTTTCGAAAAATGCAAAAAAGAAGAGGGCCAACGGCACGCGGTGTTCCCAAGCGGTCACCCATCCAAGTACTGACCGCGCCCAATGTTGCTTAACTTCGGTGATCGGACGAGAACCGGTGTGTTCAACATGGTATGGTCGTTGGCGAATGCTGATATTGAGATATCGAATCATATTCGAAAAAGGTAAATTTTTAAAATAAAATTAACTTGGCATTCTCAAAAAAAAATTATTATCCTAGGTAAATAAAATAAAGAAATGTCTATGAAGGAAATAAATTAATGTAATAACACGCACGGCAGACATGGCAGGTGGAATTCGAACGTAACTAGCTAGGTACAGAGGATGAAACGCCCCACGACTATATCACCTAACAAGTTTTTGATTGTAAATGCAGGTAAAATATTATTACAGAAAAGGACGAACAAAACACGAAAAGTTTCGGAAAATGTAAAAAAAAAATGCAAAAAAGAAGAGGGCCAACGGCACGCGGTGTTCCCAAGCGGTCACCCATCCAAGTACTGACCGCGCCCAATGTTGCTTAACTTCGGTGATCGGACAAGAACCGGTGTGTTCAACATGGTATGGTCGTTGGCGAATGCTGATATTTAGATACGAATCATATTGGAGAAAAATCTTATTTTTAATTAACATTCACCTTCAGTTGCGTAGTGAACTTCCTACGAAGGCACTATTTAAAAGTTAACATTTTCCGACAGATGCCTCCGTCACTCAATTTACGGGAAGAAAATTAATGCAAAATAATGTTTTCAAAATAACACTACTAGGTACCTACCTTCCTAGTGTCGACGCTAAAATATGAAACACGACAAATTATATAAATTTAGTTTCTTTTATAGTACTTTCCTTGAAAAAACTAACTTCAATATTAGTATCTTTCAAGCAAATTAATTTTCAAAAATGCGCATGACAGGTTAATTACAATGGACGTATCTGAGCACAGAGGATGAAATGCCACCCGACTAGATACATCATCTAACAATTTATGATTTTAACTAACTAACTAACCATCAGGCCGATTCCCCGCAGGAGTAGGCAAAGAGGGTGGACCGCCACACAACTCTGTCTTGGCACACACTCTTTGCCTCCTTCACATTCATACGTCGTCTCATACCTCCATACTCGTCTATTATTTCTGACTCTTGGCATGGCCCGACTCAAGTATCTGACTCACTTGAACGTGCCATGTCTTCCTCAGGCATCCTCGACTTCTTCAACCATTCACATTTGCGTAATATATTCTTCGAATTCAATTGATTTTAATCCAGTCAAAATATTATTACAGAAAAGGACGAAGAAAGCACGAAAAGTTTCGAAAAATGCAAAAAAGAAGAGGGCCAAAGGCACGCGGTGTTCCCAAGCGGTCACCCATCCAAGTACTGACCGCGCCCAATGTTGCTTAACTTCGGTGATCGGACGAGAACCGGTGTGTTCAACATGGTATGGTCGTTGGCGAATGCTGATATTGAGATATCGAATCATATTCGAAAAAGGTAAATTTTTAAAATAAAATTAACTTGGCATTCTCAAAAAAAAATTATTATCCTAGGTAAATAAAATAAAGAAATGTCTATGAAGGAAATAAATTAATGTAATAACACGCACGGCAGACATGGCAGGTGGAATTCGAACGTAACTAGCTAGGTACAGAGGATGAAACGCCCCACGACTATATCACCTAACAAGTTTTTGATTGTAAATGCAGGTAAAATATTATTACAGAAAAGGACGAACAAAACACGAAAAGTTTCGGAAAATGTAAAAAAAAAATGCAAAAAAGAAGAGGGCCAACGGCACGCGGTGTTCCCAAGCGGTCACCCATCCAAGTACTGACCGCGCCCAATGTTGCTTAACTTCGGTGATCGGACGAGAACCGGTGTGTTCAACATGGTATGGTCGTTGGCGAATGCTGATATTTAGATACGAATCATATTGGAGAAAAATCTTATTTTTAATTAACATTCACCTTCAGTTGCGTAGTGAACTTCCTACGAAGGCACTATTTAAAAGTTAACATTTTCCGACAGATGCCTCCGTCACTCAATTTACGGGAAGAAAATTAATGCAAAATAATGTTTTCAAAATAATGTTTTCAAAATAACACTACTAGGTACCTACCTTCCTAGTGTCGACGCTAAAATATGAAACACGACAAATTATATAAATTTAGTTTCTTTTATAGTACTTTCCTTGAAAATACTAACTTCAATATTAGTATCTTTCAAGCAAATTAATTTTCAAAAATGCGCATGACAGGTTAATTACAATGGACGTATCTGAGCACAGAGGATGAAATGCCACCCGACTAGATACATCATCTAACAATTTATGATTTTAACTAACTAACTAACCATCAGGCCGATTCCCCGCAGGAGTAGGCAAAGAGGGTGGACCGCCACACAACTCTGTCTTGGCACACACTCTTTGCCTCCTTCACATTCATACGTCGTCTCATACCTCCATACTCGTCTATTATTTATGACTCTTGGCATGGCCCGACTCAAGTATCTGACTCACTTGAACGTGCCATGTCTTCCTCAGGCATCCTCGACTTCTTCAACCATTCACATTTGCGTAATATATTCTTCGAATTCAATTG
Organism: Glyphotaelius pellucidus; assembly: GCA_936435175.1. Taxonomy (NCBI): domain Eukaryota; kingdom Metazoa; phylum Arthropoda; class Insecta; order Trichoptera; family Limnephilidae; genus Glyphotaelius; species Glyphotaelius pellucidus. Next base: position 13,113,614 of record OW386556.1, read on the forward strand.
ATTTTAATCCAGTCAAAATATTATTACAGAAAAGGACGAAGAAAGCACGAAAAGTTTCGAAAAATGCAAAAAAGAAGAGGGCCAACGGCACGCGGTGTTCCCAAGCGGTCACCCATCCAAGTACTGACCGCGCCCAATGTTGCTTAACTTCGGTGATCGGACGAGAACCGGTGTGTTCAACATGGTATGGTCGTTGGCGAATGCTGATATTGAGATATCGAATCATATTCGAAAAAGGTAAATTTTTAAAATAAAATTAACTTGGCATTCTCAAAAAAAAATTATTATCCTAGGTAAATAAAATAAAGAAATGTCTATGAAGGAAATAAATTAATGTAATAACACGCACGGCAGACATGGCAGGTGGAATTCGAACGTAACTAGCTAGGTACAGAGGATGAAACGCCCCACGACTATATCACCTAACAAGTTTTTGATTGTAAATGCAGGTAAAATATTATTACAGAAAAGGACGAACAAAACACGAAAAGTTTCGGAAAATGTAAAAAAAAAATGCAAAAAAGAAGAGGGCCAACGGCACGCGGTGTTCCCAAGCGGTCACCCATCCAAGTACTGACCGCACCCAATGTTGCTTAACTTCGGTGATCGGACGAGAACCGGTGTGTTCAACATGGTATGGTCGTTGGCGAATGCTGATATTTAGATACGAATCATATTGGAGAAAAATCTTATTTTTAATTAACATTCACCTTCAGTTGCGTAGTGAACTTCCTACGAAGGCACTATTTAAAAGTTAACATTTTCCGACAGATGCCTCCGTCACTCAATTTACGGGAAGAAAATTAATGCAAAATAATGTTTTCAAAATAATGTTTTCAAAATAACACTACTAGGTACCTACCTTCCTAGTGTCGACGCTAAAATATGAAACACGACAAATTATATAAATTTAGTTTCTTTTATAGTACTTTCCTTGAAAAAACTAACTTCAATATTAGTATCTTTCAAGCAAATTAATTTTCAAAAATGCGCATGACAGGTTAATTACAATGGACGTATCTGAGCACAGAGGATGAAATGCCACCCGACTAGATACATCATCTAACAATTTATGATTTTAACTAACTAACTAACCATCAGGCCGATTCCCCGCAGGAGTAGGCAAAGAGGGTGGACCGCCACACAACTCTGTCTTGGCACACACTCTTTGCCTCCTTCACATTCATACGTCGTCTCATACCTCCATACTCGTCTATTATTTATGACTCTTGGCATGGCCCGACTCAAGTATCTGACTCACTTGAACGTGCCATGTCTTCCTCAGGCATCCTCGACTTCTTCAACCATTCACATTTGCGTAATATATTCTTCGAATTCAATTGATTTTAATCCAGTGAAAATATTATTACAGAAAAGGACGAAGAAAGCACGAAAAGTTTCGAAAAATGCAAAAAAGAAGAGGGCCAACGGCACGCGGTGTTCCCAAGCGGTCACCCATCCAAGTACTGACCGCGCCCAATGTTGCTTAACTTCGGTGATCGGACGAGAACCGGTGTGTTCAACATGGTATGGTCGTTGGCGAATGCTGATATTGAGATATCGAATCATATTCGAAAAAGGTAAATTTTTAAAATAAAATTAACTTGGCATTCTCAAAAAAAAATTATTATCCTAGGTAAATAAAATAAAGAAATGTCTATGAAGGAAATAAATTAATGTAATAACACGCACGGCAGACATGGCAGGTGGAATTCGAACGTAACTAGCTAGGTACAGAGGATGAAACGCCCCACGACTATATCACCTAACAAGTTTTTGATTGTAAATGCAGGTAAAATATTATTACAGAAAAGGACGAACAAAACACGAAAAGTTTCGGAAAATGTAAAAAAAAAATGCAAAAAAGAAGAGGGCCAACGGCACGCGGTGTTCCCAAGCGGTCACCCATCCAAGTACTGACCGCGCCCAATGTTGCTTAACTTCGGTGATCGGACGAGAACCGGTGTGTTCAACATGGTATGGTCGTTGGCGAATGCTGATATTTAGATACGAATCATATTGGAGAAAAATCTTATTTTTAATTAACATTCACCTTCAGTTGCGTAGTGAACTTCCTACGAAGGCACTATTTAAAAGTTAACATTTTCCGACAGATGCCTCCGTCACTCAATTTACGGGAAGAAAATTAATGCAAAATAATGTTTTCAAAATAATGTTTTCAAAATAACACTACTAGGTACCTACCTTCCTAGTGTCGACGCTAAAATATGAAACACGACAAATTATATAAATTTAGTTTCTTTTATAGTACTTTCCTTGAAAAAACTAACTTCAATATTAGTATCTTTCAAGCAAATTAATTTTCAAAAATGCGCATGACAGGTTAATTACAATGGACGTATCTGAGCACAGAGGATGAAATGCCACCCGACTAGATACATCATCTAACAATTTATGATTTTAACTAACTAACTAACCATCAGGCCGATTCCCCGCAGGAGTAGGCAAAGAGGGTGGACCGCCACACAACTCTGTCTTGGCACACACTCTTTGCCTCCTTCACATTCATACGTCGTCTCATACCTCCATACTCATCTATTATTTATGACTCTTGGCATGGCCCGACTCAAGTATCTGACTCACTTGAACGTGCCATGTCTTCCTCAGGCATCCTCGACTTCTTCAACCATTCACATTTGCGTAATATATTCTTCGAATTCAATTGATTTTAATCCAGTGAAAATATTATTACAGAAAAGGACGAAGAAAGCACGAAAAGTTTCGAAAAATGCAAAAAAGAAGAGGGCCAACGGCACGCGGTGTTCCCAAGCGGTCACCCATCCAAGTACTGACCGCGCCCAATGTTGCTTAACTTCGGTGATCGGACGAGAACCGGTGTGTTCAACATGGTATGGTCGTTGGCGAATGCTGATATTGAGATATCGAATCATATTCGAAAAAGGTAAATTTTTAAAATAAAATTAACTTGGCATTCTCAAAAAAAAATTATTATCCTCGGTAAATAAAATAAAGAAATGTCTATGAAGGAAATAAATTAATGTAATAACACGCACGGCAGACATGGCAGGTGGAATTCGAACGTAACTAGCTAGGTACAGAGGATGAAACGCCCCACGACTATATCACCTAACAAGTTTTTGATTGTAAATGCAGGTAAAATATTATTACAGAAAAGGACGAACAAAACACGAAAAGTTTCGGAAAATGTAAAAAAAAAATGCAAAAAAGAAGAGGGCCAACGGCACGCGGTGTTCCCAAGCGGTCACCCATCCAAGTACTGACCGCGCCTAATGTTGCTTATCTTCGGTGATCGGACGAGAACCGGTGTGTTCAACATGGTATGGTCGTTGGCGAATGCTGACATTGAGATACGAATCATATTGGAGAAAAATCTTATTTTTAATTAACATTCACCTTCAGTTGCGTAGTGAACTTCCTACGAAGGCACAATTTAAAAGTTAACATTTTCCGACAGATGCCTCCGTCACTCAATTTACGGGAAGAAAATTAATGCAAAATAATGTTTTCAAAATAACACTACTAGGTACCTACCTTCCTAGTGTCGACGCTAAAATATGAAACACGACAAATTATATAAATTTAGTTTCTTTTATAGTACTTTCCTTGAAAAAACTAACTTCAATATTAGTATCTTTCAAGCAAATTAATTTTCAAAAATGCGCATGACAGGTTAATTACAATGGACGTATCTGAGCACAGAGGATGAAATGCCACCCGACTAGATACATCATCTAACAATTTATGATTTTAACTAACTAACTAACCATCAGGCCGATTCCCCGCAGGAGTAGGCAAAGAGGGTGGACCGCCACACAACTCTGTCTTGGCACACACTCTTTGCCTCCTTCACATTCATACGTCGTCTCATACCTCCATACTCGTCTATTATTTATGACTCTTGGCATGGCCCGACTCAAGTATCTGACTCACTTGAACGTGCCATGTCTTCCTCAGGCATCCTCGACTTCTTCAACCATTCACATTTGCGTAATATATTCTTCGAATTCAATTGATTTTAATCCAGTCAAAATATTATTACAGAAAAGGACGAAGAAAGCACGAAAAGTTTCGAAAAATGCAAAAAAGAAGAGGGCCAACGGCACGCGGTGTTCCCAAGCGGTCACCCATCCAAGTACTGACCGCGCCCAATGTTGCTTAACTTCGGTGATCGGACGAGAACCGGTGTGTTCAACATGGTATGGTCGTTGGCGAATGCTGACATTGACATATCGAATCATATTCGAAAAAGGTAAATTTTTAAAATAAAATTAACTTGGCATTCTCAAAAAAAAATTATTATCCTCGGTAAATAAAATAAAGAAATGTCTATGAAGGAAATAAATTAATGTAATAACACGCACGGCAGACATGGCAGGTGGAATTCGAACGTAACTAGCTAGGTACAGAGGATGAAACGCCCCACGACTATATCACCTAACAAGTTTTTGATTGTAAATGCAGGTAAAATATTATTACAGAAAAGGACGAACAAAACACGAAAAGTTTCGGAAAATGTAAAAAAAAAATGCAAAAAAGAAGAGGGCCAACGGCACGCGGTGTTCCCAAGCGGTCACCCATCCAAGTACTGACCGCGCCCAATGTTGCTTAACTTCGGTGATCGGACGAGAACCGGTGTGTTCAACATGGTATGGTCGTTGGCGAATGCTGACATTGACATATCGAATCATATTCGAAAAAGGTAAATTTTTAAAATAAAATTAACTTGGCATTCTCAAAAAAAAATTATTATCCTCGGTAAATAAAATAAAGAAATGTCTATGAAGGAAATAAATTAATGTAATAACACGCACGGCAGACATGGCAGGTGGAATTCGAACGTAACTAGCTAGGTACAGAGGATGAAACGCCCCACGACTATATCACCTAACAAGTTTTTGATTGTAAATGCAGGTAAAATATTATTACAGAAAAGGACGAACAAAACACGAAAAGTTTCGGAAAATGTAAAAAAAAAATGCAAAAAAGAAGAGGGCCAACGGCACGCGGTGTTCCCAAGCGGTCACCCATCCAAGTACTGACCGCGCCCAATGTTGCTTAACTTCGGTGATCGGACGAGAACCGGTGTGTTCAACATGGTATGGTCGTTGGCGAATGCTGATATTTAGATACGAATCATATTGGAGAAAAATCTTATTTTTAATTAACATTCACCTTCAGTTGCGTAGTGAACTTCCTACGAAGGCACAATTTAAAAGTTAACATTTTCCGACAGATGCCTCCGTCACTCAATTTACGGGAAGAAAATTAATGCAAAATAATGTTTTCAAAATAACACTACAAGGTACCTACCTTCCTAGTGTCGACGCTAAAATATGAAACACGACAAATTATATAAATTTAGTTTCTTTTATAGTACTTTCCTTGAAAAAACTAACTTCAATATTAGTATCTTTCAAGCAAATTAATTTTCAAAAATGCGCATGACAGGTTAATTACAATGGACGTATCTGAGCACAGAGGATGAAATGCCACCCGACTAGATGCATCATCTAACAATTTATGATTTTAACAAACTAACTAACCATCAGGCCGATTCCCCGCAGGAGTAGGCAAAGAGGGTGGACCGCCACACAACTCTGTCTTGGCACACACTCTTTGCCTCCTTCACATTCATACGTCGTCTCATACCTCCATACTCGTCTATTATTTCTGACTCTTGGCATGGCCCGACTCAAGTATCTGACTCACTTGAACGTGCCATGTCTTCCTCAGGCATCCTCGACTTCTTCAACCATTCACATTTGCGTAATATATTCTTCGAATTCAATTGATTTTAATCCAGTCAAAATATTATTACAGAAAAGGACGAAGAAAGGACGAAAAGTTTCGAAAAATGTAAAAGAAATGCAAAAAAGAAGAGGGCCAACGGCACGCGGTGTTCCCAAGCGGTCACCCATCCAAGTACTGACCGCGCCCAATGTTGCTTAACTTCGGTGATCGGACGAGAACCGGTGTGTTCAACATGGTATGGTCGTTGGCGAATGCTGATATTTAGATACGAATCATATTGGAGAAAAATCTTATTTTTAATTAACATTCACCTTCAGTTGCGTAGTGAACTTCCTACGAAGGCACAATTTAAAAGTTAACATTTTCCGACAGATGCCTCCGTCACTCAATTTACGGGAAGAAAATTAATGCAAAATAATGTTTTCAAAATAACACTACTAGGTACCTACCTTCCTAGTGTCGACGCTAAAATATGAAACACGACAAATTATATAAATTTAGTTTCTTTTATAGTACTTTCCTTGAAAAAACTAACTTCAATATTAGTATCTTTCAAGCAAATTAATTTTCAAAAATGCGCATGACAGGTTAATTACAATGGACGTATCTGAGCACAGAGGATGAAATGCCACCCGACTAGATACATCATCTAACAATTTATGATTTTAACTAACTAACTAACCATCAGGCCGATTCCCCGCAGGAGTAGGCAAAGAGGGTGGACCGCCACACAACTCTGTCTTGGCACACACTCTTTGCCTCCTTCACATTCATACGTCGTCTCATACCTCCATACTCGTCTATTATTTCTGACTCTTGGCATGGCCCGACTCAAGTATCTGACTCACTTGAACGTGCCATGTCTTCCTCAGGCATCCTCGACTTCTTCAACCATTCACATTTGCGTAATATATTCTTCGAATTCAATTGATTTTAATCCAGTCAAAATATTATTACAGAAAAGGACGAAGAAAGCACGAAAAGTTTCGAAAAATGCAAAAAAGAAGAGGGCCAACGGCACGCGGTGTTCCCAAGCGGTCACCCATCCAAGTACTGACCGCGCCCAATGTTGCTTAACTTCGGTGATCGGACGAGAACCGGTGTGTTCAACATGGTATGGTCGTTGGCGAATGCTGATATTGAGATATCGAATCATATTCGAAAAAGGTAAATTTTTAAAATAAAATTAACTTGGCATTCTCAAAAAAAAATTATTATCCTAGGTAAATAAAATAAAGAAATGTCTATGAAGGAAATAAATTAATGTAATAACACGCACGGCAGACATGGCAGGTGGAATTCGAACGTAACTAGCTAGGTACAGAGGATGAAACGCCCCACGACTATATCACCTAACAAGTTTTTGATTGTAAATGCAGGTAAAATATTATTACAGAAAAGGACGAACAAAACACGAAAAGTTTCGGAAAATGTAAAAAAAAAATGCAAAAAAGAAGAGGGCCAACGGCACGCGGTGTTCCCAAGCGGTCACCCATCCAAGTACTGACCGCGCCCAATGTTGCTTAACTTCGGTGATCGGACGAGAACCGGTGTGTTCAACATGGTATGGTCGTTGGCGAATGCTGATATTTAGATACGAATCATATTGGAGAAAAATCTTATTTTTAATTAACATTCACCTTCAGTTGCGTAGTGAACTTCCTACGAAGGCACTATTTAAAAGTTAACATTTTCCGACAGATGCCTCCGTCACTCAATTTACGGGAAGAAAATTAATGCAAAATAATGTTTTCAAAATAACACTACTAGGTACCTACCTTCCTAGTGTCGACGCTAAAATATGAAACACGACAAATTATATAAATTTAGTTTCTTTTATAGTACTTTCCTGAGAAAAAACTAACTTCAATATTAGTATCTTTCAAGCAAATTAATTTTCAAAAATGCGCATGACAGGTTAATTACAATGGATGTATCTGAGCACAGAGGATGAAATGCCACCCGACTAGATACATCATCTAACAATTTATGATTTTAACTAACTAACTAACCATCAGGCCGATTCCCCGCAGGAGTAGGCAAAGAGGGTGGACCGCCACACAACTCTGTCTTGGCACACACTCTTTGCCTCCTTCACATTCATACGTCGTCTCATACCTCCATACTCGTCTATTATTTATGACTCTTGGCATGGCCCGACTCAAGTATCTGACTCACTTGAACGTGCCATGTCTTCCTCAGGCATCCTCGACTTCTTCAACCATTCACATTTGCGTAATATATTCTTCGAATTCAATTGATTTTAATCCAGTCAAAATATTATTACAGAAAAGGACGAAGAAAGCACGAAAAGTTTCGAAAAATGCAAAAAAGAAGAGGGCCAACGGCACGCGGTGTTCCCAAGCGGTCACCCATCCAAGTACTGACCGCGCCCAATGTTGCTTAACTTCGGTGATCGGACGAGAACCGGTGTGTTCAACATGGTATGGTCGTTGGCGAATGCTGACATTGAGATATCGAATCATATTCGAAAAAGGTAAATTTTTAAAATAAAATTAACTTGGCATTCTCAAAAAAAAATTATTATCCTAGGTAAATAAAATAAAGAAATGTCTATGAAGGAAATAAATTAATGTAATAACACGCACGGCAGACATGGCAGGTGGAATTCGAACGTAACTAGCTAGGTACAGAGGATGAAACGCCCCACGACTATATCACCTAACAAGTTTTTGATTGTAAATGCAGGTAAAATATTATTACAGAAAAGGACGAACAAAACACGAAAAGTTTCGGAAAATGTAAAAAAAAAATGCAAAAAAGAAGAGGGCCAACGGCACGCGGTGTTCCCAAGCGGTCACCCATCCAAGTACTGACCGCGCCCAATGTTGCTTAACTTCGGTGATCGGACGAGAACCGGTGTGTTCAACATGGTATGGTCGTTGGCGAATGCTGATATTTAGATACGAATCATATTGGAGAAAAATCTTATTTTTAATTAACATTCACCTTCAGTTGCGTAGTGAACTTCCTACGAAGACACTATTTAAAAGTTAACATTTTCCGACAGATGCCTCCGTCACTCAATTTACGGGAAGAAAATTAATGCAAAATAATGTTTTCAAAATAACACTACTAGGTACCTACCTTCCTAGTGTCGACGCTAAAATATGAAACACGACAAATTATATAAATTTAGTTTCTTTTATAGTACTTTCCTTGAAAAAACTAACTTCAATATTAGTATCTTTCAAGCAAATTAATTTTCAAAAATGCGCATGACAGGTTAATTACAATGGACGTATCTGAGCACAGAGGATGAAATGCCACCCGACTAGATACATCATCTAACAATTTATGATTTTAACTAACTAACTAACCATCAGGCCGATTCCCCGCAGGAGTAGGCAAAGAGGGTGGACCGCCACACAACTCTGTCTTGGCACACACTCTTTGCCTCCTTCACATTCATACGTCGTCTCATACCTCCATACTCGTCTATTATTTATGACTCTTGGCATGGCCCGACTCAAGTATCTGACTCACTTGAACGTGCCATGTCTTCCTCAGGCATCCTCGACTTCTTCAACCATTCACATTTGCGTAATATATTCTTCGAATTCAATTGATTTTAATCCAGTCAAAATATTATTACAGAAAAGGACGAAGAAAGCACGAAAAGTTTCGAAAAATGCAAAAAAGAAGAGGGCCAACGGCACGCGGTGTTCCCAAGCGGTCACCCATCCAAGTACTGACCGCGCCCAATGTTGCTTAACTTCGGTGATCGGACGAGAACCGGTGTGTTCAACATGGTATGGTCGTTGGCGAATGCTGATATTTAGATACGAATCATATTGGAGAAAAATCTTATTTTTAATTAACATTCACCTTCAGTTGCGTAGTGAACTTCCTACGAAGGCACAATTTAAAAGTTAACATTTTCCGACAGATGCCTCCGTCACTCAATTTACGGGAAGAAAATTAATGCAAAATAATGTTTTCAAAATAACACTACTAGGTACCTACCTTCCTAGTGTCGACGCTAAAATATGAAACACGACAAATTATATAAATTTAGTTTCTTTTATAGTACTTTCCTTGAAAAAACTAACTTCAATATTAGTATCTTTCAAGCAAATTAATTTTCAAAAATGCGCATGACAGAGGTTAATATTCGTTGTCGAACGGACAAGCCATGGTGAAAATATACCGCTGATGCTGTAAATTGCTAGGCGAATTCTTGAGTATTTTATGCATTGCAATAAATTCCAAATAAATTGAACATTTCTAAACGTATCCAAAAACTAAAAACTGTTTTTGAAAGGTGATTAATTAGGCTTCCATTTTTTTTATTCGAAGGAAACAAGTTATTTTTGTAACATCAATTTTTTATTGGAAACATTAAAAAGTTTTTAAAATGACTCACCAGACGTTCTTTCCTTTAAAAACTGAACTAAAATAACTGAAAATGAAAAAAAAAACATATTTTTTAATTGTCGAATGTGTTATACGTATTATTGGCACCTCACTTTTCATCGTTTCATACGATAATAATTAATTAAAAAAATCACAAGTTTCATTAGTTTTTTCTCCTGAACATTTTTTGGAAACTTACATATTTTATTATTAAATTACGGTTTTAATGTGGGAATTAAGATAAATAGATTAACTGTGGTTTTATTATATCAAATCACTTTCGTTATTTAACAAATTACGAACGAACTCTGTTATTTTCGATATAAACATAACCTAAAATTGTTGCTTCAGAGTTTTTAAACAATCGCATACAATACCACTACTAAATATTAATGTTCTTTTTATGAAACAATATAATGCTGACATTATTTTATTTATATTCACTGAAACCGACAAATTGTTACATTATTCAACTTTATAATGATATAAACATACAGAGAATACACGTTGCAAATAATCGGATGATCGCAGCGACACACGCGGGGAATCCGTCAAGATAGTGATGTGATCGAATCGTAGTGTTGTTTCGATTGCACCCTATTTAAGAGCGTACGAGGGATTTTTCAATATTTTTTAATATTTTGTGGTTTTGCGTGTTTTCAAAGTCACCTGTGCACGTAACAGCACATTAAAAAAAATATTTGTAGTATTTTTTTATTAGATGCGTGTATGTTGTATTCCACCAGCTAAATTTAAATATTAACAAAAAACGTAATTCTTACTTTAAAACTGTTTATAAAATAGCAGATTTCAATAAATCGTCAATCGACCCCCGATTTTTTTCTGTTTGTAATCGTATACAATATGAAAAAGATATATAAAAAATATTTTGTAATAGAAAACATCTCAACCTATACCACCCCATTTATATATTTTTATAATGTAGCTTAATTATGACGTATTAAAATTTTTTTACACTACGTAAATCAACGTACTTTAAAATCGTTTTTCGGTGCTAAAAAACAATTTTTTCTGTAAAATAAAAATATTACCCAATAAAACAGTACTTTATCTATAAAATGTATACACTAATATCAACAAATTAAATGATTTATTTGATTATATTCAATTTTCTTATGCAACCAAAATACATTAAAACTATGGCATCTTAGACGTTCTGATCATTACGCGGAAGTCTGTCCGCTCGAACGGTTGTCCGTGACGCTCTGTTCCGTGAAGATGTATTGAAAAACATGAGTGTATTAGTTATTAAGATATAATACATATAGACTAACTAAATAAAATCAAAAAATATAATTTTTTTCGTGTAATTTGAAGAAAACATGTCAAAAAGGACTTCGAAAACGTGCGTAGAAAGGGGACGGACGATCATGTGCTTAAACTTTTTCACATATAACCCGTTTATCATCTAAAAAAAAAACATGTCAAAAGGGATTGGATAACGGACGTTGCGAGGATACAATATGGTCCTTACACATTGTACCTTCTGATATGTTGGCTGTTTGTGCGCGATTTCTTTAAACAGGGTCCCTTAAAATATGTTCAAACGGAACACGTAAAAAGGGACAAGGTAACGAGAATATCCACAACGCGGACGTTGAAATGGTTGTACCTTCTCACACATTGTCTTCAAACGTGTAGCTTCGCACAGGGTAGATGGATTTTAACTCGGTTAGCACTCGGAACGACAAAGAAAGTGTTAATTTATTGTGGTCTCTTTCCCTAGCGCGGCGACGTGGCTATGTAAGAAAGAGACCACAGTAACAATACATTATTGAAATCGTACATTATATGCGTAGATATCATATTTCATTCGACAAAGTGTAAGGGCTGTGCCAATAAATGATAAATTATTATAATCACTTAAGCATTTAATCTAGCTATTTTCGTGGTGATCCAAAGAAATAAAAATTATTAACTTATTCTATAATTACGAGTACAAATTCACTTTGTTCAATTAGTTTTTTTTTTAAATATTTTTTTTAGTATTAAAATTTTAATACGGTAAACAAATGGCATTCCAAAACTTGGCGTTAGCTCAATAGACTCCGAATGAAAAAGTATGTTTTTTATCCTTTTTATAACATAACCATTTCAATACTCTATGTATTGAAATGGTTATGTTATAAAAAGTTATGTTATCCCACAACTTTAACCAGAAATTCTTTATAACAAACAAAAAAAAAGCTTTTGCCACTTCATTTACGAAAATATTAGTGGCAAAAGTAGATATTTATATTGAAAGACTGGAAAATTTAGGATTCTTTAGGACTGGACAATTTTTATGAAATGACCTTAAAAATTTACAAGTTTTTTATTCACCAAACACGGCTCAAGCTATTTCAAGCACCGTTTCAGTTCTGAATGGTGATTTACACCAGGACGATACTGAACATATCTTCCGCTCTGGAACGTGCCGCAAATATACTTTGTATTATTTCAAATGAATTAATTGCGAAATAACACAAATTAATCAATTAAAATTTGACTGTTTTGTGTACAGATTGAGACCTCCGGGAATGAAAGTGAACAATGCTGTCACTCTAGCAGCACATTTTCGAAGCTTGATTAGTGATGTTGACAGTAACGTGGTTGAAAGATTTAACCATATAATTGCCAAATGTTAATAATAATTCATAACAAAAAACAAACTAAGTTATGTATTGAAGTTAATTTGTGTTTTTTTTTCTTCAAGTTATAAAACTATTTTATTCTATTCTGCAAAAAACAAACTTTTAAGTAAGTAAATGAATTTTTCAATGGTGTTTTATTTTTCGGTGTTTTGACAGCCCTAACAATTGGCACAGGCGATGTGCGACTAGGCAGTCCTCGCTAAACTGCAGGTGTTCAGGGTTAAGAGTGTTACAAAAATTCCCAATATTTATGGAAAATTACTTTACATGGGAATATTACTAACATGAAAAATTTATCAATACCCTTCTAATTTTAACTTCATATTGAGAAGAAGCAGATTTTATAGAACTTGGTAGAATTATAGAACTTTTTATAGAATTTTTTGACGTTTATATTTTTTAAGCTTAAAAACAACGTAGAATGTAGTGTTGAAACCCAGTAAACATCTCCCAATTCAATTCCAAAATCACACTATTTGAATCTTGGAAATCCGCCAGTTTTAAAAAGCTGTTAATGTAATATTTTTAATTTATTTTTCAAAGAAATAGGGAATCTCAGGGGACATTTCCTCACGTTCTAGGGGACAATCGAAATCCAGCGATCCGCGAAAACAGCCAACACGTAATGTGATTCTGTTTTGAATCTGTGTTCGGAAATGATCGCTGTTCTTCGGGTTTTTACGAGCGGATACTGGAATCAAACTCATAAAGTAACAAAATACATTAGATTTTCGTGGAATTGATTTAAAAATTCGATGAGGGCGACACAAGCGGCAAAAATTTGAACTATTTTGGCAAATTTCGACAAAATCGATTGTCCTCCTAGACTCTTAATATGAGTTCGATATTTTCGAAAAAATATTCAGAATTTAACATATTTTCAATATTTATTTATCTTTATAATAAGTTGATCGATATTTTTCGTAAAATACTAAGATATTCGAGTCATTTCGATATTTTTAGTACTAATAAATACAAAATATTATATATTTCCAAAGGTTCCACGACAACTCCAAATAGTGGCATTTCAACATCCCTTTGAAAAGTCATTAAAAGGGATAAAATTTAAAAAAAATAGCCCGTAACCTACTTAACCAAGTTTTTTTTTTCATCACCTGACTTTTCAAAGGAGTGATGAAGTTGCACATTGTTGAGTTGTCCGGTCAGCATTTTCAATAGTTATTTATATATTTATTTTTATTTACATTATATACACGTTTTATTTTAGTTTATTAGGGAAGCAAACAGTGACACACATTTTATTAAGGCACATATTACATGGTTGCATGCACTAGCAAGTTTCCACAAAAAAATAAAGTATATATGTAGAAAAGCGTAGGTTAAAATATTAAAACATAATAAATTTTAACATGTTCAAGTATAAAAATTAAAAAAAAATTAAAATAATGAGAATGAGAAATTAACACACAGCAGGGGTAGAGGGTTCGTAATTAATAATTTGATTTAATTGACCTGAGTCCAAATGGAAAACATCAGCGTCTGAAAAGATATTATTGTATTTTGTGCACGTCCTTCTGAGAAATGAATGTTGTGTATATTTTTTTTTGAGTGCTGGATGTGGAATTAATGTTTATGGACAGTGAAAATTAATGTTTTTAGAAAGAAGTTATTGTGAACAACGTCGATCATAAAATTTTCTGACCAGATATATTTCTTCTATCTTCTAAAGTTGATAATTTATGGAATGTTAATGAGTCTTTTGGATGTTCTGATCTTCGGATGGATTTAATGTCCAGGACGGATTGTTTAAAAAAAAATTGACGGATTCATTAAATATTTGAATCTAATTTTGACGTCCTGTGTAAGTTCTATTCAACTTCAGTTATTATAATGTAATTATAGGCCAGTTCCTTCATAAAACTCAAACAATCACAGAACTTGAGTAGAAATTACACAGAACGTGAAAATTAACTTCAAATATTGATGAATCCGTCATTTTTTTTTAAACAACCCTTCCTAAGTGTTTCAAAACCTTTTTTGAATTCTTTCTAACCTTTCAATATTAACTTTATATTGGGGATTCCATATGACCGATCCGAATTCCAATATTGAGCTAACTAAAGAGACATTTAGTATTTTAATTACAAATGGTGACCTGAATGGTTTAGTCAATTTTATGATGGATCCTGGAATTTTGTGGGCTCTGTCACAGATAAAATTTATGTGTGTTCGGTAAGACAACCCGGAGTCCATTATTATTCCTAAGTGTTTTACTTCACAACTTTTTAGTTCTTCTCATTGTTTTTGTACAGGAATGTTAGGGGGCTAATACTTTTGGTCAATCATATTGTGATACATTTTTCCAGGTTAGGGAACAGTTGGTTGATCGCACAATATATTCCAAGCCTATTAATATCCTTGAAGAAGAAGATAACACTTTTAAATCTAAATGAAAATATGAAAGAAAACAAAACACAGAAAAACAGAAAAAGACAATGGTCGCAACTGGGACTCGAACCCAGACCTCTCGTCTAACCGGGACGGCGCGTTTTCCAATTTCGCTATTGCCACCTTCTGTCAAACCGTCATATTTGTCAATCTCATATTTCAAATATTTAGAATCATTAATATTATCTTCAACTAGTTCTTTTTCCATATTATAGGCAACTACTCTTTTTATTGGAAACAATCATTCAAAGAATTGGTTTGTAACCTGAATAGCGTCTCGGATAAATGTATCCGAATTTATTCATATGGAACTATTGACTTTATGAAAGTCTAAATGAATATTCAATTTTTTACGAGAAAAACTCTCTTTTTATAACTTTTGAAGGTTATTCCCATCAACGTAATATATCATTGAAGAAGAAGATAACACTTTTAAATCTAAATGAAAATATGAAAGAAAACAAGACACAGAAAAACAGAAAAAGACAATGGTCGCAACTGGGACTCGAACCCAGACCTCTCGTCTAACCGGGACGGCGCGTTTTCCAATTTCGCTATTGCCACCTTCTGTCAAACCGTCATATTTGTCAATCTCATATTTCAAATATTTAGAATCATTAATATTATCTTCAACTAGTTCTTTTTCCATATTATAGGCAACTACTCTTTTTATTGGAAACAATCATTCAAAGAATTGGTTTGTAACCTGAATAGCGTCTCGGATAAATGTATCCGAATTTATTCATATGGAACTATTGACTTTATGAAAGTCTAAATGAATATTCAATTTTTTACGAGAAAAACTCTCTTTTTATAACTTTTGAAGGTTATTCCCATCAACGTAATATATCATTGAAGAAGAAGATAACACTTTTAAATCTAAATGAAAATATGAAAGAAAACAAGACACAGAAAAACAGAAAAAGACAATGGTCGCAACTGGGACTCGAACCCAGACCTCTCGTCTAACCGGGACGGCGCGTTTTCCAATTTCGCTATTGCCACCTTCTGTCAAACCGTCATATTTGTCAATCTCGTATTTCAAATATTTAGAATCATTAATATTATCTTCAACTAGTTCTTTTTCCATATTATAGGCAACTACTCTTTTTATTGGAAACAATCATTCAAAGAATTGGTTTGTAACCTGAATAGCGTCTCGGATAAATGTATCCGAATTTATTCATATGGAACTATTGACTTTATGAAAGTCGAAATGTTTTTCTGTGTCTTGTTTTCTTTCATATTTTCATTTAGATTTAAAAGTGTTATCTTCTTCTTCAATGATATATTACGTTGATGGGAATAACCTTCAAAAGTTATAAAAAGAGAGTTTTTCTCGTAAAAAAATGAATATGAATATCCTCTTGAAATTCTGGGCTGTCATTGATATTTGTTATTTTTTTGTGAATTTATGTGTCATTGGCAAAAATTTGGAATTTTTAAATTATGCGCCTATATATTGATAAATACGAGAGGTCCGAGATGTGATCCTTGTGGAATTCTGGATGGTATATTAGAAAACGTGATGAGAAACCCTAAGATCTAACTGCTTGAATTCTGTTTGTCACATATGATTTGATCCATCTTAGAAAGACGCCAGATCCCCATTTTTAACAGCTTCTTTCTTCCTTTCCTCAAAGAGACTCTATCTATAAGAAAAATTCTTATAGATAGAGTCTCTTTGATTTTTACTACCCACAGAATTTAATATAAAATCTATGTATTCCAGTAGGTTTGTCTCGACCGATCGTTTCTGAAAAAGTTGTGTTGATTTTAAGGTATGATTGTTTGTATTGCTGGAAAAAGTTGATCAAGAACTATTTTTTCAATGATATTGCTGACAATTGGGAGTTTGGAGAGGGCCTGTGGTTATTTTTGTCCCCGCTTTTGTAGATTGGGGTAATGTCGTAGTACTTTTTTCCAGATGTTGGGGATGTTGCCACCCTATAATGTTTTGGGGGAGGAGAGAGGATAAGCCAATTGGTCCCGGCATTTTACATAAAATATAGATGAAATTAAATCAGATACCGCAAGTTTAAAAAAAATAATTAAGTGCATATGATTGATTGAAGTTAATAGTTGTATATTTAGAATAGAGTTGCCGTCATCATTTTCAGAGTTTATAGGATTGAGGCAAGGGTTGTAATTTTCTACAAAAACTGATCTAAAATAATCGCTAAAATGTTCGCATATATCAGTGCAGGAAATATCTCCAAGATACATTTGCTTTGGTAGATCGGAAGAGGGTTGCTTTGATTTGACGAATGACCAGAACCGTTTGGTGCAATTTTTTATTGAATCTTCCTGCGTAATAATGAAATTTTCATAATCTTCATAAATGCTTAAATTTTGTCATTAGTGAAATCCATCGGGGTCACATTTGATCCCAAACTTACTTTTTCAGACCATATAGTGGAGCTGGCATCATCGTGTAGCAGTAACAGTAAACAATTTTCTGAGCTCTAAAAAAATGACATTGACGTTCTACTGCATTATACGATCAAAACTACGAGTAGAATACTCTTCGGCTGTTTGGGCCCCATATCAGCAAAACTATAAATAATTGCTATAATAAATTCAAAATAATTTTTTAAGGTTTTTTGTGGTTTTAATTTTTAAAACGAGCTACGAAATTCTCCAATCTAGGAGGAACAGTAACATCTTTTAAAATAGTTAACTATTTTATTTTATTTTTATTTTTAACTTAATGAGCAAAGCCTCAAATTGTAATATTTAATTAAATGAAGACAATATTATCGAAACTCAATCGAAAATTTGAAACAGAAAAAGATACGGTAGCCGCGGCAGTCGCGCTTCAGTTGTCTTGTTAATAGATTGCCATGGTAGCGGCTCACGACCTGTCAAGTTTCCGAGTAATCTGCGATAAGTCAGATAAGAAAAATATCGATTTTGTTCAGGAGGTTGATTGCGATTGCGTCGCCAACAGTTTTTTTTTCACTTTCTCCATGAGCGGATGGCCTAAGTCATCCACGACAGGAACTTTTATACTTTAATATCATATTATTTTTTCGGTACAATTATTAACGAATAAATATGTGATTAATTTAATTTAATTTAATTTAATATATATATTTACGCCTTGACGGCTTTTACATGTAACATTGGTAAGTTGTACAGGAGCAACATAACAAGTATATAGTACAAAAAATAAAAGGTTCACAATTTTACATATTAAAGTAGTTACAGAGCAGTGAGCAGTGAATTTGTTATGTTAACAATTTGATATTTAAGGATTGTTGCATAATATCTGCATACATCTATGTTTTTAGAGGAAGCGATGTTTTAATAAAAAAATATTACAACAGAGTAAGTTTCATTCCCCACACTATTAAAATAACAAAACATTATATTTACGCTGATTAAAAATATGTAAGTAAAGGCGACTTGTTAGCAAGTAGAATCGTAGAATCGGGCAAATTCAAGTAATTATACCTATTCAAACATTCACATTTATTTGCAAATTATAAATAATTTACTACAAAGTTTATTGTTACCTTAAATTGCTTAACATTGCTTGAAATGACTGGACACGCATAGTTGGCAAATTAGTTCTGTTATTTTGGGGCTGTCAGGAGATTTAATAATAATTATGAATTAATATTTTTTTGTTTTGTTTTGTTTTTTTTTTTTTTTTTTTTTTTTAATTCTTAGTTATGACTCCTGATGTCTACCTTATCCTGTGTGAATTTTATTATCATAGTTTGTGTTTCATTAAATACATAAGGCATTTCATTTTTTTAAATTGTTTTTATAATTGGCAATTCCATAATTAATTGCTCCACAATTTGAAAGAAACATACGTTCGGGAAATTTCTGGGAAAATGAAGACATTCGACTTTCTAGTATCGGTACCTACTGACAAACATGCTCATTGCACCTTCCACCCGCGAATCAATGGCCGGTAGGTACTTATTGATTTCTACGTTTTTAAAGTATATATATTGTAATGTCCCGTTTTATAGAAGAATGGTCCCTGCCACTCTTCAATATTATAAGACGCAAGATACGACGTAAACAACCGGCTGTTGATTTGTGAGCATGCTCATTTGGGCGTGACATACATGCTACTAGGTAGCTCATTAGTAGCAAGAGAGCATGCTACTAACGAGCATGCCTGTCAGTAGCATATCTTCTAGACGTCAGAGAAGGAAGATTTTTATGAACGGCTTTTATGACGATCGTTGATAATCATTGCATATAATCTCTCCCCGGGACTAGTATAAGTAATATTTTTTTCATCGACAGGTTAAACAATGCAGGGGTAGGTTGCCAAATCGGAGGAGAGTGTCTGAACAACATCGATATGCGGACGACATGGTCCTAATAGCACCATCTATAAGGGGCCTACGTAGACTTCTGAAGATCTGCGAAGAGTTTGCTGAAGAAACTAACATGCTATATAACCCCACTAAAACGGCTCTCTCGATCGTAAGACATGGACAAGGACCAACAAATATTCCTCCAGCTACCCTGAACGGTGTGAACCTGCAGGTGACTGAAGGAACTAAATACCTTGGACACATAATCACCACTATCACCAGTAATCTGATGGACGTCGTCGACAGGCAAAGAAGAGCTTTCATGCTCAGTAGAAGATTCTGCCTTTGCAGTACCTACCGCTGTAAAAAGGACGCTCTTCCTTTCCCTCTGCGCTGTGGGCGGCACTTTTAAGGGGCGGCAAAATTTCACAATAAATAATAATAATATCTTGTAAAAATTTGAACCATCTCATTTCATATTTTTGTCTCACCTACGATTCGGTCCAATTGAAATGAGCACGGAATTTTTCATTACTTATTCTGTGACGAAACCGGGGAATCCCCTTTCTTTAAACGAATGTATAATAATGACATCTTGCTCATTGTAGCGACTGGCAACACCGTCTGTACTGAGGAATTCCCCTATTTTATTTTGCTTGGATTGTTCATGAATTTATTACTAAAATTCAACGAGAATGACTTCAGGCAAGTGAAGTCCGTGAGTGATGCTTTGATAATTACACGTAAGAATTTTTGTAACAAATGTGATTATTGTATTGTGATACATATACATTTACATGACTTTTTTGTTTTTTAACCTGCACAATACCAAAAATGTCGCGGCCGATGCCACGACACGAGAATGTGTACTGTAAATCCTTTTTATGACGAATAGACCATGGATTGTGTTCTGAAGTATGATCGAAAGGAGAATAGGTTTTGAGAGGAAGTCTCTTACCTTTTGACGGCTTCTTTTGGCGATTCATGATCGATCCCGTCTTCCCAAATAGATTGGCACAACACCAGGTTCAAGCCACGACACTTTTATTTAATAAAAAACGAAATTTTCTATTATTTGCGATATTTCAAAAGAGCGAGTTGTGAGCCATGTCACTATCAAATTGCAACTGTTACAAGTAGGTAAGGCAAACTTGGGTGGCAATATTGTTCAAACCTTGTTGAAAATGAATTGCTCGAACAAGTTTAATGCAACATTGCAAGGCTAAATTATTTTCTTTTAACGAAAGTGGGGATAAACCATTGAACTTGATAATCGATTCCGAACGTAATCTATTGATAAATCGACGGCACCGACATATAACACGCAGTAATTTCGATAATAATGAAAATTTCAATAAAAACTCTTCGTCAGACGTTGACACATTCGTCGATAGAGAAATTAATTTTTTTGACTTATACTCTGGTAACTGATCCACGGAGATATTTGGAGGCCTAACAAATAACCATTCCTCCAAAGGTGTTGATATAAAGTTAGGTCCTTTCCACCATAACGAAGCGCCAGCGATTTCACTGCGAAAAACTCCTCGCGAACCCAAGTCTGCAGGATTTTCTTGCGATGAAATGTGATACCAATGTTCATAAGGTATATTTTGTATTATTGTTTCAACACGATTTGCGACAAAAGTTTGCAAGAGAAAAGAAGGTGTCTTCAACCATGCCAATACAATAGTTGAATCGGTGAACGCGACAGTCTTTTCAATTTAAGTCTATCTTTATATACTTCTTGACAATAAGTCAACAAATTTGCCAATAAAACTGCTCCCAACAATTCCAGTCGCGGGATCGATGTTATCTTTATGGGGGCAACACGGGATTTTGCTAATAAAATATGGCTGGATATTTCTGTGTTATTAATCACAACCAAATAAACAATTCCACAATATCCTCTTTCCGAGGCGTCCGCAAACCCAACAACAATGGTTCTTGCCGAAAAGTTCTTTAGAATTATTATATGTTTTAGTCTTTTAAATTGAAGTGGCGGCTGACACCCACGCTACGCCACCGTGCACTATGCTCCCCACATACCGGAATAAACATGTATTATACTATTAAAATTATACTATTAAAATTATCCTTATTTAGAAATAAATAAATAAAATTAAAACAACATCGAGAGATTTTGATAAAACTTAAAAAACTATCAGCATAATTCCGTTCCAATAATTTCACTTCCACTGGGAGCATATTATTTGCGGTATCTTCCGTAATATATTTTACATCTCTCTTTATTATGTTGAAATATGGGACACAGTTCCGAAATTGACAGCCAGCGGCATTGTTTGTGGTGCAGAGTGCAGAGGGAATGATACAAGAAGACATACTATCCGACGGAACATCCCATTCACAAACGTCTTCGAGAAAAGCTAAAAGACGCCTAATCAAAATTTCCAAACTATCGAAAGCGAAAAAAATAACACGCATTTATCTCTCGGTGCTTTTCGACTCGGGTTTGTTATGTTACACGATCTTTTTATCGCCACTTGATTGCGTGTTCCGGCTTGATTCGAGAACAGGTAATCTCGCCAGTACTACCTGCGCATTCGCAGGTGAGGGACGTGTTTAGAGTGTTCCGCGTGTTTTTTTTTTGTGAAATTAATTTACGTTTAAAAAAACCGGCAAACGAAATTGGAACAAATTCTGGTTGCGGAGAAACGAGTATGGCAGCAATTATTAATATTATTTAGCGGAACTAAAATCTCTGTGTTTTTGTATGCCAGAAAATAATAATAATATGTGGTGTCTTGGATACTAAAATGATAATAATTCATTGATTATTGTATATTTAATATTGTTATATCGTTTTAAGTGAAGAATAAATTATTATTCGTTTGGTTCATGTGCTTTTTGAAAGATTTTGGATTGATCAACCGGATTTCATAATGTAAGTATTTAAAAAAAAATCTTTTTATTTTCGTACGTAAAATGGACACAGGTATAAAAATAAAAATAAATTTGTGTCAAGTGTAATCAAATCAGATGTGAGTTTTTTTCAAATCAATATGTTTAAATAACGGAGAATGTGTGTCCATTTGGTATTAATTCTGGAAAATACCGCTTCTACGTTCTGCCTTCGTCAGTTTTTTTTTTAATATACCAACTTATGTTATTATTTATTAATATTATATGTATACTTCATGTGCACCTGAGATATTATTGTATTCGAACTGGTATTATTAACTAGTCATAACGCCAATTCTTCAAGGGTATGTATTCTGCAAGGGTAGGCAGAAAGGGTGAATAATGATGACAAAACTACAAACTTTCCCATTTCTTTCGTGATCTCATTACATATTTAAGTTTTATCGCGATTCAAGAAATTTTGCCCACTGCACCGTAACAAGAGGAAGGTCACGGTCATTTTTTTTGACATGAGCTCCACAGAGGAGGCCCTGAGGAAAATAATTTCCCTCAGTGCCTATGTCATCTTTGGGGATGCTGTGTGGAGGGCTTTTTTAGGAAATGAAGGAGAGGAGAGTTCTGGGAAGGAAAAGGTTTTAAGGGGTGGGTAGGAATCTGGGGTTCAGTGTGTCCTGGTCATCCGCCTCCAATACCTAGACAAACCTCACCCCATGAACCCGGGCACCCCTGTTAAATCACCAAACGTAGCGAACCACTTGGGTTGACCAATGGCAAAGGTGATTATAATTACAGGAGGCCAATTGTCGGGTGAATTTAATTTATATGTATATTTATTTACTTGTGTACAGTACATTTATGTGAATAATAAACAAAACACACAACATAACTTCTAAATTATTAATTTAAATACCAAATATAAATAAATGAAACGAAAAAAAAAGTAATATTTAGGTAGGTAAATGTAAATTGCGCCGCATAACGCAAGCTTGATTTAAGCTCTGAAGAAGCCAGGAAATTCGATTACAGCCAATTTGTCTCAAATAGATTCGATTGTCAGAATCATGTATATAATCCTCATATCATTTTTAATGATTATATGAATTAACCAAATTTATTTAATACAATTTTTACATCTCATAAAATAATGGCGTTGTATTTTTATTATAATGTTAGAATTGAAAATAATAATTTATGTACGACAAATCCGGCTGCGGATTATGGAATTCATATAACTAATTCCTATAATATTATTTCGAGTTTTCCTTGACATTTCAAAGTTCGATTGTCTTCTGATATTATCGGCTTCTTGAGTATTTGTGTATTTTTAATTTACAGACATTCATACCAACAAAATATAATATTTAAAGTGATGCACCGTTAAATAATGCAAAATAGTAGGTATGTTTTTTATTTGAAAATTAAATCACTTAGAAATATTTCAGATGCTTTAATTAAATTTGCCATTTTTAAATTAAACACATTTGCCTTTACAATGATCGAGTACATTTTTATTAGTAATTTATAAGCTCCGAAAAAAATAAAGAATCAGTCGAAAAAAAACCGCTTTAAATTTCAATATCTCCTACTTACGAACCCCTTTTCGGTTGTGCTTTTATTGTTTAACGTGGAAAATTAAATTCTTTAAAAAATTATCGTAAAAATATTTGTGTCTGAACTTCTCAAAATAAAATAAAGCACGATATTTAGCGATGTTTTAATCGTGGATAAATCACAGTGGCTGGTGTTAAACGGGAATTTAAAGCTTATCGCTATCTACATAAGGAATGTTATTATTAGCGGCCTGATCTCGAATTTTACACTATGTGGTGCATCGCTTTAACCATTAAAAACAATAATAACCGCTCTCAAACTAAAAATGTGAAAATGTCACCTCTGGGAATTTAATCCAGGACCTCTGCCTTCCTAGGAAGTGCTCTGACTACATTATCGTATTAGTTCAGTGGTCAGAGCACTTCCCCGGCAAGGCAGAGGTCCGGGGATCAATTCCAGATGCAACTGAATTTTTTCTGCCTTGTTCTGTTTCAAAATTTTCATTTGAGAGCGACAGTGATATTTCCTTAAATGATTCAATATAACAATTTGATGTTTTATTGAAAAAATTATTCCATTGCAGAAATATTCAATATATTATTATATTTATTGAAAGCAAATATCTTCATGGTAAAACAATTTTCATCTTGCATCCAAGGACTAAGTTAACAGAGTGAAACAATTTTAACCAGAATGCAGTCCGAGATCACCTTTTAACTAATTAAGTTCCTATCTGTGATTTCGAGTATTATAAACTTGTTACATAGGTAAAGTGTTACGTACATATTGAAACAATGCTCGACAATGGTAGATACTTTTAGTATCGCCCTGGTAAAAGACAACCATCCAGGTCGAAACGTGGATTGAAATAGCTTTAGCCGTGCTTAAGATTTGAATAGTCAGACACTTCCCATCTTCCCAACCTTTCCTTTTCTTGTCTTATTCCCCCCCCCCCCTCCTAGAGCCTCACAAAATCCCACAATTGGGGATGCTGTAGTCCCATTGGCTCCGGACAGTTAGACTCTCGTTTGGGACTCTTGACATTAAAAAAAAAGTTTTCCAAGTAGTTCAGCAGAGTAAATTTGGTGGATAATTTAATTATGATTGTGTGAAAATGAAAAAATAGCTTTACTACCCGGTTTCGTTCCAAATTTAGCACTGTTTATGGAACTCATCTTGGCATCCTTTTTCACATACACACACACATACATATATGGTTAGTTAGCTTCATATCTCATGATGGGGATGTCTTTGAAAGCAACTAGTTGCGTTGATCTGTGTACCTGTGCTAGACAGAAAAATCAGCGGAAATTTCATAATGCGAGAGCTCACCGTTAGAGAGATTTTGTTAGATGCTTTTATCACATGATAATGCTGGTGACCGGACAACCTAACAATGTGCAAGTTCATAACCCTTTTGAAAAGTCGTTAAAAGTGATGAATTTAAAAAAAAATATATTTTTTGCTTCACTCTGACTTTTCAAAGGGTTGTCGAAATTTCAATTTACTGAGTTATCATATAACCGAAAATCCTACAAATAGTTATATTGAACTATAATTTAAAAAAAATATTAATCCTAAAAAGAGTCCTTTGTGCTGAACTAGAATTAATATTTCTATTTTGAAACTTACAATTCATGGTGGAAATATATTATAATAATATTATAAAACTAATATAAAACTTATTTCTACTTTAATTTATTTGACCGTAATCGGTTTCAGCTCGTTAAAGCCATCTTCAGACTGGTACAAATTATTAAATTAATTAGAAAAACGATTTAGTAACAAATGTGAGAAAATACATATAATTGAACAAAATCCTTGTAAAGCACCCCTCTTCCTCCTCCCCCATAGGTTATGTACATACGGTGACCCGACAATTGATCTCCCAACAGTTGATCCCCCGAAATGATATTTACTATCAAATTATAATTTTTTATGCATTATTTACAAATTTCAAACGTTAAAAATATTCAGTTTGACTTCAAAAATACCCTTAATAATATTGGTATGAATATCAAAGGAATTTATACACAGTCGATTTTTTGTACTTATGCGCTGGTATATACAGCAAATAGATAAGCAGATTTTTCCTTGAAGCATTTGAATGAAAATATATTTTATTCTTTTGTTATTCGGCGGTACATCCTCTCTGCACATCCCTACGGGGTCACTTAGTTATATTTTGTATAATTAGGTATAACATATTTTCCCTTAAGCGACTGCAAATTGTATACAAATACGCCGGGGGACGAATTTTCGGCGGACGATTTGTCATGGAACCTTTTTTTTTTGCCATAGTCTCACTTGCTCCCGTCTGGAGCAAGTGAGACTATGGCATCCCCAATCGGGGTATGTTGTGAGGCTGAAGGTAGCGGGGAGGGGAAGGAGATAGGGAAGAGGAAGGTGGGAAAGTACCTGGCTATTCAGATCTGGTCACTAAACACGGCTAAAGCCATTTCAAGCAACGTTTCAATTCTGAATGGTGGTCTTACACCAGGGCGATACTGATAGTATCTTCCACTCTGGAACGTGCCGCAAATATACTATATATTATTTTTTAAATGAATAAATTGTGAAATAACACAAATTAATCAAATAAAATTTATTTGCGCACGCCGGGTTCGAACCCGCGACCTTCGGATTGTGAGTCGAGAGTCTTGCCTCGGGACCACGGAGGCCTGTACATATATAAACCGTAGATTAAGAATAATTTGTACTCATCTGAAAATGGCTTTAACAAGCTGAAACCGATTACGGTCAAATAAATTAAAGTGCAAATAAGTTTATATTTGTTTTATTACATCATGAGCTAGAATTGTTATACGAAAAGATGTGCAAATTTCGCGACGTTTTGTTTAAGAAATTTGCTTCGTGTCATAAAATTTCTGTTTAATAATTGATTGATGGATACAAAGGAATCCCATAAATTATTTCTATTGGTAGATATTTCGGTTTGCGATTCGGAATGTGTGCCAATAATACGTTAATTAGTGTATTGTTACAAGTCAAAGCTATCTTACTTTATAATATGCCATTCGCGTCAATTAGGTTCTATAACGGGTGCTTTTGATGTACGGAAGAACGACCGGAAGACGGAGAAAGTTACGTTTGTATTTCTCCAAAGCAAATAAAATGATAGGTGTAATTTTGTTTATCCCGTCGGTAGTATACTTAAAAACTTAAACCTAACGTTTTTAAAAAATATCTATATTATGTTTTTTTCTGGGACTATCGGGGACTCTCTACCGCACAAGATTCCAGAACCAGTGGAGTTTTTTTTTAAATACTTCTACTTGAATTTCACTTTTGTTTTCTTGATTAAATGAATGAATATCGAGGAATTTTGGAAGTGGAAATTAACCCACTTTCCGACAACCGATCGTGCTGAAACTCGGCACGTAGACTCATTATTGATGACAATGTATTCTATCAACTTTTGGTGGCAATCACGCGCGTACACGCGGAAATAAACCGATTTTTCCGAAATTAAAATAAATGAAAGCACTGCGAAATAAACGTCGGTTTTAAAAGTCGGAATTTAGCAAGGTTGGTAGCGAGATTGATTCCGATCACTGGGAAGGAAGGTTCAAACCAAAGATATATATTTTTTACTTTTTAAAGACAATTGAAAATAGATAGGTGTATTATAGTAAAAAATAATTGTTTTTCTATTTCACTTTAGTTTTCTTGATTGAATGAATGTATGAATTTAGCGGAATCTTAAAAGTAGAAATTAGCCCACTTTCAGACAACTGATTGAACTAAAACTCGGCAGATGGACTCGTTGTCCATGACAACACGTTCCATAATTTTGGTGGCAGTCACGCACATGAACATTTTTCTGAAAATAAAACCCTTAATATGCGAAATAAACATCGGCCTTATCAACTCCGGATTTGGCCCATTTGTAGCGCTGTTGATTCCAATTACTGGGTAGGAAGGTTCAAACCTCGTTCAAAACGATATCTTCTGTTATTCCAGTTCTTAGATATAAGTGCCTACGTATTAATTTCACTTCCTGGGACATCCCCGACTTCTTCATCTGCATCCTTCGACCAATCCTGCACCAATCCTTCGACCAATCCATATCCTGCATCCCAAAGGATAAAGAAGAGTACAAGAAATACCAAGTGGAGCGTTTCGTAATTCAAAAGTCTGATCATTCTTTGCTTAAATTCCGCATACAGAACTGTTTTTCACCATCATTATGAAATTCTAATGGAATGGTGATATACGGTGTCAGGCAGATGTAAGAGAGACAGAACCCTTGCTAAATAATAAGCCCATTTCCTGACAATCCTGCGTGTGTATCGTAATCCCTCCAAATGGGTGTGTATCGGAATCCAAAAGTCTGATCATGCTTTGCCCAAATTTCGCATTCAGAACTGTTTTATGAAATTCTAATGGGATGGTGACATACGATGTCAGGCAAGTATAAGAGAGACAGAACCCGTGCTAATTAATAAGTATTTTTCC
This sequence comes from Glyphotaelius pellucidus, assembly GCA_936435175.1. NCBI lineage: Eukaryota > Metazoa > Arthropoda > Insecta > Trichoptera > Limnephilidae > Glyphotaelius > Glyphotaelius pellucidus. Next base: position 13,142,001 of record OW386556.1, read on the forward strand.
TGATACTCCTTTATCTATCAATTAGCTCTATATGCCGAAAACAACTAGAATCTTTTCATTAATCTTCTTCGTTAAGCTCACATTGTCCTTGAATTTTTTTAGAAATATATTAATATTAACTTGTATATTTCCCTGTATCCTTTTCCGATAAAGTTTTATTATTGTGTTTTTATTACGCGTGTAAAATGCCAAGATGGTGTTAAATTTAATAAAGATTTGTTTATGGTTTTTTAAAACGCCTTTTGGTTGTTGTGGGTTAAGCAAACATATGTTTATCACCAAAAACGAAAACAGGAAATTAGCTTCAGAAACGACATTACAATTTACAATATCCTGCCCCAAAGAAAATGAAAGAATATATTGCCACCTTGACAAACACACGATAAATTTAATTATCATTTCTGTATTTCTGTCCATATTAATGCTTGAATAATTTTCTGAGAAGACATGTTATATATCGTTTTGTTTTCATGCATCGTCATGTAAAAATGTTATGTTATTATTAGTGACTGTATTTACAACATTGATTTGTGAATTATTAGGTAACTACTGTAGGTCACCTCAAGTGGTTTGCTACGTTTGGTGACGTAGCAGGGGTGCCCGGGTTCATGAGGTGAGGTTTGTCTAGGTCTTGGTGGCGGATGCGTCTGCCCACTTACTCTCGACCCGTCGTCTTGCACTGGAGTGGGAGGGATGGCTCACACGTTCTTTACTCCTGGTCCCACCTCCATATTCCTACCAACTCCCCGTACCCTTTTCTTCACAGAACTTCCTTTCCTTCCTTTCAGAGTATGTGGCCTAATGTAAAAAAAACACCAGAGTATTCAATTCACACGCGGTAGAAGTAAAACCTTCAGAAAAATAATGCAGACAAGTGGGAAGACTACGAATCACTTTGAAGGATGATTTTTAAACGATTATTCACGGTTTATTATTAAAATTATTATTTTGATTTAGACTTAAAAGCACGAATCCATTTTCCATTATTGACAGTATCGGTGCGAGTTAATGAACTTGGCTGTGAACTCCTGAACTAAACCTAGCCCACGTACCTACTACCTGCACTGATGAGTATATATCTGGAAAGAGCGGTACCAATTTATTGAAAGAAGCCGAAAAAAGACAAATGCTTTTTATAGGTTGTAAAATCCACCCAAAATCGGAATGTTGAAGTCCTTGCCGGATTTATTAAAAGAAATAAGAAAATTCTTTGTTTACAGTTTTTATTGAATTATGATATTTAGTTTCAGAGTAAAAGTTAGCTAATTTACCCGAAAATTAGAAGCTGTATCAACTTCACTAGTTTTTGGAAGTAAAAACGTCTTTAGCACCGTTGTGATTTGAAATTCGATGAAATGATAAAAGAGACACTAAAAAGAGATTTTTTTTTTTAAAATATGTTTATTCAGTTTTAATTTTACAATATTTTATTTTACAAATCTTACGAAACTGATCAATCAGTTTGATTGTAAGAAATCTCTCATTTTTTTCTAATTATTTAATACAGTATACTTTTTAGTTTTACATAGTATATACTAAATATAATACTTAATATTAAAATACTAATTATTACGACAAACTAATTATTATAATGTTTTAATGTTTATGAATTGCGTTGTAGTAAAAATATTTTACACAGTACAAACATACGGTGAGAAAATAAATAGATAGGAACTATTTTATTTGATTTCATGTTCTTCGGAGGTAGAAAGATTTAACTTTTATAGATACTCACATACATCTACAGGATTTGGCCTGTGTCAGAATGAGATAGAATAATAGGTCTCCTCTTTGTGCGGTGCTTCCTAGGTGCGGTGCCTCCCCACTCTTGTCTACTATAGTTTTCTGAAGGTTTCACTTCAACCGCGTGTGAACTGCACACATTTTCTTTTTTTTTTGCTTTAGCTCCTCACAGGAGGGCCTGAGGAAAATAAATCCCCTCAGGGCCTATGTCATCTTTGCAGATGCTGTGTGGAGGGTCTTTTTAGGAAAGGAAGGAGAGGAAGTTTTGGGAAGGAAAAAGATTTAGGGATGGGTAGGAATCCGGGATTCAGTGTGTCCAGAAGTGACGGACCTATGAATCCATCCCTTCAACCTGATGGAGAAGTCAAAAGGTCTCCCTCAACCAGTCTCTCGCGATCCGACCAGCCACGCAGTTGGTGAGCAGACGTATCCGCCGCCATAATCTGGACAAACCATGATCAAGGGCGCACCACTGCTGTCACCGAACGTAGCAAACCATTTGGGGTGACCTATGGCAGAGGGGCTGTCCAATAAATGGTTCCCGGGCCAGCGGTAGCCACACCCGCTTCCCAAATTGTTAGCTGTTAAAGTGTTTCCACCATGAGCTGTGGAACTTTGAGTATTCATTACATTAAAAAAAGATAAAACGCCGCTCGTTGTTCAATGTTTTTTAATGCAATCCTTAGTCGATTATAAAAAGGATATAATTAATAAGTAATTTTCCACAAATTTGGGTAGCCATCGCTCAAGCATTTAAAATCAACTTTTTCGATATATTCCAAACTAATTCACATCACTGTAAGTACTTACCAACGTATTTGCCACTCTTTGCGAGTATCATAGCAACCCAACTTAGTTATGTGACGTCACATCACGAAAAGCCGATTAAGTTTTAATACCCGCGTATTAAATAATAAAGGCAAATCTTCACCTGAGATTTTTTTACCAAGATATCTTCTTTCTACATGAGATATTAATAATTATGTATTACATTATTATTTGAAAGGAATTTTACTGTTTTATCTCGTGGAGGCTTTAATAAGGAAGCAAAGGCGTTCGTAAATACGATGGGTCAGTTCAATGAACATACCTTTCGGATATGATCACTGAGATTAGGGTTTCAAATCCCGCAATCCCACGGGAATTCGGAATATTCGATCCCGGAGATTTGAGGGATTTGTGGGATTTGTGGGATTTGCGGGGTTACGGGATTGCGGGATTGAAAATAAGCTAATTTTACAACAAAAACGTGATCTTTTAAATTGCTCTTAAAGTAAGTTACCTACGTAGTTTTGAAGATCATATTTTTTGTCAAAAGTCTTTTTAAATGCTTATTATGTGTTATCTATTCAAAACCTTTTAAAAATATTACTTGTATCAAAGATGATTGATACGAAAATTCTTTTTAAATAAATTACTACACTAGAACCAGCGAGAGATCGTACGTGCCGTCGTCGTTCTAATAACTTCTATCTTTTTCGTTTTCAAACAAGATGCGTGAGAAGGAAGAGGACGAACGTCAAATGATACTAAATAATTAAGGAAAACAATTATGAAATGTTGGCATTATTTTAATTTTATACTCCTTAATAAAAATCCTGCGAACCCCGCGGGATTTCTAAATTCTATTCCTCAATCCCGCGGGATTTGAAAAAGGTGCAGAATTTGCAAACCCTAACTGAGATCCTCTGGAGTTTGATCTGTCAATTACTGAAAGGGAGGTGTACCCACGACCACCTCCACTCCCTCATGAATTAAATATAATATGTATTATGCATAAATATTACTATTTTTATCGTAATTCCTTTGCCAACTCAGCCACTGACCGGTCAGAAAAAGGTGTCAAGTAATGAAGTCCACCATCTTAAACTATACGAGATCCGCAATAAAATAGAACATATCTATTTTTATTCATTCTGAATTCATAGAAAAAGGCCACGTGCGGAAACTCGACCATAAAACACCATTAGGATGCTGCTTGGCGCAATACTCAGATGTGTTGTAATAATTTGAGATTTTTCTTAGTATAAGTCAACCCAGATTAGGTAGGTAAAAATATGTAGGAATCCTAATGAACTGGCTGTCACCATGCGTAGCTCAACCCAAAAAGGATACAGCATTAATTACCCAATGGGTGACTATTACTAGTGTATACCTGCCCGACTTAGATAGGCAATATTTCGAAATCGCTTCGATAGGATGTGAACGTAGACTGTGTTAGGATGTAGATTTAACACATATTATTTACTTACTTTGCTGTTGCTACTATTTATTTTCTTTTTTGCCATTACTTATTTATATAAATTTGTAATCTTCTCTGTAATAATATTGGTGCATAAAAAAATTCAATCTTTAAACAAATTGGACATAATTGTTTTATGTTAAGTTTCAATTTGGGAGGCGGGAATTGGTACCGTCGCCCCGGGAACCTTTATTGGATAACCAACACCTCCGCCATAGGTCACCACAAGTGGTTCGCTACGTTTAGTGATTTAGCAGGGGTGCCCGGGTTCATGGGGTGAGATTTGTCTAGGTCTTGGAGGCGGATGACCAGGACTCACTGAACCCCAGATTCCTACCCACCCCTTAAGCCATATTCCTTCCCAGAACTCTCCTTTCCCCCTTTTCCTAAAAAAAAACCCCCACACAGCATCCCCAAGGATGGCATAGGCCCTGAGGGAAATTATTTTCCTCAGGGCCTCCTGTGTGGAGCTCATGTAAAAAAAAAATCACTCAGAGCCAATGTCAATTTTTGGGATGCTGTGTGGAGAGTCTTTTTGTTGAAAGGAAGGAGATGATGTTCTGGGAAGGAAAACATATATGAGGGATGTAAGGAATCTGGGGATCAATATGTCTAGGAGTGACGGATGTGTGAATCCGTCCCTCCCCCTGCAGTGCAAGGCGATGGCGATGTGTCGAAAAGGTCTCCCTCAACCATTCTTTCTGATTCGGCCCGTCACTCAGTCTATGTGCATTCTAGTTGCATCCGCAACCAAGACCCCTGCTAAGTCACCAAACTTGGGGCGACCTATGGCAGGGGTGTTTGTTATCCATTAGAGTTCATTGTAAAAAAATTTTAAAATTGGTGCTCACAATAGTTTACGAAATAGGTAGAAGTTAGCCGAGTTCAAATTATTATTACTATATTTTTTTACATGAGCTCCACACAGGAGGCCCTGAGGAAAATAATCTCCCTCAGGCCTATGTCATCTTTGAGGATGCTGTATGGGGGGTTTTTTTTAAGGAAAGGAGGTGGAGTAGAATTCTGGGAAGGAAAAGGATTTAAGGGTTGGGTAGGAATCCGGGGTTCAGTGTGTCCTGGTCATCCGCCTCCAAGATCTAGACAAACCTCACCCCATGAAGCCGGGCACCCCTGCTAAATCACCAAACGTAGCGAACCACTTGAGGTGACCTATTGTCAAATACATGCAAATTGTTTAAGTTTTTGTTACCAAGACTATGTAAACGTTGTGTTGGGGAATGCAAACCATAGTTGGAATGAGGTATATGTATATAAAATGTTAATATTTGTCTAGTTGTTAGCGTAGGTATATGTAGATATCATATTATATCTTAATAGATCATACACATCGTAATATGTTGATGCTGTATGTAGATACATTTGGTTACCGTAACATATGTTAGATTATATTAATAACAAAATAAATATTCGTTGTAAATTTATGAAATATTACTTCACAAAATAAGTCGATATACCAAAAAGCTCTATGGAATTAAGTATGAATTGATTCGATTCGATCAATTTATTCGAACTAGATTAGTTCCACGCCGAAAATAAAAGCAAAAATACTTTCTGTTAATACGTGCGTGTCTAACAAACATAATGTTACGAGCCGTGGTTACATACACATATTAAATATCTTAAATCTGTTTAAATTACAAAATCTATAAGAAATATTATAATATCAGGCAGTATTAAGACATATTGGGTAATATCCACAGAAAGAAGTCGATCCGTTGACTTGGATTAGTGATGCACAACCTGCGACCCACGAGCATGTTTTTTGTACTTATAACTTAAACTTGTTTTATTATAACTTAAAATTAATTTTAGGTGAGGAGGAGGAAAATAGGATAAGGATTGGAGGTGCTCCCTGTACGTTCCACACTCTTGTATTAATTTTCGATCGTACGCGTTACTTCTATTCGGTATTTCTGAAGGGTATTTTGCATTATATTGCGCACGTATACGGGGAATTGGAGATTTTTTTCTAATGTTAGTTACTCTACTTGTCTACTTGTGGGCAAATGAAACAAGTTGGATCGTCTTGTTGTTCTTGTCGGAATATGAATTTTTATTAAGTTGATAAGCTCTGGCGATTCCAGGTCCATTATTCAGAATTTTAAATAATAAGGTTTGGTCAAAAATTAAACGTCCTGTGTAAAGGGAGTTGAAGTTGTGGAAGTTTAAAGATTCGGTGTAATTTGAAAAGTATAATTATTTTTTATAATGTATGCGATTAAATTTTTTTGTTGAATTCTTTCGATTCTTTCGACATGGGCTTGGTAAAAAGGATCAGTGTGCAGTGTTAATGGGGACGGATGTACGCTATGTAAAGGGAATAAAGAGTTTTAATGTTGCGGAAAGGTTTTGTTACATGAATTATAAATCCCAGCATTTTGTTGGCTTTGTTGACGATTTCCTCAGTGTGTTGTATAAAGTTTAATTTAACATCCAGTATTACCCCAAGGTCCCTGATGGATTCTATGGAATGATAAAAACGAAGATTTTTTGTGGTTTCACCCTAAATGTACAATTTTTTTCGCTCACGTCATGCTGTCTCCTATTTTTTGTATTTTTTTTGAAAATATACTGTATTTAGAGTGTTGAGACCCTGCACTCCTAATTTTTACCGCTTCATAACATAATTTCCCTAAACACTTGAAGTTTTTAAGTTCTTAAAAAAATATACGTTATTTTTGAGATAATGTCTGTACATTCAAAATACGCTGCGAAAATTATTAAAAAACATTTGGTTCTGTTATTTAACATGTTAAAGGTGTGAAAAAATTTGCAGTAAATAATAATAAACGCTACTTTAGACATTTGTCAATTTATTTATGTTGTATTTTAAACGAGCCGTGTTTTATTAAATATTTTCACAATTTTCGCTTAATTATAATCGTTTATAATACTATCGCGCCCCCTCTAACATTCAAGTGTTTTCATATTTCCCTTTCAAACCATCTTCTGCTTTTTTTTCAAGGTTTAATACCGTGCCTTAAAAGCGACAGTAAAATTTGACATTTATTTGATATTAAGTTTTCGAATCGAATTTCATAGAAATGCGTATGTGCGTGCGCGTGCGTGATTGCTACTGTGGCGTTCATACAATTATTTTTCCGCCACTCAAAGAACATTCGAGAGATTTCCCGTTTGGCGTCGTGGCCCAATTTCACGGCGTTCCAGAACATTACTGGTTTCGTCGCCCACGCTATAAAAGCGGACGCAATCTCGAGCGCGCCAGTCTAGTCACATAATTTCAGTAAGTCGATCTCGCGTTACACGCAAGTGAGTTAACAGATCAGTGCAATTATCTGTACGTGACCATACAGCTAATCCAGTGTGACATTCAGGGCAGAAGAACTACGGCACATTACCGGACCCTTCTGTACACCTTCGAGGCCCTCCATCTTCATCCTCCACCATCTCGCTGTCCGCGCCACGACATGAGATGCCCCTCAACAACAAGGCCCGCCGCGCCTTTTGTTCGGGGTTCATCCTGACATCTGATTATCGAAGCCCATCGTGCTCCGCTTCAGATCTCATCCACACCGCCTCACAAGGTTCCTGCGCCACGTATGTGTCCGACCCACTGTGACACACAGCCGCCATATCGCGTTACTACCACGTCCTTCGACCGCCTGGATCAGGTCTTCTCCACCACGCACGGTGTAGAGCAACGCACCGGTGATCTGAAGATTTGGGGATCTTCACCGCCGCATCCACGACCTCATCACGCCACAACCTACGCACCTGTCTACGCTTCGCTCTCACTTCGCTCCGCTCCGACTCCAGCTACGTAGCTCAACAATAAATGACTTCGACTCACTACTACGATTCACCGTCGTTCATTCATCTCTCTCTCCCTCCGTCTCCCTCGGCATCCGGAGTCCTTCCCTCACTACCAAAAATTTAAATAATGCATTATTATCGACAGCGAGTCTATCTGCCGAGTTTCAGCTTGATCGAATGTTGGAAAGTGAGTTAATTTCAACTTCCAAGATTCCACTTCATTTATACGTTCATTCAATCGAGAAAAAAAAGCGAAATTCAAATAGACTCAAAGGGTTAGCCAACTACATTTAAAAAAAAAAGTGTGCAGTTCAAACGCAGTAGAAGTGAAACCTTCAGAAAACTAAAGTAGACAAGAGTGGGGAGGCTATGAAGCACGGCACAAATAGGAGACCGACTATTCTATCTCATTCTCTCGCAGGCTAAATCCTATAGTTTGTTTGTCTCTTTTTAGTGACGCATTTTCGTTTCATTGAGATTCAAATTATAACGGTTCTAAAGAAGTTTTCACTTTGAAAAAACCCAGCTCATCAATTATTACGGTGACCGGCCGACTCGGAATGAAACCAACTCAGAAACATCTCAGATAAGTCATTTAGAGTGATTAAAAAAAATATACAAAAAATTGGTTAAATAGGTTATGTTAGGTTAGGGTTATCGGCTAATTTAAAATTATTTTTTTCATAGATATTAATGACTTTTTAAGGAGGTGTTGAGTTGACATTATTCCCAGTTGGCATGGAACCAATTAATACATATCTATAATAAAATTTAAAAAAATATTGTATGGCGTGTAATAATTTTTTTGATTAAAAATGTAGGTACTATACCCGGCCTTATTTGGAAAATAGGTAAAATGGTTCTGCTAAAAAGGTTGCGCATCACTGACTTAGATTAAGATATAGAACTACTATTATGTCTCCAAGATATGTCAATGAAGCAATGTTCTCTAGACTATAAATAGTAAAATAGTGCCAAAGGCAACAATGTTTTTTAACCGGTAAAATAAATTAGGATTTATTTGAGGTCATCTTGTTCTGCATACGAATCATTTTGCAAATCAAATTTGGAATAATTTTTTGTTTTAAAAATGTATCTAGTACAAGGACTGTGTTTTTAAGATGGTGACGTCATAGTTTATTTATATCATAAGTTTTTAATAGGCTGTAACGTCATAATTCATTACATTGTCAGTTTTAATGAGCTTACTCCGAGATTTTTGCATTGTATTCATAATGTCCATCAAAGGGACGCCCCGGGCAGCAAATATAAGTTTGTACATCAGTTATCCACTTGTTTTACTAACCGGTTTCGCCCGAGTTTTCGTTTTCTCACTGAGCAATTGAAAAATATGGAATGAAAATTTTGGCGTTATTTTAGATAAATAAATAGACTTTTAAAAGCTCCATAACTCATGATGTAAATGAAGTAGCGAGCTGAAAGTAGTGGCGATGACCTAGAAATTTCAGAAGTTATTTTTAAAACATGGTAATTATATACAGGTTTATTTTAGTCGCCTAAAAACAGCCTTTTACGAATTTGCTTAGATGGTGAACTCTATAATGCTGTCCAAATCGTTGAATATTTAATTATCATAGTTAACTAACCATGACGCCATTTCCCGAAGGGGTGGGCCTCCGTGGTCGAGGGGTGAGGCTCTCGATCGGGAAGTCACGGGCTCAAATCCCGTGCGTAAGTAAATTTTATTGATTGCTTTGTATTTTAAAATAATATACGGTCATTTGCGGCACGTTCCAGAGTGGAGTATACTCTCAGTATCGCCTTGGTGTCAGATTACCTTTCAGAATTTAAAAATTGCTTGAAACGGCTTTACCCGTGTTTGAACTACCGTGACTAGATCTGAATAGCCAGGTACTTTCCCACCTTCCTCTATCGCATTTCCTTCCCCTCCCAATTACTTTTAGCTATACAAGTACCCCAATCGGGGATTCCACTGTCTCATTGGCTCCAGTAGCAGTTGGGACTTTTGTGCGGCATGACTCTCTTGACACACACTCCTTGCTCCATTCATTTTCTGTTGCGGGCTCTTATGACCCTCGACACAGCTTAATATTTGATTAACTTGATCGTGTCTGATAGAACTAAACTTGCTAAATTGTCCACCCACTGAAAAAAATGTTTACCAGCAGATAAATAAAATATTTTCAAACCATCATCAGCAATCTTCTTCTTCATTTTACTATGGAGCCAATCCCATTGGCTCCGAGCAGTAGAGACACTCGTGTGCTATTCACATTAAAAGAAATAGAGTGTGCAATTCACCCGCGGAAGCAATAAAACCTTCAGAAAACTAAATAGACAAAGTGGGGAGGCTACGAAGCACCGCACAAAGAGAGATTATACTATCTCATTCTCTCCTAAATCCTATATGTGTTTGTCTCTTTTTCATGTCGCTATTTTTCGTTTCAACGAAGTTTTCACTTCAAAAACAGAATATCATCAAATTTTCAACAGATTGCCTCAAGTTCAAAACAATGCAAGAGTACCACGGAAAATCGTTTGAATGTCAACAAATAACGTCTACTGCTTTGCCGTTCAGAACACTTTTTTTATCGTTAGTATTCATAAATCTTCAACAAACATCTAAACTAGTGGTTCTCAAAGTGGGCGATAACGCCCCCTTTTAGGCGTTTGGGAACTTCAGGGGGCGGTAGAAGACCCAGAGAAAATTGGGGGGCGTTGAGATGGACCAGGGGGGCGTTGGCAGATAAAAAATATGGTCCAAAAAGATGAACAAAACACACCAATCACGTACTAATAAAGCAAAGTAAACTTTAATATTGGTTAATTTTTGTTAGTATTGTAATCATTTTTATTTATCACGTGTGCGAAAATTTACGTATTTCGATGGTTCGGAAAGTGGATGAAAACTAAACTGAAAGATTCTATTACATTGAGATCTACATTAAATTGCATAATATGAAATTTTTTATTTTTTGATTGGAATCAAAAAAATTTCAAACTTCCGATTTCACGTGAAATGTCTCATTTACAAATTCAGGTAAAGTTAATAAAATAATTGTTTGTAGCTATTAAATTATAACAAGTTTTTTTTATTAAATAACGGGATTTTTGCAATCCTGCAAGAATCGACAGTTTTATCTGTTCTTGCGCTAGCTTCCTCAGTGTCGTCGGTGCATTCGGGAGTCAGTGAGTGAGCATAGGTACATGCGTCGACGAAAATCGACTCTAATATAAACAAATTTCTTGAAACGCATCAAATTCGACTTTCTCATTAGTTAAGTTATAAATTCAGTGTCTTTTCAATGTAAATAAAAATACTTCTTCATATAATTAAGTATTCGTTTTAATTGTGCTCATTGAAACCATCTTCTTCTCAGAAATCGGATAGGAGTCCTATCCTATCTTACGATTACATAATATTACAGTGTAATTACACAATTGGCAATAGCTGTTTCTGATAGTATGTAAAAAAAATTGTCTTTCGGGAGACCCAGAGAAACCCATCCCATACCATTACGCTCCCCCCCCCCCCGTTGTGGTAAGTATAATCGTGACAATAGCTGTTTCAGATTCACAACGACAGATGGTATGTAAAAGCAGTTGGGGGGCGCAAGAAAAAAAAATATTCTCAAAGGGGCGGTGGGCAAAAAAAGGTTGAGAATCTATGAACTAAACGTTGCTAAAATATTAATTTGTTTTACAAATGATGTGACAATCGAGTACTCAAACCGTATCGAATCCGTGGAAAAAGAAGGTCATATAAAGACTCTTGGACTCCATTCGTACATCTTTTGTCTTTTTAAATTATTACAGAAATTAACATCGTGTGTATTCAACTGTTTATAAATTCGTGAAAAATATGTAAATTATAACAAAAAAATTGTCGTGTTGATCACCGTCGTGTTTTCATATTTCGTATGTATTAGTAGTCATAGTCAAACAAGAAAAACATACGTTTTTTTTGTTGATTTTGCCGTAGTTAAGAACATGTTTGTTCAGAAATAATACATTAATATTGAAGCAGCCATTTTCCGTTTAAAACAGGTAACTGCGTCATTTGATACTTTGTGAAGCCATTTTGAATAAAAATTGAATAAAAAGAGGTAATATTGTTATCATATTTTTCACTCAAAGTCTTTCTACCGGTTCCATGCCAACTGAGAATAAAATCAACTCAACATCTCTTTGAAAAGCCATTAAAAGCTTTGTTTTTTTTCAAATAGCCCATAACCATAACCTAACCTGCTTAACCAATTTAAAATGATTTTTTTTCATTTTTGAGGTGGTTCTGAGTTGGTTTCATTCTAAGTTGTCTAACCTAACCTAACCTAACCTGCTTAACCAATTTAAAATGATTTTTTTCATTTTTGAGGTGGTTCTGAGTTGGTTTAATTCTGAGTTGTCCGGTCACCCTTTCTACCATATTACACGCAGGAGATGGGCGTTTTTGACATGATAACGACTTATAAATCGATGAACGCCGGCTGCACTCGAAAAAGCGTGACTCTTTGTCACGTTCCGCCTGAGCCGAGAGTGCAAGCGAGAGCGCGGAACAAGCGATAGAGAGGCACGATTAGCCTAAGCGTTCGGCTTGTGATTGTAAAATTCTATGTAAAAGTATTCTTATGACGTTATCACGTAAAATTATCGTCCGTAAACCGACTTTACAGACAACCAATTTAAAAAAAAAAATATTAACCCCACACAGGAGACTCCGAGGAAAATGATTTCCTTCAGGGCCTATACTATCTTTGGGGATGCTGTGTAATGGATGTTTTTAAGGAAAGGAAGGAGAGGAAATTATGGGAAGGAAAAATTTATGAGGGGTGGGTAGGAATCTAGAGGTCAGTATGTCCAGGAGTGACGGACGTTTGAATCCATCCCTCCCGCTGCCGTGCAAGACGATGGGTCGAGAGAGACCGGCTGGATAAGTCAAACGATCTCCCTAAGCTGGCCTCTCTCGATTCGGCTGGTTATGCAAGCTGGTAGGCGGCTGGTGGGGACACCTCATCCGATGAACCCGTGCATCGCTGATAGGTCACCAAACGAACCGAACCACTTGAGGTGACCTATGGCAGGATGTTGGTTATCCAATAAATGGTTCCCGGGGCGGCTGCACCCATACCTTGAATTGCTAATTTGAAGTCGATTACTTACCATATTACTTACTTATTTATCTATTAGCTGATTAATTTATTTATCGTTAGCTGAATCAATTGTAAGATACGGAACTAGAGTTTGGGGACTTTCCTGTAAAACAAATAAATCGTGTTCGATAAGTTCAAAATTCATTAGTTAAATTATTAGCTCATAAAAGTTTATATGAACAAAGGCATAATGTTCCGTACTTTTACCAGAATCTCAAAGTTCTCTCAGTAAGGGCAATTCTGCGGTATAAAATTATATTTCAGCATATGAATATACATAAATAAACTAGACCACACTTACAATACTCGTTTTACGCTAAATGAAGGACTAATTGTACATAAGAATTTAAACAAATATGGACAAAGAACGTTGGACTACATGATACCTAATTGATTAAATATGTTACCTGCCGAAATTAAAAAATGTACAAATGGTAAAAAAAATATTATGTTGAAGAATTGCCTCGCCGAAAGAAATAATTTGTATTAGACTAACACAAAAAATCTAACTGCATAATAAAGTAAAATAAGTTTATTTATATCTTCAAAGTATAAGTACCTATTGACAAACTACTTAAAAGTAGTTTATTAGGACTTTTCTTTTTTCTGTACAGTATTTTATTTTTGCTGTCATATTATACTATGTATTTGTAATAAATAAATAAATTTAAAAAAAAGAAATATTACTTATTTAATAAAATTGGATATTTAATAATATCCAAAGCTGGACCACAGAAGGCTCATGAATAAGAAGAAGAAGAAGTTTGGGTTGGGTTGATTAGCCTCTGGTTATAAATTGCCTTTTTTGTCGCCTGTTGATCTTCTAATCTAATATAATGAATCGCTGCTTATACACAGAACAAGTCTCGATATTTTGTAACCATTCATTAGGTGGGCAGAACCCGCGGCGATGATGAACTCTGGAAAATTCGCTGCAAAAAAATTACGGATAATCGATAAATAACAGGACTGATTTTTAAAGGCGCAGTAAGATGCTGTGTGGCAGATAATGTTTATTAAAATACCACTGTTTAGCGTGCCTAATCAACATGTTATTCTTAAATTCGTAAGGCGAAAATAATATTTACCAATCAGCGACGTACCATGACGTGTTTTTACTAGTCAGAAGATGAAAACCTAATGTATTAGTCACAACATGGTAAAATATAAACAAAACGACACACTTTGAGAATTTTGTGTACACAAACTTAATTTTTGTATAACTAAGTAACAATTCAACAAAACAAAATCAAACAGATATACTAATTTCGGTTGGGATGTGAAATATTCCTGCTTAAGAGCTGGTTCACACACAGCAATAAAATATAAAAGATCAAAGCACGCCAAATAATGCTCTCCATGCAATTCCTTCAGACCGTTCACACCTAAGCGTTTTTAAGCGCAGATAACCATAAACAATACACATCTTACGACGGAACCGCTCCAGATGCGATATACCAGAAGATAAGTCTCCCCCTCTCCGGCTAAAACAGGAGATGGGGTCATTGTAATTATGGAGCTGCCTACTTCACATTCCGGTGGATGACAGATGTCAAGTTGACAGATTTCAGTACAAAAAATGTGCATTCCGTTGCCGCTCCCTAATTCAACTGACCCCCTCTCCTACCACAGGAAGAAATATTTGATAGCCTCGTGTGAAAGCACAAAAGATAAGCGCTCACGATTCAACAGATATCTGCTCGCAGATTTATAGCTCTGTGTGAATGAGCTTTAAGGGGGTATTCTAGACCAGAAGGCCAAATTTCGGGCGTTTTGTGACGGTCGATAAAAAAAATTTATTTTGGCCATACATTTTGTCATAGTAAGAATTCAAAAAAATAAACATAAATTTCACGAAGCTACACGCCATTGAAGTGAGGGAAAAAATAGTGTGTCCATCTTGTCACGATTCCAACCCTTCTGATCATTTGAAAAATAAAAGAAAGGTAGATTCTTTATCAAAGCAATTTTCATTATGGTAGGAACCAACAAAAATTAAATAAAGTAATTTTACCTACTCAAAAAAAAAAATATTTTTTGACTTTGCCGAATTTTTAAAAATTGTAAAAATTTAAAATTTAGCTTTTTGTTGGTTGCTACCATAGAGGGATATTTAAAAAAATGCATGGCAAATTTCAAGAAAATCGGTAAATTAGAACTTGAAATTTCGTGACACGTTCCGAAAAAAGTAGTTTTGAGAAAAACGCCGTTAAAGTTTTGCTCTGTGGGCTATTTATAACTAAATTGGTTATAAATATTAAAAAAATTCTAATTTTGAAAAATCCTTATTCTTGAATATGTTCGAAATATGAAGAAATTTATATTATTTTTTTCTAGACTGGAATACCCCTTTAATGACATACAAAGTAGAACTGATCAATCCAGACAAGCAAAGTAAGTCGGTACCAATTTTATTTTATTTAAACAATAATTTCATATTTGAAATGCGTATTTCTTTTGTCAAATTAAATCTTAACAGATCTCAGCAGATCTAAATCTTAACACTAATGATTTAAAAAATTTCATTCAAAAGGTAATTCTGATTGTCTCTCTAATTATTTGTCAACAAAAAATGTAATTATTTTATAAAGCAAATTGACAAGATTTTTTTGAAAGGCAAATATTTTAGAAATATTTTCAGTTTCACAAATCCTACAATTATTATATCTGTCGTTAATCTTTTAACAGAACAAACGTATTTTCCGAAACTTTAAATCTCAACGTCATAAGTTTGTCCGACAGATAAGGCGAAAAGGTTGGAAATTCCTTGAACAGATAAAAGTTAACAATTTGGGAGATAGTTTTTGATCGGATGACCCAAAAATTATGAATTTGCACCAGCTTAGCAAATTAAAGCACTCTAAAATTTTAGTTATATATGAGGAGCAACAGATACAAGGTGACCCAGTAGATAATTCAGGGGAAATTGATGGAATGCGTAGCAGGGAAAGGCGCTGTACTGGATGGCTACGAAATCTACGTCGCTGGTAAAAGTGCTGTAGCCTTCTGGGTGAAGACAACCTCCATTGACAACTATATAGACGACCTCAGTTAGAAGAGGCACCAACATCAGAATAAGACCTGTACAAAGATCAAAAAGTGACGGCACTATTCTTTGCTTTGCAGAATATTACTATGCCAACACGGTTAAACATTTTCTTTGACCACTATTTGGATAGATCTGAAATTTTGAAAACGTGTAATATTATGTGAATTTCGATCACACGTAATTAAATATTTATAATTGAACAACTGTTTGACAAACTAAATATGTTTAACAAACCGTGAAATAGGACGAGAAACGTGGAATGATATTAGATTATATTGAATTTCATTAGCAACGGTAATAAGAGCTTAAAAGCCATTTTCAAAAGATTCACCATGCTTTCAAATCAGCATCACAATTTACAGACTGGAAAGTATCGAAGGGCAAACTTTTGACTCGTAAACAAATGTGTAGAACGTAGACCATTACGTTAGAAGGAAGTCTCTATGTAAATCAATTTCTTATATTCTTTGTTGTGCCATTATAAAGTTACTAGCTTTTCCCCGCGGCTTCGCTCGCATGGTATTACGGGAAATGACTATAGCGGTTGAACTTAACAAACATCTTGCCTGCCACCTAAATTTCATAAAGCTATAGCTCAAAGAAAAAAAGAATTATCCAATTTTGTTCATTCGTTCGGAATTTATGCGCTTACAAACATTTCGGATGTTTATTTTTAATTAAATATTTGGAAGTTTGTTAATATAATAAAAAAATTACACTATTTATTATTCAGTCTTTATAATCGTTACGAATTATGTTTTTAATGTAGGAACTCTTATCTGACATTTATTCCTTGCTTGTCCAAAAAAAACAAAACATATTCTAATATTTGAATTTTCTGGAGCAGTAGCTGAACAGGGGGCTTAGTACTTACCAGCTTAGAGCCCACAAATATATCAACATCGTTTCCATGGAAACGATTTTTTCTGACGTTAGCAGAAACTCGCTTTTGTTAGCGACAGAAAACGTATAACAAATATAATTTATTAGTATTTTTAATTTCATAATGCCAGAGCTTGCCATCATATACAGACTATAGTCTTCGCACATAATTTAACTTTCTATTGGTGAATGAATTTTTAAAGTCTTTTTATTGGTTAATGCGTGAAAAGGTCATAAACGAACTCGAGCAGTTTCGCATTTATAATATTAGTATGGATTGTAATTCGTATTTTGATATCTAGAGTTCAAAATTATTAAACATATGTAAAATGCATTAGACGCGCATAAAAATTTGCAGGATGGTGCCGCGTCATAAATAAGCATATTCTCACGTATTCATAAAAAACTGTTTGTTTAAACAAAAATTACCTACGGTTTTACGTAGGTACGTTATTTTGGTCAAATGAAGCTCTTTGTTTTTACATACTTATGAATTAGCACCAAATTGGTGGGTATCAACAACAAGGTTTTTTTGTCAACAAATGAGAATTTAAACATTCGTAATCGAAATGTTTCTTGATCCTTTATATTACTTTTTGATATTATTTTTTTAAAACCGTCATATTATACAGTAAATATTTAGTGTTTAGTAACCATATCTGAATATATAAATACTTCCTAACACTCCCGTCCATTTTCTTCCCTTCCTACTCCATTCAGTCACACAACATACCTCGATTGGAGATGTCATAGTTCCACTGACTACGGACAGTTAAAAAACGATTGAAATATAGCTCTTATCCAAATTGGTTACATTTAACAAAAAATACCACAACAGAATAGCTTCACTAACCAATTGAGACGGAATAATATCTCCAGGCATTTACGATCCAGATTGACCCCTGTTGAGAAAGGGTTAAAACATAATTTGAATCATCACCGATCGACACAATCATGAAGATACCCATTATGCTCGAGTAGGCTGGTAAAACAATCTCTCGAGCAGCAAGTGTTGCAACCGCTGGATTTGAACCCGCGACCTTCTACTGACCAGACGAGTACTTTGGCTTTTAGCTTATGAAATTAAAGTACTCACCTGCGAACCTTCAAGAAATAATTAACCTGCCTAAACTCGTAAAGAACCCGTGTAAATAATACTATTTTGTAATAAGGTCATCTTACATTGTGTTACTATGTCCGTGCTAAAGTTAACATGTTATATTGTGAAAGAAGCCTGTAAAACAAACAGAAAATAAACATATTTGGTAATCTTTTGTGACTTCAAAGGCGTGAGTCAGTATTCAATAAACAAGCCCCACTGATTTAAAAAAAAAAACAATGATTAAATATCGCCCAGTAGATACATCTTTATCCCGGCATTATATCCCAGGGTGGCATTTGGCATCGTCCACAAATTTCCTCAGCTGATTCTGGTTCTAGTCATTCGTCTTCAGGCCTCGTACCTTTTCAGCCTGCACCAATCTTCTTCAACACAAGTCATTCCACTTCTTCTGTCTGTCTACCTTTGGGGTATTTTTACTGGAACGCCAATAATTTGTTATGTTTTTCGGTATCCTGATATCTGTCGTTATTTCAATTTGGTAAACCCATCTTAGTCTAAGTTTGTTTACAATAAAATACAAAATCTTTGGAAATAATTATGTTTTATTTAAGCGACATTTACTTACTGTATCTTATGTTATCTACAAATAAAATTGAAATAACATAAATCCTCACTGTGTCCAACATGCCTTTCATTGTATAACATTGAGCGATCAAGTCGTACATGATGCTCTTTTGAAGGTGGAATTAAGTTAGCCTGTCAGAAACTTTGTGTACTGTACAGAATCCTGAGTTTGAAACATTTGTCTTTGCAGAAATGTGCACAGAGTTTGACAGCCTTCTCTGATCTGGAGCTCTTAGATTAAAAAATTAATTAAAAATTACCTAATTAAAAATTACCTGAAAAAACCCGCGGCTCTTTGCATATTCTCATTCTGTTTCAAAGATTCCCTGAAACAAGACATGTGTAAATGTGTATTTTTGATTTTTTCTACATATAGAGGGCATTCTGTGAACAGTCATGAGATACCAAAAAAGGAGAACCCTCCATCTATACATGATCCACAAGAAGTGCCAATGTGTCCATTTCAACGACTCTTTCTTTTGCTCCACTCGTTTTGAGTTCACAGGGTCGATGATCAAACCTAGTCTCATTCCCTTCTCATCCTAAAAAGATTTTAGTTAGGTTGGTTTCGGTTATAAAACGAAAATATTTAAAGATGTTTCCAATTTATAAGAATCTTTTGTCTTGTCTTGGCATCTCACTTGTCTACCCATCACCGCAGAGACATAGCGTGAGATATTTCTAATTATGTTGATTATGTGCACTTTGCCCCGCTGTTGTTTAAAAGAGAAAAGTTTATTATCATCCTCTCCATAAAGAGCGCAGCAGACACAAGGTCATGATATAAACGTACAAAGATCTCACATCTACTGAATTAAAACTCTATGGGAATATAATTGGCAGTGTTCTCGTCAACACGTCAAAATTTTTGTCAATTTGTCAATCCCATGAACACTGAATAGGTCGAGCGGGAGTCAGTGGGTGTGCTGACCAAAAACACTTGTTGAATCAATTGGTCTATATTTGCGTAGTCACGGTCAAATTAAACTAATATTGATCTTGACATTTGGCATTTTGTGTAAATAGTCGTAGATCATTTCTTCATTCAAGCCGACAATCAAGAGATTTAGAAGATATTGATTGGTTTTATGAATCAAATTTAGTATCTTAGTTTTTTTAAATGCAAGTAGAGTTTTTTTTTATTTATTTTTTAATGCAAGGATTATACATTTGAATCTCTAGAATTAAAAACATTTATAGAATTTCATGAAATTCAAAAATTTAGAAATTTCGAGGGAAGATAAATTTGGGATGGGTTTTAACAATTTATTATTGTAACAATGTAAATCCAAGTCTCTGAAAACTGGTATTTAGTGTCCGACCGAAACAGGACTTTCTACCGAAACCGAAACCGAATCTTCGGTATCTGTCTCAGTTTCGGCCGAAACCGAAACCGAAGCTTTTTAAGACATGTTGAAAATCTATTGTTTACTGAAATTTGGCTTATTTAAATAAAACATGTTAACTATTCCTTGAAACAAAAATTTGTCATTACATTATAAAGAAAGACCTCATTAATTGAGTATTTTAATTTTAGTTGCGTTTACAATCACAACATTCTTATTACAAGTGTATAATCAATTGAGAAAACAATTAAAGTATGTGAAAATACATTTTTTTTATATATAACTGCTACAACAAAGAAAAATTATAAAATTAACAAACATATTAACTAATTCTTGGAACAAATATTTGTCAATGATCAACACCTACATTATAAAGGAACGACCTCATTAATTGAGTATTTTAGCCTTCCGGCGAACCCAGCTGATGATGGCGGGTGACACACTTCACCCGAAGTCAGCCGAACGTCGCGCGATAATTCACGAACGCAGAGTTTCGATGTGGCCGAAGGTTCGGCAGATTTTCTGCCGAAACCGAAACTAGATTTTTTTGCCAAAACTTGCCGAAACCGAAACCGAAACCGAACCTTTGGTCGGTCACTACTGGTATTTATGAATCGGTAAAATTGTTTGTTTTCTCTACAGTTGCATGGTCTTGCTTTCAACCCAAGATCATTTCAGTTTTTTAATCCAATATTTAAGTTAAGTACTCAGACCTACCCAGCTGTTCATATTACTTTTGTCCAAAAGTGTGTCAATGAAATGCTCACAAAACAAAGGAGGCTGCTGGTTGCAGGTGTTTTTTTCTGAATTTCATTTGATAGTAAAATGTTGATATAGGCGAGGCAAATTATATGGACCATAGAAAAATCGAGGAGTGTTCGTAAGGGGTCATTTGAAAAGTATTTTTAATCCCACAGGCCTATTTTGTCGGAAGGTCAAAACATTTCCGTTTTGCAATAAAATCCAAATAAATGGAATGTTTCTGGACGCATTCGTAAACTAAAAACTGTTTTTGAAAAGTGATGAAATATTGGACACTGTAACGCTGTCCGAAACGTTGGCTAAAGAAGGAGGTAGCGCAACACGGCATAACACCCCAAAAATAAATAACAAAAATACTTTTGGCCGTGAAAACCTAAAAACAAAAGTGATGAAATGTGCTTTCAAATTTTATAATTCGAAATAAAAATATAATTTTTGAAATATAAAATTTTTGAATGCAAATATAAAAAGTTTAAAAATGGCTCACCCTACGTTTTTTCTGAATAAAATTACTGGTAACGAAAAAAATAAAAATTGCACATGTACTTTATTAGACAAATGTAGGGATTATAAATGTTATCGTCAGCTCACTTTTTGTCGTTCCATGTTTTTTTTTTAATATATATATTTTTTAATATGAATACCGCACAAGAGTCCCAACTGCTTCCGTCTGGAGCCAGTGAAACTATGGCATCCCCAATTGGGGTATGTTGTGAGGCTGAAGGTAGTGGGGAGGGGAAGGAGATGAGGAGGAGGAAGGTGGGAAGTACCTGGCTATTCAGATCTGGTCACCAAACACGGCAAAAGCCATTTCAAGCAACTTTTCAATTCTGAACGGTGGTCTTACACCAGGGCGACACTGAGCGTATCTTCCAATCTGGAATGTGCCGCAAATATACTATGTGTTATTTTAAATGAATAAATTGTGAAATCACACAAATTAATTAAATAAAATTTATTTGCCACGCTGGGATTTGATCCCGCAACCTTCGGAATGCGAGTCAAGAGCCTTAACGCTGGACTTCGCCAGCCGTCTTCATGTAAAAATAATGAATAAAGAAAATACCAAATATTATTTTTTTGAAATTTCTGTCGGAAGCTTTGGATGTTGGAAGGTGAACAATTTAATTATCTTGCTGTTAATTTTCAGATTTGAATATAAAGCGTGGTGTTTTCCTTTTCTAACACCGTATAGATCATATTTCTAACCATGATAGTAAGGGAGACACAACGATTTCCATGAGATTTTCCGGTTACCGAACAAATTAGCCCTTGGGGTTGAATGGAATTGTAGAATGGCTCAAAGGTCAAAAGCCGTCACTTGGTAATCGATATGTCCTGTGATAGATGCCTGCTTCTGGAAAATATCTTTAAAATCATTCACTTGCAACTAGACTCATTCATAAAACTGAATCATTTCAGATTGATACATTAATACATATTATGCCAAAAATATATTATTAAAGCTTTTCAAAAATACTGAATACTCTACTAGACCGTGTACGCATAACACTTGATGGAATAAAAATGATATAAAAAATATTCCAAGTTACAAAATCACATTCGGACAAACAAACTACACATATTTGCAACAAAACTTCATAACATCCTTCCCCAAGACATAAAACTAATAAAAAATTCTAATGAATACAAATCAAGAATAAAAGCTGAAAGAGGTCAATGAAAAAACCCTAATGGAGACACTAAAAACGACACAGAAGACAAATAAAATATATTTAAATAATTTTAATCCGCCTCGGCACAGGACCCCCTAGTAAGGAGGACTAAGAAATACAATATTAAATTCATCATTATATTTTGTATGTACAATTATTTTATATGTCGCAAAAAAAAAATTATATTTTTTATTTTATTTATTTTTATTTTATTTTTTTATTTTATTTATCAAAAGTATACAATACAGAATATAGTATATTATATAAAGCATTGTACTCCCAGGAGTTAATAAACTCATTGCGGGAATGATACGCATTACATGAAACATATAGCTTTTTTTTTTTTTTTTACAGTTAATACCGCACAAGAGTCCCAACTGCTCCCGTCTGGAGCCAGTGAGACTATGGCATCCCCAATTGGGGTATGTTGTGAGGCTGAAGGTAGTGGGGAGGGGAAGGAGATAGGGAAGAGGAAGGTGGGGAAGTACCTGGCTATTCAGATCTGGTCACTAAACACGGCTAAAGCCATTTCAAGCAACGTTTCAATTCTGAATGGTGGTCTTACACCAGGGCGATACTAATAGTATCTTCCACTCTGGAACGTGCCGCAAATATACTATATATTATTTTAAATGAATAAATTGTGAAATAACACAAATTAATCAAATAAAACTTATTTGCGCACGCCGGGTTCGAACCCGCGACCTTCGGATTGTGAGTCGAGAGTCTTGCCTCGGGACCACGGAGGCCGTCAAGCTGTATGTATTAAATGGACATATGATGGGGACATACACAACATTATTATTTCAGATAGTCATTAATAAGATGAAGTTTGAGCATGTTAGTTTGGGTCTTTTTACATTGACTTGCACGTTTGATCTCGTTGGGTAGTTGATTATATTTTGTGTGAGCTATGTATTCTAGGGATCTTAGTCCATATTTTGTTGATTTGATTTTTGATATAAGAAGTTTGTTGTGATTTCTTGTGTTGTGTTGGTGTACGTCGCAATTGTAATAGAGTGTAGTGTTGGAATGTGCCGAGTGTTGAATTACTTGTAATATAGTTTTAGTTGTTTCAAAAGTGGGAATGGTATTAAAAGGTAGTATTTGGGTGTTTCTGTAGATATCTTTGACATGTGTGTCCCAAGGTAGACTGAAAATATTTCGCAGGGCTCTATTTTGAACGACTTGGACTTCTGAAATCATTTTTTTTGTAGCAAATCCCCAAATTCCGGCGAGATATATTAGATGTGAGTGAATCATAGCATGGTAAATCGATTTTAATAGAGAGGGAGGAAGTAACCCGCGAAGTCTATATAAAACACCAGTTATAGGAGTAATTTTGGATAGAACATGTTTAAATTGGTGATTCCATGTGAGTTGTGAATCAATGAAAAGGCCAAGATATTTTGTAACATCAGCCCTTTCAAGGCGGTAATTTAATTTAATTAAATGAAGACATTATGAGCGAAACTCAATCGAAAATCTGGAAACAGAAAAATCAGAAAAAGATATTTACACCTCTGGGACTCGAACCCAGGACCTCCCTACTTTCCGGGTTGGGCGCTCTTATCCACTGAGCTTGGATATCGGATTATACCTTACCTTATAAAAAGTTAAAATAAAAAATAATAATTTGTCTTGTCATTTGATAAACCCTGTAAAATGTATTACACTATAAAGACGGTCGCACACACTGACCTAGAGGTCGCACACATTGACCTAGAGGTCGCACACATTGACCTAGAGGTCGCACACAATTACCGAACCAATTTTGTATTACAATGTCAATTCGTCGAAGGGAAAGAACAATGAATTCCTTTGCTGTTTTAGGGACGCGTTTTATTAATTTAGTGCTCTATTCGGAAATGTCGATAGTCTAGTTCAGGGGTCGGAATTTGCGGCTCTTTGTATAGGCGTCTGCGGCTCTTCGGCTCTTTAGACATCAATTGCAATTTCACCTCTACTCAACCAGCCTTATGAGATGGAGCCGCCGAACAATTATTTTTTTGCATTCGGAACACAAAACTGGTTTTAATTTATAAGGAAACATTTAAACTGGCAGAAGTCTGGTATTTCAGTAAGAATGAAGATAACACAAAGCAAATCGTAATTATAGTTCCACCACATTTTTACCACAGTACGATTACAACCCCCCCCCCCCCCCCCCCCCAACCTTCCCCGTTATAATATGGCTCTCCGATATATATGTTATTCTATTTCTTTGACAAATTGGCTCTTCTCACTCGACAAACTGCTGAGAGTTAAACAGTCCGGTCCGGAGAGTTTAAAAGTCCGGTTCACTAGTATGACATTTTGAAATTTCCTACTAGTAACCCAGAACGCATCAATTTTTTGTTTATTTCACTACAAGTTTTTTGCTTTATAATTGATTTGGTGGTGTTCATGAGTAATCTGAGTATTGTACCAGATAGAAGGTACACTTCATATAACTGCATTCTAAACTCGAATTTCGACTTTTCGGAGATGTCTGAATAATCAACTGCAAATGATGTCTGACTAGTCAACGCATTACTGTATTAATTAATAAGATTCATTCGGTTATTTTCGTCTACGTCGATCAAGTAATAATAAAACCAAATAGATAGCAAAACCTGGTTTAACTAGAATATTAGTATCTCTATACGAGGTCTGATTTGGTTCTTCAATAAATCTTTTAATTTCATTGAAGAAAACAGCTAAATTTAATCACACACCCGCGTATCTTTAATTATAATGAGGTAATATCGTCTTAAGTATAATAGATCGTGAATAATTTGGACATAAAGCTAATTAAAAGCATCTTTGATTGGTCCCAGCCTAATCAACGCACAATTAAATAATGCTAATCTTGACATATACGGCGGCGGCCATCTTGAAAAGCGAAAGTCCTCATCGCGGAGTCAAGCCCGTTATACATTGGTTCAGTATGTTAATGCGACATATTAAAAGTGGCTTTATTAACTTTTATGTGCACGCATCCAGTCGTATATAATCTCCACAGGAGATTGATTAATTAATGGTAGATTAGAGAATAATATTCGACCTTAAGAACGATAATTGTTAATTTATTTAATCACTAGCCGGCATGCGTTGCAATGCCACTTAATAAAGAATTTTTTTCTCCCTGCGTGTCCTTTCCCATTTCGTTCCGTTTCACTCCCCTCTCCCGCGATCGCCTCCCATCCCCAGTGTTCAATATATTCAGTACCGGTACATTCAGATTTTCAAACAGTCGCGTGCCACCTATTGCAATTTTTTTTTACAAATTTAAATTTTTCAAATATTACAAATATTCATTTTTGTAAATATATTATAAGAACAATTATTCAAATTTGGTACCTAACGTATGTACTTATTTAAAATAAATATATTATTATTTTATTAGACTCAAATTATTCGATTTTGGCTAGTATTATACGTGAGTACTTCAATTAAATTCATTAATTTAAAGGGTTTAATCGAAAATTGAATTTTGATTGAACAATCGATGGTTTGCGAAATTTCATTGTCAAATTGTTTCATTTTTGACAGTTTCGTAAGAGTTTTTGTAATGTAATGATTAAAAAACTTTTCAGATGCATTGTCATGTGGTTGTAATAACCAAGATTTTTTGCGTTGGACACTCTTGTGCGTCTTTTTGTCTCTCTTGGCCTTATGGGATTTGGACTCACGTGTTTGCTTATTTGTGGCGTCGACGACGTCACTGCTGAGTATTTCTTCATAACATCATCACCGTCGTCTTCGTCATCATCGTCTTCATCGTCATCACCGAGGGCGTCTTCGATTTCGTTTTAATCATCATCGTCTTCATCGTCTTTCTCATCGACCTGGCTGAAGGCCGGCTGCACTAGTTGCTGAGTGACTGCCTCACCGACTTGAGCTGGGTCTAAGGCTGCCGCTGCGGTCTCAGCGACTTCTCCCTCGACGACCTCTCCTGTGGCCTCTCCGACGGCAGCCTCCACGGCGTTGGCGGAGTTGTCATCTTCAGCGAAAATTGGGGCTGAGGGGACTGTCTCTGCGGGGGCTACCACGGCCTGGAGGGCTCCGGTAGATGGCTCCGGTAGCTCCTGGATGGCTCAAAAAACCCCTATTGGGGTTTGTTGTGAGGCTGCTATAGTCCTACAGACTCCAGACAGTTGGGATTATTGTGAGGCATTCGCATAGAAAATAACAATAACTCAAATGATATTATGGGTAGGTACCTATGTAGGAATATGTAAAATCAGATTTCTTTGAAAAATATCAATAATTTAACGAAATCCTTCGAAACAGTTTAGATTGAAGTGAAGTTCACACATTAACGTAAAGCACACGTAATTTATAGGAATTTCTTTACCATACCCATCAAATACCACTTAAGTATTCGTGATCTTTTACGTATTTGCTTATATTTACGGACTGTGGAAAGGATATTAATTTAATAGAAAAAAATTTAATAGCGACATTAATAGGTAGTTCAACGAAAGCACTCTGCAGATCGAGCCATAAAGTTATAAAGCCATGAGTTAAGTTTGACAGGCAATCAAAAACTTGAACTTACTAAAATAAGCAACAATAATCGTATTATACTAGCAGTTAAAAACCAGCTCAGCAGGTTTTGGCTGCTAGGCCCTGCGGGCGACCATTTTATAAATCCGATAAGAACTGGTTCCAAAAATAGCCCGTACTTCGGATCCACTGTGATCCAGTGATAGCTAGTCAACGGGACAAAGTAACCAGGACAGGCAATGACGTAATATGTAATATATAGCCGCGTGATACAATTAAGTGTTACCGTCAATCTTACCATATCGGGAGAAATACTTAAATTTACAAAATCGTAGTACTTACACCTAGAGGGGCACGTTCTCATGCGACCTGCTAACGGAAGTGGCGCCATCCTTTGACGAATTCTCAAATTCAAAACCGAATTACAATGGTAGCTTTGTTTGAAATTTCACATACACGTTTATATGGCGCGGCGCGTACAGCGTGGCGTCAGACATGCACTCAAAGCCGGGCTCTTAAATTTCAACCACGCAGACGCTAACGTATTAATACTATCAGATTATATTATATTGAAGATCGAGTTATTTTAGGGAGTTGGTTTTTTTGGTGACCGAACGACTCGGAATGAAATCGACTCAACACCTCCTTTGAGAAGTTATTAAATGTGATAAAAAAAAATCGTTCGATAGGTTACATTAGGTTGGGTTATTTTTATTTTTTTTTCGTTCGTAGCTTTTGATGACTTTTCAAGTTGAGTTGATTCCATTCTGAGTAGCACGGAACCGTTTTTTTATGAGAATATCACACAAAGTTCCAACTGCTCCCATCTGGAGCCAGTACTACGGCATTCCCAATTGTGGCATGTTGTGAGGCTGAAGATTGTGAGGAGGGTAAGGTGATGGGAAAATGGAAGGTGGGAAAGTACCTGACTATTCAGATCTGGTCACAAAACACAGCTAAAGCCATTTTAAGCAATGTTTCAGTTCTGAACGGTGGTCTTACACGAGGGCCATACTGAGAGTCTCTTCCACTCTGGAACGTGGCGCAAATATACCGTGTATTAATTAATTATCGATGTTATTAATGAAATTTAATTTAACATATACACTTATATACTGATATTATTACTATTATTATATTTTTTAATTTAAAAACCAAAATAATTATTTTTAAAAATTTGTTTTACATGGTACATAGTGATAATTTCACATCTTAGGTTTATACTACTCTTCCATTGAAAGCATTTGCTTGTGTATGGAAGGGGAGTGAACATAAATGTTGTTATTAGTTAGTACTTAATTAATTAATTGTACATTAATATATGTGTGCTGTAGTATTTATTTTGATAATAGTACGTATTAAAAAAAAGAAAGAATGTTATGGAAAACAAAGGATATTTGTAGGATTAATTAAGTGGCAGTAGTTTTTTTCTTAAGAATATTTTATAAATGTTTCTTGACAGAGAGCAATATTTGAGTTTTATCATTAATGCTTCTGATTTCTTCCGGTAGACGATTGAAAAAAGTTCTTCCCTTGTAAGTTTACACTTTTGCACAACATCATTACTGATGTTGTGCAAAAGACGTACTTTGTTTTGGGCATAGAAAAACATGTTTAAGTCGCGTTCGGTTTTCAGTTAAAAATTGATGTTTATCTTTTTCTTTTATAATTTGAATTAATGAATTTTTAATATATAAATCTTATGTAGGTATTTGAAATTCTTCAAACAGTCGTTCTGTTGGGTAGTCCAAGGATTTTTTAAATATAATTTTAATAATTGTTCTTTGTACAATTTCTATTGGAAGAAGGTTACATTTATACGCGGATCCCCAACTAATAATAGCGTATTGTACATAATAAATTAACTTATATCGTATTAATTAACCACGTGATATATCTTGACTAATTTCTTGTGTTCCATTAAAACTTCGAAAAATTCCAGTAGCTGAAATCAAAAAGAAAAGGGTTAGGTTAAGTTGGTGTCATTAAAAAATACAATGTCTAGTTCTATAGCAGTGATGAGCAACCCGCGGGCCGCACGTTAAATTAACTTATTTATTAACCCATCAAAATGTTAAATTATCTTCTGCTTCTTTGCTTATATAATTGCTTTTTGCATGACAGCCTTTTCATCCATTGAAGCCACCATCAAACTGATATTACTAAAATCAAACAAAGTCACAGGAGGAGAAATCAAATAATATATCAACTTACATAATGGATGCAAAAAGTCAGAAATACTTTCAACAGTTCATCAGGAACATTCCGCATTTCACCTGAAGGAATCATTAGAGCATCAGAATCAATCAACAAGTCTCCACAATGGGTCCGGAGTCAGCATGATTGTCAATCATCGTCTTTTCTATTGGCCATTCAGATATAATAATATGCTGTATGAAGGCACTCATAATATTGTTTCCCATGCACTTTAAACTCGGATTAATATATTACTGTTAAGTACTGAGCTAAATGATCTTTGAATTAATGGTTTAATTTGTGTAAGGCAGTGTTTGGAGGTCGGTGTCAATTGCCATTAATGAGCCTACACACGAGTGACCAATTTTTTTATTTTGCAAGAATTTTTACGAAATCCATTTTTCAAAATAAGATTTAAGAAAAAATCGAAAATGCAGCTTTGCCACCCCATATTTTTTTTTCAATCAATTTTCAATTTATAAGTTTTATTCGGTTATCTCCGGCGTTGCCCGGAGAAATCGAATCTGGAAATTTTCGAAATCAGATCTGGTCAATCATTACTCTTATTTTGACGACGGTGTGCAAAAATTCATTAAATTATGTTTTAGACGTGTCAAATGTGCAAAAATTCATTAAATCATGTTTTAAGGAAAAGTGGATGCAGGTGGTTTTAGTCCCCGGCGTTGCCCGGGCTTTAATGCAGATAGCCATCAAAAGGTGTGCAAAATTTCTTCAATCTCGGAATAGAACTGTTTATAAATATAGATTTTTATACAAAAATTGTAAAATTTAAAAAAAATAGTAAAATTATGATCTTTTTTCAAATTTTTTAAAAATTAAAAAAAAAAATATTTTTAAATTTATTTTTATTTTTTTTATATATTCAATAATATTATTATTCAATTTATAAAAACAGTTTATTTACAAACAAGTTCTGTCAAAACTGTCAGTTTGATAATGCCTTCAGAAGGCGAAACAGCTGTCACGCGTAATAATAATTACCTAGCAGAACTTGTTTATAAATAAAATGTTTTTGTAAATTGAATAATAATATTATTGAATATTTAAAAGAAATTAAAATAATAAAATGGAGTTCTACAAATTAAACTTGAAAACAATAAATAAAAATTATGATCGTCTATAAAATTTGTAAGTATTTAAAAAAAATATTTTTTCAGCTATAGAATCCTACAATTAAAATATCCCTGATTTGCGCTAGTAAAATATAGAATCAGGATGATGAAGCTTTAAAACACTAAACTCTACCATCATCAAATTTGTACTTCTTAAAAACATTTTCATGTCTGCAATTTCTAAGTCTTATCAGCTTGTAAGGTTATGGAACCTTCAAATATCCATTTGACTGTCAAAGATTTTCAAAAAGACAAGCCACAAAGAATGTTTATTTAAACTCGCGCGAAATCGATTAGCAGTCACTAATTCCATCAAAAATTTAATAAACAATAAAAAAATTGGGCTAATTTTTTGTGGCCTAATAGTCCGGTGGTCCCGATGTGCATGGGCTTTTCAGGCCAAAGTCACCTTGTTTTTAATAGCTTCCAAATCGCCGCAATTAAAGCATTCGACGTGACATCGTTACGCCATTATTCGTAATGTTCTTACCACGTACTTAGGCACCATCCGATTCAAATGGCTAAGTTGAAATCCCACGCTCTAAAAACTTCCTTTGGTGACATAGAAGACTTATGGGGCTTGTCACAGTGCATTCATTTTAACTATCACAAGCACTACTTCTTCAAGCTTGACTTGCCGATTGCAAGTGCTCATGCAAAACAATTTATTATTTCTGCCCTGTTGGATGTTACTATTTGGATTTGTTATAAGATCAAGCAAATAGTCCAAATCCAAAGCCATGACTCAATTGTATTCCAAGGTCCAAACAAGGGTATGCTTCTGCAGAATGGGCCCTACGTCTTTTGGGGGCGGGTATGGGAACCATTTATTGCACAACCAACATCTCTGCACCTAGGTCACCCTGAGTGGTTTGCCACTTTTGGAGATTAGCAGGGGTGTCCGGTTTCATGGGGGTGTGGTTTGTCCAAGTCTTGTCACATGCTGTGCGGTGATCCGGATCGAGAGGGATTGGTTGAGGGTTGTATTTTGACCTCTCCAGTCAGGATCCCTCGACCCATGGCCTTGCACCGCAGTTGGAGGGATGGATTGGTACGTCCGTCACTTCTGGACACACTGACCCCCGAATTCCTAACCACCCCCCTTACCTATTTCCTTCCCAGAACTTCATCTCCTTGCTTTCTTCAAAAGACCCTCCACACAGTTATCCAAAATCGTCTCTTGAGTAGAGTTAATGCAAAAAAAAATTCGGACTCGATTTACTCTACTGTGCTCGGGTTTATGGGGTGAGGTTTGTTCAAGTCTTGGTTGCCGATGGCGTCTGCCCACCTGCTGCGTGGCGGGCTGGATCGAGACTGGTTGAGGGTGGTCTATTGACCTCTCCAGCCAGAATTCCTCGACCCATTGCCTTGGACTGCAATACCAGGGATGGATTCTGGACCCCCAGATTCCTACCCACCATTCTCAGGTATCTATCTATATATGAGAATACACGGCAAGTACCTACCAGCATTGCGGAATCAGCTCTCAAAAGAAAATTGTTTTGAGTTGATTCAAGTTAAGAAAGTGGCGAATACATCAAGAAAGTATATTGATTTTATTAGGTCGTATTTTATTAATTATTATTTTATTTTATTAATTATATTTATTTTATTAGTGATATTATGTTCGTTTCACTTTAAATTGTTTATTTAAAGTTTTTTTAAAGTACTAAGTAAGGGCTTTCACATATATTCCCATTTGTCAGGGGCAAGCACATATTTTATATTAATTATCTGGGATACTTAAGGAAGAATAATCCATCTTCATCATAATTAACTCAATGTATTCCATTTTCGCCCCATTCATTGTTAGTACAATATTGTCTAACCATCTTTCAACAATAGTTATACGTTATACCCCTGTTTGCTATCAAATAGACATCATTCCAGTTACTTGATTTGAAGATGAGAATCACATCACCAGCAAAACTTACAATTTTGGCAATAAATGTATACATTATAATATTGTCATTCAAATTATTACGTAGGTCATTCTGATGAGGCCTGGCATAAAGATAAATAAATACATCTTGTGTCCGAATCAATTCCACTTTTATTAGCCTTAACAAAGAAAAACGTGACTGAAGTAATTTGTTTTCATTCGGTCGCTCATCGCATATTATTACCTGTAATGATAATATTAAGTTACGTGGATATGTGTTACTGGGTATGTGTGTTAACGTTACGTGTGTCACGTGGCATCGTCTTACAGTCACGTGGCAACGAGAATAAGTCATCTGTGGGCAGTACATAATTCTAAAACAATACCACCACTAATTTTCAATTGTATCTTTCTGTCATGAGTATTACTTGCTTACGTAAATGGCGAATTGTTATGCAAGAAGAAAATATGCACAGGTGAACTGTTGTTTCTTTGATATTAATGGTTTTGTGGATAGGCGTGTGGGTTTGTAAGTCACATTAATATATTTTTCAAATATTATGAAACAGTATTAAAGTATCCATATTGGATATTCTTGCTACATTTGGTGTCAAGTTATTCACATTTGTACCTATGTAATATTATGTTAAACATATGCAGATAGGTAGCGTACATATATTAAGGATTCATATTAAATTAACCTGTTGACCAACTACTCTACTAGTTTGGAGCGTTGTTTTTTTATTATAAAAAATAAAAATAAGAAAAAATATTAAAATCTCGGAAAAATATGAAACTATAAATTTTGGTATATTACCAATTTTTTTTACTGTTAAATAATGTATATTTCAAAGCTCTGATTGTTAATGGTGGAAATCATTCTGCGAGCTGAATATACTTAGGTAAGTTGATTTAGAAATTTCGACGAACATTAAAATTGATTTTGTGTCCAAATTTGGTATTTTCAAAGCCCCATGCTTAAGTTTGGCGTTGAAAAAAAATTGTCCCATTTTACTATTTTTGAACAATGATTATTCTCTTTGCAGGTTGTCTGTATTATTTTTGTCCCATTTTTTGTTAGTTTAGGTTAGGTTTTAGTAGATATTTTGTTGGGCAATGTTGTCCGTAGGATAGTTTGTCGGGGGGGTATTTTGAAATGGAAGCAAAATTTACACACACCAAACTTATTTAATGAAAATTATCAACATGTTTCGAAATCAATGGTTTTCTTCGTCAGGATAAAATGAAAATTAACATAATAACAATAAATAAACATGTACAAACATTGTGAATAATGATTCATCTCTGGTCCAGCATCTCCGTGGCTCGTAGCGTTTGTGCCATTTATGGTCATGTCCGGTACACATCCACGTCGTGAGTATTTAATAAACATCGTAATAAAACTGTTGACAAAGTCAATCAGGAAAAGACGTTCTTCCGAAGAAGCTCACTGACATAATTAACAGTTTTGTAAAATGTATTTTTGAATGAATTCTCAGTACTACTCAGTTTACTCAACATAACTGACACCTTTTCATTTAGTTAGTTTTTGATTGTAAGGTGTAGAATAGTTATGTAAATCTTGCAAAACTTAGTTTGAATGTATTACATAACTATATTGATCTCCTATTCCCCTTGGAATGATCTGTTATGGTTCCATGCCAACTGAAGAAGGTTCCCATTTTTACCTGAAGGTGATCTTTTGAAGATAAAAGGACCGGAAATTTCTAGAATAGTCCAGAACAGCACCCGAAAGCATTCCACAACATTTCAGAACATCCCGGAACATTCTGGAATGTTGTAAAATGTTCGGAATAGTCTGGAAAATCTCAGATCATTGTAAAACATTCCAGAACACTCCCGAATGTTGTGGACTGTTATGGAACATTGTGGACCATTCGAAGCCTTTTTCGTAAGGGTGGGACTACCCATTGGTAGGGGTATATAAAGCAAGATCGTCGTGAGTTCGAAAGTCAGTTCAATCTCATGTGAACTCCCTGAGCGAAGCCGGGAACCCCTGCTAGTTTAAAATAAAAATAGTATGATTGTTTTGTTAGACTAATATTCTTTGTTGATCACCTAAAATAAAGCCATTAAACAACAATATCGGAGTCAAGTAATAAAGCAAATGATTCTTTAAACTAAAAATCTCTCTCACTCTCAAAGTTCAGACCGAATAATACTAAAAGATCATTTGGAAAATGAATACATTATTAAGAGACAATTACCACGGGAGAGAGTAATCTCATATTGTCGTAGGGAAATAAAACAATTTAAACGGGTAACAAACAGTGTGGGATTTGATATAGAAAATTGATTTACGCTGGTCTCATTGTTCGTCGCGGATAACTTTCATGTTATTGTGTTATTGTATTGTGGTGTTATTGTGTTATCGCTGGCTGCAATGGCCCCAGAGCGGTGGTGATTGTTTCACACGAGAAGAATTTATAAGAATACGTCGGAGAAGAAGTAAAATGTTATGAATAAGTGTGGCGGTTTCCCTTGCGACTTCACACAGTACCAGACTTGTGGCGAACTAAAACACCGTTCTTCGGCCTTTGGATTGAGATGATAATATCATTTTATGTGAATGCCAGTCTGCTGGAGAAGTTAAGACTATTGATTGAAAGATTAGGTTAAAAAAAACCTTAAAAGTTGTTAAGCCGCCGCTACCCGAATTTCTACCGATTTCTTACATATGTACCTTAAACATTTGAAGTTTTTAAGCTCTGAAAAAAATATATGTTATTTTTGAAGATAATATCTGTGTATTCCTCACGCCAAGTGGGGGACGCCATGCCAAAACGCAAATTATATGAAATTCCTTCGATACAAAAAAATCGCAAAGTATGCTCCGAAAATTATAAACACGTTCATTTCACTTATTTTATAAGTTATATGAAAAAATTCACAGTCTTTCTTTAAATGCTATTTTAGACATTCCCCACAAGATCTTTACAATTTTCGCTTCAATTTTATCTTTTTAAACATTAGCGCGCTCTGTCTTCTCTTTGAGCGTGGATACGACGCCTTAACCCCTCAGGCTAATTTGTTCGCTTTTCGGAACAATTCATATCGGCCTCATAGGAATCGTTAAGTCTTAATAATAATAATTATTATATTTGGATGATTTGTAGAGCGCTGTTTTTGTGAAAAATCACCTCAATGGCGCTGTACAGATTTCTACAATCTTTTCTAACTACAAACTAGACAATTGCCAACTAAATTTTAAAGGGTTTAAATTTTACACAAACGACGGTTTCACAATTAGATAATTTAGAAATTAGACAAAGTGTTAATAGTCAATTAAATAAACATTTTTAATAACCAAATATTTTTTTTAAATAGCCACCATCTTTTAAATTTATTTTCATATTAACACTTCTGACGGCCTCCGTGGTCCCGAGGCAAGACTCTCGACTCACAATCCGAAGGTCGCGGGTTCGAACCCGGCGTGCGCAAATAAATTTTATTTGATTAATTTGCGTTATTTCACAATTTATTCATTTAAAATAATATATAGTATATTTGCGGCACGTTCCAGAGTGGAAGATACTATCAGTATCGCCCTGGTGTAAGAACACCATTCAGAATTGAAACGTTGCTTGAAATGGCTTTCGCCGTGTTTAGTGACCAGATCTGAATAGCCAGGTACTTCCCCACCTTTCTCTTCCCTGTCTCCTTCCCCTCCCCACTACCTTCAGCCTCACAACATACCCCGATTGGGGATGCCATAGTCTCACTGGCTCCAGACGGGAGCAGTTGGGACTCTTGTGCGGTATTAACTATAAAAAAAAAAATAAAAAAAAACACTTATACTTAAGTTATTTATGTATTCGTATGTATTATTTATGTTATTATTTCGATTTCCTATTATTATTGTTCGTTTTAAAAGTTTTTATTATATAAATGCAAATTTTTACACATTCTAAAACAGTTTTTATATTTCATTTTGTCTAATTGTTTTTATCATATTTTTAAGTAAATAATCACATCTCCATTTAATATTTTTGTCTGTAGTTCTTATTTGTCTATACTTGTTTGTCGTTTGTTATTTTTAATATTAATCTTATCCTGATGAAGAACACCTGGTTTTCGAATCATGTTGATTGTATTGATTATGTTATGGTTTTTACAAAGTTATTTGTTTTCATTTAATTAAAAATGACACCACAAAGTATATTTGCAAAGTTTGAAGAAACAAACTACACAAATCATTATAACAATTTATGGCTAAAAATTGCATCCACCGGTTCATCGAGCACTGATACGAAACTATATGTAAAATGTTTTGACCAATGAACGCGACGCTGCTTAAAAATGTACTGTACAGGCAGAAAATATACAAGAATATGGAAGTGAAAAATATTATATAAACGGTGTTAGAAAGAGAAAACACAACGCTTTATATTCAAATATAAATGCGAACCACAAAATAAGTAAAATGTACACCTTTATGAAACCAAAGTTTTGGATCGCAATTTGAAAAAAGGTTATGAAACTTTGCGAATTTTTTGTTAGTTATTTTTACAAGGAACGACAAAAAATTAAGGTACCAACAACGTTTATAATAACAATTGTAAAATGTGTATGTTTTCTATTTTTTTAAATCAGTTGTTTTTGTTAGAAAAAAACGTAAGGCAAATCTTTTAAAACTTTTTTATGTTTGTACGCCAAATTTTTATACTAAAAAAAATATGTGTTTTTTCCATTTATAAAATTTGACAGCGTATTTTATTACCTTTCAGAAACAGTTTTTAGTTTTCGGATGTGTTTCTGTATTTTTATTAATATTTTCAAGAATCTGAAAGTTTCATGAAAACTTTGAAAGAGTTTTAAGAACGAAGTGTTGCATTTAAAAAATGCGCAGTTTTTTGTAAAAACCTGACAATTTTCCTAACTGCAAAACAGTTTTCCTAAAATTGTTTTTAAGGATAAGTTCAGAAATATTCAATTTATTTGGATTTTAGTGCAAAGCAGTAATATGTTGACCCTCTGACAAAATATGGCCAGGCCGAGAACAGTTTTCCTAACTAGATGCAGAATATTATTTTCCATTAAAAAATACACCACAAATTTGCATAAGATAAAATTATGAACTAAATACTCTTATTGAAAATATAAAATATAACCATCAAATGAAAAATCTAAAATTAATAAAGGTTTCCGACAGAAGATTTGTGGTATCTGATATTATTTTTCCCTTTAAAAGCATAGGCCTGACGGCCTCCGTGGTCCCGAGGCAAGACTCTCGACTCACAATCCGAAGGTCGCGGGCTTGAACCCGGCGTGCGCAAATAAATTTTATTTGATTAATTTGTGTTATTTCACAATTTATTCATTTAAAATAATATATAGTATATTTGCGGCACGTTCCAGAGTGGAAGATACTATCAGTATCGCCCTGGTGTAAGACCACCATTCAGAATTGAAACGTTGCTTGAAATGGCTTTAGCCGTGTTTAGTGACCAGATCTGAATAGCCAGGTACTTCCCCACCTTCCTCTTCCCTATCTCCTTCCCCTCCCCACTACCTTCAGCCTCACAACATACCCCAATTGGGGATGCCATAGTCTCACTGGCTCCAGACGGGAGCAGTTGGGACCCTTGTGCGGTATTAACTGTAAAAAAAAAAAAAAAGCATTCATTTCCTTATTGACAGTCCTGCATTATTGGAAATGATTTTATTTCATTTTCCTATCCTTTCATGTTACGACTCAGATCTGTTGTTAGCAGATTATATAAATTAAAATTTTATGTTCCAATTTGCACACTTCAAATAATTTATTTATCATTAGCTGAATCTATTATAAGATATGGAATTACAGCTTGGAGAATTTCCTGTAAAACAAATGTAAATCGTGTTCAATCAGTTCAAAATTCATTAGTTAAATTATTAGCTCATAAAAGTTTATATGAACAAAGGCATAATGTTCCGTACTTTTACCAAAATCTCAAAATTCTCTCAGTAAGAGCAATTTGGTGGTATAAAATTATATTTCAGCATATGAATAGCCCCATATACATAAATAAACTGGACCACACTTAAAATACTCGTTTTACGTTAAATGAAGGACTAATTGTACCTAAGCATTTAAACAAATATGGACAAAGAACGCTGGACTACATGATACCTAATTGCTTAAATATGTTACCTGCCGAAATTAAAAAATGTACAAATGGTAAAACAAATATTACGTTGAAAAATTGGCTTTCCGAAAGAAATAATTTGTATTAGACTAACACAAAAATTCTAACTGCATAATAAAGTAAAATAAGTTTATTTATATCTCCAAAGTAAAAGTACCCATCGACCAACTGCTAAAAAGTAGTTTATTGTGACTTTTCTTTTTTCTGTATAATTTTAATTTTTTTGCTGTCATATTGTGTTACTTTGTATTTATAATAAATAAATTTAAAAAAAAAAAAAAAAAATTATCACAAGAAATAAAAATTTCTCATACTGCATTTTTCGGTCATTTGCTATCATAACTCAAAGTTAGTAGTACCCTTTAACAATGCGATGGAGTGCTAATTACCTTGATTAATTAAAGAGAAATTTCTTCCTGACCTTTTGGGTTATTTTACCAATAATAATTAACCAATGAAGCCACCTAGTGAAACAGGTAGGTGCCTTTGGGTTAGGAGGTATGTTTTTGTAGTTGTAATTCAAATTTAATTACTTTCAAAATTGATTGCAGTGTTTTTGCCATCAACTCAATGTGAGAACTATGTTCATTAACCTATGAATTTAACAACAGTTCATAAATTACAATAAAATTCTATTAAATTGTCTATTCTTTTGATTTATATCAATGGATGTAGCTTTTGTGATGTTATTACTTCTTAGTCATGGAAATTGAGATAAAATTAACATTACAACTGGTACCTAGTTCCCCGCATAGAAAAAATTGTCTTTGTTGGAAAATATTGTTTTACTAGCTGACCCGGCAAACGTTGTTTTGCCTGAATTACTTTTTTAATTTTGATTGAATTACTAATATCGCTATTAAAAAATAGGGGTTGATGGTAGAAGGGTGAAAACTTAGGGCTGTATGTATTTTTTAATGCCTCACCATAAAAAAATAAAAAATTTGGTCAAAAAAATAAAAATTCGGGGTGGACCACCCTTAACTTTAAGTGTATGAAAAATAGATGTTGGCCGATTCTCAGACCTACCCGATAAGGACACAAAATTTCATCAAAATCGGTCCAGCCGTTTCGGAGGAGTAATATAACAAACACCGTGACACGAGAATTTTATATATTAGATATTGTTTTCAAAATACATTTTTTTGTATATAAAGAATATGGGTTGCATTTATAACTATATATTTTACAAAATATTATAAAAAAGGTCATAATTGGTCATGTGTATGCCTTATTAGAAAAGACGAGCTCTCGTGCCTGATAAGGGAGCAACGATTCTTACTGAGGTTGTATGTTATAATATGTTTGGTACGCAATATTTACTTTTTAATATAAGTTTTTTTGAAATGGTTACATTTTATTTATTTGATCTAATCGGTTGATCAAACAGCACAATAAGGAACTCCAGTCCAATTTTTTATTATTTTTTTAAATGA
The DNA here is from genome assembly GCA_936435175.1 of Glyphotaelius pellucidus. NCBI lineage: Eukaryota > Metazoa > Arthropoda > Insecta > Trichoptera > Limnephilidae > Glyphotaelius > Glyphotaelius pellucidus. The sequence continues at coordinate 13,181,602 of OW386556.1, forward strand.
ATAATGACCTTCTGACTTAAATAACTGCATATTTATTTTTATTTTTAAAGTTAGTTTTAATAGTTAAAATAAATGTCAAAGTTTAAATTTTTCAAGATCCCCGAAATCCACCGAATCTAGTGTGACGTCATCATGACCAACCAAAGTATGAATTTTGTAGGCAACTGGAATCAGCTGATCATCGACGGCCATTTTGAATTTCAGCATTGGAGCGTTTTATGGACGCGATGACGTCACGCCTCACAAATTCAATAATACCAACTTGACAGGGTGTTTTAATGAACTGTTTTAAAATGGAATATTTTTTTTAAACTCTACGTTAAATATTATTTAATACAACTTATATATTCAGAATCAGCGTTTATTGGTCTATATGAACATATTGTTTTTAAAGCCATGATATTTTTCACTGGAGTTTCTTATTCTGAGGGGAGGTTATTTTTATATGGCTTGGTATTTTTTGTATGACTTGGTATATAATGGTTTTGTTTTTGCGTTGTTTTAAAGTTAGGTATAATAAATTGATTTCCATTTCTCATTCGTTTGTAAAATTCTTGATATTGTATGTTATTTTTTTCTCTACACATTTTTATAATGGAAGCTTGCTTAAATGCTTAAATACATCATCGACATTGGTGCTGGAAACAATTAAAAAGTGATACTGTTGAGAAGGTAGAATTTTTTTAAAGTATTAATTTTATAGTGATCCTTTACGAAACTTTTACTGAGTTTGGATTGTTTTTGTAAGATCTTCCCCAACCCATAATTCCGTAGATAAGCATAGAGTGAACAAGGGTAAATTAAATATTTTTTAGAATTTTCACAAAACTTGAATATTTACTTCGAAATTTGATGAATTGTTCAAATTCAGTGAAACAATCCTTCTAAGCTCGTTTCCTATCGCGTATAACATTTTATCTTTTTCCCCCAAGGCGTCATATCATACGCAATAATATAAGCAAACAATGCAACACATGATTCGTCTTAATTATTTCGTTTCTCAACCGTATTATACAACAGATCAAAACGTAATTAAAGCTTCAATTATATTTTTGCATAGAAATAACCATCTTGAAATTAGATTCTAATGAGATTTCTGTATTTGATTTGATGCAAGGATAACAAAAAAACGAAACTAATTTTAATTGAGCCAATAAAAGGAATAATCTGCTATTATATAATTGTTTTTTTAATTGGATACATCAACATTGCGAAAAACAAATTAAATTGATCGTCACGGTTATTATTTCAAAACAACCCAATTCGGCATCTAATTTCGATTTCATCTCAAATCGTTAGTATGGATGTTTTATTTAATTTTGATTTGCGCATCTTCGGCGTAAATACGTAAAAATAAGCACCTATTTAATGGGGTACCTTTATTTAATTATGTTGTACCAATTGTACAACTCCGACTTAATTGAAATGCTGGGAAAAACATATAAAAAATTATATTGGATCCTTATAAAATTAATCTCACGGATCTGACTGATCTGTTTTATTTTCGTTTTTTGTCCTAAAATGTCTCGAAGGACTTTGCAGGTAGTTGCAAAGTAAGTTATCGGTGTCTAAAATAAGTATGTTTGTGTAAATAAGTGTATTTGTGTGCATGAGCAAAGATAGGCTGTGTGTAATTTTTCAAGTTCGGAATGAATTTTTATTGGACATTGAATATATGAAAATCGCCATTTTTTTAACCATCTTTCGCTCTCTTTTTACAAACACCACGTAGGAGGCCCTGAGGAAAATAATACCTCTCAGGGCCTACGTCATCTTTGGGGATGCTGTGTGGAGGGTCTTTTTAGAAAAGCAAGGAGAAGAAGTTCTGTAAAGTAAAAAAGTATGAAGAGCGGGTAGAGAGAGTCCTACTGGAGATGAAAATGTCTCCCTCAATCGGTCTCTCCCGATACGACCATTCACAAACCTCACCCCATGAATCCAGGCACTCCTGCTAAGTCATCAAACGTAGCGAACCACTTGGGGTGACCTGTGACAGAGGTTCCATTGCTTATAATGAAAATGTCATTGCTGGCTGAAAATAGTTGCGTTGTCCAAAAAAAACTACTAAGAATCGAGAGGTATTTTGTAACCTTCCAACATTAGTTAAATCAATTACTACATTGCTTTAGCCAAGTTTTTTTAATCAGATTTGAATAGCCATGTACATGCCAGCCTCTTTTTGCCACATTTCCCTCCCCTTCCCTCTCCCTTCAGCATCACAACATACCCCATTGTGAATGTCTTAATTTGCACATATTCTCTTCATAGATTCTCTTAAAAAATAATGACAAACTCTTCAAAGACAGATGAAAACCACTTTTACCGGCACTGCTGCAAATAGCCAAGGCAGACAGTCAGGCGCTGCGGCATGCAGAACGGATGTAGAACGCACATAGAAGAAGAGAGATAAGACACATATCACATACAGAATCCGCTGTTCACACATGACGATGAATTACTATATGCGATACCAGACACAACAAATCGACAGAAATAAGAAGAATAATCGGCACTCCGGCGAGCGGATATTAACCCAGATTCCGGCGAAAGGAAAGGCGATTGAGATGACCAAGTGAACACTGTTCCTCTACTACACAGCCTCTCGCCTCTTGTGTCAGTGATTGATAGCTTATCAAAATGCGAGCGTGAGAATTGCAGATGTTAACCGTGTCCAATGCGATTTTATACTAAATTATTATCTCATCACAATTTCACTTTAATTCTTAATAAATCACGGTGTGAAATATGTGGTGTGTTTTAATTTCTGTGATAAAATGCAGATTATTAAACACAATAATTTCGAATGTTGATGCGTGGGTACTTGATTTGAAATTGTTTTTCTGCGTAGTGAGCAAAATTATTAGTAGGTACGTAGGGGGATGGCGCATCCGGCACAACAAAGAACTGTATGATATATATCAGACCCCTAACATCTCAGTCCATAATATGAGACTCCTCAGGTTGAGATGGACTGGGCATGTACAGAGAATGCCGGACACACGCGTCCCAAAAAGAATTATGACTGGTCACCCAGGTGGAAGGAGAAAAGTGGAAAGACCCGAACTGAGGTGGGAAGACGAGGCAAGAGGGAATGTCTCCTGGTAACAAACTGGAAGTCAGACGCTGAGGACAGGAGGAGTTGGAGGCGAATGTTACGAGAGGCCAAGGCTCGATATGGGCTGTAGCGCAATTGGAATTCACTTTCCGAAACGTCAACGCCAATCAACTTTGTAAAAATGTTGATAAATTGGCGATGTTGAATTGAAATACTAACCTAAATACGCATTGGCAGTCCACATTTACTTTTTGACATTAAACGCGAGTTTATGAGGTCTTTAGTCATATTTCAATAACGGAATAAATTGATCGCATATGAATTATTTAAGTCTATGGATCGCGTATACGATTTCTTTCAAATCTAAGAGCTTCTTTAGTTCGCCAGAATTTGACGAAGGGCCTCCTGTATTGTTAAAAAATTAAAATTAAAAACTGTACATATGGTAATATGCATGTATGCCAGCTTTCTTCAAATGTCTATTACTTGTATTTCACATTCATTAGGAAGGTATTCACAATGTTTCGAGGTCATGTATCACATTATCTATAGGGTCATTATCTTAATTGATTCCCGAACACGATCAAAAGTTTTTACGATATCGATAGATCTTAAGCATCTATCAGCTAATTTCTAAGGTCGTCTATCAGATTTTTTTATCAATGATATTTATGTTATGTTCAGATCAGGATTAAAGCAAATCTAAAGCTAATGGGTTCAATATGACAGATTTAATAATGTATGAGCGAACCACTACTACGGACTATTATTTTCATTATAAGATTAGTGAGGAGAGACGATTAGAGATAGACTAGCGGTGGGCGAAATCGAGTATCTAATTTCGAAACATTGCACTAATCGAATAAAGTTTCGAAGCAATCCTTAGGTCATGATATTCGAGCGAATCATTCGATTTTAAACCATGCTAATGATTCAGTTTTGGAATTTACGAGTATAAATGAAAAAAGATTTTTTTTTAAAGAACTGAGTAAAATAATGCTTATTTTTGTTTTGTTTCAGGTAAGTGAGTCACATTGTTTTCAACCAAATCTATCCTTGAAAAAACGGAAATCATCATGCTAAGGTAAATGATTTAATTGTGTTTTTTAGTATCAAAAAATGATTCATTTGAAATTCTTAAAACTATTCAATTGTGTGTTTGCTTAAATTAATTAAAAAATATAAATTTATGTAAAGTACCAAAGAAACTAAAAAAAACCATTATTTCAAAGACACTTAAGTGGAACGTTCGCGCGGCACGTTTCATACAAATCTTAATTTTGGGTTTGAGATCAAAACATCCAAACAAACTGAAAAATTATTTTTGTAATCAAAATGTGTATTAAATACCTAGTACGGATATGAGTTACATTATTTATTTTTGCTTTAAATTATAAGATACATGCTATAAAAGATTTTAGTGTTTTATGATTTCAGAGGTAAATTGGGCAATTATTTGTGAGTAAATGAAAACATAAAAAAATGATTTTACTAGATTTATTTTAAAAATATGATGAAAATAAAACAAAACATAGTTGAAAATGCATTTTTGGGTAGTAATTTTAATATACAAACGACAAATATTTGCTCGAGCCGTAAATGGATAATTTGTATTTTAAATTTGCACCAATCAAAATGATTTATTTTACAATTTTTTTTTTTTATATTTCATCATATTTTTATAATAAATAAAGTAAAATTATTTTTAAAATGTTTTCTCACAAATAATTGACCAAATTGACTCTAAAATCATGAAACATTAAAATCTTTAATGGCCTCTATCTTTTAATTTAAATCAAAAATAAATAAAGTAGCTCACAGCCGTACTAGATATTTAATATGCCTTTTGATAACAAAAATACTTTTTCAGTTTGGTTGAGTATTTTGATCTTAAATCGAATGTTAAGATTTGTATAAAACCGGCCGCGCAAAACGTTCCTCTTAAAATTCTACAAAATAATGTTTTCTGTTTGTGCCATTGTGCTATTTTGTGCCTTTCATTTTTCATACTTGGCGATTAGCAGCTCAAACTATCTAAGGGGGTATTTCACCATTCTCATCATACATGATAACCTTATCATTACGATAACGTACATTTTCGATTAATTAAAAACGATCTATTTATTCAAAAAGTCAGAGTTTGCTATTCGGTACTTGAACCCTACGAATAGTGGCTACGTATAGGATAAGTTAGCCGAGTTTTTTCATACATGATATCATCATACATGATAACCTATGATAACCTTATCATTACGATAACGTACATTTTCGATTAATTAAAAACGATCTATTTATTCAAAAAGTCAGAGTTTGCTATTCGGTACTTGAACCCTACGAATAGTGGCTACGTATAGGATAAGTTAGCCGAGTTTTTTCATACATGATATCATCATACATGATAACCTATGATAACCTTATCATTACGATAACGTACATTTTCGATTAATTAAAAACGATCTATTTATTCAAAAAGTCAGAGTTTGCTATTCGGTACTTGAACCCTACGAATAGTGGCTACGTATAGGATAAGTTAGCCGAGTTTTTTTACCTGTTGCTAGTATTTATTGGTTTATTTATTAATATTCGTTATCGTATGACTTAGCTATTAGGAGGATGGTGAAATATCCTCTCAGTCTAGTTAAAATTATCCAATTATTATTATTAAAAAAAGTGCATTTCACACGCGGTAGAAGTGAAACCTTCAGAAAGAATAATACAAGAGTGGGGGAGGCTACGAAGCACCGCACAAAGAGGAGACCGATTATTCTCTCTCATTCTTTCGCAGGCTAAATCCCATAGGTGTATGTGTCTCTTTTAAGTGTCGCTCTTTCGTTTCATCGAATTTCAAATGACAATGGTGCTAAAGAAGTTTTGACTTCAATAAGTCATATTTTACGAATACAGGCAATTCTACTAAAGTTTTGTCAAAATTTCAATATTTGTATGGCATCCCAGCAGTGATATTTTTTAATTACATTTAATTGGAAACAGAAAAATCAGAAAAAGATATTTACAGCTCTGGGACTCGAATCCAGGACCTCCCTAGTTTCCGGGTCGGGTGCTCTTATCCACTGAGCTAAGGTGTCGATATCCAATTCGGTCACCTTTAACTGTACCATACTTCGACTAAGAACCACCCACATTATCTTCATTTTTCTTAACGCATATTTTTATTGGCTGCCATCTTTATGAATGATTGCAAGATTAAACTCGAACAAAATGCAATCTAGATGGTGTCTGGATAAATTTTTATCCATTTTATTTAATGTGCGACATGGCAGCCAATAAAAATATGCGTTAAGAAAAATGAAGATAATATGGGTGGTTCTTAGTCAAAGTATGGTACAGTTAAAGGTGACACCTTAGCTCAGTGGATAAGAGCACCTGACCCGGAAAGTAGGGAGGTCCTGGTTTCGAGTCCCAGAGCTGTAAATATCTTTTTCTGATTTTTCTGTTTCCAGATTTTCGATTGAGTTTCGCTCATAATGTCTTCATTTAATTAAACATTACAGTTTGAGGTTTTACTCATAAAAAGTTAAAATAAAAAATAATAATAGTGATATTTTTATTCCGCATTATTAAGCATTGCTTATAAAACACGTTGTAACTAAGAATTTTATTAATTTTGAATTAAAATGTTCCCACAAGGAAAGTGTTTGAAGAAGTGATATTTTTTTACCATTAACCCGTCTAATCACAGGAGACCCAAGTTGTCCCAAAACATCATATGCCGTTATAATAACAGGAGACCCAGATTGTCCTAGAGCGACCGTGCATTATTAAAAGTTAGATATCTCTCTTCCTGTCATATAAAAATTTGTGATTTCTTTTACGTTAGAGAGCGAAAGAAATGATGCTTCTTATTGTTTTAGAAATATACAAGCTGTATTGATTAGATATTTTACAAACCCGATCATAAGTGACGATTTTATTTTGCGCCAATTTGTGACGTAACAAACACTAAATTTAAAAATAAAATTGTATGAAAATTGTAAAAAGTGAGGTGACAGTTTCATTACAAATTTTCCTATGAAAATGAATCTGTATTTAAAATTTTAAGTTTATTTAATTTAACGTATTTTTTTTAGGAATCCCCAGGTACGTATTTTAAGCCAATTTACATTTTCAATATAAAAATTTTAATGTTTAAAAACAAAAAAATTGATTTCTAATAAACACATCAGAAAGATTATTTTATTTTAATTTTAGAACAATTTTTGTTTTTGCAAAAAAATTACAAAATAACTAATAAAAAAGAACATTTAAAATGCATGGCAAGAATCGGGAATTTCGCACGCAAATCTTGACAGGCAAAAGTTCAAATATATTATTTTCTCATTATTCGAAGGGTTAAGTCGTTCGATTCATGACACAACGAATTCGAATTCAATTCGAATGATTTCGAAATGAACGTCGTAGATGTCCATCTCTATTGCAGGTACACCCATTCCACATATTAATGATATATCGTCATCGAAACGGATAGTCTCAACTCCGTAAGTGTGCGAATTTTTCGGGTCATCAGTCTAAGAGCCAAGAGTTAAGAGTCTGTTATTGATCGGTGATCAGCGACCCGCCATACTGGTCCGGCCGCAACTAGTTTGGGCCCGAGGCTGGCCCGGGAGAAAGCAGAACTGTGCGCGAATGAATCTGTTCACATGTCGAGACGGTGCAAGAGATTTTTGCTTCGAAATAAAACGACAACGTATTGCTCATCAATTATTGGCGATTTAGTTATTTAATAACTGGCTGCGACTAAACAAACTTAGCCTAAACATAAAAAAAAACACATTACATACTGTTTGCAAATAAAAAAAATGTAAGTCTTAATATAAGTCTTGATAATAACCGCCTTGAAAGGGCTGATGTTACAAAATATCTTGGCCTTTTCATTGATTCACAACTCACATGGAATCACCAATTTAAACATGTTCTATCCAAAATTACTCCTATAACTGGTGTTTTATATAGACTTCGCGGGTTACTTCCTCCCTCTCTATTAAAATCGATTTACCATGCTATGATTCACTCACATCTAATATATCTCGCCGGAATCTGGGGATTTGCTACAAAAAAAATGATTTCAGAAGTCCAAGTCGTCCAAAATAGAGCCCTGCGAAATATTTTCAGTCTACCTTGGGATACACATGTCAAAGACATCTACAGAAACACCCAAATACTTCCTTTTAATACCATTCCCACTTTTGAAATAACTAAAACTATATTACAAGTAATTCAACACTCGGCACATTCCAACACTACACTCTATTACAATTGCGACGTACACCAACACAACACAAGAAATCACAACAAACTTCATATACCAAAAATCAAATCAACAAAATATGGACTAAGATCCCTAGAATACATAGCTCACACAAAATATAATCAACTACCCAACGAGATCAAACGTGCAAGTCAATGTAAAAAGACCCAAACTAACATGCTCAAACTTCATCTTATTAATGACTATCTGAAATAATAATGTTGTGTATGTCCCCATCATATGTCCATTTAATACATACAGCAAGTTTCATGTAATGCGTATCATTCCCGCAATGAGTTTATTAACTCCTGGGAGTACAATGCAAAATAAAAAAAATAAAAAAAATAAAAAAAAGAATTTATTCGGATAGAGTGATATTCAGTTTCGGAAAAAGTGCAAAGTGTCAGGATTTTTTATAAATTATTCTCCCTTTGTTATCTTTTGACATCCTGCACGCAACTGTTGTTCAATGAGAGGAAGGCGTAAACATATATGTCATTGAAAGTAAAATTTAATAAAGTTTACTCGGTTTTAGACAATAAACAAAATATAGCCAAGTAACAAGTCAGGCACTCTCAGATCGTAAATATTATGATCTGAGAAGGTAAAGGGTCTTCCAGTAGGGACTTCCGAACTTTGACAAATGATAGCGGCCATATTGTTGAAGCGATATCGAAATCTCACGAGGAGGCGTGAACTCGCCACCGAGATCGTGCGATTTGACCCCGTTAGACTTTTTCTTGGGGGGTTTTCTTAAGTTGCAGGTCTATGTGAATAAGCCACAAACCACGGCGGCCCTCAAAGCCAACATAAACCAACTCGGTCAAATTCATCCTGATTTATGCGCCAGAGTCATGGAAAATTTGATATTTCGGATGCGCGCCACCCAGAGAAGCTTTTATAAGAAGATATTATATTCCATACATAATGGCATCAATAGGCCTTTCAAACGAATAAAAAAATTCGATGATATCTCACACACACATTTTTTTATTTAAATTTAAAGATAGGATGCGCTTAATGAAAGACCCTTTACTAGTTAACCGTGTTATCAGTTTTCGATATCATGAGGTTTCAATAAATTCATTTTGATTTATGATGATGTGCAGAATATGTAAAACAACTGAAGATATCTCAGAATTGCATCATAAAGATCACACTAACTGTCCCCAAAGGATGTCAACAACAGAAATTTTTAAACAGTTGATGTTCCAAGTACACAAAAAATCTATGTCAAAAAAATTCTGGTTCAAAAAAGCCACAGAGGCAAACACCTCATACACTCATAAAACCCGATACAAACAAACAGACGAGCATCTCTACCTTTGGACAAAGAAGCTCTGAATTTTTAACAGTAAAGTTATATAACAAACTATCTAATATTAAGTACATTAAAACAAAAAATAATTACAAAAGACATTAAATCTTGGTTTAAGGAACTATCGGAAAAAGAAAAACATGGTCATGGAAGCTTTTGACAAACCTTACGCAAACCATGAAGTTGTAGGTACCATAGAAGTCGCTGAATACTTATCTTACGCCGAGAATTTAAATTTCGTCGAACGATGATCTTGCGATCATACCCTTGCAACTGTACAGGGCGGTTCCGTTGAGAAAGATTAATTATTCTCCATACCAGCATTTTAACATAATAACTCAATATCGATTTTATTTCATTTAACATTTGCTATGATAAATACCTACATTCAAAAATGTTCATGATGATAAAACTATTAAAATGATGTACTTTTTTAAATATATTGGTTTGTAAGACCGTAAATAAATAGACAAACTGAAGTATTTTTGACACAAAACAAGGGCGCAGATCTTTTTTTATGATTTTATTTGAACTTAAATTAAAATTCTGAAAAGTAGCTTTGCCAAATAATTTATTGATTTATTTTACTGCATGATTATATGATTTGCAATGTATGTTGTATAATACAAAATTTCGTTTGAAAATTTAACAAATCAGCCAACTACGGTAAAACCTTATTGTACTAAAAATAAATATATTTTCTCAAAATTAAAAAAAAGCTTTACTAGATAAAAGAACAGTATTTCGAAATCAATTTATATTTTTTTTGTGGAAAAGAGTCATTGCGTATAAAATTTGATTTAAAAATGACATGTTTCCGGTTTTGTCTGGTTATTCCCCCTTAAAAAACATTGGATTCTTTAAAGGTCCTTATTTTATAATTTAAAACACAAATAAATAAAGAAGCGTATATTTGTAAATATTTGCTGCACATTTTGATTGAAAAAATTCCAGTTTGGTTAGGTATTTTGATCTCAAATCCAAATTTAAGTTTTTGTTGATTTTAATTTAATTTAGTTGATTTTTTTCACGCAAAATTTTAATATATTACGGTTGCAGTTTCTTGTTCAACAAAAGGGTAAATATTTCAAGTCAGCTCTTCTACAGAGACAGTCTCAACCAGTCTTTAGCTCGTATGTGTGTACGCAGGTCTAAATGAAATCGTTGGCTCCACCGGTAATAGGGCCGGATAAATAAAAGGAATTTGCCAGAGCCGAAAAGAAAGTATTTCTGGATCGTGTCAGACCGCCTTTTCATTTAATGCGTTGGAGAAGTGGTTTTCTTTTGAATTTTTCTTGGTGACTTCAACTTAAAATAACTACTCGTTACATCGCCATACTTACATTCACTAATAATTAATTACGCATCTGACACAACTTTTACAAATTTTTGATCATTTTAAATTATTAATTAATTGTCAACAAATCAGTTTTATTTTGAAAATGATTATTATAATTTTCTTTTATAATATATTATTACAGGTACCTACTTTATCGCGCATCTGAATTCTTCACAAAACCAGTTCTAATATTGAAAATGATACTTAAATTCAAAGTGAGTTCATTGAAACAGAGTTACGCAACACACACGCACCCGGCTTCGCCAGAGTCAAAACTCTTTTTTTTTCATTAATGAACAATTTGAAAATAATTGCATGAAATTACGTCGAGTCTTTGGACGGGTTGTTTCACAGAATTTGAGCAATTCATGAATTGTCGAAGTTAATTTTCGAGTTATGTTATTATTTCAGTCATGTGAAACAACGGGTCAATGATTGATGAAAATTAAGTTTGAAAATTAATAAATTGTTCAAATTCTGTAAAGCAACTGGCCCTTATATTGATGGTGAAAAAAACATATGTCGAAGCTCTCTTGTATCAATTTTTTTTCCTCACAGAACAACAACAAAATTAAAGTACAACTTTTTTTACGTTAGCTCCACACGGGAGGCCCTGAGGAAAATAATTCCCCTCAGATCCTATGTCATCTTTGGGGATGCTGTGTGGAGGGTATTTTTAGGAAAGAAAGGTGAGGAGGTTCTAGGAAAGATGAGGGTATTAGGGGAGGGTTAGTGTGTCCAGGAGTGACGGACGTATGAATCCATCCCTCTCACTGCGGTCTAAGACGATGTCCCGAGAAACGACAGCTGGACAAGTCAAAGCGACTTCCTCAACCATTCTCTCCCGATCCGACCTGCCAGGCAGCTGGGGGGCAGACGTATTCGCCGCCAAGACCCGGACAAACCTCACCCCATGAACCCGGACACCCCTGCTAAGTCATCAAAAGCGAATCACTTGGGGTGACCTACGGGAGAGGTGTTGCAATCCAATAAATGATCCCCGGTGCGGAGGTACCCTTACCCCCTACCGCCTCCCAAGTTGAAAACTGTTACACGTTAGGTGTATTTTTTTAACATTCAAATTAATATTTCAGAGCTCCATAGCTCCTGATTGAAATTAGGATGCGAGAACATTGACAAAAATTTGGTGATAATGAATCTATGGTACAATGCGCCATTCTGTCAGTTGCATATTTATATCTGGCAGGCGAGATAGCTGTCACGCGTAGGTATTATAGTTTATGCTCCTACACTGTACGAAGCACAACTAAAACATCAAAGTCTGTTTAAAAAATAATTTTTATCATTTCTTTACGACGTTTAATTTTTTATTGCTGGTTGGTGTATTGACTCGTGTTTTACGGGCAGACTGAAATATTTTCGTATTTAAACAAATTCACGATATCTAAATTTAATTAGTATAAGAAAAGATAATTTTGGCATTGTTCCATCCTCCCGTATGGTCTAGTGGCTAGGATAGCTGGCTTTCACCCAGCAGGCTCGGGTTCGATTCCCGGTACGGGAAATATTATTAATACATATATTTTTAAATTTTATTGTTTTTAAATTTTCTATTTTACTGCTGACGTAAGCAGAGGCAGCTGTCACATTCCGATGCACGAGACCTTTCTTGTTTAGCGACCTATTATAATAAAAATATATTAGAATGTATCCATTAAAAATATCCAGCTGGCTTTTTGCTTATGATGCCAGTGTACAGGGTGTTCAGAAACTAGTGGTCTAAGCGGGAAACTAGGAAATATATAATCTTTTTTAGTTTGAGTTTTCTTTTTCGAGTAAATCTAGTCGGAATTTTTTTATGCAATAGCTCCACACAAAATTCAATTCTTCTCAGGGCCTATGTCATCTTTGTAGTGCTATGTGGAGGGTCTTTTGTAGAAAGGAAGTTCTGGGAAGGAAATAGGTAAGAGGGGTAGTTAGGAATCTGAGAGTCAGTGTCTCTAGGAGTGACCGACGTATAAATCCATCCCTCCAACTGCGGTGCAAGGCGATTTTTTTAGAGAGGCCTGATGGAGAGGTCAAGACCCTCAAACAATCTCTTCCGATCCGGTTTGCCACGCAGCTGGTGGGCAGATGCACCCACCTCCAAGACCGGGACAAACGTCACCCCATGAACCCTGTCAAGTCACCAAACGTAGCGAACCACTTGGGATGACCTATGGCAGAGGCCAAATTATATATATATATAAGTTCGTATTTTGTAGGTAAAATTTTAATAAAATCGGTTACCTACTATGGATTTACTTACAGCTGTTTATTATATTTTAAAATGCATCGAAGCGGAGAACTGGCTCCAACACTAAAGTTTCAGAAAAAAAAGTTTCGAAGAAACGAGTGTGCTTTAGACCACACGACTGAAGTAAAACTTCTTTATGCTTCGTTCGCCTCGCCCGATCACACATTTCGTAACGCTCTCGTCACGCATTCACCAGCTTACTCCCCAAGTCAAGCGTGCGTAAAGAAGTTTTACTTCAATAAATGAACAAAAATGAAAAAAAAAACTAGTGTGCTTTAGACCACACGACTGTAGTAAAACTTCTTTAGCTCCATCTATACGTATGTCGATATATATTTTTATATGTATAATATATACATATATTAATTTTCTACAAATATTTAAATTTATTATTGGTTTTCAAATTCATTATGCGTTCGCCTCGCCCGATCACACTTTTCGTAACGCTCTCGTCACGCATTCACCAGCTTACTCCCCAAGTCAAGCGTTCGTTAAGAAGTTTTACTTCAAAAAAAATTTTTTTGTGGTACAAATGGAAAACTTGGGAATGTATATGTACTCGTTACGAATTTCCCCATTTTCTCTCTTTTACCACTAGTTTACGGAAACCATTTACATTCAGAAGATTCTTCCGGAAATGACGATATTGCGGGTTTAAAGGTCCTCCATTACCGGTCCAGACAAGTTGCACAAGTGCACTTGATCAAGTGACGGCCACTTGCTTCGAGTGGTAAGTTTGCGGTTCGCGGAGAAAGTCAACTCTTCGGGTGAGTGTGATGAAGCCGGCAAGTCATTATTTAAAGCGAGGAAAGTTAATTGACCCCTTCAAAAGTTACCGGCTGATTAACGTTAATCTGTTTCTTGTTACAGAATGTTACGCTGCGGCTGAGCTTTCAGATTGATTACTACTAAAAATTAGATGCTAATTGGCCAATATGATTTTTCTTGATGTAAATACGGACAAAATCTTAAGAGCTGGTTCACTCACAGCTATCAAAATATTAAAGATCATAGCACGCCAAATAACGCTCTCCATACAATCCCTTCAGATCGTTCACACCTGGCGGTTTTAAGTGCAGATCAATCATAGACGATACACATACTTCGACCGGTCAGTGGTTGAGGGGGCATCGCGTTTGGGTCCCACCCGGGCGTCCCTCGGTGTTCGATTCCTCGGCTGGCTAAGTCCTCCATCACTACACAAGCAACATTTTCGGCTTTCTGTGGTGGTAGCAGGAGATTTTCAAACATTGTTGGGTTATTCGTAACCTGGGAATGTTTGTCTTTCTTTTTAATAATAAAAAAAAAATCTTACAACGGAACTGCTCCAGAGGCGATATACCAAAATATTAGCCTCCCCCTCTCCGATGAAAACAGGAGAGGGGTGATTGTAATTATGGAGCTGCCTAGACCGGTGGATGACAGATGTCAAGTTGACAGATTTCAGTAAAAAAATGTGCATTCCGTTGCCGCTCCCTAATTCAACTGACCCCCTCTCCTACCACAGGAAGAAATATTTGATAGCGTCGTGTGAAACTACAAAAGATAAGCGCTCGCGGTTCAACAGATATTTATCTGCTCGCAGATTTATAGCTGTGTGTGAACGAGCTTTAAACATTAAAACATATAAAATGCTGACCATACTCGGGTCTATCGCCTTTGTGTAGGTTTTTGATCCTAACGAACTGTCAGATTGATAAAAATTTTGTGTTATTTCCGTTTTGCAATTAAAGCTCAATAAATGAAATATTTCTGAACGCAGCCGAATACTAAAAACTGTTTTTGAAAGGTGATTAAATACGCTTTCAAAATGTGTTATCTATACTAATATTATAAATGCGAAAGTGAGTGTGTTTGTTTGTTACGCTTTCACGCCTAAACCACTAAACCGATTTTAAAAATAGAAAGCTACATTTCATCAATAGAAAGCTACATTATCAGCGAATAACAAAGGCTGTATAAAATGGTAAGCTCTAGCGTTATGAAATTTGTATGAATGAAAATGTGTGTATTTCATATATTTTAGCGGTAGGGAGAAAAGGCAGGGCGAAGGACGGGTTCGTGGAGAGCGAAGAGATGAGGGAGGGGGAAGGCGGGGAAAGTGAAAGGGAACGGGGACGCACGGGAAAAGACATTATGTATTGCTAATTGCTACAGTAATTTCCCCCCAAATATCATGCGAGCGAAGCCGCGTGTAAAAGCTGGTTACAAATAAATATAAAAATTTATAAATTATAAAATTTAGAATGCTAACATAAAAATTGTAAGAATGATTCACCTATGATGTTTTTATGTGAAAACGGTACTACAATCACGGATAACACATAAAAAAAACACTTTCTTTATCATAAAAATGTATAATAAACGATTTTATCACCTCTTTTCTACAAAAATCAGTATATTTATGCGTGAAGCAAAAGCTTTGACCACCTTTTTACGAAAATTGCGCGGACGGAGGAGTATGAAATTTCGCACACTTTGATAAATTTAAAAAAAAAAAAAATGCATTTTTTTTTTTTTTAATTTTAAAGAAAGACAAACATTCCCGGATTACGAATAACCCAACAATGTTTGAAAATCTCCTATTACCACCACAGAAAGCTGAAAATGTTGCTTGTGTTGTGATGGAGGACTTAGCTAGCCGAGGAATCGAACACGGGACGCCCGGGTGGGACCCAAACGCGATGCCCACTCAATCACAGACCGGTCATAACCGGTCACCGACATAAAAAAACATTACAATTATGGTCGAATTTCGACCATTGGGCGACCACTAGTATTTAATAAATAATAATTAACCAAGTCTAACAAAATTTTCCCGCGTTTGGCGGGTGAAAACTGTTTCTACAAAAAAAGTATTTTTTATCCATTTTTATGTTCAACTTTGAATAGAAATGAGAAGCGTAGTTTATTATAGATATTCTCCTTTTTGTTTTAGTGTTGTCATTATAATCAAAATAGAGTTATAACGATTTCTGTGGAAACACATGCGTTAGCTTGAAAACGAGCCTGTGGGACTTGACTGCTTGCTATTGTTATATAGTCGTGAAAACAAGTTTAGGGATCTGAGTGATAAAAGTATGAAAGACTTAAAAAAAAACAAAAAACCTTCTCGTGTAACGAATAACCTGACCACGGCATTTGAAAAATTACTACTAATATATCACTATGTGCTTGTGAAAAATGTTACTTGTGCAATGATGGAGGAGTTGCATCTCGCCTGGGTGGGAAGCAGATTTTACAAAGGTTTGCGATTAACCTGACAATATTTGAAAATCTCCTACTACCAGCACAGTAAGCGGAAAAAAATAGCTTATGTCGTGATGGAGTACTTAGCCAGCCGAAGAATTTAACTCACAATATCTGGGTGGAACCCCGACGCGATGCCATCAATTTTAATTTGTCTGATTACTGTATGAGGGTCGAAAATAAGAGCCCTAACTTCCCTTAGTCAATGGGACCACGGCATCACCAATTGGGGTAAGTACTAATTTGTGAAGCTGAAGGTGTAGGGAATGACAAAGAAATGGGACAGAGAAAGGTGGAGAAGCACCTGGCTATTCAAATCTGATCGCCATACACGACTAAAACAAATTCAAGCAATTCAATGGTTCTTCAAATTCGCAATGGTGGTCTTTCACCAGGACGATACTGAGAATATCTTCCACTTGGGCCGTGCCGCAAACATACCTATTATATATTATTTTTAATGAATTACCGAATTATGAAACAACACAAATTTGAGCCTTAACATACGGAGGCCGTCAAAACTGGTATTAACCATGTCTTGTGACCAGATCTGAATATACAGAAACTTTCATCTTTCCCATCTCATTCCCCTTCCCACTTCATTCAGTCACAAACAAAAGTGTGTTAAGTACTTAAAATAATATTAATAATTAAACTTATTTATTTGCTAATCGCTCATTAAGTTGGTAAGTAGAACAATTTTTTTATGACTAATGATTTTTAATTGGACCAATAATATCTTTCAATTTAAAAGCAATACTTTACAATTGAGTTACACAGTCAAAAATTATTCTGTTCTTCTTTAATCAGATTAATTTTCATGTATTTCTATTGATTCTCAAAGTTTCTAGATGATAAGAGAAATTGTGAATGTATCGTTAATTAATTATGTTTAATTGAATTATTTGGTTCCCACGCTTCCATCTGGCTTTAATGGTCGATCCACCATCTTTAAGATCTACATTCAGTGTAATTTTAATTTACATTAATGAACGTTTTCTCTCTCTCTACTTTCTATATTGCATAAGCGTCTGTGCATCTTTAATGTTCTCACCAATAATTATACAACTCGTTACGTATAAAAAAATATTGTTTTGACCGTAAGATTGGTAGTTCCAAACTAACTTCGTAAATGCTGGGGAAGTCCATTTATAAATGCACTGATCTTAGCTTTCACCAATCTTCACTAGCTAACACTAACGCACAGTTTTTTGCAGAAATTCAACTGTGACATTGTCAGCAAATGACCATTTAGCGCCATTTTGTTTTTTGACATTTGAAAGGTTATCGTTAAACGCATTGGTCATTTTGCATCATTTTTTTTGTTCGGATGTTATTTACATAAACTTTCAGCTTCACACAACTTAAAATTATATTTTCCCATGATTTCTCACGGGTTTGCGCTAGTAATTTACCGATGTCTGTAGAACTGAAGACATTTGACTTTAGTTCGATTCACCAAACCTTTTATCAATACCAAAAGAGATCAAAAATACAATCAATATACAGATTTTCTATAGATTTTGTATTTAGATTACTAACAGTCTATAAAAAATTAATTAACATAGATTTTTAAAAATTAAAATAATATCTTGATGTACTATAAATAAATATGACGAAAATAAATCGACATTTAAATATTATTAGGTACTAGCGCAGACCCGTGGAAATAACGGGATGTTATAATTCCAATTTTAAAAAATTAACTATAATAGTTTTCTATTAAAATATTATGTTTGGTATAGGCACCTTCTTTATTACTTGACTGAATTATTCTTCACACAAGCAGTTCCAAGATTTGAAAATGACACTTAAATTCAAAGCAAATTTGAATTCATCGAACGTCAATAATTTCACGCAGGAATATTTCGCATTTCACGCACCGACAACCTAAATTAGTGTGAACGCCAAGCGTGCTATGTTACTTATTTATTCATTTGTGTATTTGCGTGATTCAAATACTTGCCTTTCAACATAGTTTTATCAATAGATTAAAAGGGCGTAAGAAGACATACAATGATATTATTTTAAAATAACATAATACAATATTACAAAAAAAAATATATATATATGCATTTATACCGATCGAGGCAAATAAAGGAGTCATGAACTCGTCATTTGCTGAAAATTTTAACTATTTTAAATTTGTATATTGGCATGGTTTGAAGGATATCGTTATAAAATTATTAGCCAACAACCGTTTAAAAATTAGGGAATCAAGTTTTGCATTGTTGGTAATAGAATTTCAAAACAGAATGAGATAGATAGTTGATCCAGTAAACAAATTTGGCACGCGTAATTTCAATAAGGATAGCAAATCAGGACCATCAATTAATGAGTTGACAATTTTTCACCGAATCAATGGGTAATCAATCAAAAAACATATCGTACATGCTGCAATGGGTAATATCTTCAGTTGTCGTAACAGTTGCCCAAAAACCAACAACACAATGCTCACCGTTCAGATAAGATTAAATCTAATAATATAAAACAATGGATAACAGAGAAAAGGGACTTTGATCACACCGTGCAATAATAGTGTTGGACGGAAGTGGAACAAATCAAGAACATTTAGATCAAGCCATCTGTGATTTGGGATCGTTTGTGGCATGCCCAAACCGCACAATCTCGTCATCTCTAACGGAGAGATGTATAATTACACATTAAGGACAAGGAGAAATTCGATTGGAGTCACCGGCCATTGAACAAATTGATTTTGTCTCGTGTGTGACAAAAAATCTAAATCTATTTTAAGTCTTGCGGTTATTATTTTAGAGTAACAGAGATTGGCCTCTGCGGTAGAATACAATCCATTCAGAATCGTCTACGATTATCGCCCTGGAGAAAAGCCACCATTTAGAATCAAAATGTTGTTGTTTGAAATGGCTTTTACCACATCATTTTAAACATATTTGCATAAATCAGGTTCCTAGGCTTTCTCATCTCCATCACCTACCTCTCCCAACTTTCTTTAACTCACAACAACCCCAATGGTTGTCGTGACAGTTGAGACTCTTCTTTTCCTCCGACTCCGTTTCTAGTCTTGATTTGTGATATTTCTCCAAAGCGATGATAAGACTATAGTGATAAGAAGTAGGAGATTTAATTAGATAAAATTCCCAGAATTTGAACAATTTAGGTTATGTTCCTAGGTTCCTAGGCTTTCTCATCTCCATCACCTACCTCTCCTAACTTTCTTCAACTCACAACAACCCCAATGGTTGTTGTGACAGTTGGGACTCTTCTTTTCCTCCAACTCCGTTTCTAGTCTTGATTTGTGCTATTTCTCCAAAGCGACGATAAGACTATCTACCTGTCTAAGTAGGAGATTTAATTAGATAAAATTCGCAGAATTTGAACAATTTAAGTTATGTGAAAGTTTCATTCACTTCTTGTTATTATTCGAGTTTAGTAAAACCACTGCCCCATGATGGAGTTATAACAGAACTTGAATAGAAATTTTACATGACATAAATATTAACTTTAAAATTTGATAAATTATTCAATTCTGTTGTGATGCAACTGTCCATTAGATATCCAGATAATGTAATTCCGATTTGTCAATGAATATCAAAATTAAACAAGTGAGAGTAGTAAGATTGTAGTAGGACTCACCTAGAATATTTTATATCAGTGAATGCGGTCAGTTTATGGTCGATTTGAGTATTTCGGATGTTTTTTTTATATTGTAGATTAATGAAGATTTCGTAAATGTTGCTAATGGTGCATTTGAATATGATTTAAAAACTACGTTGATAACTGTTCATCTGTGTAGGATAGGCCATTAGGAAAATTAAAAAGACCAAGACCAGACTGAGAATGACATGGCACAATCGAGAACATCAAAAATTGGTAACATCATGATCCGGAAGAGTACGTATGAGAAGATGTATATATGAATGTGATTGAAGTCAGACGTGTGTGCCAAGACAGAGTTTTGTGGCGGCCCATCCTCTCTGTCCACTCTTGTTATATGCTGTATGTTTATATCTACTGTTTGTTTGCAATAAAATTTACCTATAGAAGATTGCAATTAACTACATAATATAATTTTATGCTAAAACTATATACTTCATGGGGGCCTAAGCCCGGGTAGAGCTCTCAGTAATTTCTACATCATTTTGATAACAATAATTATAATTACTATGATTTGATACGCCTCAAAGAGTCTGAAAGAGTCGACGCTTTCGGAAATCCGAGAACACTCTCGCCCAGGCTGTGGTCTAGTAGCACTGCGCTCCCTACGTCATAAATGGGGTTAATCTCAAACCACAGTATTAGGTAAAAGTGTTAATTTTTTTTTACATTAGCTCCACACAGGAGGCCTTAAGAAAAACAAGTTCGCTCAAGCCTATGTTTTCTTTGGGGATACTGTGTGGAGGGTCTTTTTAGGAAAGGACGGAGAGGATGTTCTGGGAAGGAAAAAGGAATCTGGGGGTCAGTGTGTCCAGGAATATCGGACGTATGGTTCCATCCCTTCTACTGCGGTGCAAAGTGATGTTCCGAGAGAGTCCGGCTGGAGAGGTCAAAAGGTCTCCCTCCACCAGTCTCTCCCGATCCGGCCGGCCACGCAGTTGGTGGGCAGACGCATCTGCCGCCAAGATCCTGAAAAACCTCACCCCATGAATCCGGGCACCCCTGCTAAATCACCAAACGTAGCAAACCACTTAGATTGACCTATGGTAGAGATGTTTGTTATCCAATAAATGGTTCCCGGGGCGGCGGTACCCAAACCCGCCTCTAAAATTGAAATGCAAATGTACACGAATATGCAATAACATTTATATCCTACTATTTTCGTAATCATGTTTTTTTATGAAACATGTAATTACTTACTTTCTTTTTATTTTAATTTAATGTTATATTATTTTTCTTTGTATAACAGATAGATTGCATTGCATTGCACATACCGCCCTGTTCCACCGAGTTAAACAAGAGCCATAATAAAAATAAAAAATGCTTTTACTATTGTAATGAATGTTAAAATTAAATTAGTAGAATAATGTACCTGTTTAGTATATACGTACTCGTATATCAACTCTTTTTGCCACGAAAACGTAACAAACAAGTCAATTAAACATTCCACAAGGATTCCACACTTCTAGAATGTATAAAATGAATTAATTTCCATAATTCCATAACTCTGATAGGAAGTCATGTATTAAGACTTCGGTATTTTAGAATAGTAGTCTAGAACTATCAAGAGATTTAAAATATGAAGCAATTCAGGAAGTGTGCTTTGTTGCATTCATTAATAAATCAATGCAAAGTGAAATTTATTAAGCGAATAAAGCAGAATCGGCAAAATCCTTAAACACCGAAGAAATGTTGGTGCATCTTCACGAATGCACTTAATTCGTCACGACGCAGTTTGTTTTTGCATTTGAATGCATTCATGGATTCGTGTGCTCGGCTTGAAGTATCGCGTGCAGTGCACGCCTTTCTCTTGCTACAGCTTCTTCGTATCTTCTTCGGATGCTGCGGTAACCCTGCTAAGGAGATATGGGGCCGATCAAGCCAGCCAACCAAATATTAAACTCGGTTTATTTGCTATGAACTTAATGGTAGTCTCAATATTACAGTGAATTTCGAGAAGTTAATCGGTTGTGAGAATAGTAAGTGGATGCCTATCAATACAATATACGAATTCAAGAATTATAGTTTTTGTTAGAAATAATGTGCTTTCAAAATTTAGCAATTTTCTTTTGCTGCATTAAAAAATAAAAGATTTCTTTTAATTTTTTCTTATACTGTAACATCTTATGAAAATGAAAAATAAAAGTTCTTTCAGTAAGTAACATGCAAATTAGTTGAGAAATACATTTGGAAACCGGCTTTGAGTGCATCTCTGATGCCACGCCGCACGCGCCACGCCGTACGCGCCACGCCACATAAACATCTGTGTACGTGAAATTTCAAACATGGCTACCGTTGTTTTTCGAACAATGTTTTAAAAAGATAGGTCGAAATAAGAATTGAAGTAAAAACACTGAAAACTGCTAGCAAAAAAGAAAGAAAACAATAAAAATTATATGCATATATTAGCATTCTTAAAAATTGTGTGTTGAAAGAATGACATAAGAAAGGGGTTATGCGAATTTCATGATGCCTTAGCTTGAAAACGAGCCTGTGGGACTTGACTGCTTGCTATTGTTATATAGTCGTGAAAACAAGTTTAGGGATCTGAGTGATAAAAGTATGAAAGACTTAAAAAAAAACAAAAAACCTTCTCGTGTAACGAATAACCTGACCACGGCATTTGAAAAATTACTACTAATATATCACTATGTGCTTGTGAAAAATGTTACTTGTGCAATGATGGAGGAGTTGCATCTCGCCTGGGTGGGAAGCAGATTTTACAAAGGTTTGCGATTAACCTGACAATATTTGAAAATCTCCTACTACCAGCACAGTAAGCGGAAAAAAATAGCTTATGTCGTGATGGAGTACTTAGCCAGCCGAAGAATTTAACTCACAATATCTGGGTGGAACCCCGACGCGATGCCATCAATTTTAATTTGTCTGATTACTGTATGAGGGTCGAAAATAAGAGCCCTAACTTCCCTTAGTCAATGGGACCACGGCATCACCAATTGGGGTAAGTACTAATTTGTGAAGCTGAAGGTGTAGGGAATGACAAAGAAATGGGACAGAGAAAGGTGGAGAAGCACCTGGCTATTCAAATCTGATCGCCATACACGACTAAAACAAATTCAAGCAATTCAATGGTTCTTCAAATTCGCAATGGTGGTCTTTCACCAGGACGATACTGAGAATATCTTCCACTTGGGCCGTGCCGCAAACATACCTATTATATATTATTTTTAATGAATTACCGAATTATGAAACAACACAAATTTGAGCCTTAACATACGGAGGCCGTCAAAACTGGTATTAACCATGTCTTGTGACCAGATCTGAATATACAGAAACTTTCATCTTTCCCATCTCATTCCCCTTCCCACTTCATTCAGTCACAAACAAAAGTGTGTTAAGTACTTAAAATAATATTAATAATTAAACTTATTTATTTGCTAATCGCTCATTAAGTTGGTAAGTAGAACAATTTTTTTATGACTAATGATTTTTAATTGGACCAATAATATCTTTCAATTTAAAAGCAATACTTTACAATTGAGTTACACAGTCAAAAATTATTCTGTTCTTCTTTAATCAGATTAATTTTCATGTATTTCTATTGATTCTCAAAGTTTCTAGATGATAAGAGAAATTGTGAATGTATCGTTAATTAATTATGTTTAATTGAATTATTTGGTTCCCACGCTTCCATCTGGCTTTAATGGTCGATCCACCATCTTTAAGATCTACATTCAGTGTAATTTTAATTTACATTAATGAACGTTTTCTCTCTCTCTACTTTCTATATTGCATAAGCGTCTGTGCATCTTTAATGTTCTCACCAATAATTATACAACTCGTTACGTATAAAAAAATATTGTTTTGACCGTAAGATTGGTAGTTCCAAACTAACTTCGTAAATGCTGGGGAAGTCCATTTATAAATGCACTGATCTTAGCTTTCACCAATCTTCACTAGCTAACACTAACGCACAGTTTTTTGCAGAAATTCAACTGTGACATTGTCAGCAAATGACCATTTAGCGCCATTTTGTTTTTTGACATTTGAAAGGTTATCGTTAAACGCATTGGTCATTTTGCATCATTTTTTTTGTTCGGATGTTATTTACATAAACTTTCAGCTTCACACAACTTAAAATTATATTTTCCCATGATTTCTCACGGGTTTGCGCTAGTAATTTACCGATGTCTGTAGAACTGAAGACATTTGACTTTAGTTCGATTCACCAAACCTTTTATCAATACCAAAAGAGATCAAAAATACAATCAATATACAGATTTTCTATAGATTTTGTATTTAGATTACTAACAGTCTATAAAAAATTAATTAACATAGATTTTTAAAAATTAAAATAATATCTTGATGTACTATAAATAAATATGACGAAAATAAATCGACATTTAAATATTATTAGGTACTAGCGCAGACCCGTGGAAATAACGGGATGTTATAATTCCAATTTTAAAAAATTAACTATAATAGTTTTCTATTAAAATATTATGTTTGGTATAGGCACCTTCTTTATTACTTGACTGAATTATTCTTCACACAAGCAGTTCCAAGATTTCTTTTAATTTTTTCTTATACTGTAACATCTTATGAAAATGAAAAATAAAAGTTCTTTCAGTAAGTAACATGCAAATTAGTTGAGAAATACATTTGGAAACCGGCTTTGAGTGCATCTCTGATGCCACGCCGCACGCGCCACGCCGTACGCGCCACGCCACATAAACATCTGTGTACGTGAAATTTCAAACATGGCTACCGTTGTTTTTCGAACAATGTTTTAAAAAGATAGGTCGAAATAAGAATTGAAGTAAAAACACTGAAAACTGCTAGCAAAAAAGAAAGAAAACAATAAAAATTATATGCATATATTAGCATTCTTAAAAATTGTGTGTTGAAAGAATGACATAAGAAAGGGGTTATGCGAATTTCATGATGCCTTAACTCAGGATTCTAAAGCTTGGATACTTTATATGAACAGATTTTCATCTATAGATATTATAAGTTTTTTTTTTAAATTGGAAAATGTTCTGTTCAATTAGATCTTCAAATAAACAATAATGCAGGTCTTTATTTATTTAATCTTTTATTCGCCCGTAGGGCTTTTACATTGGGTACATGAAATGGTTCCAATTTTTTAAAATAAAATATACAATGGTTGCAAAAAATAATTTCTTACATTAGAATGGTTTGCAATTCGCTGAAATTAAAAAAATATATATGTAGTGGTAATAAACTGAAATAATATGTTCCATAAAAATATGTTTACGTATGTTTTAAATATTAGGTTTGCTACACGAAAAATGTCTTATTTGAGTTTGCTTTGAAATAGGTCCTAGTGTATAGAATTGTCTAGTGTCAAGTCCCTGTTTATTGTAATAAACCCCAAGCACATTCAGAACAAAACAACCCATGGTCACTTTAGGGTCAGCCATTTCACTTTCTCCGATGTTATCTCTGTATTCTATACTTGCAAAGGTCAGCGACCCTACGGGGACGGGGATTCTCTTTATTGTGCAAACTGCTAATAATACCTTAACAATCATTATTTATTGTAATTTTTTTGAAACGGAACGCCTTGTTGTTGCCGAGAGCAGACATTTTTCTTTCAGAAATATAAATGTTTATTTTTTTATCATAGCTTCATACAAGGTCCAGAATATAAAAAAAATTCCCTCCCGATCCGGTCCGCCACTCAGTAGGTGGTTAAGCCTCCGTTACCCGAATTTCTACCGATTTCTTACATAACGCCCTTAAACATTTGAAGTGTTTAGGCTCCTAAAAAAATATATATGTTATTTTTGGAGATAATATCTAGACGTGTTCCACGCCGAAACGCAAATTATATGAAATTCCAAAGTATGCTCCGAAAATTATTATAAACACGTTCATTTCACTTATTTTAGAAGTTATATGTATGAAAAAATTCACAGTGTTTCTTTGAATGTTGTTTTAGACAACCTCCAGAAGATTTTTGCTCTATTCTAAACGAGTCGTGTTTTATTAAACATTTTCACAATTTTAGCTTCAATTTTATCGTTTGAAATATTAGCGCGCTCTCTCCAACATTCGTAATTACATATCTCTCCATCTTCTTCATTTAGAGCCAGGATACGGCGCCTTATCAACGATTTTTTTTTATTTTCACATTTCGTCCCGAAAATAAAAATTTCGGAGCATACTTTGCGATTTTTTTCTACCGTGGGAATTTCATATAATTTGCGTTTCGGCGTGGGTATTGTATAGATATTATTTTCAAAAATAACATATATTTTTTTAAGAGCTTAAAAACTTCAAATGTTCAAGGGACATATGCAAGAAATCGGTAGAAATTCGGGTAGCGGCGGCTTAATTGATAGAAATGTGATCACCGGAGACCTAAATGTCCTCAATTTTTTTTGCTCCAAAGCTGAGATATCGCTGGTGATCTGAGAAGTCTGCCGAGTGCGTCTTGATCTCCTGATACACCCTGCATTTTATTTTACTCTCATATTCCTTACGAGTCATCTAGAAACTTGTATTTTGAGCTCCGGTCATGTAAAATGTCGACATAAACTTATTACGTAGCATAATAATAATATACAGTCATTATCCAGCAAAGTGTCGATACTTAAAGGTGGTCCGCCATCAGGACTAATGGCGGTAAACACTTTCCAAATTTCCAAGATGGCCGCACAATGGACAGCTGCGTTCAAAACATAATTACCTTGGCAGCTATACATCTCACTGAAATGGATATTAAATTTTGATGGTACTTTCTTTGATAATATAATATCTGATGATTTTTTCGACTGGGTTGATTATTTTTAACAAATCCTTGGGTCATTCATGTCTTCAACTAAATGTCGGCTATCTTTTTCAATATTTCGATGTTTCTAAAGCGGCAAACGCAAACGGAATTAATTAACTCCACATGTCTCAAGAGGAAACTTGGTTTTTGCAGACCTCAGGATCTCTAGCACAGTGAAATGATTTTATATCGATGTCCTGAGCACGGTTTCACCGCTGACAACCAAACCAAAACTGACAAGAAATAATACACGCTGGCAACACTGAAAGGTATTTTCTATGAATTGACCCTACAAAATATCAAACGCCAAGCAATTACATAAAAATATTAATAAATTGGCAAAGTTGAATTGAAATTAATACTAACCTAAATATGCATTGGCAGTCCACGTTTACTTTTTGACACTAAACAAGTGTTAAATTGGTTAGTGAGGTCTTTATTCTACTTTAGCAATTTTCATTTTTCAAAGATCGAATGAAATATATTGCGTTTACGACTTCTTTCATTTCGAAGAGCTTCGTTAGTTCAAAAAATTCAAACAGGTCATTGGCCGGGTGTGTGCCGGCGCACACGCCAAAATTTTCAATTTTTTTTATTTTGGAATGAGATTTTAACCCTTATGTATAAAGAAAACGTATAAAGGACAAGATCAGAATCGCTTGGGGCAATCTTGTTCTTGACGTACGAGGTAGCCTTAACACACCTAGCCACTCGGAATAATTTTTATTAAATTTGTCTATGAATTCGACCCTTCATTTTACCCGGGATTTGAGCTGTCAAACTACTGTCAGCGTCGTTTTCGTGAAAAAGATCGTAAAACCTATAAATTTATCAAATAAACGCAAGTAATGTTTTTATGCATAGCATATTGTTCAAGGAATGTGTTTGGATAAATATAATACATGATAGCACAAAATAAACCTACAAAATATTGCGTCGAAGTCAAAACTTTGCGAAATTTACTTCGTTTCCTCCGTGGCATTTGGGAGGAATAAGCCAATAATTTTGCACAACGAACAACGTTATTCAAAAATATGTGTATATTTATAGTTAACCGAAACTTACTGATATTATGGAGGCCGCGCTAATATTTATCAATCGTCAATCGGAATATCTGTAACAATCGTGGACCATGCTCGCAAATATTGATAAATGACCATGAATGACGAATTTTTTCAATATCGTTTTGATACAGGGTTTTATCGTTATTATGGCAACAACAGTTGGATCATGTGATTAATCAAGTTGAGTGTTTGTGTATATATATGTACCCTGGCAACAATCATAAGGGACAAATTTTCATAAATACATTACGAAAACTAGCGACACAATGAATCCAAAAGCCTGGGAAACGTCGGATTAATTCAATCGGCGGCATTTGAATCAATCACAAATTGATTGCGACGTGATTGGCCTCGTTCTTCAAAATGAATCAACCATTTGTATGTTTCTGATCCCATATCATCGGATATTGCCAAATATGTAATGAATCGAAATTGTTTGAATGACAATACTTTAACAGTGATCTTTATACATGACTGAACACTGTCATCCTGCAATCTGTTTTGTCTGATTGTACGAAGCAGAAAAAATATCGTTTTGTGCGAAAATGTGTACGATCTTTTATCAATATTTGTGCAAACTGAGATTCACCAGTTCTCACCATCGTACGATATTGTTCATCTTTAAAACTTTGTGTAGATATTTAAAAAACTCCAAAAACGCACAATACTTTAACAGTGATCTTTATACATGACTGAACACTGTCATCCTGTAATCTGTAATATCTGTTCGCACGAAGCAGAAAAAGTATCGTTTTGTGCGAAAAAGTGTACGACCTTTTATCAATGCTTGTGCAAACAGTGTCGTTGAGATTCGTCAGTTACTCACCATCGTAAGACATTATCGTTCTTTAAATCTTTGTGTAGATACTTAAATTATGTAGATACTTAATAAAAAAAACAAAAAAACGCTGACTGGACAATGACCTTTGACGTCTGACTTATCTGAGTTCAGCTAATAATGGAGCCGAATATGTCTATAGCTATAGAACTCACAATTATTCGAGTTCACCACTCCTTCAATGAGTTCAGTTCTATTGATAGCTGTGACTATAAAGGGCACACCTTTCAGGAAATGTGGCTAATTAATAAATAATGTTTATTTGATGACACTTGGTGAGATCAGACAAATTAAATGAGCATGATGAAGAAATTTCGGTTGGGTTATGTGATATCTCTGAATGTCCTCTCCAGAGACATTCGTTATTTATCAGTACTGGGACCAGTATTCCCCAGTTTTTTTTTACATTAACTCCACACACGAGGCCCTGAGAAAAATAATTTCCCTCAGAGCCTATTTCGTCTGAGATGCTGTGTGGAGGGTCTTTTTGAGGATAGGAAGGAATGAACATTGGTCTTGAAGAGATCCATGTTGCTGTTGCACATCCAGCCGAGCTGTTGAACACAAGGACGAGTCGAAGAAGCGACCCGCTCTCATGTGACAAATGTCAACAGTGTACATATGTTGGGCACGCGTTTGGCGTGTTTCCCGACTATGCACCGGTGCCGAAGGGATCAATGACGCTGGTTCCTCGGAGCATCTTCCATTGAAATATCGGTAGAACAAGGATAGCATTCCCACCCGACGACTATGCTCTAAAGATTGCAATACGTTTGTTAAGTTATGAGAATCTATCAAACGGATCGTTCGTTTCTGCACAGAGTCGAGGGTTTTTTTCAAGTATTTTGGGGCTCCAGACCAGTGGTGGCTGCCAAATTCAACCGTCGGGCGCACTTGTGGTTTGTACAGGGTCAGCAGTTGTGTACTATTAAATTTTCTGCGAGCCCTGTACAGTATGCCCAGTTTTTGAGAGGCTAACTTAACTCTGGCTTCGATGGAGTACCTTTTAATGCTTATTAAAAGACTCAGATTCTTGAGATTGCAATGACTATTTATTAATGTAGTTTAGAAGGATCAACTTACTAATAGGAAGCTAGGTTTTGTCTGCGGAGCTCTGGTATTATGACTGTGCACGCCTGCCTTCGGTTACCTTCGGCACATCTCGTTAACGAGACCATTTGACCCGAATAGCCCATAGGCAACTAACTAAATCAATGTGAAAACTAATCATAGACTAATTATGATACATTACGGGTTGTTTCACAGAAATTCAAATATAACATTGCCATCAAATTGCAATTCAGCGCCGTTTTGTTTCTTTGACAGTTGAATTGTAAGTCTGTTTCAGCTTTTGAACAATTAGCAACAACAATCAGCAGGAGAAGACAACTATCATGTTGTTAAGCGTGTCAGCTTGTTACAACTTGATAGAAAGCAGAAACGCACTTAGGGGGGTATTTCACCATCCTCCTCATAAATTATTCAAGCGGTAGCGTACATTTTAGATTAATTATACAGGATTTATTTATTTAAAAAATCCGAGTTTGCTATTCGGAACTTGAACCTATGAATAATGGCTACATATAGGATAAGTTAGCCGATTTTTTTACCAGTTGCAAGTATTTATTTGTTTATTTATTAATATTCGTTATGTGTGTGGATAAGCTAAGAGGAGGATGGTGAAATACCCCCTTAGAATTAGCCTTCAACGGGGACCTTTAAACTCTCAAACAAAAACAAAATGACGCTGAATGGCCATTTGGTGACAATGTAAAATTTGAATATCTGTGAACTAAAACTTAACTGCGAGATTCGTTAGACGTAAGATTAATATAAAAAAATAAAATATATTAAGCTGCTACCTTAATATAAGCTCTTGAAATGCGATTTTTTATGAGAATATTAACACAGGAGTTTCTGCTACTTCCGACAGTCTGAAGTCAGTGGAACTGTGCTACCCCCCAATTGAGTGACTGGAAGGAGTGAGGATTGAAAGGAGATGGAGCAGATAAGGTTGGGAAGTACCTGGTTATTCAGGTTTATCACCAAACATTAAAAACCATTTCAAGGAACATTTCGATTCTGAAAGGTGGAGGGGTCATGTAAATGTTAAACCAACAAATTTAAAAAGATTTTTTTACAAACGTTTACAGTCGATTTCACAGTTCACGGATGTGTTTGTGATTTGAGGATACGCGTCATATTCTTTCCCCATTTACCTTTAACGAGTAACTGAATTACCATTTCACCAAAATCCCAATTACCTTTACCCACCTCTCCATAAATTCGCATTAATTTTAGAAAGCCGCGCACCAATCAACAAATATTATCATTTTTTCCCGAAAATCGTGCACATTGAATCATCATTATTTCTTTAATTTCACTTGTAATAAATGATTCGGATCACTCTCTTCACACGCTTCGTGTCCAATCAACGAGCGTCATTACCATCTTCGCATCAACATCAACATCAAATAATATCTACAGTGGGTGACCGATCACTGCCAACATCACGAATGCTGTGCTTTCTCGTGCATGATGCGTGAATCAAATTTTCTTTCTTCCTTGCATCTGTTGGATGTTTACTGTTTAACCCATCACTGTCTATTATTGTAGATGATCTGAAACATCATGCACTGAGAGGTAAACCGATAGAAGTGCGCAGCATGCGTGTCCGTGCGCCCGATGTAAGATCAAATTTTCTGTCTTCCTTGCATCTGTTGGATGTTTACTGTTTAACCCATCACTGTCTATTATTGTAGATGATCTGAAACATCATACACTGAGAGGTAAACCGATAGAAGTGTGCTGTGGGCGTGTCCGTGTCCTCAATTTTTCGTTAATTTTATATTTAAATTTTTTGTTACTACATGTCCATTTACCGTTATTATACGTCTATTAGAAACACACGTGTATTACAAATGACACATTTTTGGAAACATTATTTTTAAAAAAAGAAAAAGGAAAACAGAAACTTAAGCTAATGTGTGGCATTTGTCGACAGTTTTGGAAGCGTTATTTAACTGCGCCATGCCTCGTGTCATGCTACTCGTGGTAACTTATCAGGGGTGTCCTGGTTCATGGGGTGAGGTTTGTCTAGGTCTTGGCAGCGGATGATCTGGACACACTGAACCCCAGATTCCTACCCACCCCTCGCACCTTTTTCCTTCCCAAAACTTCCTGGTCTTCCTTCCGTTAAAGAGACCCTGCACACAGCATCTCCAAAGATGACATGAGGGAAATTATTTTCCTCAGGACCTCCTGTGTGGGGTTAATGTAAAAAAAAATTAACAACTTATTAGCATATCACAACATTTTCAAATACCGGACTTTTTTTTTTTTCCTTTTTTTTCTTTTTTTTTTAAATATGAATACCGCACAAGTAAAACCAACTGCTCCCGTATGGAGCCAGTGGGCCTATGGCATTCCCAATTGGGGTATGTTGTGAGACTGAAGATAGTGAGGAAAGGAAGGAGATAGGGAAGAGGAAGGTGGGGAAGTACCTGGCTATGCAGATCTGGTCACCAAACAAGGCTAAAGCCATTTCAAGCAACGTTTCAATTCTGAATGGTGGTCTTACACTACGGCGATACTGAGAGTATCTTCCACTCTGGAACGTGCCGCAAAATATACTGCATATTATTTTAATTGTGAAATAACACAAATTAATCAAATAAAATTTATTTTTCACGCCGGTATTCGATCCCGCGACCTTCGGATTGCGAGTCAAGAGTCTTACCGTAGACCACGCCAGCCGTCAAATCCGTCAAGCCGCCAAATCCGCCGGCCGTCTTTTTTGAACAACATCAATATCATTGGCCTGCTTGGCGTGTAAGAGTCTAATATCTTATGTAAAACTGGGACATCAGTTTTCTTTCAAATCAGTGTAGATCACCATCGATGTATTAAACCAGTGGATAATGGGGGAATAATGAAAGGCGCGTATTCAGCAACCAATGTGTTGTTAGGTTAGCTTAGGTCGTGGTAAATCACACTTCTTGCGATTGTGTATTCAGTGGTCGGAACATTTCCATTATAATATAGATTAAAATGAAATTGTTCAATTTAATTATAATCTATATTATACCCCCCTTAAAAATTGTTCTAAAAGAACCTCCAGACTTCCCTACTGAACGCATATTTGAAGAATTTAAAGTCTCAACATTCAAAAACCTATTTATGAAAAATTCAATCTTACAAATTGTAAAATAAAAAAAAAAACACTCATTCATAACTGAAAATAGTACCAGACTCAAACATGTATTTGTATGCTCGAAACTAAACACTTATTTTGCCCAACAACATTTTACATACCAAGGAAAATATTTCTTTTACAACCTACCAATAGAAATCAGAATAATTAATGACAAAATACAATTATCGAAATCTATCAAAAATCATTAAAAAAAATAATCAACGGGAAGACTGCTTCCCCTATTTCCACATGAATGTAACACTAAAAATTATACTTGTTTTTACTCTTACGGAATACATGGATGTCTTTTAGTTAAAGGGTCTTGATTGCGATGTGTTTGTATTAACTGTACTAATTATATATGTGAAACACATGACTGTTTAAATGTATATATATAAAATGCAAACTCTTCTTCCATCCACAAGCAAATGCTTTTAATGAAAGATCAGTAATACTATAAATGTAGCATTTTTAAGATAAATAAATAAAAATTAAATATATACCCGACTATATAAATAGTTGAATAAAGATTTGTCAAAGAACATTTGAAAAAATATACAGATATATCAGATCAAGGTGTTCTTGTTTAAAAAGTTATTTCTGTGGGAATGCACATAAAATTCTAGTTATGACATTACTGTTCATGATTTGTAGAACGCTAAAATTGATTGTACCATTTTAATTTAGACAATATTATGAAATGAAAAGTCTAGCGCGAATGGGTTAATATTTCTTCTTGTATTGAGGTGTAAAATGTTGTGCGTGAACCGATTTACTCAGTGGCTTTGAAAGAAATTTACCAGACCATGAAAGCTTCTAACTAATATTATTATTTTGGGTTAAGCTATTAAGCACACAATAAGGTGAAATTTCACGAAACTTCGATTATAATTTAAAAAATTTTATAATGTCAATAATTAGTATAAATATTGGAAATAATGATAAGAGTTTATTATTTCAATTTTTCAAGGTAATGAAATAAGTACTTATAATATATTTATTTCACAAAAGTGGACTCTGTCCTATCGGGATCGAAGATTTAGAGTTTTTTTGGATTTCGATCTTTTTTTTTTAAATTTTTTACATGAGCTCCACACAGAATATTTTTTGTTCAAACAGTCCGAACGAAGGTATCGGAACCGTTGTTGATTAGCATAAAAAAAAACCGAGATTCGAACGGCGCACCTCGGACGGTTCGAATCGGGGTCACCTGACCCGGTCGCCATCTATCAATGGACCAAGGATGATACTATCAGTACCTACCTACCGAACTATAGACAGGTAGTACAGGGTACAGGTACAACAGACTTCAATGCAGAAGATTGGCAAACCTTATTTAATTAAAGAAAGCACCTTGCAATCTATAATTGAGATTGAATAGCATGGCCGCGGTATGTCTTCAAACTACTTAATAAATTTAATTTAATTTATATTTAATAATCTTTTTACTGAAGTTCTGCAAGTATTTTAGATTAATAAAGGCTATAAGGCAAATAACACAAAAAAATAAGAAATAGAAAATTAAAATTAATTTAATATATCCGATACCTACCAGAGCGACCACGCAAAATAATTAAATTTGCCTCGATTGCTCGAGATTTCCAGAATATAATTTTTAAAATTTTTCGCCAATATTAAAAAAAATCATATCTTCGAATTTTAACATGGAGTCATAAAAACTTATTATGGTGCTATAAAGCCAATGAATTGACCTGTATATTACAGTTTATTTCATATTTATATAAATTATTAAAAAAATATGAAAAAATAGTTAAGTTTATAACCGCGTGAATCCTGGGTATTTGTTTTGTTTTTTTTTTTTTTTACATTAACTCCACACAGGAGGCCTTGAGGAAAATAATTCCCCTCAGGGCCTATGTCATCTGGGATGCTGTGTGGAGGGTCTTTTTGAGGAGAGGAAGGAATGAACATTGGTCTTGAAGAGACCCATGTTGTAGGAGGGAGGAAACACAGATGCCGGCAAATCGTTCCATAGCCGAGCTGTTGAACTCAAGAACGAGTCGAAAAAACGACCCGTTCTCATGTGACAAATGTCAACCGTGTACATATGTTGGGCGCGCGTTTGGCGTGTCTCCCGACTATGCACCGGTGCCGAAGGGATCAATGACGCTAGTTCCTCAGAGCATCTTCCATTGAAATACCGGGAGAACATGGATAGCATTCTCACCCGACGCCTGTGCTCTAAAGATTGCAACCCGTTCGTTAAGATGGGAGAATCTATCAAACGGACCGCCCGTTTCTGCACAGAGTCGAGGGTATTTTTCAAGTATTTTGGAGCTCCAGACCAGAGGTGGCTGCCAAATTCAACCGTGGGGCGCACTTGCGATTTGTACAGGGTAAGCAGTTGTGTACTATTAAAGTATCTGCGGGCCCTGTACAGTACGCCCAGTTATTGAGAAGCTAACTTTACTCTGGCTTCGATGGAGCCCCCATACCTGAGCTGGTCACTTATAGTTACACCAAGCATATCAATGGAAGGTCTGTTCGGAAGATTGCTCCCGTTGAAGGAGACTAGATTTTCATTTCGATCCCTTTTAGACGTAATCAGACATGATTGGGTCTTTGAAACATTGAATTCGACGAGGTTATTCTTACCCCAAGAGAAAACACTCTCGAGGTAACCATCCATTCTTTGCTTCAAAGCCCTCCGAGCCGTTGGAGTTTGTGTTACTTTGAAACTCCGTGAAAGGTACGTATTCGAGTCAGCATAGAATATTTTCGATTTCTGTATGTTGTCTCTGGTGTACTTGATAATGAAAGGTGCATATCTATGGAAAAAGGACTTAATTTTAACCGTAAACAGTTGATCAGATATTCTGGGTGAAAAAAATATCTTAAAAAATTATTTTTAACATCGTTCTAAAATAGTCTACGAAGTTCGGATTTGCAACATCTTGCATATAGATAAAGCAACATGATCATAAAAGATAAAGCATTTCAACAGCTTCGTTTTAAAATAAATGGCTGGCCATGGAAATGTTTTAAATAATTACAGTAAATGTTTTACGACTGGTCGGAAAATGTGGTCCAATTTTGACCTCTATCAATGGCAGAAAACTAAAAGTTCTCAATTTTTCGGGTTCCATGCCAACTGAGAATAAAGTCAACTTAACACATCTTTTTGAAAAGTCATTAAAAGCTATTAAAATAGCCCATAACCCTAACCTAACGTAACCTATTTAACCAATTTTTTTATATTTTCGTTATTTGTTTTTGGGGTGTTATGCCGTGTTGCGCTACCTCCTTCTTTAGCCAACGTTTCGAACAGCGTTACAGTGTCCAATTTTTCATATATTTTTTTCATCACACTGACTTTTCTGAGGTGGTTCTGAGTTGGTTTTATTTTGAGTTGTCCGGTCACTCATTTTTCGAACCAAATCGCTCCAGTGGATAAAAAACATGTCTCGAATTTCTCGGCCCGATATCTGTAAAAATTGCGAAAAATTTTTAAAAAAAATGCCGTTCAAATATAGATTTTCGAACCAATAATAAATAATAAAGGAACGAACCTTAAAAACTGAAAATCCTAAACTTAATAATAGTTGCATACATGCATTAAAATGTGACCACGCCTACTGTAACACTAAGTATTATCGGACAAACGGCAAGAGCCTTCTCAACTAGATTCAAAGAATAAAAACACTTCTTCAAAATTCGCAGAATATCTCTTAGTGAATAATCACGTTCCACAACAAGCCTAAATAAACACCGAAAGAAAGAAAAGGTCTTACATTAAATTTACTTGAACAATTAGAAATCGAACGATGACTCTAATATAACACTAATTAATAAAGTAAGGAAAATTATTTATTTCCCATTTCACGTATTTAAATAAGCCAACAGTCAAATAGCCAACGAAAAAGAAAAGCCAACGAAAAAGCCAAAACGAAAGCCAACGTAAACAAACACTGTCTTTTTACGGGTTGATTTTTACTTTCGTGCAGTTGGACCTCTTTCAATGTACAGGGTTTTCCAATAAGAGGTGTTATTTTGATATTCAAAGAGAAATGCCATTTTTTAATATAAATGATCGGATGTTTGTTTTATTATAAAGAGCAAGCATTTTATTATAAAGAGTATGCCGTTAATAATGAAAAATAACATTAGGCAAATGACCACCACGACCATGCTTACCATATCCTTTTCATGAAATTTTCCATAACCATATCAGCAAAGTGGCTGCCTTATGTCCTCGATATCCTCACGAATTCCATCTTTGAGGTCTTGAATCGACGCTGGGCTGTTGGCGTAGACCTTCTCTTTCACGTCGCATGTGTTAAATCACAAGATCTCGGTAGCCAATTGTGATCACCTCTTCAAGACAAAACACGGTCCGGAAACTTTTCCCGTAAAAGATCAATGGTTTCGTTGTTTGTGTGGCACGTAGCGCCGTCTTGTTGAAAACGTTGTCCAGATCAATACCATCCAATTCCGGCCATAAAAAAATCATTAATCATCTCTCGATAGCGAAAATAAAATAAAATAACACCTCTTATTGGAAAATCCTTTATATATGAATTATCAATTGCATAAATAGTTTTCATGTTCGTGCCCATGATGTGTTCTGTTCTCAGTGTCATCAGTCGTTATCCTTAAGAGGTTGATGGTCCCGGACTATTTATGGAAGCGATTCACGAAGGACTGTGTGATGGCAGATTGCAATGAGAACTGCAGAGATCACAGATCAAGGATAGTTTATGAGATAAGATATGTACATTTAACTTTGCGTGGAAATGCAAACATTAAATTTATTTTACACTAGCTGGGTTACCCGGCTTCGCTCAGGACAACATTCGAGAGTTTTCTGGAATGTTCCACAATGATATTCCCGATTCCCTTTTCCCGAACATTCTACGACATACTCCGCCATTCCTTCCAGAACGATCTAGAGCTCTATGGAACCTTCTAGAACTTTCCGGAAGACTGTTCTAGAAATTTCAAGAGGGTGAAACTTCCAGCCCTTATATCTTCAAAAGCACGTCCTTTAGGTGAAAACAGGAACTTTCATCCTGGAGGGGGGATAGAGATCTACCACACCATAAAACTCACTTGATCGTACCGGGACTTGTTTCTGAGTTTTTGCGGTCCGCAAGTTTTTTTGGACTTTCTTTTATAATATATATTGATTATATTAAAAATATTCGCACAGAGTAGAAATAAACTACAGATTTTTTATGAATCAATAAATAAGTTATAAATTAGAAGCAAATTTCCTTTTTTTCTATTATCTTTCAACGTCTTGAAGTCAGAAAACAAGGGAAGTTTTCCTTCATTATAAATATATCACTCACGGCAGTCTCCGTGGTGAGCGGTAAGTTCCTTGGTTCTATACTAAAGGTTGATGATTCGAATCTGAGCAAAAAAATTCTCTCAGGGTCATCTTTGGGGATGCTGTGTGGAGGGTATTTTTAAGGAAAGAAAGGAGAAGTTCTAGGAAGGAAAAATGTATGAGGGGTGGGTAGGAATCTGGGAGTCCAGGATTGAGAGACGTACGAATCCACCCCTGCCACTATCGTGAAAGGCGATGGATCGAGAGAGTCCGGCTGGAGAGATCTAGATTATGTCTGCCTCAAGCAGTCTCTCCCGATCCGGACCGCCACGCAGAAGGTGAGGAAACGCATTCGCCATAAAGACCTAGACAAACCTCACTCTAAGAACACGGGCACCCCTGCTAAATCACCAAACTTAGTAAGCCACTTGGGATGACCTATGGCAGTAGTGTTGGTTATCCAATAAATGGTATAAGCGGTACCCATACCAGCCTCTCAAATAATTACCATAAAGTCACGATCATACAGCTATTTTGAGGCCCCCTAGCACAGTCAATCGATAAGGATTGATATTATAACTTATGGTAACTTCTCATCGTTCCCTAGCATGATTGCAGATCGCGAACGAAGTAGTAACAGTTCATAATGATTAGGTGTTCTTAATATATTCAACGTCAACTGTTGTTTGTACGTTAGCGATCTGCAGTTATCCTATTGAACGATTAGAAGTTACCATAAGTTATTCTATCAATCCTTATCGATCGACCATGCAAGGATCCCTGGGGCTCTAGCATGGTGAAATCGATAACTTTACAATATTGGATCGGTAGGAGTAACTTCTGATGATTTTATATCGATATCCCTAGCACAGCTCTACTGTTGACAGCCGAACCGATATTGGTGGGGAATAAATTAGAAATTGATATACGCTGGCAACACTGGCGGATTCTGCGCGGCGGCCTGAAGTGGCGCGGGGCACGTCCCGCTCCGAACTCTGTGTGTAAAGGGTACTAATGACCTGTTTCTAAAATGTGGTTGGCAAATTCTGAATAATTATTATTATTTAAACATCTTAGATGTTCCTTAACTCTAATGTTAAAATTTTTAGAAGTCTTCCCAATATAAAAAAAGTAACAAAAAACATGTTGATATTGTTAATTAAATAGTGGTGTACACAAAGTTATTTGTTTTCATTAAAAAAATATCGTATTTATTTATTTATGTATTAACGCTCTTTTTGGGGGCTTTTACATATTTTATGAATAATAAGATATATACAGTATTTATTGTACTTAATTGAATAGCCTCAGTAACAATGTTTTATATTTGTTTAAAGATACATTGAAGATGTCCACTGACTTGGTATGGTTATTTTCTATAGGATATCGTTATTTATTATTATATCGACCGTGCTAGGTACCCTGGCATCTAATAAACACAGACAAGATAAATTAAAAATAAAAGAAGCTTACCTGCCATCTTTCCTACCTTCTTGAATGCAGAAGCAAAATGAATAACATTTAGCTCAATATCAAAACACAAAAAAAAACTGTCTACTAAAAACTGCAACTACTAATCAAACTCAGTCTGTCGAGGTGAGCAAGAGAGCGAGTCCTCACTTAGCACCTTTCGCTGATTGAGATTAATAATTTTAATCCAATCAGTCCTAGCAATAAATCCACAGTTAAAACTTGACATATTTCTTTTCTGTATTTTGGGTCAGGGTCAACAATTGTGGTAACGCACAACCTGCGTTGTTGGTTTTTTAAGGTTCTTTTTTGTAATATTGGAGAATATTTTATGGTAATGCACAACTCTTTTTTTATTAAGTATTTTTTAGGCTAATTGTATTTCTTTCGTAACGGGCGTGGTTTACTTCTTTGCGGTGGCGGTTTGTTTTTTAGATTTTGATTGATTGGTTGATTGATTGATTGATCTAGATCGCAAGTGCAAAAAATTGTAATCGAGTCCTTAATTAGTTCATAATTCATTACGAAACGGGTCTAAAAAAGTAAAGTAAATGGGTAATTCAGAGTAAGTAGGTCAGGAACAAACATTGACCAAAAAATGTTTTTTTCTTTGATTATGATTTTTCTTTTTTTTACATAAACTCCACACAGGAAGCCCTGAGGAAAATAATTTCCCTCAGGGCCTACGTCATCTGGGATGCTGTGTGGAGGGTCTTTTTGAGGAGAGGAAGGAATGAACATTGGTCTTGAAGAGATCCTTGTTGTAGGAAGGAGGAAACACAGAGGCCGGAAAATCGTTCCATAGCCGAGCTGTTTAACTCAAGAAAAGTCGAAAAAACCACCCGTTCTCATGTGACAAATGTCAACCGTGTACATATGTTGGGCGCGCGTTTGGCGCGTCTCCCGACAGAGCATCTTCCATTGAAATACCGGCAGAACAGGGATAGCATTCCCACCCGACGCCTGTGCTCTAAAGATTGCAACCCATTCGTTAAGGTGGACATCAAATGGACCGCCCGTTTCTGCACAGAGTCGAGGGTATTTTTCAAGTATTTTGGAGCTCCAGACCAGAGGTGGCTGCCAAATTCAACCGTGGGGCGCACTTGTGATTTGTTGGAGTATTACAATTGATTAATGATTCGTGAAGCTGAAAGTATTTTTAAAATTAAATAAAACAATTACTATGTTTATAACCACAATTTTTAAATATTTTTTTTCGCTTAGCACAAGTATCATAAGGGTATAAATTAAACCGATGATGCTTGAATTCCGCTCAAAAAGAAGAAGATGGAGAGATTTCTAAATACGAATGTTTGAGAGAGCGCCTATTAAAAACGATAATATTTGAGCGCAAATTGTGAAAATGTTTAATAAAACACGATTTTTTTAAAAATAGAGCATAAATCTCGCCGGTAAGTCTAAAATAGCATTTAAAGAAACATCTGATTTTTTTTTGTACACATAACTTGTAAAATATCTGAAAAAACGTGTTTATAATAATTTTCGGAGCATACTGTGCGATTTTTTTCTATCGAGGGAATTTCATATAATTGCCGTTTGAGCATGAAGAATGTATAGATATTATCTTCAAGAATAACATGTATTTTTTTAAGAGCTTTAACACTTAAAGTATTGAAGGAAAATATGTAATAAATCGCTAGAAATGCGGGAAGCCTGCGAAAATATTAAGTATTAAAAAAAAAAATCGTACTACAAAGTGACTACTATAATATTTATTTAATATTTGCCTCAGGATCATTAAATTAACTATTAATAACATATTTTAATTTTTTTGTTGACAATTAATTAAAGAGACTTAAAAAATCATTATTGATTCAGATTTAGATCTGTCAAAAATATAATCAAAAGAAATACACACCTGAATTATTATTGTAATTTATTAATTGCATCGCTGATCTTATATGATTTTATATGATCAGTTCTAATTTTGTAAAATAAAAGATACTTGAATGTATTTAACAATTTAAAGCATTTGCGCGGAAATATTTCAAATCACGCACTGAAGGACAATTGATATTGGTACGTTGATTCTTCGGGGGGTTAAGCACGGAGAAATCGATAACTTTTCAATATCGGATCAATAGGCGTAACTTCCGACGATTTTATATCGATGAGCGCGGTTTCACTGTTGACAGCCGAACCGATATTAGTAAATAAGAAATCGATGTACGGTGGCAACACTGACGGACCTGTCTACGAATTCACACCCTGAAACGTCAACCGCCAATCACTTACGTAGAAATATTAATAAATTGACAATGTTGAATTAAAATACTAACCTAAATATGTATTGGTAGTCCGCATTTACTTTTTGACACTAAACGGTAGTCAATTAGTAATGAGGTCCTTATTCATATTTCAACCATTTTCATTTCAAAAAGACCGAACAGAATAAATTGATTGCGTCGTAGATGCATCTTTTAAGAGGAATATAAACGCTAGAAATATTTTGATTCTCATGCCTTCAAAATTTAAAATCGAGTGTCTTATTTGCTCGAGGCAAGTAGGCGAAAATTTGGTTTTTATTTATTTAAAAGTTAGAACATACAAATCCTCAAAAATAGTCCTAGCCATGAATGGGTATTTTTGAAAAATTGTTTCTTAAATGAATTCTTGGTTAATTCATGAAAAAACATCTTTTTTAGTGGTTTGCACTTATATTTTTTATTATGTAAATAATAATTTTATTGTAATTCCAATACATAGAAAAGCTAGCAAAAGCTTCAATTTTATAAGTATGTGTATGTTTATATGTATATATATATATAATTTTTTTTTATATTCCTCTAATATATTTAAATACTTTTTTTTTCTCTTCTATATAACCAATGTACAATAACTGTTAAAATTTGAAAAAAAAATACATATAAAACTTTATATTACAACACATAAATACTTGTCACACATAAACATAAATAAACACGTAAACACCTCAGCACAGGTTCTCCTAGTGAGGTGTTCACGAAACATACAACAATACCTACCCACAGTTTCACCTTCACAAACCTACCTTACACCCAACATAATAAAATTATAAAGGTAAATACTGTAATGTATAGAAATAAATAAAATAAAAATTCATATCATGTTTTAATGTTCATACTGTAAACCGATTCGTCGTAAAGATTAATCTAAATAGTTTCTATATCTTTCAATTCTAAAAACTTCGTTAGTTCAATCCGTTCATTAAATAAGCCAGTAATTTTGCATAACGAACGACATTATCCAAATACCAGTGTACATAAAAGCTAACCGAAACTTATCTGAGTCTTTGGAGGCCGCTCTAAAATTAATCATTCGTGTCGGTCGGAATATCTGTTAGCAATCATTGACCGTGCTCGTAAATGACGGATTTGGTCAATATAGTATTGATATAGGATTTTGTCGATCGTCCATGCTAGTCCTCGACCTGTAATATTTAACAAGAAGAAAACATTTTTGCCTTTTCATAAAATCTTACTTCTTACTTGTTAGTGTTTTAGTAAAAAAAAACGCTTGGAAACATGATAAAATGTAAAGAATTCGTCGTTTACTTCATTAGGTATAAACATATTTTAAATACTCTGCTGACTGTGACTGCAAAAGCAACGCTTCATCACTTTTCACGAGGTGTGCAATAATGTAATTAGCTTTTAAGCGTTTTTTAACCAGCAATTAAAAACTAGTATTAAACGTCCGCACATCGCCATGATGGCGTGTCTTCAGGTACCTACCTACTGACATAGTTGTACAGGTAGAGAGGTTCCTTGATGTTATGTACGTTTAGATGTAATTAATTTACATGCATCACTTCGACTTCGTAATAATTCGTGGTAAAATGTTTAATTCAAGCATTTTTTTACACGCACAATTATTGTGTACTGGCCCACGCACGTTGCCCGACGAGTTTTTTGAAATCTCGTGTACACAGTCACCTTCCTCTTATCTTGATGGTCAAGTATGCAAAATTTCATCAATCTCTTAATCAAACTGTAGATTTGTACACAACACAAAATCACATCGCCATAGACCCTCTTTTAGGTATATATTTATATATGTATATTTATGTATGATTTTTTTTTAAAGACAGACAAACATTCCCGGGTTACGAATAATCTGACAATATTTGAAAATCTCCTACTACCACCATAGTAAGCGGAAAATGTTGCTTCTGTTGTGCCGGAGGATTTAGCCAGCCGAAGAATCGAAAACGCGACGCCTGTTGCGTAGCGATGCTGACTCAGCCACTGACCGGATTATTTGTGTGAATCCCCTTCTATCCATACAAAAAGCAAGCCGCTTGAAATGGGTTTAGCCGTGCTCAGTGACCAGGCAAATAGTTTCCAACATTCCTCTTCCCTGTCTTCTTCCTCCCCCCTCAATCCCTCAAATAAATCTTCAAATTTCAATTCAAATTTCAAGTTTTAAAATGTTATAAAATATATTATATAAATATGTACAATCATATGGGACGTGTGGGATTGCACTATCCTCCCCACATCCTGGAATAAAACTTATTATTATTATTATTATTATTATTATTATCAATA
Source organism: Glyphotaelius pellucidus (assembly GCA_936435175.1). Classification (NCBI taxonomy): domain Eukaryota; kingdom Metazoa; phylum Arthropoda; class Insecta; order Trichoptera; family Limnephilidae; genus Glyphotaelius; species Glyphotaelius pellucidus. Next base: position 13,225,889 of record OW386556.1, read on the forward strand.
ACTTTGAAATTTGATAAATTGTTCGAATTCCGTGATCCTTATCGTTTTTACAAAAGTTTTGTGAATTATGCTATTCTTATGAATTCAACAATAATTATCGAGTAATGTTGACTATTACCGTTAGAGTTCAGATGTCAATTTACAAAGTTTCATTTACACCTGTAAATTTAATTTATTTGTTAGTCTTTTAAATTTGACCATTTAGTTTCTATTTGTATTATACAAAAATCTTTCGTTTATCTACCTGTGAACTTTAAACATAATATAAATATTTTTTTATGCCATATTTATTACTTCACAAAAAGCAGTTGTGTGGCAACAATATTTCCAAAATGTGTTATTTCACATTAAAACCGGTTTTTCCTTTCACAAAAAAATTATTCATAAAAACGTATACGATGGTTAATTGTATATATAATATGATAACAATATTTATATGTTCAACGTGTTTTTTATTATTTTTTCTGTCGATCCTTAATTTAACACGTGTTTAAATTGATTAAATTTATTGCTTTATTATTCCTAGATATGTATAACTTATTACGTGAATTTGTGTGGTTTGTTGTGTTTCTGGTTTTAAGGAGTTCTATAATTTGATTTTATATTATTCATTGGAAAATACGTGCTTGTTTATATGTATTTTGAAAACCTGATATGTGCCTAATTTTGTACAGCGCTCTGTGTTAGGCCGTCCGCTCATGGAGAAACTGTAGAAAATCGCAATCAGCCTCCTGAACAAAATCGATATTTTTCTGATCTGACATGTCCAAAACTTGACAGTTCGGGAGCCGCTACCATGGCAACCTGAGGGCAAATAATTCCCCTCAGGGCCTATGTCATCTTTGGGGATTGTGTGAAGGGTCTTATGGAAAAGAAGGAGAGGATGTTCTGCGAAGGAAAAGGGCATGAGGGGTGGGTAGAAATCTGGGGGTCAACGCGTCCAGGAGTGGGACGTATGAATCCATCCCTCCTATTGCGATCGGAGAGTTCGGCTGGAGGTCTAGGTTATGTCTCCCTCAACCGTTAGATCTCTCGATCCGGCCCGCCACGCAGTAGGTGGACGAGCGCGTTCATCGCCAAGACCCAGACAAACCACACCTCGTAAACCTGGGCACCCCTTCTAAATCACTAAACGTAGCGAAGCACTTCGGGTGACTTATGGCAGTTGTTGTTTATCCAATAAATGGTTCCTGGGGCGGCAGTACCCATACTGAAATTGAAAGTGATGTGATATGTATTCATCAGACTTTCGCATTTACCATGAGTTTCTTCCCAACATCATGTATTTTAGTATCATGTATTTTAGTACATGTGGATAGGTTACATTATATAATTTTGGGTTAGGTTAGGATGGTTAGGTTGCTTGTGGATAGATTTCATTATATAATACTTGGGTTGGGTTAGGTTAGCTTAGGTTACATTTGGATAGGTTTTATTATATAATTCTGGGTTAGGCTAGGTTTCATGTGGGTAGGTTTCATTAAATAATTCTGGGTTAGGTTAGGTTACATGTGGATAGATATCATTATATAATTCTGGGTTAGGTTAAGTTAGGTTACATGTGGATAGGTATCATTATATAATTCTGAGTTAGGTTAAGTTAGGTTACAAGGTTACGTGTGGATAGGTTTCATTATATAATTCTGGGTTAGGTTGGGTTACATGTGGATAGATATCATTTTATAATTCTGGGTTAGGTTAAGTTAGGTTACACGTGGATAGGTATCATTATATAATTCTGAGTTAGGTTAAGTTAGGTTACAAGGTTACGTGTGGATAGGTTTCATTATATAATTCTGGGTTAGGTTAGGTTACATGTGGATAGATATCATTATATGATTCTGGGTTAGGTTAAGTTAGGTTACATGTGGATAGGTATCATTATATAATTCTGAGTTAGGTTAAGTTAGGTTACAAGGTTACGTGTGGATAGGTTTCATTATATAATTCTGAGTTAGATTAAGTTAGGTTACAAGGTTACATGTGGATAGGTTTCATTATATAATTCTGGGTTAGGTTAGGAGAACTCGTGACATTGAAACTCCAATCAACTATTTGCACACAGCTTCATTTCAACACTTCACCCGAGTTTGATAGACAATAAATTATTAAAAACTATCGAATCAAAAATTCCGTGAGTGTGGTAGATTTGAGTTGCATTGTTTCAAAGTTTGAAGAGCACAAATTATGGCGGCATATTCTCTTTATTAATATCAAGCCTCTTCAATATTCGGAGGTTTAGAAATAATTTAAGCCTCCTTATGGAATTGTGTGTAATAATAGTTCAACTTGAGAATCCCTGTTAGAAAAAAACATGGAAGTATTGAAATCTGTTAACCTTTACTAAACAAACACTCGACCAATTGAAATAATTTCTTCATAAAGTTCATCCTTGTTCGACAACTTTTATATTAGGCTTGAATAAATAGTCAACAGGACTGGATTAAGGCAGTAGAATAACTAATAACTAACATTTTGTTTCACTGCCATTCAACTTTCTATCAATTTGTAATAAACTGACAAGCTTCTGTTACTCTGTTACCTCTTCTGCTGATCACAATTTGTTCAAATCGGACTTACGTAGGTTTTACGCGATCTCTTTTTTCAGCCCGATTCCCGTATAGAGACCAAAGACAAATTTTTTAGCTTTCCGCAATCGCTATTTTATAATTTGCGTTTCGGTGTGGGGTATGTACAGATACTATCTTCAAAAATAACATATGTTATGGCACATGCCACAACACGGGCATGTGCCTAGCATGGTGGTCGAAAAATTCTAAAATTAATGTAACAAACAATTTCAATGAATAAAGAAAACTAAAAAAAAAAAATAAAAATTATTTTAAGATTTAAAAACTTCAAATGTTCAAGGGAGGAGATATGCAAGAAATCGGTAGAAATTCGGGTAGCGGCGGCTTAGGAAAGGGGCTGTAGGAATGGTTTAAATAATGCAAATCTTGAAGAGGCCCAGTTTATACGACGGAGGAAAACAGATTATGTTCTAAGTATGTTTTCATTATTAAATTATTATTTTTTTATTTTTTTCGAACTCAGAATGAAATCAACTCAACAAACACCTCCTTTGAAAAGTCATTTGTAAAGTCAAAAGTGATGATAAAAAAATTGGTTTAATAGGTTACGTTACGTTAGAATATGTGCTATTTTAAATTATTTTTTTCATAGCGTTTAATGACTTTTCAAAGAGATGTTGACTTGAATTGATTCTGAATTGGCATGCAACCCTCCGTACGTACGTTCAAACATAGTTTTTCTACAAAACTACCTCAGTTATCACATTTCCAGTGCATTCAGTCCATTTTTGCTTCCTCACGCCCAGCTTTCAAAATCACAAATTAAAAATGGTTTGTAAACATTGAGATATTTCTCAATGTTTATAAAAAAATATAAACATTACATAAACACCCAAGATTCGGGTCTGAATGTATAAATTATTTCAAAACTCCGCAAACATTTTGAGACGCGTAAAATCCGATATCATACGAATTATTTACCTAACCTTCTTCTACGGTGTCTTAAAAATAAATTATTTGCGATATCTTGACAAACACTTTTAATTTGCAAATATCAGAGGACATGACATTATTATGTAAATTTTGACGGATATTTGCCAATGTGACATTTTGACGTAACACATTATAATATTCTGACCATGTGTGACTTTTACAAGGTTATAAGAGCTATTACAAATATTAAATTAAAGTAATTGCTAAAGTTATATCACCTGTGATTCAGGCAGGTATATTTGTAGTAAATGCAGGTGGACATATTGATTGTTGAGTTCGCAGGAGAACTAATGAATGAAACTGGTTTCATGATGGAAATTATAGTGTTTTAATTAGTTGATTGGCATACCAAACGAGCTGACCTAGCCTAAAACCGATCTGACTGCACTCTGCACGTTAAATATGTATTATTTTTGTCTGAACTCCGCTTACTGGTTAATACGCAATATTTCTTATTCAAACAGTTAGATTTAGCTTTGTTATTACGAAAAGTGAGTATTTACGTCGGGGGAGATTAAAAAATACACATAAAACATGCATGTTACATTTAAATTTTGTTAAAATTATTTCACTCGCGCGGTATACTCCATTTTTATTTTCATCGTTTTTTGGTTTACGTTTCATAGACAATCAATCAATGCTGCCAATCACAGAGAAAATATTATTGCCTTATAAAACAATGCTTTATTCCGGTTATGAAGTGAATGCATTATTAACAAGTTTGAACCCGTATTTTTTAACAGAAGAACATGGAAAGAAATGTATTAGAATAATTACACATACCCGTTAGACAAACCCTGCTTTGCCAAACAAACCATTCAAAACCTGGGATGTATATCTAAATTATGATGACATCCAGCTTTTGCAGCTTGAATCTCAACCCAGGAATAATTCGAAGTAGGTACTTTTCTGTTTTTATTTTGACGAGAATTTATTTTAAAAGATTGGTAATTCCGACAAATGTCATATTTGATTGTCTATTAGTTCAAAAAGGAATATTCCGTTTTATCCATGTATCGACCTTCAACAACACGAACGTTCCGTATTATCCGTGAGGTGGGCTTATACAAATTTACCAAATCGTTTTTTCGAAGCTTGTGATTTAATCAATGTTTTTGGTCTTCAAGGATTAAATATGAATACTGATCGTGTGGCTAATGATATCATTCTTAACCATGGGTTTCCAACAATGTCTATTGGTAACTAGCATTCATCCTTGTACCCTTTTTCCAAAATTGTAATTCCTACTCACAAATACTTTTTTCCCTACCTATCTCATGCCGACTCAATACAATCAAGTGTCATCGTGTTCAGTTGACAATTAATAATCGTCCTGTCAACACATATTGAGAGTGTTGATTACGCAGCCGTGTTTACGTGATTACGTTCGACCGAAACAGATAAGAACCATCGTGAGCTCGCGAGTTTGTTGGTTAATGTGATGAACCAACGAAATTTAGACAAGCAAAGGAAGAAAATAGGGTAAGTCGGCACTCCTTGATTTTCCCCATTTTCCGCGGGTATCCCCAAAAATGACTAAACAAAATATCTAAGAAAAAAGGACTTGGCATACTGATCCATATACGAACCGAACACTCTGTCCAAACGCTTATACAAAAATGGCGACCAAGATGGCCGCAACTCCTGAATTATAGCTATTGGTAACCATGGAAACAATGTGTGTCGGCAGCCATCTTGGCCGCCATTTTTGTATAGCCGTTTGGACAGAATGTTTTAATGGTATGCCAAGTCCTCTCTTAGGGTATTTTATTTAGTCACCGGTTTCCAACATATTCATTCTACATCTACAGTATTCATATCTACTTCTACATTAATTTCGTGTGTCAATAATTCAGTCAAGCGATGAAGTAGCTACCTACATATAATACAATATTTTAAACAGAAAATTATTTTAATTGATATTTTCAAAATTTGAACCGACTTGTCGAGAATTCAGACTATCCGTGATTTTCACGGGACTGCGCTATTAATGTATATTCATTCTTAACATAAAAAATGGACAAATCTAGCAGTATTTTTATAGTTCCATGACTCATAGTAATACTTAACCCCTTGTAAGTCGATATTATAAAATTTCTGCCACCTAATAATAATAATGTTGTAGCAACAATCTTCACCAATAATATTAATATTTAAATCGCCTAATCTAGACATCATATTTATAAACTAGTTGAAATCCAAGTTAAATGCATTCGTAAGTCTAGTGTTCAAGATCTTAAACACAGTTTAACAAAATCACTAACACAAAATTCGAGGTTTAGATTGTAAAGATTATGTTTAAAAGTGTTAAAATTTTACATAAATATGCATCTTCGTCGAAATTTAAAATTTAAATTTAAAATTTAAATTCAAATTTAGAAAAGGAAACGGATACCAAGAATGGCGAAGTCCTTGAGACTTATCAGTAAATAAAAACGTATTAACGACATTTTACAAAAATATTAAAATCTTCACTCTAAGCTTGAAGAATAATTTTAAAAAAATGTTTGTCTTCCTGGCCTTCTATGTAAAAATGTTAAATTTATTTCATTCTTGAGGAAATGAGTACATAATCACTTTTTGCAGTTGCATTGAGAATTCTTGAGTTGGGCTGTGAAGATTATAGAAACTAGGATATAGTAGGACTGTTGTATGCTGATGATGCGGTGCTGATTTCTAACACTATGGAAGATCTAAGTCTCTCGTGTCTAGGATGAACGATTGAGTTAATGATGAATGTAAGTAAGTCTAAAGTCATGGTGTTTGAAAGAGAGAGTGCGAAAGCAGTGTGCGATATAGTTGTGAATGATGAATACTTGAAGCAGATTGGAAGACGGATAGAGATATTGAAAGAAGGGTAAATGCCGGTAACTCTATTAATAGAGTACTGAATGCGGTTGGCGCTAATAAAAAACTGTCAAAAAAGCGAAGCTAGCAGTCCTGGTACCTACCCTGATGTATGGCAATGAGGCATGGAACTAGCAGAGGAAGGATGAAAGTAAACTGAAAGCTGTTGAAATGAGATCCCTTAGGCGTATGTGTGGTAAAACCATGTATGATAGTGTGATAAATGTGGATATCCGCAAAGAATGTCAGGCTGATGTAAGCATAATGAGTAAGAATTAAGAAAGGGACCCTCATATGGTTTGGGCATGTAGAGCGAATGAACGGGGAAAGTAGTGTAAGAAGAATATGTGACGCAAATTTGAATGGTAGAAGATGTCGGAGACGACATGGCACGATCAAGTGAATCAGATACTTGAATCGGGCCATGTCAAAAGTTAGAATAATAGAAGAGTATGCATGAGACGATGTATGAATGTGAGTGAAACAAGGAGTGTGTGCCAAGACCGAGTTGTTTTACGGTCCATCCTCCTGCGGAAAAACAGCGTGATAGTTAGTTAGTTAGTAATACTTTCAGATTATATACAGTCTTCCTCAATTTGTTTTGTTGTTTGCGTACTCCATCATCCATTTTTTGTAAGAGTCGCAATACCCTCTTTAACTCTTTGATCTTGAGTATCTGATACAAGGCTGAATATTCGTCTTTTATTGATTTCATTTCATTGTCACACAAATCATAAGACATCTAAAACCGAATAAAATGAATATTATATCGACTGAAGTTGTTGATAATTAAAAAACATGAATCACAGACTGCTTCAGAAATACTTGACAATGAACATCGTTAACAGGAAGACAATAATGGTTATTTATGTTAATAAATCACTAAATCAATGTCATTTGGTAATTTAATTATTATAATAAACACTGATTCACGAATAAACCCAACAAATTATACACAATACAATTTCATTTAATTGTCAAGCAAGCTAGCTTGTTTCATCTTCAGGGAAATTTTAATACCTTTGAGTAATCTGTCGATTTGCGCTTCTCTTCGAGTAGCGTATCTATAAAATGTCTGCTTTTACTTTCAACTTACTCAGAATTTATTACGTGCTAGCAAGTACCCGGCACGCGTTTTTTTTATTTTTTTATTTTTTTTTTATTTTTTTTTAAGCCAGTGAGACTATGGCATCCCCAATCGGGGTATGTTGTGAGGCTGAAGGAAGTGGGGAGGGGAAGGAGATAGGGAAGAGGAAGGTGGGGGAGTACCTGGCTATTCAGATCTGGTCACTAAACACGGCTTGAGCCATTTCAAGCAACGTTTCAATTCTGAATGGTGGTCTTACACCAGGGCGATACTGATAGTATCTTCCACTCTGCAATGCCATATAAATTATTATTTCTTCCTGCGTGTCATTTCCATGCGTTCCTGTTTCCGTCCACGTTCCCCTACTGCGTCCTCTTCCCCTCCCGCATCCTCTTCCCCTCCCGCGTCCTCTTCCCCTCCCGCGTTCCCCGTCTTAAAATAAAAAAAGTGGAATAGTTTTAAATTGTTTCAAATTATTTTTTTTATTTTTTATTTATTTCTCTTAAAAATGGTAGATATTCTAATATTACAGATCTTCCATTAAAAGCATTTGCTTGGATGGAAGAAGAGTTTACATTTCATATATATGTACAATAGAGAACTCCAGTCCAATTTTTTTAAATTTTTTTATGAATAATGACCTTCTAACTTTAATAACTGCATATTTATTTTTATCTTTATACTTAGTTTTAATAGTGGAAATAAATTTCAAAGTTTTAAATTTTCAAGATCCCCCGAAAACCACCGAATTTAGTGTGACGTCATCATGATCAACCGAAGTTTGAATTTTGTATGGAACTGGAATCAGCTGTTCGACTCCCGCCATTTTGGATTTCAGCATTGGAGCGTTTTACTGGGCATTATGGTCGCTTTTTGTACAGTTAGAGTTTTTGAATATTTTAAATAATATAGATAAACTAATAGACATACTTTATTTTTGATACTGATTTATTTAGGCCTAAATAATGTTTCAATAAAAACAAAAACTATTATATGTCCAAATCTTTTTTATAGAAGTTTATACCAATAACACGGAATGTCGAACGGCTTGCGTCTTACATTTCTATACAACTTTGATCCAGGTGACGCGGCGCGGTTTCGTCACGCCGCCAAAATCCAGCAATACCAACTTAACAGCGTGTTTTAATGACACGTTTTAAAATGAACTTTTTAACATTTTTTTTAAAACTCTACATTTAATATTATTTAATAAAACATATATTCAGAATCAGCGTTTATTGGTTTATATGAACATATTTTTTTAAAGCCATAATATTTTTCACTGGAGTTCCTTATTAATACAGTGTCGGGTTTCACATAATATATAGGTACAGTTAATACAGTCACATCGCAATTAAGACCCTTTAACTAAAAAACACAAACATCATGTATTCAGTAAGAAAAAAAAACAAGTATAATTTTTAGTGTGACATTCATGTGGAATTAGAGGAAGCAGTCTTCCCGTTGATGATTTCTCTAAAATAATTTTTGATAGAGTTCCCATAGCATAATAATGGAATTCCACCACGAATTGTTAGTAAAAAAATAAAAACATTGACAATTATAAACCTCTTGTTCTCCAGCGAATCGGATACTAGCGGTTCACGCGCGGTAGAAGTGAAACCTTCAGAAAACTAAACTTCGAAACAATGAGACGAATATCAGCAGAGTATCAGGATTGGGATAATTGTAGGGTTTATTTATTTTAAAATTGTTTCAATTTTTAAAATTATTTTACATTTATTCTACGACGCACTGCCCAAACAGGAGGCCGATAGGCTACGAAGCAGCGCACAACGAAGACACCGATTAGTCTATCTCATTCTCTCGCAGACTAAATCCAATAGATGTACCTATGTGTTTGTCTTTTTTTAGTGACGCTCGTTTGAGTTCCATCGAGTTTCAAATCACAAAGGTGCTAAGAAGTTTTCATTTCAAAAATAATTTCTCTGAATATAATCAGCTATTCTGGGGAAACTACTTATGGTAGATGATATACTATTTAATAAATGTATAAACACTCATCTATATATTAATAAGAGGAGTATGAAATTTCGCACACTTATAGTTTATATAGAGAAGGAGTGCAGAATGCTAATTTTTTTTTTAAATAATGCATAAAAAATACATTAAATCAATAAAAAAAACCTTACAATTATGGTCGAATTTCGACCATTGGGCGACAACTAGTTATTACAAATTTACAAAAACATCATTTTGCAAAGACATCATCAATTTATAATCAGCTGGTGCACAGCATACATTTAGCGTCGGCGATCAAGATGATTGGAGTTTTTCGTCGTAAGTTTGAAAATGTTTTAAAGATTCAAAATGGTGCAATTATTTTTAATTATTAAATACCATGTCATTGAAGCGGTTTTCGAACACAAAATGCGACTTTTTTGGCCCTGCCCTATCCTTGAGCAAGGTCTATATCTTTCAAGTTGTCCAATTAATGTCTAGGTCCCTTGAACAAGGTGGACCTCTTCGAATGTCAACCACCTACATACTATGTAGTTCTTCATTTCACCTCAGTTTGGAGGTTTTACACCACTGACTCTTATAATATCCTTAAGGGCCAAGTTTTCGTTTTGGTGATACTAACATACTATAACGAACTCTGCGGTTCTCTCGGCATTGCTGCGTGACCAGATACTTCAAAAGGACTTAGTTGCATGGCTACGGTAGCACCAGGGCATTTTAATTATAAAAGGCACAACCTTTTTTAAAATATTACTTTTTTGAACGCAACTGTTTTGCATTTATATATTTTGCGTCTATAAATTTGTTCGTACGTTCAATTTGTTGTCAAGTCTACTTTTCACAGAGCTGTTAGTCGCTGACTCTAGTTGTATTATTTTTTTAAGCTTTAAAACCCTTTTTAATTGTCTCAAGTCTCAACGCTATATAACTTAGTTTTGCTTATTTAAGAGCAGGTAGAGAATTGCTCACATTAGTAAAGTCAGGAAAATTTCATATCTGAGTCACATACTTCGAGGTGCAATATCACATAATCCAATTAATATTAAAAGGTAAGATAGAGGCATAGAGGGTCGCCGAGGACCTGGTAAGAGACAAATGTATTGGCTGCGAAATGTACGAGAGTGGACAGGTATTAGAAGTATGGAGGAGCTATTCTGGGCAGCGCAAAATAAAGATACATTTTCCAGAGTGATCGCCAACATCGGGAGGAACTCATAGGACATACGAAGAAGAAGAAGAAGATCAAAGAAATACATAACACGTACATACGGTATAATCGTATGTACGTCACACCTAATGTTGCAGAATGATAAACTAAACAACCCTGGACCGAGTAGAGGTCGCGAAATCGAAACACGATAAGGACAAATTAAAAAAAAATAGTCTATGTGTATAATTACAATAAGTTGTTTAAATTTGCATCTCGTTGCACCATTCGGAGTCGAAACGTTGCTTGAAATGGTAAAAGCTGTGTTTAGTGTTTCTTTAATTATCAGATCTGAGAAGAGCCAGGAAATTCTCTCAGATTTTCTATTCATCTTCGTTCCTCTAGCCTCATCATTAAATTGGATAATTTATGTAAAAAACTAATTCAATGGTGTATTTTAATTACCTTTCATTATGTATGTATTTGTATTAACTTTAGTAACTAAATAATGCATATAACAATTTTTGACAAAAGATAAATACTCCTTCTCTAAACCCAATAAAGTTCTTGTAATGTCTCTTACGTCCTCTCCAAAGACATTCGTTGTTTGTAAGTACTGGGATCAGTATTCTCCAGGACACTTATTGAAAGACTAAGGTTATTTAAATCACAGTGACTATTTATTGAAGTGTGGCAATTTATAATTATAATTCGGAGGACTAACCTTTCTAACTGGAAGCCAGGTTTTGTCTACAGAGCTCTAGAATTATAATGATTCTACTGATCTACCTTCGGTTACCTTCGGCACATTTCGAGTCCATGTGACCCGAAGAGCCCATATACAACTAAAGTAATGTGAGAACTATTCATAGACTAATTATGACACACTACAGTTCTCTAATAAAAATAGATATAAGATGGCTAACCTTTTAAATAGGAAGAATAATATTAACAAGAGTTGTGAGTTATACTCTAATCTCTACAGTAGATATCGTTACCCACCAAGATTTTTGAGGCGTCCTTTACGGTATTTTGAAAGCAAGAAATTTCCACTCCTACAAACTCCCTGCATTGGACCCCATATAAGATTTAACCCCACTGGAGTGAGCCCTTTATGTTTGGTTAAACCAGCATTACTCTCTCACTAACAAACACAAACCTCACAATGACGAATTGTATTACCTACTATCAGTATTACAAAGTAGCCACTCTCTCCAAATTAGAGTAATGACAGCCTAATGGCATTTTATCCTCTTTTATATAACAACAAGGCAATGGGTGACTGCTTGGTATTGTATTCTATTAACCTAAAGACAAGGGGAAGGCGCTTCACGACACAGTGCCCGTGGGACGGAACCATCGCTGCGGGACGGTTAATAAAGGTTATCCGTTGTTACTGGTTAGTAGTTAGTGGTTACACCGAGGTACTTAATAGTATTACAACAATGGGTGGGTGTGTATTTGTGTGGTGCTTTGGTTGTGTGTTGTGTGAGTATTATAATCTACAGTGTTTCACGCTGATACCGCAACATTTCATTCATTTGTCTATGACATCAGCTGAGATAACATCGGAAAAAATCTTATCATTTTTAGATCGAGGGAAGTTGTGATGTAAGCCAAGCTTTACTTTTCAGTTACTACGTTTCAGCACGTGTTCGTTAAACTTTTGTTAAGTAAGGGCTTTGGGGTTAAGTTTAGATACTAACTTTGTTTTAATACCATTTTATTATCTGTCTTAACCAATCGGATTCGGTTCGACCTGAACCTTTACATTTTACTCAATATATTTTATTCACCTCTGATGAAGGTTTAGGTCGAACCGAAACTGGTTGGTTAAAGAAATGTAATAAAGTGGTTGTCGTTATTTTAATTATGTATACCCACAAAGTGTTTGCTACATGTGAAAATTTTATATGTACTTTAAATTAATGCCTTCTTGAGATACATTTATCATACGTTACATTATTATGTAAAAGGATAGCATAACAGAAGTCCTACATTCACAGCCCTCCTAACTGTGGATTCCCGTGGGTCATTGTGTCGGTGTTAAACTTCTGTTTATTATTTACCTATCTTCATGTTTACTTAGCCAAATTTTGATGTTGTTTTTACATGGTATTTCTGTACTTATCCAGTCTTCATAATGTTTATAATTTCTTCATTTTCGTGTTTTTTTATGATTTTAATATTTTGATGTTTTTAAACTTGTTTATCTTTATAGTATTTTTAATTTCATTATTTTTTTATTTAAATTTTATGAGTAAAGCCTGAAATTGTAATACTTAATTAAAAGAAGACACTATGAGCGAAACTCAATCGAAAATCTGGAAACAGAAAAATCAGAAAAAGATATTGGCACCTCTGGGACTCGAACCCAGGACCTCTCTCTTTGCGAGCGAGGAAAGAGAGTGGTCCTTTGTGTTTCCAGATTTTCGATTGAGTTTCGCTCATAGTGGCTTCATTTAATTAAATTTTTAATTTCATTTGGAAGGGCATTATATAATTTTGTTGCATGGAATTTATGGCTTTTTTGGTCAAAAGGCATGCATTTTATGGCATGTTAGGTATCTAGATTTGAGTTTATATCCAAATAGTAGCATAGGTATGTTGGTCAGACGGTGAACAGTTGTATTTAAATAGCCATTTGTTCAGGCATCATGAAATGCAGATGTACAGTATTTTGAACTGTCGTTGAAAGCTCCGTTGCAACCTCTAGTTTGATTGTTTACATGAGTTACATAAAGCACCGTTTGTGAGAAAGAGAGAAATCACCCCTGAAGTTTTGTGGTATTATGAGCTTTTGTAGCGATGTGCATTTGGCACGTGCTTGTTTTTGAGTGTCTACAAGTTTCCAGAACGAGTTTGTATGTTACTAGACATAAAACAACTGATTGTATCTGTGGAGGATCTTGAAAATTTAATGCAATAGTAGACATTGGCATCAAATTATCGTCGAGTGACCATGGTGACCACCGAATCGTATAAATATAGAAATTAAAATAGTCCGTCTTTTGTGCCCTTACTATTGAGGTGAAATTTCACAACATTTTACTGCATTTTCAATTTCAAATAGTTTGCATAAGAAAAGTCAATTTTGGCACGTGTTCAATATCCCGTATGGTCTAGTGGCTAGGATAGCTGGCTTTCACCCAGCAGGCTCGGGTTCGATTCCCGGTACGGGAAATACTGTCAAGTATTTTTTTGCACATTTATAACCAATTAGTTTTTTTTTTAATTAAACGAAAACATATATCTTTGTAAAAACACCACTATGTAATCAATATTAGCAACATGTTTCGAAAGTATTAATAGTCAATTAAATATTATTAATAAACAAATATATTTTTTAAATCGCTTTCTCTTCAATTTATTTTCTTATTAATACTTACATAAATAATAATTTATTTTATTTATTTTCCTATTATTTTGTTTGTTTTAAAAGTTTTTATTATAATTATAAATGCAATTTTTTCACTTTCTAAAATAATTTTTATATTTCATTTTATATAATTGTTTTTTTTTTATGATATTTTTAAGTATTAATGTTTTAATTAAAAATGACGCCACAAAGTGTATTTGCAAAGTTTGAGGAAGTAATTTTTTGTTTGTTTGTTTATAAAACGACCCTGAGATGATTTTTCACAAAATCGGCTTAAAGAAATTTCCACTCTTTTTTCAATTTTTCGATTTCCAATTTTTAAAATTATATTGGGGCCGCTAGGATCTGGTTAAAAATTAAGTAATTTAAGAATCGCATTATATTCAGTAGAAAATTAATTATTTTTCATTGTTACAGATCTTGGGAATTTACTCGAAAAATAGCACTGCAACCAGACAATCTGCTGTAAAAGAAGGTAAGCTATTTTTTTTTTTAAAACTACACAAAACACTTCTTCGAACAAATTGTTATCACAAAATCTTGTTTACTGCATCTCTACGATGATCTCTAATTATCAATCTTTCTCTTCGCCAACCACTTGAGGTCATAAAACGTGATGTTTTATTAGTGCCACATACACAAAGTCCCACAGGAGCGTGGAAAAAATTATAGCAAATTGCCTAAAATATGTATTCCAGCGCATGCAGTAAACTACGAAAGTCGGAAAAGCTTGAAACAGCAAATCTTTATCAATACCTATCCGTTCTAGAGTGTTTTGGCCACTATTTGATTGAGGAGCGTAGCGAAGTCCTGTTTTAATCCGAGCTTTTGGAATTTCGTCTATTTGCTTATACGTTCGGTTTCCGGTTCAAGATGGTATCCATTTTAATGGTACAATGGTTTAATGGTTGTAAAGATCATTTTTTTAATGGGACATCGTCGTGTTTACTTTGACTAAAGAAAGTTTGGAAAAAGAATTGTCTTTGACAAGGTGACCTATTTCTTTGGACAAACTGTGCAATTATCACATATTTGAAATTTAAGAAAAGTGACTTATTTAGAATATCTAGTTTGTATTCATTTGCAAAAAGTTTGTATTTTTTGCAAATTTTATGATTTCAGAGGAAATTTCGGGTTTGATTTGAATAAGAGAGAATTGGAAACAAACTAATTTGGACGTGAAGTCAACTCTTCACAGAACTTCTGGTTATTTATTTTTGACTCCCCAAAAATGTCTATAAATCTTCTGGTCCACTATACTCATATGTTCCATCTCATAAGAAGATGGCTAGCTAACGTTTTCTGCAATTCTTTGTCCGGATGCTATTTTTACCACAAATTCATAAATGCAAGATGCAAGATGTTCTGTCGAGCGTCCTCTCTGTGTCACCAATCGTTCTATACCACAACACTATACCAGAGAACAAATAGACAGGTACCTAGTAAAATAAATTATTAGTAATTAAAATAGTACGTTGGCCTACGGTAACTGGCCAGTTTGGTCACCCTGAGACAAACTGAACGGCCTCGAGGGAGCGCTGCTAGCAGCTTTAGCAAGCCATACAGGTCTTTTGCTATTCTCGTTTATTTGAGAAATCCCCTTTTTTTACTCCTCGTTTTCTTCTCAAAACATGTCGTTCTTGACTCAGTAACGATTGGTAGGTATCCATCTCATTATTGGGTGTAGTGGACTATTCTGACTTTCTTCGTAAACAAATTACAAAGTGAAAATTTAATTCTAGAATATGCAAGAAGATTTTGCTCAAAAATAGACTTGTTGAGATGTCTGAAGCTTGATGCGAAATGTTGAAATGAGCAAAAGTAATAAAATTTATCTTTCACAAGATTCAAAAATTTTATAATAACAAAATATCACACCATCAGGATAGGCAAAGAGGTTGGACTATCACACAGCTAGTAGTAGACAGTCTTGGCACACATTATATTCCTCAGGGCCTCCTATGTGGAGCTAATGTTAAAAAAAGTATTATTTTTAAATTGGAAGATTGTAATAAAGCAGTAAATCGATAAAGTACCTACCCAGTACTTTTTAAAAAGAAAGACGGGTAACGAATAACCTGACAATATTTGAAAATCTCCTACTTCCATCACAGTAAGCGGAAAATGTTGGTTGTGTCGTGATGGAGGACTTAGCCAGCATAGGAATTGAACTCACGACGCCTGGGTGGGACCCAGACATGATTTCAAGTCAGCCACTGACTGGACAATAGTTTTGTATTAGTTTCTTTAGTACTTTTTTAGCACTTAAAATACAAACCTGTAAAAATTTAATATTATTTGGCGGAAAATAACTTTAATAATGAATACTATTTTAAGAAAAGGTATACGTGAAATCCTATTTAGATTCATCTTTACGACGAATCGGTTTACATTGTGAACATCAAAAAATATGCTACTGATAAATTGAAGCTTTTATTAGCTTTTCTATGTATTGGAATTACAATAAAATCACAAATTACATAACAAAAAATATAAGCGTAAACCACTAAAAAAAAGTTTTTTCACGACTTAACTATGAAGTAATATAAGAAACAATTTTTTTTTTAAATACGGCTTTACGGCTAACATTATTTTTGAGGTTTTGTATGTTCCAACTTTTTTTTATTCTTATAAAATTATGCACAAAATAAATAAAAACCACTTTTTCGCTCACTTGCCTCGTGCAAATACGACGCGCGATTTTAAATATTGTAGGCATGAGAATCGAAATATTTCTAGCGCTTATATTCCTCTTAAAATGAATTTCTTTCGTTTAAATTTATTGTTTTATCCATGAATAGTAAAGTCAGATTTCGTGACTTCCAACGGTCTGCGCTTTAAGGGTCTACACCAAAATTTCTGATAAAGTCCTGTTATCTGTTATCCTAGCACTGTGAAACAACCGGCTCCTGATGAAATATTAACAGAACCTGAATTTTAACTTAAAAATTGTTTTGAAGAATTGTTAAAATTTTGCGAAACAGCCCGTCCAAAGGTCTACTTCTAAATCACAAAGTACGAAATTTAACCAATCATTTAGATTGCTGGCAATCCGGTTGTTTTCATACGTTACCCGCCTTACTAGACGGACAATGTATTTCCCATGACAGGTATTGGGGACTTAAAGAGATCCCCGCACACCGGAAAGAATGGGAAAAATCAAGCAGACAAACCCTGTTTTCTTCCTTCGCTTGTCTAAATTTCGATGGTTCATCACATTAACCACTAAGCTCGTGAGCTCGATCACATAAACACGGCTCCATAATCAACACTCACAATATGTGTTGACAGGATTAGATATTATTTTTCAACTGAACACGATGACACATATTTGCATTTAGTCGGCATAAGGTGGGTAGGGATATTTGTGGTAGGAATTGCAATTTTGGAAAAGATACAAGAATGAATGCTAGGTAACAACGGGTATCAAACCATCATGCTTTCCTATATGGCAGAAACACCGAAGAGGTGAATCGCCAAAATTTTAACAAATTTCCATTATTTTCTATATCACATCATTTCTGTTCTTCTGCACATGCATCAATTATAAGATTTTTGTAACAATTTTTGTAAAATTTTCACAATTACTTTTATCAATGTATTGCTTCAAGTACCAGCCACTTTTTACCTTTACAAAATTATGATTGCTTGAAGATGTTCTGATATGTAGGAGAAATACATGTATACAATAATATGTAGGTATATAATTTTGCTTTCGGCGCCATGTAGACCTCTACAAGGAGTAAATTATAGTGGGTACATTCCAAGGCAAGTTGAATTCACCTTTTCCCCATCTTGTTTCCTCTGGCCTTAACAAGTTGGTTTAAAGCTTATGGTGAGGTTTCGGATTGTTTGCTTTTCTTCACTAAAAACATTTTGAGATCTGATGATGCGTATTCAAGGATGTATTTCTGGTTAACTACTATTAATTATTTATCTTGAACAATTATGTTATTTTTTTATTGGAATATCTTGTTTTAAAAACTTTTGAAGGTTATATCAATCAATGTAATACATCATTGTAGAAGAAGATAGCCAATAAATCTAAAAGAAAATAAGAAAAAGAATGATTCACAGAAAAATAAAAAGGTAATGGTTGCCACTGGGACTCGACCCCAGGATCTCATATCTTACCGGGATAAATGCCTTTTTAAGTCATTTTTGTCGAATTAGTCGAAGAAAATATCGTTGATTCTGAATTTGAAATTTGAGATAGACAAAAAAAAAGAGGTTCCAATGGTTGTTAATGTTCGAGTTGGTTAAGGTGCTGTGTGTCCCAGTAAAAAGAAGAGATCCGGGATTCGAGTCCTACGGGTTACGAATAAGCTGACAATTCTAGAAAATATCTCCACAGTAAGTGTAAAGTGTTGTTTCTGTCGTGATGGAGGACCTAGCCAGCCGAGGAATTGAAGACACAATGCCAATTCAGCCCCTGATGTTGCAAACACCCGTTAGTTATCTTTATTATTTTTCTGTGTTCTTCTATTACATATTTTCGTTTAGATTCATTAGTATTATCTTCTTCTTCAATGAATATTTATTTATCACTGAAGAAGGTAACAATAATAATCTAAACGATTATGTGAAAGAGAACAAGACACAGAAAATTAAAAAAAGTTAATAGTCGCAACTGGGACTCGAACCCAGAACCTCTCGTCTAACCGGGACGTGCGCGTTTATCAATTCCGCCATTGCCACCTTCCGTCAAACCGTCATATTTGTCAATCTCATATTTCAAATTTTAGAATTAAGAATATTATCTTGAACAATTTTTTTCTCCATAAAAAAAGATAGTTTTTCTTATAAAAAAATCAATTATACTTTTATAAAAAGGTCAATAATTCCATGTAAATAAAATCGGATTTATTTATCCGAGACGCTATCTAGGTTACAAACCAGTTCTTAGAATGAAATAAAAAGAGTAGTTGCCTATAATATGGAGAAAAAATTTGTGGGTAGGTGGCAATGGTGGAATTGGTAAACGCGCACGTCCCGGTGAGACGAGAGGTTCTGGGTTGGAGTCCCAGTTGCGACCATTATCTTTTCCTATTTTTCTGTGTTTTGTTCTCTTTCATATTTTCGTTTAGATTATTATAGTTATCTCCTTCTTCAACATTATATTACATTAAAAAGTTATAAAAATAGAGTTTTTCTTATAAAAAGTTTAAAAAATATATTTTTTAAATTTTTGTTCCTAGATCATTATGCATTGCCTCCATTTGGGGTAATAACACATGCAAGTCTCAATTTAATCAACGAAGTGGAAAATTTACTTAAAAAAGGATGCATTGCTTCGTTCGGAGATTTCATAACCTGAAAAGATGACGCACAACGCAACAAGTTTAGTGTTGTAAAGTTAATGAACTCACTTTATAGGATGTTTGTTTACCGACCCAAATAAGATGGGTTTCTCCGCACTGGTACACTGTCTACAAAGGCTCTGTGAGTCGAATGTAATTTCATAATCATCACTGACTTGTCAAATAATCACTGGAATTGTAATCTGGGTAGGTACACCGATCAGAAAGAGAATTGATAAAAATAAATAAGACTTTACCAAATGAACGCTTTTATTATTACCGTGACGATTCGTGGTTACGGTACCGTGACGGCACAAAAAAGCATAAAACGTACGTTCTTTTAATAATGCTGCAGCTCTTTCTTACACATTAAATTATGGTGAATCAAAAGATGAGACACACAATATACGTGCGTCTGTTTCTTCCAATTTTTCCTTTGGAGGAAATGGATATATCTTAATACGGCTCAGCTACAGCGACGGGAATGCGTTTCATTTTCTTTATACGTGTGAGGGAGATGTATGATAATGACTATATGTCTACTTTGGAGGGTGCAGATATAAGTTCACCTTTTGTCTCACCGTTGGTATTTAGTGTGTAAGAAAGAGCTGCAGCATTATATGTTTAAGAACAAAAGTAAAACCATCAGCGCATTGACGTTTGACATATTTGAATTTTTTTTAATTCACTCACACTTCAATATTATCCTTGTAATTATATTCCATACTTTCAATATTATTGTCTCGGCTAGTAATATTGTACTACGGAGACGTCACGGTGCCGTGTGAGAGAGAGATGCAAGAAAATGATTGCTTTTTTTCTATTGGACCGACGTACATTGTGTCTTATCTTTTGAAAGAGCTGCAGCATTATTGTGATAAGAATATGTTTGTTTTTGTGTCGTTGCCTTTTTTGTGTCTCACGGTACTGTGATCGTGGATCGTCACGGTAATAATAAAAGCTCTCAATGGAATTGATTATGCATCCAAAAAAGAATTTCTACATTTGAAAATTTTATCTTTTCATATTTCGAGTCATGCTGGTTTATTCCATAACTCTGAAACTTTTAAAGGCCTCGACGTTCCTAAATAGCCATTTTCGTTATATTTGAAAAGATTTGTTCTATTATACATATCTCAACGGTTACATGCCAACTCAGAATCTTGCAACTTCAACACCCCATTGAAAAGTCATTAAAATTGTGAAAACAATATTCAAAAATAGCCCATAACCTAACACGTAACCTATTTGATCATTTATTTTTATTTTTTTATCACACTAATGAATTTTCAAAGAAGGTGTTGAAGTTGCATGATTCTGAGTTGTCCGGTCACCATCTAAACCAGAGGTTCCCAAACTTTTTTTTCTCGTGGACCACTTTCAAAATTTTACTGGTTTCAGTGGACCCCCTGCTGCAACATTTCTACCATATTCCCAAAACTCGACACGCGTTGTACTGAGTATTGAATATAATGCTGGAGTTGTGGTCTGTCACACCGTGGGGGGAGGGTTTAATGTGATATGAGACGGGATAGGATATAGGCACGGGATGGGTCTCAATATGACCATTTTTCACCGAAATACTAGTGTACTATCTGCCTACTTTGACAGGTAAAGCCAAGCCAACATTTTTGTTCTTTACTATCGAAACCAGATAAATTTTCGTGGACCCCCACTTACAACTTGTGGACCCCCATTTTTTTATCACGCCCACGTGGACCCCAGTCGAGTCTCCCGTGGACCCCTGGGGTTTACCTGGACCACTTTGGGAATCACTGATCAAAACCATATAAGTTTAGGCCAAGTGTTTCACAGAATTTGAACAATTCATTAAATTTCGAAGTTAATTTTCTGGTTCTGTGAAAGTTCCATTCAAGTTCTGTCGTTATTTCACTTTTCTGAAGCAACTAACCCATAATGATTTAGTAACACAATTGAACTTATTAACTAAGTTTGAAATTTGTTGAATTATTCATATCGTTTGAAATAGCTGGCAAGGCAACTAACTATAAAAAAACAGCTTAACCCCTCGTACCCATAATTTTTTTCACGATAATATAACATTGCGAGGTCTATAAAAAACAATATTGATAACATTACCGAATGCCGTGGCATAACTACTGGGTATTTGGATTATTTACTACAGCGCCATTTTGGTGGGAAAATCACCTATAGGAAGCTTTACAGCTTTATACAACTTATTTTATACAACGCATCGTTTAACTAATAACTTATAGCTAAGGTTTATTGCTAATGACTTACAACTAAGATATTAATAACTAGAGACTTCCAACATTAGTAAGACTTATAACTATTAAGTAACTACTGAAACGTATATCTATAAACTTATATACTATATCACTTCACAGCCAGTCGCTTAACTAAGACTTATATTAAAAACTTTGAATCTATAGTACACATCCCTTGTTAGAAGCCTAATAGAACATAACTCCATAGCCTGGTCGCCCTTCTACAAAATTCATATTCATAATGTTGAAAGAATTCAAAGAAAATTTCTACGTCTCGTAAATTTAAAACTTTACATCCCTTTAGAGAACATAAATTACCCGTCGTTATTGAATATTTTAAATATTCCAACTTTAGAAAACAAACGAAAAATTAACGACCAAACCTTTTATTAAAATTATTAAATTCTAAATTCGACTATTGTGAACTCCTGCAATTAATAAATCTACATGTACCTGCACGAAAAATTAGACAAACATCAACATTTTATATGCATACATCTCATTCTAACTACAATTTGTTTTCTCCAATACAACGTTTACATAGGTCTTGGTAACAAATACTTAAACAATTTTTTTTTTTATGAAAAACAAATACCTTTGTATTTATTACACCACTATTTTATTAACAATATCAACATGTTTCGAAAACTATGTTTTCTTCGTCAGGATAATAAGTCAATAATTATTGACGAAGAAAACATAGTTTTCGAAACATGTTGATATTGTTAATAAAATAGTGGTGTAATACAAAGGTATTTGTTTTTCATAAAATTAATGATGACACCCCAAAGTAAATATGCCTATTTTTGAAGAAAAAATTAAACAATTTTATTTATTTATTTATTAAAAGAAGTTTATACAATGAACAAAAAATTGTGTTAATTCATCCGCCATGCTAGGGATGTCCCTGTGTTATGGCGGATGAAGTTTACAGATTGTGTAGGTACAGTGTACAGCTATTAACTTATGCAATTCATTTAAGTAGTTTAAGTAACATATTTAGTAACAAATTAAGTTAGTAATTTAATTAACACATTAAATTTATTTATGTTACAAGTTGTATCAATTATATTACAATTCAATTAAAATAGCAAATTTTTACTCATCATCGTTACTGAATGTAAGGATCCATTTTGATAATTTTTTTTTTTTTTAAGATATGGATGTATTCGACAATAATTTGAACTTAGCCAACTTCAAACCTATTTCTACCTAATGTGAACAACAATTTTAAACATTACCTACTTTGTGTCAACTCCTATATTTTTGCAACCTATATTTTGTTTATTATATTTTATGTTACCTGTATTTTGTCAACATTATTTTCACTGTAATTAAAAAAAAAACATGTACTGCACATTCTATATAAAAGCTCTATGGGCGTTTAAATAAATAAATAAGTGACTAGTGAATTTCCTGATTTGAAGTTCCTCTCTTATCGAAGGTTAGACAACACTTTTGATATCTGACCTCTTGACACTGTGGCCCGGAATAGAGGTGCTGCACCGCGATGCGGTCAAACCACTCTCTGAGATTCCTCAGCCTTGAAGTCCACCTTCTACCAGCGCTTCTTTTATCGCACATCGTGTTTCATAGTATTTGTATATTTATTTCTCATTATATGTGTATGTTCAAAGTACTGTTGTTTGGGCTTTTAGTACATATCATTTAATAGTATTAATTAACAGATATACAAAATGTTTACTAGTCTGTCTGTGTATTGGGAATGTTTCATTTGGATTCCATCAATTCCATCCAGGCGGTGGTGAAGAGGATTATTTTGGATGTAATAACGCAACCGTCTATCGACTATGAAATAGAGACAGAAAGGCTTACCCTGCACTTTAAAAGGCTTATAGAAATTGAAAAAAGCTCTTCAAAAATCGGAAATCTTTGGTTCCCGTCTCTTTTTATTGGTCTGCGAAAATTACGCTTTCCTCCATGATAATAACAGCTATAAACTGTTATAAACAAGACTTATTATTTATTGTTTGAAACATTTACAGAGTGTTAAAAATTATTACAATAATGGAATTTCCGTTGGTAGGTACATTACGGTGACCGGACAACTCGGAATGAAACCAACTCAGAACCATCTCAGATAAGTCATTTAGAGTGATAAAAAAATGGTTAAATAGGTTAAGTTAGGTTAGGGTTATCGGCTAATTTAAATGATTTTTTCATAGCTTTTAATGATTTTTCAAGGATAGACGACACATTCGAGACGGTGGATTGAAATATGCAAAATTGTTATTAAATATTTCAAGATGGAATATTTTATGACTTCTTAAATTACGTTCAGGAACTTAAATATGAACATTGCTCAGACAATGAGTGGTTTGAAGCTTATCATTAATTATTTTGTGTAACTGACTATATTCAGTTATACTGACTATACTGCAATTCAAAATAAGTCATATATATACTATATATGACTTGCCTTGCTTGAATTGCCTTCTTGCCTTACCGAAGCTACACACCCTTGCAACTTCTAGCGTCTTAAGTCCTGCTAAGGGACTATGAATTGGAGAAAAGAAATCATGCTGAGTGGACTTATTCAAGGCACATCTTCGGTAATTTGGGTATTTTGATACAAATAAATAATGTATACGTGGTGTTAAGGGACGTAATTGACTTCCTTTAACCATGTATGTTAATGGAATTTTGGTCTTCGATGACTTTTTTTTCAATTTTTTTTAGGTTTATTTAATGGCTATGTAACACTGTAAGCAGTTAATATGTCTCCATATTCAAATTCGGAGATTTGTTATTTTTTAATGAAGGCGGGAAATTTCTAAATCGGACGCTCAGAAATCCCAGACGCTGGACGCTTCTAGAGTGGGTAATAAAGCAACATAAGTGAGGGTTACCTTCTTCTGTATCTTTACAGTCGACTCGAACATGTCTTAGGAGGGAAGAATGAAGGTATCTAAAATAGGAGAGTGGTTAGATAAGAGATGGTAGGTGGTTGATAGAAGATGAGGAGTCTGTTGAAGAAAGAACACGACAAGTAAGATAAAGTAAATAGGAGGCAGGAGATAGAGTTAATGGACCAAAGTGCATCATTAATAAAATGATGTAGCTAATGGAATTTTTTTATTATTAAATTAATTACTTGATCACTAAAAGTCCTTCATCTACGTGAGGTAATAGAACTCGTTGAAGGGAATATATGACCCATGCATCATAAAATATAAAAAATCCCTAGCATCATAAAATATAATAACGATTTGTCAATAAAATTAGGTCATTAATAAATCATATTACTTGTAAGGTTTTTCCCTGAACAATGTTGAAGTGAGCTACAAACCCAAGGTAATAATTAGCCTACTGGAATTACCAAAGTATTTAGAAATTCGACAGTTTAAAACGACTTAGTAACAAATGTAATTAATATAATTTATTAAAATCCTTTTGACCACCCCGCTTCCCCTCCCGCATATGTTGTGTATATAAACCGTAGACTAAACCGTACCAGTCTGAAGATGGCTCTAGCGAGCTGAAACCGGTTACGGTCAATAAACTTAAACCCCTCAAATGCCAGACGAAAACGAAAAAACGTCAACTTTAACGTAATATTTTGCAGGTTAATTTTATGCTATCTAATGTAATTTTTACTGAAACACATTCCTTGAATACTAAACTATACATAAGAACAATATTACTTGCGTTTATTCAATGAATTTATACTTTTTACTACGTTTCAAATAACACGGAAAAAACGAAAAAATTTCGCGATGTTTTGACTTTTACGTAATATTTAGCAGGTTAATTTTATGCTATCTTATGTAATCTTTACTGAAACACATTCCTTGAATACTAAACTATACATAAGAACAATATTACTTGCGTTTATTCGATGAATTTATACGTTTTACGATCATTTCGTCGCCCGCGACGCGAGACTTGACAGCCGCCATTTTGTCAGCCGAGCGGCGCGAAAAAGTTCCAGGCCGTGTCATAAACAATTTCAAAGAAATTATATCGCTGTTCATAAGGTATAAGATACCGTGGGTTCACGGTATCTTATACCTTATGAACAAGAATGCCCCAAGCGATTCTGACCTTCTTCTTCACACGTTTTCTTTATACATAAGGGTTAAAATCGCATAACAAAATTATTTTTTAGTGATTATTTTGGCTTGCGCCGATGGACGAACGGCAAGGGGCGGGTGGAAAAAGGTTTTATATTTGTTTTTATTATAATATATTGGAATATATGAGTTTATTTGGAAGGCTGGGAAGTGTTAGTTTAGTTTTTTTATTCTCTCTTCTGTATAGCACACTTTGGGGTGAAATATCCTATTTTACAATTATCATGTGTATAAAATACGAAGATATGTAACGTACTTTCTTTATTTGAAAATGTTAATATTAAGTTTTAACGTTAATATTACTAACTAGCGCACAGAAAAAAAAGTTATAAAAATGGCTCACCTAACATTTTTTCTGACTAAAATTACTGATAACGATAACGCAAAAAATCAAAAACATGATTATCTTATTATTGTTAACTCACTTTTTTGTCGTTTCACGTGAAAATAATTACTTAATAAAAAATATTTTTTAAATTGCAGCCGGAAACTTTGGATTAGTTAAGATTTTCATTTTAATTATATGCGGTTAGTTTTTAGATTTGAATATAAAGTGTGGTAAGTTTTCTTTCTAATACCGTTTTGACCATATTTTTAACCATGATAATAAGGAAGACAACGATTTTTACGAGAACTTGTGAGTTGTTTCGTAAACCGAATAAATAGACTTGACGAGTAATAATAATGAAGTAACAATTAAAATTCCGCTCCGAAGTTTTTGATTCTAGGCCCTGCGGGCGGCTTTTCGTCCGGCTTCGCCCAGTTAGTGTTGGTGACCGTTTTATAAATCCAATAGGAACTGTTTTCAAAAATAGCCCGTTCCTCGGATCCACTGTCATCCAGTGTAGTGTGTAGTTAATCACCGGGACAAAGTAACCGAGACAGGTAATGATGTCGTATGTAATATGTAGCCGCTTGATACAACTATTACCGTCAATCTTTCCATATCCGGATTCGCAAATTCAGTAGTAGCATTTATACCTAGAGGGGACACGTCCCCATCCGTCCTGCTGACGAAAGTGGCGACATCTTGTTGTTGACGAATTCTTGAATTGGAAACCGAATTAAAACGGTAGCTTTGTTTGAAATTCCACGTACATGAATGTTATTTGCGACGCGGTGCGTATGGCGTGGCGTCAGACATGCACTCAAAGCCAGGTTCTGAAATTCTGAAATTCAACCACGCAGACGCAAGCCTATTAATACTATTCGATATCATTTTGGGGGGTCAATTGTCGGGGGATCAACTGTCGGGGTCACCACAAATTAATATTGTTTTATTTTAGCAATGACGTACTCACACTCATCTCATGACACTGTTTTCAAGTCGATGTACGTACAGGCATAACATCTAAGCATATTTTTTTGCAATAGAAAGTCAGTCTCAATCCGTTGGCCATGACCAAGTCGCAGAATATTACAGGTGTGGGTATATATATATACGACTCCTGATTACGGCATGACGGTTGACGGACTTTTTTCGAACTCATTGATAACTTCTTCAATGACAGAATGACTGGGGCTGCGGTTAAGGTTAAGCAAAGCCTTAAAATAAACGACACACGCAGACCTTTGATATGATCTCAATTCTTTAATTGGTCTTTCATTCTATTTATACCAATATGAAATTGATATAATAAATAAAACTGATGATTTTTGGTTTATCGGACTTCCTTCAAATGTCCATAATCTTCAGATCTTGGAGTATAGTACACGCCAAACTTTAATGCCGAGTTTAAGGTAAAAGGGACGCGGTCGATAGCCAGTTGGATAGAATAGTACTCTTTACACACAGAGTTCGGAGCGGGACGTGCCCCGCGCCACTTCAGGCCGCCGCGCCGAAAAGACTCACAGTGAACTGCGCTGTAAACAGTTATCTTACTTTCGGTCTTTACTTTTTTGCGCGGCGGCCTGAAGTGGCGCGGCGCACGTCCCGCTCCGAACTCTGTGTGTAAAGGGTACTAATGCTCGACTAGCAAACGAACGGATAAATTTTGATATTCACTAAGAATGCTGAATTACTCCCTTTTCCGAACAAGGTATATCCTTATAATACTGGAACTTTGGGTAAAATGTTCTAATGACTTTTTTTTATGTTAACTCCATACAGGAGGCCATGAGTTTGACTATTTCTGATTTTCAAACTACGTCCATTGCAGACATTTTGGAATATTATAGATATAGGGTTTTCCAATAAGAGGTGTTATTTTGAATAGCCCGGTGAATGGATTGCGCTATAGAGAGATAATTAATGATTTTTTATGGCCGGGATTGGATGATATTGATCAGGACAACGTTTACTTTCAACAAAACGGCGCTACGTGCCACACAAGCAACGAAACCATTGATCTTTTACGGGAAAAGTTTCCGGACCGTGTTATCTCTCGAAGAGGTGATCACAATTGGCCACCGAGATCTTGTGATTTAGCGACTTCTTCCTTTGGGGCCACATGAAAGAGAAGGTCTACGCCAACAGCTCAGCGTCGATTCAAGACCTCAAAGATGGAATTCGTGAGGCTATCGAGAGCATAGGGCAGCCACTTTGCGATTTGGTTATGGAAAATTTCATGAAAAGGATATGGTCCTGTAAGCGTGGGCGTGGTGGTCATTTGCCTGATGTTATTTTCCACTATTAACGGCATACCTTCCTCTTTATAATGAAATAAACATCCGATCATTAATACTAAAAAATAGCATTTTTTTAATACCAAAATAACACCTCTTATTGGAAAACCCTTTACTTTAAATGATTACAGTTTGAAACTTTTTGTCCCTGGAAACCTCATGCATATTTCTAATTCCCCGAGTAGAATTTACGAATAAAGCTTTTGTAGTATTGCCTGAGTTAGCAGACGTTCTTTTTTAGTGTTGGCCCAAGGGTTGTGAAAAAGGTTTTATAGATTTTCATCAACAGAGCAATGATTATTATTTATATTATGTTGAAAAAGGCAATTGACATAAGAAAACGTGCCAACCTTCAAAAGTTTAAGCTAATTCTGGGCTGGTCTTAAAATATCCTCTCACCGTAAAAATAGATATTGGATAGCCTCTCCTTAACTTATAATGTTAGGGCATTTATTTATTGCGAAATAGCGGGTATTACAATCGGCCATTCCGTTAATAATGACACGAGCTTGGAATACAACACTGCAAACAGTTATTATGAAGTATTGTTATTGCAGTAACTACCTTGTGGGCCGACAATGGGCCATTTTGTTTAAACAAAATTGCGCATCGTCTGATAATCGTACAGGCAAGACAGGTCAGAAAAATCTGTACACAGGTAGTACCTGTGTACAGATTTTTCTGGTCACACAACAGGTAGTAATGTTTTTGCTTAGCAGGTGGTGATGATCAAAACAGAGGTGATGGTTATAGGAAGGGACCAAACTCAGTGCAACGTAGTCGATAATGGGACTCAGCTGAAACAGGTGGACAGATTCAAATACCTCGGGGTCGAATTCTCCAGCGATGGACGGCAAGATGGAGAAATTGATCGAATAGTTAGTGTGGCAAGCGGTGTGATGCGTCCTCTATATAGGTCAGTGTTAAGAAAGCCGAGTTCAGCATCAAGACAAAGATGGCAGTGTTCAAAACGGTATACCGCCCGACGCTCACTTACGGCCACCAGATATGGATGCTAAACGAAACACGCTCTAGAGTACCAGCTGCCGAAATGAGGTACTTGAGAGGAGTGGCAGGGGTTACGAAATGGGATCACATAAGAAACACAACGGCACGAGACGATCTGAACATTGAACCTCTGCTACTCTTCATAGAAAAATCACAACTTAGGTGGCTTGGATACGTACTAAGAATGTCTGATGACCGAATTCCGAGGAAAATACTGAGTGCGATTCCAGAAGGTTGACGTCCAGTGAGCCGCCCCTGACAGTTGGGCGAGGCAACTCCAGAAAATGTATGAAGAGAGGATGAGACTGCAATGGACGGAGGCCGAGTAATCAGCACAAGACAGGGACGAATGGAGGAGCCTTGTCGATGCAAACGGTCCCCGACCCGAAGAGGATAAGGGGAAGAAGAAGAAAAATGAGTAAAACCTCAAACTGAAATCAATATACATTATAAAAGAAAGTCCAAAAAACGTGCGGCTCGCAAAAACTCCAGGTTGACGGTTCCCGTTTTTATCTAAAGGGCGTGCTTTTGAAGATATGGCTGGAAGTTTCGCCCTCTTGAAATTTCTTGAATAGTCTTCCGGAAAATTCTAGAAGGTTCCATAAGAACTCTAGAAAGTTCTGGAAGGAGTGCCGTAGATTATTCGGGAATAAGGAATCAGAAACATCATTGTGGAACATTCCAGAACATTCGAATGTTGTCCTAAACGAAGTCGGGAAACTAAGCTAGTATAATATAATTGCGAAACTTAATCGAAAATCTGAAAACAAAAAATCAGAAAAGCATACGGTCACATCTAGGACTCGAACGTAGGAACTTTGTCTTTGCCGGGGCGCAACTCTATCAACTGAGTTTCGCCATTATTGTCTTCATTTAATTAAATATTACAATTTGAGGTTTTCTTACCAAGTTAAAAATACATTTTATTTATAAGTTTTGAATCTCTTCGAAGATACAAAAGATCTACACCGTAAAACTAGAGACTCGCCAAATCCATTCATTCGGCTTGTCGGTAGCGGTAAGTTGGTAGTTGTTAGTTAGTATGTTGGTAGTATGTTGGTAGGTGGCGGAGAGATAATATAATATTTTTATTCTCGTCCGCAAGACTCGTTTAATGAGAGTACAAATTAGCGCAAGGAGAAGTATGTCAGCTGTGGCCATTGGCACACTAACATGATCCCTCGGGCTATCAGCGAATACGGCTCACTCTTGCTTGAGCATTCGTGTCAGCTGATCACACTAATAATATTGATTGGTATATTAATAGAATATTACATTTTCATACCGGTGGATGTGGGCAGAGTTTTTCAATTTGGAAGGCGGAAACCATTTATGGGTTAACCAACACTCCTTCCGTAGGTCAAATCGAGTGGTTCGCTACGTTTAGTGACTTAGTAAGGCTTCTGGGATCATGAGGTGAGGTTTGTCTAGGTCTTGCCCATGTGGTGGGCCGTGAGGGACACTTTTGGTCTCTCCAGCCGATCTATCACCTGACATCGCTGTGTGAAGAATGGATTCATACGTCCGTCACTCCTGGACAAATTGACACCCAGATTGCTACCATTTTCATAAAAAATACCCTCCACACAGCATTCCGAAAGATGACATAGGGAGATTTCTTTTCGTCAGGATCTCCTTGTGGAGCTAATTTAAAAATGTAAAAAAAGTGTTCGGCATAATGGGGCCATCCATAAATTACGTTACACGAATTTCATAATTTTTTGACCCCCCACGGGTCCCTGTCACACGTCGTCACATTTACGAAACTCCCTCCCCCTAGTATGACGTCACATATTTTGCAATTTTATATTTAAAAATAATCATAAATTGAAATAACACAATATCTTTGTTTGTAACCACGATTAATTTAATTTTTCTACTACCGACTGGTTTCGCTTTACACAAGCATCTTCAGGGTATAAAAATTAAACTGATCAAAAATATACATTGTGTGAGCTTATATACATATAGAAAAGGACAAAACATAATATAAGGAAAGAGTGAGAGAGTAAAATCAACATGAATTATATTATATCTTATGAATATAGTTACAAAAAATTAGATGAATTTTTTTAAACAACTCGTTAAGTATTAATAAAGTTTTCTGTGTAATTTTATTTCTTTATTTGAGGCGCCTAGTAACAATTCCCGCCATTTGTCGAATTCTGTAATACTTAATCGTAAATCTGTTGATAAATACCCAATGCACTACAACTGTCCTTATAAGTTTGTAAGCTAGGTAGTTTGAACAGGTGTGTTTGACAAACGTGTATAACAAAACACATATAATAAGCATGATATTATTGGATCATGTCCGATAAATATGAACCAATTTATCTTATTCCGTAGTCCCGCAGCGAATCCATGAAAGCATACATCTTAGGGTGACAACTCCTTAAACAGTGGTATAAGAAATAAAAGTAGGCTCCGCGTGAATACAGCCTTTGGCCTTGAGTGCCGAAGGTTTTACCGCTAAATAGGGTAGGGCGTTTTTTTTCACTTTCGATAAGATAAATTGTACGCGTGTTTCATGGATTCGAACACGCACCTAATAATAGGTAAAGTAGATAGTGAACGTCGGCACGCATGCGTATTCATATAACTATATTTGTTGTAAATCTAACCAGAAACGAACAAAAAGGCTTAAAATACAACCTTAAGATATTTCTGGCCTGCAGAAATTTTCGGTCTTTCCATTACATTGGTATTTTGACGATTTTGTACGGCAAATTGAACCTATTTATTGTTTTATTAGTACGGTTTTCTGTTTTTCGAAATATTTATTGAACAAGTTTTAAAAACGTCGTTTTCTCAACTACATAAAGACCGGTGATGTTGATACTCGTATTATTCTTTACTTAAGAAATATCTCTTGCGATTTGGAAGGCGGGCATGGGTACTGCCGCCCAGGAACCATTTATTGGATAAGCAACACCCATGCCATAGGTCAACCAGTGGTTCGCTACGTTTGGTTTGTCTTGGTGGCGAAAGCGTTTGCCCGTCTACTGCGTGGCGGGCCGGATCCGGAGAGTCTGGTTGAGGGAAACTCAACCTCAACCTCTTGCACCTCCTCTTGCCATGCACCGCAGTCGGAGGAATGGATTAATACATCCGTCACTCCTGGATACTTTCACCCACAGATTCCTAATCACCCCCATAACTTTTTTCCTTCCCAGAACTTCCTCTCTTTTCTTTCTCTAAAAACCCTCCACACAGCGTCACCAAAGATGACACAGGCCCTGAATAATTTTTTCCTCACCTCACCTCCTGTGTAGAGTTATTGTAAAAAATTTTTTAGAAAATGGGATCGACCACTTCTGGTTTTTTTTACAGAGGGCCAAAATATTGTTGACATATATAGATATAAATTTGTCGACGATAAATGAGATAGTATCAAAAATCTCCGCGAGAGATGTAATTTCGTCATTGGATTCAATTCGAATCTGCTGTAATATATGAGTCTGTTAATAATGAACATTTTATCATACACCATCAATCACAACATAGCAAGCCTATAAATTCCAGATTCGTTGTAATATGTTATTACTACGCCACAAAGTTCATTGCACTTTTCATAACCATATTATACAAAACTAAACCGTGATATTTACATAATCTGTGAAACTTAAACGCAACAAAAATAAAATATAAACGTTCCCATTCAGTCCAATCACTGTGCCGATTCCTGCATACGAGGCGTCACATTCACTGAAGATGTGTAACATTTTACAAAAAAAAACTGAAAAATTAGCCGCACACATAATATTTGGACCAAACCCTGACCGATTGCTCTGCTCTGGCAAACATCTGTGATGTTATCAGTTGAGACAAATTAAACAATTCACGAAAAGATTTATTAATAAAAAGAAAATATAATAACACGTAATTAAACCGTGGAGGAGCTTGCACTCATTGCCCATTCGCTACTTGGTTGCTGGTTTCATTGTTTAAAAGATTCAGCGTTTGATCTGGTCAATGCCCTAACAATTTTTCTGGGACAAACAGGAATCCGTATGTTTCTTTTTAAGTGTTTTTATTTCTTGTTAGCGCAATACCTATGAGTTACAAAACGCTTTTTAGGAAGGGAGGAACTTAAAATACATACGTTAGGGGCAATAGGTACATTTTTACGCTGGTATTTTGGTATCAAAAATATAAATTTTACAAATTTCAGCATACAAATAAAAGATAGAATAAGAAGAATACAGAAGAAACAAACAAGGATACATAAAAAGGATGTCAAAGCAAGTGGGATCAGAATTCCGGATGATGAACGGATAAGAGGGTGCCACAAGACACCTTTAGGGGGCCTGTTCTGTTTTTTTTTTCCACCTAATTTCGGCATTCTAACACTGAGTACACACATACAGAAGGCCTACGATAGAAAATTTTGTTCTTACAATATTTTTACATTCAGTTTGCGTAAATATAATGAAAAATAGTGTTAAAAAACACCTCATCATGATGTGATTGCTATTCTTTACCTAAATCTATACTTACTGGCAACTTTATCAATATCTACTTACAAATTTATTTTATTGATCTCAAACCCCAGGTATAAACGTAATTTTTTTAGTTATAATTGTTTTTTATATAAACATGAAACCGAAAACTTCTTTTCAGGATGGAATTTATATAAAAAATGTTAAAGGTATAAAAAATATAAGCATTACTTTTCTTCGCGAAAATTGCAGAAAGTAAATGTGTGTCATCATAAACTATGGATACGTCAAATGATTTTCTTGTTTGTTATTAAATTATTCCATAATATTACTATAATACATTGAACGTATAGCAGGATGGTGAGAGGTCGGTGACTCAACTAACGTCACTTCATTACTCTTTTGATTTTTCACAAAAACGACGCTCTACAAATTATTCAATTTTTATTATTATTAATAGTCATTAAGAATGATGAAAAAAAAAACTCGGTTAAACAGATTTGGGTGGGTTAAGTTACGGACTAGTCTTTTTCATCACTTTTATTGGCTTTTCAAAAGTGTGTTGAAATGTCACTTTGTTGAGTTATCGTGGAACCCAAGACAGTGACCTGACAACTCAACAACATACAACTTCGACATCTCCTTTGAAAAATCATTAAAAGTGGTGATAAAAATGGTTAAAAATTAGATTAGGTTAAGGGTTATTTTTTTCATAACTTTTAATGACTTTTTAAATGGGTTTTGAAATGCCACTTTATTGAGTTTACGTGGAACCCAGCAGGACTTACCAGCCAGTCTTAACCAGCGATTTCTGATGATTATTTGGAGTAAAACATAAATATATCATTTTGTTGTCGGATGGATTTTTTTTTGGTTTAAAAATATGTAAAGATAAGCACACTGATGATTTTAACATCAGATTCATGGAACGTCTACCAATTTTTCCTCTATTTCGTAAGCAAATCCTTTTAACAATACCTGTTGCACCAGACACCACAGCTTTGAAATATGATCTGTGATGTATTTGTGAAGAAACATTATTAAATGAATGCGCACAAACATGCGCGCTTGCCGATACTGGCACAAACCAGCTGAATGAATAGACACTTATGCGAGAAAGTAGTTATAACAAGTCGGATTAGCAACTTTTACATACTCTCGGGTTTGTTTGTTGCGCGCATTGAGCTCTCTTGTCTATTTCAGCAATAATATTACAACAGGTGTAGTCAAAGATGAATATTAGCTTATTAGCTATTAGATTAACGGGCACAACCTCAACGGGCAAAGAAACTTTAAGTACTACGCAACCAAACTATATAACTGCATGCCCACCACACTGAAGCAACTACTAACTACAAATTCATCTACCATAGTTCTCAAAAAACACATAAAAGACTGGATCAAACAACAAGGTATTCAATTTACTCAAAAAATTATAACACCTAACCAAACATAACCCATCACAAATATAAAAAAAATATAATTAAATAAACTTTGTTTCGAGACAGAAAATATTACCACAATATCCGTGATTATACCATTGGCGCGTGGTCCATAGAAAAATATATCTACCGTTTATCAAGACAATTATTTATCTTACTCATAATCTAGATTCTAAGAACAACTGTATATATAGATCCCCACCGAAACTAATCTTTTAATTTATGTGTAGGATACTGCCGCCATGGGTCGACCCACAGTGCCCTTCTTGACAATATCAAGGAGGTTACAGTGTTTCTACTTAGGTCGACAGAATAGCACTTAATCCCAAACATGGGAACACCTCAGCACAGGTTCGCCTAGTGAGGTGTTCACAAAACACTACGACTAACCTATTTACATACAGTTACGGATCTTTAACATGTTTTTTTTTTTCTTATTAATAACCTATTATCTATGTAAACTATGTAATTATTTGTAAAGTGTATGTACAAGAATAGAAATAAATAAATAAATTAAATGAAGACAATATTATCAGCAATTTTAATTAAGAAAAAACCGAAAAAATAATAAATGATTATCTTCACCACCTTCTTAACGACCACACCCAAAGATATTGAAATATAAGAGATGTGCTATCCGCAGTTTTTACTGGGTGGGAATGTGTTTCTTGGTGTCGCCGATACTGTTAACCAATGCTACTACTGTACACCTTCAAAAAATCAACTAAATGAACGACTTCTTTCCGTCTTCGAGCACCTTAAAACAATCAACTACTTTCCGTATTCAAACTATTCCTATTCGGAAATAATCCCGCCGACAGTCGGGCGGACATCACAGTTCTTAAGTTTTTTGATAGTTATTAAAATTGAATTAAACATTTTCTCGTACTGATGATTTTCATGGATATATGTAGAGCATATTTTCTTTGAACTTTTTAACAATTTCTACAATTAAGTTTTAATTAATACCTATACTAAGACAACTGTAATTTTGAAGACCAACATTCAAAATCGTATATATTCTATAAAGCAGTTGTCGCAGCCGAATGCCACGACACGAGAGTGTGGACTTTAAATCCTTTTTGTAAACGAAGAGACCATGAATCGTGTTTTGAAGGCAGATCAAAGGAGAATCGGTTTGATAGGACGTCTCCTACCTTTTGACGGCTTCTGAAGGCTGCTCAGGGTCTTTTCTGGTATCACACTATATTGCACAACAAGGTTTTATGCACAACACTATTATTTTATAAAAAGAAACGAAAACTGTGATTATTTGCGATATTTTGACGAGAGCTACTTGTGACCCATATCACTTTCGAAATGCAACTATTACAAGTGGGTAATGCACACTTGGGTGGCAATATTGTTCATCATGTAGGTAAGCACATCTTCTTCTTTTCCTGGTGGAGACTTTGAGGAAAGGAAGAAGAGAATGGATTACATGATGGAAGGACTAGGGGAATATGGAATAAGTTTTTTTTTAAAAACTGTTTCAGAACCAAACAGCAGTGATACCCAAGTGGTCCCGTGGACCCCCTAGGGGTCCACGGGAGACCTGACGGGGGTCCGGGGGGCGATAAAGAAATGGGGGTTCACAAGTTGTAGTAAGTGGGGGTCCTCGAACTGGTTTCCATATCCACATCCCATCCCACCCCCTGTCTCATATCCCATTACGCCCCCTCAATAACAGAGCGATTGGCGTATAGCGCACGTTGTTGTACCAGTTATTCATGAGATCGTAAAACGCCCGGCTAGGCAAGGGCGGGGGCATAATGGGATATAGGTGTACTGGGATGGGAATATACCTCCCGTCCCATATCCCATTACGCCCCCTCCGTCGTGGCAAATATAATCTCGAATACTGGTCCATTTTGCCCCCGTTTGAAAAAGTCGTAGATCCGGTACTGCTCCGTTGTGACAGGCCATTCAATATTCAGCACAATGCGTGTCGAGTTCTGGGAATATGGTGGAAATGTACCAGCAGGGGGTCTACCATGACCAGTAAAATTTTGAAAGTGGTCTACGAGAAAAAAAAATTGGGAACCTCTGCTATAAAACAACTTGTAGCGGGTTGTAATGAAATAAAATCCACACTTTTATACTGTAAATGCAATTAGTCTTTATTGGAGTGGGTACAATCAATTTACAAGTATTTCACAATTCAATATCGTAAAACAGTATCCGTCTTACTCACGATGAATCCCTGTTACGACGTAATAACAACGCATTAGCTATCCAGGGGTGGGGGCCTATACTGCTCAGATTAAAAATCTTTACTCACGAACACATTTTGTCCTGATACAACTCTAACAGGTTTTGATATTTTTAGACTGGCATCACTCTATTCCAAATCTCAAAAATGCCCTGTATTTCGCATTTTTGCGTCGCGTTGCCGACTTCACGTTCATTCAAATGTCAATATTATTTTGACGGCTCGACGGTTCGCTTTATTACATGGTTTGTAAAATGAATGCGGAAACATTAAAGAAGTAATATTAACGACAATTTTAATGAAGTAAGTATACCTACATGTTAAACATATATGTAATGTTAATTTTTCTACATATTAAAGTGACAGCCACACAAAATCTGACATGAATGCATCTGATCTCAATAGTAATTACATTCTATTTTTGGCTCGTTATTCATATCTTTTCGTCAGGGGGTAGGCATTTTTGCCCTTCGTCATTATTTATAATGAAACTAAAATGCACTTGAATATATTTTAAAAGGAAAAAATGCTTATAGTACCTATACAATTCGTATTAGATTAAGACACATTACGATGTAACTACGTATGCAACTTAATTAATAATGGACTATTTTTCAGTTATAGGCAAATGATAATCGCAAAGATCTAAACCAGATACAAGCGCAACTGAAGATGAGGTTGAGAACAGGACGAGTTCGTACTAAAAGTACTGGCCACGTACATTTTCAAATCAAAGGTAAATATCGTGGCTTTATTGTTTTTTAAGATAAGTTTGTATGTTGAAAGTAATATATGAAAATATCAACGGTTCTATGTGTAGTTGAACTTGAACTTACCGTAAATATAGAATAATACCTTTGATCAAACAAAGTCAAAGAATAATACAACAGACTTTATTGTCATATCAAAATTGAAAGTTAAGAAAATAAATAACTTTGTTCAATAATTAATTATGTAAACCACAAAGTGATTGATTTTTAAGAAATTGGGAAAGCTTTATGTCATATAATGTCTTTTTTCCAGAAAGTTAATTCCAACGACATGAAAATAGAAAGCACCGAGAAGATGAATGCTCCTGTATGCTCAGGTTTATGAAGGAAGAGTCCAGAGCCAATATTCAGCTAAAGGAACTGGAGTCACAGACTAGAATAAGATTGATGGAGGAGCTTAATGCTCAAAATATTGATGCTAAAATGTGGACGGAGAGCTAAATAAAAGTACACATAAATAAATGTAGTTGTATTCATTTTGATATTGTGTTTTATTCTTCTGTTGTTGTGTAATATGTGTCTGTTTCAGCAAGTACATTATATTGACCAAGTAGGTACATTTTTCAAATAGTATAATATAATCTTATAGTTGGCAAATCAGAAGTTATAGATTCACATTTATGATAAAAAAAAACAGAGCAACATGATACACTCATACATATTACTAAAAATGTTGACAAATGAAGACCCGTATAGAGGCATTTCCAATCTGGTTCATGTTTGGGGCTGCTTCCAGTTCCACAACAGCACCACCACCTGCTACCGCTACTGCTTCCTCGTCGCGTTCATCATCATCTATTCCAAATTACAAATCATAGCATTAGCACATACAAAACTCCAAGAAATATCTAAAAGCAGATTGTATTATAATGTTTAATTTTAACACACATCTTTTATCATATATTTAATGTAAGAAGTGTATAAAATAATATCGGCATAGTACAGCTGTAGTATACATTCTTACATAAACTATATCGTATATTATTAATGCAAGAAGTGTGTAATATGCTACTGCTTCCTCGTCGCGTTCATCATCATCTATTCCAAATTACAAATCATAGCATTAGCACATACAAAACTCTAAGAAATATCTAAAGACAGATTGTATTATAATGTTTAATTTTAACATATACATCTTTTATCATATATTTAATGTAAGAAGTGTATAATATAGTAGTGGCATAGTATAGTGTACGGTCAGGCACGGGGCACACGACGTACAGCCCCAATGATCCACAACTGTTGCTGAGGAGCATAAACTATTGTATTAAATTATTTTCTTACCTATTGAGGGTCATTCATATCGATGAATCAAGACGAGACAATCATATCAAGACAATGGAGAACTTGATGTCTTGATGGTATCATACACATACCCCGCAGCAGATACTTGTGTTGCGATAGATATTTGAGCCCTGTTGAAGGCAACTTCTCTGGGATATCTTGGTTTCTGAACTGGGGTGAACAGATACTTCTCCTAACAGTGCACACATTACTCAGGGGAAACGTTTTATTCCCTACAACTCTGCAGAAGTTGCTTGTTGTTCTTCAATGCTATGCGGCATTTTAATGTGCTGTGAAGCAAGAAATCCGTATCCGAATTTCAGCAAAATCACATGTATCTGCGAAAA
The DNA here is from genome assembly GCA_936435175.1 of Glyphotaelius pellucidus. Classification (NCBI taxonomy): domain Eukaryota; kingdom Metazoa; phylum Arthropoda; class Insecta; order Trichoptera; family Limnephilidae; genus Glyphotaelius; species Glyphotaelius pellucidus. Next base: position 13,265,629 of record OW386556.1, read on the forward strand.
AAATTTTAAGTATAATAATATAGCTTGTTTGGTAATCGATTTAGCTGATTTTTTTTCACAGGAGTGAGTATTATAAACACAATCTTACCTCGTTTTGACCCCAGTATCGTACGGCACAAAGAACCTGGAGATCAAAACATCCAAATATGGCCGTACAAATCGATTAAGCGTCTCATATTTACTTTGGCAATTCTATATTTATATCTGAAATCACTCTCTGTTAACGCCGCAAACGGGTCGTACCGCTTTTTATACGTTTTCCGTGCCCGTGGTGGACGAAAATTTGCTAAACCTTCGAACTTTTATGTCAGATGTCAACAAAGTTTGACATCTCGATTAATTACGGCCGTAATAACGACGCTAACCCTGGGTGTCAGGTGGTTTAAAATCTGACAGCTGCTAATATAACGATGTTATAACGGTGGATAAAAATCGCGCATGCGCGCGACTGTCGGACCATCATGTGAGTAACAATTTCACCTAACCCGTCCGTGTTGCGGCGTAATATTTTTTTTTTGCGATTATGAGTAAGACAGATACTGTCTTACTCATAATCGCAAAAAAAAAATATTACGCCGCAACACGGACGGGTTAGGTGAAATTGTTACTCACATGATGGTCCGACAGTCGCGCGCATGCGCGATTTTTATCCACCGTTATAACATCGTTATATTAGCAGCTGTCAGATTTTAAACCACCTGACACCCAGGGTTAGCGTCGTTATTACGGCCGTAATTAATCGAGATGTCAAACTTTGTTGACATCTGACATAAAAGTTCGAAGGTTTAGCAAATTTTCGTCCACCACGGGCACGGAAAACGTATAAAAAGCGGTACGACCCGTTTGCGGCGTTAACAGAGAGTGATTTCAGATATAAATATAGAATTGCCAAAGTAAATATGAGACGCTTAATCGATTTGTACGGCCATATTTGGATGTTTTGATCTCCAGGTTCTTTGTGCCGTACGATACTGGGGTCAAAACGAGGTAAGATTGTGTTTATAATACTCACTCCTGTGAAAAAAAATCAGCTAAATCGATTACCAAACAAGCTATATTATTATACTTAAAATTTTTTTCGCAGATACATGTGATTTTGCTGAAATTCGGATACGGATTTCTTGCTTCACAGCACATTAAAATGCCGCATAGCATTGAAGAACAACAAGCAACTTCTGCAGAGTTGTAGGGAATAAAACGTTTCCCCTGAGTAATGTGTGCACTGTTAGGAGAAGTATCTGTTCACCCCAGTTCAGAAACCAAGATATCCCAGAGAAGTTGCCTTCAACAGGGCTCAAATATCTATCGCAACACAAGTATCTGCTGCGGGGTATGTGTATGATACCATCAAGACATCAAGTTCTCCATTGTCTTGATATGATTGTCTCGTCTTGATTCATCGATATGAATGACCCTCAATAGGTAAGAAAATAATTTAATACAATAGTTTATGCTCCTCAGCAACAGTTGTGGATCATTGGGGCTGTACGTCGTGTGCCCCGTGCCTGACCGTACACTATACTATGCCACTACTATATTATACACTTCTTACATTAAATATATGATAAAAGATGTATATGTTAAAATTAAACATTATAATACAATCTGTCTTTAGATATTTCTTAGAGTTTTGTATGTGCTAATGCTATGATTTGTAATTTGGAATAGATGATGATGAACGCGACGAGGAAGCAGTAGCATATTACACACTTCTTGCATTAATAATATACGATATAGTTTATGTAAGAATGTATACTACAGCTGTACTATGCCGATATTATTTTATACACTTCTTACATTAAATATATGATAAAAGATGTGTGTTAAAATTAAACATTATAATACAATCTGCTTTTAGATATTTCTTGGAGTTTTGTATGTGCTAATGCTATGATTTGTAATTTGGAATAGATGATGATGAACGCGACGAGGAAGCAGTAGCGGTAGCAGGTGGTGGTGCTGTTGTGGAACTGGAAGCAGCCCCAAACATGAACCAGATTGGAAATGCCTCTATACGGGTCTTCATTTGTCAACATTTTTAGTAATATGTATGAGTGTATCATGTTGCTCTGTTTTTTTTTATCATAGATGTGAATCTATAACTTCTGATTTGCCAACTATAAGATTATATTATACTATTTGAAAAATGTACCTACTTATATACTACTTGCTGAAACAGACACATATTACATAACAACAGAAGAATAAAACACAATATCAAAATGAATACAACTAGATTTATTTATGTGTACTTTTATTTAGCTCTCCGTCCACATTTTAGCATCAATATTTTGAAAATTAAGCTCCTCCATCAATCTTATTCTAGCCTGTGACTCCAGTTCCTTTAGCTGAATATTGGCTCTGGACTCTTCCTTCATAAACCTGAGCATACAGCATCTTCTCGGTGCTTTCTATTTTCATGTCGTTGGAATTAACTTTCTGGAAAAAAGACAATATATGACATAAAGCTTTCCTAATTTCTTAAAAATCAATCACTTTGTGGTTTACATAATTAATTATTGAACAAAGTTATTTATTTTCTTAACTTTCAATTTTGATATGACAATAAAGTCTGTTGTATCATTCTTTGACTTTGTTTGATCAAAGGTATTATTCTATATTTACGGTAAGTTCAAAGTCAACTACACATAGAACCGTTGATATTTTCATATATTACTTTCAACATACAAACTTATCTTAAAAAACAATAGAGCCACGATATTTACCTTTGATTTGAAAATGTACGTGGCCGGTACTTTTAGTACGAACTCGTCCTGTTCTCAACCTCATCTTCAGTTGCGCTTGTATCTGGTTTAGATCTTTGTGATTATCATTTGCCTATAACTGAAAAATAGTCCATTATTAATTAAGTTGCATACGTAGTTACATCGTAATGTGTCTTAATCTAATACGAATTGTATAGGTACTATAAGCATTTTTTCCAATTAAAGTATATTCAAGTGCATTTTAGTTTCATTATAAATAAGGACGAAGGGCAAAAATGCCTACCCCCTGACGAAAATGATATGAATAACGAGCCAAAAAAATAATGTAATTACTACTGAGATCAGATGCATTCATGTCAAATTTTGTGTGGCTGTCACTTTAATATGTAGAAAAATTAACATTACGTATATGTTTAACATGTAGGTATACTTACTTCATTAAAATTGTCGTTAATATTACTTCTTTAATGTTTCCGCATTCATTTTACAAACCATGTAATAACGCGAACCGTCGAGCCGTCAAAATAATATTGACATTTGAATGAACGTGAAGTCGGCAACGCGACGCAAAAATGCGAAATAAAGGGCATTTTTGAGATTTGGAATAGAGTGATGCCAGTCTAAAAATATCAAAACCTGTTAGAGTTGTATCAGGACAAAATGTGTTCGTGAGTAAAGATTTTTAATCTGAGCAGTATAGGCCCCCACCCCTGGATAGCTAATGCGTTGTTATTACGTCGTAACAGGGATTCATCGTGAGTAAGACGGTATAACTATAACGGTAGCTTTATGGGTATTTTAACAATAAATAACCCAAAGAAAACTACTTGTTTCCTAACCTTCATTAAATCGAGAGTTTACATCAAAAATTTACGAGAGTCTTTTCTCTCTCTGGAGATATGAAGCTGCGCGGGCCACCCCGGTAGGCAAACTTAAGGTCTCACATGTATTTGTATCGGTCAGTGGCGGGGTCCACATTCGTTAACCAATAGCATCCCTCGACTCTATTCGTAAGAGACAAGCGGTGCGTGAAAGAGAAAGTATTCGAGATTAAACACACAATTTGTTGTGTCAAATTAACTTTACTTTTGTGATGTATTGAGGGTTTACTTTAAGAACTTTTAATTTTATCAGCACCAAGGCGATTTTTGATATACAGATCGATATATACAAATTTCATAACGCCAGAACTTACCATTTTATACAGAAATACTCTTATGCTGAAACGCAATGTTCTGTAAAAATTTTAAGTCAATCCATCGATCACCTTCCGAGATTTGCGAAGGCAAACATACGGAACCTAATTTTTTATGTATATAGATTGCTGTAAGTATTAAAAACGACTGTATCAGGTTGAATCGCGCAATATATGGTTCATGGGGTGAGGTTTGTCTAGGTCTTGGAAGCGGATGACCAGGACACACTGAACCCCAGATTCCTACCCACCCCTTAAAACCTTTTCCTTCCAGAACTCCCCTTTCCTCCTTTTCCCTAAAAAAAACCCTCCACACAGCGTCCCCAAGGATGACATAGGCCCTGAGTGAAATTATTTTCCTCAGTGCCTCCTGTGTGGAGCTCACGTAAAAAAAATATGTATATATATATATATATATATATACAAATATTTTTAATTTTTTTTCATATAATGATAATTTGTATTGTCCCAAAAACATACTAAAAATAATAAATTACGCTAGATACTCAAAATTACTAACTGTGCGCTGCTAGAAATAAATGCAACAATCCTTACATTGTCGACACACTCCCCACATTCCCCTTAACGGTCACATTTCCACTGAACCCGATCCCCTTTCATTCTTAACAACGCCGACGACAAGCGACCGACAGTTCAAAACCACAAAAAGCGTCCATAAAATTCAATACCCTCATACACGAACACAGCGTGGTTCATATCGCTGAATAAAACACACCTCACACCCCAATTCTAGAAGTGTGATATGAGGGGGCAAGGCTTTAAAACTCATTTTTAAAAATTAAAAAAATGAGAATTTTTTTCTAAATACACAATAAGTCTAGAGTATTGGGTCAAAATTTCAAGTAAATCGGAGCAAAACTAACGAGGATACAGCGTTTCAAGCGACCTACCCTCTAGCTCGATTCAAGTGATAAAAGTATAATAAAACTTCTAATCGATTTTCTCGCAAACAAATTTTTGAAATTCGGGAACATCATAACTCAAAATCTACTTTTTTTTTCTTTACATGAACTCTACACAGGAGAAGGAAAAATAATTTCCCTCAGGGCCTATTGTCATCTGAGATGCTGAGGGTCTTTTTGAGGATAGGAAGGAATGAACATTGGTCTTGAAGACTCACGTTGTAGGAAGGAGGAAACACAGAGGCCAGCAAATCATTCCATGACAAATGTCAACCGTGTACATATAAAAGTGAGAAAAACTATTCTAAATTAAAAAAAAAACTTTCGTTGTATTTTTACAGAGAAGATTGACTCGCTTTTATCGATGATTTTCAGATATATTTAGATATGTTGCTATTATTTTTGTTGATTTTTTTTGATATTCTGTTTCTTTAATTATATGTTATTTTCTTATTGTACAATATTTTTGTAATATTTCACAGTATTTTTGAAAATCTTATTTTTCCATTTTTGTAACTATGCATATTATTTATTATCTATATATATATAATTACCTAGACTAGCTCCCCAGTTAGACCCGAGAATATTTCTCTACTAATTGGGTAACCAAAAAAAGTCTGATATGAAATGTAATATATTATTATTTATTGTAAATATTTACTTTTTTTCTAATAAAAAAAAAAAAAATGTTGGGCACGCGTTTGGCGTGTTTCCCGACTATGCACCGGCGCCGAAGGGATCAATGACGCTAGTTCCTCGGAGCATCTTCCATTGAAACACCGGTAGAACAAGGATAGCATTCCCACCCGACGCCTGTGCTTTAGAGATTAACATAACACCTTTTTTCGAGGCGCCTCCGGAGATTCGCTTTCATGGACTTATTTATTAATTAAAAAAATTTTCAAAGATACTTCAGATGTCTAACTATAACATGTATATAAAATAAATAAACCAAAATTATTCATATCTCCAAAAAAAAATATATGAAAATATATCTTTTTTCGCCTTTAAAACCTTACCTCCCCCTTGGGGGCAATCAACTGTGCGTGGGCGGTAACAGGGTGTATTATTCGTAACGATTTTCAAGCAAATGCTAGATGGTTGACAGCGATTAAGTCATACGGTTCATCAGAAAAATTAAATAAAAATTTATTTAGAAACTACACGCGTGGGCTTACGGCACCACTGTGATGAATCGTAATGCCTACCTACACCTACGCTATGGGAGGAGAAATATTTTCACGTTCAAGAGTGCCTGCGAAGTTTTTTTCTTAATATCGTGTAAATTATGGGTACATCCAATAACGCCTAATAATCAAAACAAGAGACACGTGAACTTTTATCACGATGGGCGACCTTCAATTTCGTTCCCACAGGAATTAAAGTTGAACGAACTTTATTTTAAACAGAATCAAAGACAAAGAAATGAATGTTTATTGGCCCTGAGGAGTGTTTATAAGTGACATTGGAAACAGAGGGTCTTGGAAACGGAGAGTCTCTTTGGGCGCCGTTAGTCTAATCAAAACAAAAAAAATTAAGGCGTAAGTACATGTTTGGTTTAACACATCAGACATAGAAGTTTACTTTAGAGAAACCCGATTATATTTGACAGTGCGGCCATTAAAATTGAATTATAACCAAGTACGTAAAAATTCTAATATAAACAGAATTCAATTAATGAAGATTTATTTCAAAATATTTTAAACATAAGAAGGCGTTTAACAAGTTTGAACAAAGGGGAATCCGGCCCTTGTCGTCAGTGGGTGTACAATGGACGGGACGGTCGGACGCGGAATTGAATCGCGAACTCTTGGTCTCGGACTTAGAAAATTTATTCAAGAGTTTCTCTCATAGATTCAGTGTTTTTCTTTCAACTTTGAGAAATAAAAAAAATTCATAATTAAAAAAATCCGATTTATTACAATTTAATTTACATTAGTGAGGGAAGAATTGGCGGCGAGGACGGTTGATCGTGAACAATTCGTTGTCTTTTTTTTATAACTTAAATCGAAGTGTAAAATCCAGTGAATTTATATTCGATGTTTCTGTACGAATTAAAGATAATTGAAGAGTGGTCTTTAAACATATAAAAATTTTGTATCTTAAAATATAAATAGGATTTCGGAATAATAATAACATAATTAAAACTTTAGAAATCCGATTTACTACAATTTAATTTACATTTGTGAGAGAATAATAATCATGAGATAGATACGCGGCATATAATTGAAAAATAATTTAATTTCACTATGAGTTTACAAAGGAAAATAATAATAATAAAATTTAGAATTTTATATCTGAAATAAAGTTTTGATTGCGACTAAGAAGTCCGGCTGAAATAAATTATAGAGTATTAACGAAATATTAAACAATTAAAACTTTGGTTTTAAAACAAATAAAATAACGTCAGTGAAATAAATAAATAATAATAACGAATTGCTCGAAAGCGATAGTGATTTAATAAGATGGTCAAATTTTCATTACAAATTAAATACCGAGTTGATTATGAGTGATGATAATAAATCAATGCTAGGAGAAAATCAGAGGTTTTAACATAATCTAATAATACCCAAGTGAAAATTTAAATAGAATCGTTTTTTTTAATCCAATTCTAGCAGGGAGAAGGTTTTAGACATAGTCTAAAATATACAAGTAAAAGATTTTTTTTTATAGTATCGATTATTTTTTTTAATCAAAAAAAGATCTAATATTAAAGAATGCGATTAAAATTTTTAAACACCAAAAGGGAAATTTGCAGAATTTTGGTAAGTTTTTTTTTCACTAAACTATTTACAGGTTCTTGGAGATAATGCAGAGCAAGCAGTCACACTTATTTATAAAATTTGCGAACAGAGCATGTCGGTAACTAACACTTTTAATAACAGCATGATACTTACGTGCGTGAGAGTTATGAAATAAATACCTATCCAAGAAGTCGGGTCAATCCATGACCTAGTTGTGTATTTCGGCCTTCGGAATTGCAACGACAAATACATACACAGAATATAAATTCGTTATGCTTAGCATTCATATTAGGTGCTGAGATCTTATGAGGGTTGATTACAAAGATCATTCATCTCACATTCCGTAGATTGATAAACAAAACATTGACATACTTTTATTTTGTTATTTAGAACGAGTTGGGGAGCAGAGTGTTTGGGGACGTTTATTAGTTATAGTTTGCGACAAAAAACTTTCAGTTGATATGTGAAAATTAATATGTGCAATTTTAAAGCAATAAACCCACATTTGAATCAATGGATAATAAAAAATCTAGGGACAAATTTATAAATTGTGGTCGGAAAATATAAAATTTAAAAATTAAATTTATCAATATTGAAATTAGAACTTTGTGCATGACAGTGCCCTTCTAGTTATCTAGGAGAATACTTACTACTTCATGAGGAGGGCTTCCTCAATAAAAACAAAGCCAAACCAAAACTCACTTTTCCATTTATACCTACCTAATAGGATAGGTATCCCTTATCCTTTCATACCTAAACACGTGGACTCAGTGACCACATTAAAAAAGCACTGGTAGTGAATGAAGACATACAGTCCAAATCCAAAAACTTTACCCACGCAGTAAACTTCAGGATTGTTGTATGCAATTATGTGTCTCTGGGGAAGGTTAGTGTCAAACGTTCCCTGAGGGAGAGAGAAACTTTAGGCCCTGTGACGGTATTGCCAAGGAGGAGGCATGCGGAGGCAGGAGGAGACGTATGCGAGGAATACGCTGGCGCGGCGCTTAAAGAAAACTCTAAGTCATTTGCATATCGTAGTCTTGTCGACCTTCGATTTGATGCGAGCCAACTGGAACGCTCCCTTGGCGCAATCGCAGCAGGTCTAAGAGGTGGCAGGAGTGCGATTCTGTCGGATCACGAGGGAGATGGATACGACAAAAACAGTCGCACACCACATTCAACGCGAGTAGAGTCGTGATAAGGGATGCAATGAAATACCCCTTCTAGAATCAGTCGAGTTAAACTACCTGGAGGTGAGGAGGTTGGGATAGTTCTGGGATACGATGGAAGACCTGGTACTTATCTCTGGTACGTAAAGCTCCTATCGAAGCAAGGAAGCCCGCAGAAGAGGGTAAAATCCGGTCTTTAGGTATGTGTAGCCGTTCATTGACAGAGGCCTTGTTGAAAGTCGGTCACCAGAATCTATTTGGTTAGTGGAGGAGCCAACCTTTACAGAAAACAATTTTTTTTATCCTCGTCCCAATCCCTACACACGTCCCTTCCCCAAACAATCTAGTGTTTACTAACCATGAAAATAAAACTCATGTTAGGTGGAGGCTTGCAGACTTCAGGTGAAAAACTGAGACCTAGAATTAGGTCATCTCACGCAGGTAAGGTAAATACTTTTCATGAAATGTTTGTTATAAATTGATAACTGTTATTCTCTTTTATTTGTATTTTAAATAAAGCTGTGTTAGGGAGGAAATAAACAAAACGAATATCAGGTATAGGCAGAATCTAAGACAGGGTTAGTTTATCAAACGCGTTAGAAGATATTTAAATCAATCAATTAAGAATTCTTTCACTCTTACTCTAAAGAACCGAAGTTACCACAAAACCATACATTATACTCTTTACATTTGTATGCGTTTTATTACGCGTATGAGTGTAAATCCTAAAACAAAAAATTACACAACGCAGGATACGGAGATAATGTAAACAAAAATTCAAAAATCTTGATTACTGTGTGAAATTATCACAGGGATTGCGAACAATAGGGTTAGATTAGCCCAGAGTAATGTAGAAGTTTGAAAAATAGGTTAGAGAGAAGAGGTCTCCGCAAAAGTGCGAATGATTTAAAGTTAGACTAGAAATACCCTAAATGATGGGCTAGGTACATCATGATAGAAAGCTACGAAAATATTGGAGCTACGAGGGTAGGCGCGACACAGCGCATTCGGTGCCGTGATCGTATATAGGGGTAGAATCTCAACACATTTGATACAACGTAGCCAGAGTAGATTCATCACGATTTGGTGCACGTAGGCAGGGTGTATCGTCACATTTGGCGCTTGTGACCAGGAGAGTAAGATTTAAAAGCTGAAAGAATTCAAAAAATAGAAAAATAATAATAATAATAATGATGAAATAAAAAAATAAGTGATTAATAAGCCATTAAACCAACGTCATAATAAATATAACAAGTGGGAAAAATAAATCGAAAACTCGCTTCTTTAAATTAAAATAGTTTAGAAAAAAAAATATAATTTTAATTTTAAAACAAATAATAAAAGTTCAAATACAAGAAAAAAATCTAAACGAATAATGAAAAACGGGCTTTAAGCCGAAGGATTGAAGTTTTGTTATCTTAATCATAACATAGACTAGCTTGACTCATATTTTGAAGGGCCGCGCATTATTATAAACAAAAGATCCATGTTATTGCGGTAATATAAACAACACATTTCTTCAGTGATCTTCAAATAAATATTTGAAGTGGTTAATCAATAAATCAGAAACGTGAAAGAAAAATTATCTAAGATAAAGTTTTGAGGAGATAAAAACAGTGTTTTTATTTCTCAATGTAAACAAAATATTATTGGACCATTGAGCGTAAATAAACACTGTCGCAAGAGAATTATTGTAAAGTGTGAACATTTTTATTACGGAATAGACAAAACATTGTTATGAATTCATTTATTTGAGAGAGATTAGTTTGGGTAAGTCTCAATGAAGAATTTTAAAAATAAACATTTGATTCGTGTTTACATTAATTCATAACGACGGCGTATTGAGTTCTATCGGGTATATTATTGTTTATTGTGTCTAAAGAATGGATAATTTGAATAGATCTTACATAAAAAATGGTGACATAAAAATAAAAACCAACATAAAAATACAGAACAAAAGACGAATAGAATAAAGTATTACATCGCGTGTAATAATAAAATAATAACAAAAGTGAATCCTTTTGATACTGTCATATTAACATTATGCAGGGACGGACTGAACGTTTAAAAATCAATATTTAATACATCGATAAACGGATGCGGGCTGAACAAATTTAAATTTTAACCTTTCGATTTCTCGGATGAATGAATTATTTCCGGTTTGCGATAAAGAGTAGATAATGGAGGAGAGAAAAAAAAACGGTTCACCTTTCGTTATCTAAATAATTATGTCTTATTAAATTGAAAATTGCTGATGACAACAAAATTTAAACACGTATTGTTTGATAAATGGATGTTTTATGAACGGTATCATCACTCCATTTTACCGTTTCTTGTAGGGGAAATAAACTAAAGAGAAAAAAAATACAATTCCTAAGGTCTAGACAATTTTATCAAATTGCGATTCGAAATTTTGACTCATGGGGGGGGGGTACATTTAACTTTAATGATTGATTTTGAATTTGAATATGAAACGGAAAGGTTTCCTTTAAAAGCCGTTTGCAATGTGCTTTCCTTTATACATATTTCAGATACCGGTTAGGATATGGAAGCAAAATCTTAGGGGGGGGCGTTACGAAAGAAGAATCTTACGGAGGGGGAAGTTATGAAAGTAGAGTCTTAGGGGGGTGGTTATGGGAGTAAGGATCATAGGGGGGAGGGAACAGAAGTAAGAATCTTAGGGGGGTAGGACAACGGGTAGAAAAAAAAAAAAAAAAAACCTTTGACATGAGCAAGTCAACTCAAGTTAAAAGGATTAGAATAAAGTAGAAATAATATACACCAAAACCAAACATAATTCTGCGGTATTGAATAACGAAGTCAGGGGCGCAAAACAATTTCGAAAAAAAAGGAAGAAAATAAAAATTATCGAAAAAAATAAAACCACCTATGTTTAGTTTTAATTCCATCGATTAACACTAGGAGGCGTGTATATCTCTGGACTTGAAACTATAGGGGGGCTGTGATGAATCGTAATGCCTACCTACACCTACGCTATGGGAGGAGAAATATTTTCACGTTCAAGAGTGCCTGCGAAGTTTTTTTCTTAATATCGTGTAAATTATGGGTACATCCAATAACGCCTAATAATCAAAACAAGAGACACGTGAACTTTTATCACGATGGGCGACCTTCAATTTCGTTCCCACAGGAATTAAAGTTGAACGAACTTTATTTTAAACAGAATCAAAGACAAAGAAATGAATGTTTATTGGCCCTGAGGAGTGTTTATAAGTGACATTGGAAACAGAGGGTCTTGGAAACGGAGAGTCTCTTTGGGCGCCGTTAGTCTAATCAAAACAAAAAAAATTAAGGCGTAAGTACATGTTTGGTTTAACACATCAGACATAGAAGTTTACTTTAGAGAAACCCGATTATATTTGACAGTGCGGCCATTAAAATTGAATTATAACCAAGTACGTAAAAATTCTAATATAAACAGAATTCAATTAATGAAGATTTATTTCAAAATATTTTAAACATAAGAAGGCGTTTAACAAGTTTGAACAAAGGGGAATCCGGCCCTTGTCGTCAGTGGGTGTACAATGGACGGGACGGTCGGACGCGGAATTGAATCGCGAACTCTTGGTCTCGGACTTAGAAAATTTATTCAAGAGTTTCTCTCATAGATTCAGTGTTTTTCTTTCAACTTTGAGAAATAAAAAAAATTCATAATTAAAAAAATCCGATTTATTACAATTTAATTTACATTAGTGAGGGAAGAATTGGCGGCGAGGACGGTTGATCGTGAACAATTCGTTGTCTTTTTTTTTTATAACTTAAATCGAAGTGTAAAATCCAGTGAATTTATATTCGATGTTTCTGTACGAATTAAAGATAATTGAAGAGTGGTCTTTAAACATATAAAAATTTTGTATCTTAAAATATAAATAGGATTTCGGAATAATAATAACATAATTAAAACTTTAGAAATCCGATTTACTACAATTTAATTTACATTTGTGAGAGAATAATAATCATGAGATAGATACGCGGCATATAATTGAAAAATAATTTAATTTCACTATGAGTTTACAAAGGAAAATAATAATAATAAAATTTAGAATTTTATATCTAAAATAAAGTTTTGATTGCGACTAAGAAGTCCGGCTGAAATAAATTATAGAGTATTAACGAAATATTAAACAATTAAAACTTTGGTTTTAAAACAAATAAAATAACGTCAGTGAAATAAATAAATAATAATAACGAATTGCTCGAAAGCGATAGTGATTTAATAAGATGGTCAAATTTTCATTACAAATTAAATACCGAGTTGATTATGAGTGATGATAATAAATCAATGCTAGGAGAAAATCAGAGGTTTTAACATAATCTAATAATACCCAAGTGAAAATTTAAATAGAATCGTTTTTTTTAATCCAATTCTAGCAGGGAGAAGGTTTTAGACATAGTCTAAAATATACAAGTAAAAGATTTTTTTTTATAGTATCGATTATTTTTTTTAATCAAAAAAAGATCTAATATTAAAGAATGCGATTAAAATTTTTAAACACCAAAAGGGAAATTTGCAGAATTTTGGTAAGTTTTTTTTTCACTAAACTATTTACAGGTTCTTGGAGATAATGCAGAGCAAGCAGTCACACTTATTTATAAAATTTGCGAACAGAGCATGTCGGTAACTAACACTTTTAATAACAGCATGATACTTACGTGCGTGAGAGTTATGAAATAAATACCTATCCAAGAAGTCGGGTCAATCCATGACCTAGTTGTGTATTTCGGCCTTCGGAATTGCAACGACAAATACATACACAGAATATAAATTCGTTATGCTTAGCATTCATATTAGGTGCTGAGATCTTATGAGGGTTGATTACAAAGATCATTCATCTCACATTCCGTAGATTGATAAACAAAACATTGACATACTTTTATTTTGTTATTTAGAACGAGTTGGGGAGCAGAGTGTTTGGGGACGTTTATTAGTTATAGTTTGCGACAAAAAACTTTCAGTTGATATGTGAAAATTAATATGTGCAATTTTAAAGCAATAAACCCACATTTGAATCAATGGATAATAAAAAATCTAGGGACAAATTTATAAATTGTGGTCGGAAAATATAAAATTTAAAAATTAAATTTATCAATATTGAAATTAGAACTTTGTGCATGACAGTGCCCTTCTAGTTATCTAGGAGAATACTTACTACTTCATGAGGAGGGCTTCCTCAATAAAAACAAAGCCAAACCAAAACTCACTTTTCCATTTATACCTACCTAATAGGATAGGTATCCCTTATCCTTTCATACCTAAACACGTGGACTCAGTGACCACATTAAAAAAGCACTGGTAGTGAATGAAGACATACAGTCCAAATCCAAAAACTTTACCCACGCAGTAAACTTCAGGATTGTTGTATGCAATTATGTGTCTCTGGGGAAGGTTAGTGTCAAACGTTCCCTGAGGGAGAGAGAGACTTTAGGCCCTGTGACGGTATTGCCAAGGAGGAGGCATGCGGAGGCAGGAGGAGACGTATGCGAGGAATACGCTGGCGCGGCGCTTAAAGAAAACTCTAAGTCATTTGCATATCGTAGTCTTGTCGACCTTCGATTTGATGCGAGCCAACTGGAACGCTCCCTTGGCGCAATCGCAGCAGGTCTAAGAGGTGGCAGGAGTGCGATTCTGTCGGATCACGAGGGAGATGGATACGACAAAAACAGTCGCACACCACATTCAACGCGAGTAGAGTCGTGATAAGGGATGCAATGAAATACCCCTTCTAGAATCAGTCGAGTTAAACTACCTGGAGGTGAGGAGGTTGGGATAGTTCTGGGATACGATGGAAGACCTGGTACTTATCTCTGGTACGTAAAGCTCCTATCGAAGCAAGGAAGCCCGCAGAAGAGGGTAAAATCCGGTCTTTAGGTATGTGTAGCCGTTCATTGACAGAGGCCTTGTTGAAAGTCGGTCACCAGAATCTATTTGGTTAGTGGAGGAGCCAACCTTTACAGAAAACAATTTTTTTTATCCTCGTCCCAATCCCTACACACGTCCCTTCCCCAAACAATCTAGTGTTTACTAACCATGAAAATAAAACTCATGTTAGGTGGAGGCTTGCAGACTTCAGGTGAAAAACTGAGACCTAGAATTAGGTCATCTCACGCAGGTAAGGTAAATACTTTTCATGAAATGTTTGTTATAAATTGATAACTGTTATTCTCTTTTATTTGTATTTTAAATAAAGCTGTGTTAGGGAGGAAATAAACAAAACGAATATCAGGTATAGGCAGAATCTAAGACAGGGTTAGTTTATCAAACGCGTTAGAAGATATTTAAATCAATCAATTAAGAATTCTTTCACTCTTACTCTAAAGAACCGAAGTTACCACAAAACCATACATTATACTCTTTACATTTGTATGCGTTTTATTACGCGTATGAGTGTAAATCCTAAAACAAAAAATTACACAACGCAGGATACGGAGATAATGTAAACAAAAATTCAAAAATCTTGATTACTGTGTGAAATTATCACAGGGATTGCGAACAATAGGGTTAGATTAGCCCAGAGTAATGTAGAAGTTTGAAAAATAGGTTAGAGAGAAGAGGTCTCCGCAAAAGTGCGAATGATTTAAAGTTAGACTAGAAATACCCTAAATGATGGGCTAGGTACATCATGATAGAAAGCTACGAAAATATTGGAGCTACGAGGGTAGGCGCGACACAGCGCATTCGGTGCCGTGATCGTATATAGGGGTAGAATCTCAACACATTTGATACAACGTAGCCAGAGTAGATTCATCACGATTTGGTGCACGTAGGCAGGGTGTATCGTCACACCACGTAGGGGAATTTTTATATAGGTAAAAAAAATGGCGGACCTACGAATTTTATTTATGGTTTTTATGGAAATTTTTATCATTCGTTAAAAAATATCTATAAGGGGGCTCTTTATAAAAACAATATCTGTGTGGTGGTGTGGTGTCATAGAGGCTGCATTTTTAAACAGTTTAAGACTTGGTGCATGCAAATCGGATGTATTTCTACGGTTAATCTATAAAGTGGTTCTTAGTTTTTACCCACCTGGTGTTTAGATGTTTGGTCGCACCGGGCTCTGACCGCGAGGAGCAGAACACTTCCTGCAGCGCATTCATCACAGGGCCACTATGCCCTGGGCCTGGACTCTGGACTTGGCACGGGTCCGACGCTTCGGTTACCGCTACTGCGCGCTTCTTCCGCCATTCCAGGAGGCTTATTTATTATAGCATTCAGCGCTAAGTGTGGGGCCGGATCTGGAAAATATGTATTTTGATTATTTTTGTTAATGTTATTTTATTGGTTTAATAATAATATTTGGATGATTTGTAAAGCGCCGTTTTTGTGAAAAATCACCTTTCTATTTAAGCGAAGTTTTTATACGATTATAACTTGTTTAGCTGGTAATTACGGTTATTTGTATTTAGTGAAAAACACTTTATTATAATGTAACAGTTTTGACACTACTCCCTACTCCCTAGGCTTTTGTTCTTAGGAGGCCTGAAGCAGTTTTTACGTTATTGTATTGATTATTCAGAAGTCTTAATACTGTTTTCATAATGTTTGCAAGTTGATTTATTTTTTTACATGAGCTCCACACAGGAGGTCATGTAAATGTCATCTTTGGGGATGATGTGTGGAGGGTTTTTTTAGGAAACGGAGGAGAGGAGAGTTCTGGGAAGGAAAAGGGTTTAAGGGGTGGGTAGGAATCTGGGGTTCAGTGAGTCCTGGTCATCCGCCTCCAATACCTAGACAAACCTCACCCCATAAACCCGGGCACCCCTGCTAAATCACCAAACGTAGCGAACCACTTGGGGTGACCTATGGCAGAGGTGTTGGTTATCCAATAAAGGTTCCCGGGGCGGCGGTACCCATTCACGGCAAATCGAAAATTGATTTTTCGTTTTCATTTTAGTTTTCATTTTTTTTTTCATTTTAGTTTTTATTTTAGTTTTAAATAGACTGGTTTCTTTTTTTTGTTATTTATTTTAGGGGTGTTATGCCATGTTGCGCTACCTCCTTCTTTAGCCAACGTTTCAGAGAACGTTAAAGTGTCCATCATCAGGGCAGATGAGATCACTGAGATCACTCGTATGCCCTGACGATTGACACTGTAACGCTGTCCGAAACGTTGGCTAAAGAAGGATGTAGCGCAACACGGCACAGCACACAACACCCCAAAAATAAATAACAAAAATACTTTTGGCTTTGAAAACCTAAAATCATACCATACTGGTTTCTGTTTTATTTTATTTGGTAGGGATTATGTAGTGTCGTACCATGAAAGTTAATTTATAAAGAGTGTTTTTGATAGTTGGATTTTGGGGTAAGGAAAGATAGGACAGCAGATTACTGATAAATTCGCCATTTTCTGGCAAAATAACGCGAATTTTCTTATTTTTCATGCAACTTTCTTGTATTTTAAAATAAGAAAGTAGATATTTATTTGTCTATGGTTTCCACAAGTTTGAATAGCCATAAAACTTAGCGCAGCTAACTTCACACCGAAAACGCCGCGTAGGTACCTACTTTCATTCATTTTTCAATATATAAAAAAATAATCTTTCCTGCTTTATTGAAGCTTCGATAATAATTTTCTAAAAGCATCTTAATTTTTTTGAGTCACTCGATTTTTCGAAAATTATTCTAACCCTCAATAATATTATTGGGATATTTATAAAATTACTTGTACGATCCTCTCCTGCACAGAACACACCGTGGCGTGGGTTCTAGCTTGTCATCTGTTTTGACTTCTTACTTCCTAGAAAGGAGATGGTCGAGAGTGGAGAGTGTGTAGGGAGCCAGGAGCTAGCGGGGAGAGAGCGGGGAGTAAGGCGGAGTGGACACCATACAAAATTACGGTCATTTTCATTCGCTGCACAGGTGTGGAGAATGAAGTACAGGATTGAACCTTCTGATTGAATTCAATTTACTGCAGGTTTGTGTATAACTAGCTTTACTAAGTGATTTCGTCCAGATTTTTAATTTCAATGGTTCTTCGAAGTCTCTTATTATGTATTTTTTAATTTTCAACACCCCTTTTACATGATTTTGTGTATGATAACAGAGACACAATGTTTAGATTTAAAAAAAAAATGGTTGTCTGTAAATTCGGTTTACGGACGATAATTTTACGTGATTACGTCATAAGAAAACTCTTGCATACAATTTTACAGTCACAAGCCGAACGCTTAGGCCGATCGTTCCTCTTTATCGCTTGTTCGGCGCCCTCGCTTGCACGCTCGGCTCAGGCGGAACGTGACAATGAGTCATGCTTTTTCGTAAGTGCAGCCGGCGTTCATCGATTTGTAAGACGTTATCACGTCAAAAACTTAAAGAAATGAACATTATATTGGTTGTACGTTAGGTGGATTCAAGTGAAAATAATATATAAGATAAGAGAAAGAAAAAAATAGTTTTTAAAGTGATAACGTCTTATAAATCGATGAACGCCGGCTGCACTCACGAAAAAGCATAAATCATTGTCACGTTCCGCCTGAGCCGAGCGTGCAAGCGAGAGTGCGGAACAAGCGTTCGGCCTAAGCATTCGGCTTGTGTGCGCTTCTATCTCTCTTCCACTCCATCGTTATTTTATGACTTTATCACGTAAAATTATCGTCCGTAAACCGACTTTACAGACAACCAATTTTTTAAATTGCAAATGGCATAAAAATAATAATATAGTGAAGGTCAACCCTTCAGTCTAATTTGTTCGGTTTTCAGAACAACTCATATAGGTCTCATAAAAATCATTGTGTCTCCCTTACTATCATGGTTGGAAATGTGATCTAAACGGTTTAACAAAGAGAAAACACCGAGTTATAGAATTGTTACTGAATTTTTTGTAAATTGATTTGATTCGCTACGTTTGTTGACTTAGCAGGGATGTCCGGGTTCAGGGGGCGAGGTGTGTCTAGGTCTTGGTGGCGGATGACTTTGATCTCCTTCTGCATGGTGGGCCGGATCGGGAGAGACTCGGTTGAGGGAGACTTTTTAACTTCGCCAGGCAGACTCTCTCTACGCCTTGCACCGCAGGGAGGAATGGATTCATTCGTTCGTCACTCGTGAACGCATTGACCCCCAGATTCATACCCACCTCTCATACCTCTTTCCTTCCCAGTATTCCTCTCCATCCTTTCCTTAAAAAAAAACTCGTAATAATAAGTTTGTTTCTTCCATGTGACTGTAGGTTTCTCTTATTTTTTTAAGAAATTTTAACTAAAAATATTGTACATTTAAATGGCCAAGACAGCCCTTAATGGGTGAAACCAAAGATATTGAAATATTAGATATGTGATATCGGTAGTTTTTACTGGGTGGGACTGTGTTTCCTGGCGTCTCCGATCTTGTTAACCAATACTTCTGCAAATGAACGAATTCTTTCAGTAATCAAACTACGCCCATTAGTCGGTAGTCCGCCGACGGTCGGGCGGCCATCATAGCATATCTTCTGTATTTCAATATCTTTGGGTGAAACCCAAATTTACAATTCAAAAAAATCAGAGTGTGTAATTCATACGCGGTAGAAGTGAAACTAGAAAGTCGCTAGATGTCGCCTTTTCTTTTGCCTGTTTATTTTAAAGTGGTTTGAAGATTGGACATTGATTTACAAAAATATTTTTTTTTATTGAAGTAAAACTTTTTTACGCACGCTTGACTTGGGGAGTAAGCTGGTGAATGCGTGACGAGAGCGTTACGAAAAGTGTGATCGGCGAGGCGAACGAAGCGTAAAAAAGTTTTACTTCAGTCGTGTGGTCTAAAGCACACTCGTTTTTTTTTTGATTTTGTAGGATTCGAACCTCCGTTCGCTGGATTTCTCTGGCCGCTGAGATTTGCAACGCGCTGTACCGCTGCGCCACCGGGAGCTCGAAGTTGTGAATTTACCGCATAGAACCGCATTTAACAACCGCAATTCACCGCATTTAGAACCGAGGACCATCATATAATAAATTTTAGTGACGCATTTCCGTTTCATTCAAATTTAAAATCACTAACGGGGCTAAAGAAGTTTCACTTCAAAAAATGTTTTACTTCTGTATTCTCACCTTGTTCCGTAAGTTTATCTTGTACATCAACCCATCTACGTAATATTGAAAAGACAATATTTCGTTGCAGCGTTACGATTTGTGTAAATAATAAATATTAAAGTAAGTATTAGTACACTGTAGAATGTTTATGGTAGCGTAAATTATTCCTCTTGCGGAAGTAATTTCCAGAGTCAGTCTGGCAGATTGGTTCCCAGTTTGAAAGGGTTTTCTCCTTCGAAAGTGTCACTGCTTGGTCATAGTTTCATACCGTATCATGTAACGCCAATAGGGAAATAATTCCTAGCAATAGATTATAAGCTAACATCTAAATAAGAGTACCTAGCTAGAAAAAGTCATAAAAATTATAAAAAATATTTGAGGTTTTCTTTCAAATTCTTTCAGTCTACGATAATTTATATTAAACTAGCGAGTTCCCGGCATGTCCCGGCATTCCCGGCGTGTCCTTTCCCATTCATCCCGTTCTCCTTCCGCCTCCCCTTCCTCTCCTGCGTCCTACTAGCGTTCTCACTCCGCTTCTCCGCCTTCCCTCTCCACACTCCCCTCGCTTTCTTCCTCCGTCCAGCGTTCCCCTCCCCCCTTCCGGGTTCCCTCCCCCCCTCCCGCATTCCATACATTCATTCCCGGTACATTCAGTTTTCAAACAGCTCGCGAACCACCTATTGCTATTTTTTTATACAAACATCATATGCCAGAGCTCACCAGTATATATAGAAACCATCGCTGGCAGACGTACATCAAATCCTCAAAGTTTCATCGCAATCGGATGAACTCTTAGCAATACATAATTTCATGATATCAGAACTCACTATTGTATATAGTAAGAATTGCGGGCATGCGCACATCAAATCCCAAAGATTCATCGCAATCGGATGCATAGCATACATACATACACAGAAGCAAACATATTTTAATTTTTATGTATACAAGTAGATAGATTTCTTGTAAAACTTAGTACCAATTCCCTTCAGCATAAAAAAATAAAGGTAGTGTAACAAATCATCTAATTGTTATGCAGTAATTGGTAAGTGGTAAAATGATAAAAGATCATGTTTTGGCTCTAGAGAGCGAGTTGCTTTTTGGTGCTTATCGCGCTGCTCCAAGTGAACCTCTAGCAAGACTGACCCAAGAGACGCTTCGTGTACCGTCAGCTTCGGAGTTCAGCTAACCGAGAGGTAGAAAATACTCGTTGAAGCCTTTTAGTTAAAGGAACATTAAGCTTTCCTTTGGGAAGATCGTAACATGTGTGCCTGTCCCTCAGTGAATCCATAAAGTTAGTTGAATTTTATTACAGCCTTTTACTGTTGTTGAACTGCTATAAATACTCGTACGTGCCATAGTTGCAAATTGATTGTACCTATAAAAAGACTAATTTTTGTTCCCCATTAAAATCTTGCATTTATTTAAAAGGTTATTTCATTTTAAAATTGAAATTTGATCGAGTCACACCCCGTATTACGGTATTTTTTAATTGTACACGCAAGTCTGAGCATTTTCAACACGTTAATAAAATATTGCGACACGCCAATAAAATATCTACTGTCCATAAAATCTTTCCCATCAAACGATCATCTCATTTTCACTCTGTTCTGTTCACAAACGACAAACCTTCGTAAATTAACTTCCTTATTAGACAAATAAACAGAGGAATTTTAGTTCCGTGTGAGTAAAGTGTTGATAGGAAGATGGATAATCCATTGTTATGAGTAGTTTCGTTGTTGGACACTTTTGTATTGTGTCAAGTGGTTTTATGATGTTATAAAATAATGTATTGGAAAACATCAAACTATCTATCAACGTTTTGTAACGCAAATTTGTGAAAAGGGAAACCGTAAAGTAGTCGAATAAACTGTTAGATTAAATAATTATTTCCGTCTTAATATTCATGTTCAAAATTGTAAATGGTGGTATAAACCTTTACATAGAAGAAGAGGTAGTGCACAATTTAAAGACATCTATCTACTCATTCGAAGTGGTCGATCAATTCACCTACGTGAAAGAGAACATGAGAAATGAAGATCCAGCAGAAATCAGAAGGAGAGGAGAGAGAGAGAGAGAGAGAGAGAGAGAGAGAGAGAGAGAGAGAGAGAGAGAGAGAGAGAGAGAGAGAGAGAGAGAGAGAGAGAGAAAGAGAGAGAGAGATAGAGAGTACCTGTAGTAAACTTATCAAGCTATAACTTATCAAGCGAGAGAGATATGTAGAAAGTACCTATAATTAAACTTATCAAGCTATTGTTAGTTGTTAATTAACCAACCATCACGCCATTTCCGCAGGGGTAGGCAGAGAGGACGGACAGCCAAACAACTCGGTCTTGGCACACAATCTTTGCCTCACTCTCATTCATACATCGTCTCATATATACTCTTCTATTATTCTGACTTTTGATCGTGCCATGTCTTCCTCGGACGTCCCCGACTTCTTTTACCATTCACATTTGCAACATATATTCTTCTAACACTACTTTCTTCGTTCATTTGCTCTACATGTCCAAACCATCTGAAGGTCGCTTTCTTAATCTTACTCATTATACTTACATCAAATTTGCATTCTTTGCGGATCTTCACATTCCTCATACCATCATACATGGTTTTACCACACATCCGCCTCAGGGATTCTATTTCAACAGAATTCAGTTTACTTTCATCCTTTCTCTGCCAGTTCCATGCCTCACTCATACATAAGAATAGGTATCAGTACTCGATTGTGGACTGCTAGCTTCGCTTCTGTGGACTGTTTTTTTTGCGCCAACGGCATTCAGTCCTCCATTTGCATTTATTTAACCCTTATTTCAATATCTCTATCAGCCTTCCCATCTCTCGCAAACCCAGACACAAAGTTGTTTCTCATTCAAAATAGATGTTATCACGAATTACACATCAAAAATATTTTCAGTAAGTAGTAACCTATCTCATTACCATTGTTTTTTTAAGCGACATGCTTTAATAATGTATCTCGTAACTAGCTCTAGTTTCTTCAGGAGTAATAATGCTAATTATTACTAGAATACATTTAACAAGACGTTCTTCGCTTCGTTACTTTTAATTGTTATACTTAAGTATATTAGTTAACCCATTCTAAACAATGCTATCATTTCAATATTTTTTCAATAATTTACATATTTATTTACAAGTCTTTCTTATGAACAGTGAATAGTAGGATTCACGTCCAAAAAAGTATTTTTTTAACTTTCTCTTATTCAACCAATCAAAAAAAAATCTTTACTGAAATGCTTACATATTTAATTATTAATTATACATTTATTGCGACATTTTTTATTTTAACATTTTATCTAACACATTATCACCTTTGCTGGAAAAGTATCTATTTGAAATTTGGAACAACCACAAGATAAATAGTGCGAATTCGAGTGCATTTGTTTTGAAAACAGAAGCCGGATTGGGATTATCTTGGAAGCAAGTTGTTGGTATTCTCGTTAGGTAAAAATAAGGAATTTGACCAGCTTGGAAGTACGTAATATCGTGTTTTTCTCTTTCGTTTTCGAACAGCGACAAGAAAAATAGTGCAAATTCGAGTGTATTTGTTTTGAAAATAGAAGGATTGGGACTACCTCGGAAGCAAATTGTTAGTATACTCGTTAAGTAAAAAGAAAGAATTTGATCACTTTGGGAGTACATAATATAGGGTTTGTACTCATTCTTTTTATTGTGACGAAAATTGTACGGATAATTAATACTGATTAAGGATACTGGATCTATTAAAAAACGTAGATTTGTTTTTGACGCAAGTTCAAAAACAAATTTAACCAGTTGAATGATATAATTTTGATAGAGCCTATTTCAGCAAGATATTGTGAAGTTAATATCGAATTATGTATTCGCAAAAATGTAAAAACAAATATTGGTTCGATCAGAAGATGGATACCACCAGCATATTTCAGGGCTTGAATCACACAAACGAAAAAACCTCGACTTGAATCACACAAATGGAAAAACCTTGACTTGAATCACACAAAAGTAAAAACCTCGACTTGAATCACACAAATAAAAAAACTCTCGACTCAAATCATACAAATGACTCACACAAATGAAAAAAAAACCCTAGAAAAATACGACTTGAATCACACAAATGAAAAAAAAACTATTGAATCGCACAAATGAAAAAAAAACCCCGACTTGAATCACACAAATGAATCAAACAACTGAAAAAACCTCGACTTGAATCACATAAATGAAAAAAAAATTGACCCGAATCACACAAATGAAAAAATGTCAACTTGAATCGCACAAATTAATAAAAACCTTGACTTGAATCACACAAATGGAAAAAAACCTCGACTTGAATCACACAAATGACAAAAGCTCTCGACTTGAATCACACAAATGATTCACACAAATGAAAAAACCTTGACTTGAATCACACAAATGAAAAAAACTTTGACTTGAATCACACAAATGAAAAACCTCGTCTTTAATCACACAAATGAAAAACCTCTACTTCAATAATTCTGGCAGTGCATGGGTTAATATAACATTTCTAATTACAAGACAGTTGCGAGTTTTGCTTCTCATGATTTTGATGTACGGCTTCATACGAATTCAGTTAGACTAATTTTCTATTCTTTCTGGCTTTTGCAAGGCTGATTAATATTATCGTGTCTTTTATTATTTTATTTTATTGTGGAACCAATTAGACCGGAGAGAAAAGCTAGGCCACTTACAATACTAATAAATAATAAATGTTTCAATAAATAGGTCAATATTTCTATAATAAAACTTGGTACAGATATCATAACTTTATTTCATTTTATTCAAATTTTAATATTATGATCAATTTAATTTTTATGTTGCACAATTGTGGAATTTTACTTATTTATTTATTGTGATGTTTTTATTTCACGTCTTTCATTGGGAGTTTTTAAAAATGACAAAACGTTTTGTCTTGGAACATAAAACGGTTTTTGAGAATACTTCATTGATTGTACTTGTATTCAAATACAAGATGTTGGTCAGATTAAAATAGGAAAATAAATATAAATTTTCGGTAAAGTTGGGAAGAATCGCCGCAATTTTTCGTCAACGACTGACATTTCTTGTTGAATTCCTTCACAAATCGAACATTTTCCAATGTACCAGTTGTTAAATATTAAAAAAAGATTGCCATATCGCAAAAATCATTACGCCTATTTTTTTCAAAATAATATAATAACGAAAATAAATTTTAGTTTTGTCTAACGGGTATGTGTTATTGCAAAATAAAAGACAGATGAACGAAAAAAAAGAACGCACACGCGCTATTATTTTCATTTAGATATACATCCCAGGTTTTTAATGGTTTGTACGGCAAGCAGGGTTTGTCTAACGGGTATGTGTAATTATTCTAATAATTTTTATTAAAAAAACAAATTTCAACTTGTCAATAATTAATTTCTGGATGTCGTCTAAGAACGCCTATTTATGTACCTAACCTAACCTAACCTAATCTAACCAAACCTAATATAACCTAACCTAATTAATAATACATTGATTTTAATTCGTATATCCTAAATATGCTCAATTATTTATTTATTCAGAATATGAAAATTGCACCATACTAGTACCTTCACATGAAAATTGCTCTATACTAGTTAGTACCTTCCCCGAACATATGTGATTTTTGCGATATGGCAATCTTTTTTTAATATTTATCTTATCTTATTTTTTTAATATTTTTAATACCCTGGAAATCAGTTTGCAAAAAAAGTAACATGAAATGTCGTACAATTTTTTTTTATGAAATTTAAATTTAAATGCATATTTTTCCACCTGCCGCGATTGAAACCGATGTTTTTTGTTGTAGCTAAGTTTAAAAGTAGTGTACTTTTCAAAATCTGTGCCTATTAAGAAAGCGTCGGTTCTTTCACAAATTAATACATTTTCTGCTAATAATTAAGTTCAATTCAATCAGTTTCAATTTTGAAAACGTCAAGGCAAATTAATTTGCCAAAAATTTAAACAAAAGCAATACACATTCAAATGCAGAATTAGTAAGTTTATAAAAATAAAATAATTTTCTTTATATAGTTAGGTACCTACTTTATCGCTTGTCATACACTTCATCAGTTCCAGTTTTGAAAATTATCAAGGTAAATTTGAGATCATTACGTAGGAATATAGCTGAAATTATTAGGTTTAATTATGTACACATTTTAATTTTTAATAAACATAACATGAACACTGCACGACGGTATCAGCAAGTGGGAAGCCAAAGGATGCGGTGAGGGGAAAGAGACAGGAAAGAGGATGGTATGGCTGGGAAGTAAAGTAGTACCTAGCTGTTCAAATCTAGCTATTAACTACGCCAAAGCCCATTCTGAGCTAATGCTTCGATTCTGAATGTCGGTCTTCTGCCAGGGCGACACTGAGAGTATCAAATTATTTACAGCAAATTATTTATATAATTTTCTCTTTTAATCTGACAAACATCTTATATTTGAATAGAAGCACAATCAACACAATGTTCTCAAAAGCTGTAGCTACGAAAATACCTGGTTTAAATTCTTACGCACTTATTTTCTACATAATATGTCGTGTATTATTATTGTACTTAAATTTAATCCAAGAGGATTGGGAGTGTAGGTACATCTATTACATTATTTAAAGATAAAAATAAAATAATAAAAATAAAACTACTTAATATGAAAAAAACATAATATAAAAATTCTTAGTGATAACATAAAATAAAAATAAGTGACAAGCAATAAAGTAGACACCTACCTTCAAATACAATATATTTATTTTTTTAATCAATTAATATTTCTGCATTTGAAATGTGTGTTTCTTTCGTTCAAATTTTTGGCAGACAATTTTTCAAGTTTACCTACGGTGTGCATTCGAAAGGTATATTTCTGAAGCACGCCTCTCTTATTCGTCAACAAAAGTATATATTAAAAAAAGATTAATTTATTTTTATTTGTTTTGAAAGGCAATGTTATTCTTAGGCAAAATTTTACAAATATTTTCAGCCTCACAAATTCTAAAATTATAATAATGTTCTGTGATTTTTCATGGGTCTGCGATATTTATTTGTTTGTTTAAACGCCCGTAGGGCTTTTACATATAGTGCAATACATGTTTTTGACAAAATACAGGAAATAACATAAAATATAAGAAAACAAAATATAGCTAACACAAAATAGAGTTGACACAAAGTAACATAAAATAAGGTAAGGTAACATAAAATATATTATAAGTAAAAACAGAGGTAAAGATGATTTATGAAGTAGGAATCAATAGTTGACCCATACGTCGTTTGAAGTTTAACAAATTTAATTTATTATGAAATACATCCATATTGTTTAATTATTTGTTACCAAGACCGTGTGAACGCTGTATTGGAGAATGCAAACTATAGTTGGAATGAGATGTGTGTATATGAAATGTTAATATTTGTCTAGTCGTTCGTGTAGGTACATGTAGATTTATCAATTGCAAGAGTTCAGATCAGTCGAATTTAGAATTTAATAATTTTAATAAAAAGGTTAGGTCGTTAATTTTTCGTCTATTCTCTCAAGATGGAATATTTAAAATATTCATTAATGACGGGTAATTGATGTTCTCTAAGGGATGTTAAGTTTAAAATTTACGAAACGTAGAAATTTTCTTTGAATTCTTTCAACATTATGAATTTTGTAGAAGGGCGACCAGACTATGGAGTTATGTTCTATTAGACTTCTAACAAGGGATGTGTACAATAGCTTAATGATTTGTAACGATACCTATAATGTTACGTTACTGTCAAAATTTATTTTTTTACAGCTTCCAAATAATAAAATCGTAACACATTTAAACATTTAACACATTTCAAAGCAACGAATGTGATGCAATAGTAAAACTGAAAAAATTACATCTTATTACCTCAAATAAAACAGGTTTCAAATATTTGTTTAGCATTTTCGAGAGTTTTAGAGTTAATATGTCATTTTAAACACAATGATAGAAAACTTTACCCACATTTCATTAAACAACTTTTCAAATTTGTCTCATTGGTAATATTTTAACAAACCATATAAAAGAAATGAAGTCATCAATCAGATTCGTGACGATACCGGTATCGTAATGTGTTGTCATTTGAACGTGGGTTTAGAGTTGTTAGTTCTGGTGTTGTGTAACGCCTCAAAATTTCTCCGCGACTTTCTTTTAGTTTTGATTATCGTAATAACGATATACCGATTTCTTGAATACATTAGGAAGAAAAAAAGAAGAAACGCTTTATATCATACTAGCTTTTCCTCGCGGCTTCGCTCGCATGGTATTAGGGGAAATTACTGTAGCGCTTGCACTTATCAATTATCCCAACGATGTTACAGTCACAACGATGCTAAAGCAGTTTTCACTTCGAAAACTAAAACACACTTATTTTGTTAGACTTATGTATTATAAACGATATTGTCACCTCACTTGTAAAAATAAGTAATAAAAAATTCTTATATCTCACAAATTTTTCTCAAACTGCATTCGGAAATTTTAATTTCATATAAATGTTCATTTAAATTATTCTGATGTTTACTTTTAGAATTGAATATAAAATTATTTTCTCTTTCCAACACCTTTTAGATTATATTTCTAACCATGATAGTAAGGGAGACACAACGATATATTTGGAACATGTATGAGCTGTTTCTAATAGCGAACAAATTAGCCTGAGGGGTTAATTCAATGGGTACATGAAAGCTTCCGAAAGAAAGAAAAAATAGAACCGTTTGAACATGCTTTATTAATAATTATCGATTAGTTCTAGCCGGCAATTCAAATTGAACGCAAGTTTTGTCCTACCGATTAGAGATTAGAGTGCGAATTATTTTATAAGTTATATTAGATCATACGTTCTCTTAAATAATATCTTCACGGTCCTTTCTAACTAATCAAAATCAATCAATATATTGATCTACGCAATACAAGACGGGAGTCAACTAATCTTGCCAAACAGACGTAGGTAAATAACAGGGCCAAATTTAGATAGATTATTAAAAAAATTGTTTTGAAGGGTTGTATTCACAGTTTACATTTGTTACCTAAGGTGATACTTAAAGAATTCATAAGATTTCAATTTCAAAATTTTACCCAACAAAAGGCTTTTTTACCAAATTTATTTTTGAAGTGAAAAATTCTTTAGTTTAATTCTAAAATTTTAATTATAAAATTCTTTAATTCAATTTCAAACTCACCGTTGTGATTTGAAACCTGATGAAACGGAAGCGAACGACCCTAAAAAGAGACAAACACACACATCTATAGGATTTAGCCTGTGAGAGAATGAGAAAACAATAAAATATTCATCCCCCCCCCTTTAAGCGCCGTTTAGCACCGTTAAATGTTGACAATAAGCAGACATATCATCATCTCTATTTTGCAATTTTGAAAGCTGGAGTATATTATATTGATTGGCATTAGTAACATTCAACCCCCCCCCCCCCCTCGTTAAGCGCCGTTAAATGTTTTTTTTTTTTTTTTACATTAACTCCACACAGGAGGCCCTGAGGAAAAAATAATTTCCCTCAGGGCCTATGTCATCTTTGAGGATGCTGTGTGGAGGGTGTTTTTGAGGAGAGGAAGGAGTGAACATGGGTCTTGAAGAGACCCATATTGTAGGAGGGAGGAAACACAGAAGCCGGCAAATCGTTCCACAGCCGAGCTGTTGAACTCAAGAACGAGTCGTAGAAACGACCCGTTCTCATGTGACTAATGTCAACCGTGTACAAATGTTGAGCGCGCGTTTGGCGTGTTTCCCGACTATGCACCGGTGCCGAGGGGATCAATGACGCTAGTTCCTCGGAGCATCTTCCATTGTAATACCGGTAGAACAAGGACAGCATTCCCACCTGGCGCCTGTGCTCTAAAGATTGCAATCCGTTAGTTAAATTAGGAGAATCTATCAAACGGACCGCCCGTTTCTGCACAGAGTCAAGGGTTTTTTTCAGGTATTTTGGGGCTCCAGACCAGAGGTGGCTGCCAAATTCAACCGTGGGGCGCACTTGCGATTTGTACAGGGCTAGCAGTTGTGTACTATTAAAGTATCTGCGTGCCCTGTACAGTATGCCCAGTTTCTGAGAGGCTAATTTAACTCTGGCCTCGATGGAGCCCCCGTACCTGAGCTGGTCACTTAGAGTTACACCAAGCATATCAATGGAAGGCCTGTTCGGGAGAATGCTTCCGTTGAAGGAGACTAGATTATCATTTCGATCCCTTTTAGACGTGATCAGACATGATTGGGTCTTTGAAACATTAAATTCGACGAGGTTATTCTTACCCCAAGAGGAAACACTCTCGAGGTAACCGTCCATTCTTTGTTTCAAAGCCCTCCGAGCCATTGGGGTTTGTGAGCCCTTTGGAGGTTTGTCAAACAAAAAGCTATCATGGACTGTACTGTCGTCCGCGTAGCAATGAATCGGTGCACACGTCAAGAGGTCATTGATGTGCAACAAAAACAAAGTCGGAGACAGAACCGATCCCTGTGGGACGCCAGCATTTATCGAATGCGAGGAAGAGGTGAAACCATCAGCAACCGCCTGAATCGACCTCTCCCTCAAAAAGTCGGCAATCCACATACACAAGGATGCGGGAAGTCCGTAAGAAGGCAGTTTGTTGACAAGCCCTCGGTGCCAAACCCGGTCAAAGGCCTTGGAAATATCCAGTGAAACCGTTTGGGTTTCACCAAAACGTTCCAGGCACCGCCCCCAAACATGCGTCACATACGCGAGAAGATCACCGCACGAGCGGTTCCGCCGGAATCCGTATTGACGGTCGTTAATAATTTTGTTCTTCTCGAGGTATGTGAGCAGTTTGTCGTTGATCACACGTTCCATCACTTTTGACAGAACAGATGTGATCGCTATGGGGCGGTAGTTGGCCGGGTTGGAGCGGTCACCTTTCTTTGTTGACAATAAGCAGACAAATTTTGAAAGCTGGAGTATATTATATTGATTGGCACTAGTAAGTTAACATAACTTACGTATGAATAAAAATGTGTCACAATTTTTTAAATTTTATTTTAAACCTTGCGCGTACCTCCTGACGTTGTTCGGGAACCCCAACATATTTTATAATATATAATCTTTATAATATAAGTTTTTCACAATCAGATGTTGACAGTGACCTTCTTTTTGTTTTGATGGTCAAGTGTGCAAAATTTCATTAATTTCGGAATAAAACTGTAGATTTATATAAAAAACAAATCCATCCTCCACCGCCGACATTCTTCTTTATATAAATAGAAGATAAATGCGTCAACTATTCTTTGCACTGGGCGCAAAATGGTGTAGGTCCGGCCCTGTGAATCAGGAGCAATCAAAGCCTAAAATTTCTTTTAGGTTCATTGGACGTCAAGCAAAATGTTGTGTCGACTTAATATTATTTGTTTGTAATATTAGAGGCGCAATAATATTATGATATCTAGAAAGTTGTTTGTGGTTCGGTGCTGTCATGAATTATTTAATACAAATGGAATATTAGAGAATCGTCAGGCCTCTGCTATCTCTGCTGATTGTAACTGACATGATGTCAGAAAAACCCACCAACATCAATCTGCCTATTTATTTATTAACGCCCTCTTTCGGGGATCTTACACACGAATAATAAGAAAGTATTTATTATTATCTCATTATTATTATTAACTCAGTAACAATATTTAATATTTTTTTAAAGATAAATTGAAGATGTCCACTGACTTGATATAATTACTTACCTCCATTAGTATTCTGGGCAAAGAGTAATACATATGGTAGTTAGTCCCATAATTTCTGCACTGAAATATATCCAGACTTCTGGTATTACGTCGTGGTATCCGGAAGCTTATCAGTTCAAGCAATACCGGACTATCAACTAAATCATTTAGAATTTTGTATAAAAATACCAAGTCAGTGAAAATTCTTCTGTCTGACAATTTGAGCATATTCATAAAATTTAACAGAGTGTTATAGTTCAACATAATTGCTGGAATACCCATTTTAAAATTTAGGTAACGTAAGAATTTTTTAGCAATACCCTTCAGAAATATCGAATAGAAGTAACGCGTATTATCGAAAATTAGTACAAGAGTGTGGAATGCACCGGGAGCATCTCCTACCCTTACCCTATATTCCTCTCCCCCTCACTTAAAATTAATTTTAAGATACAGTAAAACTCCATCTCCAAGCAACATCAACATAAGAGACTTTTTGGCTTGACTTCAGTTAACTTAATATGTGTATAAGCTATTCGTTTCTTAAATAATTAATAATACTAATCAATAAACAATCAATAACACGCATTAACAATTAAAAAAAAAACATTTTGTTTGTATTTACAAATTGTTGTCCAAAGCGAATGAGCTCAAAAACAATGCAAAAAAAAATGGGAGATAGCGAAAAATTTGCAAATGGAATGGTTTTTTGAATTGTATTTAGTTGCTTTTAAATTGCAGGTCCTGAAAACAAATGTTAAGCAGTAGAAATAGAACCTTGTTGCATTATAATCTGCGATCTTAGATAGAAATAGGACATTTTTAGAAAAGTCTAAGAAACTTCATATGTCGGAGATAGATCCTTGTTGTCACAAGCATTCGTAATGTCAGTAAAGCCTCGATGACGAGTTTACAAGCTACTATCTGGGAAATTCACTATCTGTTAGTAAACTCGCTCAGCGTCATCGTATTACTTGCTAACTAGCAGATTGTGGACAATCTACGAAAAAAGTTGAAAGGTGGTCAACTTTACTCGCTACTCGCTAGTAAAGTGTGCCTAAAGATGGTTGACCAACAGCTGATTTCGTCTGTCAGAATTAGTTCGGGCGGAAGCCGTTATTGGCTAGCGTGAGGCGACCTCAAGTTTTTTACAAAATGTCGACCTAATTGGTTCGCGCGAGAGTCGTTATTTTAGCTGCTACTGTTGCTACTGAGCGAGTATACAGTTTTGTGTATCATCGTGACAATCTCACTCGCCGATTCACCCGCTTTTAAACATACTGGCTAGTAGCTTGTAACTCGCTCTGTCTAATCGAGGCTTAAGAAACAAAAGAGTTTTTACGATTCGAAAATATATACTTAATTAGAAATATGTTCCAAGACCTACAGGCAGGTTCCTAGTGTGGTTTTCCATCACAAAACGTGTACCAACGTATCCTTGCAATGACCCTGGTAATTTCATTACACCAAGTTAGTTAATTGGGATGGTAATGCTTCATTTGTATTGTACTTAATAATTGTGTTAAATTTTGATTGATCGTTAATAATAATGAACGGCATATAATATCTAAATAAAGAATGTTCATTAATTGATTATTAAATACAAGAATGCGCCTTCCTCTTTGATATTATATATATTACGAGTATATCTGATTAAAGATGGGCAATAATTACATATAATTACACAAATCACACGCCAAACCAGTTAGATAGGTACCACATAACTTCCTCAAACAATGTTTCCAATGCAAGTATGCAATAATACGTAAATTTCCATGTGTTGTACATTATGTACAAGAAGATTGAAGGTCGAATAATACAAGTCTCTAGGCTTTTAATGACGTCCGATAGCTAAAGTCCCACACCATAATATTAAAAGTGGAGTGATGGTGCGTAGTGTTCATTTGTGGGGTGTGTGTTTATTTATTTTTTATAATTTTTACAAGAGTTGAAAAAAAAAGAATGTGACCTTACTGGGGTACCCCGTTCTAAAGTTATATTGTACATGGTTTTGTGTATGAATTATAAGGGATCGTCCATTAATCACGTGGTGTTTTTTAGCAACTTTTTAGCCCCCCCCCCCCCCCCCCTAGTGATATGTGGTGAGATTTTATACTCCCCCCCATACCCAAAATCGCGTGTATGTTTTTAGTACAAAGTATATTGAAATTTTCAGAATATTGTTTTAAGGCAAAACATACGCGGCAACGATTTACGCATGTATTCGGCGCCAAAATCACAGACTTACTGATGACTGGGCCGAGCCGTTTTCGCAACGCGCGGGGAAATCGTTGTCTGGCAACGGTGAGTCAAGGCCACACGCCGCTGTTTGGTTTATAAATCGTGCGTTCAACGAAAAATAAATACACGTGATATCTCATTTTGTTCCCCCCGGACGACCCCTAAGTACCCATGTTAAAATATTATGAGAGGAAAATTTTAAATTAATATCTAGAAGAAGACACAAAACAAGCTTTAATCTTTGTTAGGTTGAAAATTGCATCGATATTCTTCCTTCCCGTTTCCATAATCCATATCTCAATGCTTCTTTTGAAGTCGGTCATTTTTTAATAGTTTTTTTTTATTGCAAGGAAGAGTGTATTAAATAATTTTATAGAATTGCGAATATCTTTATTAATTTCAAATGTGTTTTAGTAAACAGACTGACTCCCCAATTAGACCCGAAAATATTTCTCCACTTACTGCGTAATTAAATTAGTTAATTAAGAATGTATTGCATCATAGGATTTTATTGAATTTCAATTAAAAAATTAATAAAATATGTAGGTAATGGCGTATATTGTTGAATTTGGATGTTATCTTTAGTCAGTTATATTTAAAGTATCATCCGATTTGGAAAACGGGTGTCCAAAATGATGTATTGGAAGTGTCACCTATTATTATTGTTTATATTATATTATTAAGCTTTGTTCTGTCATCGCGTGAGAACTAACGCTTTCTTCGTTTGCAAATTTAAATGCAAAATAATAAAGGTGAACTGGGGTTAAGTGTCAACATCTACAGAGATAAGTTGCCATGTAACATTTGGATTGTTAATTGATAAGTGTTTTCGAATAGAAAACAAACGAAAACAAGTTTATTTCTACATTCGAAATTTTAAAATTCGATAACTAGAGATGTTTATTGTAGTTAGGTAATTATTGATTACACAGCTAAAGTAAACCAGACAGATGTCGTTTCCACATCATCATGGAGCATTTGAAAGGAACGTACGTGGTAACTTGCTTCTTATAGGTAATATTGATGTGTGACAATGACCATTCTTCTACAATTGATGCGACCTTTGCAATCTGTATAATATAAAAATCAAAATATCGTTGTTTATAAATATTTATATTACATGAGTTGCCTACGTATTGCTATATTAATCGTAGGATTTTTTTTTATGTGAATACCGCAGAAGAGTCCCAACTGCTCCCCTATGGAGCCAGTGAGACTATGGCATCTCCAATTGTGGTATGTTGTGAGGCTGAAGATAGTTGGGAGGGAAAGGAGATGGTGAAGAGGAAGGTGGGTAAGTACCTGGCTATTCAGATCTGGTCACCAAACACGGCAAAAGCCATTTCAAGATAAAATCATAAATCCCATACAATACGGATTTCAAAAAGAAAAAAGTACTACCCAATTACTATCTAAATTCACTAACCATATAAATTGTCATTTAAATGAAATATATTATGTTGGTATAATTTTTATAGACTTTAAAAAGGCCTTTGACACATTGGACCACGAAACATTATTAAAGGCAATGGAGGAATGTGGTATTAGAGGTCCTTTAAAAAAATTTATCAAAAATTATCTATTAAATAGAAAAATTAAAGTTAAAATTGACGGAATTTTTAGTGATGAAATGTTAACAAATACCGGAGTAGCAACAGGGTCGATATCGGGGCCTACACGTTATATAATGCAAGTAAACAGTCTACCAAACGTAATAAAACGTTGTAAATGCTACATGTTTGCAGACGATACTTGCATTATATGTGCTGACAAAGATCCACTAAAAATTGAGGAAATTTTACAAACAGACCTAAATAACATAATTAAATGGTCCCACGACAATGGCATTATTATTAACGCAAAAAAAAACAAATATATGCTTATACACTCACCATATGCAAATTGTCAGGAAAAGGAATTACATATAAAAAGTCATTCATATGATTGTTTGCACACAAAAAACCAATTCCAGCTGTGTAATTGCCCGAATATAGAAAAAGTGTACCAATATACATACCTTGGTCTTACAATAGATGTCAACTTTAACTGGTCAAATCATATTGAAAATGTATGTAATAGATTAAGATCCATATTAGGAAAATTTTACCACCTAAAAAATTTTGTTAATAAAAATATATTATACTGTATATACAACGCATTAGCAGAATCAATTATAGGATACGGAATAAATAGTTACGGATTAACGTACAAAACATACTTAAATAAAATAGAACAATTACAAATTCGTTTCCTAAAATTGATATCAGGCAAAAAAAAGGTCCAGTTATGTGAAGGTGATTATAAAAAAATGTTCTCCTTGTGTAATGTCCTCTCTATACACAGTAAGGTAAATTACCAATTAACTCTAGATGAATTCTGGAATACAGAATTCAAAAAACCTGTAAACCACAACTACCCTACTAGGCATAGAGAAGCACAAATGTTTATTGTCAATAAATCTCAAAATGTATACGGAGATAGAACAAAAAGTCATAAAATTCCGGAAATATTTAACGCATTACCTGAAAATATCAAAAATGAGACATCTTATTCAAAAATCAAAACAAAAGTTAAATCTTTCTACCTCCGAAGAACATGAAATCAAATAAAATAGTTCATATCTATTTATTTTCTCACCGTATGTTTGCACTGTGTAAAATATTTTTACTACAACACAATTCATAAACATTAAAACATTATAATAATTAGTTTGTCGTAATAATTAGTATTTTAATATTTGCCTATTTTGAAGAAATAATTAAGTATTATATTTAGTTATTATATTTACTATGTTAAACTGAAAAGTATACTGTATTAAATAATTAGAAAAAATGAGAGATTTCTTACAATCAAACTGATTGATCAGTTTCGTAAGATTTGTAAAATAAAATATTGTAAAATTAAAACTGAATAAACATATTTAAAAAAAAAAAAAAAAAGAAACGTTTCAATTCTGAATGGTGGTCTTACACCAGGGCGATACTGAGAGTATCTTCCACTCTGGAACGTGCCGCAAATATACTATATATTATTTTTAATGAATTAATTGTAAAATAACACAAACTAATCAAATAAAATTTATTTGCCACGCCGGGATTCGATCCCGCGACCTTCGGATTGCGAGTCAAAAGCCTTACCGCTAGACGCCTTCCACGCCGCCCGTTTGAAACTTTAAAAATACCTTCTTTCCACCCCCGCGAAATTTTCTGTATTATTACAACCACATGACAATACATCTGAAAAGTTTTTTAACCATTTGACGTTGATAATACTGATCTTGCGTTGACATATCAAAAATGTCACAATTTGAGAATGACATTGTGCAAAACAATGATTATTAATCAAAATTCAATTTTTGAAACTCTTAAAATTAATTAATTTATTTGAATTACTCTTAATAATTTGAATCCAATCAAGATTTACAGATATTTTAAATAGGTACTTATGTTAGGTACCAAATTTGATTGATCGATTTTCGAATAAACTCTTTATGTAAGTGAATTTTTATTTAATCAAATGAATACAATATAAGTGAAACTCAATCGAAAATCTAAACATCTAACAGTAAAAACTATAAATACTATACTATTATACTAATAAAACTATAATACTATACATACTAACTATTTAAAATCAGAAACTTGTGTCTACATTGTACAGCAATAAAGGTCTCGAAGAAAACAAAAACGTTTTGAAATTTTATCCATCATCAGTCATAAAATAGTCGATATCATCAAATCCATCACACTAAGTCAACTTCAATCGCTCCAGGCCGCCTACACAATATCAAGACAGCCGCGTGGTCGCATTAAAAGTGCAAATGTCATGTCATGGCGTGGCGTGTCGACCAGCGGATCATCGGATTGGCGAATCGGCGGATCAACTGTACCGCGCACGCAAGCATTGTGGCGGGCGCGGACTCGACTCCCGATGTGGGAACCTATCTTCCTCTCTAGGTCACTGTACTACGAATATTAAGATTGTATAAATGGGAGGCATACCAGTGATGAAAATACAAATAAAACAATGACAATTATTTACCGATCATGTAACACTTCTGCGGTATTGTAGGGAAAGATGCATAGTCGGGAGACACGCCAAACGCGCGCCCAACATATGTACACGGTTGACATTTGTCACATGAGAACGGGTCGTTTTTTCGACTCGTTCTTGCGTTCAACAGCTCGGCTATGGAACGATATGCCGGCATCTGTGTTTCCTCCCTCCTACAACACGGGTCTCTTCAAGACCAATGTTCATTCCTTCCTCTCCTCAAAAAGACCCTCCACACGGCATCCCAGATGACATAGGCCCTGAGGGAAATTATTTTCCTCAGGGCCTCCTGTGTGGAGTTAATGTAAAAAAAAAGAGAGTCTGGGTGGGAAAACTCATTTTTGGTAAAACTCGCACTGAAGGAAAAATACGGTATTGATTGGAAAACACGGTATTGTTAGTAAAATGTGGTATTGGAGGGAAAACACGGTACTGAAGGGAAAAAGAGTATTGAAGGGAAACACGATATCGAAGGAAAATACGGTATTGATCAGAAAACACGGTATTGCTATTAAAACACGGAATTGGAGGGAAAACACGGTATTGGAGGGAAAACGCGATATTGAAGGGAAAACAGGGTATTGAAGGAAAATACGGTATTGATCAGAAAACACGGTATCGTTACTTAACACGGAATTGGAGGGAAAACACGGTATTGGAGGAAAATACGGTATTGATCATAAAACACGGTATCGTTATTAAAACACGGAATTGGAGGAAAAACTCGATATTGGAGGGAAAACACGATATTGAAGAGAAAACGCGGTATTAGAGGAAAAATATTATATCGAATGGAAAATAGGTATTAATCAGAAAACACTGTATTGTTTTTAAACCACAGCACTGAAGGGAAAATTCGGTATTGAATGTACAACACGGTATTGGAGGTAACACGTTATAATGAAGGGATTGTGCGGTATTGAACGGAAAACACTGTATTGGAGGGAAAAAATTGCATGAACGAAAAGCATGATTCTGAAGGGAAAACACGGCATTGCGGGGAAAACATAGTCTTGGTAGTGGAGAAAAAAATCACGATATTGAATGGAGAAAAAGGAAGATAATTTGAATTCTAGGATACCAATTTACTTGTTATAGCTTTCGATACCGGGAGACTGTTCTAAACCACTGGACTATCTAGAAAAATGGCACACCGCTATGAAGCACAAATTTTATCATATTTTTTATTTTTGTCTCGTTTATTACGGAACTTTCCGGGAGCTGCGCTATGTCAGTGCGGTAAGTTTTGAAATGAGAATATGCATATTGCATAGTTCCTGTCGGGATGTAATTTATCCAGTTCCTATCTCTACCTAACTACATCGCCTTGCTGGAAAAGTATTTGAAATTTGGAACAAGGGCAAGAAACATAATAGAAATTGGATTACATTTGTTTTGAAAAACAGAAAAAGATTTGGAACTACATTGGAAGCAAATGTTAGGCGTTTTTTTGTGTAAACACACAATTTTAAGTACGGAAGTAATTGGACCATCTCGGCTGTACTAAATATAGATTTATTTTGGCGATAATTACCTCGAGACATCGTGGTGGAACTACATAACTATATTGTGATTGTGTTGTGTGCTCCTTCGCAGAGATACTTTCCTTACGGCCCTTTTCCTTGCATACCTTGCTTTTCCTACACATATTATTATTTCTGATACACATCCTCTACATTTGTTACAGCTCTGCTTTGAATTTAAATGGCGTCGGGAAAACAATAATAATATATTGATGTCGCGGTAACTCCAGCAGCTTGGGAATTGTATTTCTTCTGATTGAATTTCTCTCTGTAATCGCTGAGGGGTTGATCTTGGAGAAAGCTGGTGCCCTCAGCGGGTTAGAGGTTAGAAGTGTAAAAGAGTGACAACGAAGAAATTAAAAAATTCTGGGAGAGTATACGCTTTACTAACGCCACGCGAGTTTGATGTACATCCGTGTATTTATTATATATTTTTTTTATATTTATTATAATCTTCGTCCACGGCCTCCGCTTGGCCGAGGGGTAACACTTTCGACTAGCAATCCGAAGGTCATGAGTTCAAATCTCGGCGTGCACATAAATTTTATTTGTTTCAATTATTCATTTATAATATTATATAGAGTGTATTTGTGGCACGTCCTATAGTGGAAGATACCGTCAGTACCGCCCTGGTGTAAAATACCACATTCTGAATTGAAACGTTGTTTGAAATGGGTTTTTGGCGACCGGATCTGAATAGCCATGTACTTCCCCGCCTTCCTCTTCTCCGTCTCCTTCCCTTCATCACTACCTTCAGCCGCACAACATACCCCATATGAGGATGCCATAGTGTCAATGACTCCAGACGGATGGGAACAATCGGGACTCTAGAGCGGTATTTTTATGAAAAATGAGTGGAAAAATAATAAAACCTTTTCTCGTTTTCGGTTCCGTATTGTGAATTATGAGGCTATTTCACATATAATTCAAATAAAATTATATATACCTTGTATATGGTAGATAGGTAGATATATATCGTTACTTCGTTCCAGAGTGGTAAATTACCTCAACCAAAATCGAAATGTTGGCGTTGCTTTTTTTTTTTTATACGAATACCGCACAAGAGTCCCAACTTCTCCCGTCTGGAGCCAGTGAGACTATGGCATCTCCAATTGGGGTATGTTGTGAGGCTGAAGGTAATGGGGAGGGGAAGGAGATGGGGAAGTGGAAGGTGGGAGGTACCTGGCTATTCAGATCTGGTCACCAAACACGGCTAAAGCCATTTCAAGCAACGTTTCAATTCTGAATGGTGGTCTTACACCAGGGCGATACTAAGAGTATCTTCCACTCTGGAACGTACCGCAAATATAATATATATTATTTTAAATGAATAAATTGTGAAATAACACAAATTAATCAAATAAAATTTATTTGCCACGCCGGGATTCGATCGCGCGACCTTCGGAGTGCGAGTCAAGAGCCTCACCGCTGCACTACGCCGGCCGTCGAAATTGCCGTCGGCTTGAAATGGCTTTAACCATGTTTAGTGAACAGATCTGAATAGTCTCTTGTCCATCTGCTTCCATTTCCAACTCTCTTCAGACTCCCGACTCGAAATAACAACATTAAAAAACAATCTATTTTCGGCTCACGACTTTCGTTATCCACCATGGGCTGTGAAACTCTAAAATTTCCACCACTTCCAATTTCCATCACATTTTCGCTTTACAATAAAAAAGATGAAACTCGGGCGACGCCGGGAAGCAGCTACTAGTCAACCATAATTTACATAAACAAGATAATAATTATGCAATTTCAATGGAAAACGCATTTTATTACCAGAAAACAATGGATGTCGATGATTTAAACTATTATTAGCATAATTCATGTATTTATATTCCTCCTTTTCTTAACACGCAAGATGTGGAAAAATACATACATAATCAAAAACATACTCATTGATGTTAAATATTAAAAGAATCTATTGTATTCTCTATTTACTGGTCGAGAGAACCCACAATATGTCGAATTTATTATTATTAATATTAATATGCATTGGTTTGTAAATTAGATGCAGATAGAATCCCATTTTAATGTGACCTAAGTTCACGGGCGGTTCCGTCATTAGGTCAGTGCGACAATGACACCCCATTAGAAGACGACAATATTTCATAACATTGTACAAATATAATAATGTTTAGATCATTTCCATAGCGCCGTTTAAATGAGAAAATCTCCTCGAGGGCGCTTTAAGTTTTGCAATTTCGCAAGGTTGCATGTAGGTAGGTACTACTAATAATAATACTAGCCCTGCGGGCGGCTTTTGTTTCGGCCTCGCCCAGTTAGTGTTGGTGACCATTTTATAAATCCAATAGGAATTGGTTCCAAAATTAGCTTGTTCCTCGTATCCACTGTCAACCAGTGATGGTTAGTCACAGGGACAAAGTAACCGGGACGGGCAATGATGTCATATGTAATATACAGCCGCTTGATACAAATGAGTATTACCGTCAATCTTTCCATATCTGGAGAGATACTCCGGATTCACAAATTCTTGATTCTGTCACGTGGGTTATCATTCGAAAAAGGCAGCTCGTTTTTGTCCCCCGATAGGCGTTTTAGGTCTTCTTCCCCCCTTGCTACAATTTCCCCTCTGAGATCCATAGAGAATTCATTTATAGAAAAAAAAATCCTCACTTTAGGTGGAAATGTAACAGAGTGGTAAAAGTTACGTAGGTTCAAAAGAAGAACAACCCAATATTCATAAATAGCTACCAAAAGTTACCTAACAATAATCTCAAATTAGAAGGTACTCGAACATAAAAAACCTGATTACGCAAAAGACATCCAATTAGTCCGTTTAATTATTCACAAGACTAGTTGCCAACAAAGTAGAAAGTTAAATTTATAATTATTATTTCAAAGGTGACGGATGTTAGTCGGAATAGCAGCAATTTGATTCAAATAAGCGTCTCATTGTTCTGATATTATAACCATTTCTTCTGCTCCGCAAACAAGGTTATCTAAAGTGAAATCTGAAATCTTCTGTTTTGAAAGAAGATGTCCCATTCTGACAGTTCAATGGCGGATGGAATTGTTCTCATGGAAGGGATTTTAGCATCAATAAAGTAACAATACAGGTTTTAGGTCCATATTATTTATTTACATAATTTATGGAGGCTGCAATGCGTCATTGTTTTGTTGGTATTTTGAGGAAAGATAGAATTTGAAAATGATACATGGGTCGTTCTTCTTTTTAACCTACATAAAGTTGTCTCCACCAGTTAGTGGAGAAAAATTCAACATAATTACCAATATTATTATTTTATAATTACTTTAAAATCTACTGTTCTAAAGACGTAACGACTGTGGGTGTTTAAAAAAATATGTGTTTTTATTTTTGTAGTAAAAAGTACGTGACAGAGGTGTACCTCTT
Organism: Glyphotaelius pellucidus; assembly: GCA_936435175.1. Classification (NCBI taxonomy): domain Eukaryota; kingdom Metazoa; phylum Arthropoda; class Insecta; order Trichoptera; family Limnephilidae; genus Glyphotaelius; species Glyphotaelius pellucidus. The sequence goes on from OW386556.1 coordinate 13,308,281, forward strand.
CGTGATAGAAGTGTATTTCATACAAATCACAGCTATCTTCTGCCACCTCGACTTGCGTGTATTCTATAATGTTACAAAAAAATGATATGACGACATAAAATATAAAACTATTTTTAAACTCCAAAAGGTATAACCTATCAAGTAATAGCGATTATTATTTTTAATGTTGTTTAATAAAATATTTTTCGAAAATCTCAAAAATTCGTCTCCTACAATTTTTATGTCGTACGACACCTCCGTCACGTTGGTTTTCACTAGAAATAGGTACATACGCAGCTCGTGTTTGTCTCCTACAATTTCCCCTCTGAGATCCAGAGAGATTCATTTATAGTAAAAACAAAATGTGACCGAGTGGTGGAAATGTGACAGAGTGGTGGAAATGTGACAGAGTGGTGGAAATGTGACAGAGTGGTAAAAGTTATGTAGGGTAAAAAGAAGAACAACCCATATATTCAGTACCTACTTGCGAGTACAGTACGTAAGCAATATCTTTTTCATGTAAATGACAAAAATAGTTTTATTGCTCAGAAACAGTGATACTTTGGATCCCTAATTCAAGTGTTGAGACCGGAAAATTCCTTTAAAACAGAGAATGCAGTTCAAAATCAATCAAAAAGCAAAAAAAATAATATTTAGAGTAGTTTTTTTTAAGTGAACACTTCTGTAGCACCGTTGTGATTTGAAACTAGATGAAACGGAAACGAGCGACACTATCTTTCTACTTCCCTTATCCCCCATATTTTTATTGTTATGTATACACCGCACAAGAGTCAGTAAGACTATGGCATCCCCGATTGGGGTATATTGTCAGGCTGAAGGTAGTAGGGAGGGGAAGGATATGGAAAAAGAACGATGAGGAAGAACCCAGATATTCAGATCTGGTCAACAAACACGGCCAAAGCCATTTCAAGCAACGTTTCAATTCTGAATGCTGGTCTTGGTTACTTGGAGAGTATAAAGTATTAATATATATATGTATAATTTTTTTTCGTTATCAGTAATTTTTAGTTAGAAAAAAACGAAAGGTAAGCCATTTTGAAAACTTTTTATGTTTGCATACAAAATTTTCATATTTTAAAAATTATATGTATATTTCAAAATATATAATTTGAGAGCGTATTTCATCACCTTTCAAAAGCAGTTCAAATAAGTTCAGAAATATTCCAATTATTTGGATTTTATTGCACAGCGAAAATATTTTGACCTTCCCACAAAACGGGGCTGAAGCCTAAGGGGTTAAGCAAATCTACAGTTATATTTCGACATTGATGTAATTTTGCACACCTGACCTTCAAGAGGAAAAATATGATTTTGGTAGAGTCCTTGATTTTATGTGACAAAATTCTTCGATGTTTACTTTGGTAATTATATTTATATTCTTATATACAAATATTAATTAACATTAACAAATAAATTTTTACATTAGTTCCTATTATATTTTTACACCCATTTTTCATTAATTCTGTACACAAAGTACATTCAAATTATGAGGTTGCTACGCTACGAATGAAAACTTGACCAAAAGCTCTTCAAAATTTTATAAACATTATAAGTTCGAACAAATATAAACATACCTACGATATTTGGTAACCACACATCAAGTGTGTATTCACTACTCACACGACCTAATACGACTCCAAATAAAATCTTACGGAATCCGCCTTTTTACCGTATTAACGTTCGAAGACATCTCCGCTTTTAATTATAGTACCAACGTAATGAGACCAGTTCAGTTCCCAAACACAAACATTTAATGCATATATCCCAAGTGACCCGCATTTTGGGTCGCGGTACTGTTTACTGTTGTTCGATTCCAAATTTCAGATCGTGCCTAGATACTTCAAGCAAGCACACGGAAGGTAATACATGCAGATGCACTTAAGCTAAATACATAATGGGAGACAAGCTAACGCGTTATATAAGCTATTTTTGTTTGGGTTGTTCGGTATTCAGTGTGGCTGCCAAAGTGTGTGAACTTTGTGGATTTTGTACAAAAATGTTTACAAATGAAGTAAGTCCGTTGAAAGTTCTTTGTTATTTAGTAATAAGTCTAGAAAGTGTTACTTGGCATCCCGCGAATTAAAAAATGTTTATTTTAATGGAAATGATGTTGCTAGCTGAAATAGTTTTATTTTTACAATATCTCCACACAGGAGACTCTGAGGAAAATAGTTTCCCTCGGGGCTTGTGTCATATTTGGAGATGTAATGTGTAGAGTATTTTTGAGAGGGAGGAATGAATATGGGTCTTGAAGAGACCCAAGTGAGGGGGGAGAAAACACAGAGGCTGGAGATCATTTCACAGCCAAGTTGTTGAGTTCTCGCTTATAAGCGACCCGATTGATTATTTACTATTTTCAATCCTATTTTTTTATTCTCTCAGGGGAAGCCGCGAAAAGATATACGCACAGTAAAATTATCCATAGTTCATAAAATATTTCAAAGAAGTGTAGAATTTTCTAGTGTAGAAGCTGGATGTTACAAGAACTGTCTCTATGGTGGAGTGGGTTCCATGACAAAATAGAACAGTGACAATATGGAACACTGAAGAAAAGTAATGAAAATGGATGAAAAGAAATCTAACCTTAGTTTATTAACTCCTGGGAGTACAATGCTTTATATAATATACTATATTCTGTATTGTATACTTTTGATAAAATAAAAAATAAAATAAACCTAACCATTTTTTTACAATGTTCTGTTTTGTCAAGTTACCGGTGAAATGGAGGGCACATTTGTTGCTCAACATCTGACCTAACCTTTTTTTAATCATGTTCTGTGTTGTCGCTGTTTTGTTTTGTCCGGTTACCGGTGAAATGGTTGGTACATTCGTTGCCTTTCCTAACGTAACCTAATCTTTTTAACCATTATTGGTGGGCGCATTCGTTGCCTAACCTAACATAATCCAACCTTTTTTAACCATGTTCTGGTTTGTCCGGTTACCGGTGAAATGGTGGGACCATTAGTTGCCTAACCTAACCGAACCTTTTTTACTCATGTTCTGTTTTGTCACTGTTCCGTTTTGTTCGGTTATCGGTGAAATGGTGGGCAAATTCGTTGCCTAACCTAATATAATCTAATATTTTTAAACATGTTCCGTTTTGTTTTTTTCCGGTTACCGGTGAAATTATGGGCGCATTCGTTGCCTAACCTAACCTAACCGAACCTTTTTTAACCATGTTCTATTTTGTCACTTTTCTGTTTTGTCCGGTTACCGGTGAAATGGCGGGCAAATTCCTTGCCTAACATAACCTAACTTTTTTTAACCATGTTCTGTTTTGTCCGGTTATCGGTGCAACGCTAGGCGCATTTAAAAAAATATTTATTTAAAAAGAAAGACAAAATAATACAAGATAGTGGGAAATAAAAATAATACAGAAAAAGAGAAAAAGTCCCAATTAACTACTGTTCAGTAATTTGTCAATGGGCGCTTTTAACTTTGAAAATAAAATTAAAACTTATATTCTTTAATTTAAGGGAAATATGTACATGTAAATGTACATAAACATATTATGCAATTTATACAAATACCTACGTACACATACACGCATGTTGTAAAATAATAATAACATTAATACAGATATAACAAAATGAAAACATTTTAAAATATCAACCATGAGGAGGTCAACAACATCTAACAACAATAATATGTGTGCAGTTAGAAATTGTTTGTATTAGAGTCTAATTTGCCTTTGGATACGCTGGTGGCTGGTGACGGGTTAATCTGTTCTAATGGGATAAAAAGAGATGGATAAGGTCACTGACTGCTTCGCGTCTCTGCTTATCCTTTCGCAGACTTGTTATGACGATGGCTCACAAAAAATAGAAGGGAAATTGAGAAGGTTTTGGGTTTTTGAAAGTTGAATATCCGCAGTTAATGCGGTAGGTACTTGTATCAATTACCTAGTAGTACTTAGTGGATAACTGTCTTGATGTTATTAGAATTGTTTTTATGTAAGAGCTTTTTCATATTTCAATTTATCAAGCTTTTGATTGCTGTATTTTTTGCTGTAATTTAGTTTTTTTTTTTATATTTTATATTTATATACTATATCATAGAAAAGTTTCATCTGCTATCTAAATCCGGTACCCCCCTCTTCAATAATAAATTCCCACATAATACAGAAATAAAATTGAAATAAATACAGAAGTAATAAAAAAAATTTAAAATAACAAAAAATCAGAGTATGCAATTCACAAGCGGTAGAAGTGAAATCTTCAGAAAACTTAAGTAGACAAGAGTGGGAAGGCTACGAGGCACTTTTTTAACAGCTTGGAGGATGATTTTTCAATGTTTTTGTTGTCGAATTCCAGTGCACCTTTTCCTATACATTTGGTCATCTTATTAGTATTTGTGTTTTCTTCTTCGGAGTCGCTAGATGTCGCTATATTTTGTGGTTTTTTTTGCCTGTTCATTATGGAGTGGTTTGAAGATTGGATAATGATTATAAAAAAAATTAAATTTTTTTTTTTTTGGATTTCGTAGGATTCGATCCTTGGTCCGCTAAATATATGGCCCTTGAGGTTCGTCGGGCGCTTTTAACATCTACACCAAAGGAGACCTGCGTGGGACTGTGGATTTATCGTATTATGTTGGAACCGAGTATCCGTGAATTAAATAAATATTTTATTGCTATCTCATTCTCTCGCAGGCTAAATCCTTTAGATGTCTTGTTTTGTCTTTATTGTCTCTTTTTAGTGTCGCTTATTTCTGTTTCATCAGTGCTAAAGAAATTTTCACTTCAAAAATGTTTTATAATTAATTAATAAATTACGTAACCTAAGTGATCCATTTTTTATCGTTTCTAATTCCCATCAAGTATTTATTTTGATATCTTTAACCTGAGATTATCCTTTTAATATTAGTCCAAGCAAACCATCAACGCGTGCCCAAACGCTTAATTAAACAACACGATAAAAATTCCACACATCTCAATCCTGCCACAAAACTAAACTTGCCTCTTTCTTCCGTTATTTTTTTCAATCTTAAGATCGCTATCAATTTACAGCTAGAGCATCGAACCTGTCAAAACTATTTACCGCACTTTTTCATTAAATCAATTTTTGAATTTCAAAAACAGATTCTGTATAAACCGGTGCGTTTCAAAAATGATTGTTATATTATGCAAATAGCGATCGCATTACGTATTTTGTGGCACTATAACGGGTGTCGCGATCACTCCGTGATCGGAAACTTTCATCAGATGATCGGAGTGATACGATCTCTGATCGCTTGACGTTTATTCGAGTTAGAACGATTGACGATCCTATTTATTGAACACGCGCGATGTTACCGTAACACTGTGTGATAGTGATATCATTCGTGGATTAATTCTCACTGGTTAGGAGACAAGATGAATACTAATGGATTAGATGCCATCATGCGTCTTCTTAGGAGGTTAGGTGTGAAGTCATTTTCGACGTGAATTTTTAAAAGATCGATGTATCTTTTCTGGGCGTAATCTGTCAAAGTTCTGCAAAGTTACTGCACTTAATTTTGGAGGAAAATACAAGTCAAAATTGTACATTCTTAGCGTCCCTTGTGTTCACAGTAAACATAGGTAATAGGCATACAAATCGCTGGGCCAAAAATTGTCTAGAAACGTTGATAAATGCGCAAAAGTGTTTTTATTTATTTTGTAAATAATTTTATAAGAATTAAAAATATTTAATTGAGGGATACTATCACAGATAATCTTAACTATAAAATTATTTTTTTTTAACCCATCAGGCCTCGGTCAAATTTTGTCAGAATGACGAAATTTTTTTCGGTTTCGCAAAAAGTTCAAGTAAATGGAAAATTTCTAAACTTATTCGAAAAGTAAAAACTGTTTTTGAAAAATAATGAAATACGTTTTAAAATTTTATAATTCGAAATAAACATGTAATTTTTGTAATGTAAAAATTTGAAAGGCAAACATAAAAAGTTTGTAAAGTGCTCAACTAAGGTTTTTTCTAATTAAAATTACTGGAAAAAAATCACACACATATTTTAATAGATAAATATATAAACATTACAGTCGCTTGATTTTGTTTATGAAAATAATTAATAAATAAAAGTTTTTTTTTAAATTACGGACGGAAACTTGGTTTCATAAAGATGTACAATTGAATTATGTTTGAAGTTAACATTTAGATTTTAATATAAAACGAGGTGTTTTCTCCATTCAATGCCGTTTAGATAATGTTTTTCACCATGATTGTAAGGGAGACACAGCGATAATAAATGTAACAAATTAGCCTGAGGGGACATTTTTAGTAGTTTTCGCATATATTTTTCATAAAGTAATTAACAATTAAATTTAAATTCTACTCAAGCGAAACGATAGAAAAAGCTTCAATTTACCAAACGCATATATTTTGGTATTCATAATGCAAACAATTGCGTTGTAAAGATTAATCGAAAATTGTTCTAGCTTTTAAGCTTCGTTTTTATATTTGATAGTCCTGGTTTGCCGCGTATACATATTGATAGACACAACACGAGTAAGTTCTTTACTTGACCGTGCGTTGATTGCATTGCTTTAAAAAAAAAATGAAAAATGGTATCTGCGACATAAAATCACTCAAAATACTAATTTTTTGATTATGACAAGTTTTATTGGCTGTTGACATTTCCCTCATTTTCAGACTTTAGCTTTGATTTCATCGCACATTTTTATGTATTTTATTTATTTAACAATTTATTAAATATAATATTAGGTACACAAAGAATGAAGGAATGCTTGTTCAAAAATTTGACAATAACTACGGACAGCGAGCCCTGGAATATAAGTGCCCAAAACATTTAATATGTTACCAAGTAATATAATAAATTGTGGCTCAGCAACAGATTTAGAAAATGCTGAAAAATTGGTTATTAAATAGAGATGTATTGTAGTCATGTGATAATCTAAATATTTATATTAAAATTAATAATAATAAAACTGTATTAATATGAACAATCTGAATTGTAACTGAATTATCATTATAATTGTAGACATTATAATTTAACATTAACATCCTGTTGACAAACTTAAGTGGCTTAACGGGATTGTACTTTAACTTTAAAGAACAATTAAAAAAAAAACGACTCACCATCGCACCGTACTCAGGGCGGCGGTACCCATACCCGCCACCTAAATTGGATGACCGCATCATTAGCTAAGAGCCATCAATAACAGGACGTACATAATAAATAATACTAGTGGTCGCCCAATGGTCAAAATTCGACCATAATAGAGAATTCCAGTCCAATTTTTTTTATTTTTTTTTTATGAATAATGACCTTCTAACTTAAATAACTGCATATTTATTTTTATTTTTATAGTTAGTTTTAATAGTTAAAATAAATGTCAAAGTTTTAATTTTTCAAGATCCCCCGAAAACCACCGAATCTAGTGTGACGTCATCATGACTAACCGAAGTATGAATCTTGTAGGGAACTGGAATCAGCTATTCGACTCCCGCCATTTTGAATATCAGCATTGGAGCGTTTTCATAGACATTACTGGGCAATACGATCGTTTTTTGTAAAGTTAAAGTTTTTGAATATTTTAAATAATATAGATAAACTAATAGAGATACTTTATTTTTGATACTGAATTATTTAGGCCTAAATAATGTTTCAATAAAAACAAAAACTATTATATGTCCATTTCTCTATAAACCAATAACAAGGAATGCCGAACGGCTTGCGTGTTACATTTCTATTGATTTCTATACAACTTTGACCCAGGTGACGCGGCGCGGTGACGTCACGCCGCCAAAATCCAGCAATAGTGTTTTAATGACACGTTTTAAAATGGACTTTTTAATATTTTTTTAAAAACTCTACGTTTAATATTATGTAATAAAACTTATATATTCAGAATCAGCGTATATTGGTCTATATGAACATATTTTTTAAAAGCCATAATATTTTTCACTGGAGTTCCTTATTGTAATGTTTTTTTTATTGATTTAATGTATTTTTTATTAATAATTTTTAAAAAATATTAGCATTCTGCACTCCTTCTCTATATAAACTATAAGTGTGCGAAATTTCATACTCCTCCATCCGCGCAATTTTCGTAAAAAGGGGTACAAAGTTTTTGCTTCACGTATTAATATACTGATATGCTGTGAAGCTGGAGGTAGCAGGAAGGGGAAGCAGATGAGAAGGAGGAACGGGGAAGTACCTGGCTATTCATATCTGGTCACTAAACACGGCTAAAAACATTTCAAGCAACGTTTCAATTCTGAATGATGGTCTAACACCGGGGCGATACTGAGAGTATCTTCCACGCTGGAACGTGCCGCAAATATCTGTATATTATTTTGAATGAAATAATTGTGAAATAATCAATAAAATTTACTTGCGCGCGACGGGATTCGATCCCGGCGTGGGCAAGTTAGCAAGGTTGTCGCCACATCTTCCGAATTAAAAGAATGCAGGACGAAGAAGTGTTGGATGGTGTGGAGGCATCCCTTACACCCAATAACCGAAAGAAATTCTAGATGTGAGACCGGCAAGAACGGAACCATTTCGCGTAGGCATCCAGAACTCACCAAGAATAATGGCGTCGGTAATCTTAAATGATTCGATCCACATTCCTAGTTCACCTCTCAAACATTAACATGAGACTGCGTCTTAATTAGCATGTTTTATCGTCGTCAAATCCTCACGAGCTTGTTATTAGATAACAGATGGTCGTTAATCGCATTCACGATAGTCTCAATGGCGTCAATTACGACATTCTTAAGATAAACAAACTATCATCCAGATAAAAGGAACATAATACACACAAAGGTTCGTACATCGCCCACATTAGATTGATGTAATCTGTTAGAATATCCATTAGGCGTGTTTTATAGCTGCAGTGCAACATAATTGAATATTCCACTGGCAGAACAAGACCCCATGATAGAGATTGCCATAATTGGGATTACGTTTTTTTAAATTGATTAGTTATCATCTCAATCTTACTTATCCATCATAGCACGAGGTGCAGTTACTGCTTTCAGAATGAATTCTTTTTTAATTTTTCAAACTAACTTCTATATTCCATCTTCCATCTTCTATCTTCTATATTCCATCTTCCATCTTCTATCTTCTATCTTCTATCTTCTATCTTCTATCTTCTATCTTCATCTTCTATCTTCTATCTTCTATTTCTATTTCTATCGTCTATCTTCTATTTCTATCGTCTATCTTCTATCTTCTATCTTCTATCTACTATCTTATATCTTCTATCTTCTATCTTCTATCTTCTATCTTCCATCTTCTATCTTCTATATTCCATCTTCTTTCTTCTATATTCTATCTTCTATCTTCTATCTTCTATATTCCATCTTCCGTCTTCTATCTTCTATATTCCATCTTCCATCTTCTTTCTTCTATCTTCTATATTCTATCTTCCATCTTCTATATTCCATCATCCATTTTCTTCTCTTTGGTGAGTTAGCAGGGGTGCCCGGGTATCCGGGGTGAGGTTTTTCCGGGTCTTGGCAGTGTCTGCTCACCTACTGCTGCCAGCTGGATCGATAGAGACTGTTTGAGGCAGGCCTTTTAACCTCTCCAGCCAGATTTTGTCGACCCGTCACCTTACACCTCAGTTGGAGGGATAGATTCATAAGTCCGTCACTCCTGGACACACTGACCCCCAGATTCGTCATTCCCTCATGCATTTTCCTTCCCGGAACTTTCTCTCCTTCATTTCCTTAAAAAGACCCTCCATACGGCATCCCAAAGTTGAAAAAAATATGTACTATGAAACTTATAATTTGCCTAAAAAGAAAAAGACTGGTAAAACGCATGTTAATTATTTTTACCTATCCAATTCCCAGAGGCGCTGTATGTAGTCTAAACTCACGTGTGTGTAAAAAATTCCCACGTGAAATTATTAACCATCCCATTTTTACTTTGAATATAAGTGTCAATTGGAATCAGCCCGCAGATACTTTAATATTACACAACTGCTTACCCTGTACAAATCGCAAGTGCGCCCCACGGTTGAATTTGGCAGCCACCTCTGGTCTGGAGCTCCAAAATACTTGAAAAATACCCTCGACTCTGTGCAGAAACGGGCGGTCCGTTTGATAGATTCTCCCATCTTAACGAACGGGTTGCAATCTTTAGAGCACAGGCGTCGGGTGGGAATGCTATCCATGTTCTACCGGTATTTCAATGGAAGATGCTCTGAGAAACTAGCGTCATTGATCCCTTCGGCACCGGTGCATAGTCGGGAGACACGCCAAACGCGCGCCCAACTTATGTACACGGTTGACATTTGTCACATGAGAACGGGTCGTTTTTTCGACTCGTTCTTGAGTTCAACAGCTCGGCTATGGAACGATTTGCCGGCATCTGTGTTTCCTCCCTCCTACAACATGGGTCTCTTCAAGACCAATGTTCATTCCTTCCTCTCCTCAAAAAGACCCTCCACACAGCATCCCAGATGACATAGGCCCTGAGGGGAATTATTTTCCTCAAGGCCTCCTGTGTGGAGTTAACGTAAAAAAAAAAAAAAAAGTTGTGCGAAGAACTCACCCGCCTTGGCACTCCGGCCGAACACTAAGTAACCAAGTGTATAAAAAAATATCATACCGACCTCCCCGCAAATAGTCTGCCACGCAATCTTAATTGGATTAAACATTAGTTTTTATTGGTCTATCTTAATTATCAATACATAAATATAAAACAATTGGAATAAACACAGCGCTGCTTATCGTTTGATGTGTTTTTCAACTGCTGTATTTTTTGCATTGTGCAAGTTTAATTTGGGCGACAGATCATCAAGTCTTGTCGTCTTGTGCCATTTTTTGTTTACGATCCGATTGTAGTTCGATGAACGGGCCGAAATGTAGCCAAAAATCCAGTCACATCGTCGCAGTCAAGTGGATGTTAATTTAATTAGTGTACCACACAGGGTGAGGCACACAAGACTGTTAATCAGGGCGGTGGTTCCGATCCACGGAGGTGGCAAGATGTCGGGCATTCACCACGTGTATCTTCGTTGTGCTGTGCTGATCTGTCCTTTGACGTAGCCGTTCTGGTCCGTGGAGTAAGAGTATCGTAGGTCCAGGGGTAAGGCGGTGGTCAGTGAATGAAAGAAGCGTGTAGAAAGCAGTTCGGAGCGAGGTCAGCGAGCGAGAAGAGAAGAGGTGTTGTTGGCACGGCTTGTAGTGGATGACTGGTTTGTTACCGGCAGTTTTGCCCTACTTATACGCTGCGTCGAAACCCCAGCGCATAATTAGGGCGGAAACTACCGGCCGCTCAAGACCCTATCCTCTCGCTCGATTACCCCCACTCCGATACGTTTATTTGGAACAATTTATTTTACATATTTAAAGACAAGTACGCGGACATGTTCAGCCCTGCCGGGGGGTCGCGTCGTTCCGAAATACGTCCGTTACACTCCCCCCGTGAAGCTCTGCTACACTTTATTAAGGACGTGTTGTATTTTATTTTTAATCCGAGGCTAGCTGGGCCGGTTCTGGATGGGCCGGTTCTGGATGGGCCGGTTCTAGGTGGCTCCCCCCATCGGGGACTGTGGGGAGGGATGAAACTCTGGGTTCCGGGTGGACGGATGCTAGGTGGACTCTTCCCCCATCGCGGTCTGCGAAGAGGGCTGAAGCTCTGAATGTGGCTCTCGGTTGAAGGTGTATGCTCCCCCCATCGGGACTGTTGACTGGAGTAAAGGTGGTCGCTCATTGGGCAGCGACCATCGTCATTCTGATAGTGGCATAGAGCAGGGTGGCGTACGGCAGAGTGGCGTACGGCAGGATGGCGTACGGCATGGCGGCGTAAAGCCAGGCGACGTAAAGCCGGGTGACGTGCAGCAGGGCGGCGTAAAGCCGGACGGCATGCAACAGGCTGGCAAACATCAGGGCGGCGTGAGCCCGCCTTCAGTAGGGCCAGCGTCGATCGAGCCGGGCACTGCAAGGTGCGGTGTGCAGCGGGGTGGCGTGCAGCGGGGCGGCGTGCAGCGGGGCGGCGTGCAGCGGGGCGGCGTACAGCGGGGCGGCGCACAGCGGGGGAGGCAAAACCGCAGGGGGTCAGTTCAACGGAGCTCGGTGCAGCGGGGCAATGTTCTGCTGGGCGATGTATTGCAAGAGACGCAGGGGCGCGCTCGTCAGCGTCAGGAGCTGCGAACCGGTGTGCGTCGGAACGGTGTCCAGCGGGGCTAGTAGCTGCCAGAGACGTAGGGCCAGGTTCGTCAGGGTCGGAAGCTGTGAGGGGGTGTTCATCGGGGCGGTGCATAGCAGGGCGGTGCATAGCAGGGCGGTGCATAGCAGGGCGGTGCATAACGGGGCGTTGCCCAGCGTGGTGGTAGGCAACGTGGCGGTGCACAGCGAGGCGGTGCACAGCGAGGCGGTGCACAACGGGGCGGTGCCCAGCGGGGCGGTGCCCAGCGGGGCGGTGCACAACGGGGCGTTGCCCAGCGTGGCGGTAGACAGCGTGGCGGTAGACAGCGGGGCGTTGCCCAGCGTGGCGGTAGACAGCGTGGCGGTAGACAGCGTGGCGGTAGACAGCGGGGCGTTGCACAGCGTGGCGGTGCACAGCGTGGCGGTGCATAGCGGGGCGGTGTACAACGGGGCGTTGCCCAGCGTGGCGGTAGACAGCGGGGCATTGCACAGCGTGGCGGTGCACAACGGGGCGGTGCACAATGGGGCTTGATGCAGCCGCGTAGCTTGCTGGGGCGGCGTGGGTCATGCCGGGTGCTGCGGAAAGTGCAGGGTGGCCTCCGTCATGGCTGTGAGGCCCGCCAGGAGCGAGGCCATGGGCTTCGAGGCTCTGAGCAGCGGGGCTCAGCGCTGCGGGAGACGAAGGGCCGCGCTCGGCATGGCGGGGGCCCTCGTCATTCTGATGAAGCCCACCTGCAGCGGGGCTCGGAGCAGCGGGGCTATAGCCGACAGCCACAGGGTGTGCCCAGGGCTGGCGGTGCGTGCCGGGCAGGCCGGCGTGGATCGAACCAAGCGCATCGCGGTGCGCAGGGCTGGCGTGGGTCGAGCCGGGCGCTGCAGCGGGTGCAGGGGTCGCAGGGGGCGCAGGGCTGACGTCATGGTAATGAGGCCCGCCAGGAGCGATGCCATGTGCGGCGATGCCATGTGCGGCGAGGCTCTGAGCAGCGGGGCTCTGAGCAGGGTGGCGGCCCTCGTCACTTCGGTGGAACTCGCCTGCAGCGGTGATCGGTGAAGCGGGAGACGCAGGGCCGCGCTCGACATGGAGGGGGTCCTCGTCATTTTGATGAAGCCCGCCTGCAGCAGGGTTCGGTGCAGCGGGGCTATAGCTGGCAGCCGCGGGGTGCGCACAGGGCTGGCGGTGTGTGCCTGGCAGGCCGGCGTTGAACGAGCCGGGCGCTGCGGAGTGCACAGGACCGGCGTAAATCGAACCAAGCGCTTCGAGGGACGCAGGGCTGGCGTTGTGGTAATGAGGCCCGCCAGGAGCGATGCCATGTGCGGCGAGGCTCTGAGCAGCGGGGCTCTGAGCAGCGGGGCTCTGAGCAGCGGGGCTCTGAGCAGCGGGGCTCTGAGCAGCGGGGCTCTGAGCAGCGGGGCTCTGAGCAGCGGGGCTCTGAGCAGCGGGGCTCTGAGCAGCGGGGCTCTGAGCAGCGGGGCTCTGAGCAGCGGGGCTCTGAGCAGCGGGGCTCTGAGCAGCGGGGCTCTGAGCAGCGGGGCTCTGAGCAGCGGGGCTCTGAGCAGTGGGACTCTGAGCAGTGGGACTCTGAGCAGTGGAGCTCAGCGCAGCGGAGCTCAGCACAGTGGGGGACGCAGGGCCACGCTCGTCAGGGTGGCGGCCCTCGTCACTTTGGTGGAACTCGCCTGCAGCGGAGATCGGTGAAGCGGGAGACGCAGGGCCGCGCTCGGCATGGAGGGGGCCCTCGTCATTTTGATGAAGCCCGCCTGCAGCGGGGTTCGGTGCAGCGGGGCTACAGCTAACAGCCGCGGGGTGCGCACAGGGCTGGCGGTGTGTGCCTGGCAGGCCGGCGTTGAACGAGCCGGGCGCTGCGGAGTGCACAGGACCGGCGTAGATTGAGCCAAGCGCTTCGAGGTGCGCAGGGATGGCGTTGAACGAGCCGGGCGCTGCGGAGTGCACAGGACCGGCGTAGATTGTCAGCCAAGCGCTTCGAGGTGCGCAGGGCTGGCGATGAAAGAGCCGAGCGCTTCGGGGTGCGCAGGGCTGGCGTGGGTCGAGCCGGGCGCTGCAGGGGGCGCAGGGGGCGCAGGGCTGACGTCATGGTAATGAGGCCCGCCAGGAGCGATGCCATGTGCGGCGAGGCTCTGAGCAGCGGGGCTCTGTGCAGCGGGGCTCAGCGCAGCGGGGCTCAGCGCAGCGGAGCTCAGCACAGTGGGGGACGCAGGGCCACGCTCGTCAGGGTGGCGGCCCTCGTCATTTTGATGAAGCCCGCCTGCAGCGGGGTTCGGTGCAGCGGGGCTATAGCTGACAGCCGCGGGGTGCGCACAGGGCTGGCGGTGTGTGCCTGGCAGGCCGGCGTTGAACGAGCCGGGCGCTGCGGAGTGCACAGGACCGGCGTAGATTGAGCCAAGCGCTTCGAGCGCAGGGCTGGCGATGAAAGAGCCGAGCGCTTCGGGGTGCGCAGGGCTGGCGTTGAAAGAGCCGAGCGCTTCGGGGTGCGCAGGGCTGGCGTTGAAAGAGCCGAGCGCTTCAGGGTGCGCAAGGCCAGCGTGTAACGAGCTGGGCACTGCGGAATGTACAGGGCCAGCGTAGAAAGAGCCGGGCGCTGCGGGGTGCGCAGGGCTGGCGTTGAAAGAGCCGAGCGCTTCGGGGTGCGCAGTGCTTGCGTGGAATGAGCCGAGTTCTGCACGGAGCACAGGGTCGATGTATATCCAGCCATTGTCAATAGCCACCTGGATAACCTCCTCCACAGGGGCGGTTTCGAAAGAGCCGTGGTAAGTAACCAGCTGGGAAATATTCTGCAACAGTAGGGAGCGGAGTCGCAGAAACGAAGAAACATCGGTGATATGTACGGCAGGGGGCGTCAAGGTAATTGATGGGGGGCACGCGACCTGGCTGGCAGCCAGCGTCGCAGTGGCCGGGGGTCCGGGGGGCGCGGCTGCGGCCGCCCCGGTTGAGTAATCCAGGCGTCGAGTCTCCGACATCTTGTAGGGGCTCCGTGGAAGGATCCGTATCGAAGGACCACTTATGTACCACACAGGGTGAGGCACACAAGACTGTTAATCAGGGCGGTGGTTCCGATCCACGGAGGTGGCAAGATGTCGGGCGTTCACCACGTGTATCTTCGTTGTGCTGTGCTGATCTGTCCTTTGACGTAGCCGTTCTGGTCCGTGGAGTAAGAGTATCGTAGGTCCAGGGGTAAGGCGGTGGTCAGTGAATGAAAGAAGCGTGTAGAAAGCAGTTCGGAGCGAGGTCAGCGAGCGAGAAGAGAAGAGGTGTTGTTGGCACGGCTTGTAGTGGATGACTGGTTTGTTACCGGCAGTTTTGCCCTACTTATACGCTGCGTCGAAACCCCAGCGCATAATTAGGGCGGAAACTACCGGCCGCTCAAGACCCTATCCTCTCGCTCGATTACCCCCACTCCGATACGTTTATTTGGAACAATTTATTTTACATATTTAAAGACAAGTACGCGGACATGTTCAGCCCTGCCGGGGGGTCGCGTCGTTCCGAAATACGTCCGTTACAATTAGCATACGAGAATTTGGACTAGCCTCGACAATGAACGATTCTGTCTGGGGTGTTAGAATAATATATGTTAGCATATAACGGTATTAATATTGGTGGTTGCAAGACTTACAAATACAAGAACTTATAAGCTTCTCATATTTTTTATAAACACCCACTCCCTTCCATACAAGATCACTGAAGATGACATTATTTTTCATATGACATTATCTCCGAGGGATATTATTTTTTTTTTTCTTAAAAATGGTACATATTATAGTATTACTGATGATTTATTTATTTTAATTTTATTTTTAACTTAATGAGTCACCTATTTCTCCAACTTTCAATACAGCCCCGGTGTTTTTTTTACAATACGAAGACAATAAATTAATATTTAAAATGGTTTAAAATGTTCAATATACTTCTAGACCAAATATACTCACATAATTTTATTATTTTGCAGCCGAATCTCTAACAATTTTTTAATTATTTTATTTCAGATTCTTCTCAAAATGAGCCAAAAGATCTGAACACAATCCACGCAATCGCCAATGTCAATTACATAAGGAAAAAAGGTAAGTTTTTTAAATCTGTTTCTATTTACAAAAAAAAAATGAGTAGGTAGGTACTTACCTAATGAGACTTGTGAGTGAATTTTGTAGACATTTTTACCGTCTTGTCTCATTATTATAAAGATTTAATGTCTACAAATGTGGCATTGTAGACATTCTGACCTTATAGAAATATTGACATTCTTGTCTCATTAATGTAGACATTTTGAACTTCTTGTCTCAAAATACCATGAATAGTTAAGAGGCTTTTGAAATGTAGCTTCACCGGAGAATGCTCAAAGTCCCATGGACCGACATGATCTCCAACACAGAAATTCTAAGGCGGGCTAGAACAGATATAAAACTGCTCACATTAGTAAAAGTCAGGAAAATTTCATATCTGGGTCAAGTACTTCGAGGGGAGAAATACTATTTGGTCCAATTAATATTAAAAGGCAAAATAGAGGATTGCCGAAGGCCTGGTAGGATAAAAATGTCTTGGCTGCGAAATGTACGAGAGTGGACCGGTATTAGAAGTGTGGAGGAGCCATTCATTTTCCATTGTGATCGCCAACGTTGGGGGGACCTGATAGGGCACACGAAGAAGAAGTCTCAAGAATTACTAGCGCAGACCCGTGAAAAATCACGGGGTATTATGATCATTACAAGATTCATGAAGCTGAAAGCATTTATAAATACAGAACATTGCCTGTCAAAAAAATAATTACAGATACTATGAGAAATTTATCTTTGCTATGGAACGTCATTATTAAGCTTTAAAAATCTTAAGTGCTTCAAATTTAGATCTGTCAAATTTTGAACAAATGAAATACACATTCTTATAAAATATGTTTGTACCTGCTGCTTGGTTCCCACAAGCAGTTTTAATTATAATGATCAATTTTACGCATGTCAAATGCCAATATTTTTGATGTTCATATTTACATGTTATTTCTGTAAAATTATTATCGTATATACATACTTAATCATGAATTCCCTCACCAAACACAAGAAAGAGCTTTGTCTCTTTATGATGAGGAAAGGCTATAAT
The DNA here is from genome assembly GCA_936435175.1 of Glyphotaelius pellucidus. Classification (NCBI taxonomy): domain Eukaryota; kingdom Metazoa; phylum Arthropoda; class Insecta; order Trichoptera; family Limnephilidae; genus Glyphotaelius; species Glyphotaelius pellucidus. The sequence goes on from OW386556.1 coordinate 13,325,492, forward strand.
TGCATTATTTACCACTCTGTTTAACTTTATAAAGAAGTATACTTATTGTAAAAACATACAAATATTACATAAAAATAAAATTTAAAAAAAAACAATATTTCGAACTGGCCAAGTAGGTACAATTAGGGTAGTCATCTTCTTTCTTCTCTCAAGTAAGGCTTTTTAGGAAGGACATGGGGAAGAATACATTGAACAGGACCTTGGGAAATGGATTAGTCCCAAATCTGCTCCAACACTAAAAAGACTTGTTTCAAGCTTTCGAATAATTTATTTATCTCTTGCTGAATTTGTTATAAGGTATGGAATAACCGCTTGGGGATTTTCCTGTAAAACAAATATCGACCATGTTCAATCAGTGCAAAATTCATTGGTTAAATTATTAGCTGAAAAAAAATTATACAAAGAAAGGCATAATATTCCATACTTTTAAGTCTGAATTGAGTCTCAAAATTCTTTCAGTGAGAGCAATTCTGTGGTTCAAAATTATATTTCAGCACATAAATAACCCTTGATATAAAAACAGGCTGGAACACAACCATAATACTCGCTTAAATTATAATGAAGGACTAATTGTACCTAAGCATACAAATAAATATGGACAAAGAACGTTAAATTACATGATTCCCAGTTTTTACATATGTTACCTGCTGAAATTAAAAACTGTGCCCAAAACAAACGATTGAAGATTTTACTGAAGACTTGGCTTACTGAAAGAATTAATTTTTACTAGCTTACAATGACATATTATTTTAAAGACTTTAAAATTGTTATTTTTGTTTTCATAATTTCTCTTTTCTCTATTTTTCTGTAAAATTTTTAATGTTTATTTTATAAAAATGTAAAAATGTAACTCAACTTATTATGATTTTTAAATGTAAAGAACCCGTTAGACAAACTGCTAAAAAGCAGTTTATCGGGACATTTTGTCATATATGTTTTAGAGTGTTTAAAATGAATTAAAAAAAAAAAAAAAAAAGCTTGTGAATAATTTTATTTTTCGCCTAGAAAATCACAGCCCATATCAGCTTGCCACATTTCTCACACCTAGATAAGTATTATCCAGTCCATATTATTACTCTGTTGACTATTAGCTTACCTGTAATTTGATAGTCATGACAACTAACACAGGTGGCGTGAGACGTGAAGAGATCTCACCTGTGACAACTAATTTGTATCATTAGCGCCGAGCAATCACTTAGACGGGGCGGGATAGCATGAAGGACATAATTATTATACTCTGTAGGGCCAATTCACAAATTTATTACAATTTTCGATTTTAAAGTCCGCAATAATTTTGTTAGTAACTTACTTAACTGTTCGCTTTTAGGAACGACTAATATGGGTCTCGTAGAAATCGTCGTGTATCCCTTACTATCATGGTGAGAAATAATATCTAAAAGGTGTTAGAAAGAGAAAACACAATCATTTGTGAAACCAAATAAAAAAAATTATAAAACCAAAAAAAAATTTATAAAACTTTGTGAATTTTTTATCAATTATTTTTACATCGAATTTTTACATCCAAAAGTACGGTGATGATAACTTTTATAATACATTTTCTAATAAAATTATATTTTTGTTTTTATATTTTTTTACTATCGGTAATTTTAGTTAGGGTGAGCCATTTAAATTATTTTTATGTTTGAATTCAAAATGTTTATTTATTTTTTAATTATATATTTATTTTGAATCGTATTTTATCACCTTTCATAAACAGTTTTTAGTTTTCAGATGCATTAAAAAATATTTCAGTTATTGTGATTTTATTGCAAGGCGGAAATATTTTCACATTCTGACAAAATATGCCGGACACATGAGGGTTAAATATAACAAATAGGTTATTTCCCTCCTCCCCTCCTCACACCTCCAGCTTTATGGTTAGAGTTAAGATTTAATACCCCGCATTCTGAATTTATACCGAAACATACTTCTCTTGAAGACTTTAAGTTTATTAAAAAAATTTATATTTAAATAGTTATTTTTTAAGATGATCTCTATTCAGATACCGAGTAATAAATGTAAAATTCCCTCTATAATAAAATTTGCAAATTATAATAAAACACATGGTTCTTTTATGTAACATGTTCAATAGGTACGAGAAATTCACAGTGTTTTTTAAATGCTACTTAACTCAGATGTTAAGAAATTTTTTGCTATATTTTAAATAAAATGTGCTTTATTAAATATTATCACATCAGTCTTTTACGCCAATTAATTTTAATCTGTTTTTTGGGTGCGCTCTCTCTATCGTTCGCATTTACACAATATCTCCCTTTTAAACCATCTTCAGTGTCTTCTTCTTCTTTTTAAACACTTATAAAAGAGGGAGAAGACATCGGTGCCTATTTCCACAATATGTCAACCTGATTTTATTGTATTCATACCAGTATATCGGAATACCAATTATATCGGAAGTTTTAGACATCGTTGTTTGTCTCACATTTTTACGATGACACATATTTGATAAAATTCTTATCGTATCTGTATACTGTAATGTGTTACTATCATAATATCATATCTCACTATCAATACTTTTCACCCTTCCTCAAACTGAGACCAATGCAATTAATTTTAATGAATTTTCGGCCTCATTAGACATTTTTAAATAATGTCCTCTATCAACTCTGTTATGCATTCCTATGAGAAGAAAGGTCGATCACCCCAATTAAAATAATCACCCTTATTGAACATATAAACACTTTTATTGTGGGAAATGTACAATTTTGCCTAATGAATGGAGAATTGACTGGTATAAGCAATCAATCATTCCTCATCCAAATACGTTGTTTTATTGATTAACTTCCTACTAGGTCTATAAAACTCCTGTTGCCTTTACAAGCTGGACTCGACCTGAACAACTCAGGATCAAGGTGTCCGTTTGTGTCCTGTTAAATGAAGAGTATTTGTGCGAGTTCCACTCCACACCAACCTTTCCGAAGAAATGGAAAACATTTTTCAAACCCTCTGATATCTATTTTCAAAATATTTCTAAGTGATTGATTTCCAGTGCGCCGTTAACCTGCAACCCGTCTACATAAATATTGAGGTGTTTCCTTAATCAAGATACCCCTTTTTACACATCATTGCACCTTCTGCCACACAACAAATAATCATCCATGGCATCGTATTTCATAAAAATTGTATATTTGAGGTCTCACCAGTTCAGCTGGGCCTATCAATTTCTCTACACAATTGTAAGTTATTGACTGAGCGTAGCGAGGTCCTGTTTTAACTAGAGCGCTTTGCATTTCGTCTCTCTATTAATTTGTTTCTGTGTTCCGTGTTTTAACCATTTCAAGGTGGTAGCCGTGTTAGATAGTACCTTTTTACATCGGCAGACGAGCTGTCTAATCAACATTACTGTTCACAGAACTACTAGTAGTGGTAGTATTTTTATGACTCATTAATTACAAATTTTCGGAATGATTCAAGGGGTTTTCTTTTGGAGAGGAAGAAAACTTTAAAAGTAATTTATGAACACACTTTTTTGGAAGGGCTACCTACAATAATCGATCCAAAGGGCCCTTGGGGAGGACGTGATGATCAAAATTAGATTCGAAAAGATCCAAGGGTTTGGGAAGAAGAGTAGGGCCGTTTTTTTGGATCTTCAATTTAATTTCGGATTTCAAAATAAGTTAACTAGAATTTGGTCGCTAGCATAAAGGGTCATTTATGGTTGTGAACAGCTGTTCCATTAGCTGCCACCAACAGTCACGGTGAGGTAGTCCCGGTGTCATCTTACATCGGAGGAAATGAAATAACCCAGTACCTGCTTACTTACCTGTACAATATCAGGTAGGGCCAGCCGATATATCAGTCAGCCGTAATGTAATACCCTTCATGGTACAATTAATTACCTGGTAATGTACACTGTAACTTGCATTTCTGAAAAATAAATTTTGTCCCAGTTCAGTATCTACTTTCGTAACTTAACCTGATTTACAAAATAATGAAAATCCGTAGATATCAGATCTGAATGTTACAGCCTTAAATAAAAACACACTTCCCAACCGTTATAACGTTTAATTTACACATTGAATAAGACTGTAAAAGTTCTGTTTTAAATTTTTACCAATGAAAAATGTCTTTAGCTGTGCTGAGAAAGAACTGGCAACATCGCATTTTGCAGAGATTTCCGTTATAAAAATTTCTAACATATTACTTTTAATTGACTGTTACAGCATAAATTTAATAAGAATTCCATTAAAGTGATGTTTTTTAATAACATAAATGCCTTGTGCATGTATTTCTTGCAGTTTCCCCTAAGAGGAATACAAACGATAGAAATATTTCGATTATCATGCCTTCAAAATTTGAAATCGAGCGTCTAATTTGCTCGAGGCAAGTAAGCGAAAAAAGTGGTTTTTATTTATTTTGTGCATAATTTTATAAAATGAAAAAAGTTAGAACATACAAAACCTCAAAAATAATGTTAGCCATAAAGGCGTACTTTTTAAAAATTGTTTATTATATTACTTCACAGTTAAGTCATGCAAAAACATTTTTTTTAGTGGTTCACGCTTATATTTTTTGCTATGTAATTAATCATTTTATTGTTATTCCAATACATCGAAAAGGTATTAAAAGCTTCAATTTATCCGTAGCATATTTTTTGATGTTCATAATGTAAACCGACTCAACGTAAAGATTAATCTAAATAGGATTTCACGTATAACTTCATCTTAATAAAGGAAATATGTTTTTTAAATTTCTCACTACAACAAAAATTTTCGGCTTAGGAATAAAAATATTTCTGTTTTTTTTTTTTTCATTTACCAAATTTTATTTATTAAAAATAATTCTATTTTTCTTTTGTTTAATTTTTTACTTTCTAAAATTAACAGATCTATACCTCAATCACTAATAATTTTTAAATTTTATTAACGGTGTTCATTTGAAATGTACATCTCATTTTCTCTCTAATTATTTTTTGATACGCCCGAGGCAAATTTTTATAATAATTTTAAATTCAAAATTTTATAGCTTATTTTTAGCTTCACAAAAATCCTAAAATAACAATATCCCTTGATTTCTCACTGGTCTGCGCTAGTATTAGATATTATGATAAATTGTGGTGGAATGTAACACGGCATTAAATTATTATTTATGAAATAAATATTATTAAAGGCTCACCTCACATACACAATAAATATATAAGTAAAATAGATTTAGAAATAATTTTAATGTCGGCCAACGCGGAAATAAACCGTATGGCTAAAGATTATATTTTCTGTTTTGCAATGAAAAACTGAATACCTAACATCTGATGCGCACAAATTTAATACAAATCGATTGGAGGTAAATTAATCAAAATATTGAATGATTTACGACTTAATGGAAGCTGGTTATGTTACATAATTTAATTTAAACGCGCCATCTTACGCCAGTCTTGTTTCAATCCTAGTTTAACTTTTTTTATTTTCCTTTTGCTCTATAACTATCAATACAAAAACGCTACTCGAGATCAGCGGTTGTCAACCTTTTTAAGCCTGCGTACCCCTTGACTCTTACTACAAATTTGTTGTACACCGTACCTGCTATCTATCTTGTGTACACGTGTGATGAAAGACGTGTTTCATTTGTAAATTTTTAATACTCTCATTATTACATGAATTTAACAATCAAGTCACACAAATACAATTAATGGAATTTTATACAGAGTGTAACACGACTTCGAATTGAACAAATTTTGTTACATTTCGACGAAAAAAAATCATGCTCTCCATACATAACTCCAAACACACAAAGTGTATTAAAAGGATGAATTTTTTAACCTCAAAACATTTTGTAGAAAAAAAGAGTTTCTCATATATCAGTAGTTACAATAAAAGCCCGATTTCCTGTTACACCCTGTATAATCAATCATACAATGTTAGCATACAGTCAATGTGACCCTTGAGTTTGCTTTGTAGAGCAAAGTTTTACAAAGTTTGGCTTTTTTTCACAAAGGTAGAGCTGAGTTTTAAAACTTACATTCGTGCCGCGATATTGCGTACCCCAATTTTCGCTTCGCGTACCCCAAGGGGTACGCGTACTACTGGTTGAGAACCACTACCCTAGATGACTATTTGCAGAACATACGAAGTAACATTAATCTTTGGTTTTTACGTGAATAACGTACAGGAGCACTGGAGAGAATCCCGATTAAATTCAGATTTTCAGTTACAAAAATTCCACCTTTGCTATCCCTAGTCCCATCTGCTCCCGGAGCTATATGAAGCTAATTATTAGGGTACGTTGTGAGACAGAACTGGGGAAGACAAGGAGATGAGCAAGAGGAAGATTGGTACATACCTGGCTATTCAAATTTGGTCGCAAAACGTACTTCAAGCAACGTTTCGCTCCTGAATGTTGGTCTTCACCAAGATAATATAAGAGTATATTTTACTCAAAATGGGATGAAAGAAGAAGAGGGACGAAATTTTTAGGGAGATGCCACAATCCCATTGGCTGCGGACAGTTGAGAGCAGTTGGTAGTCTTCTGAGGTAGGTATGGTACATTAACCCTTTTAATCACAGAAGACAAATTTGCCTCAGCTCACATACGCCTCATATAATCGCTCCAACTCCCTTACTATCATAGTGAGAAATATGTCCTAAACGGTGTTAGAAAGGCATAACACCACGCTTTATATTCAAATCTAAAGAATAACCACCAAAACAGTAAAATGTACACCATCATGAAACCAAATTTTCGAAACGCAATTTGACAAAAAAAATTGGGAATTTGTGAGGGGACAATAAGGTTTATAATAAATTTGTCTAATAAAATATGTAGGTGTATTAATTTTTTTTCGTTAACAGTAATTTAAGTTAGAAAAAATTGGTTGTCTATAAAGTCGGTTTACGGACGATAATTTTACGTGATAACGTCATATAATAACGATGGAGTGGAAGAGAGATAGACGAGTCACAAGCCGAACGCTTGTTCCGCGCTCTCGCTTGCACGCTCGGCTCAGGCGGAACGTGACAATGAGTCATGTTTTTTCGTGAGTGCAGCCGGCGTTCATCGATTTATAAGACGTTATCACGTCAAAAACGTAATGTGAGCCATTTTTGAAACTTTTTTACGTTTGCGTGCCAAAATGTTTATATTTCAAAAATTATGTTTATTTTGAATTATAAAATTTGAAAGGGTATTTCATCATTTAGTTTTCGGATACGTTTAGAAATTTTCCATTTATTTGCATTCTATTGTAAAGCGGACATATTTTGATCATCTGAAAAATACGTAAAATTTCTGAAGGGAAAAACTTGTAATAAAGATTCAAATGGCGCCAGTCTATGTGAAAATAGTATATTATAATCTAATATCTAGTTCCTGTCCCACTATTATGGTCACATTATCTTGGTTAGTTAGTTTATCTCGATGAAATCGTTTTCCTCTTTCCCGTTTCTTGAAAGATGTTTCCCAGTGAGACTGACTGATACGCATCTCGCGATTAGAAACTGCAGAGTGCATTTGAGTGCACTATGACACGTCTGGGAGTGTAGTGACAGTTGAACAAATATAGATTTCATTGTCTCTCTTCACAATTTAAACACGGTTTCCTGTGTGCCTCAGGGACGACAAACCTTACATAACCGACTTCGAATTGTGAGCCTAGTATAAAAAAGCCATTAAGGCGGCGCTTCCCGGCCCAAAAAGAAGAAGATGGAGAGATATGTAATTACGAATGTTGGACAGAGCGCGCTAATATTTAAATCGATAAAATTGAAGAGAAAATTGCGAAAATGCTTAACAAAACATTACTCGTTTAAAATAGAGCAAAAATCTCGTGGAAGGTATCTTAAGTATCATTTAAAGAAACATTGTGAAACATTTTTCACAAATATAACTTGTAAAATAATAGAAATAGACTTGTTTTAAATAATTTTCGAAGCATACTTTGCGATTTTTTTCTATCGAGGGAATTTCATATAATTTGCGTTTTGGCGTGGAACGTATCTAGATATTATCTTCAAAAATAACATATGTTTTTTTAAGAGCTTAAAAACTTCAAATGTTTAAGGGAGATATGTAAGAAATCGGTCGAAATTCGGATATCGGCGGCTCAACCAGCGGCTGAGAATTTAAATTTCGTCGAACGATGATCTTGCGATTGTACCTTTGCAACGGTACAGGGCGGTTCCGATGAGAAAGATTAATTATTCTCCATACCAGCATTTTAACATAATAACTTAATATCGATTTTATTTCATTCCAAATTTTGCTTTGATATAACCACAATACAATGAAATACCCACATTCAATAACGTTCAAACTCGTGACGATAAAACAATTAATATTATGTACTTTATGTGATTATTGTTTGATCATAAATATTTATAATTTTTCAATAATGTCCAAGCAAAATAAGAATGTATTTTTTTTTTAAATATATTAGTTTGTAAGACCGTAAATAAATAGACAAACTGAAGTATTTTCGTCGCAAAACAAGAGCGCGGATCTTTTTTTATGATTTTATTTGAACTAAAATAAAAATTCTGAAAAGTAGGTTTCCCAATTTATTTATTTATTAATTTTACTGCATGATGATTATATGATTTGAAATGTATGTTGTGTGTTGTAAAATTTTGTTTGAAAATTTAACAAATCTTCCAACGACCTACGGTTAAACCATATTGTACTAAACATAAACATATATTCTCAATTTAATGAAAACAAATAACTTTGTGTACACCACTATTTAATTAACAATATCAACATGTTTCGAAAACTGTGTTTTCTTCGTCAGGATAATAAGTTAATAAATAATTTTTTATTAACTTATTTTCCTGACGAAGAAAACATAGTTTTGGAAACATGTGGATATTGTTAATTAAATAGTGGTGTACACAAAGTTATTTGTTTTCATTAAATTAAATAATGATGCCACAAAGTGAATTTGCGAATTTTGAAAAAAAAATATTTTCTCAAAATTTAAAAAATAGCTTCACTAGATAAAAGAACAGTCTTTCGAAATCAATTTATAATTTTTTGTAGAAAAGAGTCAATACGTCTGAAAGTTGATTTAAAAATGACATATTTCCGGTTTTGTCTGGTTATTCCCTCTTAACAAACACGAATGACTGGTGAGAATGCTGTGTTTTTATATAAGTGGAAGGTGCTCTGAAGAATTATTATTAGCGACATTTGTCTCTTCTGCTCTTGACATAATGCCACGCTCAAAAATCGTAAAACGGTTGACGTTTTTGGCGCATGTGTTCTTTTATAATTACCGTGACGATTCACGGTTACGGTACCGTGACGGCAAAAAAAGACAAATAAACATAGGTACGTTCCTTTTCGCTATTATAAAGCAAAACCTTTAGCGCATTGACATTTGACACAGTTCAATAATAGTAAAATAGTACAAAACTATAACAACTATAAAACTATAACTATAACTATTTGGGTACTTAACCCAAAGGAAATTAATTGTTTCCTCAACCGCTAGTTAAACCTGTTATAAATTTTTGGATTTTGAAATTTTTTGGATTTTGGTTTTTTTTGGATTTTGAAATTTTTTGGATTTTGAAGTTTTTTGGATTTTGAAATTTTTTGGATTTAAATTTTTTTTTACACGAGTCTATAATCTCTCTAGGTTAGCTGAAATAATTTCAGTCCTGTCAGAAGTTTTTTTATGAAGATGCGCGGGTAGAACTGGAAGGCAACTTAACTTTCTCGAGAGATCACAGACATCTGTGGCATCTAACCAATAGCATCCCTCGCCCTTCATTAGTAAGGGAGAAGCGATGCGGGAAAGTATTCGAGATTGAATACCTATCAATATACGTTCAAAAAGATTAGATTTGCTACAACCATGAATTGCCGGTATCAAAAATTCTAAACATACTTGAAACATGCTTAGAAACTTGGTCTCTTGGCAGTTGGTTGACTATTCCTGGTGTAGATATGCACTATGCGTAGACCTAGGGCCTGCGTTCTGTGTTCTGGTGACACACTTCTGTGCAGAGACTTGCTCCATGAATTATGGACACTAACAGAAGCGATTGTTTTGTGCTGAGCCGCGTATTATGGTGCTTGGTACTTACTGCCTAGCTTACAAATACATATTCATGCCACTTCAATTCTCTGTGCTCTCAAGTAAGATAAGATATTATTATTGTATTTCTCTGTTTTCTAAACTATTGTACAGGAGAAAACCATGCAGGCAGAGTGACCTATAGAAATGATGTATTTCTTACCTTTTTGAGATCATTAGAACGCGGAACGCTTTTCATATGCTGATGAAGGAATCTTTTTCAACCCTTTACAATTATTTATCATTTTTAATTTATCGGAGATCTTTTTACTCGTTGCCAAAGACTTCGTGAATTCATTGGGTTTTGTGAGGTCTCTACATAAATTTGCTTAAATAATATAGAAATAAAATACCCAAACGGTCCAGTTATAAAATAAAATATAATCTACACTAATATTATAAATGCGAACGTGAGTGTGTTTTTTGTTACGCTTTCACGCCTAAACCACTAAACCGATTTTAAAAATTCTTTCACCAATAGAAATCTACTTTATCAGCGAGTAACTTAGGCTATATATTATGGTAAGCTCTGGCGTTACGAAATTTGTATAAATGAAAATGTGTGAATTTCATATACTTTAGGGGCAGGGAGGAAATGCAGGGGAAGGTGGGGTTCGCGGAGAGGGAAGAGACGAGGGAGGGGGAAGGCGGGGAAGGTGGAAAGGAACGGGGATGCATGGGAAAGGACATTATGTATTGCTAATTGCTACAGTAATTTCCCCCCAAACGCCATGCCAGCGAAACCGCGGGTAAAAGCTAGTATAAAAATAAAAATGGCAAAAAGTTTATTTTTAATTTAAAACAATAAATTTACAAGTTTATAATCTGGGTTTTTCCTTTCTACATTTTTAAAGTAAATTTATGCGATAGAGCTAGGGCGATACCGAAATATGTACCGCTGTGAAACGTGTTGCATTGTTGCAATTATATTATAAATGTCAATGAGGATGATTTTAATGATTGTATAGTATATTTTTATGTGACCAATTGCGATATGTTGCCTTTTGAAAGCAACTTCACTGACACAAAATTTCGATACCTGAGGCAATTAACACCGAAATGACCATTGACAAATTATTTCTGTAGGCCGAGAGATAAATTTTTCTTTGCTGTCGGTGACGAACGTTCGGGAATATCAAAGCCATGTCTCCATAGCCATTAATTGACTAACCATCCACTAACCATTATGTCCTAATTAATTGATACTTAAACCAAACAGTTACATCAATTTATTGACACTTTACTTTATACTAATTATTATTTAAATAAATTTAAGTGTTTGATTGAGGTTTCTAGGACATATTATTTGATATATTTTTGACATTTGAAAGTGAAGTGTATCTAATAGCCTCCGGTCTTGTCACCTAGATATCAGTTATAAAAGCTTTCCGTAAAGTCCGTAAGATGTCGGCAGGATCGGATTCCCAGCAAGTACACCAGAGGATCGAGACCTGCTGAAACCACAAAAGACAGTGGCCATCTATATATTTATGCCATAGCAAGCTCTTAGTTAGGTCGACAAACCATAGTCACTACTTAATATTAATAAATCTCAGATTGTCCAAAGAACTCTATTCTTTTCAAGTGACATCTTCTCTTTCCAAGAAGTGTGGGAGATCTCTGCTTGCGAGAACACAACAGAAAGTTATGAAATTCCATCCTTGGCAACTATCTGAATTAACTGTTTATTTATTTCGTTAATTTATTATTTTTTTATTATTCTTCTTATTAATTTTAAACTACAATTAGTGATGTGCTCCTGTCTCACTCACCCTTTGAAATCTTGTGTTGAGAGCAGGCGCTTTAAAACATGAGCAGTATATAATAAAAATACAAATAACAACACAATATTAGATACATTTAAAATAATTGACAATCATCATGGTTAAATTGGTTTTGCATAACTTATAAATAGTATTTGCATACTTATAAATTGGTTTTGTTAAAATCGTTGGTGTTAGATCTGTCTTGATTGATGATCCAAGACTTGATGTCTGATTTATATATAAAATTAGCTGGGTTACCCCGCTTCGCTCAGGACAACATTCGAGAGTGTTCTGGAATGTTCCACAATTTATTTTATTTATTTATAGCGGACCCGACAGACGTTGTCCTGTACACAACTGTACTTTTTCTTCTTACTAACAATCATGCATGCAGAGACATTGGAGGGTCTAGATTTGTTTAAAAATAAATTTAGCTTCCTTTTTACAAAAAATTAGAGTCCTGACGTGTGCGGCTAAGGAGGTTAAACAATCAGTTTCCTCACACAGCCGTTGGGAAAGTGGTGGGGTCCCCTCCAATGTATACAACTGTCGGGACAAACTGAAATTAAAATAGAATAATATTGAATATTCGAGACTGCGATGGTAGCGCAGTCTGCCGGATCCAATGTAAAACATCCCAAAATCAACAACTCCTTAGAAATAAAAAAATAATTAAAATAAGATTTTCCAGTGGACCAAATTGTGAATCTAAACCATTCTCGAATCCCCTTGAACCCACACAAAAAATTTCATCAAAATCGGTCCAGCCGTTTAGGAGGCGTTCAGTGACATACACACGGACAGAAGAAATATATATTTTAAGATAATTTGTGTTTTGTCTAATGGCCAGTGAAAGTGCATTGTATAGCTTTTTTGCAAAGAATCGAAAATTTCTTTGGCCAAAAGCTTTTCAAGGGATAAGTAAGAGATTACGCCCCTTGGTTTTGATATCTCGAGCAGTTTGGACATTTTCAAAGGCAGTTCTGTGTTTGAAGAGGTATGTTAGTATAAAACCACATAATACTACCCCATTTGAGGATGTCATACTATTGGGAGAAGTTAGTACACATGTTGCGTTATTCACATATTGAGTAGAAATGTATTTAATAATGAAAAACAATTACTTTGTGTAACAACCACTATTTAATTAACAATATCAACATGTTTCGAAAACTATGTTTTCTTCGTCAGGATAATAAGTTAATAAAAAATAACAAAAGACAAACAAGTATAGACTAATTAGAACATAGACAAAATATTAGAAAGGAGAGGTGATTAATTACCTAAAATATATCATAAAAAAAAATTATATAAAATAAAATATAAAAATTATTTTAGAATCTGTAAAAAATTACATTAACATAATAATTTTTTTTTTTAAAAAACAAAACAAGAAGTCTAACAAACAAAGTCTAACAAGTCTAACAAAATAAATTATTATATTATATTTTATATTATATATTATATTATATTATATATAATATAATATATTGTATTATATATTTTATATAATATATAATTATTATATTATATTTTACAGATTCTAAAATAATTTTTATATTTTATTTTATATAATTGTTTTTTATGATATATTTTAGGCAATTAATCACCTCTCCTTTCTAATATTTTGTCTATGTTCTAATTAGTCTATACTTGTTTGTCTTTTGTTATTTTTTATTAACTTATTATCCTGACGAAGAAAACATAGTTTTCGAAACATGTTGATATTGTTAATTAAATAGTGGTTGTTACACAAAGTAATTGTTTTTCATTATTAAATGATGACGCCACAAAGTAAATTTGCCTATTTTGAAGAAATGTATTTACTTACCATATATATCAAAACCAGTGCCAAAAAACAAATCACAGGTGAAAATATAATTTATTAAGGCAGATCATATTATGCAACAACTAAATCACCTTTATGTAACTTATCTCGTCCAGTGCGCTTGCGCCGACAGAACTTTGATTAAAAATGATAGATGGAGTTAAATCTAGGTGTAAGAACTACTATTATATTATGTACGAGTGAAAAAATAACGATCATACTTAAAATAATCCACATTTCGCAAGTGCAGTTTTTTTACAGTTGTTAGATAGTATTGTTAATAGTTCGTTATTATTTATATTTGTTTCTATATTTTGATATTAATATTATTCGACACTTCAGAGATAAGCAAAAACCTAATTTTTTTATTTTAAGTCGGAGCGCTACCACATTTTGAACCTAAATAAAACCTGAATGTTTTAACTCAATAGTGTAATAGTGCAAGACAAGTGTTGTTATTAAGGTGGTACATACCTAATAATTTTTATTGGCTCAAAAATCACATTTTAATCATTTCCGACGAATTCGTAACTATAATAACTTTTTTACTCCAACAGACCCCTGGGGATGTAAGTTCTTTATATTTAAAATTAATAAAAACAATACTTTACCATTAATATATTTTACGTACAACTATTTTAAAACTTTATAACCAGTTTTTTAACTATAAAGTTAGCGGTAAGCACCAGATTTTATTTTTCTAGACATTTATTTTTATTACATTTTATTTTTCTATTCATTAATTAAAATGAAAGGATAATACACCGTTTCGGTAAAATTGGCATTTATTGCACTTCTACTCAAATGATTGATGATATAGGAAACATAACATTCCCAGACATAGGTACCTACACAAATCACAAACACAGACAAAAGTAGTTTTAATAAAATTTATGCAAGTTATTCAATATATTTATTTAATCTTCGATTAAAATCAAACCCGCAACTTCCTGCCCTAAAGGCGAGTTTCATAACCACGTCCTTATCGAAATTGTAACTTATAGAATTTGACAAGAAATATTTTCATAATATCAAAATACGCCTGTATCTAATCTTAATCTCCCTTCCAATCAAAACTGTCAAAACACCTGAATTGCAATATTGTATCAGACGCCAGTCAATTTTCTTCTAATTATTATACAATGTATAAAGTACACCTTAATAATTACACGTTCACAAATATGTGGACGCATTATTAAAGTTCACTGTAACGATTTAAACAGCAACAATTAAAAATCGCCTGCGGCGGTCGTCGGCGGGACTCCGGTGAGTAGAAAGTTGGTTGTGTGAAAGAAAGGCGCCATTTCGTACATGTTGCATGACGTTTGTACGTTCAGCCACATTATAAATAATGACGTAAGGTGCAACCATCCGAGTTCTCCAACCGCGGTGAGATCCTCCGTTTGTTATTTGTTATACAACAGGTGTAACAAGCGATAGCGAGCGACTAGCTTCGAGAGTGCCCGCAATCAAACTGCGTTTTCTTTTTTGCTACTTACGCTGAGAAAATAACTCGATTTATGATAACTTATCTATTTAAACACAGCATAAACCTCGATGCAAATTACTTTCTGTGCATCACTTGCAACTGCAGCACCAATTATGTAGTTACTACCAACTGTTTAGATTTGTAGGGTCCTTCTTTAAATAATAAACACTTCATGAGATTTTTAGACCGTGTGAGACCACTGAGGTTTTTATTAACAAGTTAGTTTACATGACAGGACACTTTAAAGCATGCAACAAATTACTCTTGTAAACCTTATTTGATATTCAATTATTTTACAGGAAAAAGATAGAAACTAAGGGAATCGGCTTTTTTATAAAAAATCTACATGTTAAGAGGAATACAAACGCTAGAGATATTTTGATTCTCATGCCTGCAAAATTAAAAATCGCGCGTCGTATTTGCACGAGGCAAGTAAGCGAAAAGGTTTTTATTTATTTTGTGCATAATTTTATAAGAATGAAAAAAATTAGAACATACAAAACCTCAAAAACAGTTTTAGTCATAAAGGGGTATTTTTTAAAAATTGTTTCTTATATATTATTACTTCATAGGTAAGTCATGAAAACATTTTTTTTTGTGGTTTACGCTTACATTTTTTGTTATGTAAATAATAATTTTATTGTAATTCCAATACATAGAAAGCTAGTAAAGCTTCAATTTATCCGTAGCATATTTTTTGATATTCATGTTGTAAAACGATTCGTCGTAAAGATGAATCTAAATAGTATCTAAATAGGATTTCACGTATAGCTTCATCTTAACAGGAAACAACGCCAGGAGGTGCAACAGCACCCTGTTTTACCGTCCAACAGTCCGCCGGTACATAGTAGCACTCTTAGCGAAGGCTCGAACATTTTAAGAAAGATAATTGACATAGAGGGCAGTAATTATACAATAATAATTTAGAAATAAATGCACCAACTTCTTCAGATTGCTGCGGGGTTGTTTCAAGAACTTGTGTTGCCATTTTAGAAAGCATAAGTTTCTGTTCGAAAACAGAGACAGATGTCAGTATTTGCTGTCCAACAATCCTTACAAACATGAAAATTATTATGTCATCACCGCGCAAGAGTCCCAACTGCCTGAATCCAGTGAAACCATCGCATCCTCATTTGCGGTATATTGTGAGATTGAATATAGAGGGGAGGAGAAGGTGATGAAAATCGGAGGTTGGGGAGAACCTGGCTATTTAAATCAGGTCACTAAACGGTTAATATCATTTCAAGCAATGTTCTGATCCTGAATGGGATTATTTTATCAGAGGAACTCTGAAAGTATCTTCCTCTCTGAAACGTGTCAGAAATATTATACAATATTAAATTAATTGATTTATCTATTCAATTTGTACATTTTTTTTGTAACATTACGGGTTTAGGATCTAACTGTTTAAACAATGTATTTTCAGTACGAATTTGCAGGACATGAAAAACATATCGATCTTTTGATCAACTGTATTTAGGGAGTTCGGGCTCTGCCCATAGGTGAGTTATGGAGACATCCTCGAGGGTGAGAATTTGGTATAAAGAAATTAATTTGAGCCAGAATCTCGTGTATATTATATCCATCTTTTTTTAAAATTGTTAATAAAACCCAAATTGATTACACAAAATTTACTTACGCATTTCGGAATTTGGACCCGTAACCTCCGAATTCTTAGTCCAGAGCCTTCCCCTCGACCAAGGATGTCGCTAGATTATCTTGATGATCTAATGCGTAATTAGCTCATTAAAATATCTCCTCTTCGCAGAAGATATCAATCTTTTCAGAGCTATTAAAAGTCACATCGATTCCATTCTTCTGCAGAGTGCATCTTGATTTTCATTTAGTCGGAACTGAACAACTTGCACTTCAGCATCCAGAAATGCAGTGTCACTTCAAGGCGATCCATTAGTTCAGGAAAAAATTGAAATCGGAATTCACGCCCCTTTATGGGAGGACTTTAAAATTACTTGAGAAAAGCTTTTGGAAAGGTTGGAAAAGGTATTTGAGAATTTATTGCAGGTTGATTTCGTAAAGGCTTGAAAAAAATATTAACTCCTTTTTACGCATTGTTTATTGTAATAAAACGGAAATTTACAATTCATTTCACGGAACCAAGCGACGCGGAGCAATACGTGTATTCCTCGCTCCGGCCGAAGGCAGAATGACAGAAAATGGGTGGGGTTATTCAGTAGTTCTTCGGTGCACGGCGTAGAGTTCACTTTGAAAATCCAAACTCGTCGACTGCTGGCCGTATTATGAAATAACAACGTGAAAATGCATATTTTGCTTTATTTTGTGAAGTTCTGGCGTATATATATATTTTTTACGATTATCATAAAAGAAACTGAATTTGCCACATTATTAACCATATCCAAAAAGGGGTTTATAAGTATGAGAGTT
Organism: Glyphotaelius pellucidus; assembly: GCA_936435175.1. Taxonomy (NCBI): domain Eukaryota; kingdom Metazoa; phylum Arthropoda; class Insecta; order Trichoptera; family Limnephilidae; genus Glyphotaelius; species Glyphotaelius pellucidus. The sequence goes on from OW386556.1 coordinate 13,343,006, forward strand.
AGCACTTGAAAGTATTTTTATAAACCTAATACTTTATTTTTTTCTAGACTTATTAAAAGACTTAACCGATATTTTTAAGGGCCAAGATTTGTTCTACACGCTGTATTTAATTGAAGCATCTATAATACTTCTAAGCTATCAAATTTTCAAAACAAAAACATTATTTTGTATGATTATCTTGATGATTGTTGATTGAATTGTGGTATTGATGCAATACCTTTTGTGGTGTTGAGTTTGTCCATCGTAAATAAGGTTTAGGAAACCTTAGTAGAATTAAATAATAGGCCCAATTGCTCTCAACTGTTCGCAGCCAGTGGAACTTTGGAGGTTATCTTTCACTTGCCCGCCCTAATATAAGTAACATATGGTTACTCCTTCAATGCTCTCGCAAGCTCTAATTTTTTTGAAAGGATGAAGCTACATTTGAATTAGAACGAATTTAGACCTCCAGTGTCCCTGCATACGTTGTTAGTAAGCAGTATGTTAGCAAGTGCTTAGCGGGAAATACAAGATACAATATGTGTTAGTATGACAAAATATAGACAAGACAATTGGACAGGTTGGTGACAGTCCACGAGGCGGCAAGCGCTGGGTGATTGCATCCAGTAGAACTATGGCATCCTCTTGGTTGTAAGGTATTAAGCAGTCAGGAGAGCAAAGGAAGGTGGAAAAGTTTCAATTTCAAATTCAATTTGGGAGCCATTTATTGGATAACCAACACCCCTGCCATATGTCAGCCCAAGTGGTTCGCTATGTTTGGTGACTTAGCAAAGCTTCCCTGGTTCGTCAGGAGTGGTTTATTTGTTATGTCTTCATCTTCATCTTAACAAGACCCAAAGACACATTCCTATTCACCTACCACATTAATAAATATACCCTTAACAACTTTTTTCAAATAACAAGAAAGTGCATACTGACCGCATCCTTACGACTGAGTTTATTATGACAATTGTGGGTGGGTACTTAGATATGATTGACGTGTCTTTAATTCGCTTCCGCCATTATGTTTCTTGTTTCTTTCTCAATTTACAGCTTCATTCCAATTGATCAGTTACATTACAAGATCATTGTAACTTGTAAATTTTATCTACAATTACTATCATTGCAACCATTTGTCATTAACAACAACACAATCATTGCGCAATGATAATATGATATAATTTATCATTTGATCAGCAACACTCAATTTTAAACAGGATACTGCGTTGTGCAATTTCTTTGTAAAATGAATCAAGTCTTAAAGACATGTAACTAGAGATTAGAGATATATAGAATTTAATCGTTTTTTTATCAGATTAACATTTCAACAGTTGCGCTATTGCTTGAAATTATTAGATTTATTGATGGCCATTAATTTTAATTTTATCTATTTTTTTGATTTTATTTCATTCTTATAGTCTGTCAAATAAAAGTAGAAAATATTAAAAATGGAACTCCAAAATATATAGGCTGACCACACCAATTTACCTGTCAAATATTCTTTTAAAGTGAATGACACTGAACGTGTAGAAAACGGTAAACCACATTTTAAAAAAAAAATTGGTTTAAAGAAAAAAAAAATCGAAGAAGTTTAGTTGTTAAGTTATCTACTTAATGACACAAATTTGATTAAACGGTGTTTTACAAAGTGATTTGCTTTCATTTAATTTAACATTAACTTGAATTTGAGAGTAGATAGAAAGGAAGAATCACTAGTAGTGAGTTTAGTTACACTACTTTTAGATATGAATGATTTAAATATATTTAGATCAAAAATTACAGACATGATCTGCCCGGGCAACGCTAGGTACTTAAGCTAGAATTAAATAAATGGGAGCAATTTCTAAACTGTGCTTTATCTTTTATGGATTACAATATCGTTATTCTTCATTATGTTACAACAAAATTTTGAAGGTATAATAATAATATGCAATTCTAATTTTGAGATCAGTGGGTATCTATATTGCAATGAAAAAATATTTTTTTCACTTTTATGCCTTTTTCATTTTTAATAAAAATTTAGGTTACACAGCTTTACATTAACACCACGAGTTGTATGTTCAGTATTGCCATTTGAGCTACAGTGACGCCCTCCTATGTTTTCTACTCTTATTTGACAAACTGTTCATATGCTTTTTTTATGTTATCATTAGGTTAGGGTTAGAACCTAGAACAAGTTTTTTAAAATTTTATTTATATTTTTAATTATTTTTATTTCCATCTTTGAATCCAATAGTTGTACATATTATATCTCTTGCAATACCTCAAACTGGGATTGCACTATCCCCCGCTGGAATAAAAACTTAGCGTACCCTCTTATAATATAATATTAAGATGAAACGCTGGCGGCAATACACAAATATATTCCACTATTTCCTCTCTGGATTTTATCACTTTAATATGGACATCGACCATGGACATGTCTCTATGTTCCAATTTTTTTGATTTATAGTCATTTAATTTAATTTGGGAGGCGAGTATGAATACCGCCGCCCGGGAGCCATTTATTAGATAACCAAACACCCTTGCCGTAGGTTACCCCAAGTGGTTCGCTGACTGGTGACTTAGTGACGTATTTCCTATTCCGTATTTCCTCTGTCGACAGTAAAATCAACATTATTAATTCACCTAACTGTGGATCAGATTGGAAAGCATTTACCAACTTAACACAACAGTTGAGGCCTTCAGAGGCCTATATTTAGTCAAAGTTACCTCGAAAGTGAAGGTTTTGATAACGCGTGAGAAGAAAGATATTCATAAATAACTGCCTACCTCGTTGGAGACATCGTAATAGCGACAACAGAGACAGGGTAGACGTGTGATAATATCTGTAGAAAAATAGGAAGTGAGTTACCTAATAACTTCCTCTCCTAAATATTTTTTTCTCAGAGAGAGATCATAAGATAGAAATTGCAACATTGAAAGATGAATGAGTGAAATATCTTTTGATCAAGGAAACGTCCGGAAGATGGCATTGCAGATATTACGTAAAATTTTCATGTTATCAAATTGTGGAGGTCGGTTTTTAAATGACAAACAATTTAGATTTATGATTAACATATTACATAATTATCTTGATGATTGTTGATTGAATTGTGGTATTGATGCAATACCTTTTGTGGTGTTGAGTTTGTCCCTCGTAAATAAGGTTTAGGAAACCTTAGTAGAATTGAATAAAAGGCCCAATTGCACTCAACTGTTCGCAGCCGTGGAACTTTGGAGGTTATCCACCACATACCCGCCCTGGTATAAGTAACAGATGGTTACTCCTTCAAGGCTCTCGCAAGGGCTCTAATTTTTTTTAAAGAATGAAGCTACATTTACTTTAGAACGAATCTAGACCTCCAGTGTCCCTGCATACGTTGTTAGTAAGCAGTATGCAAGTGTTTAGCTGGAAATACAAGATACAATATGTGTTAGTATGACTAAATATAGACAAGACAATGGGACAGGTTGGTGACAATCCACGAGGCAGCAAGCGCTGGGTGATTGCATCCAGTGGAACTATGGCATCCTCATGGTTGTAAGGTAGTTATCAGTCAGGAGAACTAAGGAAGGTGGAAAAGTTTCAATTTCGAATTCAATTTGGGAGACATTTATTGGATAACGAACACCACTGCCATATGTCAACCGAAGTGGTTCGCTATGTTTGTCGTTGTTGCTGATTTAGCAAAGATTCCTTGGTTCGTGGGGACTGGTCTTGGCGGCGGATTGGTTTGCTCACCTACTTCGTGGCGGGCCGGGTATGGAGAGACAGGTTGATGGAGAGCTTTTCACCACTCCAGCCGGACTTTCTCGACCCATCCTCTTGCACGAATTGCACCGCAGTGGGAGAGATGGATTCATGCGTACGACACTCCTGAATTTCTCCCTTTATTTTTTACTTTCCCAGAACGTCCTCTCCTTCCTTTCCCTTAAATGACACAGGGTTCCGAAAAATGATGTAGGGGGTATATTTGGGGCACTGCTGAATACTAGCTGCATTCTGGAAGAAATCCTGAATGTATAGCTGAGCAGTGACCCATTTGTCAATTGAATCAATGTTCAATAAACAATATGTATAAATTTGTAAAAATCTATTGACAAAAAAAATACGTTTTTGTGAGTGGCCGATCGAAGATTCGGTTTCAGCAAGTTTCGGCAAAAAAATCTAGTTTCGGTATCCGTTTCGGTTTCGGCAGAAAAACTGCCGAACCTTCGGTCGCACCGAAACTCTGCGTTCGTGAATTATCGTGCGTCGTTAGCATACAATATTAGCCCTTTTATTATGAACACTAAAGTTAATTAGTAATCTAACAATAATACTTCGTTTTTTTTATTTAAGAACTGGTATTTAAAATACTTAATTGTTGTAAAAACTAATAATAGTAACCTCTGTTGAGATTTATTCATTTATCATAAGAACAGTATATGCTTTCTCTTTTCTTTCTTTGTTGAGACTGATAATTAATTACTAGTTATTAATTAGGGAATCATACATTACTAACTGCAATTAAAAGGTCTCAATATATTTTTAATTTAGTCAAAAGAATGATGTGATTGTTATCGCAATTAAAATTAAAATTCTCAATTAATGAGACTTTTTTTATAATGTAAGTGGTGATTACTGACAAACTTTTGTTCCAAGAAGTTAATTTTTATAATTTTTGTTTTTTTATAGCGGTAATATCAAAAAAATAAATGATTATTTTTTCACATACTTTAATTATTGTTTTTTTTTTTTATTTTATTTGGCATGTGTTAACAGTCATACGTGTATAAGTGTAAAAAATAAGCCAAATTTCAGTAAACAGTAAATTTTTTAACATGTTTAAAAAAAGTTTAGGCCGAAACTGAGACAGATACCGAAGATTCGGTTTCGGTAGAAAGTCCTGTTTCGGTCGAACATTATTTTTTTTATTATTATTATTATTACTAAATGGGGATGTCATAGTAGTCTCAATAAATCCAAAAAAAACTGTTGAAACTCTAACAAAGTCGGGTGATAAATCCCAGTTATCTGTAATCTATGGTTAGTTAATGAAGGTAATTCGTTAGTTTAAACGGCAATTAGCAAACCACCTGTCTGTTATTTTGATGTTTTTGCTCCCCGTGCGCAGAAATCTATGGCGTTTGTTCTCTCTTTCTCTCACGACCACGATTTTTCCCATACTCCTTTCTCTCGGCGCGTCTGTTTTGCGTTCTTTTTTCAAAAGTCTGTCTTCTTTCACCCGCGCCGCCCGCGGAGCTTTCCAAACATGCTTTTACGGAATCACTTGCAGTTTTGGGATTTGCTATGTTATTATCGACTGGAACAGTGGATACAGTGGACTTCATCCAATGTGAACACAAGAAAGCATCCTTCTTATGCCAATTGGCATACCTAATCTTTATGAGTCGTATAATATTTTTAAAAGATAATTGTAGAATTTTTTTTACATTAGGTCCACACAGGCCTCTGAGGAAAATAATTCCCTCGGGGTCTATGTCATCTTTGAGGACGCTGTGTGCAGGGTCATTTTTGAAATGAAAAGAATAAAAAAATCTGGAAAGGAAAAAGGTTTGAGGCATGGATAGGAATCTGGTGGTCGGTCTGTCCGAGAGTAACCGACGGCGTGGCAAGGAGATGTTCCGAGAAACTCCTGCTGGAGAGATCAAAAGGTCTACACGGCCGACGGTGGGCAAACGCATCCGCCGCCAAGACCCGGACAAATCTCACCAGATGAAACCGGGCACCCCTGCTAAGTTACCAAACGTAGCGAACCACAATAAATGGTTCCCTGAGCGGCGGTACCCATACCCGCCTCCCAAATTAGTATTTTACTAACGCAGATCATTTCACGGATATTTTTAATTCTCGGTAAATCACTATCAATTTTGAAAATAGTAATTAAAACAATTTTCTGTTAAAAATGTTATTTTACCCACAGGTACATTATCGTTTGTCTGAATTCTACAAACACTTCCCAATTTGAAAATTATGACACTTAACAGAACTAAAACAGAACATAATTTGGATTTGTACAAGACACTATTTACAAGGCCGTTTCCACAATGTTATTATTGGTTCCATGACAGTTGGTCCTTCGGCATACTTAACTGCAGTCGGTTTAGGCAAAATACAGTATACCTACTTACACAAAATATAACTACAAGTGTTTCCGAAGGGGGGTGTACGGAGAGTACGTACGAACAACAACAGTATGAAACATACTTTCATTCAAATGCACCAAGGAAAAAACTACTCATCTATATACTGCATATAAGTACAAAATATGGTTTGATATCCATTTCAACTTATTATTAAAGGTATTTTGTCGATTTTAGGTTTTAAATTGGTAAAAAGTGCACAGAAATTATTATCTATACTAATATTATAAATGGAAAACTGCGTGTGTTTGTTTGTTACGCTTTCACGCATAAACCAATAAACCGATTTTAAAAATTCTTTCACCAATAGACAGCTACATTATATGCGAGTAATATAAGCTGTAAATAATGGTAAGCTCTGGCGTTAAGAAATTACAAATATTAATCTATTATATTTTTCAAACGTTTTCTGTCGCTAACAAAAGCGAGTTATTGCTAACGTCAGAAAACAAATTGTTGCCCTGAAAACGATGTTGATATATTTGCTGGAAATCGCAGTTAATATCTATCTATCCATATAAATAAAAATGAATCTCCGAAATGCTTCCGAACGACTGCACCAAATTGGATAATTCTTTTTTTACTACTGGTGAGCTCTGGCATTATGAAATTTAGGTGCCATGCGAGCTGTTTGAAAACTGAATGTACCTGGAATGAATGCATGGAATGCGGGATGGGGGGGAGAGGGTGTGGGGTGGAGGGGGAGTGAGGGGGGGGGATAATCAATAAGTGCAAGCTTTGCAGTAATTTCCTCCTAATACCATGCGAGGGAAGCCGCGGGTAAAAGCTAGTCTTATATTAAATATAACTTAACTGACTAATTAACTAACTGAATAATTATAACTGACGGGGGATCAACTATCGGGTCATCATTTTTGTGCATGTTTGCTAAGGAGTTTATCGTTAGGGATATGTAAGGTTAAGACAGACTGAAGTAGGCGTGGGTAATACGTAGGTACTAAACATTTACACAAAAAAATATCAACCAAAATAAAACAGAACTTTGATCTGTACAAGACACTTTTACAAGACTGTTTCCACAACGATATTGTTCCATCATTTTGAAGCCCACTGTTCTAAATGCCGCGGCCGGTCGTGACAAGGAAACGTAAATCCAAAATTGATACAAGTATTTAATTATTTGAAGTATGGCTCAGAAAGAAAACCTGTTATTATAGTATTAGAAAGAAAACAAACGTTACATTCTGTAAGTAAAAGTAATAACATTTTTAAATAGTACTTAGAGCCTACTTCGTTTCTGAACTAAAACCTAACCTAAGTTTAAATCATGTCACGACAACCAAAATTCTAACTGCCCAAGAAGTAATTTTTGGTTTAGAAAAGAACGTTTTTTTAATTATTATTTTTGTGAGTGAATCAGTAAAAGAAGCAAAACGTTGCTTGAAATTTGGCCGGGTCTAGTGACCAGATTTATATAGCAAGATATACCTTCCTATTCTCATCGCCTCCCCCTCTTTGCTCTCTTCAGCCGCGGTATTCCGAATTTCTACCGTTTTATAACATATTTCTCTTGAACACTTTTTTATGTTTCCAAAAACATATATGTTATTTTTTAAGATAATATCTATACATTTGCCACGCCGAAACGCTAATAATATTAAATTCCCTCGATAGAAAAAAATCGCAAAGTATGCTCTGAAAATCATTATAAACACGTTTTACTGTTTTTTAAAAGTTATGTGTATGAAAAAATTTATTCATATAACTTTGTTAGTGTTTCTTTAAAAGCTATTTAAGACATTTCCCAGCAGAATTTTGCTCAGTTTTAAACGAGTCGTGTTTTATTAAACCTTTTCACAATTTCCGCTTAAATTTTATCGTTTTTAATATTAGCGCGCTCCCTCTAACATTTGTATTAACATGTCTCCCCCTACCGGACCTTCAGCCATAAAAAATATCCTATTTGGGTGTACGAGTAACATCTCACCGATTCCCGCATTTTACAGGTTGGAAAGTACATAACTATTGGATTTGGGTCATTAAACATATCTAAAGACATTTCAAGCAATGTTCCGATTCCAAATGGTGGACATTCACAAGAATAATTAAATATCTACCACTCTGAGTTACGTTTGATAGATATTTATATCCAAGTAAAATCTTCCAATATTCATTAGAAATAAAAATCTAGGTGGTTGGTTTATACATTGTTAGTTGAAGTCCTGCTTCCACACGACCCTTTTGCAGTTCGGTAAGTAAATTTGTTTGTATGTGTCGTTTCCGTATTTAAGATGGTGGCCGTTTTAATGACTCAATAAAAAATATTTTTTCAAATGTGAAATCGTCGTGGTTTTTGGACTTTCTTATTAGCATTTTTTTAAATATTGTGGTACCTACATGCCTGAAGAAACTTTTCTTTGGACAATTCCTCATTTCGGTAAATTCCTCAAAAAATATTACAATATAAAATTGTTTAATAATTAATTAATTAAGGTAGATATTTAAGTCCTTACAAATCTTATGATTTAAGAGGATATTTTTGTGTCGATTTATTAAATAAGAGAAAAAATTAGAATCATACTTTTTGGAGTGAAGACTACTGTTTACAGAACTACTAGTTAATAGTAAGATCAGCCAGAATACCTCTGCATATTATCCCTGCGGGCCTGCTCTCGAGTGATCTCAGCCAACCTACACCTCAATGGCATTCCACATTTGCCGTCTTGATGTCTGCCCTGTCTCCACACCTGCCACTAATTCCAGCTATAGGGTAACGTTGGTACACGTGCAATTTTGTAAAAGCTATCTAGGCACTGATCGTTATCATCAACTAATGACATCTGGGGTGAACTTGTCCGAAATCATTTTGGTGCAATGGGAACGGCCAACCATTTTTTTCGATAACCAACACCCCTGCCGTAGGTCACTCCAAGTTAGTAGAGCTGCCCGCGTTTATGGTGAAGGTTGGTCCAGGTCTTGGCGGCGGATGAGTCGGTTCACCTGGCAGGCCAGATCGGGAGGCGTATTTCCAAAACCTATACCGGTTCAGTCGGTGTAGCGGCAATTTATATTTTAAATACACCTCTGTATTGGTTATTTTTTATCACTTTGCAAAAATAAAAATTGTTCTAAAATCTAGATAAAATAATCTTTTCAGTGTGTATATTAGAAATTAATAATTTTATTTCTAAATATTAAAATTTTGATATTATTCCCATATTTGGTAAATATACCTCTACATTGATTATTTTTTATCACTTTGCAAAAACAATTTTTTTTTTAAATCTAGATAAAATAATCTTTCCAATGTGTAAATTAGAAATTGATAATTTTATTTCTAAGTATTTAAATTTTGATATTGAAAATGTAAACGACTGAATCGGTAAAGGGTTTGGAAATACGCGATCGGGGAGGTCATTTGACCCTTTCAGCCTGACTCTTTCGATTCACACTTCCGTGATTGCCGTTACCATTTGCAAACAACTGTCGTTACTCGATGGCATTGACTTGATCATGTGACACTTTAAAATCCATCGCGCGCCAATTCCTGTACTCTAAAGGGATGTTTAGTTCTTGTGCATTCTTTCTTTAAACCACGAGGGTTAACCAAGAATTAAAGACCTTTCCTCATTTTCGGCGACGTGGATATTATTTCTCAAAATATGGCGGCATCAGACTTTTCTCTAAAAAACGAGCGATGATCCGGCTTGGTAGCTGCTTCAGTGCGACTTTTTCATCCGTTTGAGATGGACGCTCCGCCGTCGAATTTTTTTGCGGCGGAGTTCTACGACAAGGGATTCAAGACCTAGTGCCACGGCTCAAGAAGTGTGTTAATGTCATGTCATACGATTTTTTTGTAAGCATAAATTTTTCCTGATTTTTTAAATTAGAACGGTGTTTAATTATTGGACAATCGTCGTATCTTATAACAGTATTTGTAATAGTATTTGTAACTTATCCGAGGTTCATGCACCATATAGAGTTACTTGAGGCAACAAATAGATTTAGTTTGGAAACTAGACGTTATGCAAATCTTGCAATTCTTAGTTTTAACATAATCCATAACTATATTGGCAGCCCATTCCTCTTGGAATGCTACGGTTTATACTTGCCTGAAAACTTCAGTCGTAGTCGTCGACACGACTTGTTCAAAATACCGTACGGCAGAACAGATGTTCTAGCACAGCATAGCGTAACAAGAGGAATGGTACTGTTGAACGAAATATCAAAAACATTAGATATATGCAACTCTTCTTTAGATAGCCTTAAGATTTTTTTGTACGATGATCATCTTCTTAGGTGTTAGGATTGTCAAAATGAGAAAATTGTACGGTAATTGGATTATTTATCTGTTGCACAATTAAAAAAATATATATATTTATATATATATATATATATTATACGCGTAGTATCTTTTCCATAAAAGTTCCTGTGTCCCTGCCTTATTCACACAATCCGCCATCTCCGTCTTAGAAGAAAGGGGGAAGCGCGAAGAAGCGGTGAAGAGGAGACCCGCACGGCTCGCGAAACGTGTTTGGTCCGGTAGAAAGTGAGCCTCGGGCGGCCACCTTGTAGAACCGAGGCTGTAGTACCTGACATCTGTGGACTTGGAGACTTGAGAACTGAGAACTTTAGACCGGACGTGACGGTGGCTGGAATACTCTGCCCACAGGTGCTTTATAAGAGAGGCATTTTAAACATCTTTGTTCAGTATGAATAGTTCATTATATTTGTTTTGAGTTCTTCGACTAACAGACTAGGCACGTCATCTGCCTGAAAGACGATCAGGACCTTCTAGCACAATCGATCGATAAGGATTGATAGGATAATTTTCAGTAACCTCTCATCGTTCCTTAACGTGATTGCAGATCGCCAACAAATAAGTAACAGTTCATAATGAATTAATGCTGTTAACACATTCAACATCAACTGTTGTTTGTACGTTAGCGATCTGCAGTTGTCCTAGGGAACGATGAGAATTTACCGAAAGTTATCCTATCAATTCTTATTGATCGACCATGCTAGAGATTCAATTCAAAAGAATTCATAATCTACTCTTTCATAGAGGCGCGAGCATAATTATTTTAGGGAAAAATGCTTTTTTACAAGTTATGCTTTAATCTTTTAAATATTAAGATGAATTAATTGTTTGCGCCTGCACATATACATACGCAATGCGAAAATGAATAAATAGTATGGTCCACAAACAAACTTAAATCTTGTACCCGCTCAAAAAGAAGAAGATGGAGAGATATGTAAATACGAATGTAGAAAGAGCGCGGTAATATTAAAAACAAAAATAATATTGAAGCGAAAATTGTGAAAATTTTTAATAAAACATGACTCGTTTAAAATAGAGCAAAAATCTCGTGCGGGTTGTTTAAAATAGCATTCAAAGGAACATTGGGATTTTTTTAACACTGTGATTGTCTAAAATAGCATTTAAAGGAACACAGTGAATTTTTTAACACTGTGATTGTATAAAATAGCATTTAAGGGAACACTGTGAATTTTTTCATACATGTAACTTGTTAAATAACTTAAAAAAACGTGTTTATAATAATTTTCGGAGCATTCTTTGCGGTTTTTTGTTCAGGAGAATTTCGTATAATTGCGGTTTCGGCGTGGGGAATGTATAGATATTATCTTCAAAAATAGCATATATTTTTTTAAGAGCTTCAAAACTTACAGTATTTAAGGAAAATGTGTAATTAATCGGTAAAAATGCGATAAGCCGGGTCCTAACCAATACAATATTGTGATTCAATCGAATATTGAATTTGTTTGCGTTTCTTGAAAGATTTGAATTTGTTTATGGACAAAACTATTTATTCATATTCATATTGCGTATGTACGGGCGCAAACAATTAATTCATCTTAATATTTTAAAGTATAACTTCCAAAAGGTGTTTTTCCCTAAAATATTTACGCTCGCACCATTTACAAAAGGGTAGAATATGATTTCTTTTGAGAATCACCTTAAATAAGTCAGGTACGCCTCATAAGTCATACATATGTCCGATAATGTTATATTACAGCAAGCTTATGGGTCCGAGTGGTTAAATCTATCACTCAGTAAACCAGAAGGTTGATAATAATATAAGAACGCAATTTATCCTGTCGATGTCATCTTATTTTTTATTCTAATTGTTACAATGACATGGAAAATTTTGTGACATTGGGGGTGTAAGTTGTGCATGACATTGGGCTTGTGATTTGTGCATATCACTGGGTGTGGATTTATGAATGACGTTGGGTGTGATTTGTACATGACATGAATAGTAATGTAATGCAATGTTCAGGGGTTCTTAAGCTAAACATAACTTTAAGCTGTATCGGAATGGCCAATGAACTTAGATATTAATTTTGGTTATAAATTCAGGATAAGATAAATGAAAATTGGTGCATATTACTAAGACCAGAAAATATGTCATGAGGTCTATCTGTTGATCGAAACATTGCTTATGTAAGTAACTAGAACTGAATAGTCAGATACATCTCTGCTTTCCTCTTCTCCATCTCCATCTCACCCCCACATCTTCAACTTTACGACATACCACTAATTGGGAATTACCGTAATCCCACTGGTGACCAGACAACTGAGAATGAAACCAACTCACAAATAATTGCCCAAATTGCCTTTAAAATTATGAAACTTTTAAATCTTTAATGGCTTTAAACCAAAAATAAATAAAGTAGCTCACATCCATACTAGATATTTAATATACCTTTTGGTTATAAGAATATTTTTTCAGTTTGGTTGGGTATTTTGATCTCAAATCCAAAATTAAGATTTGTATGAAACGGGCCGAAAGGGCCGCGATACGTTCCCATCCGAATTTCTATCGATTTCTTGCATATCTCCCTTGAACATTTGACGTTTTTAAGCTCTTAAAAAAATATATATTATTTTTGAAGATAATATCTATACAACCCCTACGCCGAAACGCAAAATATATGAAATTCCCTCGATAGAAAAAAAATCGCAAAGTATGCTCCGAAAATTTTTATTTTCAAGCCTGTCTCTATTATTTAACAAGTTATAAGTATGAAAAAATTCACAGTGTTTCTTTGAACGTTGTTTTAGACAACCCCCACCAGATTTTTGCTCTATTTTAAACGAGTCATGTTTTATTAAGCATTTTCACAATTTTCGCTTCAAATTTATCATTGAAAATATTAGCGCGCTCTGTCCAACATTCGTAATTACATATCTCTCCATCTTCTTCTTTTTGAGCCAGAAGCTTTGTTACCGAAGCGTCGCCTTAAGGTAAAATTTTAACTCTTTGATTTTGTTATTAATATTTCTGATGTTTTTCTGGTAAAATGAACAGAAATATTTAGCTGCATTTGAAATGCCCCCTTGTTTTTTTATGCATTTTGGAGTAGGGAGAATTGATAAATATAAATAAAATGAAAGTAGGTTTACGGTTCTCCCGTAGTGGTTTTTTCATGAATTTCAGGCTTCGACATAATCATAACTTATGTTGAGTTCTTATAAATCTTGTTCTCTTGTATTTCTAATGTATATTTTTGTATGGCAGTCTAGAAAAGAGGGTGCGGGGAAAATAATAAAATAAAAGGAGAGATCGACTCATTGGCGGACGGGTTAGTCGATTCTAGCAAAAAAATGTAGGCTTTTAGAGCAAAAGTCGCCTTGTACGGCTTGCCACCACTTGCTACATATGAGAATCATTTCTTCCATCTTTACCTTCTTATCGATTAGGGCTGTCACGAAACACAAAAAGTTATATTATTGTCATATCTTAAATGTTCTCTCCAGAGACTCGTTATTTAAGTACTGGAATAAGTATTCTTCAGTACTTCAGGATGCTTATTGAAAGATTTAGGTTCTTTTAAACACAGTAACTTTTCAAATTTTTTTTTAATTAAATACCTCACAAGAGTCTCAGCTGCTCCCGTCTGGAGCCAGTGAGACTATTGCATCCCCAATTGTGGTACGTTGTGAGGCTGAAGGTAGTTGGGAGGGAAAGGAGAAGAGAGGAAGAGGAAGGTGGGGAAGTAACTGGCTGTACAGATCTGGTCACCAAACACGGCTAAAAGCCATTTCAAGCAACGTTTCAATTCTGGGCCAATTCCTACACCAGGGCCATACTGAGAGTATAGTGAGTGAGTGAAAAAAAAATGATAAAAGTAAAACACTTATTTTGTTTAAAACCACGAGTTTTCATGAACTTATTTACCGACCGGTTTCGCTTTGCTCAAGCATCATCAGGGCACAAATTATTGGAAATTAAATTGTACCCTGTTGATGCTTGAGCAAAGCGAAACCGGTCAGTAAATAAATTAATGAAAACTCGTGGTTTTACACAAAATATCTGTTTTATTTTTATTAAATATGTCAAAACGCAAAGTGATTGCTTTCCATGAAAAAAAAAAGTTTGATTTTGGAGATGATGAAGAAGGTTCCCGTTTTTACCTGAAGGGCGTGCTTTTGAAGATATAAGGGCTGGAAATTCTAGAGCAGTCTAGAACAGAGTATTTGAGAGCATTCCACAACATTCCATCACATTCCGGAACATTCTGGAATGTTCTGGAATAATCTGGAACGTTCGGGAACATCATAGTGGAACATTTCAGAACATTCTCGAATGATGTGGAATGTTTTGAAACATTGTGGACCATTCGAAGTATGTTTTTATATGTTATTGTTAGGGGTATATAAAACAAGATTCGTCGTGGGTTCGAACGTCAGTACAAACTCATATCAACTTCCTGAGCGAAGCCGGGTACCCCAGCTAGTTATTATTTACAAAACCTGTTTACCACACATTTCATCTACGAACTTATTGTTTCTAAAATAAAAAAAAAATGCATATTATATTTTATTCATACATCATTTTACATTTATTCTTATCGGGTTTAGTTTTCAGAATACTTCTTGAAATGTTTTACGTTCAATACCTTCGGAAGGATAAATAGATTTGACGCGTTGACACTTGGCAGTTAACAATTATTTTCAATCATGTGAATGACATTTAAAATCGATAAAATAATACTACAAATAGAATAAAATAAAGGTATTCATAATAAAAAATTCAACGAATAAGTCTCATAGGTTTATTTTATAGTTTATTGAAATATTTGCGGGTTTTTAAGTGTGTTAGGAGTGAACGTTTATAAACGTATTTATTATTAGATTTCCCGAAATGTCAAGGAAAATTGCTACTTTAACTTGATTGAACAAGATACTTACAAATATATGTATAATATTTTTTAATCTTTTTTCCATCTGCTCCCAACCGTCTGAATCCAGTGAGACTACGGAATCCCCAATCGGGGTATGTTGTGAGGGTAAAATCAGTGGGGAGGGGAATGAGACGAGGAAGAGGAAGGTGGCAAAATGCCTGGCTTTTCAGATCTAGTCACCAAGCACGACTAAACCCATTTCAAGCGACGTTTCAATTCTGAATGGTGGTCTAACACCAGGGCGATACTGAGAGTATCTTCCACATTACTAAGGAAGATCGAAATAAAATCCTGTTTTAACTTGACTGTTTTGCAATTCGTCTATCTGTAAATTTGTATGTACGTTCCGCTTCCGTTACAAGATGGTGGTCGTTTTTTCAAATATGAAATCGTTGTGTTTATTTGAAGTTGAAGGTGAAGAAAGTATGAAAAAAGAATTATCATTGAGATAGTGACGTTTCTTTGGAAAAATTGTATAATTATTCCTTATTTGAAATTTATTTATAATTAAGTAAGTAGGTATGTACCAACTTACAAATCTAATGATTTCAGAGGAAATTTTGATTTTAATTTATTAAGTAAGAGAAAATTAGAATTTTAATTATTTGGATGCGAGGTCTACCGTTAATACTGCTGATATTAATTTAAACCAAATATTTAATTAGTAATTACCTACCTGCATATTTTTCACAGCCCTGAAACGCCTGCATTAAGTTATGGCAAACAATTGGATTTATTGCCCGACAGTACAAGAAGTCTAGTCTGCCTTCCACCACTACTGTCAATACACATAATAAAGGCCGTCAACCCCATTCACCTACTGTACGCCGTTCCATCTACTGTACCGGAAGGAAACTCACTTGCGTTTATTTTGCCACTAATAATAATAACAATTGAATTGTTTTAGATCGTAAATTCGTAGGAAATTTTATTGGTGAGAGGCACCAAAAGGCATAAAAAAGAATATTTTTTATATTGGTTCATATTTCATGTTATACAATCGTGAATTTCGTGCAAATTTTGCAATTTCTACTTAATTTTTACCTTCAAGCTACATGCAGAGAGGTTTTTGAAGTAAAACTTCTTTACGATTTGGGGAGTAAGCTGGTGAATGCGTGAAGAGAGCGTTACGAAAAGTGTCGAGCGAGGCGAACGGAAGTTGAGAGGGAGATTTAATTTAGTGAAGATAGAAAGAGAGAGTACGTATATTACTGTAGGGGCAAGAGAGAGAGGTGCGTGCACACATTTTCTTTCTTTCTTTCTCTCGTTGCCAGTTACGTTTCGCATATCTAAGACACAGTGCAGGCCTATTGTCTGTTTCACACTGTAGGAGCAAGAGAGAGCAGTACGTGCGTAGTTTTACTTCAGTCGTGTGGTCTAAAGCACACTCTTTTTTTTTAAGTTAAAACTTCTTTAGCACCGTTGTGATTTGAAACTCGATGAAACGAAAAATAGCGACACTAAAAAGAGACAAACACGTACATCTGTAGGATTTAACCTGCGAGAGAATGTGATGATATGATCGGTCTCCTCTTTGTGCGGCGCTTCATAGCTCCCCCGCTCTTGTCTACTTTACTTTACTGAAGGTTTCACTTTTATCACGTGTGAATTCCATACTCTGTTTTTTTTTTAAATGAAAACTTCTTTAGCACCGTTGTGATTTAACTCGATGAAACGGAAACGAGCAACACTAAAAAGAGACAAACACATACATCTATAGGACTTAGCCTGCGATAGAATGAGATAGACTAATCGGTGTCTTCTTTGTGCGGTGCCTCGTGGAGTAAAATGTAAAATAATTTTTAAACTTGGTTAATAAATCCTATAATTATCCTTCTCATGATACTTTGCATTCAACTCATTCTCTCGAAGTTTAGTTTTCTGAAGGTTTCACTTTTGCCGCGTGTGAATTGAAAACTCTGTTTTTTTGGTTTTTATTGTGAATATCGCTCAAGAATCCTAACAGATCGGTGCCAGCGGAGCCATGGCATCTCCAATCCCGGTTTATTGTGAGGCCGAAGGGGGTGGGAAGGGTACAACGAGAGAAAAGAAAGGCAGTGAAGTACCTGCTATTCTGATCTGGTTACTAAACACGGTTAAAGCTATTTCAAAGAACATTTTGGTTCTGAATAGTGTTTTTTCACCAGTGCAGTGCTGACCCACTTTGGAGTTCTAACACGGTGAAATCGATAACTTTACAATGTCGGATCGATAGGCTTAACTTCCGATGATTTTATATCGATATTCCGAGCATGGTTTCACCGTTGACAGCCGAACCGATATTGACAAGGAATAAATAAGAAATAGATGTACGCTGACAACACTAAATGCATTTTCTACGAACTGACACTACGAAATGAAAACTAAGCAATTACGTAAAAATATTAATAAATTGGCACTTTTGAACTAAAATACTAACCTAAATGTTGTTTGGGGATCCCCATATACTTTTTAACACTAGTTATTTAGTTAATCAGGTCTCTAGTCAAATTTCAACCACAAGTTTCTCAAAGATCAAACGGAATAAATTAGTCGCGTCTTAAGTTATTTAAGTATATGGATCGCTTATACGACTTCTTTCAATTCTAAGAGTTTCGTTAGTTGAACTCCGTTCATTAATAAATCAGTAATTTTGTATAACGAACGACATTATCCAAATAAATCCGTTTATTGGCAGATAACCGAAACTTATCTGATGCTATGGAGTCCAGGCTAAAATTTCTCAATTGTCGGTTGGAATATCTCCTAACAATTGTTGACCGTGATCGCAAATATTATTAACTGACCATAGATGACGAATTTGATAAATATCGTATTGATATAGGGTTTTATCGATCATCCATGCTAGACCTCCTAGAGCGAGCAGCTAAAACACTACAAGCCTTACTAATAAAAAAAAAACACTTAAAACAACCGGTAAACGGTGTTTCTACAACGTCACCAATAACATTATAACATTTTTATGTTGGCTGCATTGAACTTTGGTAGATTTGCGCAAGCGCAGCCTCATGTTTTTTCGTTCGTTCGCGGGAAAATTTCTGTTGTGACCAGTGGCGGCTGGTGCTCTTCAAAATGGGTGGTGCGCTGAAAATCTTAGACACCTACCTACCTAATACCTACTCTAATTAAAATAATTTTAATTATGAAAAAATCCTATCTATTTGTAGGTCAGGTTGACCCTCTGGATGCATGTAACGCATTGCGTCTGAATTAATTGTATTTCTTAAGAAAGATTAAATTCTCTTTAAAATTGAAAAACACCACTCCATTTAAACCAACGTCACAGGGATTGTGAAGACAATTTTTAACATTAATCTGAAAAAGCATTCCTCATTCTATAATTGTAAGATTTAAAATAAATATTGACCCATAAGCATTTGTAAATTCAAATTCAACCAACAGTTCAATCCTTAATTTAAATTTATCAAGAAAATTGTATGTAGATTGGTACGAAAATCGAGTTAAAAAAATGTTCAGTTTGTCACACATCCGAACGTCTTCCCAACGCATCCGAAACTCGAATGAAATATACCTATACATACTGTCATATGTTGTTGTGTTGTCGTTGGTCGATGTTGAGCGAAACATTAAATGAAAAAGAGTAGATGTTAAATTAAAGACACCATCCCGAAAGTAATATGACACAAACGCGTCCCGTTTAACATGCTACAGAACGAACCGTTCCTTTTGATGTGGTGGAAATTTTTCGAACGCCGTCCGTGATTTACTAAAATTTGCAAAGCATTTAACCTATCCACGGTTTGGGCTCATTAGAGAATTATGGAAGGATTCTCCTCAATTCTGTGATCGATTTGAAAAACGAACCACCACCGCTCTGAATATAGGCACACAATGATCTGCTTTGTTACAGACTTTGTTATACAGACATTATTCCATGTATGCGTATATTGTCAACTGTGATGTGGGGTGTCGGAAATTTAGTATGTTTTATTTGCGCTCGGAGATTTTTATATTAGCAGAAATTTTGGCAGTGCAACGCTCCTCCGCTCCTTAGAGCTGGCCGCCACTGGTTGTGACATGTGGTATTTTACGCGCATTTCATTTAACGTTTTTCCATTATATTAGTATAATTGAACAATTTCTATTATTTGGTTTATTTTTGTCAGTTTTAGTGCATTAATGATGTCATGCTGTTAATTTAATTTTGTTATATTAAAAATATAGGTTATTTCGGATATATTATTTTTATCCGCTTAAGTTCAATAAATCTTCCATAAAAGTAATGTTATTTAATAACAACAATATGGGTAGTTCTTCTTTTTAACCTACAAAAAGTTGTCTCCACTAGTTAGTGGAAAAAAAATTAACAGAATTATCAATATTATTATTTTATAATTACTTTAAAATCTACTGCACTAAAGACGTAACGACTGTGTGCTTTTAAAAAAAAATGTGTTTATATTTTTGTAGTAAAAATTACGTGACAGAGTTGTTACTCCTCGTGATAGAAGTGTATTTCATACAAATCACAGTTGTCTTCTGCCACCTCGACTTGCGTGTATTCTATGTTACAAAAAAATTATTTGACCACATAAAATATAAAACTATTTTTAAACTCCAAAGGTATAATCTATCAAGTAAGAGCGATTATTATTTTTAATGATGTTTAATAAAATATTTAAAAAATCTCAAAAACTCGTCTCCTACAATTTTTATGTCGTACGACAATTCTGTCACGTGGGTTGTCATTCGAAATAGGTATATACGCAGCTCGTGTTTATCACCCCCAATAGGCATTTTAGGCCTCCTTCTCCCCTTGCTACAATTTCCCCTCTGAGATCCAGAGAGATTAATTTATAGTAAAAACAAAATGTGACAGAGTGGTGGAAATGTGACAGAGTGGTAAAAGTTATGTAGGTTAAAAAGAAGAACAACCTATATATGTTATTCAAATAAATCAAACAAACAAACGAGAAATCATACAAATTCTTGTGTACGCCGGTGTTCAAACCGAAATCTTGGGTTTCCGTCAAAATTGCATTAAAAAGAAAATATATAGATACTAATTATTTTTACAGGATTAATTTTCCGTGCGTATTTTTTACGGGTGGTTGTCCCACAGTAATACTAACGTAATCTTAACACATAGCAATAGATCTTTGATGAACATAATAATGCAATACAACTATTTTGTGTTACAACATCGCAAATGTAGAATGCAAATTTATACTTTCTTTATTTGTATTACAGCGAGAATGCGGGGAAAGCGGTGTGTTGCGAAATAATGAAGCAAATAATTAAAATATACTAATCATCGTCTTATACAAGACAATGCTTTCGCAGTTAGAACCTATTTTTATTACAAACTAGCGAGTACCCGGCATGCGTTGCATTTCCACTCAAAGAAAGGAAGTGTAGTGCTTTTGGATTGCGATGAAACTTTGGTGAGTTGTTGTGCGTACGTTCACGAAGGTTTCTATATGTACCGGTAATCTCTGGCGTTATGAAATTTTCGTAATCATTTTGAAATAGGTGGGGCGCGAGTTGTTTGAAAAACAAGTTTATTTCACACAGTTTAGCGGCAGGGGGGATTTTGGGAGGCGGGAATGGGTACCGCCGCCCCGGGAACCTTTATTGGATAACCAACACGTCGGCCATAGGTCACCCCAAGTGGTTCGCTAAGTTTGGTGATTTAGCAGGGGTGCCCGGGTATGGGGTGAGGTTTGTCTAGGTCTTGGAGGCGGATGACCAGGACACACTGAACCCCAGATTCCTACCCACCCCTTAAACCCTTTTCCTTCCCATAACTCTCCTCTCCATCCTTTTCTTAAAAAAACCTCAACACAGCATCCCCAAAGATGACATAGGCTTGAGGGAAATTATTTTCCTCAGGGCCTCCTGTGTAGAGATCATGTAAAAAATATATAAAAAGGGGGGAGGGGGAAGGGAGAGGGAGGGGGGAATGTAACGAAGGAGGGGGTGGATTGCGGGACGGGGGTACGCATGAAGGCGGGAAGGTGGAGAAGGTGGAAGAGGAACACGGGAGGTGAAGAAGACGTGAGAGGGGAACGGGGGCGGGATAGATGATGCATGGGAAAGGACAAGCAGGGAGAAGCAATTTCTTTCTTTGTGGCCTTCAATGCAAAGCGGGTACTCGCTAGTAGTCAATTAAATGTACTTAATGAAGCAAAAAGGTTGCTTTTTACGTGCTAATAACATCTTCACATTCAATTCAAATTCCAAGCATTATGATATCTAACATATTAAAATAAATGGCAAGTAGAATCAGTCATCATGATTAATGACATCTAGACATGTTAAGTTACTAATTAAACTTTCATTTATAAGCCTACTTATCGCAGTTGTTGATCTCCCACTTACAAGTATGCTAAAATGATTGCAAAAAAACTCGTCGGCTGAGAAACAAATATGGAAATATGCGCAAAGTAGGTGAATCCATGGTAGATCGCTTACCACACCGTTGCGTATTTCTTTTTATTTCAATAATTAAGAACCTCTACAATCGCGACAAAATAATTGTCGTAAAAGTTGTTATTGAGACTTCTAATATTCAATCGAAGATCTAAAATTTAGGTTTTTGACGTGATAAAGTTTTATAAATCAATGAACGCCGCCAGCGTACGAAAAAGCATGACTCATTGTAACATTCCGCCTGAGCCGAGCGTGCGAACAAGCTATAGAGAGGCACGGTCGGCTTAAGCGTTCGGCTTGTGACGCGTCTATCTCTCTTCCACTCCATCGTTATTATATGACGTTATCACGTAAAATTATCGTCCGTAAACCGACTTTACAGTCAACCAAATTTTTTATATTCCACAGTATTATCCACACAGGAGGCTCTGAGGAAAACAATTCGCCTCAGGGCCTACGCCATCTTCGAGGATGCTATGTGGAGAGACTTTTTAAAAGGAAAGGAAGAAGAGGAAATTCTGGGAAGGAAAAGGGTGTGAGGAGTGGTTAGGAATCTATTCAAGGAAAAAAATCAAAATTTAGGGGAAACAATTCTTCTTCATATCTTATTATGTGAAAAGTCCGTTGTGCTTATAAATCAATAAATATTTGTTAAATGCCCCCCTTTATTAAAAAATATGTTTTATATTTTACAAATCTGATAAACAACCATTTAACCCAAATTAATTTTCAGTCGCTCATCAGTTGTGTAAAATTTAAAACACGTTTATTAGTAAGGGCCTTATGCATTACAAGTGCTCTTTTACATTATTGGTACTAATTTGTATTTTAACATCTTATTAAACAATCGGAAGAAATCGTTATTTTCATCGTTTTGACAATTTTCGACAGAAAATGTCTAGCTAGTTCTTAAATAAATGAATTGGTTTGTACTATGGTCAGTTTATACATTCACTATTGGGTCATTGTCAAGGGTAAAAGAAAACCTCGTGGAAGAAAGTGCACTTTTCAATGTGACGGATTTAAGAACGATTTTGGAGGCGATTCGTGGTATTTTTTTATAATATATATTTTTATATTAGCTCCACGAAGGAGGCCCAGTGGAAAACAATTTCCCTCTAATATATATAGGTACCATGATGACATTTGTACTGATAAAGGCAACTTTGGCAGATATGTCCAAGATATGATCACATCAATTATTCCCAGACGTGAATGAACACTTGAAAATAATTTAGATTACTTACTTTGGTGGCTCACTTCAAGACCATCTTTCGACGAAATTTGAATTCGAATAAGATTGCTTTCAACCAAATTTTTATATATAATTGTGAAATTGGGAAATTGTTGTGACGTTGAAAAGTACAGTTTTTCCACGAGGCAGGTTTTCTTTTACCCTTGACAACGACTCAATAGTGAAGTATACACTGACCACGTAACAAATCTATTAATTTATTTATGAACTAGCTGGACACTTTCTTCCACGAGGCAGGTTTTCTTTTACCCTTGACAACGACCCAATAGTGAAGTATAAACTGACCACGTAACAAATCTATTAATTTATTTATGAACTAGCTGGACACTTTCTTCCACGAGGCAGGTTTTTTTACCCTTGACGACGACCCAATAGTAAATGTATAATTGACCACATAACGAATCTATTCATTTATTAATAAACTAGCTAGACATTTTCTGTCGAAATTTGACAGAACGATAAAAATAACAATTTCTTTCGATATGTTAAATAATTGTATTCAGAATAGTAACGTTAAATCATCATTTACAGAAAATGTGTTACAAAGTATAAAATAATAATAATAATTTCATCTAGTTCATAATAAAGCTAGTTTTAATAGGTTTTCGTTATTTCTTTATTTATATACTTTATTTATACTTTCTTTATTTATATACGGCCTCCGTGGTCCCGAGGCAAGACTCTCGACTCACAATCCGAAGGTCGCGGGTTCGAACCCGGCGTGCGCAAATAAATTTTATGTGATTAATTTGTGTTATTTCACAATTTATTTATTTAAAATAATAAATAGTATATTTGCGGCACGTTCCAGAGTGGAAGATACTATCAGTATCGCTCTGGTGTAAGACCACCATTCAAAATTGAAACGTTGCTTGAAAAGGCTTTAGCCGTGTTTAGTGACTAGATCTGAATAGCCAGGTACTTCCCCACTTTCCTCTTCCCTATCTCCTTCCCCTCCCCACTACCTTCAGCCTCACAACATACCCCGATTGGGGATGCCACAGTCTCACTGGCTCCAGACGGGAGCAGTTGGGACTCTTTTGCGGTATTAACTGTAAAAAATAAAAAAAATATGTCAGAATATTCAGTTGATATTTTCAATATTTTTAAGATTGAAAATCATTTAAATTGTTATTATATTTCTGATACTTTCCAGTTACAAAAGTTTACTCCAAGACATTTACAATTGTGTAATACATAGTAACTTATAATTTAATCACTTAAAAAGTCATTGAATCTTGTTTACTTATCACCCTACTAAGCATTATTTTCTTAAGTGAATTATACAAAAGCGTCCCAACTGTTTTCGTCTGGAGCCAGTGAGACATAGAGTATGTATGTAGAATATGGCATACCCATGGGGTATGTTGTGAGGCTGAAGGTATAGGGGGGGGGGAGAAGATGGGGCTGAGGAAGGTTGGAATGTACCTACTATTTAGATCACGCAACGTTTCAATTCTAAATGGTGTTCTTACCCCAGGGCAGTACTGACAGTATCTTCACTCTGGAACGTGCCGCGAATATACTTCATATTATTTTTAATTAATAAATTGTGAAAAACCACAAACCAATCAAATAAAATTTATTTGCGTTGAATTGCTAGTCGAGAGCCTTACCCATCGACCACGGAGGCCGTCGCATTACGTTTACAATACTCCTTCCTACCACGAGCAAAGGGAGCTCAATTAATAAACAGTACATACTTAGGAAAAAATCATCATTTCAACATTCTTTATTGTTAGAATTTGAACTGTATTATATTTTCTGTAATAAAAAAAATTAATTAAAAAAATCTGAACCTTAACGGGAAAAAATAACAAATAAAATTGTTGCTTGCCGCGATGTGTGGTTACTTCTGTGTAAGATCTCAAAATAGATATTAAATCGAATATGTTAAATAGATTTCGAACAAGCGACGTCCACGACATTTTATCTCAGTGCCTAAAGTTGTAAAGTGGATTTGGAAAAAAAAAGTAAAAAAATGGTAATAGAGACAATTTGGTGTAGATAGACTTTCGCTTCGCATTTTAGATTCGTTTGTTTTGTAGGTTTTCTGATGACCAATCAGTTTTATGATAGATAAAAAGATTATTTATTGTGTATTTTAGCAGTCCGGTGTATACTCGTACTTTTTGATTTATATGGCAGAATAGTGATAAAATAAAATTCAAATTTGACTGTATGATTGTAGCGACAATTTTTTTAATGGACTATTGTATTAATTTCGAATCTGCACTAACGAAGTGCAACCGCGAAATTGGACTGAAACCGGTTGGCGTGTGGGCGTAGATAAAGTAATGTAAAAATCCAAAAAAAAACGTCATACAGCTGTTAGTAAAATGGTGTAATAATATCAATGTAATTTTATAATTGTAGTCATTTGGATGATTTTTTTTTTCATAAATACTTATTTATAAACTCTTTCTTTTTCCCAGATGACTATCGCCGGGAAGAACTCCCTCTCCAAAGGGTCTGCCAGACTTCTTGTCAGGGTCAACAGATCTCTCAATGGACCAAGGATTGAATGGAGATCATTCTACAAAGTAGATGCTCGCCCTATAAACGTCCTCGTGGAATTCAACGCAAGAGACGAACTAGAACTCAAATTCACAACTGATAAGGATGACTCAAAAAATAACAAGGAAAACATCAACTCTATCAACACGTTTGATGGAAGAATCATAAAGATAGAAACTTTTAAAATAGATGAAATAATAGACTGTTTCGCTAATGAATCTGGTGATTTCAGTAATGCACTGATCGTTGAAGTTTTGAAGAAGAACCTTAGAGAAGAAATGGTTCTTCAGTTTGAGAGTGAACAAGAGTTCAGGAGGACTCTTTTCACATACAAATACTTCAAGATGAGAAACAGATTGGCCAATTCTTCCTCAAGTGAACACAGTGACGGCAGTGCCAGTCCAAGCCTATCTACCAAGAGTAAATCTAGTATGAGCTCCATCGAGAATGGATCCAGTTCACCAGACTACAATGGAAAAGTTTTCGATTACTCCAAAAACAATAACGGAACCGCCAGTCACTACATTAAAAAGTTTGAAAATATCAATGATTTAGGTTCTCACCAAAACTACCCTTCAAAGAGCTTAGATTACATGTCAATCAACAACATCCAAAGGGCGAAACAAAACAGAAGCCAAGAATATAACAATAAAGAACTGAAAACTCGAGATTTTGGAGAAGTAGGAATATTGAACGGGAAAAATTCCAAATCAGAGCACAATCTTCCGCAGATTATAGACAAAAATAAAGGTTTTAACAATACGATCGAGAGCAAAACAGGTGATAAAGGTGAGATTGATGGGTTGATCTATACAGATGTGGAATACGAGAGTATGGAGTATCCCAGTATGAACTACAGCAATACCAAACTCGCCAGTTCTAATACTGTGGAGGTACCCCAAAAGCCTCAGAGACGTAAGCAGCTGTTGAGGAGGATAAAGGGAAAGGCACCCCCTCCACCGGGGGGTGGTGACAGCGGTTGGGGTGGTGAACAAGGAAGGGCGCAAGAGCCAGGAAAGGGGACGACAGTCAAGATCAGCGCGGAGAGAGGAGAGAGAATTCCTACCAAAGAATCAGACGGGTTTCCATTACGGATTAACTCGCAGGTGCCTCGAGCACACATGGGTAAGCAAAAATCTAGTTCATTCATTTTAGAATTACATTTTAATGAACTTTTTTGTTCTTTAAGATTTCCGCTCAAATAAGTAGACAATTCACTGTCTTGGGTCTTGAGGTTAAGATTTTATATGTATTATTATTATTATTAATTTCATATAGGGTGTTAAGAAACGAATCTGACTTACTCCAGTGATCCCTGAAATTTCAAAATTTGAAGTAAATGAAGATGATATTAGGTCACCGGTGACTTTTTTTTTCAAACTAAAAAGGTAAAAAAATCAACAGGTCTACCAGGTCTGAGAACAAATCGTCACCTTAGTTCTTAATTGTCCAAATGACCATTAGCAAATTTTATAGGAGGAGGAGGTTTTCTTTCATTATTTGAATTAATCATTATGATAGGTGCTTAAGATGATGATATTTCCGTAAATTTAAAGGTCTCATAAGTTTAAAAAAATCTTAGTCAAGTGATTTGTTATCGTTTTCGATACTTTATTTTCAATTTAAAATTGTAAATTGAACAAAAACTAAAATGGTCGTTTGGACAATTAAGTACTAGGCTGACGAAATGCTGATTTTTTAAAGTTAGGAATGAACATTTGATATTTGCAAGGATCAGTTTTTATTATTTAAATATAAAATTACTGTTAAAACAACAATACTGTATTAATTAGCTACTTAGGTGGTCACAAATTATAAAATTTACAGTGGCATCATTTATATAACTTCTACTAGTAAATACACTTTTCGTATAATTTTCGTCATCGTTTAGAATATGAAATTATTCAATTCATTATTTTCTTCAGTGGCTAGGTAAAGAAAATAGGAATGGCGAGTGATCCGCTGTTTTAAAAAATAAAATACGTGCTGAAAACTGATTCCACGCCAACTGAGAATAAAGTCAACTCAAACCTCTTTGAAAAGTCATTAAAAGCTATGAAAAAAAATATTTTAAAATAGCCCATAAACGTAACCTAACGTAACATATTTAACCAATTTTAAATAAATTTTTTTCATCACTTCTAATGACTTTTCTGAGGTCACCTTTATGTTTATGTCGATGGAAATTCATAATGTGGGGTCTTAGAAACGAAATTAAGAGGTTGTGGTCTATTTACAAGAATCCCAATTAAGCTATGTAATAGTGAATGAATTTTTAAAAATTATATTGCGATGGTGCAAAAAAGTAAACGTTTGGATTTCGTTATGGGCTTCATACATCATAAATAAATACAATTTGTCAGGTGTGATGCCCAGATTGTGCAAATAAACCATTATTTATATAAGCGTTCTAAGCGACGAGTTTTCCCATTTCGTCACCAGTTGTTCGAGCCGAGTGGATATTTTTCCTCGTATAGTTTGTGAGTATTCTGCTCACAAAGCAAACAGAATTTCTCCACGCGAGTTGCACAAGGTAATCATCATAATAAATACAATAAAGACGAAGCGTAAGTTTCCCGACCAGGCCAATGTGGTAAATGGTAAATGCAGTCATTTAACTTGGCGGTTAGGTGGTTACTGTAACGGATGATGAAAAAGCCAACTGCTTTGTGAAGCTTGTAAAATGTTGAGGAAGTCATCATTTTCAACTAATTACACATTACTGATATCGTTCGGTTAGCTGCCAGAAGTCAAGAAGTGACATTTTTGTCAAAACCGAAATAGAAGTCACATTTGACCTATTTTGTCAAGCTTTATCCAGTAAATGAGTAATTGTGTCAAATAACTATTTTATGAATATTGTAAAATGTTGAGGAAGTCATCATTTTCAACTAATTACATACACATTACTGATATCGTTCGGTTAGCTGCCAGAAGTCACGATGTGACATTTTTGTCAAAACCGAACTAGAAGTCACATTTGACCTATTTGTCAAGCCTTATCCAGTAAATGAGTAATTGTGTCAAATAACTGTTTTATGAAGCTTGAAAAATGTTGAGGAAGTCATCATTTTCAACAAATTACACATTACTGATATCGTTCGGTTAGCTGCCGGAAGTCACGAAGTGACATTTTTGTCAAACCTAACCAGAAGTCACATTTGACCTATTTTGTCAAGCTTTATCCAGTAAATGAGTAATTGTGTCAAATAACTATTTTATGAATCCTGTAAAATGTTGAGGAAGTCATCATTTTCAACTAATTACATACACATTACTGATATCGTTCGGTTAGCTGCCAGAAGTCACGATGTGACATTTTTGTCAAAACCGAACTAGAGTTCACATTTGACCTATTTGTCAAGCTTTATCCAGTAAAATGTTTATCCAGTAATTATGTCAAATAACTGTTTTATGAAGCCTGAAAGGGGTGAAGTTCTTTTTGAACTAATTACGTACATATTAATATTATCGGTTTACGCCAAAAAGTAAACTAGAAGTCACATTTGACCTTTTTTGTCAAGTTTTATCCAGTAAATTAGTAATTATGTCAAATAAATGTTTTATGAAGCCTGAAAAGGGTAAATTTCTTTTTGAACTAATTATGTACGTATTAATATCGTCGGTTAACTGCCAGAAGTCACTAAGTGACATTTTTGTCAAAACTGAACTAGAACTAGACGTCACATTTGACCTATTTTGTCATGCTTTATCCAGTAAATGAGTAATTATATCAAATAACTGATTTGTGAAGCCTGAAGAAGTATTAATTTTAAACTAATTACGTACACATTACTAATATCGTCGGCTTACTGCCAGAAGTCACTAAAGAGGAATCTTCACCACATTTTTTTCTCTAAAATATTTTGCTTTGCATCTTCTACACTTTTATTATATCACACTGGTCAATTAAATAAATAAATATTCATAAAGATGACTAATTAATGGTGTAGTAAACGCACTTTCACGATGGCGTTAAATTTGCAATAAGGCCAGATGGGTATCATTATAATAAAGTAAAATTGTTATCACTTACATATTATTTGATATCATTTAATTTTTCGAATTATCTATGTGAAAAATTAGCTCACTAGCTACACTGCAAAAATATAAACAGTCAAAATGTATCAAACTATTATTAAATCATAATTTTAATTATTTTACTGGAGACCAGTCCAAAACCGTATACCTGAGGTAGAGGCTTTGTAGTTTAGTAATTAATTAATTATTATTATTTTTACAAATGAATTTACTCAGGAACAAAAGAAAAATGATATTAAAAAATCCGCGCACGTGTTTTGCGACGAAAATACTTCATTTTGTCTTTTTTTTACGATCTGACAAATTAATGTATTTCAGATTTTTTACACACTTATTTTGCTTAGACATTATTGAAAAATTATAAATCTATGTATTTATATATAAAAATTTAAACATGCTTGCTTGGGTGTATACGTATATGAGTATACCTATGGAACTAATACTTTGAATCTAATCTAAAATTATATTTAGGTATTTAAAATAAGTACCTACCTATGTTAGGTATTAAATTTCATTGATTGTTCTTATAATATACAAAAATAAATGTTTGTAATAGAAAATTTGTAAAATAAATTGCAAGCGAGCTGTTGGAAAATCTAAATGTACCGGGACTGAATATATTGAACGCGGGAGAGGGGAGGGGATCGCGGGAGGGGAGGGGAGGCGGAAAGGGAACGCAGGGAAAAACAATTTATTTATTAGTGGCATTGCAACACACGCCGGGAACTCGCTAGTATACTTATAATAAAAAAGTCATTACAGGCAGTGCACAATCTTAATAATTTTATCATCACGCATTTGAGCATTTTTATTGCTAACTCGAATATAGGTATACATTAAATCAAATTTTGTATGAAATAAAATCAAGATTAAGTTAAAAAAAATATGAGAATAATCAATCTTTCTCGTCGGAACCGCCCTGTACAGTTGCAAGGGTACGATCGAGATACCATATTTCGTTGAAATTTGATTTCTCGACCGCTGGTTGATGGGCCTTTATAACAAATTTCTCAATACTTCATTAGACACTTGCATTCTCAATGAAAGTACATTCTCTCTCCAAAGCAAATAAATGAATTCAGCCCGTGAATGCGTGGCCTAAAGATCATTAGGTTTATAATATATGATACTAATCCACTAAATTTTTTGTTCAGTCAAATGACTCATAAAATCACTTTCGAAATCTCTGCATACGAAAGTTTTTCCTAATTATCAGTTGTTGAGGTGGTATTCAGTTATTTGTAATAAATTGTCCATCGTGAAGTCATGCCAGATGCTAACTTTTAAGGTACCTACCTACTGACTTCTATGCCCTGTGCCCTTGATTTTGTTTCCCGTATAATACTCAATTCATTTCCCTTGTGTATATTAAGTACTGAAAGCCATACAGATTTTAAATACTCTGAGGCAATTTTTACAGGAAAAAACCGTATAAAAATCATCCAATTATTATGGATATTTTAAAGCCTAAATAGCTCACGATGAAAATGTAATTATGATCTGAAAAACACCCCAATAACAAAAATATTTTTTCAAAATTTAAAACATAACTTTTTTAGATAAAATAAGTATCTCTCAAAATCAATTTATATATTTTTTTGTAGAAAAGAGTCGATACGTCTAGAATTTGATTTAAAAATGATATATTTTCGGTAGTGTCTGGTTATTCCCTCTTAATACTGACTCTAATTGAAGCTATCATCGTATATATCATTAACGATCGGTGAAGGGATTGTAATTTTAATACTATGATGACATTACTCAGGCGGTAGGTAATACTCAAATAATTATTTTGACATGTAATAAATAGTACCTAAGTACGTAATAATTTAATAATATATTCGCGGAAATTACCCGAACATTGAGGGAAAGTCCTGTGTTTTGTAATGGTATATTGGGAAACTGGCAATCATATAATTGTGAGAAGTTATCCTCGAGTCGCCCTACATTTGGAAACATTAATACATCTTTCCCAAAAGGTTGAAAGTTTACGAACGTGATTTTATGTCATAAATTAATTATTGGAATATTCAATTCTTGAACATATTGTTTTCAGATGCGACATTTATTGTTCATTATAGAGGCGAATTCCAAAGCTTGTGTTATTAACCTTATGACATCATATGCCGGTATTTCATTAGATAATGCGAGTTTTCACCCCGCGACAAAATATCCTCGGCAAAATATCCTCCGACAAAATATCCTACGGACAAAACATCCTCCAACAAAAAATCTACTAAAACCTAACCAAACCTAACTTAACTAAAAATGGGACAAAAATAATACTGACAATTATTGTCTTTGCGAGTGTCTGTATTATTTTTGTCCCATTTTTTGTTAGGTTAAGGTAGGTTAGGTTAGGTGTTAGGTTAGGTTAGGTTTTAGTAGATATTTTGTTGGAGTGTGTTTTGTCGGGAT
Organism: Glyphotaelius pellucidus; assembly: GCA_936435175.1. Taxonomy (NCBI): domain Eukaryota; kingdom Metazoa; phylum Arthropoda; class Insecta; order Trichoptera; family Limnephilidae; genus Glyphotaelius; species Glyphotaelius pellucidus. The sequence goes on from OW386556.1 coordinate 13,374,909, forward strand.
GAAAACGCGCGGAACCATTTCAGTACACTTGAAAGTGTTATTTGACGAGCTCAACACTAAATTCGTATTTAGGTTGTAAGCATAGAAATCACCGGTATACATTTTTGTCTGTGATTTTAATAAGAGGACAGACTTTCTTTCCAAAACCAACTGTTAACACGATGAGTCAAGTTTTTGGACTGTTAATTAATTGTGGTGGAATTTCATTGTATTAGAATTGAAATTAAAAAACTTTTACACTTTGTTAACACGTTGTTTCAAAACGTCGACAATCGTTGTTTATTTATTTTTACGCTGGTTTAATTTGTAAATTGCTTTCTGAAGTGAAAACTCCTTTAGCACCGTTGTGATTTGAAACTCGATGAAACGAATGAATCGAAACTCGATGAAGCGACGCTAAAAAGAGACAAATACATTCATCTATAGAATTTAGCCTACAAATTTCTAGGTTTATTTTTAAAGTTCTGTGAAAGTTCTATTCAAGCTCTGTTAACATTTCAGTTATGTGAAACAACTGGCCAATTATTATATAATAAAAGAACTTCAATAACCATTACAGAACTTTAAAATTAACTTTGAAATTTGATGAATTAATCAAATTCTGTAATCAAATCCGTCTTTAGTTTTGCTTGTTTAAATCTCCTGTATTATGTCTTTCTATAGTTTGTTTAGGTTTAGAGTTTGTATTGGTTTAATGTATTTTGTGAAAAAAAGTTCCACTGCTTCAGTTATACCGACCAGCAGACCGATTCGAATACCTACATAACATTACATACTCTTTTTAAGATTGTGGCAAAACCTTGAGAATTTCGCAAATTTACAAATCTGTTAAAAACTAATTAGTGTAATATCGGTACCAAAGACCTAGAAAATCTGCGTTTAATGATGACTTGAAAACACATGTGCGTGCTTGACCTAAAATAACACCACATCATTGAGTTTTTTCATTACAATTTGTATCCATTCATTTATAAGGTACCTAAACCAGACATGATTAATGTTCCTCTTAAACTTCTCACGTTTAAAGTGCATTGTTTAATCATGTTGTCTTCATAGTTTTTTCCGCAGCTTAAATCGTAATTTGTCTTTATTTCCAGGTGCAAGCGGTTATGAGTCAGACAGAGAAGAATGGAGAAGCAGATCCACATTCTCAAGCAGCGCTTTCCACAGCCTCGCAAGACCAGCCCGCCAGGCGTTAGCTGTCTACTACCGTCTCTCATCTTCCCCTCCAGCCGCCCAACCCCCTCAGCCAGCCCCCAGAAAGTCCTCCCAGAGGAATCAAAGAAACCTCCAAGACTACCCCAAGAACTTCGCTTCGCCGGAATACATAATAGTGGGACAGATACCCAACCAAGAACCGAAGAGGACAAACAACCAACAACCCTTTCAACAAGAACGCATTCCATACCAAAAGCAGCAGGAACAAAAGTATGGAAAGATGCTGTTCAATCAAGAGTACAAGAGGAACACCTTAGGAGGATCTATGAACTATCTAAACATATCCAACAGGTTGTATGGATTAACAGACAAGCTGAAAGAGCTAGGACAAAACACTCAGAACAGACAACAGCAGTGGCAGGTTAAGCCTGAAAGGAAAGAGAAGGAGAAAGAAAAAGAAAAAGGAACCCTGAAACCAGTCATCAAAAAAAGTCCTCCCCAGGAAGGATCCAAAAGACCAGTTGTGAGGACCTGCAGTGCAGAGCCTCCGAAGAAGGTCACCTTCAGTGCTTTTGCCACTGTACAAGTCGTATAAATCTGTCGTGTTACCTTTTGGTACTGTAGCTTTTTTGCTAGTGCGTATGATTTATTCTAACAATTATTATGAATGCCTTTGAAATGCTTTGACATCAATCAATTTCTATAATGGGACTAATTTGCTTTTTATGGGGTGGGAGCTTTACCCAATGAAAAAAGCTAATGAATTAGTTGTTCGACTATGATATTAGTGCTCTCTGCTGTGTAGCGCTGTCTGCCTCTTCTTGAGACGATAATTCTTACTTCGTTGTGTTCGTCACCAGGGCAGATATGTGAGTTAACTATTCACACGATTCACACATCGCTGAGTTTTTTACGCCCTATCTGGGCATCAAGCGTACCGATGTAGGAGCATGTTCCTACTCAAGGACGACCAGAATTAACAAGGCAGTTTCCAAACCGTATTTCTGTGGGGTCATACATGAGTTGGGCATTTCTCACACCAATTAGGGTCTATACTTGCCAGTCTTCTAGAGAGAGAACCGAAGGAATGCCTCTCCTTCCGTCCTGAAGGATTTTGTGTTGTCATCCAGACCTTCCCGTTCTGCTCCAATCCTCTTCTACACAGCCAGTCTCTTCCTCGGTCTGCCCATGGGTTGCTTCCGGTGGGGCATTCGCTCAGTCATAATTGTTTATGTCCTATCATCTAGTATCATGTATTCTTTCTATATATCCAGCCGTCGCAGTCTTTGGAATCTTACAGTCGTATCATGCTAAATAAAAATTTTCATGATTATTTTTTAATCTTGTCAAAAATCAAAATTCGGATGTTGTCTTAGCAATTTTTAGAGGCTTAATTAGTTGGACGAGTTTATTATATTGCAGCCAAAATGATTAGTCAATGGTTTTATTCGTGTTTGATGTATTAATAAATTTTGTAGCTATAGTGTAAGTACTTAGAACATATTGTAATCTGATGTTTCCCTACATAGTTTTGTAGTTTGTATAGTAGATTTTTTTCAAAATGCCAGCGAAACACCCATTTTTATGTGTCTGAAAATGCGGTTGACTTCTTGGTATTTTACCTGTACATTTGGCTTTGTTTGTTGTTTATAAAATTAATCCCATTATATGCTTAGCTATTGCATATTCAAATAATGTTAATTTCACTTACAATTATAGTAACACTTAAGACAAAATGTACATTTTCAGTTCTAACGTCTTTACGAATTAAGTAAACAATTTCTAAAGCTAAAGATCGCATCTTTGTGTGGACGCTTACCTCAAGAATCCTGCATTACATGTTCCAATACAAAAAAAATATGTCCATTTTACAGTTTTTGACTCATCCAACATTATTATTACCTTTCCTAGTAATTAATTATAACGTCTTTCTGTTTTTTTTAATGTTTAGCTGAAAACATATAATTATAGTGCTAATTTGTGTTGTGGCCATTTTGTGTACACATTATTATATTATGTTAATTGATTGTTTATGTGTTTGTTTGAAAATAAAGTATTATCTGTTTTTGAAAACCTTTGCCTTATTTCATCACAGAATTCTATAAGTTTTTAATGAAAAAAAAAGGTTTATAAAAAGTTGTATCCATTGCAATAGCCATTGTACTTCCCCACCTTCCTCTTCCCTATCTCCTTCCCCTCCTCACTACCTTCAGCCTCACAACATACCCCGATTGGGGATGCCATAGTCTCACTGGCTCCAGACGGGAGCAGTTGAGACTCTTGTGCGGTATTAACTGTAAGAAAAAAAAAAAAGCCAAATAAGTTGGTTGGTTTTCTACAGTTCCTGCAAATTTAACTGTCTTAAATCTTCGATTGAATAATCGACTTGCAACACTTTTAAGCATATTTGATCGCTGGTATGAAGGACTGTTAACTCTTTGATGTAATTTATTTCATAATTGGCAGAAAAAAAAATTCTTTACCAAATCCATAAAATTATCATAGGGTCAAAAAAAGTTTAGACGCACTTGAGGTTATGTTTATCACTAAAAGATAATATAAAAACTGTCCGATAATACAAATTTCCATGCTTGGTTCAATCTACACTCCAATATTGCGATTAAAGCAATTTAATCCTTCCCTAGGACCTCTCATTACAAACATAGACATCCGGCTTGCCCTAATATGAAAACTAGGTAATATTTCGGCGAGCTGGATGAAACCTCACTGAAATTTATTTTTAGCCACCGTGATACATTATTTAAAATGTGTTATTTTTTTCATGGTTATCTCTCCAATTATCCTCTATATTAGTGAATCATCGCAAATAATCTAAATTAGATTTTTTAAATTTTTTTATCAAGTCATTAATACAGAGATTGAACAATAGAGGTCCGAGGACCGATGCCTGTGGTACTCCTAATTTATTTTCCTTTGGTTTTGAAAATTGCTTTTTTACTTTTGTAGCTTGTTTTCGGTATTTCAAATATCTTTTTGGCACCAGGAGGGTTCAAAAATACTTTTAATAAAATACGATATCAGTCGTACATCAACCACCGAAGACCGCACATTGAAATAAACAGACCATGGGTAGAAAAGTAAAGCTAAGTAAGTCAAAGTTTTGCAGCGCAGTCCAATGGGATTTTTCTGCGAAGGATCTGGGTAGCTATTCTCGAAGCCCTCGTCCTCGAAGTGTGTGCACTTTACCCCCGGACACCGTGGCGTAACAAGGGGGGGGCTGTGGTCCGCAACCACCTGGTGGGGGGGTGACACCCAACCGTGAAAAATAAACGAAAGTAGCATTTTGCCACAAAAATATTTTACACATGAACACTGTCTGTTATTTATATTTTCGTAGCTCTATAAGTCGGTCGGGGGTTCCCCAAAAATGTTGTTGTTTTATTTTCGTTCCCAGCTGTAACTTATTCCTCGGTTGGGGATTCGCTTAAAAAATTCCTTGCTTGTCACCTGCGTCATTCTCATTTCTTTCGAGCTCGTGAAGTATAGACTGTCGTGAGTTAGTGAAAGATTTGTTATTCTGTTAGTGTTTTTAAAAGTGTTGAAAGACGTCTTTCACAAAACAAGGGAAGTGAATTGGATAGTTCATTTTTTGTAATAAACGATAACTAATAAACGAATAACATGAATACAATTACAGCAGAATCGACTGATAAATTAATGAAAAATAATTATCAATCGTCTTTATGTTTTTTTTCTGTATTTCTTTGCTGTGTGTACATAAATAAATAATTAGGGAATAATAATAAATAATTAGTAATTTGGAGGATTTCTTAAGATTTATCGACAATCTAGTTTGAGGATTGCTAGTTCTTGGGGTGACACCACGTCCATTCTTGGGATGACACCACGTTTATTCTCGGGGTGGCAACAAGTTATCCGAACCGGGTGCCACTCATGCTAGCTATGCCACTGCCCGGACATCTTGCATACTGTCAGATACATTTATTGACAAATAACATAAAGTGGGTATGGGACAACATGGTTTGTTCCTTTTTCCCTGATTGGCTGGTCTATTAATTTCAATGCACGGTTCCGAATAATTTAAAACTGTACCCCGCGGAGTATTGAATGTAGCAGTTGTTACGTAATTAATATCACCATCTGAGTAAATAAACAACTAAATAACACGCATAATCATTACAGCTGCCTAAATTCATATTAATATGATTAGTATTGCTTAGTGCTAAGGGGGCCACGTAACTATTCAAAAACACATGTCCATTAAACTGGTGATGATACGCCGTTGTGTAAAATCGTTGAATGCTTCGGCACTAAAAACAGAATATCTAAATTGGCTAATTGAGGCTCGGAACTCGTATTTATAACGCCTAACCTGAAAGTAACAACGTGATTGGTAAGTTATTAATGATAATTATATGGAAAAGTAATCTAATAAGGTTGGAAATAGGGTCAAGCGTCACGTCGCGTCACGTCACGTCACGTCACGTCGGTCGCGTACGTCAGTTGCGTACGGTAATACGAAGGCGAATGAATGAAGAGTTGTAGTGCCACACGATTCGCTACGCGCTGTGTATGAGGACCTTCGGTCCAGCTCGTCAGCGCTACATCTTCGGTCGACCGACCGCATGCGTGGTACTATTTTTAACTTTAGAATAACATCGAAATTGCGGTTGGGGCAACTGGTTAATCTTCGTCATATTTGGAGTTGATTTTGTGTAATAACTTTTTTTTGACGTGATAATTTATAAATCAATGAACGCCGGCTGCACTCACGAAAAAGCATGACTCATTGTCACGTTCGATCTGAGCCGAGCGTGCAAGCGTTCGGCCTAGACGTTCGGCTTGTGACGCATCTATCTCTCTTCCACTCCATCGTCATTATATGACGTTATCACGTAAAATTATCGTCCGTAAACCGACTTTACAGACAACCAATATTTTTTAAATTGAGCTTTGTTTTTGAGTAAATTAAGCCCGAAGTAGGAATATTTTGAATAAAAAATAAATAAAAATGCTCATAAAGGAAAAAAATTGGTTGTCTGTAAAGTCGGTTTACCGATAATTTTACGTGATAACTTCATATAATAACGATGGAATGGAAGAGAGATAGATGCGTCATAAGCCGAACGCTTGTTCCGCGCTTTCGCTTGCACGCTCGGCTCAGGTGGAACGTGACAATGAGTCATGCTTTTCGTGAGTGCAGCCGGCGTTCATCGATTTATAAGACGTTATCACGTAAAAAAAATTTTTTGGGGTCACAAATTTCCCCACTTTAAATAGGCGTTTCCAACTACCGTGTATATTCTTAACATAATCGGGTTCATAGACAGAAGCGTCTGTGATAAAATCTCATGAATAAAAAATTCCAAGTAAACACGTAATGGCATCTAAATGAATAAAATAAATTAATATAAAAAACGACTACTTCATTTTTGAAAATACAGTTTTTACTAAACCATTAAAACGATTATCTTGAAACGGAAACGGCACCTACTAAAAAAAATACAGACAGACGAAAATAACGATCGAGTTAAAACAGGACTTCACTACATATTATATGTTACTTTGATATTGATTCATTGCAGTCAATATCAAACTATCAAATGCCAAGAAAACTATCAAAATCAAGGCTTATCATGCCACTGTCCTACCATAGCACACTTCAAAAGTATCAAATATCTTGGTATTGAAATTGATGATAATCTCCGATGGAACGGACACATTGAAGTAATCACAAAAAACTCACCAGGTACATTTACTTCTTTAGAGCCATCCGTAACATCCTTAACATAAACGACATTAAGAAAGTGTACTACGCTTTATGTCAATCACAATAGAGTACGGGATAACTGGATGGGGATCTGCCTTGAGCACTCACATGGACCGGCTCAATATAGCCCAAAAAGGAGTACTAAAGACAATTTTGAAATTACCGGTTAGAACTCCGACAGAAGAATTGTTTCAAAGCTTTCAAGTCTACAACATACAAAAACTTTATGCAAAAAATATTTTATTTAAAATTAAAAAAAAACATATCGGAATACTCCACTGTCCAACATAGATACACAACCAGGGCAATTAACCAAAATATTCTAGCTACAGCCAGTTTAAAAACATCTTTAGGACAAAGAAATATGAAATTCAATGCGACAAAACTATACAACGCTCTACCAACTCAAACAAAAAAAATAACAGAAATAAATAAATTTAAAACAAAAGTAAAAATATGGTTGAGAGAACAAAGTGAAAATGAACTATCAAACATACTGAAGACCATGTAAAGACAACTGGATACTAAATACAAATGTGGAAAAACTACAGGCCGCCTCAGAACAAGGAACCCTAGTGGGGAGGACTGTGAAAAAAAAAACTTTATAATACCTTAATATAATACAATTTATAAATACATTATGTACAAATTTTGCTATAGATACTAATAAAATAAAAATAAAAAAATAAAAAAAGGCAAAAATAAAGTGTACGAAATCAATTAGGTATTATGGCTATAATAGTGTGACCGGACAACTCAGAATGAAACCAACTCAGAACCTCCGAAATTTCATTAAAAGTGATGAAAAAAATTGCTTAAATAGGTTACGTTAGGTTAGGTTATGGGCTATTTTTAAATTATTTTTTCCCAGCTTTTAACGACTTTTCAAAAAGGTGTTGAGTTGACATGATTCTGAGTTGGAATGGAACCATTTCGAACCTTCCCACCGAGGGAATGTTTTGACGGCTTCCCTCAGTTTCTTAAAATTATATTATTACAAATCTAATCAATCGTCACTTCATTATTTGGATAGGGTTCTAACTTAAGGCCCCGTAACCGCTCTCGAAAAGAAGAAGATGGAGAGATATGTAATTACGAATGTTGGAGAGAGCGCGCTAGTATTTAAATCGATAAAATTGGAGAGAAAATTGCGAAAAAGCTTAATAAAACATGACTCGTTTAAAATAGAGCAAAAATCAAGTGGAACGTATCTTGTATCATTTAAAGAAACATTGTGAATTTTTTCACAAATATAACTTGTAAAATAATAGAAATAGACTTGTTTTAAATAATTTCGGAGCATACTTTGCGATTTTTTTCTATCGAGGGAATTTCATATAATTTGCGTTTCGGCGTGGAACGTATCTAGGTAGATATTATCTTAAAAAATAACATATATTTTTTTAAGAGCTTACAAACTTCAAATGTTTAAGGGAGATATGTAAAAAATCGGTCGAAATTCGGATAGCGGCGGCTTAATTTCACCTTGTTCTGAAATATTATGAGGTGTCAAAGTTTGCAAAGACGATTTCTCGTAATCTTTTTACCAATTTCCGATTTTGAGGTTGAATCTTGTGTAAAGTATTATAATTAAACATATTTTAAAGGAAAACATTAAAATTAGACGTATACCCTTTTAAAAGACAATATTAGCGACTTTTAAACGAAAATTTGGAACAGATTTTTTTTTTAAAGATATGGTCGCATCTAATAATTGAACTCAGGACCTCTAGACCTTGCTGGGGCTCTGCTCTAACCCTGAGCTCATTCGCACTGTGGAAAGTAGTTTTTTGAGCGTCGGGATTACCAAGGTTGAAGGAATTGGTTCCAGAGGCTGAGGAGCTGGTGGAGGGTGTTTGACCTGTGCTCCGTCTTCTCATCAGACGAGTGTATATTAATATTTAACTATGAGGAATAGTCAGGCTCCTGGGGGTCGCGGTACTTTCAGACCGCGATCCTGTGTTCAATGATTATACTGGATGATGATTGATAACACTGTGCTCTTATTTGAGTGATTTAACATTTATTTAAGATTTTAATAATTTACACAATTAGTGTTCACGTATGAAACGGGTAGAGAGGTACAAAACGCGAACGGGCGGTTGGATCGAGTGCTCGGAACGGAATCATTTGCACGGTCATTCTCGGAGCGGTGCTGAGATATTTTTTGGAGAGGTGGCAATGATACCACACGTAAAAATAAATGTAAGTGATGCCCATAGCACCATACTTCGACTGAGAACTACCAACATTATCTTTATTTTCTTATTTTTATTTTATTATTCTTGGAATTTTCCAAACGCAGATACAGTGAGACATCTATCGAAATTATATTAACGTTTAATCAGTGCCTTCGTAGGAAGTTAATTACTAAACCGACCGCGAATGTATTTTAAAAATACTATTTTCAAATATGATTCTCTTCTCTGTAATAATTTTTTTTATTGCGATTTAAATCAAGAATTATAAGGGGGTGGCGTTTGATCCGTAACTGATTTGTAATTTTTTTCTGGTAAAGAACTTTTAAAAATATCAAACCCATCCTAATTTATTGTGAATCAGAATTTACCGCCGAAACGCGACTGTTATCGCATTATTGTATTATTATCGCAATAATTTTCTATTAGTGAAAGCGGCATCTGTCGGAAAATGTTAACGCTTAAACAGCGCCTTCGTAGGAAGTTCACTACGCAACTGAACGTGGATGTTTTTTAAAAATAATATTTTTCTCCAATATGATTCGTATCTCAATATCAGCATTCGCCAACGACCATACCGTGTTGAAAACGCCGGCTCTAGTCCGATCGGCGATCACCGAAGTTAAGCAACATTCATTGGGCGCGGTCAGTACTTGGATGGGTGACCGCTTAGGAACACCGCGTGCCGTTGGCCCTCTTCCTTTTTGCAATTTTTTCCCGTGTTTTGTTCGTTCTTCTCTGTAATAATGTTTTACCTGCATTTAAAATCAAAACTTGTTAGGGGATATAGTCGTGGGGTGTTTCATCCTCTATACCTAGTTACGTTCAATTTCCACCTGCAATGTCTGCCATGCGTGTTATTACATGACAAATTTGATATCTATGAAGTAGATAATTTTCGATCCACTGCCTAGGCTTTATTGGGTTATTATAATATAGGTTATTATAATATTTTAGGTTATTATAATATTTTGTACACGTATTTATTTTTAAACATATCGATTAACTTATTATAAACGTAAATAAATATTGAAAATATGTTTATATATATATTATAATTTAATGAAACTACTCAATTTAACTGACTTATCGTGTAGAACAGTGTTTTTCAATCTTTTTGAATACGCGACCCCTTTACAGGTTGAAAAATTCTGGCGACCCCCTTTGGCCGTAGATACACACAATAAGTGTCGCAAGGATACCGATGAGTACGGACGTAGTATTTTTGATTTTTCGCTTGCTCCGCGCGATTGAAAAATGGATATGTTTCTCAAAAGATCGCAGCCTTCAACATCTGGTACGAGTGCCAGTGGCGGAGGTGAATCAAAACCGAAAAAATAGACGTTGTGACGACAATTACTTGAAATACGAGTTTAAAGTCGTAAATAATAAACCTCAATGTGTGATTTGCGGCGATGTTCTATCACGAGATTATGAAACCGTTACGCGGCTTTTCACAACCAAGCATCAAAAAGAAGCTGATAAGCCGTTGGATTTCTTTGAAAAAAAGTTGCCAGCAGCAAAATACTATCATTCAGGTAATAAAACAGTGTTTTCCTAGTCTCCATATAATGTTGATGGTTGCCATATAACGTAATTAAAATTAATTTTGGTGTGCTTCCGCGCGCTTATTTTGAATAGTCAATCATTTGTTAATTTTTATATGGTTTTATTTGTTTTTAGGTATCCACTGTCAACGATTCAGCATTATTAGCTAGCTTTAAAGTCGCATATCGAATCGCTAAAGCAGGGAAGCCGCACACAATAGCCAAAAATCTTATTTTGCCAGCATCTCTAGATATGGTTGTAATCATGGTCATCAAGCAAGAGGCAAATAGGTTGAAAAGCGTACCACTTTCTGATAAAACTATTTCACGCAGAATAAATGATATGGCCAATGATATTCGAGAGCAAGTAGTCGAAGAATTGAAAAAAGAACCCACATTTTGCTTTGCAGTTTGACGAATCTGCAAATGTTTCCAAGTGTGCTCAGTTTATATTATTTGTGCGCTTTGAAGCAGATGACAGCACCATGGAAGAAATTTTATTTTGCAAAGCACTTCCTGCAAAAACTGCAGGCCAGTGTTTGTACGATGTGTTTTTAGAAAGCACTTGCGACTACGACATTGATTGGAAAAAATGTATCGCTTTGTAGCGATGGCGCTACAAAGCGATACATTTACAGCAAATCGTGACACGAGACTTCCAGAATTATTCTTTGTTTATCCGCCAAAAACAAACTTTTTCATTAACTCCCCAATCCAAAGATTACATAGGCTTGGTAATAAATTCAGTTCCGTTGATATTTTCATTTATTCTTTACCAAAATTTATATCAGAAATTTTTAAAATTCTGTAATAAATTTTATAATTATTAAGCTAATATTTTCATTTCTTTTTAATTCTACTAATAATTTTTAATACAATGTCATATAACTTATGTAATTATAATAACTTATGTAACTATAATAAATGTTAAAGCCTTCAAGGCGTGAATAAATAAATAAATATTCTGAATATTATTTTCGAAAAACTTCGAACTTTAATTATAGGGTGCAATCGAAACAACACTACGAAACGATCACATCACTACGATTTCGACGGATTCCCCGCATGTTTCGTCGTTGCGATCATCCGATTATTTGCAACGTGTATTCTCTGTATGTTTTTATCATTATAATGTTAAATAATGTAACAACTTGCCGGTTTCAGTGAATATAAATAAAATAATGTCAGCATTATATTGTTTCATGAAAAGAACATTAATATTTAGTAGTGGTATTGTATGCGATTGTTTAAACCCTGAAGCAACAATTTTAGGTTATGTTTATATCGAAAATAACAGAGTTCGTTCGTGATTTGTTAAATAATGAAAGAGATTTGATATAATACAACCACAGTTAATCTATTTATCTCAATTCCCGCAGTAAAAGCGTAATTTAATAATAAATATGTAAGTTTCCAAAAAATGTTCAGGAGAAAAAACTAATGAAACTTGTGATTTTTTTAAATAATTATTTTCGTATGAAACGATGAAAAGTGAGATGCCAATAATACGTATAACAAATTCGACTATTAAAAAATATGTTTTTTTTCATTTTCAGTTTTTAAAGGAAAGGACGTCTGGTGAGTCATTTTAAAAACTTTTTAATGTTTCCAATAAAAAAATTGATGTTACAAAAATAACTTATTTCCTTCGAATAAAAAAAATGTAATGCACAAATACTCAAGAATTCGCCTAGCAATTTACAGCATCAGCGGTATATTATTTCACCAATTAATGGCTTATTCACCAAACTTAATGGCTTGTCCGTTAGACACGGAATATTAATAAATAAACAAACAAATACCTAGGTACTCGCAACAGGTAAAACAAGCTCGGCTAATTACAAATTATTTGTCCTTTAAATAGCCACTATTCAAAGGTTCAAATCCCGAACAGTAAACTCAAGACTATTTGTAAATAAGTCGTGTTTTATTAGTGCATTGTACGTTATCGCATGGATAATCTACGAGGATGGTGAAATACCCGCTCGTAAATATGTAATCCAGTCAAAATAAAAAGACTTGTTACGGGTTATAAGTAGTCGTGGGGCATTCCATCCTCTGTAATACTCTAGTTGCCTTCAATGTCCATCTGTAATCTCTATCACGCGGTCTGTACTTGGATGGGTGACCGCTTGGGAACACCGCGTGCCGCGATGGCCCTTTACTTTTTTGCAATTTTTTCCCGTGTTTTGTTCGTCCTTCTCTGTAATAATATTTTACCTGCATTTAAAATCAAAAACTTGTTAGGTGATATAGTCGTGGGGCGTTTCATCCTCTGTATCTAGCTAGTTACGTTCGAATTCCACCTGCCATGTCTGCCGTGCGTGTTATTACATTAATTTATTTCCTTAATAGACATTTCTTTATTTTATTTACTTTGGATAATAATATTTTTTTGAGAATGCCAAGTTAATTTTATTTAAAAAATTTACCTTTTTAGAATATGATTCGATATCTCAATATCAGCGTTCGCCAACGACCATACCATGTTGAACACACCGGTTCTCGTCCGATCACCGAAGTTAAGCAGCATTGGGCGCGGTCAGTACTTGGATGGGTGACCGCTTGGGAACACCGCGTGCCGTTGGCCCTCTTCTTTTTTGCATTTTTTTTTTACCATTTTCCGAAACTTTTCGTGTTTTGTTCGTCCTTTACTGTAATAATATTTTGACTAGATTAAAATCAATTGAATTCGAAGAATATATATGATGCAAGTGTAAATGGTTGAAGAAGTCGAGGACGCCTGAGGAAGACATGGCACGTACAAGTGAGTCAGATACTTGAGTCGGGCCATGCCAAGAGTCAGAAATAATAGACGAGTATGGAGGTATGAGACGATGTATGAATGTGAATGAGGCAAAGAGTGTGTGCTAAGACAGAGTTGTGTGGCGGTCCACCCTCTTTGCCTACTCCTGGGGGGAAACGGCCTGATGGTTAGTTAGTTAGTTAAAATCATAAATTGTTAGGGGATGTATCTAGTAGGGTGGCATTTCATCCTCTGTGCCCAGATACGTCCATTGTAATTAACCTCTGTCATACGCATTTTTGAAAATTAATTTGCTTGAAAAATACTAATATTGAAGTTAGTGTTTTCAAGGAAAGTACTATAAAAGAAATTAAATTTATATAATTTGTCGTGTTTCAGATTTTACCGTCGACACTAGGAAAGTAGGTACCTAGTAGTGTTATTTTGAAAACATTATTTTGCATTAATTTTCTTCCCGTAAATTGAGTGACGGAGGCATCTGTCGGAAAATGTTAACTTTTAAACAGTGCCTTCGTAGGAAGTTCACTACGCAACTGAACGTGAATGTTATTTAAAAATAAGATTTTTCTCCAGTATGATTCGTATCTAAATATCAGCATTCGCCAACGACCATACCATGTTGAACACACCGGTTCTCGTCCGATCACCGAAGTTAAGCAACATTGGGCGCGGTCAGTACTTGGATGGGTGACCGCTTGGGAACACCGCGTGCCGTTGGCCCTCTTCTTTTTTGCATTTTTTTTTTAACATTTTCCGAAACTTTTCGTGTTTTGTTCGTCCTTTACTGTAATAATATTTTGACTGGATTAAAATCAATTGAATTCGAAGAATATATATGATGCAAGTGTAAATGGTTGAAGAAGTCGAGGACGCCTGAGGAAGACATGGCACGTACAAGTGAGTCAGATACTTGAGTCGGGCCATGCCAAGAGTCAGAAATAATAGACGAGTATGGAGGTATGAGACGATGTATGAATGTGAATGAGGCAAAGAGTGTGTGCCAAGACAGAGTTGTGTGGCGGTCCACCCTCTTTGCCTACTCCTGGGGGGAAACGGCCTGATGGTTAGTTAGTTAGTTAAAATCATAAATTGTTAGGGGATGTATCTAGTAGGGTGGCATTTCATCCTCTGTGCCCAGATACGTCCATTGTAATTAACCTCTGTCATACGCATTTTTGAAAATTAATTTGCTTGAAAAATACTAATATTGAAGTTAGTGTTTTCAAGGAAAGTACTATAAGAGAAATTAAATTTATATAATTTGTCGTGTTTCAGATTTTACCGTCGACACTAGGAAAGTAGGTACCTAGTAGTGTTATTTTGAAAACATTATTTTGCATTAATTTTCTTCCCGTAAATTGAGTGACGGAGGCATCTGTCGGAAAATGTTAACTTTTAAACAGTGCCTTCGTAGGAAGTTCACTACGCAACTGAACGTGAATGTTATTTAAAAATAAGATTTTTCTCCAGTATGATTCGTATCTAAATATCAGCATTCGCCAACGACCATACCATGTTGAACACACCGGTTCTCGTCCGATCACCGAAGTTAAGCAACATTGGGCGCGGTCAGTACTTGGATGGGTGACCGCTTGGGAACACCGCGTGCCGTTGGCCCTCTTCTTTTTTGCATTTTTTTTTTAACATTTTCCGAAACTTTTCGTGTTTTGTTCGTCCTTTTCTGTAATAATATTTTGACTGGATTAAAATCAATTGAATTCGAAGAATATATTATGCAAATGTGAATGGTTGAAGAAGACGAGGACGCCTGAGGAAGACATGGCACGTACAAGTGTGTCAGATACTTGAGTCGGGCCATGCCAAGAGTCAGAAATAATAGACGAGTATGGAGGTATGAGACGATGAAGAATGTGAAGGAGGCAAAGAGTGTGTGCCAAGACAGAGTTGTGTGGCGGTCCACCCTCTTTGCCTACTCCTGGGGGGAAACGGCCTGATGGTTAGTTAGTTAGTTAAAATCATAAATTGTTAGGGGATGTATCTAGTAGGGTGGCATTTCATCCTCTGTGCCCAGATACGTCCATTGTAATTAACCTCTGTCATACGCATTTTTGAAAATTAATTTGCTTGAAAAATACTAATATTGAAGTTAGTGTTTTCAAGGAAAGTACTATAAGAGAAATTAAATTTATATAATTTGTCGTGTTTCAGATTTTACCGTCGACACTAGGAAAGTAGGTACCTAGTAGTGTTATTTTGAAAACATTATTTTGCATTAATTTTCTTCCCGTAAATTGAGTGACGGAGGCATCTGTCGGAAAATGTTAACTTTTAAACAGTGCCTTCGTAGGAAGTTCACTACGCAACTGAACGTGAATGTTATTTAAAAATAAGATTTTTCTCCAGTATGATTCGTATCTAAATATCAGCATTCGCCAACGACCATACCATGTTGAACACACCGGTTCTCGTCCGATCACCGAAGTTAAGCAACATTGGGCGCGGTCAGTACTTGGATGGGTGACCGCTTGGGAACACCGCGTGCCGTTGGCCCTCTTCTTTTTTGCATTTTTTTTTTAACATTTTCCGAAACTTTTCGTGTTTTGTTCGTCCTTTTCTGTAATAATATTTTGACTGGATTAAAATCAATTGAATTCGAAGAATATATTATGCAAATGTGAATGGTTGAAGAAGTCGAGGACGCCTGAGGAAGACATGGCACGTACAAGTGAGTCAGATACTTGAGTCGGGCCATGCCAAGAGTCAGAAATAATAGACGAGTATGGAGGTATGAGACGATGTATGAATGTGAAGGAGGCAAAGAGTGTGTGCCAAGACAGAGTTGTGTGGCGGTCCACCCTCTTTGCCTACTCCTGGGGGGAAACGGCCTGATGGTTAGTTAGTTAGTTAAAATCATAAATTGTTAGGGGATGTATCTAGTAGGGTGGCATTTCATCCTCTGTGCCCAGATACGTCCATTGTAATTAACCTCTGTCATACGCATTTTTGAAAATTAATTTGCTTGAAAAATACTAATATTGAAGTTAGTGTTTTCAAGGAAAGTACTATAAAAGAAATTAAATTTATATAATTTGTCGTGTTTCAGATTTTACCGTCGACACTAGGAAAGTAGGTACCTAGTAGTGTTATTTTGAAAACATTATTTTGCATTAATTTTCTTCCCGTAAATTGAGTGACGGAGGCATCTGTCGGAAAATGTTAACTTTTAAACAGTGCCTTCGTAGGAAGTTCACTACGCAACTGAACGTGAATGTTATTTAAAAATAAGATTTTTCTCCAGTATGATTCGTATCTAAATATCAGCATTCGCCAACGACCATACCATGTTGAACACACCGGTTCTCGTCCGATCACCGAAGTTAAGCAACATTGGGCGCGGTCAGTACTTGGATGGGTGACCGCTTGGGAACACCGCGTGCCGTTGGCCCTCTTCTTTTTTGCATTTTTTTTTTAACATTTTCCGAAACTTTTCGTGTTTTGTTCGTCCTTTTCTGTAATAATATTTTGACTGGATTAAAATCAATTGAATTCGAAGAATATATTATGCAAATGTAAATGGTTGAAGAAGTCGAGGACGCCTGAGGAAGACATGGCACGTACAAGTGAGTCAGATACTTGAGTCGGGCCATGCCAAGAGTCAGAAATAATAGACGAGTATGGAGGTATGAGACGATGTATGAATGTGAAGGAGGCAAAGAGTGTGTGCCAAGACAGAGTTGTGTGGCGGTCCACCCTCTTTGCCTACTCCTGGGGGGAAACGGCCTGATGGTTAGTTAGTTAGTTAAAATCATAAATTGTTAGGGGATGTATCTAGTAGGGTGGCATTTCATCCTCTGTGCCCAGATACGTCCATTGTAATTAACCTCTGTCATACGCATTTTTGAAAATTAATTTGCTTGAAAAATACTAATATTGAAGTTAGTGTTTTCAAGGAAAGTACTATAAAAGAAATTAAATTTATATAATTTGTCGTGTTTCAGATTTTACCGTCGACACTAGGAAAGTAGGTACCTAGTAGTGTTATTTTGAAAACATTATTTTGCATTAATTTTCTTCCCGTAAATTGAGTGACGGAGGCATCTGTCGGAAAATGTTAACTTTTAAACAGTGCCTTCGTAGGAAGTTCACTACGCAACTGAACGTGAATGTTATTTAAAAATAAGATTTTTCTCCAGTATGATTCGTATCTAAATATCAGCATTCGCCAACGACCATACCATGTTGAACACACCGGTTCTCGTCCGATCACCGAAGTTAAGCAACATTGGGCGCGGTCAGTACTTGGATGGGTGACCGCTTGGGAACACCGCGTGCCGTTGGCCCTCTTCTTTTTTGCATTTTTTTTTTAACATTTTCCGAAACTTTTCGCGTTTTGTTCGTCCTTTTCTGTAATAATATTTTGACTGGATTAAAATCAATTGAATTCGAAGAATATATTATGCAAATGTGAATGGTTGAAGAAGTCGAGGACGCCTGAGGAAGACATGGCACGTACAAGTGAGTCAGATACTTGAGTCGGGCCATGCCAAGAGTCAGAAATAATAGACGAGTATGGAGGTATGAGACGATGTATGAATGTGAAGGAGGCAAAGAGTGTGTGCCAAGACAGAGTTGTGTGGCGGTCCACCCTCTTTGCCTACTCCTGGGGGGAAACGGCCTGATGGTTAGTTAGTTAGTTAAAATCATAAATTGTTAGGGGATGTATCTAGTAGGGTGGCATTTCATCCTCTGTGCCCAGATACGTCCATTGTAATTAACCTCTGTCATACGCATTTTTGAAAATTAATTTGCTTGAAAAATACTAATATTGAAGTTAGTGTTTTCAAGGAAAGTACTATAAAAGAAATTAAATTTATATAATTTGTCGTGTTTCAGATTTTACCGTCGACACTAGGAAAGTAGGTACCTAGTAGTGTTATTTTGAAAACATTATTTTGCATTAATTTTCTTCCCGTAAATTGAGTGACGGAGGCATCTGTCGGAAAATGTTAACTTTTAAACAGTGCCTTCGTAGGAAGTTCACTACGCAACTGAACGTGAATGTTATTTAAAAATAAGATTTTTCTCCAGTATGATTCGTATCTAAATATCAGCATTCGCCAACGACCATACCATGTTGAACACACCGGTTCTCGTCCGATCACCGAAGTTAAGCAACATTGGGCGCGGTCAGTACTTGGATGGGTGACCGCTTGGGAACACCGCGTGCCGTTGGCCCTCTTCTTTTTTGCATTTTTTTTTTAACATTTTCCGAAACTTTTCGTGTTTTGTTCGTCCTTTTCTGTAATAATATTTTGACTGGATTAAAATCAATTGAATTCGAAGAATATATTATGCAAATGTGAATGGTTGAAGAAGACGAGGATGCCTGAGGAAGACATGGCACGTACAAGTGTGTCAGATACTTGAGTCGGGCCATGCCAAGAGTCAGAAATAATAGACGAGTATGGAGGTATGAGACGATGTATGAATGTGAAGGAGGCAAAGAGTGTGTGCCAAGACAGAGTTGTGTGGCGGTCCACCCTCTTTGCCTACTCCTGGGGGGAAACGGCCTGATGGTTAGTTAGTTAGTTAAAATCATAAATTGTTAGGGGATGTATCTAGTAGGGTGGCATTTCATCCTCTGTGCCCAGATACGTCCATTGTAATTAACCTCTGTCATACGCATTTTTGAAAATTAATTTGCTTGAAAAATACTAATATTGAAGTTAGTGTTTTCAAGGAAAGTACCATAAAAGAAATTAAATTTATATAATTTGTCGTGTTTCAGATTTTACCGTCGACACTAGGAAAGTAGGTACCTGGTAGTGTTATTTTGAAAACATTATTTTGCATTAATTTTCTTCCCGTAAATTGAGTGACGGAGGCATCTGTCGGAAAATGTTAACTTTTAAACAGTGCCTTCGTAGGAAGTTCACTACGCAACTGAACGTGAATGTTATTTAAAAATAAGATTTTTCTCCAATATGATTCGTATCTCAATATCAGCATTCGCCAACGACCATACCATGTTGAACACACCGGTTCTCGTCCGATCACCGAAGTTAAGCAACATTGGGCGCGGTCAGTACTTGGATGGGTGACCGCTTGGGAACACCGCGTGCCGTTGGCCCTCTTCTTTTTTGCATTTTTTTTTTAACATTTTCCGAAACTTTTCGTGTTTTGTTCGTCCTTTTCTGTAATAATATTTTGACTGGATTAAAATCAATTGAATTCGAAGAATATATTATGCAAATGTGAATGGTTGAAGAAGACGAGGACGCCTGAGGAAGACATGGCACGTACAAGTGTGTCAGATACTTGAGTCGGGCCATGCCAAGAGTCAGAAATAATAGACGAGTATGGAGGTATGAGACGATGTATGAATGTGAAGGAGGCAAAGAGTGTGTGCCAAGACAGAGTTGTGTGGCGGTCCACCCTCTTTGCCTACTCCTGGGGGGAAACGGCCTGATGGTTAGTTAGTTAGTTAAAATCATAAATTGTTAGGGGATGTATCTAGTAGGGTGGCATTTCATCCTCTGTGCCCAGATACGTCCATTGTAATTAACCTCTGTCATACGCATTTTTGAAAATTAATTTGCTTGAAAAATACTAATATTGAAGTTAGTGTTTTCAAGGAAAGTACTATAAGAGAAATTAAATTTATATAATTTGTCGTGTTTCAGATTTTACCGTCGACACTAGGAAAGTAGGTACCTAGTAGTGTTATTTTGAAAACATTATTTTGCATTAATTTTCTTCCCGTAAATTGAGTGACGGAGGCATCTGTCGGAAAATGTTAACTTTTAAACAGTGCCTTCGTAGGAAGTTCACTACGCAACTGAACGTGAATGTTATTTAAAAATAAGATTTTTCTCCAGTATGATTCGTATCTAAATATCAGCATTCGCCAACGACCATACCATGTTGAACACACCGGTTCTCGTCCGATCACCGAAGTTAAGCAACATTGGGCGCGGTCAGTACTTGGATGGGTGACCGCTTGGGAACACCGCGTGCCGTTGGCCCTCTTCTTTTTTGCATTTTTTTTTTAACATTTTCCGAAACTTTTCGTGTTTTGTTCGTCCTTTTCTGTAATAATATTTTGACTGGATTAAAATCAATTGAATTCGAAGAATATATTATGCAAATGTGAATGGTTGAATAAGTCGAGGACGCCTGAGGAAGACATGGCACGTACAAGTGAGTCAGATACTTGAGTCGGGCCATGCCAAGAGTCAGAAATAATAGACGAGTATGGAGGTATGAGACGATGTATGAATGTGAAGGAGGCAAAGAGTGTGTGCCAAGACAGAGTTGTGTGGCGGTCCACCCTCTTTGCCTACTCCTGGGGGGAAACGGCCTGATGGTTAGTTAGTTAGTTAAAATCATAAATTGTTAGGGGATGTATCTAGTAGGGTGGCATTTCATCCTCTGTGCCCAGATACGTCCATTGTAATTAACCTCTGTCATACGCATTTTTGAAAATTAATTTGCTTGAAAAATACTAATATTGAAGTTAGTGTTTTCAAGGAAAGTACTATAAAAGAAATTAAATTTATATAATTTGTCGTGTTTCAGATTTTACCGTCGACACTAGGAAAGTAGGTACCTAGTAGTGTTATTTTGAAAACATTATTTTGCATTAATTTTCTTCCCGTAAATTGAGTGACGGAGGCATCTGTCGGAAAATGTTAACTTTTAAACAGTGCCTTCGTAGGAAGTTCACTACGCAACTGAACGTGAATGTTATTTAAAAATAAGATTTTTCTCCAGTATGATTCGTATCTAAATATCAGCATTCGCCAACGACCATACCATGTTGAACACACCGGTTCTCGTCCGATCACCGAAGTTAAGCAACATTGGGCGCGGTCAGTACTTGGATGGGTGACCGCTTGGGAACACCGCGTGCCGTTGGCCCTCTTCTTTTTTGCATTTTTTTTTTAACATTTTCCGAAACTTTTCGTGTTTTGTTCGTCCTTTTCTGTAATAATATTTTGACTGGATTAAAATCAATTGAATTCGAAGAATATATTATGCAAATGTGAATGGTTGAAGAAGACGAGGATGCCTGAGGAAGACATGGCACGTACAAGTGTGTCAGATACTTGAGTCGGGCCATGCCAAGAGTCAGAAATAATAGACGAGTATGGAGGTATGAGACGATGTATGAATGTGAAGGAGGCAAAGAGTGTGTGCCAAGACAGAGTTGTGTGGCGGTCCACCCTCTTTGCCTACTCCTGGGGGGAAACGGCCTGATGGTTAGTTAGTTAGTTAAAATCATAAATTGTTAGGGGATGTATCTAGTAGGGTGGCATTTCATCCTCTGTGCCCAGATACGTCCATTGTAATTAACCTCTGTCATACGCATTTTTGAAAATTAATTTGCTTGAAAAATACTAATATTGAAGTTAGTGTTTTCAAGGAAAGTACCATAAAAGAAATTAAATTTATATAATTTGTCGTGTTTCAGATTTTACCGTCGACACTAGGAAAGTAGGTACCTAGTAGTGTTATTTTGAAAACATTATTTTGCATTAATTTTCTTCCCGTAAATTGAGTGACGGAGGCATCTGTCGGAAAATGTTAACTTTTAAACAGTGCCTTCGTAGGAAGTTCACTACGCAACTGAACGTGAATGTTATTTAAAAATAAGATTTTTCTCCAATATGATTCGTATCTCAATATCAGCATTCGCCAACGACCATACCATGTTGAACACACCGGTTCTCGTCCGATCACCGAAGTTAAGCAACATTGGGCGCGGTCAGTACTTGGATGGGTGACCGCTTGGGAACACCGCGTGCCGTTGGCCCTCTTCTTTTTTGCATTTTTTTTTTAACATTTTCCGAAACTTTTCGTGTTTTGTTCGTCCTTTTCTGTAATAATATTTTGACTGGATTAAAATCAATTGAATTCGAAGAATATATTATGCAAATGTGAATGGTTGAAGAAGACGAGGACGCCTGAGGAAGACATGGCACGTACAAGTGTGTCAGATACTTGAGTCGGGCCATGCCAAGAGTCAGAAATAATAGACGAGTATGGAGGTATGAGACGATGTATGAATGTGAAGGAGGCAAAGAGTGTGTGCCAAGACAGAGTTGTGTGGCGGTCCACCCTCTTTGCCTACTCCTGGGGGGAAACGGCCTGATGGTTAGTTAGTTAGTTAAAATCATAAATTGTTAGGGGATGTATCTAGTAGGGTGGCATTTCATCCTCTGTGCCCAGATACGTCCATTGTAATTAACCTCTGTCATACGCATTTTTGAAAATTAATTTGCTTGAAAAATACTAATATTGAAGTTAGTGTTTTCAAGGAAAGTACTATAAGAGAAATTAAATTTATATAATTTGTCGTGTTTCAGATTTTACCGTCGACACTAGGAAAGTAGGTACCTAGTAGTGTTATTTTGAAAACATTATTTTGCATTAATTTTCTTCCCGTAAATTGAGTGACGGAGGCATCTGTCGGAAAATGTTAACTTTTAAACAGTGCCTTCGTAGGAAGTTCACTACGCAACTGAACGTGAATGTTATTTAAAAATAAGATTTTTCTCCAGTATGATTCGTATCTAAATATCAGCATTCGCCAACGACCATACCATGTTGAACACACCGGTTCTCGTCCGATCACCGAAGTTAAGCAACATTGGGCGCGGTCAGTACTTGGATGGGTGACCGCTTGGGAACACCGCGTGCCGTTGGCCCTCTTCTTTTTTGCATTTTTTTTTTAACATTTTCCGAAACTTTTCGTGTTTTGTTCGTCCTTTTCTGTAATAATATTTTGACTGGATTAAAATCAATTGAATTCGAAGAATATATTATGCAAATGTGAATGGTTGAATAAGTCGAGGACGCCTGAGGAAGACATGGCACGTACAAGTGAGTCAGATACTTGAGTCGGGCCATGCCAAGAGTCAGAAATAATAGACGAGTATGGAGGTATGAGACGATGTATGAATGTGAAGGAGGCAAAGAGTGTGTGCCAAGACAGAGTTGTGTGGCGGTCCACCCTCTTTGCCTACTCCTGGGGGGAAACGGCCTGATGGTTAGTTAGTTAGTTAAAATCATAAATTGTTAGGGGATGTATCTAGTAGGGTGGCATTTCATCCTCTGTGCCCAGATACGTCCATTGTAATTAACCTCTGTCATACGCATTTTTGAAAATTAATTTGCTTGAAAAATACTAATATTGAAGTTAGTGTTTTCAAGGAAAGTACTATAAAAGAAATTAAATTTATATAATTTGTCGTGTTTCAGATTTTACCGTCGACACTAGGAAAGTAGGTACCTAGTAGTGTTATTTTGAAAACATTATTTTGCATTAATTTTCTTCCCGTAAATTGAGTGACGGAGGCATCTGTCGGAAAATGTTAACTTTTAAACAGTGCCTTCGTAGGAAGTTCACTACGCAACTGAACGTGAATGTTATTTAAAAATAAGATTTTTCTCCAGTATGATTCGTATCTAAATATCAGCATTCGCCAACGACCATACCATGTTGAACACACCGGTTCTCGTCCGATCACCGAAGTTAAGCAACATTGGGCGCGGTCAGTACTTGGATGGGTGACCGCTTGGGAACACCGCGTGCCGTTGGCCCTCTTCTTTTTTGCATTTTTTTTTTAACATTTTCCGAAACTTTTCGTGTTTTGTTCGTCCTTTTCTGTAATAATATTTTGACTGGATTAAAATCAATTGAATTCGAAGAATATATTATGCAAATGTGAATGGTTGAAGAAGACGAGGATGCCTGAGGAAGACATGGCACGTACAAGTGTGTCAGATACTTGAGTCGGGCCATGCCAAGAGTCAGAAATAATAGACGAGTATGGAGGTATGAGACGATGTATGAATGTGAAGGAGGCAAAGAGTGTGTGCCAAGACAGAGTTGTGTGGCGGTCCACCCTCTTTGCCTACTCCTGGGGGGAAACGGCCTGATGGTTAGTTAGTTAGTTAAAATCATAAATTGTTAGGGGATGTATCTAGTAGGGTGGCATTTCATCCTCTGTGCCCAGATACGTCCATTGTAATTAACCTCTGTCATACGCATTTTTGAAAATTAATTTGCTTGAAAAATACTAATATTGAAGTTAGTGTTTTCAAGGAAAGTACCATAAAAGAAATTAAATTTATATAATTTGTCGTGTTTCAGATTTTACCGTCGACACTAGGAAAGTAGGTACCTAGTAGTGTTATTTTGAAAACATTATTTTGCATTAATTTTCTTCCCGTAAATTGAGTGACGGAGGCATCTGTCGGAAAATGTTAACTTTTAAACAGTGCCTTCGTAGGAAGTTCACTACGCAACTGAACGTGAATGTTATTTAAAAATAAGATTTTTCTCCAATATGATTCGTATCTCAATATCAGCATTCGCCAACGACCATACCATGTTGAACACACCGGTTCTCGTCCGATCACCGAAGTTAAGCAACATTGGGCGCGGTCAGTACTTGGATGGGTGACCGCTTGGGAACACCGCGTGCCGTTGGCCCTCTTCTTTTTTGCATTTTTTTTTTAACATTTTCCGAAACTTTTCGTGTTTTGTTCGTCCTTTTCTGTAATAATATTTTGACTGGATTAAAATCAATTGAATTCGAAGAATATATTATGCAAATGTGAATGGTTGAAGAAGTCGAGGACGCCTGAGGAAGACATGGCACGTACAAGTGAGTCAGATACTTGAGTCGGGCCATGCCAAGAGTCAGAAATAATAGACGAGTATGGAGGTATGAGACGATGTATGAATGTGAAGGAGGCAAAGAGTGTGTGCCAAGACAGAGTTGTGTGGCGGTCCACCCTCTTTGCCTACTCCTGGGGGGAAACGGCCTGATGGTTAGTTAGTTAGTTAAAATCATAAATTGTTAGGGGATGTATCTAGTAGGGTGGCATTTAATCCTCTGTGCCCAGATACGTCCATTGTAATTAACCTCTGTCATACGCATTTTTGAAAATTAATTTGCTTGAAAAATACTAATATTGAAGTTAGTGTTTTCAAGGAAAGTACTATAAAAGAAATTAAATTTATATAATTTGTCGTGTTTCAGATTTTACCGTCGACACTAGGAAAGTAGGTACCTAGTAGTGTTATTTTGAAAACATTATTTTGCATTAATTTTCTTCCCGTAAATTGAGTGACGGAGGCATCTGTCGGAAAATGTTAACTTTTAAACAGTGCCTTCGTAGGAAGTTCACTACGCAACTGAACGTGAATGTTATTTAAAAATAAGATTTTTCTCCAATATGATTCGTATCTCAATATCAGCATTCGCCAACGACCATACCATGTTGAACACACCGGTTCTCGTCCGATCACCGAAGTTAAGCAACATTGGGCGCGGTCAGTACTTGGATGGGTGACCGCTTGGGAACACCGCGTGCCGTTGGCCCTCTTCTTTTTTGCATTTTTTTTTTAACATTTTCCGAAACTTTTCGTGTTTTGTTCGTCCTTTTCTGTAATAATATTTTGACTGGATTAAAATCAATTGAATTCGAAGAATATATTATGCAAATGTGAATGGTTGAAGAAGACGAGGACGCCTGAGGAAGACATGGCACGTACAAGTGTGTCAGATACTTGAGTCGGGCCATGCCAAGAGTCAGAAATAATAGACGAGTATGGAGGTATGAGACGATGTATGAATGTGAAGGAGGCAAAGAGTGTGTGCCAAGACAGAGTTGTGTGGCGGTCCACCCTCTTTGCCTACTCCTGGGGGGAAACGGCCTGATGGTTAGTTAGTTAGTTGAAATCATAAATTGTTAGGGGATGTATCTAGTAGGGTGGCATTTCATCCTCTGTGCCCAGATACGTCCATTGTAATTAACCTCTGTCATACGCATTTTTGAAAATTAATTTGCTTGAAAAATACTAATATTGAAGTTAGTGTTTTCAAGGAAAGTACTATAAGAGAAATTAAATTTATATAATTTGTCGTGTTTCAGATTTTACCGTCGACACTAGGAAAGTAGGTACCTAGTAGTGTTATTTTGAAAACATTATTTTGCATTAATTTTCTTCCCGTAAATTGAGTGACGGAGGCATCTGTCGGAAAATGTTAACTTTTAAACAGTGCCTTCGTAGGAAGTTCACTACGCAACTGAACGTGAATGTTATTTAAAAATAAGATTTTTCTCCAGTATGATTCGTATCTAAATATCAGCATTCGCCAACGACCATACCATGTTGAACACACCGGTTCTCGTCCGATCACCGAAGTTAAGCAACATTGGGCGCGGTCAGTACTTGGATGGGTGACCGCTTGGGAACACCGCGTGCCGTTGGCCCTCTTCTTTTTTGCATTTTTTTTTTAACATTTTCCGAAACTTTTCGTGTTTTGTTCGTCCTTTTCTGTAATAATATTTTGACTGGATTAAAATCAATTGAATTCGAAGAATATATTATGCAAATGTGAATGGTTGAAGAAGTCGAGGACGCCTGAGGAAGACATGGCACGTACAAGTGAGTCAGATACTTGAGTCGGGCCATGCCAAGAGTCAGAAATAATAGACGAGTATGGAGGTATGAGACGATGTATGAATGTGAAGGAGGCAAAGAGTGTGTGCCAAGACAGAGTTGTGTGGCGGTCCACCCTCTTTGCCTACTCCTGGGGGGAAACGGCCTGATGGTTAGTTAGTTAGTTAAAATCATAAATTGTTAGGGGATGTATCTAGTAGGGTGGCATTTCATCCTCTGTGCCCAGATACGTCCATTGTAATTAACCTCTGTCATACGCATTTTTGAAAATTAATTTGCTTGAAAAATACTAATATTGAAGTTAGTGTTTTCAAGGAAAGTACTATAAGAGAAATTAAATTTATATAATTTGTCGTGTTTCAGATTTTACCGTCGACACTAGGAAAGTAGGTACCTAGTAGTGTTATTTTGAAAACATTATTTTGCATTAATTTTCTTCCCGTAAATTGAGTGACGGAGGCATCTGTCGGAAAATGTTAACTTTTAAACAGTGCCTTCGTAGGAAGTTCACTACGCAACTGAACGTGAATGTTATTTAAAAATAAGATTTTTCTCCAGTATGATTCGTATCTAAATATCAGCATTCGCCAACGACCATACCATGTTGAACACACCGGTTCTCGTCCGATCACCGAAGTTAAGCAACATTGGGCGCGGTCAGTACTTGGATGGGTGACCGCTTGGGAACACCGCGTGCCGTTGGCCCTCTTCTTTTTTGCATTTTTTTTTTAACATTTTCCGAAACTTTTCGTGTTTTGTTCGTCCTTTTCTGTAATAATATTTTGACTGGATTAAAATCAATTGAATTCGAAGAATATATTATGCAAATGTGAATGGTTGAAGAAGACGAGGATGCCTGAGGAAGACATGGCACGTACAAGTGTGTCAGATACTTGAGTCGGGCCATGCCAAGAGTCAGAAATAATAGACGAGTATGGAGGTATGAGACGATGTATGAATGTGAAGGAGGCAAAGAGTGTGTGCCAAGACAGAGTTGTGTGGCGGTCCACCCTCTTTGCCTACTCCTGGGGGGAAACGGCCTGATGGTTAGTTAGTTAGTTAAAATCATAAATTGTTAGGGGATGTATCTAGTAGGGTGGCATTTCATCCTCTGTGCCCAGATACGTCCATTGTAATTAACCTCTGTCATACGCATTTTTGAAAATTAATTTGCTTGAAAAATACTAATATTGAAGTTAGTGTTTTCAAGGAAAGTACCATAAAAGAAATTAAATTTATATAATTTGTCGTGTTTCAGATTTTACCGTCGACACTAGGAAAGTAGGTACCTAGTAGTGTTATTTTGAAAACATTATTTTGCATTAATTTTCTTCCCGTAAATTGAGTGACGGAGGCATCTGTCGGAAAATGTTAACTTTTAAACAGTGCCTTCGTAGGAAGTTCACTACGCAACTGAACGTGAATGTTATTTAAAAATAAGATTTTTCTCCAATATGATTCGTATCTCAATATCAGCATTCGCCAACGACCATACCATGTTGAACACACCGGTTCTCGTCCGATCACCGAAGTTAAGCAACATTGGGCGCGGTCAGTACTTGGATGGGTGACCGCTTGGGAACACCGCGTGCCGTTGGCCCTCTTCTTTTTTGCATTTTTTTTTTAACATTTTCCGAAACTTTTCGTGTTTTGTTCGTCCTTTTCTGTAATAATATTTTGACTGGATTAAAATCAATTGAATTCGAAGAATATATTATGCAAATGTGAATGGTTGAAGAAGTCGAGGACGCCTGAGGAAGACATGGCACGTACAAGTGAGTCAGATACTTGAGTCGGGCCATGCCAAGAGTCAGAAATAATAGACGAGTATGGAGGTATGAGACGATGTATGAATGTGAAGGAGGCAAAGAGTGTGTGCCAAGACAGAGTTGTGTGGCGGTCCACCCTCTTTGCCTACTCCTGGGGGGAAACGGCCTGATGGTTAGTTAGTTAGTTAAAATCATAAATTGTTAGGGGATGTATCTAGTAGGGTGGCATTTCATCCTCTGTGCCCAGATACGTCCATTGTAATTAACCTCTGTCATACGCATTTTTGAAAATTAATTTGCTTGAAAAATACTAATATTGAAGTTAGTGTTTTCAAGGAAAGTACTATAAGAGAAATTAAATTTATATAATTTGTCGTGTTTCAGATTTTACCGTCGACACTAGGAAAGTAGGTACCTAGTAGTGTTATTTTGAAAACATTATTTTGCATTAATTTTCTTCCCGTAAATTGAGTGACGGAGGCATCTGTCGGAAAATGTTAACTTTTAAACAGTGCCTTCGTAGGAAGTTCACTACGCAACTGAACGTGAATGTTATTTAAAAATAAGATTTTTCTCCAGTATGATTCGTATCTAAATATCAGCATTCGCCAACGACCATACCATGTTGAACACACCGGTTCTCGTCCGATCACCGAAGTTAAGCAACATTGGGCGCGGTCAGTACTTGGATGGGTGACCGCTTGGGAACACCGCGTGCCGTTGGCCCTCTTCTTTTTTGCATTTTTTTTTTAACATTTTCCGAAACTTTTCGTGTTTTGTTCGTCCTTTTCTGTAATAATATTTTGACTGGATTAAAATCAATTGAATTCGAAGAATATATTATGCAAATGTGAATGGTTGAAGAAGACGAGGATGCCTGAGGAAGACATGGCACGTACAAGTGTGTCAGATACTTGAGTCGGGCCATGCCAAGAGTCAGAAATAATAGACGAGTATGGAGGTATGAGACGATGTATGAATGTGAAGGAGGCAAAGAGTGTGTGCCAAGACAGAGTTGTGTGGCGGTCCACCCTCTTTGCCTACTCCTGGGGGGAAACGGCCTGATGGTTAGTTAGTTAGTTAAAATCATAAATTGTTAGGGGATGTATCTAGTAGGGTGGCATTTCATCCTCTGTGCCCAGATACGTCCATTGTAATTAACCTCTGTCATACGCATTTTTGAAAATTAATTTGCTTGAAAAATACTAATATTGAAGTTAGTGTTTTCAAGGAAAGTACCATAAAAGAAATTAAATTTATATAATTTGTCGTGTTTCAGATTTTACCGTCGACACTAGGAAAGTAGGTACCTAGTAGTGTTATTTTGAAAACATTATTTTGCATTAATTTTCTTCCCGTAAATTGAGTGACGGAGGCATCTGTCGGAAAATGTTAACTTTTAAACAGTGCCTTCGTAGGAAGTTCACTACGCAACTGAACGTGAATGTTATTTAAAAATAAGATTTTTCTCCAATATGATTCGTATCTCAATATCAGCATTCGCCAACGACCATACCATGTTGAACACACCGGTTCTCGTCCGATCACCGAAGTTAAGCAACATTGGGCGCGGTCAGTACTTGGATGGGTGACCGCTTGGGAACACCGCGTGCCGTTGGCCCTCTTCTTTTTTGCATTTTTTTTTTAACATTTTCCGAAACTTTTCGTGTTTTGTTCGTCCTTTTCTGTAATAATATTTTGACTGGATTAAAATCAATTGAATTCGAAGAATATATTATGCAAATGTGAATGGTTGAAGAAGTCGAGGACGCCTGAGGAAGACATGGCACGTACAAGTGAGTCAGATACTTGAGTCGGGCCATGCCAAGAGTCAGAAATAATAGACGAGTATGGAGGTATGAGACGATGTATGAATGTGAAGGAGGCAAAGAGTGTGTGCCAAGACAGAGTTGTGTGGCGGTCCACCCTCTTTGCCTACTCCTGGGGGGAAACGGCCTGATGGTTAGTTAGTTAGTTAAAATCATAAATTGTTAGGGGATGTATCTAGTAGGGTGGCATTTCATCCTCTGTGCCCAGATACGTCCATTGTAATTAACCTCTGTCATACGCATTTTTGAAAATTAATTTGCTTGAAAAATACTAATATTGAAGTTAGTGTTTTCAAGGAAAGTACTATAAGAGAAATTAAATTTATATAATTTGTCGTGTTTCAGATTTTACCGTCGACACTAGGAAAGTAGGTACCTAGTAGTGTTATTTTGAAAACATTATTTTGCATTAATTTTCTTCCCGTAAATTGAGTGACGGAGGCATCTGTCGGAAAATGTTAACTTTTAAACAGTGCCTTCGTAGGAAGTTCACTACGCAACTGAACGTGAATGTTATTTAAAAATAAGATTTTTCTCCAGTATGATTCGTATCTAAATATCAGCATTCGCCAACGACCATACCATGTTGAACACACCGGTTCTCGTCCGATCACCGAAGTTAAGCAACATTGGGCGCGGTCAGTACTTGGATGGGTGACCGCTTGGGAACACCGCGTGCCGTTGGCCCTCTTCTTTTTTGCATTTTTTTTTTAACATTTTCCGAAACTTTTCGTGTTTTGTTCGTCCTTTTCTGTAATAATATTTTGACTGGATTAAAATCAATTGAATTCGAAGAATATATTATGCAAATGTGAATGGTTGAAGAAGACGAGGATGCCTGAGGAAGACATGGCACGTACAAGTGTGTCAGATACTTGAGTCGGGCCATGCCAAGAGTCAGAAATAATAGACGAGTATGGAGGTATGAGACGATGTATGAATGTGAAGGAGGCAAAGAGTGTGTGCCAAGACAGAGTTGTGTGGCGGTCCACCCTCTTTGCCTACTCCTGGGGGGAAACGGCCTGATGGTTAGTTAGTTAGTTAAAATCATAAATTGTTAGGGGATGTATCTAGTAGGGTGGCATTTCATCCTCTGTGCCCAGATACGTCCATTGTAATTAACCTCTGTCATACGCATTTTTGAAAATTAATTTGCTTGAAAAATACTAATATTGAAGTTAGTGTTTTCAAGGAAAGTACCATAAAAGAAATTAAATTTATATAATTTGTCGTGTTTCAGATTTTACCGTCGACACTAGGAAAGTAGGTACCTAGTAGTGTTATTTTGAAAACATTATTTTGCATTAATTTTCTTCCCGTAAATTGAGTGACGGAGGCATCTGTCGGAAAATGTTAACTTTTAAACAGTGCCTTCGTAGGAAGTTCACTACGCAACTGAACGTGAATGTTATTTAAAAATAAGATTTTTCTCCAATATGATTCGTATCTCAATATCAGCATTCGCCAACGACCATACCATGTTGAACACACCGGTTCTCGTCCGATCACCGAAGTTAAGCAACATTGGGCGCGGTCAGTACTTGGATGGGTGACCGCTTGGGAACACCGCGTGCCGTTGGCCCTCTTCTTTTTTGCATTTTTTTTTTAACATTTTCCGAAACTTTTCGTGTTTTGTTCGTCCTTTTCTGTAATAATATTTTGACTGGATTAAAATCAATTGAATTCGAAGAATATATTATGCAAATGTGAATGGTTGAAGAAGTCGAGGACGCCTGAGGAAGACATGGCACGTACAAGTGAGTCAGATACTTGAGTCGGGCCATGCCAAGAGTCAGAAATAATAGACGAGTATGGAGGTATGAGACGATGTATGAATGTGAAGGAGGCAAAGAGTGTGTGCCAAGACAGAGTTGTGTGGCGGTCCACCCTCTTTGCCTACTCCTGGGGGGAAACGGCCTGATGGTTAGTTAGTTAGTTAAAATCATAAATTGTTAGGGGATGTATCTAGTAGGGTGGCATTTCATCCTCTGTGCCCAGATACGTCCATTGTAATTAACCTCTGTCATACGCATTTTTGAAAATTAATTTGCTTGAAAAATACTAATATTGAAGTTAGTGTTTTCAAGGAAAGTACTATAAGAGAAATTAAATTTATATAATTTGTCGTGTTTCAGATTTTACCGTCGACACTAGGAAAGTAGGTACCTAGTAGTGTTATTTTGAAAACATTATTTTGCATTAATTTTCTTCCCGTAAATTGAGTGACGGAGGCATCTGTCGGAAAATGTTAACTTTTAAACAGTGCCTTCGTAGGAAGTTCACTACGCAACTGAACGTGAATGTTATTTAAAAATAAGATTTTTCTCCAATATGATTCGTATCTCAATATCAGCATTCGCCAACGACCATACCATGTTGAACACACCGGTTCTCGTCCGATCACCGAAGTTAAGCAACATTGGGCGCGGTCAGTACTTGGATGGGTGACCGCTTGGGAACACCGCGTGCCGTTGGCCCTCTTCTTTTTTGCATTTTTTTTTTAACATTTTCCGAAACTTTTCGTGTTTTGTTCGTCCTTTTCTGTAATAATATTTTGACTGGATTAAAATCAATTGAATTCGAAGAATATATTATGCAAATGTGAATGGTTGAAGAAGTCGAGGACGCCTGAGGAAGACATGGCACGTACAAGTGAGTCAGATACTTGAGTCGGGCCATGCCAAGAGTCAGAAATAATAGACGAGTATGGAGGTATGAGACGATGTATGAATGTGAAGGAGGCAAAGAGTGTGTGCCAAGACAGAGTTGTGTGGCGGTCCACCCTCTTTGCCTACTCCTGGGGGGAAACGGCCTGATGGTTAGTTAGTTAGTTAAAATCATAAATTGTTAGGGGATGTATCTAGTAGGGTGGCATTTCATCCTCTGTGCCCAGATACGTCCATTGTAATTAACCTCTGTCATACGCATTTTTGAAAATTAATTTGCTTGAAAAATACTAATATTGAAGTTAGTGTTTTCAAGGAAAGTACTATAAAAGAAATTAAATTTATATAATTTGTCGTGTTTCAGATTTTACCGTCGACACTAGGAAAGTAGGTACCTAGTAGTGTTATTTTGAAAACATTATTTTGCATTAATTTTCTTCCCGTAAATTGAGTGACGGAGGCATCTGTCGGAAAATGTTAACTTTTAAACAGTGCCTTCGTAGGAAGTTCACTACGCAACTGAACGTGAATGTTATTTAAAAATAAGATTTTTCTCCAGTATGATTCGTATCTAAATATCAGCATTCGCCAACGACCATACCATGTTGAACACACCGGTTCTCGTCCGATCACCGAAGTTAAGCAACATTGGGCGCGGTCAGTACTTGGATGGGTGACCGCTTGGGAACACCGCGTGCCGTTGGCCCTCTTCTTTTTTGCATTTTTTTTTTAACATTTTCCGAAACTTTTCGTGTTTTGTTCGTCCTTTTCTGTAATAATATTTTGACTGGATTAAAATCAATTGAATTCGAAGAATATATTATGCAAATGTGAATGGTTGAAGAAGACGAGGATGCCTGAGGAAGACATGGCACGTACAAGTGTGTCAGATACTTGAGTCGGGCCATGCCAAGAGTCAGAAATAATAGACGAGTATGGAGGTATGAGACGATGTATGAATGTGAAGGAGGCAAAGAGTGTGTGCCAAGACAGAGTTGTGTGGCGGTCCACCCTCTTTGCCTACTCCTGGGGGGAAACGGCCTGATGGTTAGTTAGTTAGTTAAAATCATAAATTGTTAGGGGATGTATCTAGTAGGGTGGCATTTCATCCTCTGTGCCCAGATACGTCCATTGTAATTAACCTCTGTCATACGCATTTTTGAAAATTAATTTGCTTGAAAAATACTAATATTGAAGTTAGTGTTTTCAAGGAAAGTACCATAAAAGAAATTAAATTTATATAATTTGTCGTGTTTCAGATTTTACCGTCGACACTAGGAAAGTAGGTACCTAGTAGTGTTATTTTGAAAACATTATTTTGCATTAATTTTCTTCCCGTAAATTGAGTGACGGAGGCATCTGTCGGAAAATGTTAACTTTTAAACAGTGCCTTCGTAGGAAGTTCACTACGCAACTGAACGTGAATGTTATTTAAAAATAAGATTTTTCTCCAATATGATTCGTATCTCAATATCAGCATTCGCCAACGACCATACCATGTTGAACACACCGGTTCTCGTCCGATCACCGAAGTTAAGCAACATTGGGCGCGGTCAGTACTTGGATGGGTGACCGCTTGGGAACACCGCGTGCCGTTGGCCCTCTTCTTTTTTGCATTTTTTTTTTAACATTTTCCGAAACTTTTCGTGTTTTGTTCGTCCTTTTCTGTAATAATATTTTGACTGGATTAAAATCAATTGAATTCGAAGAATATATTATGCAAATGTGAATGGTTGAAGAAGTCGAGGACGCCTGAGGAAGACATGGCACGTACAAGTGAGTCAGATACTTGAGTCGGGCCATGCCAAGAGTCAGAAATAATAGACGAGTATGGAGGTATGAGACGATGTATGAATGTGAAGGAGGCAAAGAGTGTGTGCCAAGACAGAGTTGTGTGGCGGTCCACCCTCTTTGCCTACTCCTGGGGGGAAACGGCCTGATGGTTAGTTAGTTAGTTAAAATCATAAATTGTTAGGGGATGTATCTAGTAGGGTGGCATTTAATCCTCTGTGCCCAGATACGTCCATTGTAATTAACCTCTGTCATACGCATTTTTGAAAATTAATTTGCTTGAAAAATACTAATATTGAAGTTAGTGTTTTCAAGGAAAGTACTATAAAAGAAATTAAATTTATATAATTTGTCGTGTTTCAGATTTTACCGTCGACACTAGGAAAGTAGGTACCTAGTAGTGTTATTTTGAAAACATTATTTTGCATTAATTTTCTTCCCGTAAATTGAGTGACGGAGGCATCTGTCGGAAAATGTTAACTTTTAAACAGTGCCTTCGTAGGAAGTTCACTACGCAACTGAACGTGAATGTTATTTAAAAATAAGATTTTTCTCCAGTATGATTCGTATCTAAATATCAGCATTCGCCAACGACCATACCATGTTGAACACACCGGTTCTCGTCCGATCACCGAAGTTAAGCAACATTGGGCGCGGTCAGTACTTGGATGGGTGACCGCTTGGGAACACCGCGTGCCGTTGGCCCTCTTCTTTTTTGCATTTTTTTTTTAACATTTTCCGAAAGTTTCGTGTTTTGTTCGTCCTTTTCTGTAATAATATTTTGACTGGATTAAAATCAATTGAATTCGAAGAATGTATTATGCAAATGTGAATGGTTGAAGAAGACGAGGACGCCTGAGGAAGACATGGCACGTACAAGTGTGTCAGATACTTGAGTCGGGCCATGCCAAGAGTCAGAAATAATAGACGAGTATGGAGGTATGAGACGATGTATGAATGTGAAGGAGGCAAAGAGTGTGTGCCAAGACAGAGTTGTGTGGCGGTCCACCCTCTTTGCCTACTCCTGGGGGGAAACGGCCTGATGGTTAGTTAGTTAGTTAAAATCATAAATTGTTAGGGGATGTATCTAGTAGGGTGGCATTTCATCCTCTGTGCCCAGATACGTCCATTGTAATTAACCTCTGTCATACGCATTTTTGAAAATTAATTTGCTTGAAAAATACTAATATTGAAGTTAGTGTTTTCAAGGAAAGTACTATAAAAGAAATTAAATTTATATAATTTGTCGTGTTTCAGATTTTACCGTCGACACTAGGAAAGTAGGTACCTAGTAGTGTTATTTTGAAAACATTATTTTGCATTAATTTTCTTCCCGTAAATTGAGTGACGGAGGCATCTGTCGGAAAATGTTAACTTTTAAACAGTGCCTTCGTAGGAAGTTCACTACGCAACTGAACGTGAATGTTATTTAAAAATAAGATTTTTCTCCAGTATGATTCGTATCTAAATATCAGCATTCGCCAACGACCATACCATGTTGAACACACCGGTTCTCGTCCGATCACCGAAGTTAAGCAACATTGGGCGCGGTCAGTACTTGGATGGGTGACCGCTTGGGAACACCGCGTGCCGTTGGCCCTCTTCTTTTTTGCATTTTTTTTTTAACATTTTCCGAAACTTTTCGTGTTTTGTTCGTCCTTTTCTGTAATAATATTTTGACTGGATTAAAATCAATTGAATTCGAAGAATATATTATGCAAATGTGAATGGTTGAAGAAGTCGAGGACGCCTGAGGAAGACATGGCACGTACAAGTGAGTCAGATACTTGAGTCGGGCCATGCCAAGAGTCAGAAATAATAGACGAGTATGGAGGTATGAGACGATGTATGAATGTGAAGGAGGCAAAGAGTGTGTGCCAAGACAGAGTTGTGTGGCGGTCCACCCTCTTTGCCTACTCCTGGGGGGAAACGGCCTGATGGTTAGTTAGTTAGTTAAAATCATAAATTGTTAGGGGATGTATCTAGTAGGGTGGCATTTCATCCTCTGTGTCCAGATACGTCCATTGTAATTAACCTCTGTCATACGCATTTTTGAAAATTAATTTGCTTGAAAAATACTAATATTGAAGTTAGTGTTTTCAAGGAAAGTACTATAAAAGAAATTAAATTTATATAATTTGTCGTGTTTCAGATTTTACCGTCGACACTAGGAAAGTAGGTACCTAGTAGTGTTATTTTGAAAACATTATTTTGCATTAATTTTCTTCCCGTAAATTGAGTGACGGAGGCATCTGTCGGAAAATGTTAACTTTTAAACAGTGCCTTCGTAGGAAGTTCACTACGCAACTGAACGTGAATGTTATTTAAAAATAAGATTTTTCTCCAGTATGATTCGTATCTAAATATCAGCATTCGCCAACGACCATACCATGTTGAACACACCGGTTCTCGTCCGATCACCGAAGTTAAGCAACATTGGGCGCGGTCAGTACTTGGATGGGTGACCGCTTGGGAACACCGCGTGCCGTTGGCCCTCTTCTTTTTTGCATTTTTTTTTTAACATTTTCCGAAACTTTTCGTGTTTTGTTCGTCCTTTTCTGTAATAATATTTTGACTGGATTAAAATCAATTGAATTCGAAGAATATATTATGCAAATGTGAATGGTTGAAGAAGACGAGGATGCCTGAGGAAGACATGGCACGTACAAGTGTGTCAGATACTTGAGTCGGGCCATGCCAAGAGTCAGAAATAATAGACGAGTATGGAGGTATGAGACGATGTATGAATGTGAAGGAGGCAAAGAGTGTGTGCCAAGACAGAGTTGTGTGGCGGTCCACCCTCTTTGCCTACTCCTGGGGGGAAACGGCCTGATGGTTAGTTAGTTAGTTAAAATCATAAATTGTTAGGGGATGTATCTAGTAGGGTGGCATTTAATCCTCTGTGCCCAGATACGTCCATTGTAATTAACCTCTGTCATACGCATTTTTGAAAATTAATTTGCTTGAAAAATACTAATATTGAAGTTAGTGTTTTCAAGGAAAGTACTATAAAAGAAATTAAATTTATATAATTTGTCGTGTTTCAGATTTTACCGTCGACACTAGGAAAGTAGGTACCTAGTAGTGTTATTTTGAAAACATTATTTTGCATTAATTTTCTTCCCGTAAATTGAGTGACGGAGGCATCTGTCGGAAAATGTTAACTTTTAAACAGTGCCTTCGTAGGAAGTTCACTACGCAACTGAACGTGAATGTTATTTAAAAATAAGATTTTTCTCCAGTATGATTCGTATCTAAATATCAGCATTCGCCAACGACCATACCATGTTGAACACACCGGTTCTCGTCCGATCACCGAAGTTAAGCAACATTGGGCGCGGTCAGTACTTGGATGGGTGACCGCTTGGGAACACCGCGTGCCGTTGGCCCTCTTCTTTTTTGCATTTTTTTTTTAACATTTTCCGAAAGTTTCGTGTTTTGTTCGTCCTTTTCTGTAATAATATTTTGACTGGATTAAAATCAATTGAATTCGAAGAATGTATTATGCAAATGTGAATGGTTGAAGAAGACGAGGACGCCTGAGGAAGACATGGCACGTACAAGTGTGTCAGATACTTGAGTCGGGCCATGCCAAGAGTCAGAAATAATAGACGAGTATGGAGGTATGAGACGATGTATGAATGTGAAGGAGGCAAAGAGTGTGTGCCAAGACAGAGTTGTGTGGCGGTCCACCCTCTTTGCCTACTCCTGGGGGGAAACGGCCTGATGGTTAGTTAGTTAGTTAAAATCATAAATTGTTAGGGGATGTATCTAGTAGGGTGGCATTTCATCCTCTGTGCCCAGATACGTCCATTGTAATTAACCTCTGTCATACGCATTTTTGAAAATTAATTTGCTTGAAAAATACTAATATTGAAGTTAGTGTTTTCAAGGAAAGTACTATAAAAGAAATTAAATTTATATAATTTGTCGTGTTTCAGATTTTACCGTCGACACTAGGAAAGTAGGTACCTAGTAGTGTTATTTTGAAAACATTATTTTGCATTAATTTTCTTCCCGTAAATTGAGTGACGGAGGCATCTGTCGGAAAATGTTAACTTTTAAACAGTGCCTTCGTAGGAAGTTCACTACGCAACTGAACGTGAATGTTATTTAAAAATAAGATTTTTCTCCAGTATGATTCGTATCTAAATATCAGCATTCGCCAACGACCATACCATGTTGAACACACCGGTTCTCGTCCGATCACCGAAGTTAAGCAACATTGGGCGCGGTCAGTACTTGGATGGGTGACCGCTTGGGAACACCGCGTGCCGTTGGCCCTCTTCTTTTTTGCATTTTTTTTTTAACATTTTCCGAAACTTTTCGTGTTTTGTTCGTCCTTTTCTGTAATAATATTTTGACTGGATTAAAATCAATTGAATTCGAAGAATATATTATGCAAATGTGAATGGTTGAAGAAGTCGAGGACGCCTGAGGAAGACATGGCACGTACAAGTGAGTCAGATACTTGAGTCGGGCCATGCCAAGAGTCAGAAATAATAGACGAGTATGGAGGTATGAGACGATGTATGAATGTGAAGGAGGCAAAGAGTGTGTGCCAAGACAGAGTTGTGTGGCGGTCCACCCTCTTTGCCTACTCCTGGGGGGAAACGGCCTGATGGTTAGTTAGTTAGTTAAAATCATAAATTGTTAGGGGATGTATCTAGTAGGGTGGCATTTCATCCTCTGTGTCCAGATACGTCCATTGTAATTAACCTCTGTCATACGCATTTTTGAAAATTAATTTGCTTGAAAAATACTAATATTGAAGTTAGTGTTTTCAAGGAAAGTACTATAAAAGAAATTAAATTTATATAATTTGTCGTGTTTCAGATTTTACCGTCGACACTAGGAAAGTAGGTACCTAGTAGTGTTATTTTGAAAACATTATTTTGCATTAATTTTCTTCCCGTAAATTGAGTGACGGAGGCATCTGTCGGAAAATGTTAACTTTTAAACAGTGCCTTCGTAGGAAGTTCACTACGCAACTGAACGTGAATGTTATTTAAAAATAAGATTTTTCTCCAGTATGATTCGTATCTTAATATCAGCATTCGCCAACGACCATACCATGTTGAACACACCGGTTCTCGTCCGATCACCGAAGTTAAGCAACATTGGGCGCGGTCAGTACTTGGATGGGTGACCGCTTGGGAACACCGCGTGCCGTTGGCCCTCTTCTTTTTTGCATTTTTTTTTTAACATTTTCCGAAACTTTTCGTGTTTTGTTCGTCCTTTACTGTAATAATATTTTGACTGGATTAAAATCAATTGAATTCGAAGAATATATATGATGCAAGTGTAAATGGTTGAAGAAGTCGAGGACGCCTGAGGAAGACATGGCACGTACAAGTGAGTCAGATACTTGAGTCGGGCCATGCCAAGAGTCAGAAATAATAGACGAGTATGGAGGTATGAGACGATGTATGAATGTGAATGAGGCAAAGAGTGTGTGCCAAGACAGAGTTGTGTGGCGGTCCACCCTCTTTGCCTACTCCTGGGGGGAAACGGCCTGATGGTTAGTTAGTTAGTTAAAATCATAAATTGTTAGGGGATGTATCTAGTAGGGTGGCATTTCATCCTCTGTGCCCAGATACGTCCATTGTAATTAACCTCTGTCATACGCATTTTTGAAAATTAATTTGCTTGAAAAATACTAATATTGAAGTTAGTGTTTTCAAGGAAAGTACCATAAAAGAAATTAAATTTATATAATTTGTCGTGTTTCAGATTTTACCGTCGACACTAGGAAAGTAGGTACCTGGTAGTGTTATTTTGAAAACATTATTTTGCATTAATTTTCTTCCCGTAAATTGAGTGACGGAGGCATCTGTCGGAAAATGTTAACTTTTAAACAGTGCCTTCGTAGGAAGTTCACTACGCAACTGAACGTGAATGTTATTTAAAAATAAGATTTTTCTCCAATATGATTCGTATCTCAATATCAGCATTCGCCAACGACCATACCATGTTGAACACACCGGTTCTCGTCCGATCACCGAAGTTAAGCAACATTGGGCGCGGTCAGTACTTGGATGGGTGACCGCTTGGGAACACCGCGTGCCGTTGGCCCTCTTCTTTTTTGCATTTTTTTTTTAACATTTTCCGAAACTTTTCGTGTTTTGTTCGTCCTTTTCTGTAATAATATTTTGACTGGATTAAAATCAATTGAATTCGAAGAATATATTATGCAAATGTGAATGGTTGAAGAAGACGAGGACGCCTGAGGAAGACATGGCACGTACAAGTGTGTCAGATACTTGAGTCGGGCCATGCCAAGAGTCAGAAATAATAGACGAGTATGGAGGTATGAGACGATGTATGAATGTGAAGGAGGCAAAGAGTGTGTGCCAAGACAGAGTTGTGTGGCGGTCCACCCTCTTTGCCTACTCCTGGGGGGAAACGGCCTGATGGTTAGTTAGTTAGTTAAAATCATAAATTGTTAGGGGATGTATCTAGTAGGGTGGCATTTCATCCTCTGTGCCCAGATACGTCCATTGTAATTAACCTCTGTCATACGCATTTTTGAAAATTAATTTGCTTGAAAAATACTAATATTGAAGTTAGTGTTTTCAAGGAAAGTACTATAAGAGAAATTAAATTTATATAATTTGTCGTGTTTCAGATTTTACCGTCGACACTAGGAAAGTAGGTACCTAGTAGTGTTATTTTGAAAACATTATTTTGCATTAATTTTCTTCCCGTAAATTGAGTGACGGAGGCATCTGTCGGAAAATGTTAACTTTTAAACAGTGCCTTCGTAGGAAGTTCACTACGCAACTGAACGTGAATGTTATTTAAAAATAAGATTTTTCTCCAGTATGATTCGTATCTAAATATCAGCATTCGCCAACGACCATACCATGTTGAACACACCGGTTCTCGTCCGATCACCGAAGTTAAGCAACATTGGGCGCGGTCAGTACTTGGATGGGTGACCGCTTGGGAACACCGCGTGCCGTTGGCCCTCTTCTTTTTTGCATTTTTTTTTTAACATTTTCCGAAACTTTTCGTGTTTTGTTCGTCCTTTTCTGTAATAATATTTTGACTGGATTAAAATCAATTGAATTCGAAGAATATATTATGCAAATGTGAATGGTTGAAGAAGTCGAGGACGCCTGAGGAAGACATGGCACGTACAAGTGAGTCAGATACTTGAGTCGGGCCATGCCAAGAGTCAGAAATAATAGACGAGTATGGAGGTATGAGACGATGTATGAATGTGAAGGAGGCAAAGAGTGTGTGCCAAGACAGAGTTGTGTGGCGGTCCACCCTCTTTGCCTACTCCTGGGGGGAAACGGCCTGATGGTTAGTTAGTTAGTTAAAATCATAAATTGTTAGGGGATGTATCTAGTAGGGTGGCATTTCATCCTCTGTGCCCAGATACGTCCATTGTAATTAACCTCTGTCATACGCATTTTTGAAAATTAATTTGCTTGAAAAATACTAATATTGAAGTTAGTGTTTTCAAGGAAAGTACTATAAAAGAAATTAAATTTATATAATTTGTCGTGTTTCAGATTTTACCGTCGACACTAGGAAAGTAGGTACCTAGTAGTGTTATTTTGAAAACATTATTTTGCATTAATTTTCTTCCCGTAAATTGAGTGACGGAGGCATCTGTCGGAAAATGTTAACTTTTAAACAGTGCCTTCGTAGGAAGTTCACTACGCAACTGAACGTGAATGTTATTTAAAAATAAGATTTTTCTCCAATATGATTCGTATCTCAATATCAGCATTCGCCAACGACCATACCATGTTGAACACACCGGTTCTCGTCCGATCACCGAAGTTAAGCAACATTGGGCGCGGTCAGTACTTGGATGGGTGACCGCTTGGGAACACCGCGTGCCGTTGGCCCTCTTCTTTTTTGCATTTTTTTTTTAACATTTTCCGAAACTTTTCGTGTTTTGTTCGTCCTTTTCTGTAATAATATTTTGACTGGATTAAAATCAATTGAATTCGAAGAATATATTATGCAAATGTGAATGGTTGAAGAAGACGAGGACGCCTGAGGAAGACATGGCACGTACAAGTGTGTCAGATACTTGAGTCGGGCCATGCCAAGAGTCAGAAATAATAGACGAGTATGGAGGTATGAGACGATGTATGAATGTGAAGGAGGCAAAGAGTGTGTGCCAAGACAGAGTTGTGTGGCGGTCCACCCTCTTTGCCTACTCCTGGGGGGAAACGGCCTGATGGTTAGTTAGTTAGTTAAAATCATAAATTGTTAGGGGATGTATCTAGTAGGGTGGCATTTCATCCTCTGTGCCCAGATACGTCCATTGTAATTAACCTCTGTCATACGCATTTTTGAAAATTAATTTGCTTGAAAAATACTAATATTGAAGTTAGTGTTTTCAAGGAAAGTACTATAAAAGAAATTAAATTTTTATAATTTGTCGTGTTTCAGATTTTACCGTCGACACTAGGAAAGTAGGTACCTAGTAGTGTTATTTTGAAAACATTATTTTGCATTAATTTTCTTCCCGTAAATTGAGTGACGGAGGCATCTGTCGGAAAATGTTAACTTTTAAACAGTGCCTTCGTAGGAAGTTCACTACGCAACTGAACGTGAATGTTATTTAAAAATAAGATTTTTCTCCAATATGATTCGTATCTCAATATCAGCATTCGCCAACGACCATACCATGTTGAACACACCGGTTCTCGTCCGATCACCGAAGTTAAGCAACATTGGGCGCGGTCAGTACTTGGATGGGTGACCGCTTGGGAACACCGCGTGCCGTTGGCCCTCTTCTTTTTTGCATTTTTTTTTTAACATTTTCCGAAACTTTTCGTGTTTTGTTCGTCCTTTTCTGTAATAATATTTTGACTGGATTAAAATCAATTGAATTCGAAGAATATATTATGCAAATGTGAATGGTTGAAGAAGTCGAGGACGCCTGAGGAAGACATGGCACGTACAAGTGAGTCAGATACTTGAGTCGGGCCATGCCAAGAGTCAGAAATAATAGACGAGTATGGAGGTATGAGACGATGTATGAATGTGAAGGAGGCAAAGAGTGTGTGCCAAG
Source organism: Glyphotaelius pellucidus (assembly GCA_936435175.1). Lineage (NCBI taxonomy): Eukaryota > Metazoa > Arthropoda > Insecta > Trichoptera > Limnephilidae > Glyphotaelius > Glyphotaelius pellucidus. Next base: position 13,418,870 of record OW386556.1, read on the forward strand.
ACAGAGTTGTGTGGCGGTCCACCCTCTTTGCCTACTCCTGGGGGGAAACGGCCTGATGGTTAGTTAGTTAGTTAAAATCATAAATTGTTAGGGGATGTATCTAGTAGGGTGGCATTTCATCCTCTGTGCCCAGATACGTCCATTGTAATTAACCTCTGTCATACGCATTTTTGAAAATTAATTTGCTTGAAAAATACTAATATTGAAGTTAGTGTTTTCAAGGAAAGTACTATAAAAGAAATTAAATTTTTATAATTTGTCGTGTTTCAGATTTTACCGTCGACACTAGGAAAGTAGGTACCTAGTAGTGTTATTTTGAAAACATTATTTTGCATTAATTTTCTTCCCGTAAATTGAGTGACGGAGGCATCTGTCGGAAAATGTTAACTTTTAAACAGTGCCTTCGTAGGAAGTTCACTACGCAACTGAACGTGAATGTTATTTAAAAATAAGATTTTTCTCCAATATGATTCGTATCTCAATATCAGCATTCGCCAACGACCATACCATGTTGAACACACCGGTTCTCGTCCGATCACCGAAGTTAAGCAACATTGGGCGCGGTCAGTACTTGGATGGGTGACCGCTTGGGAACACCGCGTGCCGTTGGCCCTCTTCTTTTTTGCATTTTTTTTTTAACATTTTCCGAAACTTTTCGTGTTTTGTTCGTCCTTTTCTGTAATAATATTTTGACTGGATTAAAATCAATTGAATTCGAAGAATATATTATGCAAATGTGAATGGTTGAAGAAGACGAGGACGCCTGAGGAAGACATGGCACGTACAAGTGTGTCAGATACTTGAGTCGGGCCATGCCAAGAGTCAGAAATAATAGACGAGTATGGAGGTATGAGACGATGTATGAATGTGAAGGAGGCAAAGAGTGTGTGCCAAGACAGAGTTGTGTGGCGGTCCACCCTCTTTGCCTACTCCTGGGGGGAAACGGCCTGATGGTTAGTTAGTTAGTTAAAATCATAAATTGTTAGGGGATGTATCTAGTAGGGTGGCATTTCATCCTCTGTGCCCAGATACGTCCATTGTAATTAACCTCTGTCATACGCATTTTTGAAAATTAATTTGCTTGAAAAATACTAATATTGAAGTTAGTGTTTTCAAGGAAAGTACCATAAAAGAAATTAAATTTATATAATTTGTCGTGTTTCAGATTTTACCGTCGACACTAGGAAAGTAGGTACCTAGTAGTGTTATTTTGAAAACATTATTTTGCATTAATTTTCTTCCCGTAAATTGAGTGACGGAGGCATCTGTCGGAAAATGTTAACTTTTAAACAGTGCCTTCGTAGGAAGTTCACTACGCAACTGAACGTGAATGTTATTTAAAAATAAGATTTTTCTCCAATATGATTCGTATCTCAATATCAGCATTCGCCAACGACCATACCATGTTGAACACACCGGTTCTCGTCCGATCACCGAAGTTAAGCAACATTGGGCGCGGTCAGTACTTGGATGGGTGACCGCTTGGGAACACCGCGTGCCGTTGGCCCTCTTCTTTTTTGCATTTTTTTTTTAACATTTTCCGAAACTTTTCGTGTTTTGTTCGTCCTTTTCTGTAATAATATTTTGACTGGATTAAAATCAATTGAATTCGAAGAATATATTATGCAAATGTGAATGGTTGAAGAAGTCGAGGACGCCTGAGGAAGACATGGCACGTACAAGTGAGTCAGATACTTGAGTCGGGCCATGCCAAGAGTCAGAAATAATAGACGAGTATGGAGGTATGAGACGATGTATGAATGTGAAGGAGGCAAAGAGTGTGTGCCAAGACAGAGTTGTGTGGCGGTCCACCCTCTTTGCCTACTCCTGGGGGGAAACGGCCTGATGGTTAGTTAGTTAGTTAAAATCATAAATTGTTAGGGGATGTATCTAGTAGGGTGGCATTTCATCCTCTGTGCCCAGATACGTCCATTGTAATTAACCTCTGTCATACGCATTTTTGAAAATTAATTTGCTTGAAAAATACTAATATTGAAGTTAGTGTTTTCAAGGAAAGTACTATAAAAGAAATTAAATTTATATAATTTGTCGTGTTTCAGATTTTACCGTCGACACTAGGAAAGTAGGTACCTAGTAGTGTTATTTTGAAAACATTATTTTGCATTAATTTTCTTCCCGTAAATTGAGTGACGGAGGCATCTGTCGGAAAATGTTAACTTTTAAACAGTGCCTTCGTAGGAAGTTCACTACGCAACTGAACGTGAATGTTATTTAAAAATAAGATTTTTCTCCAATATGATTCGTATCTCAATATCAGCATTCGCCAACGACCATACCATGTTGAACACACCGGTTCTCGTCCGATCACCGAAGTTAAGCAACATTGGGCGCGGTCAGTACTTGGATGGGTGACCGCTTGGGAACACCGCGTGCCGTTGGCCCTCTTCTTTTTTGCATTTTTTTTTTAACATTTTCCGAAACTTTTCGTGTTTTGTTCGTCCTTTTCTGTAATAATATTTTGACTGGATTAAAATCAATTGAATTCGAAGAATATATTATGCAAATGTGAATGGTTGAAGAAGACGAGGACGCCTGAGGAAGACATGGCACGTACAAGTGTGTCAGATACTTGAGTCGGGCCATGCCAAGAGTCAGAAATAATAGACGAGTATGGAGGTATGAGACGATGTATGAATGTGAAGGAGGCAAAGAGTGTGTGCCAAGACAGAGTTGTGTGGCGGTCCACCCTCTTTGCCTACTCCTGGGGGGAAACGGCCTGATGGTTAGTTAGTTAGTTAAAATCATAAATTGTTAGGGGATGTATCTAGTAGGGTGGCATTTCATCCTCTGTGCCCAGATACGTCCATTGTAATTAACCTCTGTCATACGCATTTTTGAAAATTAATTTGCTTGAAAAATACTAATATTGAAGTTAGTGTTTTCAAGGAAAGTACCATAAAAGAAATTAAATTTATATAATTTGTCGTGTTTCAGATTTTACCGTCGACACTAGGAAAGTAGGTACCTAGTAGTGTTATTTTGAAAACATTATTTTGCATTAATTTTCTTCCCGTAAATTGAGTGACGGAGGCATCTGTCGGAAAATGTTAACTTTTAAACAGTGCCTTCGTAGGAAGTTCACTACGCAACTGAACGTGAATGTTATTTAAAAATAAGATTTTTCTCCAATATGATTCGTATCTCAATATCAGCATTCGCCAACGACCATACCATGTTGAACACACCGGTTCTCGTCCGATCACCGAAGTTAAGCAACATTGGGCGCGGTCAGTACTTGGATGGGTGACCGCTTGGGAACACCGCGTGCCGTTGGCCCTCTTCTTTTTTGCATTTTTTTTTTAACATTTTCCGAAACTTTTCGTGTTTTGTTCGTCCTTTTCTGTAATAATATTTTGACTGGATTAAAATCAATTGAATTCGAAGAATATATTATGCAAATGTGAATGGTTGAAGAAGTCGAGGACGCCTGAGGAAGACATGGCACGTACAAGTGAGTCAGATACTTGAGTCGGGCCATGCCAAGAGTCAGAAATAATAGACGAGTATGGAGGTATGAGACGATGTATGAATGTGAAGGAGGCAAAGAGTGTGTGCCAAGACAGAGTTGTGTGGCGGTCCACCCTCTTTGCCTACTCCTGGGGGGAAACGGCCTGATGGTTAGTTAGTTAGTTAAAATCATAAATTGTTAGGGGATGTATCTAGTAGGGTGGCATTTCATCCTCTGTGCCCAGATACGTCCATTGTAATTAACCTCTGTCATACGCATTTTTGAAAATTAATTTGCTTGAAAAATACTAATATTGAAGTTAGTGTTTTCAAGGAAAGTACTATAAAAGAAATTAAATTTATATAATTTGTCGTGTTTCAGATTTTACCGTCGACACTAGGAAAGTAGGTACCTAGTAGTGTTATTTTGAAAACATTATTTTGCATTAATTTTCTTCCCGTAAATTGAGTGACGGAGACATCTGTCGGAAAATGTTAACTTTTAAACAGTGCCTTCGTAGGAAGTTCACTACGCAACTGAACGTGAATGTTATTTAAAAATAAGATTTTTCTCCAGTATGATTCGTATCTAAATATCAGCATTCGCCAACGACCATACCATGTTGAACACACCGGTTCTCGTCCGATCACCGAAGTTAAGCAACATTGGCCGCGGTCAGTACTTGGATGGGTGACCGCTTGGGAACACCGCGTGCCGTTGGCCCTCTTCTTTTTTGCATTTTTTTTTTAACATTTTCCGAAACTTTTCGTGTTTTGTTCGTCCTTTTCTGTAATAATATTTTGACTGGATTAAAATCAATTGAATTCGAAGAATATATTATGCAAATGTGAATGGTTGAAGAAGTCGAGGACGCCTGAGGAAGACATGGCACGTACAAGTGAGTCAGATACTTGAGTCGGGCCATGCCAAGAGTCAGAAATAATAGACGAGTATGGAGGTATGAGACGATGTATGAATGTGAAGGAGGCAAAGAGTGTGTGCCAAGACAGAGTTGTGTGGCGGTCCACCCTCTTTGCCTACTCCTGGGGGGAAACGGCCTGATGGTTAGTTAGTTAGTTAAAATCATAAATTGTTAGGGGATGTATCTAGTAGGGTGGCATTTCATCCTCTGTGCCCAGATACGTCCATTGTAATTAACCTCTGTCATACGCATTTTTGAAAATTAATTTGCTTGAAAAATACTAATATTGAAGTTAGTGTTTTCAAGGAAAGTACCATAAAAGAAATTAAATTTATATAATTTGTCGTGTTTCAGATTTTACCGTCGACACTAGGAAAGTAGGTACCTAGTAGTGTTATTTTGAAAACATTATTTTGCATTAATTTTCTTCCCGTAAATTGAGTGACGGAGGCATCTGTCGGAAAATGTTAACTTTTAAACAGTGCCTTCGTAGGAAGTTCACTACGCAACTGAACGTGAATGTTATTTAAAAATAAGATTTTTCTCCAATATGATTCGTATCTCAATATCAGCATTCGCCAACGACCATACCATGTTGAACACACCGGTTCTCGTCCGATCACCGAAGTTAAGCAACATTGGGCGCGGTCAGTACTTGGATGGGTGACCGCTTGGGAACACCGCGTGCCGTTGGCCCTCTTCTTTTTTGCATTTTTTTTTTAACATTTTCCGAAACTTTTCGTGTTTTGTTCGTCCTTTTCTGTAATAATATTTTGACTGGATTAAAATCAATTGAATTCGAAGAATATATTATGCAAATGTGAATGGTTGAAGAAGACGAGGACGCCTGAGGAAGACATGGCACGTACAAGTGAGTCAGATACTTGAGTCGGGCCATGCCAAGAGTCAGAAATAATAGACGAGTATGGAGGTATGAGACGATGTATGAATGTGAAGGAGGCAAAGAGTGTGTGCCAAGACAGAGTTGTGTGGCGGTCCACCCTCTTTGCCTACTCCTGGGGGGAAACGGCCTGATGGTTAGTTAGTTAGTTAAAATCATAAATTGTTAGGGGATGTATCTAGTAGGGTGGCATTTCATCCTCTGTGCCCAGATACGTCCATTGTAATTAACCTCTGTCATACGCATTTTTGAAAATTAATTTGCTTGAAAAATACTAATATTGAAGTTAGTGTTTTCAAGGAAAGTACTATAAAAGAAATTAAATTTATATAATTTGTCGTGTTTCAGATTTTACCGTCGACACTAGGAAAGTAGGTACCTAGTAGTGTTATTTTGAAAACATTATTTTGCATTAATTTTCTTCCCGTAAATTGAGTGACGGAGGCATCTGTCGGAAAATGTTAACTTTTAAACAGTGCCTTCGTAGGAAGTTCACTACGCAACTGAACGTGAATGTTATTTAAAAATAAGATTTTTCTCCAATATGATTCGTATCTCAATATCAGCATTCGCCAACGACCATACCATGTTGAACACACCGGTTCTCGTCCGATCACCGAAGTTAAGCAACATTGGGCGCGGTCAGTACTTGGATGGGTGACCGCTTGGGAACACCGCGTGCCGTTGGCCCTCTTCTTTTTTGCAATTTTTTCCCGTGTTTTGTTCTTCCTTCTCTGTAATAATATTTTCCCTGCATTTAAAATCAAAAACTTTTTAGGTGATATAGTCGTGGGGCGTTTCATCCTCTGTACCTAGCTAGTTACGTTCGAATTCCACTTGCAATGTCTGCCGTGCGTGTTATTACATTAGTCTATTTATTTAATTTACCTAAGATAATTATTTTTTTTGCGAATGCCAAATTAATTTTATTTTAAAAATTTACCTTTTTCGAATATGATTCGATATCTCAATATCGATGTTCGCCAACGACCATACCATGTTGAACACACCGGTTCTCGTCCGATCACCGAAGTTAAGCAACATTGAGCGCGGTCAGTACTTGGATGGGTGACCGCTTGGGAACACCGCGTGCCGCGTTGGCCCTCTTCTTTTTTGCATTTTTTTTTTAACATTTTCCGAAACTTTTCGTGTTTTGTTCGTCCTTTTCTGTAATAATATTTTGACTGGATTAAAATCAATTGAATTCGAAGAATATATTATGCAAATGTGAATGGTTGAAGAAGACGAGGACGCCTGAGGAAGACATGGCACGTACAAGTGAGTCAGATACTTGAGTCGGGCCATGCCAAGAGTCAGAAATAATAGACGAGTATGGAGGTATGAGACGATGTATGAATGTGAAGGAGGCAAAGAGTGTGTGCCAAGACAGAGTTGTGTGGCGGTCCACCCTCTTTGCCTACTCCTGGGGGGAAACGGCCTGATGGTTAGTTAGTTAGTTAAAATCATAAATTGTTAGGGGATGTATCTAGTAGGGTGGCATTTCATCCTCTGTGCCCAGATACGTCCATTGTAATTAACCTCTGTCATACGCATTTTTGAAAATTAATTTGCTTGAAAAATACTAATATTGAAGTTAGTGTTTTCAAGGAAAGTACCATAAAAGAAATTAAATTTATATAATTTGTCGTGTTTCAGATTTTACCGTCGACACTAGGAAAGTAGGTACCTAGTAGTGTTATTTTGAAAACATTATTTTGCATTAATTTTCTTCCCGTAAATTGAGTGACGGAGGCATCTGTCGGAAAATGTTAACTTTTAAACAGTGCCTTCGTAGGAAGTTCACTACGCAACTGAACGTGAATGTTATTTAAAAATAAGATTTTTCTCCAATATGATTCGTATCTCAATATCAGCATTCGCCAACGACCATACCATGTTGAACACACCGGTTCTCGTCCGATCACCGAAGTTAAGCAACATTGGGCGCGGTCAGTACTTGGATGGGTGACCGCTTGGGAACACCGCGTGCCGTTGGCCCTCTTCTTTTTTGCATTTTTTTTTTAACATTTTCCGAAACTTTTCGTGTTTTGTTCGTCCTTTTCTGTAATAATATTTTGACTGGATTAAAATCAATTGAATTCGAAGAATATATTATGCAAATGTGAATGGTTGAAGAAGACGAGGACGCCTGAGGAAGACATGGCACGTACAAGTGAGTCAGATACTTGAGTCGGGCCATGCCAAGAGTCAGAAATAATAGACGAGTATGGAGGTATGAGACGATGTATGAATGTGAAGGAGGCAAAGAGTGTGTGCCAAGACAGAGTTGTGTGGCGGTCCACCCTCTTTGCCTACTCCTGGGGGGAAACGGCCTGATGGTTAGTTAGTTAGTTAAAATCATAAATTGTTAGGGGATGTATCTAGTAGGGTGGCATTTCATCCTCTGTGCCCAGATACGTCCATTGTAATTAACCTCTGTCATACGCATTTTTGAAAATTAATTTGCTTGAAAAATACTAATATTGAAGTTAGTGTTTTCAAGGAAAGTACTATAAAAGAAATTAAATTTATATAATTTGTCGTGTTTCAGATTTTACCGTCGACACTAGGAAAGTAGGTACCTAGTAGTGTTATTTTGAAAACATTATTTTGCATTAATTTTCTTCCCGTAAATTGAGTGACGGAGGCATCTGTCGGAAAATGTTAACTTTTAAACAGTGCCTTCGTAGGAAGTTCACTACGCAACTGAACGTGAATGTTATTTAAAAATAAGATTTTTCTCCAATATGATTCGTATCTCAATATCAGCATTCGCCAACGACCATACCATGTTGAACACACCGGTTCTCGTCCGATCACCGAAGTTAAGCAACATTGGGCGCGGTCAGTACTTGGATGGGTGACCGCTTGGGAACACCGCGTGCCGTTGGCCCTCTTCTTTTTTGCAATTTTTTCCCGTGTTTTGTTCTTCCTTCTCTGTAATAATATTTTCCCTGCATTTAAAATCAAAAACTTTTTAGGTGATATAGTCGTGGGGCGTTTCATCCTCTGTACCTAGCTAGTTACGTTCGAATTCCACTTGCAATGTCTGCCGTGCGTGTTATTACATTAGTCTATTTATTTAATTTACCTAAGATAATTATTTTTTTTGCGAATGCCAAATTAATTTTATTTTAAAAATTTACCTTTTTCGAATATGATTCGATATCTCAATATCGATGTTCGCCAACGACCATACCATGTTGAACACACCGGTTCTCGTCCGATCACCGAAGTTAAGCAACATTGAGCGCGGTCAGTACTTGGATGGGTGACCGCTTGGGAACACCGCGTGCCGCGTTGGCCCTCTTCTTTTTTGCATTTTTTTTTTTACATTTTCCGAAACTTTTCGTGCTTTGTTCGTTCTTTTCTGTAATAATGTTTTACCTGCATTTAAAATAAAAAAAACTTTTAGGGGATATAGTCGTAGGGCATTTTATCCTCTATACCTAGTTACGTTCGAATTCCACCTGCAATGTCTGCCGTGCGTGTTATTACATTAGTCTATTTATTTAATTTACCTAAGATAATTATTTTTTTTGCGAATGCCAAATTGATTTTATTTTAAAAATTTACCTTTTTCGAATATGATTCGATATCTCGATATCAGGGTTCACCAACGACCATACAATGTTGAACACACCGGTTCTCGTCCGATCAGGCGCGGTCACATTACTTGGATGGGTGACCGCTGGGAACACCGCGTGCCGTTGGCCTCTTCTTTTTTTGCAATTTTTTCCGTATTTTGTTCGTCCTTCTCTTTAATGATATTTTTTCTGCATTTATAATCAAAGACTTATTATGGTATAAATATATATATAGTCGTGTGGAGTTTCATCCACTATACCAGGGATGGCCAACCGGTCGATCGCGGCTATTAATCAAGTAGATCGGACGCACGGGTCCAGCCAAGGACTCTAACCCAATAGAACCCGCACCCGCACAAGAACTCGGACCCGTAGCCGGACAAGAATCCGCACAAGAGCTGCGCGTATCACCTTGTGTGATTTTCAAATGCCGATCCTTCGCGTTATTTATCCTCTCTTCCATTAGTAGATCTCTTTTGTTTTGGGCATTTTGTTATTTCGTCAAATTGATTTGAAGATTTATTGGACGACTTAACAAAATTTCTTGAAGAGAGGGGTGATGATTGTCAGGAAATGCGTGATTTAGAACGGCATTGTGATTTAGCATTTTTGGCAGATTTTATGGAAAACTGAGCACATTAAATCTGGAATTACAAGGCAAGAATAAAACATTTACAGAAATGTTGAATTTAATTGCAGCATTCCACAGCCAAACAGCATCTATGACAGAGGACATCGAAAAGAATTTTCAGTATTTTGTAAAATTATTACCTACAATTTCATTCCTTACAAGTACCTACATAGCAAAAATTAAGGCAGTGGTATCAGACTTCGAAAATCGCTTTAGTGATTTCAGGAATATTGAGATGTTGGTAGAATTCGTCAGTTATCCGTTTAGTAATTCCATTGATCATAGTGATATTTATGAAATGGCCAAAAAAATTGCAAATACGTTTCAAATGGATCACACGATATTGCAAAACGATATTTTTACGAGGGAAAACATAAACATGAAAAATATTCTTAGTTACACCTTATTTATATCAGTGTGAGCATTGCGTCTGAGCATCTTCCGCTAGATTACCAAAATCAGGTTTGTACTTGGAAATTGCGCATGCCCAGACGCAATTCTCACACTGGTATAAATAAGTGTATCTTAAGAATATTTTTCATGTTTATGTTTTCCCTATTAATAAAATTTAAAAAAAAATAATGCATAATTACATACTGAACTATACTGTTTCGTTTAAAATTTTAAGAAGTATGTAATTGGTAGATCGCATAGCGTTTCGTCAGTAAATAGTAGATCTTGGGACTAATCAAGTTGGCCACCCCTGCACTATACCTAGTTACGTTCAAAGTTCATCTGTAATTATTACATTAATGTGTGCAGCTTGCAGCAAGCGCCCTTGAGGTGATTTTTCACATAAACGGCGCTCTACAAATTATCCAATTATTATTATTATTATTATTAACCCTTTAGAAATTTGGCATATTTTTCAGATGGTCAAAATATTTCCGCCTTACAATAAAATGCAAATAGGAATATTTCTGAACATATCGTAACGTTCGTCCTTCTTTGTAATCACGAAAATTGCGCGGACGGAGGAGTATGAAATTTCGCACACTTATAGTTTATATAGAGGAGGAGTGCAGAATGCTAATATTTTTTTAAAATTATGCATAAAAATAGATTAAATCAATAACAAAAACATTACACACACTACCATGTATTTGACACACACACTCGCGTCTTTACTCTATTGTTTATTGTTAAAGTCTATGGTCAAATTGAGAATAGATTAATATTGTTTGTCTTTAATATTATTTGTCTATGGTCTTACTGAATGTCAAACATAAAAAAACATTACAATTATGGTCGTATTTCGACCATTGGGCGACCACTAGTTACAATAATTTGTTTAAAATGCATTTCTTCGTTTAATTTACCTAGGATATGATTATTCTTTTTGTGAGTGCCTTATTTATAATACTTTATTAAATTTACCATTTTTGAATATGATTTGAAATCTCAATATCAGCGTTTGTCGACGACCATGCCATGTTGAACACACCGGTTCTCGTCCGATTTGGATGAGTGACCGCTTGGGAACACCGCGTGCCGTTGGTTCTCTTTTTTTTTGCAATATTTTCTCGTTTTTTGAATTTTTTTCGTGTTTCGTGCGTCCTTCTCTGAAATAATACTTTGACTGCGATTAAAAAAACTTACAAAAATAGAATTGTTAGGTAATACAGTAGTGTGGCACTTCATCCGCCATGCCTAGTTGCGTTCAATGACAATTTTTATTGTGTGGGTCACATCTTTTTTATTAATTTGCCTAAAATACATTTTTATAAATCTAATTGATCTGGGATATTTTTTAATTTTTGATAGTACCGAATTCGTATTATTTTATTTTAAAACATCTTTTTTCACAAATGATCAGTTTCTCAATATCAGCGTTCGCCATACCATGCTGAACACACCGGTTCGCGTTTTATATCATATATCATATATCCTACAACGTTTCAGTCGCGGAGTCGACTATGTTATGTACCTACTATTTCGAACTCGCAACCCACTCAATAGTACCCTTTACACACAGAGTTCGGAGCGGGACGTGCCCCGCGCCACTTCAGGCCGCGGGGCACGTCCCGTTACGTAAATCCTTCACGCGCACGGCCGATCAACAACGCTCCCTCGTAAGAAATGACGCGATTGCGGAAACCGCTCGTGTAGTATGAACTTGGCGGTAATCCGGCGCGGGAGAGCCGCTGCATGCGGCGGTTGAATTTCTCCCGCCTGTGAACCGCGAGCGGCCGCGGCGGTAGAATCGCTCGTGTAGCCTGGGCCATGCAATGTTCATAGTAAATTGTGTCTGCTGCGGTTTCCCGCGGCGGGAGAACCGCTCGTGTAGCCTGGGCCTAAAGGGTACTATTGCTAGTGTGGAGTAGCGATGAGTAGGTTCAGCCGGAATGGGTTCTTGAACGCGAGTCCTTTGCGGGAAGTGGTTCCCACTCCCACTCCTTTTTCAAACCGACTACTCTCAGAGAACCCTGTCCCGGACTCGAATTTGCTCGAGCCCGCAACGGAGCGCTGACTCGGGCCCGAACGCGGAACTCGGACCCGGACCGGGGCGGGAATCCGAATCGGACCCAAGCCCGGAACTCGGTGGTCCGAGCCACTCGCACTCCAGGCCTGGGTTCGCCAGCTAGTGCGTCTCGGTCCGAGCTAGTCGCAAGTCGCGTGCAGGTACTGCAGGTCGCGCGTTTGAGTTCTTTTTCTTTTCAAACCCTGCGTTCAAACTGGACCGGAACGAAACTCGAAGCCGGAACTCAAGCTCGGAACTTGGAACCGAATCGGGAATTCGAATGCCTCCCACCTACGAAAATGTATAAACTGTTTAAATGGAGTTTTACAAATTAAAATTGATAAGAATAAATTAGAACGTAATTTTATAAAATAAAATTGAATTTAATTATAATTCGATTATGACATAAGGTCAATTCTGAGTTACAACGGTCATTTCTGAGTTATTGCCTAACAGACTAATTATTCATCTATCACGCCGCCGCCGCTTTTCCACAGGAGTAGGCAGAGAATAAATGAATGACAAATAACTCTATCACGGTACACACTTCTTGCTTCAAGCAAATTCTGGCCCATTCAGTACAAATCATAACTTTTTAATATAATGAAATAAAACAATTACTTTGTTCAAAATCACGGAATTTCATTCTTATGACAAACCGGTTTCGCTTAGCGTAAGCCTCATTGGGATACAAAATTAAACAATAAATAAATGCATTTACGAGCATAGTATATATTTCAATAAACATAAACAATATATAGTAACACAAAACATTGATGAAATAAAAATAGGTTACACATAAATTATAACAAAGGAACAACGGCTAGATATTATTACGCATTTTGTAAATATGCAGATTATTATGCGGATTACTCCGTACAGTCTTTCTCCGTTTTTGTAACATGGTCTTACATTTGATATGATTTTCACGGCCAAAAGTATAATAGTGATTTATTTTTGGGGTATTATGCCGTGTTGCACTGTCTCCTTCTTTGGACAGACGTGTGGCACACATCTTTTTTGATGATGGACACTGTAACGCCGTTCGAAACGTTGGCTAAAGAAAGAGGTAATGCAACACGGCATAATACCCCAAAAATAATGTCTTACCATTTTTTTAAAACAATTCATTAAAGTTATTTTAGAAAAATGTGTTGATATTCAATTCTATTTTATTTAAACAACACGCCAATATTATAGGTGATGTAAAACGATGCTTTATACCTAATACATATATCGGACGTCCTGAGTCAAATTAATATGCTTTGTACCAGAGATAGCAACTTCTCAAATTTTTAAGACGATCGACGTTAATATTTTTTGATAAAATCATTATCGTTTCTGTATCCTGTAAATATGATACCATAATATTGTATTACACTATTAATACTTATCGCACCTCTTGAAATGTGAGACGTATGCAAACGATTAGTTAAGTTAATGAATTTTCGGCCTTATCTAAACATTTAAAAATAATATCCTCTGTTCAAGTCCGTGAGGAGATAAGGATGATCACCACTAAATTAGAATAATAATTGAGAAATTTCATGACTTTATTTGATTTATTACTGCTTACGCGTGTGCTAAAATTGTCATTCCTTGGGAATTATACAGCCGTTACGGCCTCGCATTAACCGTCGCCCTGTAGGCTGGACACGGCGCGAATGGATTTCGTTAATCTTCGCCAAAATGAACCCGTGCGTCTCGGCTCGGTGCGCCGCAACAGCACCCAGTGCTCAGTCCGCATCAAAGAACTCGGACCCGGGACCCACTCCTTGAACTCGAGTTCTTATAAAAGGAACCATGTCTCGGAGTCCTCCGGCAAAATGCAGAACTTACCCATCTCTAGTGTGGAGGCAGCAGACTGCATTAGCCATAGACAAATTTATTACATATTTCATTTTGTTTTTCTTTGAGAATGGTTTTTCTGCGCACGCAGGGATGCCGTCTGCAGCGACTTCTCGGATTGGTTTGTTTCTGGACTTCTCTATGCTTACAAATTTGACGTTTCAAGAGAAAATAACAATACTTAACGTTTTCACAGCGCATTGATCATTGATCATTTATCATTATTTTATTATTGTATCGTATCTTGTATTAAGTTACTACAATGGCAGATAGATTAACGCAACTACAAGACACAATCAATCAGGTTCGACATCTCGCAACGGATCAAATGGAAACATTTGTTTTTACGACGAATGCTTCTACCAAACGATGAATTGATATCACAAATAAAATAACGAACAACATAATTTCTTGAAAAAATATAATTTCTGTTTGTTTCAGCAAGCCGAGCATTTCTGCAACAGCATCGGTATTCTTCAGCAGTTTTCAACGCCCAGTAAATTCACGGGTTTTGACAGAAGCGGGTCCCAGACTCCAAGCCAGCAGCAGGGACAAGAAGACTATGCCCTTCTGTTCGCCTCCCTCATCTCCCGATGCGCTAAAGATATTGATATTCTGATAGATTCCCTGCCCAGCGAAGAGAGCTCCACAGAGCTGCAGGTACAGAGCTTAAAGAGGTTGGAATCTGAGAATAAAGAAGCTGCGGAGAAACTAGAAGAGGTAACACAATATTTTATTTCTGCAAACAGAATAAACACACGAACTGTCAGCTTACTACTTTCAGAAGCTCAGTTTACAGAATGAGTGTAGAATACAATAATTACATCTGGCAGTAAATAGTTCAAATATTGCAATTTTGGTTACTTATTATTTTCGTATACACAGTACTGCAAAACTTATAAACTTTACTGTCGTCATTAGATAGATAAAAAATCTTCTTCCTGTCTTGATGTGGTGCTATTAGTTGCTTGATCAAGTTAGCAAATATTTAAAAAATATTCACTCATAGTACAACGGCAAACAAATACTTGTAATGCAGTCTGTTAGTGTTGCCATCTACATTTTTTACTTCAAGTAGCTCATAAATTGCTGGTTAACCCTCAGGCATGCAAAATCGCATTTTTAGGCATCTGTGGATATTTGGCTGCATTTAAAAAAAATTGTTTCGTTATTGAACGCCAAGATTTCTCATTTTTTGTTTATGCATCACAAGGGAAACATCTTAGAAGAATGAATATTTTATATTAAATAAATTTTTATTGCAATAATTTTGCAGAATCAGAATCATAGTCTTTTTTTGTTTACTGATTTGCCAAACTTACAATTGAATAAAAAAAAAAAAAACTTACTGTAATAAAACTTTGGACGATAGTTTCTAATTTTCTAGGAACTGTAATGTCCATCTTGATTTCCGTCATCGCGCTCTTGCGCCACCACCCATCTTATTGAGTAACTTGGGGATACTGAGCACCTCAGATTTTCCATGGACGCGCATGCAAGAGGGTTAAAGTCTGTTGATATACTCTGTAAATATTAATAAAAAATACACTTCCTCCATTTGAAAGATAACCTATCGATTTATTTTCCAGGTGGTCAGACAAGGAGAAATATTGTTAGAGAAGATACAGGGCGCCCTCAGTGACATCGCACAGGCACAATTGGATATGCAAAACCCCAACCTGACCATGGAATCCAAGCCGTAGAGTTGTCTACATATACAGGGTGCCCAGTAACCCATTCTCTTATGGAACCTACTCTTTAAAACGATTGCCAATGATCCAACCTACCTAAATATACAGGATGTAACAAAACGATTCCACGACTTCTCAACAGAGTGGCATTTCCCTTTGAAAAGTAAAACCTAAATATACAGGGTGTAACAAAACGATTCCATGACTTCTCAACATAGTGGCATTTCCACAGCCCTTTGAAAAGTCATTAAAAGTGATTAAAAAAAAATCCTGTAACCTAACCTAACTTATTTTTAAAAATTATTTATGTCTTACTGCGCTTCTTGGTTAATACGGAATATTTCTTATTCAAACAGTTAGATTTAGCTTTATTATCATGACTATATTTAAGTCAGGGGAGACGTAAAAATTTGCATGTTACATTTAAATTTTGTTAAAATTAATTCACTTACGCGATATATGAACCGCACTATGCCATATTTATATTCCATTTCATAGACAATCAATGCTGCCAATCTTAGAACAATTATTATTGCCATGAACAATAATTTGTTCATGTTATGAAGTGAATGCATTATTGACAAGTTTGAAATTGTATTTGTAACAGAAGAACATGGAAAGAAAGGTATTAGAATAATTATACAAACCCGTTAGACAAACCCTGCTTGCATACAAACCATTAGTACTGGGAGTAATTCGAATTAGGTTCTTTTTTTGTTTCTATTTTGAAGGGAATTTATTTTATATTGTCTATTAATTAGAAAAGGAATATATATAAGGAATTATCCGTGTACCGTGTATCGAACTTCGACAAGGAACATTCCGTATTATCAAAGAGGCAGGCTTATACATTTTAACCGGTGCCACCCACGGTTGAATTTGGCAACCATCTCTGGTCCGGAATAATATTTAACTTAAAAAATACCCTCGACCCTGAGGAGATGCTCTGAGGAACTAGCGTCATTGATCCCTTCGGCACCGGCGCACAATCGGGAGACACGCCAAACGCGCGCCCAACATATGTACACTGTTGACATTTGTCACATGAGAACGGGTCGTTTTTTTGACTCGTTCTTGAGTTCAACAGCTAGGCTATGGAATGATTTGCCGGCCTCTGTGTTTCCTCCCTCCTACAATATGGATCTCTTCAAGACCAATGTTCATTCCTTCCTGTCCTCAAAAAAACCTTCCACGCAGCATCCCAGATGACATAGGCCCTAAGGGAAATTATTTTCCTCAGGGCCTCCTGTGCGGATTTAATGTTAAAAAAAAAAACTTTTTTCTTCATCACTTTTCGAGTGATGAAGTGCCACTTTGTTGAGTTGTCTGGTCACCAACAAAACATACCAACGAGACAGCAATTCCTAAATCTGTTGTATAGATTATTGTGGGGTTTTCAATTTTCCCGTAGGGTCCTGCCACTCAGAGCTCCGTTGTAACCTCTCTTTCTGCTGACATGCGTTGTTTATAAGAAAGAAAGAGATAAGGTATAGCGGCATGCCTTTACACGGTGGGTGCCTAGATTAGGTTAGGTTAGTAACTAAACTTTAAATAATGTTGATCTGATTGTTACAGCAGCTGTCGTTTTAAAAGGTAGTCCAATTTTTATACCTCAAAGATTATAAATAATCTTTTTATATTAAGACTGTCCAATAATTTTTCCACAAAGATCCACCGTAATACATAATATTATTTTGTTAGTTTAAATGTTGGGTTAAAATATGCAGGATTGACTTGATTTGGTATTGAAATTTACAATATCTGGCAATTTATAACATATCTTAATATTACGTAATAATGAATGTTTCTTTGCTTGTCCCTAAACCATTCGTCCGATTGAAATTTTGGTGATTTTATGTGCGCATGGTTTCTATATATAACAGTGAGCTCTGGGGTCATGAAATTTTTTCCTGTACCATTCATCTAATATGGTAATGAAACTTTTGTGCGCACACACGCGAAGGTTTCTACATATAATGGTGAGCTCTGGCGTTATGAAATTTATTAAAAATTTGCAATAGGTGGCGCGCGAGTTGTTTGAAAAACGAGTGTATTTCATGTAGTTCAGCGGCAGGAAAGGAAGGCGAATTCAGGAGGGGTACTGTGATGTTTGTGTTATTTACAATCAAACACCATTTGTGTTTGGAGGGTACTTCTTAATGATAATGGATCTTTGATACAAACTGCTCTATTATGAGTTTGCCTTTTTACTGTTAATTGAATCTAATTGGTAGGCTGCCGATAGCCCGCTCTCGACAGCCACTGCCTACCCGGGCACCCCTGTCGGCATCCGACAGAAGCTCTTTCAATACATTACAGAAACGAAGGAAGAGATGGGGGGGGGGGGGGTCGCAGGAGGGAGAAGCCCGGGAAGGTGGAGGGAGAACACATGATGGGAAGGGAACGGGGACGAATGGAAGAGGACACGCAGGGAGAAACAATTTTTTATTTAAGTGATATTGCAACGCTTTGGATCTCGCTAGTTACAAATTGCCAGGATGTTAATTTCGTCGATCAACATTGTCAGTCTCACATTAGCCAAAAAAATAATAGCTACATAAAAAGTTAAATTATTAAAAACTAATGCAGGTATAAAATATTGTTTAGATTCAGTTAGGTTCTTCACAGGAAATTCTTATGGTGATTGGGTTTTTCCTGAAGATAGAGACTGTAAGGTTATCCGAAAAGTTGTCTCAAGGAAGTTTAACTTTGTAATTGGCTTATTCATTTACATATAACCTCTTTATAATCATAATTTCTTTGGTGGATGATTTAAAAAATATATCTTTAGTATAAACTTAATATTTTTGTAAAACTTCTGTGATCTAAGTTTTTTGTAGAGAAATAAAGTATTTAAATCTACATACATACAAATGGTTTATTCTTTCATATTTATTGTTACCCCATTACTGGATGGCTTGAAATCACAACCATATAATTGAAGCACAGGTAGATGTGGATGGAAGGTGTTATGAATCAATTTTTCTAAAATTATTGGTACATAAGTTATGTATCCATCTAATTGACCACCACAACACGGGCATGTGCCTAGCATGGTGGTCGAAAAATTCTAAAATTTATGTAACCAACATTTCAATGAATAAAGAAAACTTTAAAAAAAAAAAAAAATTATCATCAACAAAACTCTCAGATATCGTACGACCAAAGGTTAAAACCTATTGCATGCCAGGTCTAAAAATAAAAGTAACATTTAGCTGTAAATAAACAGTAATGGTAAGAACACATTACGATATCTGCTTTATTTGGGCAATTATTTGTAAAAGTAAATGAAAAACTTCGTAAAAGTAAAAAAAAATAATTTTACTATATTTATCAAAGAAATATGATGAAATATAAAAGAAAAAATAAAAATTAATAAAACAAATCATTTTGATGGGTGTAAATTTAAAAAAAAAATACCTTTTTACTGTGGGAACAAAAAATTTGTCATTTATATATTAAAATTATTGGTGACCGGACCGGACATCTCGAAATCGACTCCGATATCATCAAAATATAAATAAAATTGGTTAAACAGATTACGTTAGGGTTTTTGGCTAATTTTAAATTATTTTTTTCTTTGATGACTTTTCAAGGAGGTGTTGAGTTGACTTTATTCTCAGTTGGCATAGAACCAAAATTACTACCCAAAAAATGCATTTTTAACAATGTTTTATTTTTTAATCATATTTCTAGAATAAATATAGTAAAATTATTTTTTAAATGTTTTTGATATACTCAGAAATAATTGCCCAAGTTGCCTCTGAAATCAAATGAAATACTAAAATCTTTAATGGCCTATATCATATAATTTAAAGCAAAAATAAATAAAGTAGCTCACTTCCCTACTGATATTTGATATACCTTTTGATTACAAAAATAATTTTTCAGTTTAGTTGGGTATTTTGATCTCAAATCCAAAATTAAGATTTGTATGAAACGGGCCGCGCCAACTTTCCACTTAAAGGGAAAACATTATGCAGAGTCAATAGCTTTAAAGATCTCGGTATTGTCTTTGATCCCAAACTAACATTCTTGGACCTCACTCCAGCATGCTACAAACTCCTGGGATTTATCAGCAGAACACATAAATAATTTTTTGTCGTTGAATGAATACATATATTCAGATCTAAAATTAGAGACATGATCTAAAGCCCGAGCAACGCTAGGTGCTTAAGCCAGAATTAAATAAATGTGAGCAATTTCTAAACTGCGCTTTATATTTTATTACAATATCGTTATTCTTCATTATGTTAACACAAAATTGAAAGGTATAATATACCTATATGCAATTCTAATTTTGAGATCAGTGGGTATCTATATTGCAATGAAAAAATATTTTTTTCAATTTATGCCTTCTTAATTTTTTACAAAAATGTAGGTTACATAGCTTTACATTTCCATCAAGAGTTATATTTTTAGTATTGCCGTTCAAACAATATTGGCGCCTCCTATGTTTTCTACTCTTATTTGACAAACTGTGTATCGCATACAAGTCGACCCAGTGTATTCTTACCTTAATTGCTTCAATAGCAAGCTCTCAGTTAACTATTTATATAGATATAGGTCAATAGGGCAATTACAATAGAAAACAATATCAAATCAAATAAGCCACCAGTGTATCTGAACAGCTACTGGCTTTTAAGTACTATGTACAAGGTGCTAGAGTGAGTTGTGCTCTGCAGACTTACTCCAATTCTGAAGAAATTCAGACCAAGTTGTAAAAGCTGGAACAAGGTAGACACACTGACAACACAATGGATCTGGATTCCATAAGACTTAAAACTGAGGCAGCATTCATTGATCTCTCAGCGACCTATGACAAAGTGTGGCACAAAGGCCTCCTTCTCAAACTCTACGGCACCATAGAGGATGGCAACGCGGTACAACTTATTGAGCAACTGCTAGCTGGCCGTATTTTCAGAGTTTTTCCAGGAGGGCAAAAAAGCAATCTCAATAATGGCCTTGCCCAAGGCTTAGTGCTGGCCCCATTGCTTTTTAACTGTACCCGAGACCCTTCTCACACTGAAGACAGAAAATTTGCTTACGTAGATGACGTGGCCATCACAGCCCAAGCCAAAACCCAGCAGCAGAAGTCGTGCAGCAGGCGAGTCTTACTAGTCCACATTGTATGAAGATACATGAGTTTTAGCTATTTGTTTGTTTCTTTATGAATCAGGGGAGCGAAAGCAAGTTTCATGTAGCATGTAATTCCTTACAATGATAGAATAAATCGTTAATTTTATCAAAAAGTTTATTAATTATAAATCCTAAACAGAGCAAGCGTATTTACAGCTACATAACTAAGATTCACTATCATTGGTGTGTGATGAACATTCAAATTATATTATAAGGGACTTTCACTGGTGAATATACTAGGCTAATCTTTCCGTATTTAAAAGAGAATTTGATAAAACACCAAAGCTTACAAATGTTTTTAGAGAAAACTAAATTTAATAGTTAACTTGAATGAACATAATGTCGAACATGAAAAAATAAAACTTTTTCTACTGACATTTGCAATGGTTGAAAATTTTGTTTAAAACTAAATAAATTTCTGTACAAGAATAAATGATCTATGGTCAATGAAAATATTTGTCATAGAAATGTAATTTAACTAACAATAATAATACCGTTGAATGTTTTTAACAAAATTTATGGATAAAAACATTACATTTACAGTCTCTTGTTAAATATTATGTACACACAGCTTGAAGTATTTAATATAATATTATGTACGGAGTTTGATACAAGATTACAATATTTAATGGATTATTTTAAAAATGACACGTAGTAGAACTTCACAAAAATGGAAATAAATTTCACCGATATGATTAGTTTACGCTTCACATCAAGATGGCATATTTCATTAGAATAATTATTAGTTTCTGCTATAGCCGTCAGCTTAACCTTTTGGCCCCGTTAACTAGCTTAGGTTTTGTAATAACCCCGCGGAATAGTGGTGACATATCAAGGGTTGATACAGCCGGGTATCATGCTGACTTCTTTCCGTATCAACTGTCGATATGATTGTGGCCAAAAGGTCAAAGAGTACCGGGTTGGGTAACAGAAGTAGTACAGATCTTTGTTTGGTTCGTTTTCTTATTCAGACCTGATCAGGAGTCGGAGACCAATAAATAGGTATCTGAACACAACAGACCAACAAGTGGGGATGAGCCTCAACAATCCTTAAACTAAAAAGTTCACTATTCCAAGAACTTTCTTGTTTAATTTTTTAAATTCATCAAAAAGTTTGAATGCTTTCGCCTATCTTTCAAATGGTAAAAAAAAATAATATTTTCAAATTAATGTTCAGGTTTAGCTTTTTATTATCGTTATTCAAGTACGTATGATTTGATTAAATGTACGTGATATTTTATTATTACATCGAAAGACAGGGTTTTTAACAAAAAAATCGATTACAAACCTTGAGTGAAGTCATTCGTGATTTTTCATTGTTGCTAAAGTGGCGTATATTTAATTTCATAAAAATTTTTTTCAACGTTTCTGCATTTTAGATCAATTGTTCCGATTATTTATTAATTTGCAAAAGGTTTCCTCTCACAGCATCCCCAAAGATGATATATACTCTGAGGGAATTTATTTCCATCAGAGCCTCCTGCGTGGAGATTGCGAAAAAAAATATATCTAAAAAATTTAAATTTCAAAACTTTTTGTGTAAAAAAAATTGTAGATCTTAAAAATTCAAGTTCCTTACAAATAATATTTAATAACTGAGATGAATAGAAGAGAAATGGTTGGAAAGTATTGTACGGAGGATAGTCTGGATTAGTTGAGGAACCCTCTGCACTGAGGGGCTCCGCAGAGGCAGGGGATCTTCTCATCCTCCAGAGGGAACTTGTAGTCGTAGGTGATCTCCTCATTGACTCCGATGGGCTGCTTGGAGTAGATGACTATCTTTTTCTGCGACTCGATGGTTATGATCTTTGCGTAACAGTTTGGCTGGAAAGAGACAGAAAACAATCAAAATGGAATACTTTACTAAATATTATGACAAATCCTGTGCTATGGCAAAAAGTTTATGAAGGTAAAAAAAATTGTATTAGAGAAAACCATTTAAAACTGATTTGGTTTTAATAATGTTTAATGACAAAATCTGGAGCCCACGATAGTCCCAAAGAGAGGTTTACTAGAAGCCATCGACGAACATCTTAAAATGCTTAGATAAAAATCTTCCTTCTCACAGGTTTTGTAAAAATGATACTCTCTGGGTCTGCACTAATTAATATCTTTAAGGGCTGTGGCACTGCATATTTTAGCATCTCGGATAGGTAATTAGAATTGTTAAAATTTGAGACTTAGGCCTAAGATATTTTCACAATAATAATAATAATAATAGTAACAATTTATAGAGCGCCGTTTTTGTAAAAAATCACCTCAAGGGCGCTTATTAAAATCAATTGTATTCTGATGATTCCCTTACCCCTCGACCAAGGAGACTGTCAACATTTTTTTATTTTGATATAACATTTCATAGTACCATCCGTAATGTTGACCCAATCCTTACCCATGCTGAGGATTATAGATTAGGGCTTTGTGACACAACATTATTTACAACACAAATTTCATAACAACCAAATATCTATACTGCATTTTGAAATAATGGCTTGAAATTGGATAAAAAATTGGATTTAAAGCATTGCATTAAATTGGCCAAATAAATATATAAAAAGAGGTACTCACATTACAACTATGATTAATAAACCGGGCCAAGTTCCCGCACTTGGTTGCGTCAATAATATTATCGAGATCAATTCTGAAGAGGTATGAACTTCCAATGCCGGTGGCCTCGTAATGCATCTCCCTCAGATCGGCCACAATGGGACGAACCATCTGCCCCACGTACTCAATGACCATCTCATCGGCGGCAATGGGCTCCATCGCAAACAGACCCCAATCGTGGATGCCGGACTTGGCGAACTTGAGCTGTTTCTTTCTGAATTTGAGCTGGTTGAACTTGAGGAGGTCCGAATCGTTGTCGAGGCCGAATGCGGTGAGGAGTCGCCTCTGGTTGGATCTGGCTTCCCTGGAGAGACCCTGCATTTTGGCGGAGAGCTGCTTCACGCTGTTGTCCAGGGCTGTCTGCTCCGGGTTGTTGGGATTGTCTATGAGGGCCAGGCTGCGTGCGTGGTGATACTTGTACTTGTTTTTGATCTTCGAGTCCATCTTGTAGAAACCTTCCGTTCTGGCTGAGCCAGTGTTGTGGATCTGTTGACAAGATAAGATACATTTATTATGTGGTATAAATAGAAAAAAAAAGGTAAAAGTGGTAAAAGTAACCTGTTCTTGATAATATTATATTCCCAATAAAACTCTGCTTAAAATCCTTCCCACTCATTGTCAGAGGAGCATTTGTGGAGAAGGCCAAATCTCACCCTGGGGGATGTAGCGCTAACTTATACAACTAACCTGTAGTTCCTCGGACTGGTAGCCGTGCTTCCTGGACTTCTTCTTGGGCGGACTGTAGGGCACGTCGGTGGGACAGTGGTCCACCCAGTGCGTGTCGTTGAGCCAGTAGCCCTGCGTGTCGTCCGAAAGCTCAATCTCGTACGACTTCTTCAGCAGACGGATGTCCTCGGAATCTATGCCCTTCGTAAGGAACTCGTACAGCACGTCCATGATGTTGCGGGGTTTGAACACAGCCTTATCCGACGATTCTAGCGGTTTTTCCACAGCCGTGATATATTTGTCGTCGTACAGTCTGGGAAATACAACGCACACGTTAGGAGGAATGTAAATGACCAAACATAAAATACGTAGAAACTTTTTCACTGTAGCGTGTTTCTGTATAACAAACATAATATGGATCGTCTTAAATCATAGTGAACAAACTCCCGTTTTGCAGTTTCTGAGTTAGTGCTTGAAATGTGGGCTCGAAATCGTAATCTAGCTCTGCCAGAGAGAACCAATCACAGAAATACTATTTTGGTCAATCATAGACAGTTTTTCTCTGATTAGTTCTTCTTTCTGACGGAGCTAGATTATGATTTGGAGCCTTCATTTCAAGCTCTAACTCAAAAATTGCAAAGTGAGTTAGTTCAGTATGGTTTAAGACGATCCATATGTATGTGGGCTGCAACTCAACCAAACCACTTTGTGCAAAATTTTTACTGTTTTATGCAATCCAGAGCAATATGTCAAAAATGTAGGAAGATAAAAACAGTTTGTTTTCCGAATAAAGTAATTCCTGGATAGAATAGTTTTTCTGCGATTCCGTTTGATAAAATGACTCTTTTAGAATAAACTGAACTTTGCTTTGAGCACCCAACAAATAGGTCATCATACATAAAATACAAACTTCTTCATACTTAACATTACTAACGACTATACCAAAATATGATAATATGCATAATAGAACTAGGTGTTAACTGTGCGGAAGAAATGAAAAAGAACAGAATTCAAAAAAAAAAATTTGCGCTTTCAAATTAGCCGAGTTAGACTAATGAATAAAATAGTAATCTCTTTCTTTATGGTAATAAGTTGTCTGTGACCCGATGGATAATATATATAGCAAACAATAAGCTATTCTAAGCGGTGTGGAAATATCTGGCAACCAGCTAACGGCTTTATATTTCAGTCCCTTATATCGCATCAATAATGCTAAATTTAAATTCACTATTTGCACAGCGTAGATTAATCCTCAAACTTACTTATTCTGAATCTCAGTGAGTTTCTTGTGCTCCGCCTTGCTAGTCCGCTCTTTCTTCTTCTCCTCACGCCGACGCTTGCTCTCCTCGGCGCGCCGCTTCTTGTGCAGTGCCGCCTCCTCGCTGATGGTGTCTCGAGCCTGCGCGATGGACGCCTCCACGTCCATAACCTCCGTTTCCACTTTAGTCTCTTCCACTGTCTGAATCGACGTGTAACCTGCGAAAAGAAATCACATCAAAACAACAATTTATTTTTATGATTTACCTTGCAACTCTCTTCGCCTCAGAGCTCATCCACCGGTGCAGCTAGATTAAACTAGAAGCCTTGCATTACAATTTGTCATTGCAAACTTTCATGTACCATACAAAAGACTTAACACAATACATATAACGGGCTTACATCCCAACAATTTACAAAATAAGTAATACGAAATTAGAAAAAAAACTGTAAATTGAACCATTCAAACTAGTGACTGATTGAAGTTTCGGTTTCGGCAAGTTTGGGCAAAAAAAATCTAAATTTCGGCACCAGTTTCAGTTTTGGCAGAAAATCTACCAAACCTTCGGGCGCACCAAAACTCTGCATTCATGAAGTTTCATTCTCATAAAGTTGGGCATTCTGTTTGTAATAAGGGTGAGAAGAATGTTACATTACATGAAATAATTCCATTCTCTTACTATTACTATAACTATAATAGAAATTGGTAACACAGCGGCAAACCCGCACCAAAAGAGAGCTACACAACAAAATAGTTCACAGGAGCAATAGTGAAAAGTCCATTCCTGGCCTCTTTTGCCAAGCCAAAAGTGTTAAATGTATTTGTAATAAAAGTGATAGTGTTACCGTGATCATGATGCAGATGGTTGGCGGAGGGGGAGGTCTGTGGGGGCCGCGTGGGCAGGCAGTAGGGGTGGTCCAGCGCCACCTGGGAGGCCTGGGAGGCCGGACTGGAGCCACCTTCCGATGATTGGCTGTTACCACAAACCTGTACAAACAAACACAAGTTGGATTTTAAAGCAATAGGTTTCAAATTATGTAATCCCAAATGGGATCATAAAGGGTTTTCTGTGGGGTCGCTGCCCAAAACAGTAAATAAAAAATAATACAGTGAAACTCTCTTAAGAAGTTTTCCAAGGGACCGGGGAAAAAAAACTTCTTAAGTGGGAAAACTTCTTAAGTGGGATTCAATTTTAGCCATTTAATAACTCGAGTCCGGGGCATACGTCAGTCCGGGGCATTCCTATGTCTACCTACTTTAAATTGTCATGAAAACAAGCTTATATGCTCCAAACGGTAAAAAAAAAAATTATAAATATATATATATATAGTTACACATCATAATAATTAGTACTATTTAGAAAAAGGTGGCAATGTGAAATAAATGAAAAATGGTAGAACATAGTTGATTATAAAAAGTTTATTTGCATACCTACATATAAATTATTATTTTTTTTCCCTTACCGGCATAAGAGAAAGTAAACACAATTTTAAAACTGTTATACCCTACGTATTTCCGAGGATTACATCGCAATTGCAAGCAAATGTGTAAGAAAAGCCACTCGAATTCGGATAGTAAAAGTTGCAGCATTCCAAAAGGTTAATACTGTTGATCTTATTTTAAATTGGTGTAAAGGCAATGGATTATACTTGCTGGTGATTACTCGCGCTTAACTTGACAGTTGAAGACAGCGCCGTGGATATACGCTGTCTCTTTTTTACGCTTTGGTTTTCTATATGAACTGAGGGAGAAAGAAAGACTTGTTTTGGTTAATTTTCAACAGTTTGATAAAAGGACACCTGCACTACAATTTTGTTTGTAAACAAACTTCTATGATAGCGGGTTTTACTTTGCCTCAGAGCAAGCGTTCCGAGTGCTGCAACCCTGCCATGGCCCTGCGCAGAAAAATCTCACAAAGTCCTTCGCGGTAAACTGTTTATTATTTGGCGGACTTAACTTTTTTGCATGCTGGCTGCTTGCTCGAATGGCGTTCACGTGTCGGAAATCGGAGAGCCCATTGGGTATTAGTTAATTTATGGCCTATTGTTATGGTGTATTTTCGCCAGGCACAGTTGACTATCATATATTTTTAAAGATATTTTAATCCTTTCGTAAAAATTACTTAAGAAAATGATACGCGCAGCCCAATATTATGTACCTACCTACCTACCAGACGAATATCTAAGATTTCGCGCGTAAATAAATGGCTTGAATCAGAAAGTTATATCGTACGAGCTGTTTGAAGCTTAATTAATTAATTAATTAAAATCTCTGCATAAATCAAATTTTCGCGGCCACGACCGTCGCGGCCATCCGGTTAAACTCATAAAAATGTGATATATTACCGCGTAAATCGAAATTTCGTTGCCGATTTCCGATGCAGCCGGCTCTTCAGATTTAGATACTCGAAGAAAATTCGTAAAATTACGATATATTTGGCGTAAATCGAAAGTTCGCGGCCGAATCCCGTCGCGACCGGCCCTCTAAATTTAGATACCTACTCGAAATAAATTCGTAAAAATACCGCAAATTTCCGCGAAAATCAAATTTTTGCAGCTTATTACTGCCGCGGTCGGCTCTTCAAATTTAGATATTCGAAGAAAATTCATAAAATTACTAATTATAATTCATAAATTTGAATACCCACTCGAAATAAATTCGTAAAAACACGATATATTTCGCGTAAATCGAAATTTCGCAGACGCAACCCGTCGCGGCCGGCCCTCTTAATTCAAAATACCTTTTCTATATAAATTCTTTAAAATATCGCATATTTTCCGCGTAAATAAAATTTTTGCTGCTTATTAGTGCCGCGGCCAGCTCTTCAAATTGGGATATTCGAAGTAAATTCGTAAAAATTACTTAAGAAAATGATACACGCAGCCCAATATTATGTACCTACCTACCTACCAGACGTCGAATATCTAAGATTTCGCGCGTAAATAAATGGCTTGAATCAGAAAGTTATATCATACGAGCTGTTTGAAGCTTAATTAATTAATTAATTATAATCCATTAACGCATCCAAAGTCGGTAAAACTATCGAATTCAGCCTCGTGGTAAATACAAAACAACTACAAAAATCATGTGCGAAGTTTCGTTTCAATCTAATTTTTAAATTTATGCATATGTATTTCCTAACCTTCAAACTTAATTTACGACAAATGTCAGATGAAACATGATGCACGGCACATTTTGAAGTTTGATTAAAAAAAAACGTAATTATAATGCATCTTTTACCATCTCCCCCGGCATATTTCATCATGTTATGTAATAATAAAGCTAAATATATTTATTTGAAGGTGAAATATTCCGTATTAATCGTGATCCAATAGATTTAATCAAAAGTTTTTCGTGTTTTACAAATTCGATGGAATAAAAATTTTATACAATAATTTTAAGAAACATTTCTATGTTCAGTATCAAAAGGAAGATTATTGAAGGAGGCGGCAAATGTAGATCTAGCCCACGTTGTCATTAAGGCCGAAAAATACATGAAAGTTTATATTAAACTCAACCTTAAAGACGCTTGCATATTCGTTACATAATTCCGCATTGCATATTCGCTCCATATTTCGCATTGCTATTGTACCTAGTTAGGGGATTAGGGGTTACAGCTTACGGCCCGGCCCGGCGGGCGGCGGCCGACAAAGGGTGTCTGTTTATGGTCTCAGGTACTAGGATCGCGCGTAATCTGTGAAACCAATCTTTCAATTTATGACTTGGAAAAAGGTTAATTTTAGATATTTTGCGGCACAATATTTCGTTTGTTGATTTTACCGCCAGATTTCTAAAACCTCTTAAGCGGGAAGCAGTTTTAGCTCTAAAACTTCTTAAGTGGGAAAAAATCGTGTTTTTTGCAGTTTTTTGTATGGAATTTTCAAGGGACCGAAAATCAAAACTTCTTAAGCGTGAAAACTTCTTAAATGGGAACTTCTTAAGCGAGTTTTACTGTATTAATAATATACATTTTTCATCAGTGATTTAATCCGTTTTTTATTGAAGAGTGAGAACCTTGAAACACGTCTCTTAAATCAGCTGAGCAGAGATCCACTGCCAGTCAGAGAGGAGCACCTCATTGCCTACCCTTTTCTAGAATTTTAGCTGGCTCTATAGCCGGATTACTGATATGGTAACGGAAGGGGAAACCTTTCGCTTTGCCCTCTATGATGCCCCCCATTTGCATTACACTGACTCCTGCCAACGTGGTAATAATATGTGGTACAATACCCAGCAGAGCTGTAAGATGCATACAAAGTGCTGTTTTCAGAACATAAATGCCTACCATGCACCAATGCCTCTCCCTTCTGCTTATTGCGCCGTAACTTCAGACTCTCCTCTGAGGAAACTTCGGACTTGCATTGAGCTTTTTAATAAAGTAAATATCGTACAATAGTCCTAACTGCTCCCGACTATCCTGAGAAAGTGGAACTAAGGCATTCCCAATTATGTATATATTTTACAACATATCCTAATTACATACCATGTTGTGAGGCTAAAGGTAAGGACATACTTGACTCACACACGCAATATACTCATGCAATACTACATTCCCAGGCTGACGTGTCTTATACACGTAATGCAAATTTGAATCATAGTATAAAGATATTCAATGGATTTTAAGTTATAAATCACTTTGTAATGTCTTTCTAAATCTGATAGATGTTCATCTCCCATTTTAACAATAGTGAGAAATATCAATAATGCCAAACGTCAAAACAAACAACCTTAAATGTCAAATCAACTCATTAGAATGCTTTTCAATGCCGCTTTCTTTCATATGTCCCACACTGATCTGGATTTCACACGTCCCACACTGATCTGGACTTCACACGTCCTATACTGATCTGGACTTCACACGTACCACACTGATCTGGACTTCACATGTCCCATACTGATCTGGACTTCACACTTCCCACACTGATCTGGACATCATATGTCCCCCACTGATCTGGACTTCACACGTCCCATACTGATCTGGACAGTACAGATCGGAGTTTCATGATAAGACTAGGATTACATTGCATATGATAAGTATGTTTCTTAAGGACGGTCTCCTGAGACCGTTCCCACAAACAATACCTCAAACATTATCACAAACATGGGCAGGGCCACAAGGTTTTTTGTTTTCTATCGGCCACGGAAACCATCCACAAAATGTGTATGGGTTTTTGTCAGAGGAGACTGACCCTAAAGCATCAATTTTCACAGAAAATGTATGGATTGTAAGTAGTGGTCTTGATGCGTTAATGCATTGCTTATGTTGTGTTTGTGAGCCCAGTGTGTCCCTACTTTTAGGTTAGTGGGGAGGCGAATGATGAAAGGAAGATGAAGGTGGAGAAGTACCTGGTTATCCTGATCTGATCATGAAAACATGGTTAACGCCATTTCAAGCAATGTTCAGATTCTGAATAGAGGAAACACTAAAATGATAGTGAAAGTATCAACAGTGGGATATTTTCAAAACTCTCCGATGGAAGTATGTGTTGCTACAGAATTGTGGCTTACCTCTTTAACCCCATTGAGGTCTGGCGGCAGGGCGGTGCCGTCCGGAGACAAGAGGTGGTCTGTCACGCGCGTTCGCTTGCGGTCTCCCTTCTGCTTCTTGCGTCGCACCTCCAGGCTCTCCTCCTCCGAGGAAAATTCCTTCTTGGCTATCACGCCTACCGGAGGCACTCTGCTTTCCACCGGTGGAGGTGTTTCACTACTAAAACACACTCACCATGTTAGATGTATGGAAAAATCCCTCTTCTAATTATGGCATCTTTTATAAGAACAACTAAAAAAAAAAATAAGTGACTTTTTTATAAAGGCTTAAATTGTGTTGAAAACGAGTAAGTCGGTACTGTAAAATGGATTGGGTGACTTTGATCAATTTTCAACTTTGAAACTAAATAACTTTTTTTTAAAATCATTTGCATCAGAAAATTTTATGTCACATGATTGCACATGTTTAAACTATTGAAAAATATACTATATGTATATAGTGACAACCCTAAAACAAAAAGTAGTAGATCCATATTGGATCAAGCTTCACATTTCTATTCAAAATTATCCATAGATAGAAATACATAAAAATACTTATTTTGTAGAAACAGTTTTCACCCGCCAAATCGCCTAAGCGCCGTTAAACATTGTTAATTTTTTATTAAATATTCTTGTATGAAATGGTAAAAAAGTGATATTACGAAATTGTTTACTATACATTTATGCAAGAGGATGTGTTTTTCTTTACATAATCCTTGATTTTAGTACCGTTTTCACATAAAAACATCAAATGAATCATTTTTACAATTTTGTTATGTTTGCATTCGAAATTTTAATATTTGCAAATGTTAATATTTATTTGTAATATAATAATTTGAAAGCTTATTTCATAACCTTTCCAAAACAGTTTTTAATATTTGGCTACATTCAGAAATGTTTCATTTATAGAGCTTTAATTGCGAAGCGGAAATAACACAAGGTTCTTATAAATCTGACAGTTCGTTTAAGACAACAAACTTGCATAATCGCAAAATACCAGAGTGGTTAAGCAAAAATTGTGAAAATGTTTAATAAAACACGACTCGTCTAAAATAGAGCCAAAATCTCATGGGGAATGTCTAAAATAGCATTTAAAGAATCACTGTGAATTTTTTCATACATATATATAACTTGTAAAATAATTGAAAAAAACCATGTTTATAAAATTTTCGGAGCATACTTTGCGATTTTTTTTCATCGAGGGAATTTCGTATAATTGCGGTTTCTTCGTGGGGAATGTATAGATATTATTTTCAAGAATAACATATATTTTTTAAGAGCTTTAAAACTTAAAGTATTTAAGGAAAATATATAATAAATCGGCATATGGGAAGTCGGGCATTAACCCTTTGAGGAGTATCACCGCACATAAGCGGCGGCACTCGGAAGATCCAGATAGAGTATCGCCGCATACACGTGCGGCCGTACGACTTTATTGAAAAAAAAATTATTTGTAAAATGTTGAGAATCACTGAATTTATCCAACTATAATTTATAATGCAATAAGAAAAGGTTATAGTGATAAAAAATGCTCCGAAATTATTTTGTGTAGTAAAAAAGGTAAGAAGATAATTAATTAAATCAATAAATTGCAAAATTAAGAAAACTAGAAAAATAACTCACTCCCACAATGTAAATGGCAAAAAATAACTCACTAATCAAAAGGTAAATACATGATTGAAATTCATCAATAATGATACATGAAAGTGACTGACCTGGGTTTACTATGATTATTAGCTGATGCCGACAGTTTGATGAGCGCTTCAATGGCCATATCACTGGCACTTTGGTCCTTCATCTCCACATCCTCCTGGCTCAGACTGTTGATAACAATACTGTCCTTCCTATCCTCTTCCTTGACAATCACCTCTATCTTCTTCTCATTCTCTTTCTTCCTCCCGTCTTTCTTTCTCTGGCCCTTCCTGGCAGTGAGGGTTTCACTGGGCGCACTGGGAATGTCTTCTACTTTAGGTTTGCTAGTGGCTAATATCTTTTTCCTTTCTTCTTCTTGCTTTCTACTCTCTTCTTCTTCCTTCTTCATCTGCTGCTCTTCCAGGAACTCTCTCTCGATCTGCTCCATGTATTCCGTGTTTCTTCTCCGCTTTTCCTGGGGGACAAATAAAATTAATTAATTTATTAGCAAAACATAAAACATTTATAGAATAGTTGCTTAATCACTGGGATATCCCTACATATTGTATATTTTGACAGTTCTCACATTTGATCACACTTTCTTGGTTCCTGACACCACATATTTTGACAGATATCACATTTAAACACACTTTCTCGGTTCTAGATACCACATATTTTGACAGATATCACATTTAAACACACTTTCTCGGTTCTAGATACCACATATTTTGACAGTTTTCACATTTAAGCATACTTTCTCACTTAATTTTAGTGTTGTGGTTGACGAAATCTAACTAGAAATTAAATAGAACAAAACGTTTTTTTAAATGCGTTTTTCTTGAAACTACTTTTTTCGAAATGTTTGTCACAAATCTCTATTTCTAATAGACCAATTTTCTTGAAATTTTGCTTGAATTTTTTTTCTTCATTTTTCTTGGTTCTTACCATAATGACATTTGTACTGATAAAAATCTACCTTTTTTATTTTTCGGATGACCAGAAGGGTAGAAATCGTGTCAAGATGGACACATTTTTTTCCCCCTCTACTTCAACAATGTGCAACTTCGTTTTTTTGAAAATATATATTTTTTAAATTTTTTTTTGTGAATTCTTAAAATATAAATAAATTATAAAAAAATGTTTAGTTCAAATATTATTTTTTTTATCAACTGTCAAAAAATGCCCGAAATTCAGTCTTCTAGACTAGAATACCCCCTAAATGTGAGAACTGACAAAAATGTGTTTAAACTTTAGGAGAGTATGGCTGCACCGTTGGCATCTGAAAAAAAATCTGCTCAAACGAGTATGGACGCACATGGTGCGTCGGTGTTTGTCGAAATTCTGCTATTAAAACCGCTCCCTTGCCGTTGGTGCGCCGGCGCACAGGCCCAAATAATCACAAAAAAATAATTTTGTAATGCGATTTTAACCCTTATGTATAAAGAAAACGTATGAAGAAGAAGGTCAGAATCGCTTGGGGCATTCTTGTTCATAAGGTATAAGATACCGTGAACCCACCTAGTGCAGCGATATTTTTTCTCTGGAATTGTTAATGATCACGGCCCTAGATTTTTTCCCACCTCTCAGCTGTCAGATTGGCGTCCGTCAAGTCTCGCGCCGCGGTCGATGAAAAGATCGTAAAACGTATAAATTCATCGAATAAACACAAGTAATGTTGTTTTTATGCATAGTTTAGTATTCAAGGAATGTGTTTCAGTAAATATTACATAAGATAGCAAAAAATTAACCTGCAAAATATTACGTAAAAGTCAAAACATCGCGAAATTTACCCGTTTGTTCCAATGGCATTTGAAGTGTTAATAATAATTATTATTTTTAATATTATATGAATTTTTTTGATGTTATTAATATCTGATTAATTTGGTTATTAATTGATTATTTTAGTATTATACAGGTTTTTTTTTTATAAAAAGTTAATTGTTTTATAATACATACTATAAATTTTTTTTGGAAAAAACATCTCACTCTAACTTGAAAACTTTTTTCTCAGAAACTCAACTCTCTTAGAGGTTAATGGCCAAGAGTAAGGGGCCATCCATAAATTACGTCATTAAGGGGGGGGGGAGGGGGGAGGAGAGAAGTGTGACGTTGTGTGACAAGGGGTATGGGGGGCTCATCAGCTCTGTGACGTCACATGTAAAAATCTAAATTATTACAACACGAAGCTGTTTATGTTATGTGACATCACACTAGGGGGGAGGGGGTCTCACAAATGTGACGATGTGTGACAGGGACGGGGGGAGATAAAAAAATCATGAAATTCATGTGACGTAATTTATGGATGGCCCCTAAGACATATCAAAAGATTGAGACTTAGATAAAACCTAGTTATACGTTGGTGAAAAATTACAGGTACAACAAGCCTACTATCAAACCTTACATTTGTACTGATACCTGTTTAACATTTCATCTTTTCCAAGCCTGAACTCGACTCTAATCTTCCGTATAATTATGATTACATAAATTCACCTTCCCTCTCATTATAAATTGAAATATTGGCCTAGAACTCCCTTGAAGGGTGAAAGCCAAAAAAAGTAAAAAAAAAAAATAAAAAAAAACAATCACATCTTTCTGAACAGTCAGATCTGGAAATAGTTCGGTTCAGTGCTGATAAATCGGCGTATATTGAAATATGATTTTTAACATTTTCATATAAAAAAAAACAATATCAGTAGTTACATTAATTCATTTTCTATATGGTAATAAAAACACAAAAGCTAGTGAAGACACAGAATGGAAGATACTCTCAGCATCACTCTAGTAAAAGACTACCATTCAGAATCGAAATTTTTCTTGAAATGGCTTTAGCTGTGTTTGGTGACCATATCTGAATAGCCAGGTATTTCCCCACCTTCCTCCTTCCATTCCTCACTTCCTTCAGCCTCATACAACAACATACCCAAATTGGGACTGGCTCTGGACAGTGTGAAGAGGTTGGGACTAGTGTGCGATATTAAAAAAAAAAATTTAAAAACATACCTGATATTCTCTCTCCTCTTCGGAATCTGAGTATATCCTGTCCATGGGTGGGCGCAAGTCGGAGGAGGGTTTCCCGCTGGGAGCAGGGGGTGCAGAGGCAGCAGCAGAGGGCAGCGGGGGGGGCACCGAGTCCTCATCCTCCTCGGGGGACAGGATGGGGGAGCCCAGTCGGTCCAGAGGGGGAGGGGTACTCGATTTCACTGGAAACAAAAAAAAAAAATTGGTAAGCATCCTGAATGGGCAGAAAACATACTTTACTGGTCATTATTGATGTTAACAATGAATATACTAGTCACAGGGAGAGATTGTATCGACATCATCCTCAATCGTCCTAAAAGCTGTTCATAAAAATTCTCCTTCGCACACGTCTTGTATGAAAACAAAAAAGACAGAAGATACCAGAATGTCAAATATCTTTCAACATATTTCTATTCCGCAAATAATCTCACATATTTCAAAAAACAAATTATCAAACTCCTACCATGACACTTCGTGGAGAACAGTTATGTAGCTGCTTTATTGTCATACCCTTTCTTTCTTTCTTTTTTCTCTTTCTCTGCAGGGTATTATATTTGACACTACTATGTTTTATATTTCATTTTGATTATCATCATTTCTGTTATCACTATAAGCATTTCCGTCTAGTAACAACTTAACATTGATTACTCGTGCTGTGAACATTTCTAATTGGAGTGTTAATATCTATGTAATATACCAACGGCAATTCTATTATTGTAAGGCTAGCTTTACACTCGTAATTAAAAATTACGGATTACGTAAGATTTTGACAGGTTACTCCCAGGAGCGTTTACATATGAATCTGACTTGTGGTAATTAATGATCACGGAAGTTTTTCGGAAGTTCGACCTGTGTAACTAACTGCTCATGCGACCGTTTACATCTGTAAATGTATTTGCGGTAAGATGGCTTCCTTTCAACAACGACCTGCTACTGTCAAATTTACGCGATTTTGTTAATAAAGACGAAAAGGACCAAATAAAGTGCTGAAATGGATTTCGGCTTTAATTAAACAATTCTCCACGCATTTTAGTGCCGTCAAAGACGAAAATTAATGGATTTATTTCATTTTATTCGAATGACAGCTACCTGACAGCTGCCGACTGCAACCGACTTCGTATTCAAATACGTAATTTTAAAAACAGAAACATTGAGATTATAAAGGTTTGGACCGATAATTGAATAGAAGGATGCTCATTTTCAGAAAACTCAACTAAGTGGAAATAAATACTAGTTTTATAAGAAAAAAGTCCAATAAAAACAAATGTCTTTTGATTTTTGACATTTCGCAATGGCGCATTTTGGTACTATTTCTTACAAAAAGTCCCTCAGCTTATCAAATTGATTTTGTAAGCTGTGAGAAGGCTGTAATTTCGCGCGGACGCGATTAGACCTGTCAAAAAACTTCCGGAAGAAGAAGTTCTGTAACATGCTTTAAATTACGTTACGTGACTTTTGGTGCCGTTTACATTGGTAATTTAGCCATAATTCACTTACACGAGCGAATTACGGGAAAAAACTTACGAATGTAAAGCCAGCCTTATAATTGTAAACACTCTGTAAATGTTTCGCGAATGTATGTTTCTTTCAAATTGTGCAACTATTAGGGTATTGCCAGTTAAAATTAAAAGTTTTATTTCATAAACTGACACAATGGTAATAAAATTTGCAGAGGATGAGGTTGTTCCGGTTCCCGCTACAAAATATCGATACATACTCAACAACGGTCAACGGAGCAAATGTTGACAGTTTATCTCTGGCTTCAGCTCACGACAGGCAGGTTGTACGACCAATTCACCGGGGACTGAATGATCATAGCGACGCTAGCAGACCATGTAACGAACATGTATAATTACCAGTTATTTCAAACTTTTACCATTATTATCATTCTTTACTTTATCATTATGTCTAAATGGTATGTCACCCTGTAAAATCAATAGCTATTATTTGATATTCAATATTAATTTGACCAATATTGCGCCATTTACGTGAATAAATTGACTAACAAAATCCCTTTTAAGTTTTGTTCACCCCTGAGTGAATTAGATGAGTAATTAAATAGAGTATATATAAATAATCCTAGATCTAGTGAACTAACTTTTGGAACTGTTAACTTCAATAATGAATTTTGTCTTCCATAGTTTATCTTCCATTCCATAACCTGTAAAATTGATATATATATATATATATATATTTTTTTTACATGAAATACCGCACAAGAGTCCCAACTGCTCCCGTCTGGAGCCAGTGAGACTGGCATCCCCAATTGGGGTATGTTGTGAGGCTGAAAGTAGTGGGGGGAGGAAGGAGATAGGGAAGAGGAAGGTGGGAAGTACCTGGCTATTCAGATCTGGTCACCAAACACACATTTCAAGCAACTTTTCAATTCTGAATGGTGGTCTGTATGCTATATTTTGACACCTAAAGTGGAAGTCAGGTTACTTTTTGTGCCCAATGTGTTTCTCTCTTGGTTTTGAACTATTTTATAAGAAACTTGTGTTACATTAATTACATACTAATTTTTTAATAATTTACTGTAAAAATAATATGATATTATTGCTATAAAGTTGTAAAATTTATACAAGTTCCTGTCCGGTAGGACTTATGTCTAGTTTTTTAATACTTCAAATTCAAAATTAAAACTTAATGGAAATGGTATGGTGACGACACAATTTCAATACAGTGAAACCCTCTTCAGAAGTTTCCCTGTTAAGAAGTTTTGTGGCTTAAGAAGTTTGGTTTTTTCGGTCCCTCGGCCCAAAATTGGCCCAATTTTTCCCACGTATAAGGTTTTCCTGCTTAAGAAGTTTGTTTTTTCTGGTCCCTTGGAAAACTTCCTAAGAGGGTTTCACTGAAATGGAAATTTTAGAACAGCTGAAAAAATATGTTTTAAGGTTTTCACGGCCAAAAAGTATTTTTGTTATTGTTTTTGGGGTGTTATGCCGTGTTTCGCTATCTCCTTCTTTAGCTAACGTTTCGGACAGCGTTACAGTGTCCATCATCAGGGCAGATGAGTGCCCTGATGATGGACACTGTAACGCTGTCCGAAACGTTGGCTAAAGAAGGAGATAGCGAAACACGGCATAACACCCCAAAAACAATAACAAAAAAAGCTGAAAAAATGTTTATTTTAATACATATCTCTTGTTTTCTTTTGGTGAAAATGATACTTAACAATTATTTTGTTTATTATTTGTAAAATGTAACCAATTTTATTTTATTTCTGTACAATTTTATCTTTCCACGTTTTCATAATTATTTTATTCAGGGATAGATTTTCAGCAGAACGTGTAAATATGTGCATACAAGTAAACAACATTTTTAAACTAACTCAGATTTTTATTTCGATTCCACATATTTATTAATGTATGCTACAAATAAAATATTATGTATCTGCATCGTCAATATAGGTACTTATTGATACTAAGTTCTTAACATACATATATTATAAAATAAAGGTCCCGTCAATTACAGAGAATGGTCATTGTCAACCACCAACATTATAAGAAGCAAATTACGATGAGCATCCTTTTTGCTCCATGATGGTGTGGATACAAGCTCTACCTGGGAATACTTTAATTGAAGCAAGTGGATGAGTTTGTGTATTTGGGAAGTATGTTTACGAGAGATGGAAAGGCTGAAAAGGACATTAAAAGAGTAAATACAGGAAACTCACAGTCCACAATGGAGTGCTGACACCAATCCTGATGACATGTATGGCAGTGAAGCATGAAACTTGCAGGGGAAGGATGAGGGTCGATGGTCGACTGGATGCTGTGAATTGTAGAGCTGTGAGAGTATAGAGTAAATAAAGCTGTTTAATAAATAAGTCCGTACCTTGAGGTTTTCTTCTCTGTGTGGTAGCCTCAGAATCACTATCAGAAGTGGAAGAGTACACTTTCCTTGCTGCTTCTCTCCTCTCCTTTGTTGACTTGGTCGGGCGCTGGGGAAGGTGGAGCTGCAACAATCATTTTGAAAAGAAGTTATGAAATATGCACATTTACTATTTTTTTTTTTTTTTTACATTAACTCCACACAGGAGGCCCTGAGGAAAAAATAATTTCCCTCAGGGCCTATGTCATCTTTGAGGATGCTGTGTGGAGGGTGTTTTTGAGGAGAGGAAGGAGTGAACATGGGTCTTGAAGAGACCCATATTGTAGGAGGGAGGAAACACAGAGGCCGGCAAATCGTTCCACAGCCGAGCTGTTGAACTCAAGAACGAGTCGTAGAAACGACCCGTTCTCATGTGACTAATGTCAACCGTGTACAAATGTTGAGCGCGCGTTTGGCGTGTTTCCCGACTATGCACCGGTGCCGAGGGGATCAATGACGCTAGTTCCTCGGAGCATCTTCCATTGTAATACCGGTAGAACAAGGACAGCATTCCCACCTGGCGCCTGTGCTCTAAAGATTGCAATCCGTTAGTTAAATTAGGAGAATCTATCAAACGGACCGCCCGTTTCTGCACAGAGTCAAGGGTTTTTTTCAGGTATTTTGGGGCTCCAGACCAGAGGTGGCTGCCAAATTCAACCGTGGGGCGCACTTGCGATTTGTACAGGGCTAGCAGTTGTGTACTATTAAAGTATCTGCGTGCCCTGTACAGTATGCCCAGTTTCTGAGAGGCTAACTTAACTCTGGCCTCGATGGAGCCCCCGTACCTGAGCTGGTCACTGGTACTAGATGCAGTAGAGCCCCGTTAATTAGACCTCACAACCCAAATTTTGAATTAATGAATTCTAACAGAATTCAAAATTAGGAACAAGAAAAAAAAATTCAAGGCCAAAAGTAAATTCGTAAGTAAAATTGTAATGATACAACTTATTCCTGTGGAAAATCGAATTTTCACCGCCTCAGTCAACCCTGCAAATTCAGATATTCAGATTCGTAAGGTTCTCAAGCAGCCGTAAATATGTAAATAACTATTTTGCTTTTTATATTATTCATTATTATTACGCAAGCTTTAACAGCCTTACAAATTATTTACAAACTGGAATATTTTAATTTCAAACATGAAAAAGGTGAAACAAAAAAAAATTTACCACAAATATTTTTACTCCAATTGTCGAAATTATTTAGGGAATCTGCAAGAAAACATCCACTCTGCTTTGTATCTCGTTCTTACAATTAAAATTATAATAATGATTCCCAGAGAAAGCAAAAAAAAAAGGGTGATATTTTGGATTCATTGTTGAGCAATATAAACATTATTTCTTGAATTTGTATTTACCGAAACATGCATAGGGCATTTGTGTTGTTAAAAAACATCACTTTCATGGAAGTGTTATTAAACTCATGCAGTAAAAGTCGATTAAAAAATAATATGTTAGAAATAATCTCGCTTTTTCCATACAGATAACTATTTCCATATGAATACATTTATTTCCAGATAATACGAAACTAAATTTACAACATAACATAATTAATAGATTAAAACTGACGAAAAATAACACAAATAATAGAAAATAAATATTGAATTATACTAAAATAGAAGAGAAATTAACACAAATCAAAACTGTCATATTGCCAGGAAATTGCCCATTCCCACTTCCGTTTAAAAAAAAACGCACAACAAAAAACCAGACGTTGGAAGCCGTGTTCACACCTTCATTTAAAAAATGGAACAAAAAAATCGGATGATTACTCAGACGTTGCGTGCATGGCTCACACTGGAACGACAAGGCAGCAGGTGTGAACAGCTTCATGCAAACCTATGAGCAAGCAAGTTCCGACACGATTTTTAAACAGACGCGCTGCACTGGCCATCCATCCTACAAAACGTGCTGGATCGGTTTTTTAATTGTGTCAGACATGTGAATAACTCCATATATCCTCTACAGCCACTAGAGCATCCGATTTTTAAACAGAACGAAATCCGATTTTTAAACAGATTTGAGAACAGACACAATCTATTGCGCATGGCACATGCGCCAGTCTACCAAAATGCAATGTTGCCAGTTATTTCACAACACAAGGACATTTTTTATCCCTTTCCGACCGGCTTTTTACGATCGTGAGTTTGTCTTTAAAAAAATCTCGACAGCAAATAAATCTGTTTTTGGGAACCACACCGATGTTGACCGAACGTGCGGGTGCTGCGTATGAAATCATTCTTCAGTGCTTCAGAGAGATGGGAATTCCACAGAAAACGCGGTGAGTCTTCCTGAACCTTTATCCTTAGTGCAGTGATTTTTTTTCTCCACTATTTTTCATAAATATATCCTTCGACATTAAAAACATTTTACACAAATTATATTATACCATGTGGAAATTGAAATTTTGCAACCGATTACCAGAGCGGTCAGATTAAGATTTACGAAATAATAATACGAATTATAATGTGATTTGCTTTCTGTTCGGAATTTACAAGACATCAAAGATTCATCAAATTTGCAAAAAATATTATCTCAATCGGGAATTTTTTTTTTTTAAATTTTTTTTTTTCCCTTTATTTTCCCAAATTTTACAATTGATGTATACAAATGGAGTTAAAATATATTGTTTTATTTTTTTTAGTGTGTTGCCTGCTAAACCATCAATTCCTGTAGAATTGGTGGATTTTAGACCGTCAATGTGTTTTTCAATTTCATTTGTTGTGATGGGTGAAAAATATTCTAAGGAGTTAATTGAATCGTAAGTTGATACTAAATCTACGGGCGTTGTATTATCAATTTTACTAGAAGATTCAAGGACTTGATCTACTACATTTGTGAAGAAGTTGTTAAAGTTTTCTGCAATGGCTGATTTGTCAGTTATAATATTGTTATTTATTTTAATCTCATTTACATCGTTGGTGCTAATTTTTTTTTGTTCGTTATTTCATTAATAATATTCCACGTTTTCTTAGCATCATTTTTTGCGTTATGAATTTGTTCACAATAGTATTTTTTTTACAACTTCTTATTAACCTATTCAGTAAATTTCTGTACAATAAATATTTTGTTTTTATAAAAGACATTGTTCTTACATTGTTTTTTTGACAGTATCTTTCATAATTTAACATCTCTCTGTATAGTTTATCTCTTTGTTTAATGGAAACTATTAGTCCTACAGTGATCCAAGGCTTAATTTTTTTATATTTTCTCTTAGAGATAACAATTTTACTTGTACTTTTCGAAATATAATCTTGTAGAGTTTTATAAAACAATGCTAATGCTGAATGTGGGTTAGCTATTGAAAGTATATTGTCCCATTTTTCTGAACGAAGTAGATTGTTTAATGTGACGTAATTAATATCATTTCTTTCAACAGTATCAGAATATTCTTTTGAATTTGTGGTTAAAATGTTGTGTCCGTAAAATGTTGGATAGTGGTCAGTAATGTTTGTTTTTAGTGTTGAAGATGTAGTTTTAACGTGTTTGTGTGTTTGGACGAATATGTGATCTAGAGTTGTGGAATTATTCAGATTTTCTCTTGTTGGGGAATTTATGTATGACTGATATCCTGCACATGACAAACAATCAAAATATTAATTTATGAAATTTGTTCTTTTGTTATTTTCATTTATGTCTATATTGATGTCACCAGTTAATATTGCAAAGTTGAAGTTATTTCTGTTAGTCAATTTTAAAAACGAATTAAGTTCGTTAGTGAAGAGAGACTCGTTCAATGAAGGTGATCTATATATAGCTAATAACAGATAGTTACAATTTTTGTGGTGAAATGTTAATTTAATAGCATTTGCTGTTTTAAAATCTAGAATTTCATAGACAATTTTCTTGAGACAATTTTTTATAAATATGGTGATTCCATCATGCCCAGTGTGTTTACATTCAGATGAAATGGTAACATATCCTGGAATGTTATATGGGATTACCGTTTTCATCTGTGTTTCTGTTAAGATAATAATACTAGGAGAAAAATCAATGCTATCGAGTAGGATACAAAGTTCATCAAAGTGTTTTCTTAAGTTTCTAATATTCATATTGAGAACTGAAAAATTTACGTCTTTAAAATGATTATTTAGTTCTGTTGTGTTATTACAAATATAATTTTCATACAAAAAAATTTCATCAGCCATGTTTAAAGATAGAAGTTATTATCACTTATAATATGGTTACATAATCCTTTATTGTGAGGGAATGTCTTCCGGCTGTCTTATATGAATGATTGGAGCTGTTTCATCTTTT
Source organism: Glyphotaelius pellucidus (assembly GCA_936435175.1). Classification (NCBI taxonomy): domain Eukaryota; kingdom Metazoa; phylum Arthropoda; class Insecta; order Trichoptera; family Limnephilidae; genus Glyphotaelius; species Glyphotaelius pellucidus. The sequence continues at coordinate 13,462,349 of OW386556.1, forward strand.
CTCATCATTATATTCCCGTTTTTTGCCCAGATGAATTTGTAGCCTAGTCTTGAAGATTTCGCCAGGAACAGAAGGTGTTTATTTTGCTGTGACAGTTGTTCATTAATGTAAACTATGTTATCTTCCGGAAAATTAAAGTTTTTTGTGTACTTTTTTTTGGAGCAATAATGTGGTCCTTAGTTTCTTTATTTTGAAATGATACAACAATGGGTGGATATTTGTAAAGAGGATTTCTATTTTTAATTCTGTAAATATTTGTTATTTTTGAAGATTCTGTTTCGCATTTTATGGTATTCAGTATATTGTTGACTATTTTTGTTGCGTTTTCATTTTCCTTAAAAGGAACTCCTTGTATTTCTATGTTATTTTATTTCTGAAATTGTTCCAGTTTGTTTAATTGAAGTTTTATTTCCTTGTTTTCTGTTTGTAGTTGTTTAATCATCGTATCTTTTTTAAAATTTTTTTCTTCATATTCATCGATTTTATTGCAGCAGAATTCTACAGATTTTTTAAGGTCTCTGAGCTCACTTTTAATTTGTTCTTTAAGATTTCATTAATTGTTCTGATAAATCTTCGAATTTTTTTTCCATGAATTTAATCATTTTGTTAGTATTGTAATCTTCCTCTGAATCGCTAGATGGGGCTTTTTTTGTAGCTTTCTTTTGTCTATTCATCTTAATGTTTTTGGTGTATTGCACTAGATGGCGTTATACTTTAGGTAAAAGGTTGGCAAGCCGATCGTCTTATTATAATTTTTAAAAAAATAATTGCTTTGACTAAGGATCGAACTCTGCTCCTTCCAGACTGTGACTGCGAAATGGGACGAGCGACGCTAGTAACGCTGTTACCTAGGCTACGGCCGATTTATCGGTGAGCGTGATAATATTTGTATATTAAGTGCTGTAAGCCTTTAAACTGACGAGTACAGTATTTTGTTTGTTCTTTGCGACAACACTAGCATTGATCACTACACAGATCGTAAATCACTTTAAATGCGTAATTTGAGGGCGATCTAGGTTGATTAAAGTAGCAGAAATCACACTACTCTTCAACAGTTTTATATTAACCAATATCTTTGTGATTATTTCGACTTATTCACTATGATTTAAAATGATTTTGGCAGAGCAATTTTTGGCGTGCACACAGTTTGTATTAGGTACTACGAATGGAACCCGCAATCTCCCTACTCAGAATAGAGCGTTGAGGTGGTAATTTTTAACAATTGAATCATCATACCTTATCTTCTTCATCAGTGTCGGTGTCGGAGTAGATGGCGGTGGGCAGGCGAGGTCTGACCGGCTCTCTCGCCGCTTTGGAGAGAGAGGCGTCAGAATCGCTGGAGGAGCTGCTTTCGCTGGAACTGTCTGATGATGAATGCGATGACCTGAAATTAAATAAATCATTATGTATCGAAACTTCTTCAATTATTTTTTGTTGGGAGAAAACACAGCTGACCCCTAAGTGTACTTTTTCATCTTGGGAGGTGGGTATGGGTACTGCCGCCCCGGGAATTTATTGGATAACCAACACCTCTGCCATAGGTCACCTCAAATGGTTGGCTACATTTGGTGACTTAAAAAGAATGGTCAGGTTCATGGAGCTTTTGGCGACGGAAGAGTTTGCCCACCTGATTCGTGGCGGGCTGGATCGGGAGACGCTAGTTGTGGAAGGCCTTTTGATCTCTCCAGCCGGACTCTTTTAATCTGTCGCTTTGCATCGCAGTGGGAGGAATGGATTCATACTTCCATCACTCCTGAACACACTGACCCTCAGATTCCTACCCACCTCTTACCTTCCTTTCTCTAAAAGGTCCTTCGGCAAAGCATCCCCAAAAATGATACAGGCCCTGAGGGAACTTTTTTCCTGGAGCTAATATTAAAAAAAAGTGCCATGACACCCACCGTAAATTTGCTAGCAGCTCACAGCACTGCATAAAAAGCCTCAATTTTATGGTATTTTGAACCTTAAAAAATGCTCCCAGCATACTAAATCATATTACATTCATTTTGCAAGGAAATAACAAATATAATATAAAGGTTGTCATTTCGTCACTTGAAATCATGTATATTTTATCTGTGAAAAAATACATCACAAAATTTCAGGTCAAATTATGACTACAGTGACAATTTGAGGTGGTGTTAGATGCTCTCCCTGTTACGTGGTGTTAGATGCTCTCCCTGTCTGATATGGTGCTTGAAATGGCTTTAGCAATTTATATTTGGTTAGCAGATCTGAATTCCTCTTCCCTCTTAAGCCAGGCTTCCTCTTCTCTATCTCCTTCCCTTTCTCACTCTTGTGGTAATCACATTAAAACATATAATAATATACGAACCGTGATGAGCTGCTCTTACTGGAGGATCTCCTTCTGGCAGTGGTGAGGTAGGAGCCCCCTATTCGGGGGGGACTTGGGATAAAGGCCGTTCTAGTTGTTTCCTTTTCTGTGTCTGAGTTCTGCACTATCTCCTCCTATAATATTGAATATCGTTGTCAGATATTAAAAGTAAAAATGAAATGAGCAAAAAAAGGATACAATTAAATTGGTCTTGAAAATGAAAGAGACAGAATTGATTGAAATTCTAATGGCGCATTCTCACGAGATTTATTCTACGAGTCCTTATTGTCAATTTTGAAATAGAAGGATTGAAATCCATTAAACTTTGGATTTCTATTCCATAGAAAAGCCTGTTCTCACAAAATCAAAGAACAGATCAGGTGAGATCCTGTCTTAACTCCTGGACTGCCGATTGCGCGCCCAGGACGCGCCATAAAAAAAAAAAAGTTTTGAGTTGCGATTTTAAACCTTATGTATAAAGAAAATGTATGAAGGACAAGGTCAGAATCGCTTGGGGCATTCTTGTTCTTGACGTAACAGATATAAGGAACACACCTAGCCTCTCAAATAATCATCTTTGCACATATCTATGACTTTCGAAATGACATTTCTGCCGCGATTCGAGCTGTCAAACTTTGAGCGTCGCATGTCATGAAAAGATTGATAAAACTATCAATTTGTCAAATAAACGCAAGTAATATTATTTGTAAGCATAGTTTATTGTTCAGGGAACGTGTTTCGGTAAATATTATATACGATAGCATAAAATAAATCTGCAAAATATTACGTCAAAGTCAAAACATCGCGAAATTTTCGAGTTTCCTCCCGTGGCATTTGTGAGGTTAACGAGAGAATTGAGAAATTCTAGAAGAATGACCTTGATTTTTCAGTACATATACGGCATAATACAAAATTGACCAATAATAACATTGATGATTAGAAATAAACACAAAATATTGTCAGATTATTGTGAAAAGCAAACATGACCATATTATGACTTCTTGCTCGGTCGTGAAAAAATTGACTCAAAGCAAATCAAAAGAATCTACAAATATGTTACTTGGTGACTTTCACGGTAAGTGCTTACTCTACTAGAGTTCAGAAAATGATTGAAAAAATATCTTCTTCAATTGATTGATTCAACAGTTATGTAATGATGTACCTGGTCACTGAGTCTTTTATTTGAAGAATCTTCATCCATCACCACTGGCGAAGGAATCGTCCTCTTCTTCCTAAAGCTCGGCATTTTTGGGATAGTAGCCCTCAATCCCAAACCCACAGTAAGTCCGTACCCGCCCAAGTCCAAACCCAAATCCCGATTCGAGTCCAAGATCGACTTGAACGAGTCAATCTTATCTTCCTTCTTATTGGATATATCTTGCAGAGGAATATTTGGGACAGCTATACTATTTGCAACGGGGATTTGATTGTTTTCCCGTCTGTCTGACTTGGAGTTTGAATTTGAAGTTGACTTTTCAGTTTCGGGTTTGCCTCTAAGTTGTTCATCCCACCACATCTCAAAATGTTTGAAGGCTGTATTTTCAATCATCTTCTTGTTGAAGTCCTTCTTGAGGATTTGCTTCAACTCCTCGGTGACACGGTGCACCACCTCGTTGATGGTCGGATAATAGGGGTCCTCACAATGCTGGAAATAAAAAAGAATTTATTAAATAAACACATACAGAATGACAAATCAACAATTTAAATAAGATTGCTGAGGTATAATAAGTAGAAACCCTTTTGAAATGAAGGCAAAAGACAACTTCTGTCACAACATTCTCCTGAAGAGCCGTGTAGCAACTCAATGGCTGTCCTCGGACTTCACAAATAAACAAAGCACCGAACTTTTAAACTGACAGGGTTCTCTCTCCCTTCGCTAAACCACATCACAGTCTTGTACTCACAGTTGCTACACACATCACGACAAATGGGTCCTAAAGATTTCTGAATTGCATTTGCAGCAGAATGTCCCCGTTATCAGTTGACTTACGCACCTGCACATCTGTACTGAATCAAGTGACTCCCGGTGCCGCCGAATGGCTCCATAACTTCATCGTCCCACTTTCACCTCCACCAACTCCCCTCCACCATAGGTAGAAAAAGAATTCATAAAAACGCATACCTGTGTTGCGTAGGGCAAATGGCCACCAAAATGCGGGGGAACCTGAAGTGGTGGAGCATAGAGGGTCCCCGGAGCATACACTGGGCCAGCATACCCGGCAGGATACACACCTGCAAGGGGCAACAGATAACATTGATAAAATTACAACTCAAACTAAGGCTAAAATAATACACGGAATGATTAAAGAAGTTGGCATTGACAGCTTCAAGCAGTTACTGCATAGTTTTCACAGGAAAAAACCAAAGATATTGGAATACAAGAATGGCTGACTGAACGTCACAGACGTACCAGAGTCCAGATTGCACTTAATCCGTTTTATCTGCTTTAAGAATAAGAACTTTTTATCAAATTAATGATAAACTAGAATAATTTCATTGAAATATCGATTTGCATACCGATTTGTGTTCTAGCAAACCTAAAGGTCGTCATTTATACGTATTGCTAATCGCGAATGTGGTCAGAATGTGTACGCACAGAAATATGGTCTATGTAGTATTAATGCCAACGAAATCGATACGTTTCATATGTAAGTTTCGAAAGAGGCGGGCACTTGAGCATAAGCAAAGGCGTGCAGTAGTATTGGTTAACAATGTAGGCTAGAGATGCCACGAATATTCGGAATTCGGCTACTTTTTTTACTATTCAGTATTCGGCCGAATATTACGAACCATTCGGCCGAATACCAAATCATATAAAAACGAATAATAAATAAAAAATATTTAATAGTTAAAATCTATTAGTGGTAAGTTATGATGAATGAAAACAAACTTTTCAGCATTTGTTGCGCTTTTCTCATAAATTATACCTGCTTCTGAAAATAGCCACTCATTATGTAGATACGATTTTAGATATTCACGGCCAAAAGTATTTTCATTATTTGTTTTTGGGGCGTTACGCGTGTTGCGCTACCTTCTTCTTTAGCAAATGTTTCGGACAGCATTATGGACACTGTAACGCTGTCCGAAATGTTGGCTAAAGAAGGAGGTAGCGCAACACGGCATAACACCCCAAAAACAAATAACGAAAAATCACTATGCTACGGGGAGATGATAAATAAATCTTAGCAAATTCTGCTAGGCTTGGATATTGTTTTGCATTTGCTGACCACCACTAAGGGTCTGCTGTCCGATCTAGGCGAACAGATTTCACATAAAAATTAATTTCATTGCGAAATGTACTAAGTGTCACCGAATATTCAGCGCTTCGGCCAAGAGCCTATCCGAATATTCGGTACTCGGTAAAATAACTATTCGTGGCGTCTCTAATGTAGGCGATACTGGGTAGTAGTAGAAACAGATGACAGCATATCTTTTCATATTCTATTATCTTTGAAAAAAACACTTCAAAACAACACAACAGTCCACGTATGTATTTCAAATATCGACTGCTTGCAGCAGTTTGTGCATTCCCAGCCTAATTGTATCTTTTGTAGACAACTTTATCTAGGGAATGGACAGGCAAACTAACCATATTCAAATCAACTTACAAAAACGTCATTAGTGTTTTGCAGTTGTGTTAGCAAATGTCAACTAGATACTGACATTGTTGATAAAAGCTTTAGTGCTTTAAAGTTGACAATTTTAACCTTTACAACGTATAAGACATCCGCATACGAGATAGCCTCTGATAAATTACCGGTGGCAGATTCCAGGCAATAGTCCTACCAACCAATACCTCTCAGTGACTTTATCCAAATGAACGCTTTTACATCAGCATCAGAAGTATGTAAGTTACCTTGCTGCGGCCAGCCCGGGTAAGCCGAGTAGCCGGCGGGGGGCACCCCATAGTGTGCTACGGGGAGGGGCGGCGGGGCGGGGAAGTTTGTCTGGCGGGGCAGGAAGCCAGGCGGGGGTGCCGCCGTGAACGACACGGCCTGCTCCTCTATCTTGGCCTCCGTTGATGACAATGAAGATAGAGACATCTGGCAAAAAATTTACCGATTAGTTCAAGGCAAAATTACATACACTCTTGAATGTTTTAATTCGGGGACTTAGGATCTACAAATCTAACTAGCAATCAGGCAAATCAACAAAGGGTTATGCAGAGAGGATAGTCTGCCACACACTACTTGTTTCATTCACATTCATGCAACGTCTCATACATAGTGGCATTATTATCATCACTCATAGGGACCTATTTCGCATAGATGGGTACTCCGAACGGCTTGCGTCGATTATGCCATATTTGTAAAAGATATTCTTATAAACTTGTTATCGAAAAATCGCAGCTGATTACCGCGGTCTATCAGATTCAAATTTATGTCATTTATTTTCGCAATAATCGAATTTTTTCAAATTGCATAAACAAATTTTCATGATCGGAACTAAATACATTTTGAATTTTGATTTAAAAAAATTTTTGTAAGAAATTTATTTTTGTAGGGATCCTTTTTGGAAAAAAATTTTATTACACGTTTTTTCGAATCATCGGATGTGGAATTAATGAGGTTCTAAAGTATATGTTGTTTGAACATGTGTATACAACCAATTTTTGTTGAATAATTTAGAATTTCAACATACCTGATCATCATCCAAATTCCTATCCTCCATTCCTGTAGCCGTGGAATCCATGGTGTTATCTTTGCTGGCATCGTCGTCAAAGTTGATCTTGGGCATCCGGGCCATGCGGGGCGAGGGGCTCCGGCCGCGGACCTTTCTGCGGCGGGGGCCCGAGCGCGCCCCCATGGCCCCGCCCGTCAAGAGCTCGTCCTCGCTGGAGGAGATGTCGGAGCCCAGCTTCTCGGCGATCAGACGGCGCTGCTGGGCCATGGAGTTGAACTGCTTTTCTTTTTGGCGGGCTATTGCTGCCTGGAAATGGGAAAGAAGTATTAGTCACCGTCCACACAGCATCCTCAAAAATGACACAGGCCGCAAGGGAAATTATTTCCTCACGTGGAGTGGTAAAAAATAAATTTAAACAAGTCAGGGAGGTGGAATTAGTAGTAATGGTTTTATGCACAGAGGCAGGGCACTGAAAATGCTGAATATTTTTAAAAATACAATAAGTTTAGTGAAACTCTTTTGTAAGGTTTTGAGGTACCCTAAAAAAACCTTATTTGTCAGTTCCGATTAATTTAGTCATATTTAGGTCAATTTTCACGGGAAAAAAAAAAATTTCTTAACCCCTCAGGTTCCGACCGTATTTTGTCAGAGGATCGAAATATTTGCATTTTGCAATAAATGGGATATTTCATAGTGCATCCAAAAACTAAAAACTGTTTTGGAAAGATGATAAATACGCTTTCAAATTTTACAATTAGAAATAAACATATAACTTTTGAAATACAAAATTTTTTAATGCAAATAAAAAAAAATATAAAAATTGCTCACCTAAAATTTTTCTAACTAAAATTACTGATAACAAAAAAAATAAAAACACATACATAATTTATTAGACAAATGTATATAAATTATACCATCAACTCATTTTTTTGTCATCACATGGATTCGCAATTTTAATTATTTTGCAGTTATCTTTTAGTTTTTAATATAAAGCTGAGTATTTTCTCTTTCTAACAACCTTTATTTAACCTGTATTTCCAACCCTGATAGTAAGGGAGACACGATTCCTATGAGACCTGAATGAGTTATTTCAAAAACCGAACAAATATTGACGGGTTAAGCATGACTTTGTAATAAACAGGTTTTATGATGTACAAAATAAACTTATTTTTTATTCTTATGATGTATGTAATTCAAATGTGAATTTTTTGATTGGTAATTTATTGATGGATTGATAGTCCTACCTGTTCCACAGCATTCCGATGGCACTCGAGGTAGCTCTCGAGGCTGAGGAAGGGGGAGGGCGGGGTGGAGAGGGGCTGCTCGGGTTCAGGGGTCGCCGATCCTGATCTAGAACTCATCTTCCAGTCTTCTGAAACAGCAACAAGTGAAAGTTTATAGTTATATGCACAAATTACCAGGAATTTGTATCTTTTGATGCAAAGGTTGGGCGATTGATGTCTGTAAGGGAGATTTCTCAAACTAAAAAAAAAAAACAAATTCACATAATATAAAATGCAAATATACGTCAGGGCCTCATTGAAGCCAAAGTTTAAAAGCTGAACACTCCGTAGAGGTTAGCAGATTCCATGTTCATCGTTATACCAAGTGGTTGGCTACGTTTGATGACTTAGTAGGGGTGCTAAAGACTGGTTGAGGGAATCTTTTGAGTTTAATTTTTATACCCTGATGCTTATGTAAAACGAAACCGGTCGGTAGTGGAAAAATTAAATAAATCGTGGTTACAAACAAAATTATTGTGTTATTTCAATTTGGAATCTTTTGACCTCTTCAGCAGGACTCTCTCGGAACATTGCTTTGCACCATAATAGGAGGGATAGATTCATACGTCCGTCACTCCTGGACACATTGACCCCCAGATTCCTATTTACCCCTCATACCTTATCCTTCCCAGAACTTCCTCTCCTTCCTTTCCTTCAAAAGACTCTCCACGCAGCATCTTCAAAGATGATACAGGCCCTGAGGAAAAATATTTTCCTCGAGCAATCCGGAGGGAATCTTTTGACCTCTCCAGCAGGACTCTCTTGGAACTTTGCTTTGCATCATAAGGGGCCATCCATAAATTACGTCACACGAATTTCATGATTCTTTGAACCCCCCCGTCCCTGTCACACATCGTCACATTTGTGAGACCCCCTCCCCCCTAGTGTGACGTTACATATTTGCAATTTTACATCTAAAATAATAAAATTTCAGATTTTTACATGTGAAGTCACAGAGCTGATAACCCCCCCCCCATACCCCTTGTCACACTTCTCTACACCCCTCCCCCCTCTTAAGGTGTGACGTAATTTATGGATGGCCCCTAATAGGAGAGATAGATTCATAGGTCTGTCACTCCTGGACACATCGACCCCCAGATTCCTATCTACCCCTCAAACCTTTATCCTTTCACTCCTTAAAAATCCCTCCACACAGCATCCCCAAAGATGACATAGGCCCTGGGGGAAATTATTTTCCTTAGGGCCTCCTGCTTGGAGCTACAGTAAAAAAAACAGAAATTTGACAGAAACATTCTCAGTTTATGAATAACCTGGGTTAAAAATAAAATATTTGATATCTCCCTACCTCCAACTGTAATGACGGAGGACTTGAACGCACAATACTCACCGGCGTGGGTGAGTTTGTCCTCTAATTTACATACATATTGCAAGGCCCGTTGAATAAGCTAATTTAATGAAAGTGAACAAAAGAAGCTTACCATGTCCAGGGAGAGCATTCTTGTGATTGGCTGAGTCGTCGTCTTCCTCAGAGCCCAGCCCCAGCTGCAGGAAGGGTGGCGCCATGCCACCGCCCCCAGCTCCCTTCAGCAGCATTGCTATTCTGTATTCACCACAAACAATATTGATTTAATAATAATGATAATTCGATAATTTGTAGAGCGCCATTTTTTGTGAAAAATCACCTCAAGGGCTCTGCAAAATTTATTGTGCTCATAGAATCTAACTAATTTTATTATTTCCAAACGGATAGATAATTCATACTTAGTTCTTATGACACCTACGCTCCCTACCTGTGATCGGAATGTGAAAAACTTGGCTCTTGTATGGTTTAAGGGGGGGTAAGGTTTTAAAACTCATTTTAAAAAAAAAAATTTCTAAATGTACAACATGTCGAGAGTATTGTGTCAAAATTTCAAGTAAATCGAAGCAAAACTAAGATACAGCATTTCAAGCGACCAGTCCTCTTGCTCTTTTCAAGTATATTTTGAGTATAAAAAAACTTTAAATCGATTTTCTGGCAAATAAATTTTTAAAGTTCGTGAACATCATAACTCAAAATTTACTTAACCGATCTTTTTTAAATTTTTAATACTATTTAAACACATAAATCAACAGGTAGTGACGGAGAGTTTTTTTTTTACCATTTTTTTTTCATTTTATAATAACAAATTCACCGAATATTTTAGCAAAAATCACACTTTTGACTTCGACATGCTGCAAAAAAAAAATAAAAAAGAAAAAACGCTTCGTCACTACCTGAAAAAACATATAATCTTATAAATCCATTTCGATTTTTTTGTTTCAAATGATTCGTTAAAGAGTTATGATGTTCACCGCAAAACACCTTTTTTTCGAAGCGCCTCTGGAGATTCGCTCTCACGGACTTATTTATTAATATTTTTAAGTAAAAAAAATTTCAAAGATATTTCAGATGTCATACTATAACGCGTGTATAAAAGAAATAAGCCAACATTATTCATATCTCCGATAAAAAAATCATGAAAATATGCCTTTTTTTCACCTTTAAAACCTTACCCCCTCCCTTAAATCGCCTTGAATCAGGTCTTCTTTACCGTACCAACGTCGATCCCGCGTATAAGAATCTAATTAGTAAGACGGTTAGAGTTTCAAAGTACCTGGTGTCCAGATCCACATTCTTAGCAACGTCAGCTACAGATGTTTCCGCTTTCACCGGAGTGGTGCTTTCCGCCTTCACTTCTTTGGATTCCACAGGAACAACTGGAGGATCTTTCGACTTTTTAGACTTTGGGGATGCATCCTGAAATTATCAAATAAAGGTATTAATTTTCAGTCCGAAAAATTTATACATTCTATAGTACAGAGATAACAAAAAAAATACAGAAATTTGACCAGGATTAATGGACACATTCACAATGAAACAAAAAATATAGTGCACATAACATGGCGAACTTACATATATAATGTTTAACACCAAGCAAACCCTAAGGACAATGTATATATATATTTATATGCATGTGTGCAGGTACATGTATTTATATGGATGTGTATGTATGTGTATGTTTATATATATATATATTTTTTTTTTATATTCCTCTAATATATTTAAATACTTTTTTTTCTCTTCTATATAACCAATGTACAATAACTGTTAAAATTTGAAAAAAAAAATACATATAAAACTTTATATTACAACACATAAATACTTGTCACACATAAACATAAATAAACACGTAAACACCTCAGCACAGGTTCTCCTAGTGAGGTGTTCACGAAACATACAACAATACCTATCCACAGTTTCACCTTCACAAACCTACCTTACACCCAACATAATAAAATTATAAAATATATTATGTAAAAATGTTTTCGAAATTGATCTATAGGTAAATACTGTAATGTATAGAAATAAATAAAATAAAATAAAAATGAATCCTTTGATAAGAAGCAAATATATAATACAATATCATTGAAGAATAAAAATTAAACCAAATTTCTGGCATTATAACAATTTATTATCTGTCAGTGCTATCGGCCGCTCTGGTTGATAGATATATGTACCTCCCACTAATAAATAATTCTTCAACCAATATTGTTATAATGTAGCAGATTGGAGTGTATGAGGTCTTTAATTGCTGTCAATCATAACACACCGTGTTGTGATGGCTAACGCCATTCTTGGGAACTGATGTAGGGCTTACTCAAGATTTCATGCTAGATTTGAGTTACGCTTGACACAAAAGGCTTCAAACCAGTATTAATCTCTCATTTGCCGGAAGCGCGATTTTTATATATATATTTTTTAAAAGCGATTTCAACCCTTATGTATAAAGAAACTGTATAAAGGACAAGGTCAGAATAGCTTGCACCAATACCATTCTAGACGTAGCCAATGGTTTCATTCATCTAGCAACACTAGAATATTTTTAAATGAATTACCTATGGCTTAGCATGTTGAATTTTGCATCTGTCAAAAGCGAATAAATCTATGTTTTATGTTTTCAAATGCTTATAAAATGCTTATTTATTTGCAAACTCCTTTGAATTGTGTTTTTTCATGTTGGGTATGTATTCAGATTAGTGTAGAAATAATAAAATCAGTTTATATTTGCGTGAATATATTTTTTGACATATTATTACCAAAATGGGAGATTTTTTAATATTTTTTAGTTAGTTAGCTATTCTGGAAAAATCTCTTAGAATATTATCACGAAATATACATGAATAATAAGATACATTATCTGGTGAACAGAAAACAATCGCAAAAAAAACAATTCCTTTGTTTTACGTGGATGTTTGACCAAAAATCAGAAAGGTAATTTACGCGCAGTTTTTCGAAATACGGCTGGCTTTTGAGAGGTTAAATTGTTAACGTAAAACTGGACCTTAAAGTTATGTGCATACATATATTCACGCCCGAAGGTTGGGCTTGGCAGTTCGGTTCGAGCAGCTCGACACAAGACGCCGTAGATATACCGCCAAGGCGCTCAGTCAAATGGTAAATTTCTGACAAACATCGAGCAAGAATTGCGGCCCTTTAATATTTTTCATATCAAGCCAACAATTGAACAAAACAGCATTAGTTTATAATTACACTTGTCGATACATGTTCCACTGAGTGTAAAACCATCAAGCATGAACAATCATTTGAGTGTGGATATTTGTACAAAAAGCATGATTTCAAATAGTAAAGAAAGTTTGGTTTTTCGTTCTTACTTTTGTAATGGGAAGAAGGGCAAAGCAACTTAATTTCACGCATTACTTTGTGCCCAAGTAAAATGTCAAATACTTACTCTGGATTTATTTTTCTTGGACTTTTCATCCTTGCTGGACTTCTTGCTGGGTTTAGGTTCTTTGGGCTCGTTGGCGGGGGGCTCTTTGGGCTCCTTGGGAGTGTGCGGCGGGGGCGCAGGGGGCGGGGCAGGCGTGGGGGGCGCCGAGGGGGTGCCCCAGGACTGCGGGGTGCCGCCCTGACTCGCCGGGGGCGCATGCAGGCTCTGCCGAGCAAGCAACCGGGGGCGGGTTAAGTTAGTAGTCGGGAGGAGTGTGTTAGAACGAGGTGTTAGAACAGGGATTTGGTGAAAACTTTGAACACAATAATAATTAAACAGTTTTCTTTTGTGTTAGTCGAATGTCAGATTTACCCTAAATTACAAAGCCTGGAAGATCCGTTATGTATGTATCAATCTCTCATAAATCACAGATGTTACAAGAGAGCTCTCAGTGGCAAGACTCGAGCCTCAGAGTGCCGATTTATCGGCGCACCAAATTAATGCAGAAAAGCTTCAGTGCCGATCTGTCGTTGCAAACTATAACGTATCGTGGAAAAAATTCCATGAGAGTAAACTTTTGTCATTTAAAATAAATCGATTTTGGTTTCATTTTACTGAAAAGTGGCTGACATGAAAAGGGTTAACCTAATTTTATTGGAAAGTGTGAATTTGTGCCAATATTTTGTGTATATATATATGTCTGGTCAGTGGTTGAGTGGGCATCGCGTTTGGGTCCCACCCGGGAGTCCCGTGTTCGATTCCTCGGTTGGCTAAGTCCTCCATCACAACACAACCAACATTTTCGGCTTTCTGTGGTGGTAGTAGGAGATTTTCAAACATTGTTGGGTTACTCGTAACCCGGGAATGTTTATCTTTCTTTAAAAAAAAAAATGGCCAAAGAATCTTCTAAAGATGTTTGATTTCACAGCCAAAAAACAGACGAAAGGGTATTTTGTTAAAATTTTTAGGACTAGTTTTTTTTATTAGCTCCACGCAGGACGCCCCGTGAGAAAAATAATTGCCTTCCGGGCCTGTGCCATCCTGATACTGTGTGGGGGGACATTTTAGGAAAGGAAGTTTTGGGAAGGAAAAGGGTATGAGGGGTAGATAGGAATCTGGGGGATAGTACGTCCAGGAGTGACAGTCGTATGAATCAATCCCTCCCACTGTGGGGCAAGACGATATTCCAAGAAAGTCGTCATGTAGAGGTTAAAACCTCCCTCAACTAGTCTCTCCAGATTCAGCCTGCCACGCAGTTGATGGGCAGACACATCCGCCGCCAAGACTCGGACAAACTTCTCCCCATAAACCCGGGTACCCCTGCTAAGTCACCAAACGTAGATAACCACTCGGGGTGACCTCAGAGATGTTAGTTAACCAATAAATGGTTCATACCCGCCTCCCAAATTGTTGTTAGATACATTCAATAGGGTTACACAATTTAAGGCGAAGAATATGTATATGTTTTATGATGAATGAATAGTTGCACACAAACACAATCTTTACAGGTTTCGTAACTTAGGAAACATTATCTGTATGGATTGAATCAATCAACATTAATGAAATGACACACAATTTTGATGGAAAAAAGGTGATATTATGGTCTAAGATCAACCTTCACCCATCCGTTTACCGAATGAAAAATATTTTTTAGCAACCGTAACTAAAAAATTGCGATTAGGTCACCAGATAAAATTATGTCAAGCCTACCCATAATTAAAATGATTGCAATAATTTTTTTTTTTTTACTTTTTCACTTATTTGTTAACAAACGAAATGAATATTGATTGAGATTACGAAGCATAAAGAAAAAGAAACAGTTGGGTTGTTGTCCATCTTACAGGGTTGTCAGTTATAAATAGGTGAGCTGCTGCTGTATACCTACACTCATCTGTTTTCTTATTGAAATATAAATAAAAATACAGATAATTTTATTATGAACGCGATGGTATTAGGTTGTCTAAGTAAAATCGGTCAAGACTCACAGTTAATTTAAAACAGTGCGCGACAGAGAAGCATCGTAACACAAATTAAAATGAAGGCCGCCGACGGACAAAAAATTTTTGCTTTTTTTTTTTAAATGCGACTTTAACTCTTATGTATAAAGAAACTGTATGAAGGACAAGACCAGAATCGCTTGCGTCAATATCATTAATGACGTAACCGATGGTTTCATTAATCTAGCTACTCTAGAATATTCTATGACTTGACGGGTCAGTGATATGTATTTAAATTTGTGTAGAAATAATAAAATCAGTTTAGATTTGTGTGACTAAATTTTTTGACAATTATTTCCAAAATGGGAGATTTTTTAATCTTTTTTTTTTGTTAGTTATTATGGAAAAACCTCTTAGGATATTATCACGTAATATACATATATTATCTCGTAAACAGAAAACAATTGCTAAAAAGCAATTCCTTTGTTTTTATATGGATATTTGACTAGAAAGCAACAAGATAAAATCCGTGTGGTTTTTCGAAATACGCCCAGCATTCATTAGGTTAACAACTAAAAAAACCTGTAGCATGAATCAGCAAAAAGATAAACAACCCAATCATTTCTTGATCCTAATGCTTCATACTCTCAATCAACATTCATTTCTTTTGGTTTTTTTAACAATGAATGTGTGAAAAAGTAAAAAAAATAAATTATTAATTAATTTTCATTAAGGGTAGGCTTGATTTAATTTTAACGGACAACCTATTCGCAATGTGTTTGTTCGTGTATTACGATTGCAAAAAAAAAATTTCATTCGGTAAACGGATGGGTGAAGGTCGACCTTAGTCGGGATCTTGTACTATTACAACCGTGAACAAACTATAAATCGTTTTTGTTCTATGGTTTAACTTTCTTGCATGAAACAGGGTGATGAGGCCAACTCCCCATGAAAGGAAAGCATCCATGTAGCATTATTAAAAATTAAATGTTGCCAAGTGATGACCGATCTCAAAGAAGTGAATAAACCAATAAATGCTGGAAAGGGATATTTGATGGCTTCCAAACCTCTAGCAAAACAATAAAAAGCAAAAACACAAACATACAGATTAATAAAACCCAAAAATAAATAAACAGTATAAATAAAAAATAGAAAGTTTAAAAATTCGGACGGTAATTAGGAGGCACAAGTTGTTAATTATTATGGAAAATGAGTACTTCATATAATTAATGTTGTAAAAGGATTTTTGAACACTTTCCGAGACCCCGGCAAAGCGAGGAAAAGCGAATAACCAAAAAATAGATTATGTACATCAAAAACCCAAAAATATAACAAAATCAATAAATGGTAATAAGGGGGCACCAAATGTTATTGCATGGCGAGTTTCTGTTTATAATTAATGCTGGAAAGGGATATTTTAATGCTTTCCAAACCTAGCAAAAAAGGAAAAGCGAAAAACCAACATACAGATGAAAAACACCCAAAAATATATTAAAAAAACATTAGGATGCCAAAAAATTCATAAGGAGGAAGCCTTGTGTCATTGTGGATACAGTTTGAATGGGGCTCTGTTACCTCATGAGACTTGTGCCAATCAGAGGGGGGGTGGTGGGTCCAGGTGTTCCCTGAGGGAGTGTGGGACCAGTGGGCGCCCCCGGAATGGTGGTAGCCCCGATTGTAGCCACTGTAGCTGTGGAATAATGCACTAAAATGTCAATTCTTTTCATTATTCAGTTCACAATACAATTTTGTGTATTTCTGCCTTTAAAAATTTGTGCAAAATATATAATTATAAAATCAAAATACGGATTTCGCTGACTTGCTGTCAAATTTATTGGAATAAATAATGTAACAAGTTTGGTGTATTGGTCTCTCCTGCTGAAGTGAATAGAAAATGTACGGTTCTCAGTGAGTGGATATCTTTAGGTATCTAGATACATAATAACATTTCAGACTTATTATATTGGCAACATCGTTATTTTTCTCTGCACATTTGGTTAGGCTGACCATCTGAGCATAGGTTTCTCTAAGGCAAGTTTGGCCTTGAGCCAGCATTCTTTGGTAAGTCACAGGTCACCGTTCATGTGGCTGACCTTTGACTGTCGCAATCACTTTGCAACATCCATGCTCATCGGAGCCATCAGAAAATGGAGGATTATATTTATAAATAAATATTCTTGGATTGGGTTTGGGAAACCCAAGTGAAGCCATCTTTGAAGAAGTTGGAATCGCTGGCCTGTTTGGCAGCGCTGGCCCCTTTGAACGTTCATTTATGAATGTTTTTCCTCCTGACGATGCCCTGGGGTCTGAGGCCTACCGAAGTCACTGCGCGGGGCCCGATGACCTCAGCGGCGACCGGTCAACTGTTGACTAGCTGACACTGCCCTGGCGACTCGATTTAGATGTTGTTTACCGCAGGCAAACACAAGTTTATCCCAAAAAATACTAATATAAACTATATATTTCATTGGATACCACAGAGAAAAGCACAAATTCAAATAGGTGCAAATCAAATTTTGATGTTGCCAAAGTATAATACAAACATTTAGCAGAACAACTTTTTAAATTTCCTCAAAATGTTGCCAGAGATCAAAAAAATTATTTTATGGTAGGTACTTACCCCTGCGATGATGAATAGTAAGGGTCAAAAGGAGGGGGAGTAGGCCCGGCAGTGCCGGCATACCCTTCTGAGGATTTTACAGAAGAACTGTAGCCTGGATCTTGGGCAGATACTGACGGAACATCAGAACTGCGAGAGTTGTGTCGACTGTGCCTGTAAAAACCACGATAATTTTAATAAAATTATTAATTGATACGCATTTTTTAAACTCAGGTAAGTTTCCATAGCCAAATTAATAGCAAATAAATAATTACCTGTCTCTGTCTCTATCCCCTCTTTCTCGGTCTCGACGACAATGCTTTGAGTGCGCTTTCCCTCTATCGTGTTTTCTAATCCTATCTCTATGGGAGTCACGCTCTTCGTCAGACCACCTCGATGAACTATTTCCATCTCTTTCATCTAGATCTCGATCTCTGTGGTGTGAGTGGGAATCCTTACTGTGCCGTGAACTAGGGTATGAGTATTCTTTTTCATGTAATTTTGAATCGTGTTCTGATCTGGAGTCTAATCTAGATTGTTCCGATCTGGATAGTTCTGACCTGGACTCTGAACGAGACTCTGATCTAGAAAGATCAGATCGAGATTGTTCTGACCTGGATAGATCCAGTCTAGAATGTTCCAATCTGGATAGATCAGATCTTGATAGTTCTAATCTGGATTGTTCTGCCCTGGAAAGATCTAATCGAGACTGTTCTAATCTGGAGAGTTCTGATCTGGATTGATCCAATCTAGACTGTTCCAATCTAGGTTCTGATCTAGTTTGTTCTAATCTTGAAGGGGTAGGCGGTTCTACTTTAGTAATAGACGAATGTCTAGAACTTTCATCTATGGAGAGAGATGCCATGCTGGCAGCGGGCAGTGCTGCCGACAGAGGGGGCGGAGGTTTCTTTTCCACGGTGAAGTTCTCAAACATCGATTTTACTTGCTCTCCGAAGGGATCAAGAGTTACTTTCAGCACCTTAAAAAATAAATAGTATGAATAAATTAAATAATTTATTAAAATGCAGTAATTAATTTCTAAGAATGCAATTTTTTTATTGCAATGTGAAACTTCCCTGCGGAAGATTATTGCGTTACTGAATTAATTACACTTAATATATACAAAACACATGCAACAAAACGTTTTTATTCAACTTTGGCGTGGGACTACGCTTTGCACAAAAAAAAAAAAATTGCACAATATTGAAAAAAGTGAACTCACCTTCCCCATGACAGATTTTCCGTGAAACTTTTCAACACACATTTTGGCGGCCTTCACTTCTTCAAATACGATCCTGGCGAAGCCGAGGTGTTTGTTGGTGATGGGATGGTAAAATATGTTCAGTTCCTCGTAAGCACCGAGCTTGGATATCATATCGCTGAGGAAGGCTCGGTCAATGTTGTCATTCAAATTGCTGACAGCCACTTCCAACTGAGGCGGATCCCCAACATAGTTTTGATCTATCCGGAATCTGTTAAAAAAAAAAAAAAAAAACACATTTTTGTGGCAACATTCTTTGTAAAAATAATAATGTAATTAAATGGTACCTATCTGTAAGATATCTTATTCATTTATTTTTTACTTAGAAACGTCATGTTAGAGAAATTTAAAAAAAATTCTAATTCAAGGTCAATATTCTGTCAAAAATATTTTTAAACAGACAAATTTTTCACTTTGAAACAATAGAAAAATATTACCATTATAATAGTTTGTTATTAGATTCTTATTATAATAATTAATTTGTAAATGTCATACAATTCAAATTTCCCACCAATATGAAATAATCAAGAATGCCGATATTGGCAGACCTGAGTCTCATTCCATAAAAAAAAAACAATTGAATCATTTACTGAAATGCAATCAATTTTTGACATTTTCGTACTATTTCAATTAATTATAATTAATAATCGTAACAAATTAGTTTTCAGGTGTCAGCTTATGCAAACAAACTTATTTTTGTTGACATGAGTATTTGACACCCAAGGTTTGACATTTGTTGACAATTTGTAATAAATAGTTTGAAATAGCTGAATTTGGAGGCTAAATGTTTATATGAATTGTGTGCAATATGCTTCAATTAGACTGCATGGAATTTTCAAGAGTAATGTCAGACATTTATATGTTTGGGTGATATATGTCAAGCCATGTTAGCACAATATGAAAAGAATACAAATTAATGTTTATACCTAGGCACTGAAAGATCCAATGGCTCCATGCGAGTCCTGATCCTGGTGATCGCCAGTTGTGATCTAGGGTCCCTACAGAGGATAGGAGGGTATGTTGGATCGTTAGGAATGGATCCATCATAGCGATATATCTTCTGAGACCCTTTGGAAAATGTCGGATCTACTATTAGCTTGTAGTTTCTTGGTGCCTTCGATGGAGGAGGAGGATTATGATTCATGTACTTGTGATCCATTGCACCATTCATTCTGCAAGACAAAATACAATAAACATTAATGGTGATAACCTCAAAATTTTATAATTTTGAAAATATATCGCAAGACTGGCCACATGCTGACAAAAGTGTGGCTTACGATTTTCCAGGATCATTCCCTCCAAAATAATTGACATCTGGAGCTGGAGATACAATGGAATGACAAACCTTTAACAATTTTTTGATGTCAAAAGAAGAGTGATTTTTCGCAATTGTGATCTATGCATTTCGCGAGCAAACTTAAGAAGTACCATCGTATTATAGGTAAAAATAAAAATTAAAGCAATATTTACACTGGCTACAATAAAAAATGAACCCTTACGGGCCTTCAATAAAGAAATATTGTAAAATGCTAAACGAAAGCCCTCTCCATGGTGACGGATAGCTCACTAACCTCCATTTGTCAGTCGCGAGTCGCGATGTCTAACGTTAGGGAAGTTTTTTAGTTTTTGATCGCGGAAAAAAATATCCACGATAGTTTTTAGCTTTCTCTGGAGCTCAGAAACGCTAAAAAATAATTTAATGTTATTTATTTGCCATTGTTATTGTGAAATATGAATGCCTATCTTGACTCAGTTTCATAGCATTGGCCAATCGGAGGGCTCCCCGCTAGGTCCAGTAGCGTTGTCCCTGTTTATCCACAGTTCGAGTATTTCTCAAGTTGGCGACATTGCGACATTCATTTCTGATTTGTCTGATTCTGTGCGGTTTGTTCTCAGTTGCGTCATCGATCACCAGTTTTTCAAAAAATAAGGTAATAGCGATTCGTTGTGGTATAAAACTACATGTGGATGGATTGGAGTATCTGAGTTGAACCCATTGCTCGCTTTGATTGTCCCCGACATATAAAATAAAGCAAGATCTTCGTCCTTTCCAGGTGCCATGGCTGACAAGAAAATGACTCTATTCCCTGTTGTGAAGGCCCAGGAGGAGGCTGAACTTGTGGATCCCCAGGCAGCTCTGAGGGTGAGTAACATAGTAAATTGTTCAAGCTCTTTATAACCAATTGAGATGGCTGGAATATCAAATGAAGTAATGAATACTCCACCATGCAACATAACCTAGTTAATCTTAGTATGCATAGAATAAAGTTAGTGTTCAATATTCTTTATTATGTAAAGTACAGCTTGAAGTGACTTGGAATTAGGTCTTTTCGTAATGTATTGTAAAACGGAAAATAAACTATAGATTTCTGTCTATCCCAATCAGCTGTCATTATTTGGCAACTTTTGGGACACAATCATGTTGACATTTTAATTTATTAGTAATTATTTACCTAACCACCGCACGCCGGCACAGATTATGGAAGTTACCCTTTATTTCAACAATTACTACAATAAACAACTATTTAAATGCACTATATAGGTTCTTAGTTTGGGTTATTCAAGTTATTTGTGGTTATTTAAATTGGCATTATTTATGTACACACAACAATGAAATACAGAAAAAAACATTCAGATGATTGATAATTTTTTTCAGTCAGCTATCGATCGATTCTGCTTTATTTGTGTTCAGGTTTTGCGTTTATTATTTAAAAAAAATAACTATCCAATCCGCTTACCTTGTTTTTTTGAAAGATGTTCTTCAACACTTCAACACTAACAGAATAACAATTTTTTCAACAACCCATAGGTAATAATTTCTTTTAATTTAATGAAAACAAATAACTTTGTGTACACCACTATTTAATTAACAATATCAACATGTTTCGAAACATCTTGATATTGTTAATTAAAAAGTGGTGTACACAAAGTTATTTGTTTTCATTAAATTAATAATGACGCCACAAAGTGAATTTGTGAATTTTGAAGAGGTAATAATTTCCTTCACAAGTTCACGTCAATCACAATGTATGAAGAGAATGACACAGTTGACGAGCGAGGAATATTACAGCGGAATCTCGGAACGAAAATAAAACAACAGAATTTTTGCTGAATCCCTGACAGACCGAGCCATAGAGCTACGAAAATATAAATAATAGACTGTATTTATGTGTAAAATATTTTTGTGACAATATTCTACCTTTGTAATTTTTTCCACGATCGGGTGTCACCCCCCATCGGGTGGAACCCGGGGCGGACCACCCCCACTACCCCCCCCTAGCTAAGCCACTGCTTGTAGTAATTAAGTTGAAACAAAGTGTGATTTCCATAATCTGTGCCTATTAAGATCTGGCATTCTTTACACGGCACTCGTCCAGCCCATCATTGTATTTGAGGAAAGAATCTGATGTTGTTTTCACTCCGAATTGGATTCTTGATTTTTTCTGTAATTCCTTAATTTTTTCTTCTCCATGTAGTTATCGCAGAAACTAATTTATTTATTTACAAACCATCTTTATTTTGTGTCAATTGACCGAAATATAAATTTAACATCCTTGCTGCAAATCTGTCACTGCCACTAAACAGATAGTCCCTAAGAGTTTGATCTGTACTGATTTGAAAAGAAAAGTGATTTCTCCAATGCATAAGATCTTTTGGTTATTAGGTTCCGGACAGACCAATCAAATTGATTACATGTTAAAGAAATAAATTGAATGTTTGGTCAATTTCACTGGAAGTAAGGCAAAATTGAGCCTTCTTGGGCATTTGGATACTTTCACAAACACTTCCATCGACTTTTCTCTTCGGTGGCTCTGAATGTATGAAAGTGCCACTTTTATGTCTCTTCTGTCTAGAAAGATCATTGCAAGATTCTGTAGATCCCAAAAATGGGCTGAACATATTGAAAGAATGCCAGATGATAGGAAGCCAAAAGTTATGTCTGTACGGGTGCCCCAGGGGAAGCGACCCAGAGGCAGACCGAAGAAGAGATGTATAGATGCGTGGAAGACGATTGGAGCAGAGCGGAAAGACGGAGGATTGAACGCGAATGACGAGGGGCCGCAGTCGGTGGAGAGTATTATTTGTGGAAGAGCATTATCCCGGGATGTAGTACTGTGATAATGATCCTTTCAAAATACAAATTAGGCTCATTGACTATCCCATTTTAACTCGAAAGTTTTGCATTTCATCTGTCAAATTTGTACATTCCATTTCAAGATGGCGGCCATTTGATTCAAATGTGAAATCGTTGTGCTTATTTGGACTTTCTTATTCGCAATTTTTCAATATTGTGGTACCTACCTGCCCTTAGAAAGTTTGAAAAAAAAGAAATCGACATTTATTTGAACAAATTATATAATTCCTTATTTGAATAATTTTTTTTACACAGAATATATGGTTTATAATTAAGTATGTAGGTGTAGTACCTACTTTCAAATCTTATGATTTTAGAGAAAATTTTGGTTTTGATTTATCAAATAAGATAAAATCAGAAACAATTTTTCTGTTGCGAGGTCCACAAATTGTTCACAGAACTGCTAGTATATTTATTGGTATTATTATTTATTTTGCAGGAAAAGTGCTCCCAGGAGAAGCACGCCCAGGGTCTGTACGCCAAGCTGCAAACTTGCAACGAGCGGGTTCTATCTCGTAAGAAGACCGCTGAGACCTGCACCGAGGAACTGTTTGACTACCTGCATGTGTTAGACCACTGCGTCACCGAGAAACTCTGGCCCAAGCTGAAGTAAACCAAAAGATCACCGTTATTATTTATCCACCATCAGCAAGCAGCAGTTAGGTTAATTTATGGAAAATCAGTACACAAAATTGTGCACTAATATTTGTTAATTATGTATATAGTAAAGAAGATTAAAACAAATTGTTGAAACAATGTATAGTTTTTATTTATTCTGTTTTTTTTATTAATGTTATAGATTTTTGTGTCTTAAAAACTTGTCAATCATGGGAGAAAGCTTCTATGGAAGGGTAATGTAATTGGAACTATGAAAATAATACATAATATTAGTAATTTATTGCAGAATGAATGCAGGGGTAGTGCAATTCAATACATTTCATATTTCGAAATAACAATAAAAGGAATTAGACTAAATATGTAAAAATTGTACACATAAAAATGGAAAAGAAAAAAAATACATTGGAGGGGACTCCACCACTCTCCCAACAGCGCGTTATAAGGAAATATGGTTTCCTCCCTCACCGCACACGTCAAGACTATTTTTTTTTTAACGAAGCTATATTTATTTAAACTACTCTAGACCCTCCAACGTCCACGCATATGAGGTTAGTAAGCAGTGTGCAAGTACTTACATTAACATAATACAAAAGAGAAGTAGAGTAAAGTAGCAGTCCGTGGAATAAGTCTTCTGAAATAGATAACATAAAAATAGAGATAAAAGTGTTAATAAAAGGAAAAGAAAAGTAAGAGCTGTAGCCAGTGAAGAAACCTTCTGAAAATAAAAGATGTAACGAAAAAAGAAACAGTAATATAGTAAGTAATTACAATAATAGCAGAAGGAAAATAAAATATTTCAAAAGACCAAAAAAGGTATTCTACGAACCACTGGGCTGTCCGAATAAGAATGAGTATGGCCCGACTGCAGACGAAGCCCGAAGTCCCTTAGGCGGCTCCCCGATTTTGCCTTGAAGAAATGTATGTGGGAGAGGGGAAGTTTTCAAAGACCTTGAGGAAAAGAAAAGCGTCGGGTTGCCGGGAGGGGGGGGCGGAAGGGTGTCGAGACCGCACGGTTACTCAGGCCTACGCGTGTCATACAGGGTCTATCCCACCCCCTTTCTATGGGCGAACGACGAAACATAATATGTACAATTTAGTTGCGCCACCATAGTGTGGAAACCAAAATTAATAAAGTAAAATCGAAGAGCATTTATATATGTGAAACATTATTTTAGTATGAGAACGAAAGCAGAGACGAAAAAAAATAAGTCAAACGTAATCAGTAATTTACAGGTCAAAAAAGTAACTTAAATAGTTCGAAACATATACACTAAATAAAGAGTAATAGAAGAGGACCGAGGGAGACGAGAGCAATACATGTAGCACCTAAAACAAAGATGAATTTAGTCTAGATCGGCGACTCTAAGCACAAGCCATCTCTCTATCCAGGACTTGACAAACTTTTTTAGTCACTCGAAATTCTCTTTGTTTGACATAAGGTCAGCGTTCCATGCTGATCTTGTTGTTCCACGCAAGCCATCCAACATTTCCTCTCGTGTTTCCTTTATGAACTCGCAGTGCCACAGAATGTGCCTGGCATCCTGGTTAGTATCCCTACACGTGCAGTTTGGGTGAGGAGAAAGAGTCAAGCTATGAAGCTGACCCCTGAATTCCCCAGAAAGCACCTGCGTCATGTAGTGATCCAGTTTAATGTATGGCCCTTCCATTTTGAATTTGATTGAAGGGAAGAAGAAAGTCCATCTGCCCTTCATCGACCTATCCCATCGCTCTTGCCATACATTTGGCATCCTTTCGCGCATCGCTTTGAGTAAGCCGGGGAGGGCCTCTACTCTTCCCGGTGTCACAGCTCGACTCCCAGGGAAACAGCAGCCCTGCCTCTAATAAGTTCCTTTTTTGTGTACATATCCCTAATTTCAAGATCAATCGGCAGAACGCCGGCCAGAACCAATAAGCATCTCCACCAGCAAGGCCTCAGAGGCCACAGTCCTATAAGCGCCCGAGAGCGCCAACAGGGGAGTCCACTGGCCTCGAGCCGAATTTATCAAGAAATTATCCAAGCGATGCTCCCACACAGAGACAGCATACAAGACTTGCGACACATATACCCCTCTGTACAGCACGCAAATCGCCAGAGAACGCAATCACCACTCGGCTGTTGAGAGTCTTCTCAGTTTTTGAAACAAGGCCTGGGCCCTGTTGGAGACGTTCTTGATATGGGCTAGGAATGAAGAAGATCTGTCCAAAATAACGCCTAAATACCTGGTGTTTTCTGCAAATCAGATGAATGAGTCTCCCATTCTGATGAAAGGGTTCCTGCCTCGGCTGAGCATGCCTTTCATGAGAAGACCCACGGTCTTGTGGCAAGCAAAGTTCAGTTTGTTTCTCTTTCCCCATTTAAGGATCACTTGTAAACCTTCCTCAGCCTTAGATTCCACTTCCCTTCTACTGTCCCCAGAGACCAAATACGGTTTTTCATCCGAGTAGTCAACCGATATACAACCTTCAGGCAAGGTTAACCTGAAGGAGTCGTCGAACAAGATTTTCCACAGGTTGAGTTTGAGGACCGATCCCTGCTGTCGATGTCAATGTCGACTGTTCGTGTGATTAAAACGTCCCCTATGATAACTGTTTTATCGTATAGATAGTCACTAACAATCTCAAACAGTTTACACGGGCAATTCTTGCTTTTCAGCTTGGTAAGTATTATTGGCCACCACGCGTGATCAAA
The DNA here is from genome assembly GCA_936435175.1 of Glyphotaelius pellucidus. Classification (NCBI taxonomy): domain Eukaryota; kingdom Metazoa; phylum Arthropoda; class Insecta; order Trichoptera; family Limnephilidae; genus Glyphotaelius; species Glyphotaelius pellucidus. The sequence continues at coordinate 13,488,538 of OW386556.1, forward strand.
AGCACCCGAGATATTCAAGAAGATGCCTATGCCCATGTACCATTCAAGCGCATGTTTAATGGCGTGCTCCGTGGATTTGCCGGGGCAAAGCCGAATTGACTGCGCTGACCGAGTCTTGGATACTTTGACCCACCTTCTGCGTGGCGGACCGGTTGGGGGAGACCCTTTAAGACCCTATATTTACGCTGTCCGGACAGCTCGGTAGTGCAGGGGCCCGACTGAGTAGCAAGAGTCCTCGGTGCAAAACAAAACTGTTGAAGAATTTCGCCAACATTCGCGGCTTGCACAAAAATTTAAATTCTGTCCATCACCATCTTTTGTCATGACATCCCAACCTTTTCTTTTCCGAAATCCAGATAGTCGAGTCTCTAGGCACCTATCTGAACTGCCTGGGCTTCACCCTCGTAGGTAAGTTCAGACCCAAAGCAGATGACTGCCTCTATGTGGGTGCGCGTCGATATTGCCGGTACGGCCAAATTCTATGTGTGTCTGTACCGCTCACCGAAGCTAAGCTAAGACACATCCGAGCTATTCAAACATTTGATCGAAACTATTGATGACCTCTTGCTCTGCTATTCTTCGGCCGGCGATTTGTTGTTTTGGGGGACTTTAACCCTTAATTTACCTGGTAGGTCCCTGGGACTCCATTGAAAACTTTCAGCGCTCATAAAACTGTTCGTTTTTGGAATTACAAATTCTGCAATACCTTCACCAAGTGACGCGCCAAACGTGGGGGTGAGTGGACGATGATGTGCGAGGCTCCGATTGGTAAGTAATCACGCTAGTGGAGTCCGTGGGACTCCACCGGGGTATTAATGTTATAGTTTTAGCCTATTGACGGTATTGAACAAAAAAAGCAAAAAAAAGAATCTTGTTCTTTTTATTGCTTTTTATAAGAATTGGTTATGTATTTGTTATATTTCTTTAAAAATTACTTTGAAAAATTCATTTGTTTTTGAAATGTTGAGAATAGAAGTTAGGTCTTGTAATTTTGTTACAAAAAGTGCCATATTCTAGAAATTCCTTAATAAAAGGCTGTGATTCTATAAATTTAAATAAAAATCTATGCCATTGTAAAACCAAATATACAGGGTGGCGCAAAATTAATCATCCAATTTCGTTTTTGAATAACTTTTTTACTAAATAAAAATGCTCGCTCATGATGACTTTCGACACAAAATCGTCTTCTTCATTGTTGAGGTTGAGGATGGCAACTAATTCACAATTATTTCACGCTCTTGCGGAGTATAGCGCTCCATTGCTTGTCTGTTTGTATTCTGCAACTGTCTTGTTCACAAATATCAAATATGATAGACGTACGACGCCATTTGCTGAAATTATAACATCTTCCGATAGGGTGATTAATTTTGCGCCACCTTGTATAATAAATAAATACAACAAGCATTTCGTTTAAAAAGTATATATTTCATGTTAAATTAACAATTTTATTTCCGGGAGTCCTGGGGACTCCACTGGGTAAATTGTGTATGTATGAAGTCACCGGGTAAATCAAGGGGGTAATGTCCATAACAAACCATGGTTGAAGTTCTCAGGATCATTGGACTCGGCTGGCCGACAGGTAGCTTTGCCACGGATTTATGCAACTGGTTCCTGATGTCCAGACTCACCTTTTTAACAACTGTACCACAGGGTTACAAGCGTGCCACATTGTCACATGATCACGGGCCGTTTCTACCACAGATTCTTGAATTCAACTGCTCCGCTGTGGAACGATTTGCCGGCCTCTGTGTTTCCTCCCTCCTACAACATATGCCTCCTCAATACCCAGGTTCACTCCTTCCTTTCCACAAAAAGATCCCCACACACCATGCCCAAAGATGACATAGGCACTGAGGGAAGTTATTTTCCTCAGGACCTCCTGTGTGGAGTTCGTGTAAAAAAGTCAGAAAAACAGAAGAGTTTAGATGATGTATGAATGTAAATGAATGCCTAATGCCCAATGCATACCCCTGCAGCGAAACGGCGTGAATGTTAGCAGTTCAAAGTTGAATGCAGAACGTGGTTGGGTGTAGAGGTGTCTCTTTCCACTTATTTTACGAATTAGAGTCCGATTCTGAGTTCAGCCAACTCAATTCCTCGGACTCGGTTCCATGACAGTTGATCCGCTGACAATTGGCACCCCCGGCATACTTATATACAATGTGCAGGCTGTTCAGGGAAAATTATACCTAATTACACAAAATATAACTAGTTACCTGGAAGAGATGTGCAGAGAGGACGTACCGCCGAATAACAAAGTATAAAACATATTTTCATTCAAATTCATCAAGGAAAAATCTGCTTATCCATACACTGTTTATACCACAAAAAATGTTTATGTACAAAAAATTGACACTGCATATAAATTTGTTTGATATTCATACCAACTTTTTATGGTGACCGGCCAACTCGGAATGAAACCAACTCAGAACCATCTCAGATAAGTCATTTAGAGTGATAAAAAAATATAAATAAAAAATTGATTAAATAGGTTAAGTTAGGTTAGGGTTATCGGCTAATTTAAAATTATTTTTTTATCACTCTAAATGACTTATCTGAGATGGTTCTGAGTTGGTTTCATTCCGAGTTGGCATGGAACCCTTTTTATTAGGGGTATTTTTGAAGTCCATTTTAGATTTTATATTGGTAAATAATGCACAAAAAATTATAATTTTGTAGAAAATATCATTTGGGGGGCCAATTGTCGGCGGATCAACTGTCGGGTCACCCTCAGATTCTTTCCACCGGATTCGGCGGGAACCGTTGTGTTGCTTTCCGCTGGACTTATCGAATCTGCTGGAATGAAACTCATTGTGTGCTTTCTGTTGGATTCGCCGAATCCGCTGAAATGAAACTCATTGTGTGCTTTCTGTTGAGCTCGCCGAATCTGCTGGATTGAAACTCATTGTGTGCTTTCCACAGGACTAGCCGAATCTGTTGTAATCAGTGGCGGTTTTCTCTAAAGTGCGTTTGTGCGACGAACCCCCTATTAAAAAGATGAGAAAATTAAACAAACTTGTTTTATAATAATATCATCAACACTATTTTGTATAATGTAATAATATTATAAACACGATATATATATAAAGATAGATAGAAATATATAGATAGCGCGCCTTAAAAATTCTGCCTTTAAAACCCGGGCCACCGAGAAGTACGTTACTCCCATTTTGTGCGTGTCGAAACCCGCACCAAACGCTCTATACAAAAAAATCCTACTCGCGCAAATCGCTCTGACGGTGACTAGGCCTTTCTACTCGCAAAATCGTCGATCACGCGCATAATGTCCGAACATTGTCCGAACACGATGTCCGATGAGACGAGTGTCAACGATGCCCGAGATCCTGCGAGAGCGCAGACCGACCGTTAATCTTTAAACCATAGATTTTGACTTTTCTGTTTTTACAAAGGTATATCCCTCGGTTACATTTACGATGATTAGAGAAGAAATTAATGATAATCTCTATACCTACCTGATTTTAATACCCGCGTAATTGAAGTGTTTTTAAATGCAAAAGTCGGCGCATGGTTTTTTTTGTATAAGTGAAAAACCCAATTTTATTTCTTGCTACCTTTATTTGTGTTTTTCGTTTTTTTATGTTTTAAAATATCAATTATGCACATACATTCGACGTAATTATTCTTTTTGAAATAAAAATAATAATTAGCAACGTACACTGAGTGCTGTGAAAAACATTAAAAAATTTATTTCCTTCAAAACTTTTCTCGTTATCTTATAATTGTGTTGAGTGATTTGAAAACAATAGTATGTAGGTACCCCTCCCACTAGCTTTATTTAAGATATGTGAGGGCCGTCTGTTTCAACGCTCGCTACAGTAAAAGTAAAACAAAAAACAGTTACTTAAGTTAAATTTCACCAAAATGCGTTTTTCAATCAATTTGACTGCTTGTTTTACGTTACTTTTAACTTTTGTATTTACTTTCCGAAAACCGATAGTTACTCGAGAGTTACTCCGCCATATTGGCATATTTGACAGTTCTGTTCGAGGGAAGCTACGAAATTGCGCGCTTCAACATTCAGTAATCATGATAAATATTGTAAAAGACAATGATAGTGACGATGAATTCCTCATTCAATATGACTTGCAGCGAAATCCAAAAACATTTTGACCCCGCGTCAATAATATGGTCATTTGGGACGATCCCGAATTTTTGGCGTCAAATTTGTTACGCATCAAATGTAAGGACACATTACAACTACTGGAAGGTAAATTCGCCACCAATTCATTCAACTTCGAGATTTCTTTGGCCGAGAAATTGCTGCCCTTGACTCTGTAACAATAAAATGTAATCATATTAACCGAACGTATATTAAAGCCATGTCATTAAACAAGTAAAACAACATAGTTGTACTTATTTACATATTCTGCCATATTTATAGTTGAATTAACGAAGAACGGGAAAAACAAAATGCGGCCGGATGTTTTGACAGTTCCATGATGGTGTGGCCGCACCAATAAATAATGCTTTGCATTTTTTCACGTTATTCCGGGGAATATTCTGCTTTTTAGACTGGCCACACTGACAACTATAACTTAAGCGAAAATACACTTGAAACAGCGCGCGGTCCAATTTAACGTCCTCGTTACTTTAAAAGACAGTTAAAATTTAACTTTAGGACACGATTTAACTTTCTGTTGAAACAGACGGCCCTGAGTGTCGCTATATTTGACGAAGGACAACAGGAAGTAAATTTTGATTTGATATATCTTCTCTTGAATTTCTGAACCCCCAGTTAAAAAGACCACGAACCGCCACTGGTTGTAATGAAACTAATTTTGTGCTTTCCACTGGACTCGCCGAATCTGCTAGAATGAAACTGAGTTGTCATGGAACCGGCATGCCGACTTGGGAATGTTGTGAAGGAGAAGGTGAGAATGGTTAGGTTAGGAGCTATTCTTTTAATTTAATTTTCATAACTTTTCAAAAGGGTGTTGAAATGCCACTTTGTTGAGTTGTCATGGAACCGGCATACCGATTTGGGAATTTTGTGAAGGAAAAGGTGAGAATGGTTATAGAAATTAGCTAGAAGAAATGTGAGAAAAATTGTGGAAAAACAGTAAATAAATAATAAGACAGACTAAAGAAATATAGCGTTTCGTACGAAATGCCTAAATATATTTGAAAAAATAACAAATACATGATACAATAAAATTATTATTTTAATATTATGTATGGAATGATTATGGTGCTTTAAAAAAATAAAGCTTTATTGCAAATTAAAAAGCCCACAGCGTTCACCTCCAAACTGTGAAAACTACATCTTGCCAATAAATTTTATTATTGAGTTAATTAAGTCAAAAACTAAAGTGGGGTATTCTTAAAAATCTGATTTGAAAATATTTAAAAATTTGTGCTTCACAAAATGAAATAAGCTTTTTGGCAAAAAAAATTGCAGCTTGCGTTTTGAGACAATTACGTTTTGAGACCTTACCGCCACCAATACGAACATTTGACTTTTTGATTTCTTCCGAATATCCATTATTATGACTTCAAAAACTATATATGTACATTGATTTTCACTTATCAGTTCAGTCTACATGGTAGGTTATTGTATATGTTTGTTTAAGGGCTGTCCGTAAAACAAGGTCTCCGAGGTGCTGCGGTCACGAGGAAAGATTTTATACGCAATCCTGCAATACTGGCGTGTAACCTGGTTCTCCCATGTCAAATCCTCATCACGTTGCACTCTTTGCGACGCTTAGTCTTGGTGTGGTAGCCGTTCGTATTGGAGCTTCCATTCGCCGCACCCGCCAGGTGTGAATTACGCTCTGTAATTCTTTTTTGTGAGCAGACATTCATCCTCAGCTATGTGACGTGTACCGAAAACAGTGTATGAGCACGAAAAACGTGCGCAAAATGTGCAGAGAATTTAAATGATGTACAGATGTCCTCAGCAGCAGAGAATGCAGCGCGATGGGGAGTTGCTGTGGGGGAACCAGTCAACAAGCCAGTGTTGCCGGATCGCGCGTAAATCGTTCTCGCGACCCCAGCACCTTGGAAACCTTATTTTACAGACAGCCCTCATTTTTACAAAACATTATGTGACCTTTTGATTATGATGCAGAAATGTAACATAATACACCCACATCATCTTTCACAAGAAAATCCTTGTTTTGGATTGTTTGTTATATAGCTACATTTATTAAGTGCAATGTATAAATTTGATTAAATCTCATTTTCATATAATGGCACATACTTTTGTGAAGATTTATAAATTTTACATCATTATGTAATAAAATAACAATAAGATTGAAAATTCACCTTCTATAATAAAATTGCAAATTGATATAAATTTTCATCAAATCTCTAAAAGAATAAAAAATATAAATCTAACAAAATATTAAATTTAAAATAAACAACTTAATTTTATCATTTTATTTTCAATTTTTTTCTCAACATATTATTTACGTATGAATGTTTTTAAATTGAAATTTTCAGTTCCATACTCCATCTCTAATATTATTATGTATAAAGCTTAACTCGTCAGGCTAATTTGTTCTCTTTCTGGAACAACTCATATAGATCTCATAGTAATCGTTGTGTCTCTCTTACTACCATAGTGAGAAGTATGATTTAAACGGTGTTAGAAAGAGAAAACACCACACTTTATATTCAAATATAAAAGTTAACCACAAAAAAGTAAAATGTAGACCTTTATGAAACCAAATTTGGATCGCTTATGAAACTTTTGAAATTTTAAAAAATTATTTTTACATGGAACAACAAAATTAGTGGGGTGACAATAATATAGGAATGTGTTTTTATTTTTTTCATTATCAGTTTTTAAAACTTTTTTATGTTTGCGTGCAAAATTTTTATATTTCAAAATTATGTTTAGATCGATTTATAAAATTTGAAAACATATTTTATCACCTTTCAAAAACAGTTTTTAGTTTTTGGATACATTCAGAAATATTCCATTTATTTGGATTTTATTGTAAAGCGCAAATATTTTGACTCACTGATAATAATATGGACGAGGTCTGAGTTGTAAAACAAAAAGTGTTGTCGAATAAACTAAATTTCTCCGAGCGTTTGAAAATCTATACATATTTGGGGATAAATAAATTGAATCTTGATTGGATTGAAGGTACTCAATAAGAATCATAAAAACCGAACCATAAAAAATAAATTATTGATGTCATTATTTTGATTTTTAATGCCAGTAACAAATTTTGTTAACACAATAACATTACTCATTACCAAGCAGTGTAAAAAATAATTATATCTTATGTTACTAGAGAATCTGTACACATAAACGATGCACAAATGCACACGTTTTCAAATGTACTGAAAGGTGCAATACACAAAAATTCTACAAAATGATGTACATTACTCACTGGTGAAATAATATCAAATTTAATAGTAGAATGCAAAAAAGCATTCATTGCTCTTTTCCACTGCAAAAAAGTTAGCAGCAAATAGTCATTTAACCATTTTTTCACTAGCAGCATCATATCATTGCTTGCAATGAAATACCACGAATGTGAAATGAAATAAATTTTTCAGGAGAGAAATTTAAGACACATATTATGCGGTATTGGCCTTGGAAATCACAAAGGTGGTGTTACATGTTGTTAAAAAAGAACTGACATTTTAAGAAATATTAAACAATCTGTGGGTGAATACTTCAAGAAAATGATTAAAAAATCGCATTAAAATAGCCTTTTTGGAAAAATTTTCACATTCGCGGTATTGCACACTGAATGACGATAGGATGTGCAAATAATTTGTGATTATGTGCATCTGCTCATGTAATTGTCTGGTATTTTACAAACATTTTGAATATGGTTAAAAAGTGTAATAAAGCTTATAGAAAAGACTTTGAAAAAAGACATCATAAGCACCAAAATTGCAACAATTAGCAAAATCAAAATTAATTTAGATTTTCAAAATATTTTGGAGTCCTTGCTTAGCTTAGGCAAATGATAATAATAATATTATCTTTAAGGGTATGACATACAAATACCATGTACAAATGGTAAAATCATACCAAACAGACATTGCGTAGAATAAAAGGAAAGAGATGGAATAAATACAAAAAGATTGATTGAAGGAATAGATTGTTCCTGGTTCTTGTGACTCGGTGACTAACTGGCGCCCACCTGAAGTACGGTGAAGCAGATGCCACAGACGCGGACGGCCTTGCTCTGATTGAACTTGAGGATGGGCACGTCTTGGCTGGAACACTTGGAGCAGAGCATGCGACCGCAGTGTCGACTGGAAATCAAATTCAACATCAAAATATAAGTAATAATGCCATTCTTGCGTCTGACCCTAGCATCCTTGCGGGCGGTGCTTCCACAGCCGTTGCATCCACACGATGCACAGGTAGGCAAAGTGTAATTGTGGTGCGATGCAGACAATGAGCATGTAGTTAACGAATGCTTTTTTCATGCATTCTGCCCAGGAATTGATAGGTGATGCCTGAGGCTTATCAATTCTTGATTTTGTCGATCTTTGACCCCCACCAAAGGACAATAAATACAAAAGGACTTAAATATGTCTGCATTGTCGAAATATTTCTAGGAAAATAAGTGCATCTTTTACGACATAAATTTTAAAAGGATTTTTTTCTGAAAAATTAAAAATGGATACATAAAAATGTAAAGAATTTTGAAATATCTGTTCAATGTTATTACGCAACAAAAATTCAAACTTGTCTACAGGTCTATAGGACACAATTTTTTGAAAAATTAAAAAACATTTTTTGTGCTCTCCTTAACAATTACCATTTTGTCATTTACAGCATTTTAAATTTCTGTGATCGATATGATGCAAGACATGATAAATATTTACATTGAAAACTATATTATTGCTTGTAAAATAATTTGTCAATAAATATTCAGATTGCCTACGCCGTTCCAAATTAGCTATTCAAAGCTAACTTAGGAATATTCTAAACAAAGGAATACGTATTCTTTGGCGTTTTAAAATTTATTTATGCAACACCACACATGTTATGGTTCCATGGCAACTGAGAATAACGTCAACTCAACAACTCCTTGAAAAGCCATTAAAAGCTAAGAAAAAAATAATTTTAAAATAGCCCATAACCTTAACCTAACCGATTTAACCAATTTTTTATATTTTTTTTTTCATCACTCTTAACCTCTTAAATGCCACGGGAGGAAACTCGAAAATTTCGCGATGTTTTGACTTTGACGTAATATTTTGCGGATTTATTTTATGCTATCATGTATAATATTTACCGAAACACGTTCCCTGAACAATAAACTATGCTTACATACAATATTACTTGCGTTTATTTGACAAATTGATAGTTTTATCGATCTTTTCATGACATGCGACGCTCAAAGTTTGACAGCTCAAATCGCGGCAGAAATGTCATTTCGAAAGTCATAGATATGTGCAAAGATGATTATTTGAGAGGCTAGGTGTGTTCCTTATATCTGTTACGTCAAGAACAAGAATGCCCCAAGCGATTCTGACCTTGTCCTTCATACATTTTCTTTATACATAAGGTTTAAAATCATATCTCAAATTTTTTTTTTTTTTTATGGCGCGTCCCGGGCGCGCAATCGGCAAACCAGAGGTTAATGACTTTTCTGAGTTGGTTTCATACCGAGTTGTCCGGTCACCACACATTATAAGGGCTTCTAGGTATTGTAATTGAGGTATTTTGACAGAGGTATTTTGTTAGTAAATAATACCATGAAACTAACCAATGGTGTTTTCGCATGGTGAGTGTAAATTTAGTGCCGCACTCCTGACATAGGTCGCTCTCTCCCCACGGAGCCTCGGCTGTCAGGGAATCCAGCAGGCGGTGGAGCAGTTGTTTGGTGGCCACCTGGACAGAACAAGTTAAACATAAATATGTTGCTTAAACAGGAATCAGTATCCTCAATCGCAACAATACAGCTTTTCTGGAAGATCTAGATATTCAAAGCAGCCAAAAACGACACAGAATTAGCTTTTTGATACCTTTCAAATGTCAAAAAAAAACAAAATGGTGCTGATTGGCCATTTGATTACAATTTTATATTTGAAGTTCTGCCAAACACCCCAAACCTAAGATGCTTTCGACACATTGTATGCCAATCTGAAAACTCGGGAAGCTGAAGAAATAACATTGGCAACTTAATTAACCAGTCAACTGGTTTTCGCGCTCATGTGCACAACAATTTTTACGACTCTAATGTGTGCGCGCTCTACTAACATACAAGCTGGAATCATTTTGCGATGAACTAACCTTTAACCTTTACGCTTTGAAAAATGTTTAAAGAACAAAATCGTTTGTGCTAATCTCACTGCTACTACTACTAATCTCACTCTCTACTTTTTATTTCATGAATGTAGCCTCTGTGAAGGCTTACGAAATAAATTTCAAAATTAATTTTCGTTCCAAAGGAGTATAAAGGACATTACTTCTTTGAAAACACTTTTTGATTATTGGAAAAGGGGGCATGTATTCATATTTATGTAGACATAATAAAATCAGTCTGTATATTTGAAAAAAAATTTTTTTTTTGGCAGTTCTCTCCCAAATGAGACCACATAGTGAAGCAGGCAATGCCTACGGAATCATCCAGAGGAAGACCAAAGAACTCCTGGATGACTCAATGCTCCAAAATATTACAGAGAAACGGCCTGGATGAAAGCGATACCCACAACCGAAGACAATATAGCCTGAGAACAAGAAGAGCCGACCTCAACAGCCTACCTAGGCATGAGTTGGGACAGTGCAAGGAAGAAGAAGAGTTCTCTCCCAAATGAGAGATTTTCTTTTTTTAAGATTAAGTATTCTGGGAAAATGTTTTACTATTTACATGAAATATACGTGAATAAAAAAATACATTATCTGGTAAACAGAAAACAATTGCAAAAAAAAATTAAACTCAGTTTTTATTCCAATATTTGAGCCAAATTCACAAATGTAATTTTCATGCAGTTCTGCAAATTCCCAGCCGACACTCGGGAATATTTTGAGAATTTTCTGCTCCGACGTTCAAAAGGTTAATGTCAAAAAACAAATTACCTGGTAATTGAAGATGGTGGCGCCATCTTTGTTTTCCGTTGCCAGGCAAGCATTGGACTTCACCAAAACTCTACACAGGGGGCCATTTCCTCTCATATATGCCAGCAATAAGGGAGTGTTACCCTAAGAAGAAAAAAATTACATTTCTTAATTTAATAAGTCAGGTACGCTTCATACGTTATACATATGTCCGGTAATGTTATATTATCGTGAAAACAAGCTTATGGGTCTGAGTGGTTAAACAATTTAATTAATCTAATCTTAAAAATAACAAGGGATTAAGTGTTTTTTGGACCTACCTGTAAATCAGTCTTATTAATTGGATAATCTTTCATGCATTCGAGAAACAGTTCACAGATGGCCGCTGCATTTTCCTTCCCACAACGACAGAGTTCGTGCAGCGGGTTGCGACCTAGAAAGATAAAACAATTTACATAGGTGAAAGTTAAATCCATAAACTTGTCAATAATTTTTTTTATATGATTGGGTGATGGAGTCCAAAAAGAACAGTAAAATTAACTGTTTAGTTAAAAAGAATGTGAATGTTTTTTTTTAACTTAATTGCCCCCTCTCGGACAGATAAAAACACCTTTATTTTGTTAATCCTTACCTTTCAGGTTGACGGCCTCCGCGTCCAAGTTGGACTCTGTGAGCAGCGCTCTCGCTACGGCCGTATGTCCCTCCCTCGCCGCGATGTGAAGCGCATTGTCTCCGTTGGAGTCCACCGCGTCGTACTCGGCGCCGTTCTGCAGCAGGGCCGACACAATGCAGGCATGGCCGTCACGCGATGCCACGTGGAGGGCTGTTTGTCTGTATAAATATAAAAAGTGCTTGTAATGAAACTGTTGTTTCTATAAATTAATTGCGATGTCTACATACAAGTATAATATAATTTTTTATGGCATCCCCTTCTTTTGGGAAATGTTGTTAGGAAGAAGGGGTTGCGAGAGTGGGAATACTTAGCTATCTATTCACTAGCAAAAGCCATTTCAAGAATCATGATCTACCACTAGGGCAGAGGTTGCCAAACTTTTTTTTCTCATAGACCATTTTCAAAATTTTACTGGTCACGGTGGACCCCCTGGAGGGGACTTAATGGGATATAAGACGGGGGGGTAGGATAGGATATGGGGCACGGGATGGGTCTCAATCGAAACCAGTTCATGTACCCCCACTTACAACTTGTGAACCCCCATTTCTTTATCATGCCTTCGTGGACCCCCGTCGTGTCTCCCATGGACCCCTAGGAGTATCTATCACTCCGGACCGAGGTGCAAATTAAAGTAATATTAAAATTCAAAAAAATTATTTGCCCACTTTGAAATGAAGTCCAATCGAAGTTGCATTCCTGAATGAAGTAAACAATTGGAAGGCATTTTAAGTCTCATCAAATAGAAGTGGATAGATTAACAAAAAAAATATTCAACAGTGAATTTCACATTTTTTAGTGTTACATCACTTCTGCATTGATCGCTTTAAATTTGAACCTGCATCCTCCTCCAGAAACCAGAAATAAGGAGCTTCCCAATGTGCTATAAAGGTTGTAAAACTGTTGCATGATAATTTTATGAAAGAAATAATGAAGAGGGTTTTGGAACCCATTGAAAGCAGTTACATTCTTTTCGCAATTCCAACGGGAATTAATGCATCGAAAATGAATTAGTTCCTTTTAGGTTATGTTGTATGGTAATTGCTAAATTAGTTCCAGCGAGAGGTCATACGTAACGTCATCGTTCTAGTATCTACTATCTGTTTTTGTTTTCATCCAAGATGTGTGAGAAGGAAGAGGACGATTGTCGATAGGACTAGTATAATATTTAATCAGTAATTGGATACATTCGATATATCTTTATTATTATTTTACCGAGATGTATGATTTCATGACTCTGTAGTGAATACACTTTTTTATTTTTATATTTCTATGTTTCTTTATACATATTTTGCTTTCCGTACTACATACTGTTAATTTTAATTTGCCTTAATTTAATCATAATCAGTATATATTGTATACTATGTACCTAACACAACTGTATTGCTTGTTTACTTATCTTATAAAAGCCCATTAGGGCATAAATAAATATTACTAACTTGTGAACATCTCTGTCATTGGGTCTCGCCCCCGCCAACAATAAACTGCGTACGAGTATCTCGTTTCCAGTGGCGGCGGCCAGTAAAAGTGGTGGCGCCAAGGCTGCATCCTGCACGCGGGAATTGACGTCAACCTCAACAGACAGCAGGAACATCACACTCTCCAGGTCCTTCTTCTGGATGGCCACGTGAAGGAAGTTGCGGCCTTTTGTATCCACCTACAAAAACATGAAAATTGAATCATAAGCTATCCAGTTCTAGAGACGGGTGTGGGCATAGCCTTTCCGGGATTCATTAATTGGATAACCAACACTTCTACCACAGGTTACCCAAGTGGTTAGCTAATTTTGAAGCAGGATTAGGGCAGGATAGATGGACACAGGATAACATGGACAAATCTCACTCCGTCTCTTGTCCTGGAGAGAAAGAGTGGGACTCCTCTTTCACTACAATGCCCAGCACACATTTTGGATGACACTCAGATAGCTAAAATTAACAAATTATAGTTTGAATTGCTTCCCAAACCGTCTTTTTAGCCAGATTTAGCACTCGGCGACAATCATCTATTCCCTGGCTATTAATTATTACTAGCAGTTAAAAACCCGCTCCGCAGGCTTTTGCTACTAGGTCCTGCGGGCGGCTTTTGGTTCGGCTTCGCCCAGTTAGTGACCATTTTATAAATCCAGTAGGAACTGGTTCCAAAAATAGACCATTCCTCAGATCCACTGTCCAGTGTAGCTAGTCACCGGGATAAAGTAACCGAGACATTTAAAGACGTCATATGTAATATATATATCCGCTTGATACAATTATGTATTACCATCAATCTTTCCATATCCGGAGAGATACTACATATCCACAAATTCACAGCAGTTATACCTAGGGGGGACACATTCCCATCCGACCTGCTGACGGAAGTGACATCTTGTGACGAATTCTTGAATTCGAAACCGAATTACAATGGTAGCTTTGTTTGAAATTCCACATACACAGGTATTATTTGTGGCGCGGCGCGTATGGCGTGGCGTCAGACATGCACTTGAAGCCGGGTTCTGAAATTCAACCACGCAGACAGACACAAGCCTATTAATACTATTTGATATTTACCAAAATTTCAGAGCAATGAGGAAGTCATTAGGACTGGAAGTAGGTATTTTGAGGAGCTCGACTCATCGCACCATAAAGTTGGTAACACGTTATGAAAAATATATTAGTCTTTATTCATTTTACTCTGAATAACTGGGAATTAGAAAGGCATTTAAAAACTTACACCATGAAGATAGTAAGCATTCATATTTAGTTACAGAGTTTTTTTTTATTGTTGTTACCTGTTCTGCAGCTGAAGGTAATCTATCCAATATAGACTGCGCCGCCTTGTTATTCCTGACGGTGAGTGCCGTGGCGAAGGGAGAGAGGCCCTGCTTGTCCCTCAGTGACAGGTCGATGGAGGGGTGCGACAGCAGCAGGCTGATGATCTCCGGGTGCTGGTTCTCTATGGCGATGTGGAGGGGCGTCTTGAATTCCACGTCTCGGGTGTTCACATTGGCTCCATGCTCCACCAGGGTCTAAAAACATATATATATATATATATATATATACAAATACATTAAAGAACAAATAAATTAGAAATTGTGGTTTCTTACAAGTAGAAAGAACAGACTGCCACACTAAACTATATTGAAAGGTGTGTAAAATCCCGGCATCCTATTCCTTAAGAGAACCATTTAAAGTCCAAAATGATATATTATATTTGGACTAGCTGACCCGGCCACACGTTGCTGTGGCTCAGAAACACAACGTCACCTACTGGATGGTTACCCAACCTAGAAAACCAAGTGTTGTGTCAATAAATTAACTCACACCGCCATCTGTTAGAAACTTATGGAACTTACAAATATTTAATTCGCAATAATTAATAAATATTGAGGTCAATAATCAAGATAAAAACTATCCTATCTTTTAAGTTGGACCAAATTACACACAGTAAGCCAAATTTCATCAAAATCGGTTAAGTAGTTTCGGAGTTTATCTCGAACAAACATTGTGATGCAAAATTTTATATATTTATATTTAGATAATTAAAAAATCGATACAGGTGCCTGAAAATTTGTAAATGAAATTTAGGGATATATGTAATAAGTTGATTCTTAACTAAAATTGTGTTGGGTTATTAAAATAAATCAACTAGGGGAATAAAGTAAACATGGAAGATAGCGCAACTATCCCACGGTTTTTTTTTTTTTTTTTTTTTTTTTTTTTTTTTTTTTTTTTTTTTTCCCGTGTTCCCGTGAGCACTTAGGCCGTAGGCCCATTGTGCTATCTCCCATTTTACCTCAATCCTTTGACAGTAATCCAGTCCCTTTTACAAAGTTCACCAGGATTGTCATTGGAAATAAAGCTATGTCTTCTGGTTCGACAATGTGTCTTCCCAGGTCTCATTTCTCCTCTTCACTCCTCCGTGGTTCCCTGAAGGCCCCACCAGGGAAGAGGGCTTCATCTCTCCTCTCCACTCCTTAGTTCCCTGAAGGCTCCACGATGGAGAGTTCACCTCCCTTTGGTTCCCTAAAGAGAAGAGCCCCACTCCACCTTGGCTCCCCGAGGGCCCCAGGAGGGAAGAGGACTTATCTCTCCTCTTCACTCCTCTTTGGTTCCCTAAAGGCCCCATAAGAAAGAGTTCACGGAGATGGCCTCATTTCTCCTCTTCACTCCTAAATGGTTCCCTGAAGGTCCCACATGGGAAGAGGACATCATCTCTCCACTTCACTCCTCCTTGGTTCCCCAAAGGCCCCTTGCCGGAAGAGTGCCCTTCCCCTTGGTTCCGTGAAGGCCTCACAAGGGAAGGGTTCATGGAGGTGGCCTCAGCTCTCCTCTCCACGGCTTCTCCTCTTGGTTCCTCCTAAGGGCCCCAGGAAGAAAGTCCACGGAGGTGGCCTCAGCACTCCTAGGTTCCCAAAAGGCCCCTAGTTTTCGAATGGTCCAATTTTTTTGTCCCACGAGTGACCAGGGAAATAGAAGGTCCACTCCAGCAGAGCCCGAATGTTGGAGTAAGGTCTAAATACTCCGAGATGCAACCTTGTTTCTTGTTTCTCGGAGGCACCGTTCTTGACACTGTTCCCCAGGACATTCAGCCTGAGCACGGTAGCTCACACCTTGGCTTGGGATGGCTATTGCAGGTTTGTGTTTCCACTCGTCTTAGTATTTACGAGAGCTGTGCAGACTACCTCCTCAATAATAAAAATAATATGAAGTTTAACACTCAAACTGTAGTGTGTAGGATTATGTATGTAGTTTCAATGTCCGTCAACGATGTCGGTAGTATAAGTTATATGTAGTTTGAGATGTATCAACACTTTGGAGGACCCACCCTCTTTCCCGCCCTGGTATAGGTAACAGATGGTTACCCCTTCAAGGCCTCAAAGGACTCTAATTTTGTAAACGGCTCTACTCAGATTCAAGACTCTAGACCTCCAAAGATGTATCAACAGATGGTATCAACAGATGTCAGTAAAGTAGTATCTTAGGAGAGTGACAACTGTCGCCTGTCTAATACCTGAACGGTTACGGAAATAGCCGATGATATCCGATCGACAACTGGGCACCTGCGGTGTCAAGTTCCCTTGCTTCAAAATTACTCAGATCATCCTTTAGAGCGGACGTCTGGTCCAGTTAAATATTCATTGTAAAGCACATAATAATGTAAATAAAGTAACTTGTAATCTCGAGGAACCACTAGCTTAATTGAAGATTCCCAAAAATACAACAATCCGAATCACTGGGATTGAAGAACATTAGAGAAACTATGTTGCGGAGCAAATTAGTTAAAGGGTTCTCCTCGTTTTCATAATAGCCCTGGTACAGTCATCACATACATTTTCAAAATGGCGAGGGTATACCTGTATGACATTGATGAGACCCCAAGCGCAGCAGAGATGCAGCGGGGCTTGTTGCTCCGATGCCATCTCGGCCCCCTGTCCCCCGGGACCCAGTCTGCGTGGGGACTCCACGTCGCAGCCGGACCTGATCAGGAACTGCGCCAGGGTCTCCTTGTTCTCATCGATAGCCCTGGAAATATTACATACATGCATGTAATTATAAATTTTTGTTACATAGAGATGTAGTTTTATGTGATGAGACATAAAAAAATGTTACAATTGCGAAGGGCTCACTAGTCATAGTATGTCTGTGGGCTGTATATAAAATGCTTACCTTCTGGGAGGCTTACATGAGTCTTCTGGCTTCAATGGAGCCCCATGCCTTAGTTGATCACTCACGGTTAATAGCGCGTCAATGGAAGGCATGGAGACGGGAGAGCTTTAAAAATACAGTCGATTCCGCTTAATTGGGACACCAGTTTATCGGGACAGCCATTTTATGTAGCAACAGGTTATTTGGGATAAAACCCAAGGAGCAGAAAGCAAAAAAGAAACTAACACTAACTTACTTCGATTGTGCAGAAGGGACAAAAAAAACTTTTGAGGAGTATCAACTTTGGCACGTTGGAACGTTAAATCTGTGTTGTGGCGGGAGTATTGGAGATAGGTGGTTTTCCATTAAACATATAACCAATGTCAATTGGCTGTGCGCGATATCTAGTGATAGTATTATGAACGAAGTACACAGACATAGGCGGAATTCGCTTGCCCATCGAATTTCATAAAAAAGGAGATTTTTAGACCGTTGCTGGCATTGTTTCTTATGGAATTAATACCACATCACCGAATATAATAAAACATTTCAAGAAACTTTTCAATTCTACATCACAAATTGAGATCTTTTTTAATACTTGTGTAAGAGAGTCTGAAGACAGCCATCAGGCCCCGGCCCCCAGCAGTCGGCGTCGGCCCCGTTCCTGACCAACACGCTGGCTACCTCCTCCTGCGAGGAGTCCAGCGCGGCCCACAGCGGGGGGATCCCGTGCTGATCTAGACGACCCATGTCCACCCCGCGGATGCACATGCCCTCCACCAGTAGGCCGAGGCGGCAGTGGATGGCCAGCTGCAAGGGCGTTTCCCCTTCTTCGGTGCTGAAACACGCAACAAAATATTTTATTAGTCTAGACCAGTGATCAGTAATTAGTTTTGGTGGCGAGCCATATGAATATTTAAAATTTTTTGGGGGGCCACAGGACCGTCACATGCAAGTGCAAGCCTGCTCAATCGGTGCGCTTGTGACTGCCTGTCTGATCATCTGTCATCATCGCGCTTCGTGTCGTGCCACCGGTTGATAACGTGGTAGTTATCGGTCCATACCTCGTGCGTTGCTGTTCGATCCTCATACTAGTTTGTCTTCCATCATTGCAGAAGCCACATTTTCCACTTGACGAAAGTGTGTGGATTTTCAACATTCTGAGATTTAATTAAATGAAGACAATATTAGGGAAACTAATCTGGAGATAGAAAAATCAGAAAAAGATATTGGTGCCTCTGGGACTGTCCCAGAGGTGCCAATATCTTTTTCTGATTTTTCTGTCTCCAGATTTTTGATTGAATTTCGCTAATATTGTCTTCATTTGATTAAATATTACAATTTGAGGATTTACTCATAAAGTTAAAAATTAAAAAAATTTCTGAGATTATTTGTAAATATAAGTATGATAGCAATACGGAAAAGTGCCACAGATGAAATTTTTTCTTAAAGTGGTCATTACATATTTTGAAATATCACAACCAACCGGTCAGTAGAGTTGTACATAGTTATTGAATCTCACTCGGCCGTTGCTCATTCTTGGCCTGATACTTGTACTCCTTAATAATGGCCTGGTGTAGCAGTGTGAATCCTTTTCCGTTTCCGGCATTGACGTCAGCTCCTTCCAATATGAGGAGATTAATCTTTTAAATGCCAGGGAGAAAACGACATAAAATCGTGAAAGTTTTGACTTTGATGTAATATTTTGTGGGTTTATTTTGTGCTATCGTATATTATATTTACTGAAACACATTCCTTGAAAAATAAACTATGCATAAAAACGACATTACTTGCGTTTATTTGATTAATTTGTAGGTTTTATGATCTTTTTCACGAAAACAACGCTAATTTAAAAGCTCAAATACCGGGAAAAGATACCCGGACGCCTTAGAGAATTTAATACAAATTATTCCGAGTGGCTAGATGTGTTTATGGTATCTCATACGTCAAGAACAAGAATGCCCCAAGCGATTCTGACCTTGTTCTTCGTACGTTTTCTTTATACATAAGGGTTAAAATCGCATTGCAAAATAAATTTTTTTGAAAATTTTGGCATGTGCGCCGGCGCACACCCGGCACAGTAGGCGTTAAATAGTTTGTAGTGAATAATACATACAGAGCATTCATGTCTGCCCCGTGATCCAAGAGGAATAGGGCTGTTTTAGAGTCCTCCTTCATGATGGCCTGGTGCAGCAGTGTGAATCCTTTTCCATTCCTAGCATTGACATCAGCTCCTCCTAGTATGAGGGGAGCAACTAGTTTGTGTCCACCTGGAACAACATATTCAAATCAAAAATATTACAGGAAAAGCATCTGAAAAACCAGGGCTATACATTTAGCTTTGCTTTTATAATTATTGATAAACAGTTAATGGAAGAATGTTCATCTATTCAGGAGAAGATTTTTATCAATGCTACATACTTCTAAACCAGCTGTACAAACAATGAAATAAAACTCTATGACGTAAATAACAAATAATAATGTAACAGACTTAACCAACCTCCGCTAAGCGCCAAACTCAGAGGCGTATCCCCTTCAGAATTCTTGAGATTGAAGTTGGGGATCAGTACGCTGTTTGCCTTGTCTGAATTCTGTAGGTTCTTTTCCAAAGTCTTTTTCCTCTCGATGATGGCCACGATGGGCGCCTCATGGTTGTTCAGGACTGCCAGATGCAGGGGGGTTTGTCTGCAAAACAATTTATACGAACATTTATTTAAAATAGATTGAAAAAAACATACTTTACGTGAAGGAATACTTTAGCTAAAACGCAAGCAAAAAAAGATGCACCCAGATTGCTCCACTAAAATATATTTTCCCTAATTACGAGGAAGTACCCAAAAGAAACCGAACTGATGTTGTGGTGGGCCAAGTTTTTGTAGTACCGCATTCTGCTGCCAGGGGGCGTAAAGAGCCACCGTTCCTGAGTCAGTAAGCCAAACGCCATCGCTAAAGATGGTTCCGTTCGGTTTGTGTGAATTTTTTAGTGACAGTTGTTTTGTGTGCTCGTCGTTTTTGCAATGGCAAACTTGAAATTTTCCACTGGCTTAGTTGTTGCTTCGTTTCAGGGTCGTAACCGTAGCACCATGATTCGTCACCAAGCTGTCAGTCACCCTTGGGATAAAAATTTGGATCATTTCGTAATTCTTCTTTCAAAGCAAAGCATGCTTCCACGCGACCTTTTTTTTGTTCAGCAGTCAGCAGTCGAGGCAAGAATTTGGCAGAAATCCTTTTCATCCTGAAATCAAAAAGCATGCTTCCACGCGACCTTGTTTTTGTTCAGCAGTCAGCAGTCGAGGCAAGAATTTGGCAGAAACCCTTTTCATCCTCAAATCAAAAAGCAAGGTCGCTTGGAAGCATGCTTTGCTTTGAAAGAAGAATTCCAAAGTGCGGGATAATACAAAATTTCAAAATGTAGACATTCTTACCAATAAACTTCAGAAATATCGAACCGAAGTAACACATAAGATCATAAATTGATGTGATGAGAATGTATCTGGAGCATCTCCTATCCTTATCCTATATTTCTCTTCTTCCTACCTTTACCTACTTATAAGTTAAGGCATAATAAAACTCCTATATCTTAGAAACTTTTGCATAAGAAACTTTCTTGGCTTAACCTTATTTAACCTCATATGTACTCGCACGTGTAAATATCTTTGTATTAAAAAAGCTGTTTGTTTCTTACAAAATAAAATAAATAAATGCATACATCATGAAGAGAGATAGAGTTTTCTTAGAGGGAGGGAAAAATATTGTTTAACCAAGGCCGAAGAACAAGTGTGAAATTTAAGTGTCAAATAAGTCAAGTCCACTGTGTGCCTGTCATAAGGAATATGTATGTGATTGGCTGGCAACTAGGATACAATTCCGTTGAATGTATTTCATCAATTCATTCAGAAATGTGAAAAAACATACTAAAACAGAATGATTAAAAAAAATTCAAAATCAAGTCACTCTTAATGAGTATGGTATAGAGCGGTGTACAGATTAAAACAAGGTGGTGAACCAAATAATTTTCGGAGATTTTGGTCTATATGTGTTACCTATAGACGACGTCAGCATTCTCCCCATAGGAGGTCTGAAGGTTGGGGTTGGCCCCCTTGTCCAGCAGCTCCGAGGTGAGCCGGGAGAGCCCCTCCTGGCAGGCCACGTGCAGCGCCGTGTAGCCCTCCGTGTTGGCCGTGTCCATGTTGCCAGTTAGATTTTCGCAGAGGAATAGGGCGGATTGCTAGACAGAGAATAGATAATTGTTCAGTTTTGCGAACAAACTGCTATTACTCTTAGAGTCAATTTGTTAGCATTTGGAAACAGCTTGTAAGATCTCAAAGAATTTTGTGTCTTTCGCACTGTTGTAGTGAGAAATAACGGTATTAGAAAGAGAAAACGCCATGCTTTATATTCAAATCTAGAAGTTAACTAAACAAGAATTAAAATGTACACTTCTTTAACCACTGGAGTGACAGTGCAATTTAAAACTTTTTCCCAACCCGGAAAGTAGGGAGGTCCTGGGTTCGAGTCCCAGAGGTGCCAATATCTTTTTCTGATTTTTCTGTTTCCAGATTTTCGATTGAGTTTCGCTCATAATGTCTTCATTTAATTAAATATTACAGTTTGAGGTTTTACTCATAAAGTTAAAATAATAAATAATAAAACTTTTTCTCCGATTGCTCGACATTTTTTGGTGATCATTTTGAATATTTTCCGGCGAAATTAAAAAATGATACCTCTGAATTTTAAGAGATTTCGAAAGGTTTAATGGAGACGTAGAAACTGTTTATAGTTCTATATAGCCAATGAATTCACTTATCTTTTGTCGATTATCACATATTCGCAGGATTTATGAAAGAAATATTAAAAAAACCTAAACTTCTACTTAATTACTTACAAATAAGGGAAAACTTGCCAAAATTGGCAGCAAAGAAATCCGAGGTATTTTAAATAGTGCCATATTGTGGCAAAGGGCGCTCCAGTAGATAAAACCAAAGGTTCCGACAGCAATTTGAGAAAAAAATGATGAAAATTTGTGAATTTTTTATAAACCATATTTTATACAAAACAACAAAAAAGGGAGGTGACAATAATGTTTATAATACATTCATCTAATAAAATGTGTGTTGTTTGTGTTTAGATGAGAAAACTTAAGGTGAGCCATATTTAATTTTAACATTTTAGAAATTAGATATAAACTATTATTATTATTTATTTATTTAGGAAAATTATTTTATGACGTTTGAGATTCGCTCAAAATTCTCACTTGCTAACTTATTAAAGTACCTGGAAGAGTAAATAAAGTGACAAGTTAACCAATAGCCGCATAACAGGATTTGGACAGCTATACATTTTTTTTCAAGTGGCGTAAAATGATGCGCCTAGCATAAAATGATGCGCGTAATAAAAAATGTGCGTAGCACAAAATGATGCGCATAGCATAAAATTTTGCGCATAGCACAAAATGATGCATCTAGCATAAAATGATGCGCATACCATAAAATGATGCGCGTAGCACAAAATGATGCATCTAGCATAAAATGATGCGCGTAGCACAAAATGATGCATCCAGCATAAAATGGTGCGCATACCATAAAATGGTGTGCGTAGCATTAAAAAATGATAAAAGATGTGCAAAGCATAAAATGATGCGTGTACCATAAAATGGTGTGCGTCGCATTAAAATATGCACATATCATAAAATGAGGCGCGTGGCATAAAATGATGCACGTTCCGTAAATGATGCGCACAGCATAAAATGATGCGTGTAGCATAAAATGATGCGCCTAGCAAAAAATGAGGTGCGTACTGTAAAATGACATGCGTAGCACTGGAAGTGGTCACCGAACAAAAGTTAACTAAATTCAACAAACTAAATAATTTGACTAAATAAATACAAAAATCGTCTCACCTCACACTTTTTCTTGGCCAGCAGGATTAGTAGATTATCCCAATTGCTTGAATAAACCGGGTTCAGCTGACATCCCTTTTCAATCAACTTGCTTGCAAAGCCGGATTCCAGCGGATCGCTGCTTGAACTGGAGTCAGCACTCAATAATTCCGGAGGCTCGTCGGAGAAGGGGTTATTGCTGTCGGTTTCACTGGACGGGGACGAATCAAATGGATCCAGTCCGTTGGTTCCTTTTACTGAGGTGCCATTTTGAGATATGGGACTCTCGTTGACTAGGGCGTAGTAGAGAGGCGAGTGTTCTTCGTTGATAGTTCTGAGATTCACGTCCAGTTTGTCGTGTTTTAATAATAGGTCGAATACTAGGTTGTTCTTTGACATGATAGCGAGATGAAGGGGTGTGCTGTAAAAAAATTATAATTGATAAATTAAATTTATTTCTATAATAATAAAAATAAATAATATTATCACGTGAAATAATACACCTTTATGTCTCTAGGACTTCAGTCGCACTTTCATTACACTATGTAGTTCATAAATTGTAGATTGTTGGCTATAATTGTAGTTGTAGAATTATTGGCTAGGAAAGAGTCCCGATTATTATAATTTAATCTCATCTGAATGTAGGATATCCGGTACGTATACTTACAATCCGTTTTTGTTCTGTCTGTTGGGATCGAGTCCTTTGGCCAGGATCTTCTCAGCAACCTTGGCCATATCGGTCAGGGTCTCTGCAGCACAGGTTGCGGGGCCCTTGGTCGCTATCAGATGCAGCGCCGTGTCACCTTCTTCTCTGTCAAAATAATAACAACATTTTCATAGAGGACATTTCTAGAGAATAGATTGTAACAAATATGATTTATTTATTTTGGTAGAACTCCAATTTAATTAAAGGTTTATTTATATTTAATAATATGTATTATTAATCAATTTTTAAAATATTAGTTAATTTGTAAACAAATTCTGCTGTGTAAATATGATAACATGTGACAGATGTTCGCCTTCGCCTTATCAAACTGCGGTGAAACTACTTACAGATATTTATCTACCACTGGTGAAGCCACTTACAGACCGTTTGTAAGTGGATTATCACAATTTGATAATTCGAAAAGCGAAACAGCTGTCACGTGTAATAATAATTATCACACAGAAGAATATTTTAAAACTAAACCATATTTTTAAATTGAATAATATTATCAAACAAACTAATTTCGGTTAGCTGGGCATTAGTTGGTCCAATGTGAAATCTAGTTCAATGAACTCAAATTTCCTTTGAAAAGTATAATTTTCAAAATTGGAACTACTTGTGTGAAGAATTCAGACATGTGATAAAATAGGTACCTATATATAATATAATATATTTTAACAGCAAATTATTTTAATCTGCATTTTCAACGAAATTCCGTACGATTTACGATTTTTCGTGATTTTTCACATTTAAGTTTCTGTGATACTGTACTGCGATTTTATTTAACTAGTACATATTTTTCCTAACAGAATTTTTTTTTTTCATTGATATTATTTCGTACAATGTCCCATACAATTACCTTCCAGTATCCCTTCCAATTACCTTTTCAGTTTCTCAGTGTTTCGTACTGTGACATTCAATTTCCCTTCCAGTATCCCTGAGAGTTTTCCTTCCAATTACCTTTTTAGTTTTCAATAGTGTTCCATACATGGAACCATTTATTCGCCCCAAGTGGTTAGTTATATTTGGTGACTTAGCAGGGTGCCCAGGTTCATGGGGTGAGGTTTGCCTAGGTCTTGGCGGCGGATGCGTTTGTCCACCTACTGCGTGGCGAGTCAGATTGAGAGAGACTGGGTGAGTCTCCAACCAACCGGACTATCTTGATACATTGCCTTGCACCGCAGTGGGAGAGATGGATTAATACGTCCATCACTCCTGGAAACATTGACCTCCTCATTCCTACCCACCCCTCACACCCATTTCCTTCCCAGAACTTCCTCTCCTTCCTTTCCTAAAAATACCCTCCACTCTACATCCCTAAAATTGACATAGGCCCTGAGGGAAATTATTTTCCTTGGCTTCCTATGTGGAACTAATGTAAAAATATATACAAAAAAATCCAATTTCCCTTCCAGTATTTCTTTAAGTTTCACTTCCAATTACCATTTCAGTTTCCCATACAATTCCCTTCCAGTATCCCTTTAAGTTTCCCTTCCAATTACCTTTTCAGTTTTCTGTAGCATTCCATACCATGTCCTATACAATTCCCTTCCGGTATCCATTTAAGTTTTCCTTTCAATTTCGCTTTCAGTTTTCCATTGTGTTTCATACAACACCCCTTACAATTTCCCTTCTAGTATCCCTTTCAGTTTACTGTAGCATTCCATGCAATGTCCCATACAATTCCCTTCCAGTATCCATTTAAGTTTATCTTTCAATTTCGCTTTCAGTTTTCCATTGTGTTCCGTACAATACCTTGTACAATTTTCCTTCTAGTATCCCTTTAAGTTTCCCTTCCAAATACACTTTCAGTTTCCCATAGTAATCCATAAAATTTTATTCCAGTTTCCCTTCCAATTATCCTTTCAGCTTCCCAAAGTTATTTGTACAATGTGCAACACAATTCCCTTCCAGTATCCCTTCCAATTACCTTTTCAGTTTCCCAAAGTGTAACACACAATTCCAATAGAGTTCCACACGATTCCGTTCCAGGATCTCTTCAAGTTTCCCTTCCAATTACCCTTTCGGTCTCCCAATGGGAGACTCTCCGGTTCCAATATCTCTTACAAATTTATCCCTTCCTAGTTCTCTTACTTAGTAATCAGCGTAACATCCGCCCCGTTGTCCACCAAGAAGTCCGCCGAGTACGCGTCGCCCGCACGCGCCGCCCGGTGCAGCGGGGTGGCACCGCGGCGTACGAGCGCGGCGTCGGGCGCGGCCGAGTGCTGCACGAGCGTGCGCGCGATGGCTGCGTGGCGCGCGCGAAGGGCAAGCTCGAGCGGCAGCAGCTCTTCGCCGCGGGAGCTGAGCGCGTTCACGGTCTCGGACAGCTGGAATAATAAATTAGAGACATGAAAGTGGAAAGTAGGAAAACAGTCTAAATTGTAGGTACTGTCTGTCAAATAAGAGTAGAAAATATAAAAAATGGGACCACAAAATTTGTAGGCTGGCAACACCAATTTACCTGTCAAATATTCTTTAAAGTGCAATGACACTGAAAATACATAACACTGTATACACATTAAAAAAAGCATTTTTTTGATCTTAAAAAAAAATCGAAGAAGCATTGTTGTTAAGGTACCTACTTAATGACATAAATTTGATTAAATTGTGTTTTACAAAGTGATTGGCTTTCATTTAATTTAACATAAAGTTGAATTTAACAGTAGATAGAAAAGAAGCATTATTAACGGTGACTTTAGTTACACTACTTTTAGATCTGAATGAATTAAATGGTGACCGGCCAACTCGGAATGAAACCAACTCAGAACCATCTCAGATAAGTCACTTAGAGTGATAAAAAAATATATATATAAAAATTTGGTTAAATAGGTTATGTTAGGTTAGGGTTATCGGCTAATTTAAATTCTTTTTTTTCATAGATTTTAATGACTTTCAAGGAGGTGTTGAGTTGACATTATTCCCATTTGGCATGGCACCGAATTAAATATATTCAGATCTAAAATTAGAGACATGATCTAAAGCCCGGGCAACACTGGGTACTTAAGCTAATATTAAATAAATGTGAGCAATTTCTAAAGTGTGCTTTATTTTATTAAAATATTCTTCATTATGTGAACACAAAATTTGCCAAGGTATAATAATAATATACCAATATGCAATTCTAATTTTGGGATCAGTGGGTATCTACATTGAAATGAAAATTTTTTTTTTCACTTTTATGCCTTTTTAATTTTTAATGAAAATGTAGGTTACACAGCTTTAGATTACCACGATGATTATATTTTTAGTATTGCCATTTGAACAACAGTGGCGCCCTTCTATGTTTTCTACTCTTATTTGACAAAAAAAACTATAAAATTGGGGTAGGTACCAATGTAATTTTCCGTAAAATTTGCCTTCATATTTGGATGTTTTCCATGTTAACCAAACGAGGGCGGGAAAACACAGTTTAGGAGGGAAAATGAGTAGGGAAAAAATGGGGTTAGGAAAGAGATATTTCTTTTATTTTGAAGACAAGAGTAATTTGTTACGGAAATGATATTATCGTAATATATAATGACTGATATTTTGGTAAAATATACAGCAGAAAAAGACACGCAACCAATGTTGCCAGAATAAGTGGAAATACGTAATTTAATTAAAATAACCAAAACACGCAACGCAACACCATTATGTAAAAGGCTGATATTATTTATAAAACAAATTGAAACTGTATTTGCAAAAAAAAATTGTGAAAATAATAAACCTAAATACTTGTATTATACTAGCGCGGACCCGTAAAATCATGAGAAGTATTCATTCTGAATTCTTGACCAATCAGTTCCAATTTTGAAAATGGCAGATAAAAAAAATTCTGTTAAAAATATAATTTTATTTATATAAAGTCTTCTATGAGTTTGTGGGGGGCGGGCGGCGTGGATTGCATTGTACACAAATCTACAGTTTTATTCCGAAATTGATGAAATTTTGAACACCTGATCTTTAAAACAAGAGTAAGGTGACCGTCTATAGATGATTTCGTAAACCTCAAACGCAAAGCCGAAGGAGGTAAGCACTTTATCGCTTGTACCCCCCCGTCCCATTTTGCCCCCGTTTGAAAAAGTCGTAGTAGATCCGGTGCTGCTCCGTTGTGACAGACCACACCTCGCCATTCAATATTCAGTACAACGCGTGTCGAGTTTTGGGAATATGGTAGAAATGTACGGTAGGGGGTCCACCGTGACCAGTAAAATTTTGAAAGTGGTCTACGAGAAAAAAAAGTTTGGGAACCTCTGCTTTAAACAATCAGTTTCGTTTTCTTTTTATTTCTGAATCCTTTAAACAATCGGTTCCAATTTTGAAATCGACACTTAAACTTAAAGCAAATTTGAATTCGTTGTACCAAATTTCAAGCAGGAATAACTAACGCACATCACAGACAACCGAAATTAGCAAGATTCATAAAAACAGGAGTGGGTTATGAAAATACAAACAATACCTTAACATGTGTCGATTTTATCACCACAAGAAGTAAATTGGGTTTCAGTGGGTTAAACACCTAACAATGGATAAATTGACCTGATAAATTTAAATAAAGCCTTTGTTAAGTTCATTGAATAGGTCGCAAGAACGAGTCCCTGAACTATGCAAGAACTTTCTATCAGCGACCAGAGGCACAGAAAACTCGATATTCAAAAATAGAGCAAGCATTTTTGAAATCAAAACTTTGAACTGGTATCATCAATCATCATCATCAAACAGTGTCAATAGCCTAGGGACTGTACGGTTGAAATTTAATAATCCGGCTAAGAATACAACTTTACGCAAAACCGTTTTCGTACCTGGAGTTTGTATACAAATCTACTTTTGTAATAGAACCGAATTAAAGCAATGCCAAAATATGGCGCCACTTACGTTAACGCCATCCATAAATTACGTCACACGAATTTCATAATTTTTTGATCCCCCCCCTCCCGTCACTGTCACATTTGTGAGACCTCCTCCCCCCTAGTGTGACGTCATATTTTTAAGTTTTGCATTTTAATATTTTTACACGTGACGTCACAGAGCTGATGACCCCCTCCCTTGTCACACTTCTCTGCTCCCCTACCCCCTTAAGGTGAGACGTAATTTACGAATGGCCCCTTAGCATCGCTTGGCAGACGTATGTACTGTTGGATTTGTAATTTCGTGTATATCTTTGGATATGGAGAGATTGACGATAGTATGATTATTATTGTAACTGGCATTTGTGCATTTGTAAAATGGTCACCAACACTCAAACTGGGTGAAACCGAACCAAAAACCGGCCGCAAGGCTTAACAGTAAAAACTTGCGGAGCGGGTTTTGAATTGCTAGTAAAAAATAGATTCTGCCCCAATTCTCACTTTTCATTTTTTGTAAATATAGGGTAAAAAACCGAAAAATAACATTATGTCATTAAAATAATGTAATGGAGTTTGAAACACGTCAATCACAAAATATTTTTAATCTAAACAGCAAATTTATTTTCCGCACTGTAGGAAAATCGCTAAAGCGAGTCAACAGTTAGCCGGTAGAGAAGACAGAGTTAGAAATAATAATAATAGGTAATTGTCTTAAAGCCCTCGCGGTAAGGCAGTGCATTGTGCAATCAGCAGGTAGAGTTTGGGTTCAATATCCGGCAAGCAGCGCTAATCAGCCCGGTTTCCGCGGTCCCACGGTTTCCGCACGGTTCCGCTCCGGGACCACTCTTGATGACCTGCGATCTTTACGGTAATTTAGGATCTCTCGCGGTACACTTTTACCACGAAGTCGTCAAACCAAGAACAAATTATTAATACTGTGTACCATCGGCTTCAAAACAGACCATCAACGCGGCCGAACCGGCGCACAGTTAATAATTTTAGGTATCTAGCGTAACTTTATTATAAAACCCAAGGATTCTTTCTGGATTTCATTTTATTTTAATTGGGTAACTAAATGTCTAATCTTTATAGAATTAAAAAAAAAAAACAAACATTTTAGCTGCTTGCGACGTATGGCACCATCGCAAACACTCACTACCTCGAAACGCGAACGGGTAATTTTATGTCTGTCGAGTTTGGATCTCTCCGCGGGTCGACGTGTGCACGTCGTCATCGTGATAATTCAACTTTAACTACTGTGTTTTTCTGAATCTTTATGATAGAATCTAGGAAATAGGTGATTATCATAACTATTTAACTTGTGCTTTAGTGTGATAAAAAAATATTGGACTAATGATATTTCAAAACGTATTTTTTCTTTAAGTTTAGAATTCATCGAGAATCTTAAAAATGTATCCGGCAAAATTTTACGTTTTCTGTGTTTAATGGATATAAATGTGTCAAATTAACTTTAGTTTTGTGATGTATTCAGGGTTTACTTTAACAACTTTTAATTTTTTCAGCACCAAGGCGATTTTTGATATACAGATCGATGTATACAAATTTCATAACTCCAGAGCTTATCATTGTATATAGAAACACTCTTCTGCTAAAATGCTATGTTCTGTAAAATTTTTGAGTTAATCTATAGATTACTTTCCGAGATTTGCGAACGCAAACATACGGAACCTAAATTTTTTATATATATAGATTGTTGTAAGTACTAAAAACGACTGTACCAGGTTGAATCACGCAATATACGTATTTATTTTAACAATTTTTTCGTGTAATGATAATTTGTATTGACCTAAAAACATACTAAAATAATAAAGATACGCTAGATACTCAAAATTACTAACTGTGCGGCGGGTTCAAAAACCCAGAACACTCAAATATTGGCTAAAAAATATATACAGATTATCTACGTAAATATTTTGAGCATCACTATTTTAAAAGAAAAAATACTTAGAACTCAATATTTTAAAAGAAAAATTACTTAGAACCACATACTTCGCTTTCTGTCAATCAATTATACAATACGGCATTATAGGATGGGGCGGTACATATAAAACTCTAACACAAACAATTTACGTATCACAAAAACTAATAATAAAAACAATTTAAAAAAAAACCCTATACATATTCGTCAGAACTTTTATTCAGACAATTTAAGGTCAGAAAATTAAATGCATTATACTTCTACCACGCAACATTACAAATTTATAAAGATGATATTCAAAATAAAGTAACACCCTTTAAAAATAACAGAAATCTAAGACAAACGTCAATACTTCCAATTCTTAAATGTAAAAAAACAATAGGACAGCAAAATCATAAATATCTCGGTGTCAAATTTTTTAATTCCCTACCAGAAAAAATTAGAAACATGAACACTAGCATAAAAGAATTTAAAACACACCTTAAAAATTATAGTGAAAATATGAAAATATGAAATGAGTTATACCAAATAAAACTATTATGATAACACCCCCCCCCCCCCATACACACAAGCCCTGCTTATTTATGGGGGTACATCAAATATATATATTATGTAACTAATTATTGTATAGAATCATTTTAAAATACATTTATCTATTTATGATTCATAATAAAATAAAAAAAAAATAAAAAATAAAAATAAAAAAAAATACATAAAAAAATAAAAAAATCACTATGCAGCATTAAAATACCAATCTAAGTGTCAAACAATAAGACCCGACGCCATATGGCTTGTCACGTACAATTAATTCAATTGATCGACCTATGTGCAGTTTTACAAAATGGAGAAATTTTACAAGTTCTCATGCTCCTGGCATAAACTGCAAACAGGTGTTCCGCCGGAGTTATCAGCTGAGTTTATCGCTGGTCCACCAGAGTGCAGCGAATCAACGAAGCCAGTTCAGAACAGTGTCCATTACAATAATACCTGTAAAATAAACTCCGCATGCCATTGTATTATATTCTTCTCTGTATAATATCCAATAACGATAATAAAATTAGTAATCTGTCAACAAAGGATTTTTAATCAGACTTGTACTCAAGTTGTGGTTTCATCCAAATGTTCATGATAAGGTCTGCGTATTGCGCAGCCGCAATATCATTACGGTATGCTAATTTAAAATGCATCCGTTATTTTAAATTTCAATCCGTCTCTCCTTTGCGGTGGCGGACTATCACGAAACCCATAAGTAAGTCACGGAAACCTGCTGCATTATTTCAATTATCTTTTTAAATATTTCAATTATCTTTTAAATATTTCGTCATATTTGTGTTGTTACAATAAAGATTGAATACACAATACATACGGTGTCTGGAATCTCCTAGTACAAGCGCTACAAACTGGGAAATGGGGAATAGCTTGTAGGCTGTGGGCATATAATTCGCTCAGTCGTGAATACTTATTTACTGATAGGGAGAGTCATTGGGAGAGGACTTTCGAGGGTCTAGATTCGTTTTAAAAATAAATATAGTCCAGTCGTGTGCGGCTAAGGAAGTTAAACAATCAGTTTCCAACAGCGGTTGGGAAAGTGGTGGGTCCCCTCCAATGATAGGGAGAGTAGGTATTCATCAGGTAATCACCTAGAATTTCAGTCCAAGTCCGTGGTAGCAACTAGAAAAGCTTGGATCCCTTGGAAAAAACTTTAAAAGAATATCCGGAGACGATAATACTGAAAAGTGTGTCGGTAAATTTTGTAAAAACTGATAATTTATCGTCAAAAACTGCTTCAATAATTGTCCCAGAATAACGTGAAAAGGGTGAGGATTTTCCTAAAAAAAAACCCTCATATTTAAAAAAATAATGTTGGAAACCTAACTGAAAAGTATACACTTTCCCCAGACGCTATCGACCCATCGCCTTGCACCGTAGTGGGAGGGATAAATTCATAGGTCCGTCACACCTGGACACGTTGACCCTCATACATTCTCCCTTTCCAGAATTTCCTGTCCTTATTTTCCCTAAAAAGACCCTCCACACAACATCTCTAAAGATGACATAGGCCCTTTGGGAATTTTTTCCTCAGGGCCGTGTAGAGATAACGTAAAAAAAAACCGAAATTTCAATTTTAATGAGAAAATTTGATGAAGTTTCTCGAATCTTCGCAATAAATAAGCTGTTATTAACGGATTTAGTATTTTTTACACCGCAGAACTTATTTATAAATAGAAATAATAATAATATCATTTTATTGAAAAAGATAATACAAATAAATCTAAACGAAACATGAAACAGAAGACCCAGAAAAAAAATAGGTAACGATCGCAATTGGGAATCGAAATCGAGATCTCCGTCTTACAGGGACAACTCCAAAAGCAACTCGGCCATTGAGACCTAATTATTTTACGTCTCTTTTGTCGATCTCAAATTTCAAGTTCAGAATTAACAACATTATACTTAAGCCTCGATTACATTGAGCGAGTTTACAAGCCGGTAAGTTTAAAAGCGGGTGAATCGGCGAGTGAGATTGTCATGATGACACACAAAACTGTCTACTCGCTTAGTAGCGACAGTAGCAGCTAAAATAACGACTCTCGCGCGAACCAATTCGGTCGACATTTAGTAAAAAAAACTTGAGCTCGCAGCTAGCGCCACACGCTAGCTAGTAGCAAGAATTACGGCTCCCGCGCGAACTAATTCTTGAGTTACGAAATCAGCTGTTGGTAGGCCGCCATTTTGAGTGAGTAGCGAGTAAAGTTGACCACCTTTCAAGTTTTTTCGTAGATTGTCCAAAATCTGCTAGTTAGCAAGTAATACGATAACACTGAGCTAGTTAACTAACAGATAGTGATTTTCCCAGATAGTAGCTTGTAAACTCGCTCAATGCCATCGAGGCTTAACCAATTGTTTCCATATTTTTGGCTGCAATCTTTTTAAATTATTACAATATTCTAACGAATTTATTTGTAACCCAGATAGTGTCCCGGACAAACATCAAAATTTTTTATTATTTATAATTTTCCAAAAGTATAAATGAAATTTTATTGTAATAACGTTTTTGACAACTTTTCAGGTTATACACATCAACTTATAACGACTTGGTAGAATGTAACCATATCATTCGGTTTTTTAGGTAATACGATAACGGTAAGAAACCAGGTGGGTGGGCTTTGATGCAAACAATAGAAAGGTACGCAAGCAAAAGAATGCAATACATAATACATGCACCGGGAAGTGCACAGGTTTTAACTTCCAAATTCTCCAGTTACAAGATAACGTTGCGAAGATAAAGTCAAAAGCAGAGACTAATGCTTAATGACTTATTGTCTTGGGTATGGCAGGGGAATAGCTTGCGTATAGACAAATGGTTAAGTTAATTTGGAAACCATAGTTCCGTCAGTCTAATCTAATACACGGGTTCTCAACGTGGGCGATAACGCCTCCTTGTGGGCGTTGTAGACTTTAAGGGGGGTAGTAGAAGGCACCGTGAGGGCGTGGGCAGGTAAAAAAAAAATATGGTCTGTAAAAGACAAAAAAACACGCTAATCACGTACTAATAAGGCTTTGGTTAATTTTTGTTATTAAAATATGTATTGTAATCATTTTTATCACGTGTGCGAAAATTCGCATATTTCGGTAGTTCGGGAAGTGGATGAAAATTTAACTGAATGTAATTAAATTAATTGGATGACATGAATTTGATTATTATTATTATTAAGAATTGACAATATATCATGAATACAGAAGGAGGAAGGTAGCAACCCGGTACTCAAAATACAAACTAATTGCTTTTTAACTGGCTAAATAAAAAGGTGTAACAAATAATCTTGTATGTAAAAATCAATATTTGTTTGTTTGTTAGTTGTTCATATTTTATGCGCTGCCATACCGTTCATTCAATTGCGATGAAACTTTGGTGATTTGTTGTACGCACGCCCGGAAGGTTATAGGCTATATATAGAGGTAAGCTCTGGCGTTATGAAATTTGTATAAATAAAAATGTGTGTATTTACGCGGCAGGGAGGAAAGGCAGGAGGGGGAGGGGAACGGGGGAGGGCTGGGTTTGCGGGAGGGGTGATGCGGGAGGGGAAAGGCGAGGAAGGTAGAAAGCAAACCGGGAGGGAAAGGGGTCTCGGGAGGTGAACGGTGACGCCCAGGAAAGGACATGCAGGGAGAATCAATTTATTTCTTTGAATATCATTGTAACGCATGTCGAGTACCAGCTAGTTAAATATATTTTTAATCGAATTATTAATTCCGTGATTCCGTGACAGTTGAGCCCCCCTTAAGTTAAAAAAAATGGGGGCCCTAGAATAAAAATATTCTCAAAGTGGGCGGTGGCAAAATAAGGTTTAGAACTTTTGGTCTAATACAATATATTTATGTCTACCAAACACTACACACGTTAAGGGAGGTAAACGAAATTTTAGTTTCCGGTGAGTTTTTAGATGTCTTTTCAAAAAAAAAAAAATTCTTCAAAATCAAACCAAAAAAATTCTTCCACAGGTCGTCACTGGTCACTCATTCGAGTAAACAGTCAAACCCTCACCCCGCCCCTAACTGTCCAATACCTACTGTTTTTAAGTATTTTGTTTTAAAAAAATCACCAGACACTAAAATTCCATATAATAATGTCCGTAATCACTGGTTAAAGTAAGTCAAGTACGTAGTTAACGAAAGTAGTTTCATCTCTAAATTGTGGTTTTTCACCAGGGCAATATTGAGAATATCCATACTAATATTATAAATGCGAAACTGCTCGCGTTTGTTTATGACCTTTTCACGCATAACACAATATAAAGACTTTAATAATTCTTTCACCAAAAGAAAGCTATATTATATGCGCAGACTACAGGTTGTTATGATGGTAAGCTCTGGCGTTATGAAATTATAAATATTAATATATTATATTTGTTATACGTTTTCTGTCGCTAACAAAAGCGAGTTTTTGCTAACGTCAGAAAAAAATCTTTTCCATGGAAACAATGTTGATATATTTTTGGGCTCTATGCTGGTAGGTACTCAGTCTACTGGTCAGCTACTACTGCAGAAAATTCAAATATTAGAATTCGTTTTTTTTTTGGACAAGCTTGGAATAAATGTCAGATGAGAGTTCCTATATTAAAAATATTATTCGTAACGATTATAAAGACTGAAAGATAAATAGAGTATTTTTTATTATATTTACGAACATCCAAATATTTAAATAAAAATAAACATCTGAAATGTTTGTAAGCGCATATATTCCGAACGGATGAACAATATTGGAAAAGTAATTATTTTTTTCTTTGAGCTATAGCATTATGAAATTTAGGTGGTAGGCGAGATGTTTGAAAACTGAATGTAAGGGAATGAATATATGGAATGCGGGAGGGGATGGGGGTGGGGCGGGGGGGGGGGGGGGGGAGATAATTGATAAGTGCAAGCGCTACAGTAATTTCCCGTACCATGCGAGCGAAGCCGCGGGGAAAAGCTAGTCTATTTATAAAAATTCAAAAGAACTTGAAAACATAAAGTAGTTCAAATTCAAAAGAGCTAAATTAAATATATTTGTATAACTTATAAAATATAATATATTAGCAAAACGAGCTTTAAAGTGTGTTCCTTCATTACGTACAAAACTCTTAAAAACTAAAGATAAAACATATTTTTTGTTTGGCAATACATATATTTTTCATATTTTGCTGCGCCTATTAAATCGCTCATTTACGTGCTACGTTATTTATGTATGTGTTTTCCACCTATAATATAGTTTTTACCCGATGATTAAATACTATACCCTAAGAGAGAACTTGACGTACTAATAAAACATTCTGACAAAACGAATGGCTGCCAAGATGGAACCAATATTGATTACTTATCAAATAAACTTAATACTAACCAAGGAATGCTATTTGCCATTTTTAAATAATAGTTTGGTCAGAATGTTTGGTATGTCTCTTTTAGGTATTTTGTTTACTCATAGCTAAGCATACCTAAATCCATTTCAATCGACATTTCCATTTGGAATTGCGGTCTTTCGTTGAGGATTTACATTATATTAAACTAAATTAGACTATGTAATTAGAAATATGTAAAGCAGTCTTAAAGCATGCTTCAAGGATGTATTGTTTTGGGAGATTATCGAATTTACGTACTAAAGGATTATTATTAGAATACAATTTAATTCCCATACGAAACTATATACCAATTTAACCTGCCTGCATATTCGTTCTCAATCCTAATTGACTGAGCATAGCAAAATCCTTTTTTAACTCGACCGTTTAGCATTTCGTCTGTTTGAAATTTTTTCTATGAAATCATCGTGATTATTTGACTATTTTGCTATTTTTCAATCTTGTGGTAAATACTTGCCTGAAAAAAAAAGAATTTTCATTGAGATAGTGGCTTTCATTTTGAAAAATTATATAATTAATTAAATGAAGACACTATGAGCGAAATTCAATCGAAAATCTGGAAACAGAAAAATCAGAAAAAGATATTGGGACCTCTGATTTTTCTGTTTCCAGATTTTCGATTAAGTTTCGCTCATAGTGTCTTCATTTAATTAAATATTACAATTCGAGGTTTTACTCATAAAAGTTAAATAAAAAAATAAAAATTATATAATTCCTTATTTGAAATAATTTTAATACAGAACTATAAGTTTATCATAAATATACTTACCTATACTAATTTTTGGTTTTGGCAAGTTATCAATGAATTGCGTACAGATCACTGTGTGCGTGAAAGCTTAGAGTTATATTATGACCGCGTCACGCAAGAAAGTAATGCAGGTTTGTACATGTACCTAGGGTTACCATTTAGAGAATTGAAAAGTCCTGGCAAAAAGCCGGACAGTTCAAAAAAAGTCCGGACAATTTAATCACATAATGCAAATATCAGGTACGCACTTCATAACGGTATGGATGTGGTATTGAGTATTTGTGAGTTCATTTTTGCTATCCAAGCTCAAAACGCAAGTGTAGAAAGAGTGTTTTCTCTAATGGGAGCACAGTGGACAAAAGAGCGTATTATCTATACCCTCGGTCAGATAGTTGTTGATGATTCAATACAACCTTAAAACTATGAGCTGTGAAGAATTTTAAAAGAAAGCTTTTAATGAAAAGTTCGATCAGATCGTTGTTGATGATTCAACACAACCTTAAAACTATGAGCTGTGAAGAATTTTAAAAGAAAACTTTTCGTTCCGAAAAATATTAAAATTTATATATTTGTCGAAAACAAGTGTTAAGTTTTGAAGAAGATATTTTATGGTTGAACTTGAACTCTGTTGATTGTTTGCAACTGCAATTAAAATTTATTGTTTGATCTCCACGAGTTGATTGTTAAAGAAGATTTATATTTTGTTTTTAGATGAGTGGGAAATTAACAAAGATTTAAGACTTATTTGATATTACTTATCTAAGTTTTATTATTCATATTCCATCTTAACCAAAAAATCCGGACAAACTAAAGGGCCGGACAAAGTCCGGACAAGTGGCTAGAAGTCCGGACATGTCCGGATTAATCCGGACGGATGGTAACCCTACGTGTACCCAATACCGATGTTCGAATTGCACATCCAGCGTAGCTGTTTTCGGTCGTGCTTTAAATATATTTATTTCAAATTACAGTGCCATGACTAAAAAACATTCGTCAGAGACTTGATGATTCATTCGAATACAATTATTCAAATATATTATTCGAAAGATATTTTTATTTACTAAACCGTGTAATATTCAATTTAAGGCGATGCAATAAGGTGTAAAATTCTAAATCATAACACTTCTTGTGCAGATGGCGATACGGTTTAAATTCCCACTTAATACCAGCCCCCTGTTTTGATTTACACACAAGAAAAAAAAACATGGCCAAATAGCGTGTTTTATTTTATTTTCCGACATCATGCGCAAATATTAAAATGTTTTATAATCATTTTTCGAAAGCACTTAATTTTCCACATTATACAATAAACCATTAACACAAAAGGGGTTTGTAAGTAGGAAATTTTTACTTCAAAGCAGTTTTTATAGTCTTAATACTTTATTTTTTTCTGTGCTTATAAAAAGACTTGTCAAAAAATACTCGATTATTTCAAAGGCCAAGATGTGTTCAACTTGCAGTATCCGCTTGTTTACACAAGAAAAAAACATCACCAAAAAACTTTTTTTATTTTATTTTGCGAATTTCATGCATAAGTGAAATAAAAAAATTCAGAAAGTAGCAGATATTTTCAATAGCGCCGAAAGAAATTACAAAAAAGCATTTCACATATTTTTTAAAAGCATGCTAGTGACACACCTAGCGTTAAAAGCACCAGGGTTATATGACTTCGCTTATTTCAGTTTTCGCTACGAAATGTTGAAATTCTCAATTGGGAACGTATGGCGAGCGGTATGCTGAAATAGGCCAAGCCAAATAACGCTGGCGCTTTTAACGCTAGGTGTGTCGCTAGCATTACTGTTTTAATTTTTTTTTTTCAAATTTTTTTTTTCAAATTTTCAAAGTTTCTTTAAAGAATATTTTTTGTAATTTTTTGTTTTTTTTTTACATGGGCTCCACACAGGAGGCCCTGAGGAAAATAATTTCCCTCAGGGCATATGTCATCTTTGGGGATGCTGTGTGGCGGGTTTTTTTAAGGAAAGAAAGGGGAGGAAAGTTCTGGGAAAGAAAAGGGTTTAAGGGGTGGGTAGAAATCTGGGGTTCAGTGTGTCCTGGTCATCCGCCTCCAAGACCTAGACAAACCTCACCCCATGAACCCATTGATTTTTATGTTTATTGTAATTGTTTTGTAATACATTGTCAATGTTTTATTCTGTATATAAAGATATTCGTAGAGTAAATCTTATACATAAAAATCAATATATTTGTTTGTTTGTTCGTATTTTATGCGCTGCCATACCGTTCATCCGATTGCGATGAAACTTTTGTCATATGTTGTGCGCACTTACCATTATATATAGCCTATAGGCTGTATATAATGGTAAGCTCGGGCGTTATGTTGTGTAAATGAAAATGTGTGTATTTCAAATATTTTAGCGGCAGGGAGGAAAGGCAGGATGGGGAGGGGGACGGGGAAGGGGAAGGTGGGGTTCGTGGTAGGGATGACGAGAGAGGGGGAAGGCGGTAAAGGTGGAAGGGTACAAGCTAGTAAATAAATAAATGTTTTACGATCATTTTCCAGAGCACCCAATTTTCCACATTATACAATAAACCCAAAAGAGGTTTGAACTTCCAAACCCCTTATAAATTGTAAATAGAAAATTTTGAACATTAAATCAGTTTTTATAGGTCTGATAATTAAATTTTTTCTGTGCTTATAAAAAGATGTGTCGATTATTTCAAAGGTCAAGTTGTGTTCTACACGCAGTATTTAATAAAGGAATCATATTTTTTCATTAAATTTTTATACCAAAAACACATGATTTTGTATTACTTCGTAGTGCTTCACCTTAAGTTGTATTAGTGTGCCTTGCGTTATCAACTAATAACTTGGTTTCCAATCTGAGCTATGATGCATTGTAATTTACGTTAAAAACCACATTTCATTCATAAAAGAAATTAATAATTAAATTCAATTCTAAGAAATTTTATCATTGAATAAATTTCTTGGTAAAAAGGGATTTTAAAAATGAAAACGCATTACAGCTTTAACTTTTATTACTGGGCTGATTTTTATTTTTTATTTTTGTTTTTAATCCAGCAAGACTGAGAGGATCGCAGTATGCAATGTTACATGAGATATATACAACATAAGAGAAAAATAAAAATAATAAAATGAAAAAAAAAAACAAAAAAGGTAGGTATCTAATGATATCATAAAATAAATATACACACCAGTAAAATATTATGCATAGTTCATCAGGATTTATGTATCCACAAAACGAATATTACGATTATAATATTTTTTTATTTTCCTCAGGGCCTCCTGTGTGGAGTTAATGTAAAAAAAAAAAAAACATTTGACCGGTCAGTGGCTGAGTGGGCCTCGCGTTTGTGTTCGATTCTTTGGCTGGCTAAGTTCTCCATCACGACTCAAGCAACATTTTCGGCTTACTGTGGTGGTAGTAGGAGATTTTCAAATATTGTCGGGTTATTCGTAACCCGGAAGTGTTTGAGTTTCTTTTAAAAAAATGTTCTGGTTAACCTACCCCCCAGAAACCGGGCGCGTTTTGTCAGAAGGTCAAAATATTTCAACTTTGCAATAAAATCCAATTAATGGAAAATATCCGAAAACTAAAAATTATTTTTGAAAGGTGATGAAATAGGTTTACAAATGTTATTATTAGAAATAAAAAAAATATATATGAAATATTAAAATTTTTAATACAAACATAAAAAAGATTCAAATGGCTCATCTCACGTTTTTCTATTTAAAATTACTGATAGCGAAAAAAAACACACACGTTATTGTAATTATTATTATAAAAAAAATATATTAATAAATTTTTTTAAAAATTTTATACATTCTTTTCAAATTGCTATCGAAAACTTTGGTTCTTTTTTGGTGCACATTTAAATTTGTCTATGGAACTCTAGATTTGAAATGGGAGCGTGGAGTTTTCTCTTTCTATCATCGTTTAGATCAGTCTTTCTCAAAGTGAGTAATGCCGCCTTGTGGGCACTGGAGGCTTGGGC
The DNA here is from genome assembly GCA_936435175.1 of Glyphotaelius pellucidus. Taxonomy (NCBI): domain Eukaryota; kingdom Metazoa; phylum Arthropoda; class Insecta; order Trichoptera; family Limnephilidae; genus Glyphotaelius; species Glyphotaelius pellucidus. The sequence goes on from OW386556.1 coordinate 13,529,803, forward strand.
ACAGGGGGGGGGGGCAGTAGAAGGGCTCCAAGAAAATTAGTAAGGAAATCTAGATGGGTGGCGGTAGAAAAATTCTATCTATAAAAAATCCGACGGAATCTAGACCTAACACCACTTGAAATGCGATTTGCTACTCGAATGCTTGGAGTCCCGCATAGACGGTTAAATTAGAGTCGCTTACGCATGTAATAATATGGACGCTGCTTTATATTTCTATGTAACCCATGGTTCAGTAACTAAATAAAATTGATTTCCGATTTTTTTTCGAATAAAAAATTTCGGTCGATCGCGGCGATCATCCCTACCAGAAATTTGAGAAATGCGATTTTAGGCTTGAATGCTTGGAGACCCGTATAGATGAAAGAATAGAATCCCTTACGCATTCACTAGTCGGTTCCCGCTTTTTATCTCAAGAATCTGGCATCTCCGGAATTTGACCAAAATTGATCTGTCAAACTCGATGTCGTGAATTAGATGAAGACAAAATAGGTAATGTAAAAAGGTATTCTAAATGTAGGGGGGCACTACATTTTTTTAAATCTCAAAGTGGGCGGTGGTCGAAGTAAGTTTGAACCCGTGGTTTAAATCATATTTCTCACCCTGATAGTAATGGAGATAGTAACAACGATTTATACGAAACCTATGTAGCTGAGAAAAAATCTCCTGTGATTAAACGGGTTAAGATGTGTTTACAAAAAAAAAAGTATTATTAATTAGAATTTAGAAATCGATGTTAAAATTTATTTGGTAGGGTAGCAAAACAGCAATTCCGTTTTTTGGCGATTTACAGCGGAAATTTCAAAAGTCGCAAGTGTCTAATGTGGGAGGACATTCGAATTGGCTTTGATTCCTTGGCTAACGGTGACAGGAGTTGCTTCCCACGTAAAATGTAAACGTGTGACAGATGAAAATTAGTCATGAAAAGACCTTCTACGGTCAATTGCTGATAATAAAACGATGATTCTCCTCTACACTAACCACTTACAGTAATTACTTGCAGTCAGAAAACCTATTGTATTACTAAACATTTAAAGATACAAAACTAGACGTGGGACTCCACAGAAGTGGAGCCGGCATCATCAATGGTCTGGTATGATGAGCAATAAGAGCGTATCGCCAGTCGGTAGTCACTAGTTAGTAGTCAGCAGTCAACTATCAGCAGTTCCTATTCCGTTCCTATTGAGTCATTGATTGTAAGCAGATGGCCAGATCCTGTACCTACTCTGTACAGTCTGTAATTCTACTGACTATATAGTATCTACTGACACAGACTATAGCGCCCGGGGGATACGCATTCCGGGGAACGAAGATATTACCGGATTGATTATAGAAACAAGGATGCAGTATCATTATAAAAAGAAGGCCAATAATCAAGAAAAAATATTTTTCACTAATGTCACGTTTTATACACTGTGTAGACATTGGAAGCGTCTCGAAGATACAAGAACAATCGCTCTATCAAGTAGGTAAAAATGATCGAGATAAGCAATATTGTTCTTCTTCTTCCTTGCACTGTCCCAACTCCCAACTCATTGCCTAGGGTCGGGGTCGGGGTTAGTTGGGGTCGGCTCTTCTCGTTCTGACTATATCTTCTTCGGCTCTGGGTATCGCTTTCATACAGGCCGTTTCTCTGTAATATTTTGGAGCATTGAGTCATCCAGGAGTTCTTTGGTCTTCCTTTGGATGACTGTCGGTGAAGCTCCATAGACATTGCCTGCTTCACTGTGTGGTCTGGTGGTCTCTGTCTTATGTGCCCATACCATCTCAGTTGTCGTTCCTCCATTCATTCGTTCGTTCATTTTTTTTTTTTTTTTTTACATTAACTCCACACAGCCTATGTCATCTTTGAGGATGCTGTGTGGAGGGTGTTTTTGAGGAGAGGAAGGAGTGAACATGGGTCTTGAAGAGACCCATATTGTAGGAGGGAGGAAACACAGAGGCCGGCAAATCGTTCCACAGCCGAGCTGTTGAACTCACTCGAGTCGTAGAAACGACCCGTTCTCATGTGACTAATGTCAACCGTGTACAAATGTTGAGCGCGCGTTTGGCGTGTTTCCCGACTATGCACCGGTGCCGAGGGGATCAATGACGCTAGTTCCTCGGAGCATCTTCCATTGTAATACCGGTAGAACAAGGACAGCATTCCCACCTGGCGCCTGTGCTCTAAAGATTGCAATCCGTTAGTTAAATTAGGAGAATCTATCAAACGGACCGCCCGTTTCTGCACAGAGTCAAGGGTTTTTTCAGGTATTTTGGGGCTCCAGACCAGAGGTGGCTGCCAAATTCAACCGTGGGGCGCACTTGCGATTTGTACAGGGCTAGCAGTTGTGTACTATTAAAGTATCTGCGTGCCCTGTACAGTATGCCCAGTTTCTGAGTTCATTACTTTTTATGTCATTGACACCCAGGCTACCACGAAAGCGTGAACTTTTAATTCTATCTTTTGGTGATACTCCTGCCGACCATCTAAGCATTCGCATTTCTGCTGTTTCGAGTTGCCTAGAGTAAGAGTTGTACATAGTCCAGCATTCAAAGCCATACATTATCGCAGGTCGAATAATAGTCTGGTATAATCTTTCCTTATTTATATCATTTCCTTATAAGTTTTATAGGCGTTTTCAGGTCAGCAATGTTGTTAAAAATTATTTGCTGCAGTTTCAAATATGAGAAATAAAATGCGCTGTCAGAAGGCAAAATTTAAACCACTTTGGAGAAGAATCTCAGAAAGTTTCTCATAAAAGCGAAGCATTCAGAAAAAGAAAAGGATCGATAATAAATAGGTAAGAACCTAATAACAAAAATTTGCACATAAAAAATTTAAAAACTGCACATTAGTAGGAAATGCGAGAGTTTGAAACATTTTTACAGGCTTGATGATTTTTTATTTATAGGCCCACGAAAAAATATAGAAGAAAAAAAAATCTGTCATAATCTAGAATAATTCTTAGAAGATCTGACGTTAAGTCATGATTTTGCTAGATACACCAAGTAAAAAAATCATATTAACGTATCCTCAGATCCGTGGGTACGAATAAATCTATAAGGGCCTTACCAAGAATGCCTAACATTCTTCTTTTTCTTGATCACAAAAGGACAAAGAGGTTCCTTTCATACAGAATTCAGTTCGTGGTGGAAAGAGAGTGCGATACTAAATAATTAGTAGGCAGCTTTATGTAGCGAGAAGATATCCACTGATTCAGTTGGAAGGATGATGCATAGTCAGCGGTAATTAACTTAATGGCCTGGAAATTAAATGGGGCAAGTTGTTCTATGTATTTGGTCGGTTTTGTTGGACTACATGTGAACATAGGAAGATCTCGAACATCAGGGAATAAATTTAAATTAATATTCTTGCCGCGTTTGTCTTTAAATTTGCTCTAATCATAAACTTTCCCGTGCAATTTATAGAAATATTCAAACAATTATTCTTAATTCTCTCTAATTCAAGCCTAAGAACAGAAAATCTTCAGTTAATAGAAATTAGCTGAATAACTCCTAGCATGGAGGCGAGTATACGTTAGCTGCTTTTAGTTTCCCGCGGAAACGGCACGGTGACGGGAATGGCTCGCGCCATCTCATTTCATTAATACGAATGAGGGAGAGGCAAGAAAATAATTACTTTTTTGCCTCTCCCTCACTCGTATTAAAGAAATAAGATAGCGGGAGCTTTACCGTCGCCGCGCTGTTTTAGCGGGAATTATAAAAGCAGCCAAATTACCGCGATGTTTCACGGTTACGGTACCGTGACGGTAAAAAAGACAATAAACATACGTTCCTTATCGCTATAATGCTGCAGCTTTTTCTTACACATTAAATAATGGCGAGACACACAAAATACGTGTGACTGTTTCCTCCAAAGTACTACTTTTTTGCGACGGGAATTTCGTTGCATTTTCGTTATACGATTGAGGGAGATGTATGACAATTATTGCATGTTTCCTTTGACATACGTTCACCATTTGTCTCATTTTCGACTGTTGTTATTTAGTGTGTAAGAAAGAGCTGCAGCAATATATGTTTAAGAACAAAAGCAAAGCAAAACATTTGATGTTTCTGAATTTCTGGAATTCACTCACACTTCAATGTTACCCTTTAAACGTCACGATAATTTTAAAAGCGCTAATTCTCTTGTAATAAAAAACACGTTTATTTGAAATAAATACGAATAAAACTTTAAAAAAATATTTGAGAACACATTGAAATTTTGGCATTCTACTACGAATGACATCATTCTCAATGTGACAAAAAAGCTGCAAAAAATAAGACGTACCGATTAATAAAATCAAATTTATGGACGGCTCCTGATTTTTGATAAAAAAAACATTTTAAACAAAATCTTGAAGAACCTACGAAAAAACAGAATAACCTTGAATTTACACTGCTCAGAGATTGTTCTAGAGATCCACAAAAAACTCAATATTGAAGTGGGTACCTACCTACTCCAATGACATTTACCGAAAAAATAATACATTTTCTTAATTTAAATATAAAGCAGAAATCTGTTTCCCTGAAACACCATAAAAATATCAAACTGTGAGCTCTGGCGTTATGAAACTTGAACAGACCCTTCAATTTGGAATATCTAGGTCAAAGCTAACATTTTCAGCAATTAATTGTCAAATCCATCACAAACTACAAAGCTTGGAAATATTCAAAATTAAGACAAGATGCTGAAATTCTTGTTCCTTTTTTATATGCCCTCGATAAGGAAGAAGCCTAGACCTCGACCGATTTCTTACATATCTACTTTAAACATTTGAAGTTTTTAAGCTCTAAAAAATATATGTTATTTTTGAAGATAATATCTAGATACGTTCTACGCCGAAACGCAAATTATATGATATTTCCTCTATAGAAAAAAATCGCAAAGTATGCTCCGAAAATTATTTAAAACAAGTCTATTTCTATTATTTTACGAGTTATATTTGTGAAAAAATTCACAATGTTTCTTTAAATGATACTTAAGATACCTTCCACGAGATTTTTGCTCTATTTTAAAGGAGTCATGTTTTATTAAGCTTTTTCGCAATTTTCGCCGCAGTTTTATCACTTAAAATATTAGCGCGCTCTGTCCAACATTCGTAATTACATATCTCTCCATCTTCTTCTTTTTCAGCCGAGAAGCGCCGCCTTAAGACAAGATGCTGAAATGCTTGTTCCTTTTTTATATCCCCTCGACAAGGAAGAAGCCTCATGGTATAGCTAGTATTGATTTAATGATATGATGATAAAGAACCAAAGAACCTATCATTAGTTCCGTTAATGTAAATACATTTGCAAACATTATCAGTCGCAAAGATTACATAATATTGAATCTATTCATTTTGATTTATTCAGAAGACTATCACGTTTTGCAATGAGATTGCATATCCTGGAATCAACGTAATGCAGATAAAAAGCGAGCAATTCACGTGCATCGCATGCCTCGGGTGACCTCAGACCTGCTACAGAAATAAACAAAGGAGACAGATGATTAAAAAAAAAGAAAAAAGTGCCGCCAAAATACAGTAGTTCTCCCAGTGTGCGGTGTTGGAAGAACTGAAGAGGATGTGCAACAGTGTTGTCGGGTAAATAAAAAATCAAATTAATTTTATTTCATTGCCGGCAACTCGGACATTTTTTAGAATTAGGTTTGATACACGCACACCTGTACTTCTAATAAACATTTCAAACAAGCTTACACACTCCACATTTTTCTGTGGACACAAACGAACATTAGTACCCTTACTAATAAAGAAAAGCACTTAAGGTGATTGTCAAAAGAATTCATATTCTACTCTTTCATAGATGGTGCGCGTATAATTATTTTACGAAAAAATGCTTTTTACGAGTTACGCTTTAAAATATTAGGAATAATTAATTGTTTGCGCCCGTACATACGTAATATGATTATGAATAAATTTGTCATTAAAAAAAATCAAATCTTTCAAGAAAGGCTGACAAATACAATATTGCAGCGGTGATTCAATCCAATATTGTATTTGTCAGCTTTTTTTGAAAGATTTGAGTTTTTTTATGACAAAACTATATACTACTATATACTAGAATATGAATTAAGGTGATTGTCAAAAGAATTCATATTCTATCCTTTCATAGATGGCGCGCTTATAATTATTATACGAAAAAATGCTTTTTAAGGGTTATGCTTTAAAATATTAATAATAATTAATTGTTTGCGCCTGTACATACGCAATATGAATAAATAGTTTTGTCAGTAAAAAAAACTCAAATCTTTCAAGAAAGGCTGACAAATACAATATTCAATCCAAAATTGTATTTGTCAGCCTTTCTTGAAAGATTTGAGTTTTTTTACTGACAAAACTATTTATTCATATTCATATTGCGTAAGTACGGGCACAAACAATTAATTATTCTTAATATTTTAAAGCATAACTTGTCAGAAGCATTTTTCGTAAAATAGTTATATGCGCGCCATCTATGAAAGGGTAGAATATGAATTCTTTTGATAATCTCCTTAAGGGCCAAGTCCGCCAAATAACGCTAAACATCACTTTGTATTATAATAGTACAAGCAAAACTGCAAACAATTTATTTACAAATTATATGGGGTAGTTAGAAAAATGTCTAATGTAACATGTGAATGAAATTTTTTAATCGAAAACTTTTTAATTCTAAATGATATACATACTGCAACTTTACGTAAAACGTTCGAAAATGCCTTTGCTGAAAACGTAGTAGCGCCTATTACAGATGTTTTTTAAAAAGTAAACATGATACAGATCCTTGTTAAGTAATAAATAATACTTAAACAATCTAGATTTTTATTATAATTCGCCCAAACATTATAAATTTTTTTATTCTTTTCCACCATACAAAATTGCATGAGAAAAATATAACTTCGCGAAACGCGGTATTATTTCACGATAGCCTTCAGTTTTGAGGTGTCTTTGGAGGGAGACGCACGTCAATTTCGTTTCGATTGTATCCCCAGCAACGAAACTATCAAACCGATTTATTTTCGTTTTTAGGATATCTTCAAAAATAAGAAACATACAAAACATTTAAAATACGTAAACATTCCAAAATTGTTCCGAAATTATTCATAAACAAATAATATACAATAGATAAATAACCCCCTCTGGCTGCGTAAGCAATGTCATCTTTCCGTGAATAATTTTTTATCATTTTTCAACTAGTAATTTTTTCACATCCGCGGTCGATTATCAATTAAATAAAATTTTCACAAGGTTTTTTAGTAAGGTGTTTAAGAATATGATTCTGCTAGCAGACTTAAAAAGCTCTTTCGGGGAGGCAGATTTGTTGAAGTTCGTAGAATAGATTTTGTCAAGACAAAACTTCAAGGAAAATGTGATAATAAAAGACCAAGAGATCAAAAAAATGTTTAATAAGCTTTCATGTTGAAGATGGCAAAACAAAAAACCTACACCAGTTGAAGATTCTGACGTTCATCCTTATGGTGCGTCATTTTCCTCTCTATAACCTAAAACCCGTTGCGTGGCAACCGCGAACATGGCCACCACGCCGACGGCTACGGGCGCCCAACAAACTCAACGAGCTCGCGACTCGCGAATTATTTAGTTTGCTCCCGGCATTTTCATTGAGAGGGCGTTTGTAACGCGATACGAGCGACTCCACCAGGTGAAGTGTCTGAAAAGATCGCGATCAAAAAAAATTTTTTCATACAAAGTGAACTTTTTCGTTATTATTTTTTATTATTATTGAAAGCTAATGTGAAGTGAGTTATATATTAAAATGTGTTCATAAAACTTTCCTATTAATTAGATTAGTAATAATATATACAGGTTTTTGTTTTTAACTGTAGAAAAATAAGAGAATTTTTTCCTTGCTTGGCGATAAAAACACCGCGTGTTTTTCGCAGTGTATTGAAAGGAATGCGTCTGAAGTTCGTTTCGGCTGAAATGAGTTTATGTTTTGAATGAAAGTATTTTTAGGTGCAAATATTCCGCCTATTTCTTCGCACTTCTTCGCCCATAAAGGTTGGTTTGTATTTTCTAAATTCTAATAATTTTGCAAACATCAAACATTGTTGAACTTTTGATACTTGGTTCAACAGATTCATATAAATCACACCTTTGATTTGAATGTCTATAAATTTGTGGTTATCCATTAATAAATAAATGAAACAATATTTATTTGTTTGAACCTCTGTATTTATTTATAAAATATAGTGGTTCAAAGATAGATAGATATATTAATACAATTAGAAAGGTGTCATTTTGATTTTAAAATAAACTAATTATATACAGGGTGTTAAGGGACGTACTTGACTTACAGTGATTTACAGTGATATCAGTGATTCCTGACTTTATTTGGAGTAAAAAATGTAAATGAAATTTTAGTCTCCGGTGACTTTTCTGGTGACCTTTTTTTTCAATTTTTTTTTCTTCAAAATCAAACAATTTTTTTTCCGCATATCATCACTGGTCACTCCGCCGAGTAGCCGAACCACCCCTTACCCCGCCTCCAACTGTCCAACACCAACCATTTTTTTATGTTTTTGTAAAAAAAAAAAACTTCAAAAATGTCACCGGAGGCCAAAATTTTATTTACATTTTTTATTCCAAATAATGTCTAAATAAGTCAAGTACGTCCCTTAACACCTTGTATACAAATGGAAGCGCCACAGGCGGAATCTCACCTATAGAAAAATTGTTCCATTTCAAATAGGTACCTAGGCTAGTTCAACACGAAATATTCATGTTTTTGTACACGAAATTGATAATATATCATTTATCGTCGAATGGGTCTAAAGTTGTTTAACCGGTCTGAACTATAAACCGGAGAATCTACGAACGGTGAGCTCTGGCGTCATGAAATGAACACTGCTTTTTTCGTGAAGAATTTATAGAACGTTGCAACTGTTTTCGGATAGCAGCGTCATCTCATATAAGAGTTATGGAGCTTCGAAATGTCAATTGGAACTGTCAAAACATGACAATGACAAAAGTCAAAAAGTCACGAACTTTTCACACATTTTTTTTCAGTTTTGACACATTTGTGAAATTGAGTATTTTTAAATAATCGGTTCCAATTAAAATTTCGAAGCTTTTGACTGTTGCAGTCAAGTGAAAGTCCGGTGAAAAATTCATAATTTTTTATGAATTTTATTTCATGATGTGGGAAATTTCGTTAAACCATATTAAAATTAAAACAGAAAAAAAACACGAGTCCATATTGATGAGGATTCATCTGTTTTTGTCTGGTTTGACTACATATGGAATGACGGAAGCATAAATTTTATAATGTAGGTCTAAAGTCGACTTTTTGCCTCATGAAAAGTTGTATGACAACTCTAAAGCCAAACTTCACACAGAATGGGTTAGAAATTTATGCATGAGCTTTTTAACTAGTCTATAAAATTAATGCAGCAAGGCGAACAAAAAATCCCCCTTTAACCGAAATTGCTGGTCACCCTTTTTAACCCTACAATATCACACTCTGGAACGGTTCATATTTCAGCTTTATAATATCGGTGTTACCACCCGGCTTCGTCCGAGTTTCAACATTATTATTATAACATTAGTAATAATTATTCTACGGTTGAAAATTGGAATTTTTTTTTTATTAATATTTAAATATCTATATTAATATTTCAAAGCTCCATATCTCACGATAGAAATGACATTTGTGAGATGAAAAAAGCCGCGCCAATCTATAAAATAAAGATTTGTACAAATTTAAGTTGCTGGAGCTCTTTGTTGACGCAGTTTTAGTGGGAGATGCAAACAGATCTGAAAAGTTACATATGTATAGAAAAGGGTAAATGTTTTTTGTAACTTACTGAGTTCCCGAAATAGTTGAAGTCCCCGGCGTTGCCCGGACTTCACGCAGAGTAATTTTCCTGTTATATAGCAATCAAATGTAGAGAGTAATTTTCCTGTTATTTTGTAATCAAATGTAGAGTAATTTTTCTGTTATTTTGTAATCAATCTAGAGGGGAATTTTCCTGTTATTTCGAAATTCAAGAAGTATCACAATTCTGCTTTAAGAGGTGGGGAAACAAAATGGGAGTGGTTTTACGAAATATCAAATAGACAGTAACCTTCCTCTTGTTTTGAAGGTCAATGTGCGAAATGTCATCAATATCTGAATAAAACCGAAGATCTGTATAAAAAAAGCCACGCCGCCACAGACACTATTTTAATATAGAAGATGGATAGAATAATATATGTAGTTATATATGCAATTTTCAGGCATTACTTTTTTATAACGAATGAATCAATGAATTAAGTGTTTAATCTATTCAAACTTTTTTTATTTAACTCAGTTAAACAAAATAAATAAAAACTTTGATAATAAACAAAACTACATTTAAAACTACTTAGTTTGTTGTTGTACATTAGTGGAATTAAATAACGTAATGAGATTAGACTTTTCTTGACACTGCAAAAACGTAGGAATATTGAGAATACCAGATGTATTTCGTATGACGTTTAATAACTTTATAATCAAATCAATGCGTCACAATTTGTTAACAAGAACGGGAAATTCTTCGCATTAAACCTTGTTAATAGTCAGTAGTATGCACGTAAGAAAATACCACGTGTACACGTAAACAAATACGTATTCATTTTAAAAGAACTCTGAATTGTGTGAAGAAACAAGCGTGTCATCAATAAACAAGTTTTCTCAGCTGCGTTGTGATTGTTCAGTTGATAAACACAGCACCTATTATTAACAATAAAAATCGAACACGATGAACAAAAAATTTCATAGTAAGACAATTAAGTAAAGAAATATATTTTGTAAATACGCAAATTGTGAAAGCAATCAAAATATTGAACAAACCGGAATAAGTGCGAAGATATAATTTTCTATCAACTCCACAAAGAAGACTCTGACGTTTCATCTTTGAGGAAGCGGTGTAAAGGGTTTTTTTTTAAGGAAAGGAAGGATTCTTAAATTAAATTCGATGAATAATTACACTGCCAGAATCAAACACGGACGGAATTACGTTGAAGGGATTACATGGAAGAAATTGCACTTAGAGAAGCAAATCCACTTAAATTACACTTAGAGGCCATCCATAAATTACGTCACACGAATTTCATGATTTTTTGACCCCCCCCCGTCCCTGTCACACATCGTCACATTTGTGAGACCCCTCCCCCCCTAGTGTGACGTCAAATATTTTGCAATTTTACATCTAAATTTTTTTTGCGTTTTAATCATTTGGATTTTTACCTGTGACGTCACAGAGCTAATGACCCCCCCCCCATAACCCTTATCACACAATGTCACACTTCTCTACTCCCCCCCCCCCTTAGGGTGTGAAGTAATTTATGAATGGCCCCTTACTGGAATTACACAAGCCAAAAAAAAACCTAACCTAACTTTTTTTGTAAATATGTCGTTTATTTAGCATACACTTAAGAGTTAGTATTCTAACTTATTGTTTTATCATATTTTTCATACAGGTCCCCATTTCAGGTTAACTTTTAGCTATCGTAAAAACCGACTGTCGACTCAAATAAATCGGTCGTAGATACCTACTTTGACCTAGATACATAGGTGTAGAGTGCCCACAAAATAATATAAGATGATTTTAATTGTCTTTTTTTGGGGACGTATAAATTTACCACCGCAACTAGTAGTCCAGTCAACAGTATGTAGACCTCGCGTAATGTTGATTGTTCCGATTTCACAGCTCTTAACGCCTATGCGAACTCTGGCGGAGTAAAAAGGTACTATCCAATACGGCTACCATCTTGACAGAATTGGCACGGAATAAACCACAGCTCATAGAATAATATTCGTATTCTACAATCTCTGGAACGCACAGACAAATTTACAAAGAGACGAATTGCAGTCAATAAAAAACTTTTGATTTTTGGAACACAGGCCTTTTACACCTTCTTTCACATCATTAAATTAATCAGAGATATTCGTCCACGTTCATTACACAGCGGGTTCAAAGTTTCAGACACCGGGAATATTTTGTGTTACGAGTCATGAAAATACAGCGATGATTTGTTTATTTTCTAGAGCAAGCCGAATCAACGAGAGAAAAAACTACCAACTACGTTGTTTGTTATTAATTTGATTCAAACTCGTTTGCTTATCTCGCGTCAACAACTAACTGTCACAAATTAAGATAAATCTGTGACCAATCGTTGGCATATAATTATACTTATTTTAAACTAGTTCAAAGAGGACTTACTCAGACCACGACTTGTCAGTCACACTTAAAACCTGAAAAATTCCGACGTAAAAAAATACATCTAGTGGAATGGTCGTGGTAGCATTATCCAAATTCAATAACATGTAAGAGAAATTCTGCTAACCAACAAAAAAAATATGTGGCGTACTAATTTATTTAGTGGGAGTTGCTAACAGACTTTGTCTAATTTGACAAAATGATCATTTTATTAATACATGTTTAAAAGCTCCATAGCTCATGATGGAAATGATTTTTTTTATGTTAATACCGCACAAGAGTCCTGACGACTCCCGTCTGGAGCCAGTGAGTCTATGGCATCCCCAATTGTAGGTATGTTGGGAGCAGCCTCACACCATACCCCAGTAGTTGGGAGGGGAAGGAAATAGGGAAGTACCTGGCTATTCAGATCTGGCCACCAAACAGGGTTAAAGCCATTTCAGGCAACGTTTCAATTCTGAATGGTGGTCTTACACCAGGGCGATACTGAGAGTATCTTCCACTCTGCGTGATGAAAACAGTTGTATTGAAAAATTCCAGTCAGAAAAAAGAGCGGGAATTTCTCGACAGATTTTTGCTTTGTAGTTATTTATACCAGTAACTGAAAAAACGATAAAGGTAAAAGATTTTTTTAGTAATTGGTTTCAATTTTTTATGTGTGAAGGACGGGTTGTTTAAAAAAAATTGAACAATTCCTCAAATTTTTTAGGTTAATTTTCACTTCGGTGTATGTTCAATTCGAGTTCTGTTATTTTATCACTAGCTGGGGTTATCCGGCTTCGCTCAAGGAGTTGACTTGAGATTGAACTGACGTTGGAACCCACGACGGATCTTGCTTTATTTATCGCAACTAATGGGTAGAAAACCCACCCACATAGAAAAGGCTTCGAATAGTCTACAATGTTCCACAACATTCGAGTGTTCTGGAATGTTCCACAATGATCTGGGATGTTCCCGAACGTTCTACACTATTCCCGAACATCCCAGAATGTTCTGGAATGTTGTAGAATGCTCTCGAATGCTCTGGACTGTTCTAGAAATTTCTAGAGGGCGAAACTTCCAGCCCTTATATCTTCAAAAGTACGCCCTACAGGTAAAAACGGGAACCTTCTTCAAGAATGGGGATAGAGGGCTACCAGACCATATAACTCCCTTGATCATACCGGGACTCGTTTCTGAGTTTTAGCGGTACGCGCTTTGTTTACTTTATTTTATTATTATATTGATTACAGGCCAGTTGCTTCATAAAACTGAAATAATCACAGAACTTGAATAGAACTTTCACAGGACGTGAAAATTTACTTTAAAAGTTTGATTAATTAAAAAATATTTTTACAACCCATCCTTAGTGTAAACTAGCAAAACCTGTACATTATTTTCCGTGTTGTAAAATATTCCAAAACTGTTAAATAACATTAAACTTTGAGTCAAGTACTATTCAAGGTCAGGCGCGAATTGTTTCCGATATAATTGTGAAATGTTTGATTAAGCAACTAGATTTTATTGGCCATTGACCAAATAGTTTTAATGCCTTTGCTTAGATTTGAAAGGAATTGTTGGCATAGACGTCCTTGAAAACTGCCGACATTTAGCACGAATGTCAACGACGATTTTGGTTTGTTCAGTCCGTATCAGATTAGGATGGCATTTATTTATTTAAAATTTACACACATTCAAAATAATAGCCTAATTAGCAAATGATCACAAGTGACGTTCCCCAAACCAAGAATTTACCTGTGTTTTGGGGGACCAAACAAGAAGATTATAAATTTTCACACATAGCCAACACTTTGTGGGTAGGTAGGTATACATAATAATTACAATAAAATAGCTTTGTTTGAATACCACCCTATTATACATCTTTAATCAACCGGTTTCGGTTCAACCCGAACCTTCATCAGGAGATTATTTTTTTTTAATTTAACTTATTTTGACTATATTAACCTCAAATTGTTAGCAAATTTATTAGCGACTCTCAATCGAAATTTTATTTTATTTTTCTGTGTCTTGTTCTGTTTCACGTTTCACTTAGTTTTATTATTATTGTCTTCTTCTTCACTGATACATTACGTTTATGGGTAAAACCTTCAAAAGTTGTTGCAATAACAATTAAGTAATATTTAATTACATTAACTTTTAAATACCCACGTTAACACTACCGTTAAGCCACTTACCTTGCAATTTAATATAAACATGCGACAAAATAATGGACATTTATAACCAATTATAATAATATCACCTATTCTTTAGAATAAGCAAGAATTCTGTACGAATGAGAAACACAATCACACAAGCTATGTTCTAGATTGTAGGAATTGAAAAATAATGCACAAGATTGACCTTTGCTATAAGACCACTAACTAACACTTGTGTAAGGACTGAGTTATAAAAATGCTCGCGCTTTTAACGCTAGGTGTGATACTAGCATAAACATAAGGCCATTTAACTTCAGGGGCAGGCAGGGAGAATGGGAACTCCACATCGCTGTATGTCGGAAAATACTTATTGCTTTATTTATTATTTATTAACGCGCTACTGAGCTTTTACATTTGATTTATGGGCATGTTTTGGTCGTTAGTGCATATTTGAGTATCGTGAATCCGTGAGTGCACATTTTGGCATTTGTAGTGCGTATGTCTGAATTTTGAGAGCGCTTATAATCCGATGTCTAGTCATAAAGTCAGCTCATAGCCTAACCATAATTAAAATAAATAAAAACACTTTGGAATATTAGCACCAAAATTTTGCATTACTTTACCGATAACACGTACAATTGATAAAAACAATAACCCAATTAATTGATAAGCAAACCAAAACCATAAAACCGACCAATAGAAGTGTAGGGCTCTTCCGGTGCACTTTCAATTGACGGTGTAAAGTTAATGTAATATTTAAGGACACTGCATCTACTATGTAGGTGTGACTCTACACAGATAGTCCCTAGAAGTGAGATCTATACCTACTCCGATTTACAAAGAAAACCGATGTCACCATTTGCATAAGACATTTCCAAGGCCCCGGACAGACCAATGAAATTTTTTATCTGCTTTAAGAAAGAATTTCGATATTTTAAAATGTTTCATCAATTTCAACAGGAGCAAGGAAACATTGAGCTTACTTCAGGTCCATAATACACTTTGATTGGGCTATTTACACAATACACCTCTCATTTTACATACATCTACATTTATACATAATATCATGAACCGCTGTACTTGGGAGTAAATATTGTTGCATATCCCTAAATTATTTCCCTAAGTGCCTTCGTACATGGAGCTACGTACAAGCTACTCGAGCCTCATGCGCGTAGCACGCGCACCGCTCGTGGGTACCCGCCATACAATTTTGCTGGTGTTCGTACACGGCGCTACGCGACGGATGTCGGGTTGAAGTCAGTTGCACGCTACCGACGGTGCTGCTATCACGCTACGCGTTGCAGCTTTCGTGTCTACTACTTTCGTTTGACGTTTGACAGAAACGGCGTCTGAACATGAAAGTAATGTTAGATTTGTTCTGGAGTGGAAAAAAAAACGTGTTCATATAACTATACATTACCAGAATACGTAAGAAAGGATTTAGTGGAGAAGGCATGGATTGATGTTGGAAAAAAGAGCCATTTGACATCGCTTGACATCGTGTTAACTCCACGGCTGCTCGTGAAAAATGATCAAGTTCGGGTAGCGCCGTGTACGGAAACCAGCATTAAAAAGTAGTACATCTGCAAGGTACTTGTGGTTGTGTCACAATCACGTAGTTTGTAAGTATCTCCATGAACGGAGGGCCTAACCGTTCCTGTGTGTCACGACCCGCACTATCAGTCGATAATCGATCTCCGCTTGATATACAACATACTGCAAAGTACGTCAATCCGCCGCCCGCCGCTGCAAAAGTACACCATGTCGTCTAATCACGCACTCGCCCGTCGCCAAAGAAAAATATTATACCGCTGAATTAATCAAGTCCGCTATTGTGAGTGCCAAAGTGAAGATTAACTGACGAGAAGCTAATTGGACCTAAAATTCCCTCGGCGAGTCCTTTCCCTTTTACCTTGAAACATATTTTCTCCTAGGTACAGCGGTAAATCGCACACATCACACAAATGTCATTCGAATGCATAAAATCAAACAAAAAAAATTCACCACACTTCTGTCAGTTATACCTTCGGTGGCACTGTAGAACTTCACGTATGCATAGAATTAAAACGGATGTAGCCGTTAAATACTATTAACTACAATTATTATTAGGTATACGAGATAGACGCACGGTCAATGGTCATGACCGGGGAAACTCTAAACTCTATGGTATTTATTTAATAGTTATACTTAAACCAAAGAGCAAAGACCTGAAAGAGACTTGAGAATAATACGACTTACCATTGAGTTTATTTTTAGAGTGCAAACGCGGTCTGGAATTTCTGTTATCTGCGATCCAATTAATTTTGATATAAACCATTTTTTGTCGATGCTATTATTGGTGTGGTGTATTTATAGGTTTTCTAACATTTTTAAGGCCCTTCAGAAGCCAGACGCCAGTTGGATTTTTACATTGCCCTTCACATCAGCCCTCATTTATGAATACCTCTCTCTCGTGGAAAGGCTGAACCAAAGAGAATGGCAAGGACAGCATTAGAACTAAATGCACCTAATTGACGTTATTATTATTATGAATATTCTACTGACTTGTTTCAAATTTACAACGTTTTCAACATTTTCGCACAATTCCAATTTGTTCTGGTTAAACTAGAAAAAAACGTTGACAATAGAATCTAAAAAGGTTTTGTGATAAAACCAGAAAAATAAATCGTTGCCATCTTCGCTAAAGCAGAAAATCTGTGTGCTGAAAGAAGCAACAAAAAAATTTTGAACCTTGAAGAGTTGAGCGTCATGAAACATGCATATATTTTGTTGTCTTGAATTTCTAGATCAAACTCAACTATTTTCAGGTCACTGCATTCATTGTGAGCTATTGAACTTATTAGCTGAAAATAACTGCCGTTAAAGCACACATGAAAATATTAGTCATTCTGTGAATAGTCAATCCCGCGTAATTATTCTGATTTGACAGCGCGTAACGCTCATGCGAACTCTGGCGAAGTAAATGTGTACTATCCAATACGGCTACCATCTTGGCCGGACTGACTGGACAAGGAACACACGAACAAATTTACAGATACATTTACACATACAGCGCAAAGCGCTTGAGTTAAACCAAAAAAACTTTGCCACGAAAAGTCAATAATATTGTTGAAGAAAACATGGCGGCCTCAGAAGTTTACCATTTCGTATTAAATCGGGAGATTGTGGGTTCAATTTTTACCGGAGCGCAAAAATATAAAGACATTTATATTTTTTATTAATTAATAAATTAGGGTCTTTGTAATTTGAAATTAATTACAATAGCATAATGAAGTATTTAATTATTGAAGAAGATAATATTAACAAATCTCAACAGAACATGAAACCGAATCGGTCGTAACTGGGAATCGAATCCAGATCTTTTGTCTTACCGGGACAATACTCAACCAATTAAATTAGGCTATGGGTAGAATCGTCCCAGAGGATTTGGATTCGACTCCCAGTTGAGATCGTTACCTTTTTATGTTTTGTCTTTTCTGCTTCATAGTTCAGATTGAGACACTTGTTGACAATTTTTGAGATTTAATTTTCTTTTTAATTATGTGGTAATCATTTTTCTTCGAATAGCAAAACAAATTAATAGAAAAATAACGGGGGATTATAATGATTATTTAATGATTGATTATAATCACTTACGGTAAAGCCCAATAAGGGCAGTACAGGGTGACACTAATAAGCATGACACTTTACGAGTTGGCGGAAGGCTTAATGAGATAATTTGAATAACCAGTCGGCAGGACTTATACGGGACGGGATATTGCCAGCCATTATCACACCAAACACATTACATGGATTTACCGATCAATGCTGCCTCAAAACAACTGTGAACTATCTAGTTATCGGTTATCTAGGTTACGTAACCATCCAGTAAGATGGCGTTGTGTTTCGTTTCACGCCAGTATTTTCCACGTCCACAGCAATGTGTGGCCGGGTCAGCTAGTATATTTATAAAAATTGAACATATCTATGCTATCTAGTTTTACCAGGACGTCTAGTTATATTGAGAAAAGTGTTTTTTTCTGCTTCGAACTTTGACGTCTACGTAAAATCGGCCATCTACGTCTTTTTAATTTTTGACTCACATCAAATATGCCTTTAATTGCCCATCGGCTTATGGTAAATTTAATGTTTGATTGTTTAGTCGTTCAGCATATCGGTCGTAAACATCTGAGTATACGCTGAAGAGTCGAGAATCGGCGGTTGGTGGGTACTATTCCTCATTCTTCGGTTAAACTTAAATGCTTAAACGGGGTCTAAGTTTGTTAGAAGCTTTTGAATTGAATCAGGGATCCGTTTCTAGTAAGGCAACTAACTTATCAGGTCACTCGGCTAAACAGATATCTGAATTAATTTATATCACAGCACGAAATGTCGATGGATATTTTATACATTATATACATTTTTATCCCCTTCGGGCACGGAGAAAAAATTAAGCGTTAATTACTTTAGGTTATTTCGAAAGAACCGTAGATGAAATTAATTAACCCTCAAATCATTATTAATTATAAATAGACGTTAAATATTTTTCATCAAAATTATTAAAAACAAATCACATCGTATACACCCCATATTTAATCAAAATTATCAAGATGTTTTGAGATCAATGGTTTCTTCGTCAGGATAAAATAACCAATGGTTTCTTCGTCGGGATAAAATAACCAATGGTTTCTTCGTCATGATAAAATACCAATGGTTTATTTGTCAGGATAAAAGAGCCAATGATTTCTTCGTCACGATAAAATAACCAATGGTTTCTTCGTCGGGATAAAATAACCAATGGTGTATTCGTCAGGATAAAATGTTTAAACCAATGGTTTCTTCGTCAGGATAAAATAACCAATGGTTTATTCGTCAGGATAAAAGAGCCAAATGGTTTCTTCGTCAGGATAAAATAACCAACGGTTTCTACGTCGGGATAAAATAACCAATGGTTTCTTCGTCAGGATAAAATAACCAATGGTTTATTCGTCAGGATAAAAGAGCCAAATGGTTTCTTCGTCAGGATAAAATAACCAACGGTTTCTACGTCGGGATAAAATAACCAATGGTTTCTTCGTCAGGATAAAATAACCAATGGTTTTTTCGTCAGGATAAAAGAGCCAATGGTTTCTTCGTCGGGATAAAATAGCCAATGGTTTCTTCGCTGGGATAAAATAACAAATAGTTTCTTCGTCGGGATAAAATTTAAATTAACAAAAGAAAAAAAAACAAGTATAGATAGACAAATTAGTACCAAATCATTAAATTGATGTTTTTTGTCAAATGGTACTTATTTGTCAATACTTGGTTAATTTTGTTAATTTTAATTTTATACTGACGAAGAAACCGTTGGTTTCGAAACATTTTGATGATTTTGAGCTTTATACAATGTGATTTATTTTCATTTAATTAAAAGGACGGAACAAGGTGAATTTGCGATTATTGAAGAAGAAATAAAGATTTTTAATTAGTATCACGAATCTGAAAATATTCGTTTTAATCGTCTCATATAAACTTTTCATTAATTTTGTGGTTTGTAGGGTTTTACCAAACCACAGCCGATATTATGTCGCCAAATATTCCGGCTTGACACTCAATTTAAAATAGATTCACTGTTTTTGGAAATATTTCAAATTAAAGAGAAAAAGACTGGCTAATTTTCATAATAATTAATCGTGATATTGTGCTTTCCTCTGTTGTGTTGTTTGTTTTACACGTTTTTATTATTTAATTAATGTATTTTATAAAAATAGCAACGTTTCCATTAAACGTGTTACACGCTATGCTTTCACCCCCGGGTTCCATGAAAAATTATATTCGTGCACGAAAGGTTTCGTTTAACATATTTTTTTCTAATTAGAAAAACTTTACAGCAAATATTAATTGTATTTTATTTATTTTATTAATCATTAACGCCCTTATGGGCTTTTACATACATAGTTTACATGATACATACATATTTTTTATGATTTAGTGCATACAGGTGTGTTTAAATGACAGAGATAACATAAATAGGCTTTACACATGGTACATAGAAGTAAAGATGGTAGGTAAAAAGTATAACGTTATACAATAAGAGAGATTGAAATAATAAGATTTTGAACTACAGTTGCAATACGTATATAACAAACAATAATAATGTGTTCTTAATATATAATTTGTATGTATTTGGATTAATAATATTACGTAGCAGAAGTAAATTCATTAAACTCGTTAATTTGATCAAAATGGATAATTTCGTCAAACTCTGGATTATACATTGTAGATGTTTTCAATTTGGAAGGCAGGTATCACCCGGGAACTATTTATTAGATAACCACCATCCCTGCCGTAGGTTAACTCAGTGGTTCGCTTTGGTTTGGTGACTTAGAAGGGGTTCATGGGGGTAAAATTTGTCTAGGTCTTGACGGCAAATGCGTTTGGCATGGCGGGAGAGACTGGCTGAAGGAGATTTTTTGACCTTTCTCCAGCCGAACTCTGTCGACCCATCTCCTTGTACCGCAGTGGGAGGGATGGATTCGTACGTCCACTCCTGGACACATTGGTCCGCAGTTTCCTACCCACCTCTTATACCCTTTTTCTTCCCAGAACTTCCTCTCCCTAAAAAGACCAACCACACACTATCCCTAAAGACGACATAGGGATACATGACAGGGATTTTTTTCCCCCAGGTCCTCTGGGCCAGGTTGTAACCGTGAAAAGCGTTTACTTTTCGGTTTAGTTTAAATTTGGAAATCACACGCAGGGAAATAAGTGGAATATACTATCAGTATCGCCCTGGTGAAAGAGCACCGTTCGGAATCAAGACTTTGCTTGCAATCTCATTAGCGCCTAGATCTGAACAGCCAGTACTTCTAAACCTTCCGCTCCATATCCAATTTCCCTCCGTGCTCCATTCACCCTCTCAACATAATCCGCTGAGAGCATCTTTTACTCTGGAACATATCGTAAATACACTACATTATTTTAAAGAATTAATAATTGTGAAAAATACATTCATTATTTAAATAAAATCTGCGTGCGCACGCCCGAAATTTGAACCCAAGACTCCCAGATTCGCAGTCGAGAGCTCGCCATGAATGCACCACTACCAACTTACCAATAGGAAAAATTGTCAGCAGGTAGATATTTTCAGGACTACCACCCACCATATGATGTTTTTTTTTACATATCCTATGATATCCTGCTACTTTATAGCATAGTATACATTTCATTATTATATGGTATACATTTTAAAGCAATATCCACTATACTACTCAATTTAAAGTCGAACACTCACGCCACCTTACGGGACGGTCACACAATAGCCTAAATTCAAACAAATTGCGGATTTCTGCTTTAGAAGAGTAAACAATCCAATTGAAAGGAGTTCATTAATAATATCAAACTCGTACCCCCTTTTTAATTCATAGTAATTGTGGTGTCTTCGCTCGTTCATTTGTTAATTGGGCGCAAACGGGCGAAATATTAAATAACTGATGTGGCAATGTGACGACACACTATCCTAAATAATATGTAGAATTGTTTTGGCCCTGGTATCCAAGTAATAAATTTGTTATTTTGAAAATATTAAAAAAATACTAAGGGCGAATGGTTGCTGACTGTCTTAATAGATAAAATATACAATGGAAGGATTGACTTGTGTTGTGATATATTATTTATTTTGAATTATATTATTCTTTGTTTTAATTTGAATTTTGCTTTAGTTGATTTAATTTAAATTATTTATTATATATATTATTTTACGTGTATTATATTAGAGACATTGCTGAAAACCAGCTGCATTCTGGGAGAAATCCTGAATGTAGAGCTCATTTGTCAATGTTACAATAAACAACATGTAAAAATGTATTGACAAATAAACATTTTTATTATTATTAATAATACCAGTGAAAAACAGATTTTTTCCACTGGGAGAAAAACAAATTGCAACTTGAGCAGGGTGGCAATAGAAATCAGATTTCGAAATTCCTAAAAAATAAGAACCACGGGATAAACTTACAATTCAATAAAATTATACACTATTAACAGGTCAATGTACTTCACTGAATATTTGCGTATTTACGGATTTTCCTTGTCTATGGCCACCCTGTTAAATGCGAGTACTTGTCCAACATCGTGCATACGTAAATGTATTATCCAATTAAATATATCGCCACACTTAATAGCAGTGTTGCAAGAACTTACTAGATTAGCAATTTAACAGTCCGAAGTACCATTCAATCTCTACAATCCGGGCATTATAAAGTAATACTTTGTTCAACATCAATAGAAAATTGATCTGAGTCAGTCCTGTTCTTTGGCTACAACGAACCCATAAAAAGCTGCATTACATTAAAACACAAACACCAAGATCATGTTTAAGACTGTCGCTCAAGCTCAAATTTTAGTTTTGCCCTGTCGGCATGGAAGTTGAGGCGATTTCATCGATTGCATAAATCTACCCAAATATAATATTCAGTAGCTGACAGAGTACCTACCAGACGAATCAAAATACTCATTCGCCGCTCACTATCAACCGCCAGCAAAGTTGTTTAAAAGTCACTTTTGCGTGCAAATTATATCGAAGTAGTTGGTTGCGATTTGTGAATGGGGCCAAATTAATCGTGCCGGTCTTCGACCTTTGACTATTGAGAGCACATTTTAGTGTATAAAAAAATGTATACATGTAATAGCTGCAAGTAGGGAGTGGCTTTTCTTTAAATACGTATAAAATGTATGGCGAATTATCCGGCTCGAAGGACCATAAATGCTACGAAAAGGTTATCTATCGATGGCTCGGTGCAGAGATGTTGATGTCCAGTTATGTACGATGTAATACTATTGATTTGAATGATACGATATTGTATCAAATCGTGTTTTGTGTAGATAGGTAGGTACCAACTAAATTTTCATAAAAACTAAATGATGTCTGTGCACTAACCCTTCTAAGTGATGATGCACCACGTTTATTTGCAAAAATGACTCGTCAAGTGGACTCCTGATTGTAACAGGAATCTAAATGTGTATCTAATCTAACATTTTGAGTTGTTCAAGAATTTTTTTATATAATTTTATTTGTAACTAGCTGGTACCCGGCAAGCGTTGCAATGCAAATAAATAAATTCCCTGCATTTCCTTTCCCATGCGTCCCCGTTTCCCTCCCGCGTCCCCCTCCCCCCGCATACCCCTTCTACCTTCCAAGACTTCCCCCTCCCTCGTTACCCCTTCCGCTAACCCCATCTCCTTAATTAACCTTCCCCTTCTGCCTTCCCTCCCTGCCGATAAAATATATTAAATACACTCATATTCATTTATACAAATTTCATAACGCCAGAGCTTATCATTATATATAGCCTATAACCTTTGCGGGCGTGCGCACAACAAATCACCAAAGTTTCATCGCAATCGGATGAACGGTACGGCAGTGCATAACATACGAACAAACGAACAAATATTTATTTTTATATATAAGATAGTGAGACTTACCTTTAAGGTTTTAGACTACCCCATGGTGAGTCTAAAACCTTAAAGGTAAGAATATTATCAATACGCTGTGCGTTGGTTCATCTGAAGATTCGAACAATTGTGTGTTTTATCTTTGCATTTGAAAATTGCCGAAATAAAATCGAAACATTTTAGAAAACAGCGTACTGCTAGGAAAAGTCAAACAAATCATTAAAAAAGAGAAAATCTAACTTTCTAGCTTATTTTAAAGTAATGTATCGTGTCATCACGTCTCATCAAGAGCTTTAAATTATTTTTCAAAACTAACGACCAACACAACAAAAGACTGGGAGCTCTAATAGAAGAAAGGACGAGATCCAACAAAAGTCTCACACAGTCAAGAATAATCTCGCGAGTGAATGAAGACAATCCTCAAATCTTGAATGGTGGGCGTCGGCTAAATGGGCGGTGACTCAACTTGATCCTCCATTAGTCGAAGGGTGCCGTGAAGGGACCGTCTGAGACTCAATGAACTCAAAGTAATGAAGGGTCATGATATGCCTACATCCGCGACACTCGAATTATCTCGATCGATGCAACCAATCAAAAATACGCCGGTGAACTTTAAAACATATCTTTTCTTACACGCCATCAGATAACTTTTAAAGAATTTCAAGACGCTAAAAGACAGTTAAACAATTAAATGTTATATAATTTTGCTGCTGGCTAGGTACGGAATGACTAAATTGGACAAATAAAATCAGGACTTGATTCCCAAGGGCGCAAGTAGTTTATACAAAATATTTAACATATTTCGATGTGGGAATTATAATTGTTTAACAATTTTTTCCAAAATTTTGTAAGAATACCCCTCGAAGAAAAAACGGACACTGACAGCTGAAAAAAAAGAAGTTAAAGCCAATAAATTGAAACATTGAAATGCCCTTATAAACCCAGCATTAATTGAATGATTACACTTAATTACAAAGCCGCTACCAATAAAAACACAGAGAGATTAGGACATTAAACCAATGAAATAAATAAACTACCAAGCATGAAATCGTATACTGTTAACAGATTATTAAAATTGTAAATAAACGATGAAAAGTAATAATTGCACACCACCGTTGTCATGAATTTTAAACATATCACGGAATTCTGCAGCACGAACGAAAGAAGGGATATCTACCATTTATGGTATAGGTACATTAAATTTCATCAGCCGCCATAATTCATAATAGCCGTCTTCCGATTCCACGTTTTCTTCATTTCCTCAAAAATTCCTTTTACGATAAGTTCTGCAAATAGTACAATAACCGTATACCCAGTAACCAGCATGCGCCCACACGGTGACCGGACAACTCGGAATCATGCAATTTCAAAAAGATAAAAAAATATTACAAAAATTGGTAACGTTATGTTAGGTTAGGTTACGGGCTATTTTTCAATTTTTTTTTCATAACTTTTAATGACTTCAAAGGGATGTTGAAGTTGCATGATTCTTAGTTGTCATGGAACCGCCCACGCAATATTATACCTAGATCTGACGGCCTCTGTGGTCGAGGGGTAAAACTCTCGACTAGCAATCGGAGATCGCTGGTTCAATCAAAGCCCGGCGTGGGCAAGTAAACTTCTTTTGATTCATTTTAAATAATAATTGAACGTATATATGCGGCTCGTTTCAGATAGGAAGATACTCTTCAGTATCGCTCTGATGTAAGACCATCATTCAGAATTGGAACGCCCCTTGAAATGGCTTTCAAGCCTTCAGCCTCACTTTATACCCCAATGGGGATGATATAGTCTTACTGCCTACAGACGGGAGAAGTTGGGATTCTTGTGCGGTATTTAAATACAAACCCTACGTTATTTAAATACAAACGGTATTGCTGAATTTAAAATACAAACCCTAAATACCTACGTTATACTATGCAAGTGGCGCAAGAAATATAGTGTGTATTTTCGTAGTATATTATTTCGGGTGACCCAGGTAGAAAATAGATTGCAAAACGACTGGTGTATTTCAGAGTGATCGCGCTTTTTGGCTAGACGGTTGGCCATTCAATCGTCCCACCTTTTATATAGAGATATACCGCAAGTCGGACTACTTAGCACCGGACAGCAGTGTGGAATATGGACATAATAAGTTTAATGGAACCTAACCCAATTAGGATGTTTTGAGAAGGAGGGAAATGTAAAAGAAGAAGAAGATTTGGAGGCACGTTGTTCAGAACAAGGTAAATTCAATGCACTATGATATGCGTATTATCTCGGCAGCGGTGATATATAATATACAGATCTAAACACAAACCTAAGTATAGCTTTTTGTGTGTTACGTAGGGTGATTGACTTAGACTTAGCTTAAGATGAAGCCATGCGAAATAATGCAAAATCATACAAAATAATGTTTTTGTTTTCAAAATTTGATCGCTTAGAAGTATTATCGATGCTTCAATTAAATACTGCGTGTAAAACATAGCTTAGCCTTTGAAAATATAGGTATTTTTTTTATAAGTCTTTTAATAAGCCTAGCAAAAAATAAACTATTAGGTCTATAAAAAAACACTTTCAAGTGCAAACTTTCCTACTTATAAGCCCGTTTTCGGATATGGTATCATTGTATAATGTGGCAAATTCAGGTTTTTTTTAATAATAATCGCAAAAGCATTGATATTTATGCCTGAACTTCACAAAATAAAATATGCATTTTTGCGTTGTTATTTTTGACATCAACCAAGACGGCCGGTACTCGACGAATTTGGATTTCTAAAGTGAACCTCATGCCATCAACGTAAGAAATGTCATTTGTCACACCCATGATTTTCACTTTCGCCCCGCCTGCGATAGGGAATAGACGTTTCCCTAGACTCCACGTTGCTCGGTTCCGTTCAATTTTAAATTTCCTTGTTATTACAATAAACAATGCGTAAGAAAGGAGTTAATGTTTTTTACGGGCCTTTACGAAATCAACTCTCAAATACCTTTTCCAACCTTTCCAAAAGCTCTTCCTCAAGTCTTATTAAATATTTTTAAATCCCGACCGGTCAGAGGTTGTGTAGGCACCACGTTTGGGTCACACCCGGGCGTCCCGTGTTCGATTCCTCGGCTGGCTAAGTCCTCCATCACAACAGAAGCAAAATTTTGGGCTTTCTGTGGTGGTAGTAGGAGATTTTCAAACATTGTTGGGTTATTCGTAACCCGGGAATGTTTGTCTTTCTTTTTAAAAAAATAATAAAAAAAATAGGCGTGTATTCCGATTTAGATTTTTTCCTGGACTATTGGATCACCTTAATGGTGAATCGAAAAAAAATTAAATTCAATAACCTGAAGAAATAAATGTTAATAAAATATGTAGTCAGTAATGAAAAAAATAGGCCTATGTTGTGAATTGCTTTTTTGTTCTTTAATCCATCTTTTAATTTTGAATCTGAATTTATTTTTGTTTTCCCCATTGTTTATATCAAGTGAAATATTGTTGAATGCTTTTATTGCCTGGTATTTATGGTGTCTTTGTCCAAAGCTTGTGTTTATCGTCGGAGATTTTTCTAGTCGAGAGCTTTACCCCTCGACCACGGAGGCTGAAGAGAAGTACCTGGATATTCAGATTTTGTCAATAAACAAATTATTTCAAGCAACAGTGCGATTCTGAATAGTGCAATTCCCAACAGGGCGATAATGAAAGTACCTACCTATTTTCGTAACTAGGACACAATTTTTAATTTTTATTATTTGAAGTTTTCGTCGAGTTTCGAAGCCGCGATCTCCTGGTCACGAAACTAGTCACGGAGGTCGTATAATTGCAGTGTTTCGTCAGTCAGATCGGCAAATTTGGGTCATTGACCCGAACGGTTGGCAAAAGCTATTGAGAGCAAATAGTGACGGTCTATGGGCCATGCCACGGATATATGATATCACGGAGACAGACTAAGAAACTTCTTCAATTAACCTGGAAGATAAGCGGTTAAATACTGTACTCCATTCTCTTTCGCAAACGTAAACTTTGTAGAAGCAAATTTTTCAATGCTGGCAACATGAAAGGAATTAATTTTTTTATAATGTTTAAATAGGTTCCTACTTGATCTTTAGTACAAAACAAAATACATCAAACATAAAGGCCATCTGTAGAACCAAATGTTATTTCAAAATATTTTTTTTCAAATGTTATCTTTAAAACCAAATGTTTATTCAAAAAACAATGATGACATTATTCTCAGCCTGATTTGTTCGCTTTTGGGAACATAGAAATAGGTAAATAGGTCTCATAGAAATTTCTGCATCTCCCTTACTATCTAAGTGATAAATATGATCTAAACGTTGTTAGAAAGAGAAAATACCACGCTTTAACTGAAATCCAAAAAATAACTAATAAACAATTAAAATGTACACTCTTATGAAACGAAAGTTAAAAAGTGAAAAAAGTGAGGTGATGATAGCATTTATTATATTTGGCGAATAATTTATGTGCATGTTTTTGATTTTTTTCGTTATTAGTAATTTTAGTTCGAAAAAACGTTAACTTTTTATGTTTGCGTGAAAAAAATTAGAAAAATTACACGTTTATTTTAAGGATTTGAAAGCGTATTTCATCACATTTCAAAAACAGTTTTAAGTTTTCGGATACCTTCAGAAATATTCCATTTATGTTGATTTTTTTTTTGCAAAGCGGAAACCTTTTGACTTCTAAATATGACCTCTTTTCTCTACCTACTCTCTGACGAAATATAACCGAGGCCTGAGGGATTAACGGAATTTCAACCTTTCATGTTTGTACAAACATTTGCTTTGTTTCGTTAGCTTTTATTTTTCTGTAATATGCCTTGCCAAGTGAAAATTGAAAAATTTTATTTAAAATTGGTAAAAGAGATCCACTTTTTGTTTGGATTTGAAAAAAATCCAATTTTGAAAATATCACACTTGCACGTACGCACAAAGAAAACGTATTGTTCAATTCGAACATTGTATAGCGGGGTGTCCTCCGACTGTGAACATGAACATTTGCTTGAACATTACTATAAACATTAGCGATAGGGCGTGGCATGAACATTTTTTGATGCGTCTGCAGTAAGGCCATGCCTCCATTGCCAATGTTTATAGTAATGTTCAAGCAAATGTCTATGCAAATGTGCAGGAGACATACATACAGAATAAAAGCAGAAATAATAAGTACAGCTCAAAACACACGATTTGTCTATTTCCTTGGGTTTGCCATTAAATCATTTTGATAGTGTTCACATCAATTCCCTTACCCGCAGTGGGTTGAAGTTGATTGTTTTGTCATTCCTAGGTTTGTCCGTTTCTTTTTATAGATTGCAATAGGCAGTGATTGTTTTGTTGGAGAAATAACAATGTTCCAAAAAGAAGAAGGAGAATTATGCTGCCTAGCAATAAAGTATACCCCGGTGCAATAAATGGAAAATACCGCAGTAAAACATTGAGGTAATTGAAAGAGAATGAGAAAAAAATGGTAATAATTATAATTAACTAGCGCAGACCCGTGAAAAATCACGGGATATTAAATTGTAGGATTTTTGAAGTAAAAAATATGTGCCTCAGGATCGCCATTCAAAAAAGAAATTTACCTATTGAATTTTAGAAAACTTGAAAAATTACAACATTTGTCTGTCGACAATATAAAAATACAAGATACCATATAAACATATATGTATATTCATTCTAACCGAATAAAAAATGTAGCGCCGCCTTTGAAAAGGATAGTAATTCAAAGAATAGTAATTCAAAGAAGATGTTGTATAAATATGAACGGGCCGCTTGTCCACTAGACCTAGTTCAGGAATCAATTAGATGGAGCAAAGGAATTTTATATTTACACCTAGATTTACAAGCATTTTATAGGTTCCCCTATATTTACAGGCATTTTATAGGTTCACCTATGTTTACAGGCATTTTATAGGTTCACCTACATTTGTAAGCATTTTACCTATATTTATAGGCATTTTATAGGTTCACCTATATTTACAGGCATTTTAAAGGTTCACCTACATTTGAAGGCGTTTTACGTATATTTATAGGCATTTTATAGGTTAACCTATATTTATAGGCATTTTATAGGTTCACCTACATTTACAGGCATTTTATAGGTTCACCTACATTTGTAGGAATTTTACCTATATGTATAGGCATTTTATGGGTTCACCTATATTTACAGGCATTTTATAGGTTCACCTACATTTGAAGGCGTTTTACGTATATTTATAGGCATTTTATAGGTTAACCTATATTTATAGGCATTTTATAGGTTCACCTACATTTACAGGCATTTTATAGGTTCACCTACATTTGTAGGAATTTTACCTATATGTATAGGCATTTTATGGGTTCACCTTTATCTATAGGCGTTTTATGGGTTCACCTTTATCTATAGGCATTTTATGGGTTCACCTATATGTATAGGCATTTTATAGGTTCATCTATATTTATAGACATTTTACAGGTTCACCCATATCTATAGGCATTTTATGGGTTCACCTATATCTATAGGAATTTTATGGGTTCACCTAAGTAGGTAGATACTTCTTTCGTTTCAGCAGCCAATACCGGACCTATAAACGTGGGACCAATTAGATGGGCGATCTAAGTGAAAGTGGTTTCAACTATCGACCCACTATAACCATTATTTTGATGAATAATCTAAACACCAAATAACTTTCTTTCCATCCAATACGCGCACAAAATGTTCTCATCGAACGCTAACGTTGGCGTTATCTTATGAACTTGACCGTCCGTGGCGCCATGAAACTTAACTATGCGAATACACCTTTCCAAATTGTTCAGAAACTAATTGAAGAATTTAATGTAATTTTATAAATGTGTTGGGTTGGAGTCATCTATTTATTGGCAAATCTAGATAAAATGCAAACACGCATATAATAAAGAAGAAAGCAGGAAATGTGCGATGTGGGCGTGTTTCGTGATCTGAAAGTCTGGCCAATTAGGCCTTAAATATTTTACAATACAAAACAGTGTTTCGTCAATATTATGAAATTCAAATAGGAAGGCGATATACCATGTCAGGAAAGTGTAAGAGAGACAGCACATGCTAAATGGGCTAGAACCAAAAGGTGGCGGCATTGGTTTCAAATTAATGTATCGAAGATTCACTTTATAATATATTTAGCAGATCACAGTTCACAATAAAAGGCTTATTTAGAAACTGGACATAAAGTTTTGTGGCACCACGTAGGGAAATTTCTACATCTAAAAAGAAAAAAAAATGGCGGACCAGCGAATTTTTTTTCCGGTTTTTATGGAAAATTTTCATCGTTTATAAAAAAAAATAGAAGGGGGCCGTTTACAAAAAAAATCCGTACGTGGTGCCGTAGAGCTGGATTTGCAAACAGTTTAAAACTTGGTGCATGCAAATCGGATGTATAGTTTTTTTAATATGCTGTCAACCAGGTTGAAAACAGTAGTTTCGAGAAAAATACGTTCAAAGTTTTGCTGAAGGATAATTCAACAAACCGTTTCAAACAGTTTCACATAAAATGCTGTATCTCCGGCAATTTTACGAATTTCTTTAATAAAAAATTTGGTGAGAACATTCTTAACAAATGCATCTTTCAGAAAATGAAATAAACAAAAATGACAATTTTTTTCACAGTGGGCTGGTGCCTTACACGCTACACACACGCCCGACCTACCACTCATAACCCCAAAGAGGCAAAATCTACATGGAAGACATTTCTAGTATGCATTGTCTTTGAGATATCGATACAGCAGTTCAAGTCATAAACAAATCTGAAAAAACGACCTTTCCAGTGATTAGACATTTGATTACCATCGTTGGAATTACCGTTTAAAAAAACGAGGAGAATTTTTTGTATTGGTTAGAAAAATATGGCAAGAGCTTTTTCTATCTGTGAACAGAGCATTGGAACCAATGGGTGACAAAACCGATCATCAAAATAATCTGTGAACAGAGCATTGGAACCAATGGGTGACAAAACCGATCATCAAAATATTATAGATATTCCCAGCTCGTTTAAAAAAATTACACATCTGATAAGCAATCGTTTATGTACGGTAAACGGTTGTTTGTGAGTTAAGTTTAAAATTAAAAAATAATTTAAAGCAATATTAGTACGAGCTAAGAGACCTTAAATGTACATAACGTAAGTATATAGGTGCAAGAGTTTTTTTTAAATATTTTAGCTCGCATAAAATGTGGCCTAAAAATTTACACCAATAGGAATAATTATGGGTATTTCGATTCCTTTTAAAAGCATTAAAAAGGACTATCAACCTTTGGCCATAATGACATTTGGTTGTGTAAATATGTTTTGACCGCAGGGAGTGGCGAAAGTTTAATACTTTTGAAAGGCTGACATTAGCGACAAAATTCGTAAATACGAGTAAAATTACATGAATACACATAAATCAAGAACCGAAGGGAATACCTGAAAGCGTGCAGTGTTGTTATATTTTATTTATTACATTATATGATTAACCCCCTTTTATAATATATTATAAAATAACTTAGCCCGTCCTGAGACGATAATAGAACAACTTATGAGGAACATATTTTTAAGGATTAGGATTTTCGATTTTAAATCTTTGTCAACAAAGAGCTCGAAGATAGAAATCTGAGCTTTTTAATATAAAATAATAAATTTAAATGTCTGTGTGTTTGATCAACCTTCCACATTCCCATCGCATTCCTGTCCCAGCTTCCCTCAGCTTCACAACGTAACCAACATTAAGGATGACGTAGTCCTACTGGCTCCGGACACTTGTAATTCTTGTGCAGTAATCAAATAAAAATAAAATAATATTTTCAAACAATCAATAAAATCGTATCAAAGGACCGCTTTGGCAATGCTACATTTAAATTATACTGCTTATAAAAAAGGGGTAAGAAGTTAGCGTTGAAAAGGAGGGCAACCCACCTAGCGAACTTTTTCAAATTAAAAATATTGTTCAATTCTAAGTTACCAGAATTACAATAAGCCGCCGCTACCCGAATTTCTACCGATTTCTTACATATCTCCCTTAAACATTTGTAGTTTTTAAGGTCTTAAAAATATATATGTTATTTTTGAATATCTAGACGCGTTCCTCTCCGAAACGCAAATTATATGAAATTCCCTCGACAGAAAAAAAATCGCAAGGTATGCTCCGAAAATTATTAAGAACACGTCTATTTCTATTATTTTACAAGTTATAGTTGTGAAAAAATTTATAACGTTTCTTTAAATAATAATTAAGACGCTTTCCACGAGATTTTTCTCTATTTTAAACGAGTCGTGTTTTATTACACATTTTCACAATTTTCGCTTCAATTCTATCATTTAAAATATTAGCGCGCTCTGTCCAACATTCATAATTACACATCTCTCCATCTTCTTCTTTTTGAGCAGGGATGCGTAGTTTTACAGATACAAGCTAGTTATCAATATACTTGGTTTGGGGCTGAAATATTAATTAATTTCACTATACACCAACACACATTATAAATTCACTATTAGATACTGGCACGAACTCAAATATTCACTGATTAATGTCATGGTTAATTAAATGATGAACCTTTACGATGTATTGAATAAGACAATAATTAACTTTGGATCCAGTACGATACGTGTTAGGTATCCGTCGATATCGGTAAGTAGTTTCTACCCGGATTCGCCCGTGTTTAAACGTTAAATAGCCTTATTTCTTTTTGAACAATTAAAGTTCATAAACAAATGGCTCCTTTCGTATTTTACGACCGATACATTGATATTTCAAAGTTCAGCTCATGATGTAAATACTCTGCGAAATGAAAGTAGTCGCGTTGACCAGGAAATTGCAAAAAGAAAAAAATGTGCGAAATTCATTTCAACTCTAAAAGAAAAAAATGTGCGAAATTCATTTCAACTCATCATATGAGTCTTTATATTTGGCAAAAAAAAAAAAAATTATGGTTAAAATTTTGGGCTGTTTGATAAGAATTAAGAAAGTAATCAATCAATGCATTTCCAATCCATCATAGTTGAAAACATATTACGTATTTTGGAAGATTTATCGAAGGGCATACTTTAGAAGTAATTTGACTATGGGTGCAGAGTAATAGATAAATACGGCGACCGGACAATTCAGAATGAAATCAACTCATAACCTCCTTTGAAATGTCATTAAGAGTGATGTAAAAAATATATAAAAAAATGTTTAAATAGATTTCATAAGGTTA
This sequence comes from Glyphotaelius pellucidus, assembly GCA_936435175.1. Lineage (NCBI taxonomy): Eukaryota > Metazoa > Arthropoda > Insecta > Trichoptera > Limnephilidae > Glyphotaelius > Glyphotaelius pellucidus. The sequence continues at coordinate 13,563,686 of OW386556.1, forward strand.
GGTTATGGGCTATTTTTTATAGCTTTTAATGACTTTTCAAAGAGGTGTTGAGTTGAGTTGATTCTGATGTGGCATGGGATATATAACACATACCTAAGTGATAAAATTATATTCGTCTGTAATACTTTGACACCGATAAAATTATGAATAAAACATAACCGTAAATGCAATGACGGGAAAATACAGCGGGGAGAAAGTCGCCATGCATTAGGAGACAAAGAAAAAATTGTCATGTATTTTTTCCCATTTCGAAAGATTCTCATTTCGAATTAGAATTTTTGTTTACATAAATTTCATATTCCCATTACTCAGAAAAATGCTGAAAAAAATTATGCTTAAAACAAAGAGAAAATAACGACAAACAAATCAAGTCATCACGGTCTCAGCAAATATCAACACTTATTTTTAATTTTTTTACCGAGCAGTAGAAAAATACGGTACTATTTTTACAGTTAAACAAAAAAAGGTCTATAGCACATGATGAAAACGATGCTGTGAGCTGAAAAAAAGTGCGATGACGCAGAAATTCAAGACAAAAAAGTGTGCAAACTTCATGACGCCAGTGCTTGCCGGTAGACTTTTAACAGGATGCTAAATGAAAACGAAAAATCAAAAAAAAAAAAAAAAATTAAATTTAAATTCAAAATAATAACGATTTTCTTTCAAAGATTTAAATTCAAAATAATAAAGAACTTTCGGTCTTTCTTAAATATAATATTATCCCAAAGAAATAAAGTAACAGGCGTAAATGTTGTTGTTTTTTTTCATTTCTAGCTTAAAAGGTTTAACCCCATTATGTCAATTTCAATTAAGTTCATAATTAGATTAGGTGTTGCCGGCTAGCTATGTTAACATGGTAAATTATTTAAAATAATGTTTTTATTTTATTTTCAGATCAACCGGTGACAAAAACGAAATCGAAAACACGACAATGTAAAAAATAAATAAATCTAATAAAAATAATATAAATATAAACTGATAAAAACGCAAGCACAAATCTAATAAAATAAATTCTACACAAAAGATAACCCCTTCCGCCGAGAAAACGTTATCAGCGCACGTTTCATAAAAAAAACATGAATAAATTTATACATCACATTGTTTTCACACAAGCATTCTAGCTAGCCGAGTCATTCATTTCATTTCGATTCCGTATACGGAAGGATGCGGTAGGCACTGCAAGCGCCAAAAGAACAGTTCCTACGCTCAATTAAAATATTTAAAAAAAATAATTCAGTACCTAACTAACTTCAACGCGCGAAAGTATTTTTTTAACCTGGCAATTCATTTACCATATTCCAAATTTTGAACAAAAAATTCAAAGCAGTTCAAAGGTTAGGCCTAGTTAGCCCGAAGAAGGTGAAATACGATTGAAAAAGTGGTTTATCTACAAACCTAATACAATATAAAACGTGTTTTATGTATTTTTAACGATATTCGTGGGCGCTTTTTATTACTATAATAGGTGATACCGATCAAGATAAACAACATCGTAAATAAAAGTTGGATTGAAAACAATAATATTATGAAGTGCCGTAAATTTCAGCATACGTGAATACACAAACGGGGCAAAACAAACATAATAACAGTGAAAGTGAAAACAGATGTTGATTTGCGAGAATTGTTTGATTGGAAACAAAAGCTCATTGACTTGAAAACAAAAGAAATTAACTTTTTAAACCTAAGTCTAGAGAAAAAAGTGGAAAGCAAAATTTAAAAAAAAGGAAAGAATAAAACGAAGGTACTTTGAAAGGAAAACATTAATAAACTAGTTAAAAGAAAAGAACACAATTTAATTTGTAAAAATAAGTGGAACGTGAAGTTAAAAAAGTGTGTATCAGTGTAAAGTTCGGCATTATTGTAGTTTGAACTGTGCAGCACGACCCGTTAAACGAGTGGCATACATTTACAGTTAGCTACATACTTCACACTTGGAGAAGAAGAGAAGCAATGGCACAGATTCGAGTATCGCCTTTGGATTCCATGGCCAAGGTCTCGCTGTACCTCTGCGCGGCTGCTATCTTTCTAACAGGTTTGTTGTTTGTTATGTTGGTATTTTTTATCGGTATGAAAAAAAGGGAAATGTTTCGCGAGGGACTTTCTCTTCAACAGCGGATTGAGGCCGCTCTACTTACATTAATCTGCGATCAGTGTGCACTTTTTAAATCTTATCCAGCTTTATAATTCACCATTTGACGAGCGTCACGATCATATGTTTCGATATAGTATATAGGTTCTATTCAATTATTAATGATATAGCTACTATTTAATCGAACCGTGACCTTACAAATTTGACGACTTAACTCACAAACTATCGGAAAAACAAATTATTTTCACTGTCTATACGAAATTGGACCCTCTTTTTACTCGAGTAACCGGAAACTCTTGAAAACAACATTTACAAATTTAAACAATTCACACAAACATTCATCATTATTTCAGGATTTTTTCTGAGAATATCATTTTGTTCAGATTCAAATGCTGAAAACGTAGCACCATTTTGTTAGTTATTAGTTGTTAGCTATTTAATTATTAGTATATAGGTATTATTTTATCGAACCGTGACTTTACAAATTCAACGACTAAACTCACCAACTATCGGAAAAGCAAATAATTTTCACTGTCTATTCGAAATTGGACCCTCTCTTTACCCGAGTAACCGAAAACTCAAAACAACATCAACCAATTTAAACAATTCACACAAACATTCATCATTATTTCAGGATTTTTTCTGAGAATATCATTTTATTCAGATTCAAACGCTGAAAACGTAGCACCATTTTGTTGAAATTCTCACTTATTTAGGTTGTTGGTAGAAATTGCAATAGAATCGGAAAATATCTTATTAAATACATATAAATGGTATAATTAAACCATATCAACAACTGTTTAATGCCGGATCAAAGACCAAGTCTTTTTTTATAGCGGCAATAATCCCACCTGTCTGTGTATTAAACCGTAATATAGGTATAGTATAATATTGACAACTTATTTACATTATATTATGGTTTAGATGTGACTTTGACACCAGTGCAAAATAGGACGAGATATTTTATTTAGTTCATTTCTATCGTTTAAAATGTGTAAAAATTTACTAATGGTTTTCACATCTTTAATAGACACAATGCGCGTGGACTGCAGTCGTAAATAAACAACCAGAGAAAGTAACTTTCTTTGATGACATGCGCTTTTTACAGACAATTTTATTGTTGAAACATAAAAGGAATTTATAAGAGATTCCATTCATGAAAAGCAATATAGGGAAAGTGGGAAAAGAAGAGGTCACTGAACCAATTATTTATAATAACAATAAATAATTATCTGTATCCTTCCGGAAAGAGAATACCTACTTGTTTTTATCTATTTGGCATTGAAATTGTGATGAAAAATAATGCAAGAGTTGTTTTAAACACTGCGATACATTTTTTTATCAAGGGCGTTGATACGAAACTTGGGTTATAGATTGAAGCAGCTTGACAAAAAAATAACATCACGAAAGCTAAAATAATTTATGGTTAGTTGGGTATAGTTTAAATTTAGTAATACAATGATAATAAATAACAATTCAACTTTATTATAGCTGCAGGTTATAAGTGTCAAGGTAATTAGAAACCGCCGAATATGTGGTATGAATATTTAAAAAAAATTGTCAAAGCGGAATTTTAATTTTAGGAAATATGATGAAGGGATTTCTGGAAAACCTATTTAAAATTAAAAGGTCATAAAAGGGTCAAGTTTATATTTTATTTTAAAACTGTGTTTGAAATTTCTGTTTAACCTTCCTCGGTTCCTCAAATACTATGTTCCTCAAATACAAGACCTTCGGGTCATGTTGACCCGATTTAAAAAATATGAGTAATGGTTTTAAATTAAATACAAAATCAAATTATTTGTAGTACATAATTATTAAATAAAAATGTTTCGAGTCTACATTTAACAGTTTCACATGTAAGATTAAAACGTGAAATATCAATCATATCATGAAATATGGCTATAGGCCACCTTCTTGTCATTCGTTTGCAATTACAATGACCGAAACCATTTTGTCTAGAAAATCAACAGCACTCTTTGTTGCATTGTAGTCCATAGTCACTTTAGATTTCTTCTGCTTTGAATCATGCATTTCGATTTGGTTATGGTTTGTGCTGAACAAAATGACAGTTTTTGTTTTTTTTTCCGGAATATATGTATGTATAAGACAAGAATTATCTTTGAATTGAATGGACCTTTTTCATATTCGGGTACCTAAGATATAAAAAAACTTAGTTTTCTTAACATAAGGGGCTTATCCATAATTTAACAATGCTGATAATAAGTGAATGGATAGTTAATAATTGTCATAAAGTGGTTATGAATTATATTAATAATTACGTCTTTTATGATCAGTTAAATTTCAGTTTCGGGTCATAATGACCCGCTGAAACGAGGTAGGTTAAATGCATTTTTATCAGCAGCGCAACGCAGAGGCCGGCAAATCGTCAGCCGAGCTGTTGAACTCAAGAACGAGTCGTAGAAGCGTCCCGTTTTCATGTGACAAATGTCAACCGTGTACATTTATTGGGCGCGCGTTTCCCGACTATGCACCGTTGCCGAGAGGATCAATGACGCCAGTTCCTCTAGACATCTTATACAGTAATACAGGTAGAACAAGGAGAGCACACCTAGCTTACGCCTGTGCTCTAAAGATTGCAATACGATTGTTAAATAGGGGAATCTATCAATCGGATTTCCCGTTTCTGTACAGAGTCAAGGGTGTTATTCAAGTATCTTGGGGCTCCGGACCAGAGGTGACCAGAAGTGTAATTTTGAAGTATCTGCGACCCCTGCACGGTAAGCCCAGCTTGTGAGAGATATCTTCATTGTTTGTCTAAATAATGACTCAAAAATCGAAATCTGTAATCAAATTGGGAGTTGTGTACACCACAGATGTCTGCATTACATTATCAAGTAAGCGGGTACATAGGTAATATCTAAAAATCAAAATAACCTTGAATATCCGGTTAACCACGATAAAGTGCGTTTTTAAATAAAATTTCTTATCAATTTCAAAAGTTCTAGCTTCCTGGCTGCACACCATTTAAGGAAATGAAACCGCAGTAATTAATGATTACATTAGCTAGATATTCTATTGCTTATTTTGCAACGTTGGGCGGCCCTGCAGCAACTATTTATGGAAAAGAAACATGCAATTAGAAATATTAATGATGCAAATATGCAATAAAGCACATCGAATTGCAGGTAAATTTCATATCTTCAAAACCCGTTTCGGATATTGATTGAACTTCAAAGATAGTAATAATTTCTTCTTCAATAATCGCAAATCCCCTTTGTGGCGTCATTTTAATAAATAAATAAGTGATGTATATAAAGTGATTTGTTTTCATTTAATAGCAATAATTATTCAATTAAAGTTATAAAGCATCTTTGCGAAACAATGGTTTAAGATGAAGCTATACGTGAAATCCCATTTAGATTAATCTTTACGATGAATCGGTTTACATTATGAACATCAAAAAATATGCTACGGATAAATTGAAGCATTTATTAGCTTTTCTATGTATTGGAATTACAATAAAATTATTAATTGAATAATAAAAAATATCAGCGTAAAACAATTGAACTTAACTATGAAGCTATATAAGAAACATTTTTTTTTAAATACCCCCTTTATGGCTTAAATATTTTGAGATTTGGAATGTTCTAACTTTTTCGCTTACTTGCCTCGTGCAAATAAGACGCTCGATTTTAAATTTTGAAGGCATGGGAATCGAAATAGTTCTAGCGTTTATATTCCTCTAAAACTAGTCCCAGCGAGAAATCGTTGAATACGTCATCGACGTTTGTCTTCTTCCATCTCACGCTTCTTGTTTGAAAACGAAAAAAACAGAAGATACTTTAAGGATGACGTCACGTACGATCTCTCGCTAGGAGTACTATAACTGATTAATATTGCTGAAATGTTTTCGATATTTCTTTAAATTCATAAATTGATTTGGAATAAAACAAATGTGTTCACAAATAATAGGTACCACTTTTTGGTGGGTTTGAACTTTGGTTTGAACCAAAGATATTGAAATACAAGAGATATGCTATGAAGAGATATGCCGCTCGACTGTCGGCGGAGTACCGTCTAATGGGCGTAGTTTTAATACGGAAAGAATTTGTAGATTTAGTTGATTTTTTAAGGTATGCTGTAGTATTTATTAGTTAACAATATCGGCGACGCCAAGAAACACAGTCCCACTCAGTAAAAACTGCCGATAGCGCATCTCTTATATTTCAATATCTTTGGTTTGTACGAGAGTTCCAACTGCCCGGAACCAGTGGAACTATGATGTTGCTGTGACGCGTGGTGCTAGAAGTTCTTACAAGAATGGACCAAAAGAAAACATTAATTTGAATCGAAACGTTGGTCGCCTGAGTTTGATTTAGCTTTGTTCAGTAACGAGACGAGATCTGAATAGCCAGGCACTTCGTAATCAATCATCCTCTCAGGCTTTCTCCTTTCTCTTCTTGTATTTGGGAGTTTCAAAGTCAAATGCATAGTATCTACCTACCTATAAATATAACTTCTCGGGTATTTAGACCACTGGTCCCCAACCCCCGGGCCGCGGACCGGTATCGGTCCGTGCATCAAATGGTACCGGGCCGCCTAAGACCTTGCTTATAAATCAAAATTAGTTAAAAAAATCGAATACCTTCACGCCAAGTTACCGCCGACACAATACTTTTGAAGTAAAAAACACGACTGGGCTTCCATCTTGCGCACTCGCATATATAACGTAAAGAGATCGAGTGAGACGCAACGACGTGAGTCACCGCTCTTAAATTCTGCTTGCCCAAATGGACGGGGAATCGTTTTATTGATAATAAGTGACATACTAACACGCGTTTGATTGTATTGGTGAATTTATTCTCGTTTACCCCCCCTCCCCCCGCAGTGGGCAGCGGTAAAATTATCAAACGTTCATCGGTCCGCGGCTACAAAAAAATTGGGAACCACTGATTTAGACGAATGTATCATTCGTTGATAGGACAAAATATAGTTATTGTATACCTTAATGAAAACTGACATGACCAATAAATAATAACATTATAATTGAATCAGACCACACTTAAAGAGCGACCAAACTGAAAGACGTCTGTGATGAAGATTTTCGTGACGAGAATGCTAATGTGAATATGAAATTCGTATTTCGTTGATTCAGATCCGTATCAGGCCTAGACACTCCTTAACAATAAATATACGATATTGGGCAGTATAAAAAAAACAGAGAAATGTGACGCCGACAGATTATTCAAATAAACTTCAACAAAAAAGAAGAATTTGTTTAATTTGACGGTAATATAAACAGAAGGGAAAAAAAGTCAAAGTATTATTTTAAAAAAAAAGTGCGGAAGATACGCAACAATTTTACATAAGAACGTATGCGTGTATTGTATTTAGGGCATACATATGCATTAAGATGAAGCTATACGTGAAGTCATATTTAGATACTATTTAGATTCATCTTTACGATGAATCGGTTTACTTTTTTATTATATTACATTATATACAATTAAATAGCAAAATAACATAATAACATAATAATATATTTCAAGATAACTGTAAATATTAAAAATGTGTACAAGTGTTATTATGTCTTGTAGGTCAACATAGTTCCTAGCTAGGCAGATTGCCTGTTCTAAGGAACCAATTGCTAATGAAAAAGTCAGACATGTATTTTGTGATAAAATGTTGTTTTTATTTATTTTTTTCTAATAAAATATGTACCAAGTTTATATTTACTGTGCCATTTTTAGGTAACCATGTAAAACTTTAAGTGACATTATTTAATAGTTTTTCAGACTCCATTCTACCCAAGTCAATCAACCATTTAGTTATTAATGAACCGATGCAGGACATTTTGCATGTCTTAATATTTAATTCTGGGGGGATTTTATTATACAATTTCGGTCCCAGATATGTATATGTCTTTTGATACTTTGCCGTATTGCTCTCTGGGACCTCGAGATCCTTTCTAGTGTGACTTCTTGTGATATATTTATGTTCAATTTTATGAAGATTTTCTAGATTTTTGAGTACATGGATAATAACTCTTTTTATGTAGTTTTGACGAACATCAAGTACATTAAATTGTTTGTAGAGTTGATCGCTAGAAAACCTATAGGGTTTACGCAATATGACTCTAATTATGGATTTCTGGGCCTTCACAAGCGGATCTAAAATAGTTCTACCTGATGCTCCCCAACCAATACAACCATACGTTAAGATGGAGTTGCATAATCCGAAATATATTTTTCTTAGGTCTTGTTGATTAATTACATTTCGTAATACAAAGAATATGTGAATTAATTTTCTTACCCTTATTGCAAGGTTGTCAATGTGATATTTCCACTTAAGATGATTGTCTATAATAACGCCCAGATATTTGATGTTTTTCACACATTCCAAAGCTTCACAGTTGCAGTCAGAATCTGTGTTATCGAAATCACAGTTAGGCTTATGTGTTTTTATTGTGTATGACATACTAGGTTGTCCTTTTATAGTTGAGCTGAATCTTATGTATTTAGTTTTTGCTATATTTAGAGTTAATAGATTTTTGTCAAGCCACTGTTTTATCGCGTTGATTCCACTTTCAGCGTGTTTGTGAGTTTGTGTCCAATCAAAGCGTCAATTCAAATAAAGCTACTGTATCGTCTGCGAATGTAATAATTTTTCCGCCTACTGTTAGTTCGCATAACTCGTTTATGTAAATTATGAATAGAAGAGGTCCCAATGTGCTTCCTTGTGGTACGCCGAAGTTAGTATTTAGTGAGTTACTCACTGTTTTGCCCATTTTGAGTTGCTGGCTTCTACCCGTTAAATAACTTTTCAACCATTCATAGGGCATACCCACAATACCAATATTTTTTAATCTTTTGAGGAGTAATTTATGAGAAATTGTATCAAAAGCCTTGGCTAAGTCTAAGAACAGTGCAATGCTTTTCTTTCCGCGATCTAAATTTCTAGAGATATGTTCTGTAAGTTGCGTTATAGCGTCGTCTGTTCCTCTCCCCGGCCGAAAGCCGAACTGATTTTTGCTCAAAAGTTTTCGGCTCTCTATATAGTTACTCAATCTATTTTTAAAGATTTTTTCTATAATTTTTGAGATAGCATTCAACAGGATTATTGGCCTATTTGGTTTTTGGGTCCACTTTTGTAGATTGGTACTACTAAAGACTTTTTAAGATGGTCGGGGAAAACCCCTGAAGAAAAACTTTTATTGAAAATGTTCGATAAAGGTGATGCAATATTATGTTTAATGATTTTTAGTGTATGAGTGTTAAGACCGTCAGGACCTTTTGAATGTGTATTGTTGAGATTGTCAATAATTTTTGAAACCTCTTCATTTGTCGTAGGTGAGAATTTAAAAGGAAAAGAATTATGTTTTGGTTCTATTGCAGATGCCAATGAATCTTCAGTTTCCTTGGTGATACTTAGGATGTTTTCTGCAAGGTTAGACCCAACTGTTGTAAAGTATTGGTTAGTGTGGCTTGCAATTATGCCCAAATCGGTCGTGGCAGTGTTTCCAATCAGAAGTTCGTTAATATTGGAGTCAGTTGTATGTTTAGTATTGGTAATTTGTTTAACGATATTCCATATGTTTTTACTAGATGGATCTTTGTCGAGTTGATGCTTATAGTACCGTTCTTTTGCATTACGCATAACAGTTTTGCAAATGTTACGATACCTACGGTAATTCTGTTGTTTAAGAGTGTTTTGTGGGTCTTTTGTCGCCACTTTGTGTAAATGATTTCTTTTGTGTATAGCTTTTACAATTCCACTGCTAATCCAAGGAGTAAGTTGTAATTTTTTATGTGCAATGGGTTTAACGTTTGAATTTTTTGTTATATGCATGTTAATTTTGTTAATAAATAAGTTGAGTGCGTTATTAACATCAGTCTCTCCACATACATCCTGCCATGTTTCATCGTTTAGATCCTTAATTAAACCCTCATAGCAGATGGATGTTGTAAATTGGCTAGTTTTTACTAGTTTTTTAAGAGAAGTGTCTGGGATGCTTATTGCGGTTGTATAGTGATCAGTTATTGTATTGTGAATAATAAATGTATTGGAAGCCATAATATTTCTGGTATTTATGTGATCTAAACATGACATGCTATTATTTTGAACCCTGGTAGGAAAACAGTAGGTTTACTGTATAAACATAAAAAAATATGCTACGAATAAATTGAAACTTTTACTAGCTTTTCTATGTATTGGAATAACAATAAAATTATTACTTACACAACAAAAAATATAAGCGTAGACCGCTAAAAAATTTTTTTCATGACTTAACTATGAAGTAATACAAGAAACAATTTAAAAAAAATACCCCTTTAAGGCTAAGACTATTTTTGAAGTTTTGTATGTGTAGTTTTTTTCATTCTTATACAATTATGCACAAAATAAACAAAAACCACTTTTCCGCTTACTCTCGTGCAAATACGACGCACGATTTTAAATTTTGAAGGCATGAGAATCGAAATGTTTCTAGCGTTTACATTCCTCTTAAGCATACATTTTAGCATTTGAAAATATTACCGTACCTTCTGCCCGATTTCTATTTGAATTTAAAATGTACTTTATTCTGTGAAAATGCATAACAATTATTTAGGTTGACTTTAATAAAACGATGCATTTAAAAGAAAGGGGGTCTATATTTTAATGTAGTGGATTTTCCAAAACTCATGGTGGAAAAGACTTAATTAACTCAAAATCAATAATTTGCAAATTCCGTGATGGCAGAGGACCGTTAAGTTTTTGCTGCTTCAGAAAGCAGATACTATGAATTCTGCCCTGGAAAAGGCCCTTTTATAGGTAGGTCCCTAATGTGTATTCGCCGGGACCTACTTTCGTCTCTATAAGGGTGGGTTCACTTATCTCTGGTGACGTTTGCAGGAAAACCGGCGCCGTCTAGCAACGTCAGGGGGGAAACTTCTGATTCGTAAACTTGACACCTAATGCATTCGTGAAAGGCACATTTTCCTATGCGCTGCTGTTAAAAATTAATGATAAGTAGGTCGTCTAGATAGATACCATTTTAATACAGAAATGAAATTCCGCCTGTTGCGTTTGAGTTTGTAGGGATGGTCTTGCCGCTGACGTTGGAACTTGGAACATATTTTTCAAAGGCGTCGCTTAGGCTAGCTTTACACTCGTAATTAAAAATTACGGATTACGTAATATTTTGACAGGTCACTCCCAGGAGCGTTTACATATGAATCTGACTTGTGGCAATTAATGATCACGGAAGTTTTTCGGAAGTTCGACCTGTGTAACTGCTCATGTGACCGTTTACATCTGTAAATGTATTTGCGGTAAGATGGCTTCCTTTCAACAACGACATGCTACTGTCAAATTTACGCGATTTTGTCAATAAAGACGAAAAGGACCAAATAAAGTGCTGAAATAGATTTTGGCTTTAATTAAACAATTCCCCACGCACTTTTGTGCCGTCAAAGGCGAAAATTAATGGATTTCTTTCATTTTATTCGAATGACAGCTACCTGACAGCTGCCGACTGCAACCGACTTCGTATTCAAATACGTAATTTAAAAAACAGAAACATTGAGATTAGAAAGGTTTGGACCGATAATTGAATAGAAGGATGCTCATTTTCAGAAAACTCAAATAAGTGGAAATAAATACTAGTTTTATAAGAAAAAAATCCAATAAAAACAAATGTCTTTTGGTTTTTGACATTTCGCAACGGCGCATTTTGGTACTATTTCTTACAAAAAGTCCCTCAGCTTATCAAATTGATTTTATAAGCTGTGAGAAGGCTGTAATTTCGCGCGGACGCGATTAGACCTGTCAAAAAACTTCCGGGAGAAGAAGTTCTGTAACATGCTTTAAATTACGTTAAGTGACTTTTGGTGTCGTTTACATTGGTAATTTGGCCATAATTCACTTACACGAGCGAATTACGGGAAAAAAATTACGAATGTAAAGCCAGCCTTATGACTTACACTAGATCGGTAAGAAAATTCAAATAAGATTCCGCTTAATTGTTTCAAAGGTTTATCGGGACAGCCGGTTATTTGGGACAAAACCCAAGGAATATAAACCAAATAAAGATGCTAATTTACTTCGGTTATCTGGGACGCAAGTAGAAACAAAGCCTGTCAAAAGTGAAATAATTTTAGTTAATAAGGGCGGGCGTGCGGTGTGCGGCGCCGATGAGGAGGGGATGCAATTTTATTCGGGATTTGGTTACAAATAATTAATAATAAATAAAAAAAATATTTTTAGAGGAGAGTGGGAAATGAAGGTGGACCTCCAAATATTGTACTTACTTACTTTTCAATGTACTTACACAGTTCCTGCATAAAAATGTGTTTTTCACTCTCCTGTATTTTTTTTTCTTCACATTGGAGGTATTAGGCGCCATATACCTACCATGTTTATTAGATATTTAGTACAGAATTATTTTTTCTAAAATTTTAAAAACATGTTCGAGAGTACTCGAATGAATGTACTCTCTAATGAATGTACTCTCGAATGAATGTACTCTCGAATGAATGTACTCTCGAATGAAATGTGTGCATATAAAAAAAGATCAATACACAAAAAATAAAAATTACCTCCTAAATTCTGAATACATAATGTTATCTATTGGAGTAATGCAAACAATTGCTATTTCGAAAATACCTTGAAATGCGATTTAGTTGATGACCGATAAAACAAATAAAATATGTGTTTTGGAGGTTAAATTAATGCGGAAAAGTGTGAATTCAATCAATCATGTCTTTCAGTTTCCTAATTTCGGCACGTAGTGTTTGATAGAGTCGTAGGGTAGGTTGCGTATTGAAAAAAAGACTTAAAAGTTGGTTTTTGTGGCCGTTCTCAGATATTGGGAAATTGAATAACCCGGAAAGTACTTAATACATCTATTATTATAATAGCGGAAAGGGAATAATCACGTTAATTGATCGAACGTCAACATTTTTGGACGCTAGGTTGTAAAGAACACATTAACTTGAAAAGTACACAACAAACCGTATTGAAAAAATATGAAAATATTACGAACGAGCAGGCCCTCATGAGACTACCGAAAATTGTCCCTAATGTGATACAATTTGTGTCACACCTTGTATACCAACTACATTAAAATAACCTTCCGGTAGTTTTCGGGACTTACGAAATTGACTTACTTACTTACTTAAGTTGTATTCACACCTATGTTTGATGTTTGGAGTTGTTTGCGAGTTTAATTTGAGAAATGAAATCGATCTTTAAATAAAACTAGTGGTCGCCCAATGGTCGACATTCGACCATAATTGTAATGTTTTATTTAATATATTTTTTATGCATAATTTAAAAAAAAATATTAGCATTCTGCACTCCTTCTCTATATACACTAAAAGTGTGCGAAATTTCGTACTTCTCCGTCCGCGCAATTTTCGTAAAAAGGGGTACAAAGTTTTTGCTTCACGTATTAATATACTGATGATGATATGTTTTTATAGTTTATTCTACAATAAATTATGTTTAAGTAATTGACATCAACAATTAAATAAATATTTTAAATACAATAATATATATTCTATTGATTCGGGAATGTTACTGGATGTTCTCATGAAGAATACAATACGTTTTCATCTAATGTGGCGTCCACATATTATAACATACAATATTCTTCAAAAAATAAATATGACGCGTCTTTCCAAACAGGCGATCTCGATGCAAATCAGAGGCATTATTTTTCCATCTCGAATTAATTTGCAAAAGGTCGCGCGACCTTCTAAAAACTGGTACCGACCTATTACCTATGTACCTACATAACTATGCGAAACTTAATGCAAAACTCTTTAGAAAATCTAAAAACTTGAATACTGCGATTAATAAATTAGATAAATACCTAGTTTGGCATCAGAAGAAGAGAAGTCAATCATTTCTGTGAAGTTGAGGCTTACCAGCCCATAACGGAATTCTGAGACAGGGATTAACGAAACTGTTAGAGACACTCATTGATTATGGTGCAATCTGGTTCCGATTTACATTATAAGTGTACATATTGCAGCTATAACTATGTGATATGTTAATGCAAAGATCTCCTAAAACAGATGCAGAAAATGTTGAGATATTCTCAGCAGTAACACGTGGGTAGGTACTTTATTTATTAGACTGGTTCTACGTATTATTTCTTGTATGCTAAATCCCGAGGTTCCTAATTTATATTCGTGGCGTCCCGGCGGCGTCGATAAAATATGTATGATGTCATTATTAAAAAATAACGATCCCGAACCACACTCGGATATAATAATGCGATATGACGTTAAAGGACTACATCTACCTACTGAAGACTTTATCATTCATGTCACTAGCTGTGTTCCATGTAATTTATGATGAGATTGGTGATTCAGGAGAAAGGTCCGAATTTAAAAATCACGCTGCAGGGCGTTGAAAGCGAAATCAATGTGTACATACAATTGGTTTTATTTTGGGCGTTGATTATTGAAGTGAAAACTTCTTTAGCACCGTTGTCGATGAAACGGAAACGAGTGACACTAAAAAGAGATAAACACATACATCTATAGGATTTAGCCTGCGAGAGAATGAGATAGCAACAAAATATTTATTTATTTCACGGGTACACGCTTTCAATATAATAAGATAAATCGACGGTCCCACGCAAGTCTCCTTTGGTTAGTGGTTTAAAGCGCCTGACGAACCTCAGCGGCCAGATATTCAGAAGACCGAGAATCGAATCCTACGAAATCAAAAATTAAAATTTTGCAAAATCAATATCCAATCTTCGAACCACTTCAAAATGAACAGGCAAAATAATGCGATATCTAGCGACTCCGAAGAAGATAACACAAATACTAATAAGATGACCAAATGTACAGGAAAAGAAGCACTGGAATTCGACAACAAAAATGTGGAATAAATCATCCCTAACATTGCTAAAAAAATGCTTCTTAGTCTCCCTACTTTTGTCTACTTTAATTTTCTGAAGGTTTCACTTCTACCGCGAAACATTCTTGAGTTACGAATAACCTGACAGAATTATTAAAATTCTTACAACCACGCTCATTATTAGCGGAAAATGTTGTTTGTTCAATGATGGAGAATTTGATTAACAAAGGAGTGAACCCGCGATGCCTGGGCGGGATGCTGACGCTTTAAACCGTTTACACGTGAACAAAAACATCTTATATCTCATTTAAGTCTCCTTATATTTATTCGTACGTTGGTCTTTGAACGTATAAAACGCTCATGTTACTATGTTTTTTAAATACCTACGCGGGAAAAGTAAAAAAAAAAAAACGCTTGACATGACAAATAACGGAATTATATAGAATTTTTTAATACAAATTTTTGACTTTTGGAGTATTGAGCCTCCAGGGCATGTGGGTTTATATATTATGATGATGTAAATTACAAGGCTGTCCGAAACGTTGGCACAACAAGTAGGAGGAAGTGCGCACACAGCCAAGCAATATCGCGGAGTAATTACTACAACTATGTAACTCCGAATCAGCTTTTCAAGTTACACACAAAACTACAAACATAATTATACTTTTAATTAAACTTAGTATTGTTGGCGATAGTTAAATATCTATAATGTAACCCTGTACAATGCACTTCCAGCCACAAGCTAACGCTTCCATGGAAGAGTAGTATTGGAATATTTGAACAAGTACTTAAATAAATAAATATTTGAAATAAAAACAAAAAAAACAGATAAAATAATAATAATAATTTCATGAATTGTTTTGAAAGTAGTGTGTCGAAATTGTTTATTTGTCATATGGGACACCCAAAGCCACTCCGTCAAAGAATTTAAAAAATATAAAAATATTAAGAATTTGATAAAAAGTGTCGAGATAAAAAGAATTTCACTTACTGTCATACTTATCTGCAATATTACATGCGTAGGTATTACATATTACTGACACAAATAAAAACATATTACATGTCGGCGCTATTTTTCAGATCAAACCGCCCAAAAAAACATTAAGAGCTCGTTCACACACAGCTATAAAATATAAAAGATCATCGCACGCCAAATAACGCTCTCCATACAATCCCTTCAGACCGTTCACACTCAAGCGGTTTAAGCGCAGATCAATCATAGACAATACCCATCTTACGACGTAACCGCCCCAGAGGCGATATGCTAAACGTTACGCGCCCCCCTCTCAGAATAAAACAGGAGAGGGGGTTATTGTAATTACGGAGCTGCCTAGACCGGTGGATGGCAGATATCAAGTTGACAGGTTGGTGTGCATTCCGTTGCCGCTCCCTAATTCAACTGACCCCCTCTCCTACCACAGGTAGAAATATTTGATAGCGTCGTGTGAAAGTACAAAAGATAAGCGCTTGCGATTCAGCATATATCTGCTCGCAGTTTAATAGCTGTGTGTGAACGAGCTTTAACAGCATCTTGGGTATTGATGGGTGGGTATATGTCGGGTGGTAATTGGTAATAGACGAAACGCATTAAAATACGTCAGAGCTCAGTTAAATGATATAGAATTTATTCAAATCTTACAAAAAAATAATCATAATATTATCGTCACAAAAAACTTGATCTTACTTATCTAATATAATTTAAATGATATTAGCCGCCATTAAAAATACAAGGGCTTAAGAATCACAAAACTCAAGTTTTATCTCTATGACCAAAATGAATCACAATGAAGTCATTTGACATCTAAATATTAAAAATAAAACGAATTTCTCAGCATTTGCTACATGTCCTCATTTCACAACAATAACATGTTGAAATATTGAAGATAATATCATCTAAAATCGGCTACTTCTCTGTCACTTATAACTTGTAACTTATCTTCCTTCCCACAAAACAACAACTTGTGTGGAACTAAACACGTGGGCTGGTCCAGAACAGAGCATGGCTGAATAACATCTGGGTCAAGTGATGTGTTACAAATAATATACGAAAAAACCGCGCTTCTATGAAAAAAAAGGAGTGAGTGTATATTTTTATGATATAAAGAATACAGCAGGCATAACTCTTAAGTGATTCAAAGCGAAATTCTTAAGTGAAAAGGGGTAATATAGCGCGTGTCAGACAAAGGAATCATCAGCGTTTTTTTAATTTAAAAATCTAGAGAAAAAGTGTCACCAGATACCAAAACAGAAAAGGTGTCACCACCAGAGACCAAAACGACATCTTCACTTATTATGTATACTAATATTATAAAAAGGAAAGATTTGATTGTTTGTTTGTTTGTTTGTTTGCATTGAAAAGGCTCCGAAACTACTGAATCGATTTTAAAAATTCTTTCACCAATAGAAAGCTACATTATCAGCGAGTTACATAGGCTGTATATAATGGTAAGCTCTGGCGTTATGAAATTTGTATAAATGAAAATGTGTGTATTTCATATATTTTTGCAGGAGGGAGGAAAGGTAGGGGAAAGGTGGAAGGGAACGGGGACGCACGGGAAAGGATAAGAAGGGAGAGTCAATTTATTTCATTGAATGGCATAGCAACTCATGCCGTGAACCAGCTAGTTCCAAATAAACTCAGATATGATTGGGTGACAAAGACGTTCCAATTGTTTTTGGGAATATAGTGAGTCTGTTAGAAGTGAAGTGTTTGAAGGAGATGAGGAGAAGGAAGGTTGGAACGTAACTGAATATTCAGACATGATTCCGAACATAGCCATTACACAATTGACGAATCGATTATAAATGGGGTCCCTCACAAGAAGATACTCGAGAACATTCTCCCACTCTGAAACGAGGTGTAAATATTCAACATTTTTATTGATAAAATATGTAAAATGTGAAATAACCCACAGAAATGCGTTGTTATTCCTACGTGTTCTTGCCGGGGCTTGAACCTGTGACCTCTGGGCCTAAAGCCAAGGACCTTACCTTTCTGCCATGCGGGCTACAAAAGCCAACTCTTTCATTGTTTGCCTTGAATGTTGTAGGTAGGGAAAAACTATTGTCGACGGGGACGAAACAGCTGTCGGACGAAATAGTAACTAATACGCGACTGAACTTATCAGAAAAAAATGAATTAAGATTTATTTAAATCTTTTAAAAGATGGTGGTGGGCGGTTATTAGTAATCATTAATAAAATGACTAATTGTGGAAAAAACTTTAAAGGAATGTACGTCGCTTCTACGGTGCCCTATTAAGTGGAACGTTTGCGCGGTCCTTTTCGGCTCGTTTCATACAAATCTTAAATTTGGATTTGAGATCAAAATACCCAACCAAACTGAAAAATTATTTTTGTAATCAAAAGGTATATCAAACATCTAGTACGAATGTGAGCTACTTTATTTATTTTTGCTTTAAATTATAAGATATAGGCCATTAAAGATTTTAGAGTTTCATGATTTTAGAGGCAACTTGGGCAATTATTTGTGAGTACCTACCAGATATACCTTTTGATTACAAAAATATATTTTCAGTTTGGTTGGGTACTTTGATCTCAAAGCCAAAATTTAGATTTGTGTGAAACTGGCCGAAATGGACCGCGCATACGTTCCTCTAAAATTGTCTATCCTGCTTTGCTGTATTAAGGCGAGAAAATTGAACTCCTAACAGAAAATGTTAAAACCAATTTACTAGCCGAGTATGATTCCAATTTGAAATTATCTGAGAGATTAATACAACTGCAAACTGCAAATAATTTTGTTTGTCAAACTACATGAAATATGTAAAATAAACACGTAAATCGTTGTGTATGCTTAACAGAACTAATACTAATCACAATTTTTAAATTTAGAAATCCGGCATGGACAAACAACTTTTTATTTCATTTTTTACAGATGAATTTATATATTAACTGCTCTCAGCAAGTAGGTGTTCTTTTGAGATACCACAAGAACCGAAACAAGGCTTGAAATTACTTTAATATTTTTTTTGTTGACAAGATCTGAATAGTCGTGTAAAGCTGTACGTAGGATTTCGGTTCGTTCTGCTATAACTCCAACACGAATTGTCAGGCTCCAGGCGATGACAAACTGAATCTGATTGGCCCGGAGTTTCCTAAGGAAGATTGACAGACCCTCCTTTAAGCGTACAAACATAGTTTCGGTGCATTCATGAACATGGCCTTAATAACAATTATTGCCGGTGCACATAATGCAATCGTAAAGGATATTGCTTGGAGTACCTACACACGTAATGTATGTATTATTTCCTTGAAGGGATATTATGTATGTTATCGGTTTATCTGGAAGGATGTGCATAATGGTCAGGTATTTTAAATCATTATCATTCCGTGAAGATATTAAAATAATGCTACATGATGGGAAGTGGGATGGAATGCAAACTAATGTGGCGTCCAGCCGGTAAGCAAACCGGTTGATAAAATTAAAAATAAAGAAAAGTAGGTACTTAATTTTTTTATCACTATCAATTTCAAAGCAATTTAAATATCCAATCTTCCTAAAATTTAAATGTGTTTAGAATAGGTACCTATATCTATATGCATCCGCAGAGTTGTAGACAGGTACTTTCAGTTTCGCTCTGGTGAAAGACGACAATTCAGAATCGAAACGTTGTTTGAAATTGATGTAGCCGTGTCTAGTGTCAAGATCTGTACTTCCCAAAGTTATTGAAATATAAGGAGATATGCTATGATGTCCGCCAGACTGTCGCCGGAACTACTACCTAATAGGAATAGTTTGAATACGGAAAGAATTCGTTAATTTGTTTGATTTTTTGAACGTGTGCAATAGTATTGGTTAAAAATATCGGCGACACCAGGAAGAACAGTCCCAGCCAGTAAAAACTGCCGATAGCCCTTCTCCTTATATTTCAATATCTTTGGTACTTCCCAACCTAGCTCTTCGTTATCTCCTTTCTCTCACCACTCCCTACATACCCACCACTCCATACATACCCAGTGCCGGGTTAAGACTGCTTGATGCCCTAAGCAATCCATGCATTTTCGGTCCTAGTAGATACCTGCACCTGCACAAAGTACATGATGGTGTATCCCATTTCGCCCCTCCCGTTAGAGCCGTCCCACCCAATACGTCTATCCCATTCTGCCCAATCCTATCCCAATCCGCCCCAGGTGCCACCCCGATCGTCAACGCTCTAGTCAATTTAAACAGGTGGATTTTCAAACGGTGTTTCCTTTCGTGTGGTAGCAAATGTTTTTTTGTGCTTTTTCTGGTGCCCCCCAAGACTTGGTGCCCTAAGCAATTGCTTAATTTGCTTAGGGGCTAATCCGGCACTGTACATACCCCTATCTCGGAAAAATTAGGACAGTTGTGCGGTACCTACTCATATTTTAAAAAATCCGTCTGTTTTGACAATTCTCGCAAACTCTTTTAATATTATGTTTTAGACTGGTATATATATATATATTTTTTTTTTTTTTAACGTCAGCTTCACCCAGGAGACTCTGAGGATAATAATTCCCCTCAGGGCCATCATCTTTGGGGATGCTGTACGGAGGATCTTTCTAGGGAAATGAAGCAGAGGATATTCTGGGAAGGAAAAAGGTATGCGGGTTTGGTAGGAATCAGTATGTCAAGGAATGACGGATGTATGAATCCGTTCCTCCAACTGCGTTGCAAGGCGATGGGTCGAGAGAGTTCGGCAGAGACGTCAAAAGGTAGTACAAGTTCATAAATTTCGGGCACGCATGCTAAATCATTAAACGTAGCGAACCACTTGGGGTAACCTATGGCAGGGTGTTGGTTATCCAATAAACGGTTCCCGGGCAGCGGTACCTAGAAAACTGGAACGTATTAGTGGGAAAATTAGAATTACAGCACTGGCTGCAAATAACGCAACAAACTATGGTTGATTTTTTGGTAGCGGGATGCAACTGTGAAGTAGGATGTTCGCGAGGTCAGACGAAAACACAATATAACGGCACCCACCTATTGCATTCCAGACGATCGGAAAATTCATTCCAGAACATTCAAACTGAGATAAGCTTCAACGAAATGAGGTATGGTCATATAATAATTATAAAACTGTTGGTACAGTACGGTTTTTTTTTTACAATTAATACCGCACAAGAGTCCCAACTGCTCCCGTCTGGAGCCAGTGAGACTATGGCATCCCCAATTGGGGTATGCTGTGAGGCTGAAGGTAGTGGGGAGGGGGAGGGATAGGGAAGAGGAAGGTGGGGAAGTATCTGGCTATTCAGATCTGGTAACTTTTCTTTTTTTTTTACATGAGCTCCACACAGGAGGCCCTGAGGAATATACTTTCCCCCAGGGCCTGTGTCATCTTTGGGGATGCTGTGTGGAGGGTTTTTTAAGGAAAGGAAGGAGAGGAGAGTTTTGGGAAGGAAAAGGGTTTAAGGGGCGGGTAGGAATCTGGGGTTCAGTGTGTCCTGGTCATTCGCCTCCAAGACCCAGACATACCTCACCCCATGAACCCGGGCACCCCTGCTAAATCACCAAACGTAGCGAACCACTTGGGGTGACCTATGGCAGAGGTGTTGGTTATCCAATAAAGGTTCCCGGGGCGGCGGTACCCATTCCCGCCTCCCAAATTGATTAAAACTAAACACGGCTAAAGCCATTTCAAGCAACGTTTCAATTCTGAATGGTGGTCTTACACCAGGGCGATACTGATAGTATCTTCCACTCTGGAACGTGCCGCAAATATACTATTTATTATTTTAAATGAATAAATTGTGAAATAACACAAATTAATCAAATAAAATTTATTTGCGCACGCCGGGTTCGAACCCGCGACCTTCGGATTGTGAGTCGAGAGTCTTACCTCGGGACCACGGAAGCCGTCGGTTGCAGTAGAAAGGCCCCAAAATAAAAAAAAGGTTGATTTTTTCTTTGCATATTTTCTTCAACTGTCGGGCTCTGTAGCTCCATAGCATAGCAATCCAACACCAATCCACTTTTCAGTATTCAACAATTATTTTTTAACTTGAACTGAATTCATTTTGATTCACTTAATTTAAAATGAGAAGTAATTTAATGGTTCGCCATATTAAACCATTTTTGGACATCATTTGCTGATCGATCTTGTTCTATTTGCTGACCATAAGTGGCCGCTCAACTGCCTATATTTTCCGGCGAAAACATTTTAAAAGCTTACCAAAACCTCCAGCCGATAGCCATTTAAAATGACTACAGCTTGTCGTAAGGAACCTTTTAAACATTCCCGCGTTACAAATTTATTTATTTAATGTTTCTTCACAATTAAAATACATTATTTAGCTTTTAATTATTAACAAATATCCTGACAATATTTTAATACACTGCTGCCAACCTCACAAAAAGCCGAAAATTTCTCCTTGTGCAATGGATGGATGAGTTATTTTTAGGGATTCCATGCCAACTCAGAATGAAGTCAACTCTGAAAAGTCATTAAAAGCTATGAAAAAAATAATTTTAAAACAGCCGTTAACCCTAACCTAACTTGACCTATTTAACCAATTTTTTTTTATATTTTTTTAATAATCAATCTTTATGACCTTTCTGAGGTGGTTCTGAGTTGGTTTTGAGTTGGTTTCATTCTGAGTTGGCCGGTCACCATTTTTAGGACATA
Source organism: Glyphotaelius pellucidus (assembly GCA_936435175.1). NCBI lineage: Eukaryota > Metazoa > Arthropoda > Insecta > Trichoptera > Limnephilidae > Glyphotaelius > Glyphotaelius pellucidus. The sequence goes on from OW386556.1 coordinate 13,586,206, forward strand.
CAATAATATACTCTATTCAATATTAATGGAAAATTTTTTCAACTTCGCAAGTCCAATGACATTGAGATTTTCAAGGCTTTTACATTACATAGCGACTCAACGATTCTGCATTGCATATCGACCTTTTCAATGTCACTTTCAGACAGTTCACAAAATTGTAAAACTGCTCCCATTTTATATACACGTCAAATTTGTTATTTTTTCCGTATCGGTGTAAAACCGTTTTATTGAGAATATGAAAAAAATAAATTAAAAAAAACCAAGTGTAGTATACGTAGGTACCTACTTACTTCGTATGTACCTACCTATCTAAACAAAATATTTAAAATTGCCACGATTTAAGGGGATCCAATAGTCCAGGGAAAAATCGAAGTTGGAATTCACGCCCATTGTGGAAGGAGTTTAAAAATATTTGAGAAAAAGCTTTTGGAACGGTTGAAAAAGGTATTTGAGAATTTTTTTTTACAGGTTGATTTCGTAAAGACCTAAAAAAAACATTAACTCCTTTTTTACACATTGTTTATTGTAATAACAAGGAAATTTAAAATTGATTTCACGGAACCGAGCGACGTGGAGTCACACGTCCGCTCCCTGCTCCGGCCAGGGGAGTTTTGAAAGAAAGTAGGGTGTGGCAAGCCAGTAGTCCTTCGGTGAACGACATAAGGGTCAATTTGAAAATCCGCATTCGTCGGCTGCCAGCCGTATTGTGAAATAACAACGCAAATATGCATATTTTATTTTATTTTGTGAATATCGGGCGTAAATATCATATTTTTTTGCGATTATCATAAAAGAAACTAAATTTGCTACAATAAGCAATAAAACCATATCCGAAAAGATGGTCGTAAGTAGGAGAGTTTGCACTTGAAAGTGTTTTTTTAAAGACCTGTTACTTTATTTTTTTCTAGGCTTATTAAAAGACTTATAAAAAAAATGACCGATATTTTTAAGGGCCAAGATATGTTCTACACGCATTATTTAATTGAAGCATTTATAATATTTCTAAGCGATCAAATTTTCAAAACAAAAACACATGATTTTGTGTGATTTTGCATTATTTACTATGGCTTCATCTTAATGCGGATTTATACTTGTCTGACGTGTCATGTCGTGATGCGTCAGAACAGTATCGGTTCCATACATTTCTGTGTTGAGATTTATATTAGTGTGTCGCAATGTGTTGTGATGGCTTGTGTTGATTCGATACTAAATTTATGAAACCGGTATCGTTCTAACGCGTCACGACACGTCAGACAAATATAAACCCATCTTTAGAATTCTTGTGGAAAATTGCCTATTATTTCTGCTGCAGAGACGGGAGTATTTTTATAGAAGCTGTGAAATATTGCACCCATGTAAGGAGAAAGGTAGTGTTGAAAGTTTCCTTATTTCAGAAATTGCGAAATGCGATTCTACACCTACAGACAAGACCAAAGGAGGGCATGCGATAGTATACCAACGTTTGTTTCCATTTCCGTTGATAACAGACTGGTCATAGTATTCAACCGTGTAGAATTGGACAATGTGTTTGGAAATATGGAATACAAAAAGTCAAAATACCTAAAATGCGGTCACGCGATAGTTTCTCTGAGAAACAGACAAGTTAAACGAATGATGTTTGAAGAAATGTTTGCAAATGCAAAACACAACAATAGACTTTAAGGCGCCGTATCCTCGCTCGAAAAGAAGAAGATGGAGAGATATGTAAATACGAATATTGGAGAGAGCGCGCTAATATTTAAAACGATAAAATTGAAGCGAAAATTGTGAAAACGTTTAATAAAACACGATTCGTTTAGAGTAGAGCAAAAATCTCATGGGGTTGTCTAAAACAACATTAAAAAAAACACTGAATTTTTTTCATACACATAACTTGTTAAATAATAGAGACAGACGTGAAAATAAAAATTTTCGGAGCATACTTTGCAATTTTTTTATAGAGGGAATTTCATATAATTTGCGTTTCGGCGTGGGGAATGTATAGATATTATCTTCAAAAATAACATATTTTATTAAAAGCTTAAAAACTTCAAATAAGGGAGATATGTAAGAAATCGGTAGAAATTCGGGTAGAGGCGGTTTAACTTGATAATGCAAGAGAAACGTGTAATTAATTCTACATAGGTATGAGCGACATTTTTGCAATAAATGTAAGTAGATACTTAGAACCTTAGTTGAATCATGACTTTAATAAAAACGACAAATAAATTCCTAGGACATCGATTCCTTTAGCAAAGCCGGTTTGTCAACTTGTCTCATGTGCAACAGGCGATGAATCACGCGTGGCTTCCCCTCACTAATCCGATATCCGCACATAAGAGAGCTGCCCGCTGCTTGACACCCAATCAAGACGTGAATTGAATGTTGCCTGATTGATTGGCCGGTGATTGATTCCGGCGCCGGAAGCCCGCTCCGGGCTCCGGTCTCCGGTCCGTGTATTTATTTACTTATTTATGATAATTCGATTATGTTGTACTTGTTGTACGTTGACCGGCTGACGGGAGACGGGAGACGCCCACACGGATACATGGCGTGATGACGATATTATTATTATTTGTTATTCGAGTGGCGATAAGTTCAATGCGATTGCGGGAGATACAAGGGCGTTGATTCAACCGCGTGGGTAGATCTCCAAATATGCACAATTGCTGACCCTATGCAAATTGCAAGTGTGCTTTAGGTAAGTACTGTTGAGTTAGGCAGCCGTCTGCAGCCCTCACAATATTAAAAAAAAAACCTATAACTGCAGAGTTTTACAATTTGGGAGGCGGGAATGGGTACCGCCGCCCCGGGAACCTTTATTGGATAACCAACACCTCTGCCATAGGTCACCCCAAGTGGTTCGCTACGTTTGGTGATTTAGCAGGGGTGCCCGGGTTGATGGGGTGAGGTTTGTTTAGGTCTTGGAGGCGGATGACCAGGACACCCTGAAACCCAGATTCCTACCCTCCCCTTAAACCCTTTTCCTTCCCAGAACTCTCCTCTCCTCATTTTCCTTAAAAAAAAAAACCTCCAGAGCGTCCCCAAAGATGATAGGCCGTTAGGGAAATTATTTTCCCCAGGGCCTCCTGTGTGGAGCTCGTGTAAAAATAAAAATAAAATCAATCTGTAAATTCAATTTCACTTGATAGATTCATCTATTTTGTAAGGATTGCAATTTTTAGTTTAGAGTTTAGACTTAGACTATGAGAATGCTGTATTTGTTCTGAGTATTTTAATGGAATATATAGCATTATTGGTAAATTCAGATTGTGTGAAATAATACTAGCTATTGTGCCAGCTCGGCTGTGGAATGATTTGCCAGATGATTTTGTGTTTCCTTCCTCCCACAACACGAATCTCTTTGAAAAATCTTCCACTCAGGATCCCCAAAGATAAAACAGGACCTGAGCACTGAATAATGACTGGGGGAAACCTCAAGGCCTCCCATGGGTGGAGTTATTATGTTCTTTTAAATTACTTCGCGATATGGTATTTATTGATAAACATAAGCCGGAAAATAACATTGCAAAAGTAAATATCGATGCAGTTCGAGATTAGATTAAAATAAATGTTATTTGATAACGCACAAAGCCAAGATAAGACGAGGAAAACATTGAAGATAACCGTAATAAACAAAATAAACAATCGTAATATACGAAAATACATAGGTACCTTCTCTTGTCCTTAAAAATTATTAAAATATATAAATATAAGAATTATACGTATAATGACATTTTTAACCTAACTATCCTTATAATATTATGTTAATAACATAATTTTACAAGTAGTGGTTCATCCATTAATTACTTGAGCTCAAAATTGGGGGAGAGGGGGGGGGGGGGGGGGGGTCCAGTAAAATCTCACCAGTCAAAAATAAAATTGTTTCACTTTTTTTGAAGTGTCCCATTTTGCCGACTGAAATTAATATACTCATCACAATTAATGGATGCCCCCTAGGTAGGTAATATTCTAAATTAAATTTGGGTAGGAAGTTCAACCAGTCTCAACAAAGAACACCACACTCTTACTATCTCGTCTCGTCTCATCTCGATGATGATGATGGTGGTGGGGATATTATTGTGTTCGGAATGCCTCTTTTGTATGCTGAAACCAAAGTTACCATTTCGCTCCATAAGATGCACATGTGTCCATTTTAGCGATGACTCATATCTGTGAATAGATTGGTTCAACTATGAAGAAATTTTTTTTTTTTTAAAATCACTTCTCATTCTTTGAGAATGACAAAGTTTTAGACAAGCATTTTTCGCTAATGCAGCTTGTCGTGAAAACTAAAGAAAAAGTTCCACTCACTACAAATTCATTGGTTTCATGTAGTAAATAAGTGGCATCACACATCACACACTTTTCTATCACTTCCTCCTAATTCGTTCTTCTCGCATTCAACCAACATGAGGAAACCTTGAAATCTTGAACCTTAATATAACATTATGGAGATGCGTTTTCTGAAATGACCTTAACATTCGATACTAGCTACTACAACTTATTGCTTTGCTCGTGATTAAGTTAAAATTGCTTCGTCGCGTCAAGCGCCTGACCCGAATTACGGAAAAAAATCACCAAAAAAGTATAATTGATTATTTCTAAAAATCCGACCCAATTAGGGTATATCCGATAAAAAATTGAATATTTAACTAAAATTTCCTCAAATTGCAAAAAAATACGTTTTACTGAAAAACTGTTTATGAGTAGAGATTCTGCATTTTTTACATCTGATTTTTTCCAGTCTAATTAAAATGAACTTGTTTAGAATTTAGGCCAAGGCGTGTGTTCCCCAGCATTTTATTAAATAAAAAATGTAGGTATTATTTGGAATGATTTTAAAATCGTAATATTATCCGATTTTTCTCAAAAGAAATCATTTCAAAATAGAACAAAAAAAAATACATTTCCAACACAAAGGCCTGACTCTTGGGTCCAAAACCCAACAGAGCATCCTTCCCGTAAGAGATACCGACTAGCATTTTAAATGGATTTACCGTTATTGTTGATCTCGAAATACATTTATTGAGAAAATGATTAAGAATTGATGGAATTTACCATGATGGAACAACAAGTTTAACATCTGCAGAATCTGCACTGACTCACTGTGAATCACGCTGATGATTTTAAGAAAACTCTTCTAATCTAAATCTATACAAATGATTAAGCCTCCAATGATTAACATAATCCAACTTTAGTTATTATTAAATCCCGGTTACATGGAATGGATCATATTACAAACCTATACACGGTGTCCGGAAACTCGTAGTACAAGCGGGAAACTGGTGAGTCTACATCGCATAGAGAACCCAGAAAAACAATAATTTTTTTTTTTTTTTTTAAATTTCAAAAACATTTTATTCGGAAACTAAAGGGTTAAAAAATTTTAGTGCCGACAACGCTTTAAAAAAAAATTAATGACTGATTTTTTCCAAGTAAAAACAAGAAAAAAAAAACTTTGGACTCGATTTACTCGAAAGCGAAAACTCAAATTATAAAAAATTTGTACCACAAAATCGACTCCAAATGTGCTGTGAATTCACCAGTTTCCCGCTCGTACTATAGATTTACAGGGTGTTTGTAAAGTGCGTAGAGTTCACGGGCATAGTGTATAGATCGTTTGTTACTAAATGAGGGTGTAATTCTAAAGTAGTCTTAATAGATATTGTGTTAAAATCGTAAAATCTTTGTTACCGAAGTGGTTTAGAGGTTTGAAACTAGATTCCATACCTAGAAACTAGATTCCATAACTAGAAACTAGATTCCATACCTAGAAACTAGATTCCATAAATTCATATTTTTCGACTCAGACCATATTAGAATAAATTGCACCCCGAAATGAGGAAACATTAAAAATATAACATTTTGAATACTGACGACCAACGACTGATGACGAATAAATAACAGTATCTAGCGTCCACGCCTTGTTCAAATTCAAATGACAAATCAGAGAAATTTATTTTTGTTATGAAAATCGAAAGAAAATTTCGAATTTCGCTTATGCATTTCAGTTCTTGGTGTATAATTTTTCTATTTGAAGTAGCTCACAGCACCAAATAAGTAACATTTTATGTGCGAAATGCCGCCCATGTACCCATCACCAAACTTGTCTAAGCTCTCTCGCCTCGGATTTCTTTACTTTTTAACCACACTCAATATCTAATTTCACTCAGACAAGTATAGAACTTGTTAAAATCTTCGATTAATATTCCAAGAATTAACAATATACAAAGGAAACATTTTTGGCAAACATAAATCGCTGCGGTATTATGCGATTTTCGAAACCTCAATTGATTATTTTAATATTTAGGAATCAGATACAAACAAGCAAAAATATTTGTCTCGAGTGGCCGCTTGAAGATCTAAATAATTTTTCGACTTTTAAACCAGCTTCATGACTCACGACATCTGTTGAATAAAATTGATAACTTTAATGAAAATACCGAAAAAGTTCAAAGTTTTCTCCTATTTCACGCATTTAGTCTTCGATATTATTCCGTAGAGTTAATTCGACGAAATAATCAAAACTATAATAAGTATTTTGTCTCACACAACATACCCAAATGAATTAACCAATCACATTAATATTGCCGCAAAAATAATGATAATCGAGGACACAAAATGAGGTGATCGATAGCCTGGTGGGAGGGACACTAAACAGCAGGTCAGATCGACTTAATTCCTTTTCAACACAAGTTTTGTGAAAAGGTCTTAGGGTCTGTAGCTCGGAATGTATATTATTTTTATTTAATATCATCAAATACAAAAACCTCAGGATGTGATTTGGCCTCTACCATTGGCTGCGATCCCTCGTCACTTGCCTCCAGTCTTCCATCCTTCCCGTCCTGCACCAATCCTCTTCCACACAGTCCATCCTTATCTTCCTTTGGTCTGGCTCTGGGTTACTTACTTCCACTGAGGCACGCAGTCATTACTTTTGGCATTTTTGATAGAATTCTGGCATTCTTCCCATATGACAGAACCTTGCAATAGTCTCATAATGTATAAGAACTTCAAGTTCATGATTCAACTTTATTCTGTAAGATATATTTTCTAGCATAGGTCGAAAGATTTGTTGAAGAATTTTACGCTCGAAGACTTTTTTTTTTTTTTAGGTTCTTTGTTCTTTGAATTGTTTGTTACATGAATTGGGGCTTTTTCGACCACCATACTAGGAACATGCCTGTGTTGTGGTAGTCGATCTGACTGCTAGCTTAGTCTCGTCATTTTGTGTTAGGTGTTAGTCACCATGTCTCACAACCGTAGGTAACAGGTCTGATTTTCGTTACATAAAAAGTTTTAGAAAAAAAATAACACTAGCATAAAATTGTTCTAGGAAGTGCAACGGGCCTGCAGTGTTACCAGTGCACCATCACCCCTCCCGGGATGCTGAGCAACCAGACGGCTCGGCTGTGCGTCAACTTCGACGGCAGCAGCAAGTACATGGTGGACTGTCCCTACTCCACCATGTGCATGAAGCAGTCCTTTGACCTGGTGCTGGCCAATAAAGGTTCCACTTCAATCATTCTTGTTTATTTTTTACTGTATTTTGCAGCTGATTGCTGCAGTTAATAGTTAAGTAATTAAAGATTAAAATTTCAGGGGCTCGATACCAATAATTCAGGTATTATATTCGGTAATTTCAAAGTGAAGCTTGTAACAATTAAAATATGTGGTTCATTAATTAATATATTGGTGCATTCAACCTGCATTCAAGTTGTTTGTTCAGATACATTTTGGAGATAAATAGTGACGATTGCACTTTTGGAGTATTAGCCATCAAAGCTTGGAATACAGATAAAAACTGCAATAGAATTCAGATATTCCAAAATAAAAAAAATTAAAATAAAATCCTTATTTCAGAACTAGTTAGCAATGAAAACCTAAATTCTTTAATATTCTTTTTTGGGAATAATTCCTCAAATTTTTTTATTTCTCAACAATGTTTCCCTGAGTCCATTCACGGCCCGTGACATTTGTTAAAATGTAACAGCATAAATTCGACTGTTTAATTTATGTGAATAGGAAAGTATTTTTAAGGTAATATAATTTGCTTTGCACAGCAACCATGACATTTAATGGAAATGGGATGATAAAAATTAGACAAAAGTATTAACCGTTTGACTGCCGATCGTCGACTTTTGTCGATTCGTGTTTTAACGAAGATTGCCGATCGTCGATTTCCGTCGATTGCGTCAGTCGTGCTCTGATTCGCGCGTACGTCGGGTGTGGTGCTGCGGCGATGGTAAATATTATTCTAATATTATCTTAATAGTTGTAAGATCGTAGTAAACCGTTTAAATTTCAGATTCATTTATTATTTTTTTTAAAGAATTTATGGGGTTTTAAAAAAATATATAGTTTCATAAAAAATGATGTTTTTTTGGCATTTTACAAGAAACTGTATGCATTTTTTGGCACTCAAACGGTTAAGGCTTCTTGTGATGTTATGACAATAGTGGTTAACCATAAACCTACCAAAGAGGACTAAGACGAAAAGAAAAAATATATCTATATAAAAGATATTATTATTTACCTATATCAATTTTAAAATCTTTTTCAGAAGAAGTTTTCTTTAAACATTAATTCTTGATTTTTCTCAATTAATCTAGAAATAATAACAAAAATGGGGTAAATTGAAATTTTAAATTAATTGATCAAAGTGAATCAAAAAATAAAATAAAACACTTCATAATTATTATTAGCGCAGACCAGTGAAAAATCACGGGATATTTTAATTTCAATTTTGAAAATACAATTAAAATAATTTTCTGAAAATACTATGCTAAAGGTCAAACAAAGAATTCCAAATTTGAAAATGACACTTAAATTCAAAGCACATCCATGTTTTAGAGTTCATTGAAGCGGAGTTACAGACACACAGCTGAAATAAGTATTTTAAATTACCATTTCAATATCTTTTTTTTTTTTCAGAACACGTAATACACGGCGTACTGAGAGATTGCGCCTCCCAAAAGCATGAATACCAAGTGTATCAGGGCGGCATGTGGCACCCGGCCACCGACGTGCAAGAGGTCTACCAGGAGGGTTGCCACGTGCAAGACGACAAGGGCGAGCGCTCCCTCTCCACCGAGTACTGCTACTGCCGCAACCACCTGTGTAACGCCGCGCCCTCCACCAAGGGATCCGACCTCAACTACCACACGGATGCCATGGCCGTCATCATGGTCTTCAACGCCATGAAGTACATCCGAAGCATGAGATAGCTCCATTCTACTTATTAGTAAAGAGGGACAGAGAATGAAATACCGTGACTTTGTTATTCGCGAAGATTAACGGTGAAGTGCATTATTTAAACATTTTTATTTTAGTGGAATTCACTTGTATTCGTGAATTAGGTTGAATGAACATTTTCACAGCGTCATTTTGAATTTGAATGGTGTCCATATGGTGGTCAAATTATCAAAAATTCAAAATGGGGATGACCGTTGATTTGATGGTCAACAGAAGTGATAAGAGTTTGAAACACCCCAACCTTAGGGCCAATTTTTTAGAGAATTTGAACAATTAATCAAATTCTATTCAAGTTCTGTTATTATTTCTAATCTGTGAAACAGCAGCTGGCCCATAATGATATAATAACAGAACTTGAATAGAACTTTAATTTAACTGAAAAATTTAATTTTGAAATTTGGTGAATTGTTCAAATTTTGTGAAACAACCCGTCCTAAGAATAGCAAAGACCAATGTTAATTGATTGTTAAAATGAGTAAACTAATTATATAGATATAGTTTGATTAAGGTCACCTATTATTATATGTTTTTCGAAAATTATGAAAAACTATCGCAGGAAAAAAGCAAAATCACAAGATAATCTGATTCTTCACAAATCAGTTCCAATTTTAAAATGCCACAATTAAATTATATTATAGATAGGTAATTTTATTACTTGTCTGAATTCTTCACACATTAGTTCCAATTTCGAAATTGAAACTCAAATTCTAAACAAAATTGAGTTCATCAATCATCACTAACGCACAGATAACCGAAAATAGTATTTTTGATGTCTGTTTTTCATCACATACCAAAATGTTTCAATAGCTACATATTTATTCGGGCAAACAAGAACTGCATAAAAGGCAATATTATAATGCTTTTACACACATGGCTATAAACAGTGAAACAAAGCCTGCATTTTAGCGTATGTCATACGAGGACCATAAAAGCTTAAGTACAACCTGTTTACACTATCATACTCAAAACCTTGGGATTGAAAATCCAAAGCAGAAGATAAAATTAAAGCTACAGTTCATTGCTAACCTAACAACAATATATATAGGCCAATTGCTTTATACAAACATAACATTTCCTTCAAATAAGTTATCAAAGGAGTTCAGCTGTCTGACTGACGCATCATTTTACCACAGGTTTCTCTACAGTTTGCTAAAACCATTATTTGTATTCAACACACTATTGACTTTTTTTACAATATGATTCAATTCAGTATTTACATAAATTTTACAGGCGCCGTAAAGCAAGATAAATATAATATTGATTTGTACATACTTATTTCGGCTGAAAATTGACGTTGAATATTGTTATTCTATGCACAAATGTGTACATATTTGCTGTAAAAATATGTCCAAGCAATTAACTTAAAAGAGGCTGTCCATAATATCATTGATAGATCAATCAAAGATTAATAAATTGTAAATTATTACTAAACGAGGAGATTTTTAACAACTGTAAGTTGAGTGAAAATAATGTCAAATCTATTGTTATCTTATAAATTGCAATGTCTCTTATTTCAAATATCAGACAACTTGAGAAGTGTTGAGTTTCTTCCAATAAGTTTAAGATTCGATTGGTTACTAGTTTGTTTACTGGTTATCGTATATATTATACTGGACAAACATCCTTACTAGGCTAATTCTTAAATAGTTCTGTTGCTGCGGCGGACTGTCAGCGGAAGCTTGCTCTATCTGCTGGAGCCTTTGGCCATCATCATAACTGTTCATGCCTAAGACTCGGTGATAGACGGTACTCCCTTGACAATACTACTTCAGCTGCCATCTGTTGGGATATAGCAGAAGTTCTAACCTAACGACATCTATTAAAAGAAACTGAAACCACGTGGATATCCAATACACTACACATGTAACTCATTCCTTTAATTTAAGTTGTGTTTGTCGAGAGTTTTAAATATAACATTATTTGATACTGTAAGTAAGAATAAACGGATGTAATAAATTTTCTAAATGAGGTCAATCAGTTATAAGGATAAAATTAATGTAATTAATTTAATACTATTAAGATTATTATAATGCATATATTGAGAGAAATATTTTATACTGTTAAAAGTAAAGCAAATTAATAAAAAAATGTTTTGATTTTGAAATAGAGTAAATTTTGTTTTTACACGGTTTTGATATAACATGGTCAACAAAAATAATTGGTAATATGAAGACAACAGGAGGAAAACAAGGGATGTCAGTTGACATTCAAAATTTAAGTAAAAATGCCATCTAGTGGTGTTACTGTGTATCTCTCAAACTGCAAAATTGTTTTAGCAATAACTATCATTGTCATATTTGGTTGGCCATGTAGGCAAGAGTCATGAGCATCAGCACAAAAATAGACAAAAATCAATATTGGTGATGGAGGGAAAAAGCATTAACAATGAATGTCGGTGACAAAACACAACTTTTAAATATTAAAATCTGATTTATGTAAATTTGTTTTGAATTAACAGTCCTTGTTTTTCCCAAGTGGTCTTCATATGTATTCGGTGACCGGACAACTCGGAATGAAACCAACTCAGATGAGTCATTTTGAGTGATAAAAAAATACATATTAAAAATTGGTTAAATAGGTTACGTTAGGTTAGGGTTATCTGCTAATTTAAAATTATTTTTTTCATAGCTTTCAATGACTTTTCAAGGAGGTGTTGAGTTGACTTTATTCTCAGTTGGCATGGAACCTATCTATTCTAGCGCCCTCGAGATGATTTTTCACCTCATCAGAATTCAGACAAAAAAAGCTGTGCATATTTCATTATGCCGGAGCTCACCATTCGAGAGTTTGTGTTGCTGAAAATGACTACATTTACAAAAACTGAATTTATCCTAAAATATAACCTTTTCCCTGTATTCCTGTAAAATATATTTCTAGTTTTAAATAAAGTGAATTAAAATATAGGTTAAAATTTAAGCATACTTATAAAGTGCTTGTTAAAAACATATTCCTCACATTATTATATATTTTATCTGTGATGTACCTTAATATGGATAATATTAAGTTGCTAATTCATAATAATATCAAAAAAGCTTCATTACTTCATGTTGCACAAATACATAGTATTAAGATTTAAAAAAAATACATAATATATATTTGCTTTTGGCATAATAAATGATTATTTTTACATCATTGACAATCATGTCATCAACGTGTATGTAGAACTATTGTAATTCCACCAATCCCTATGAACTATGAATGTATGTTTTCATCGTGTATTGAAATCGTCTCATTAATTTAATTCCTAGAAAATATTGTTCTGTTGCTAGATTTATATAATTATTTGAAATAAAATTATTGCAGTAATAAATAAATATATAATCAAACTGCTCATAAACTGGCGATATTGTTTATTACATGGTTAAATATATTTTTAAACTCTACTTAAAGGCATTGATAACTTCTTCAGGACCTGCACCATCTTTGGGATTTCTGCGTGATGTGTTGTTTAACCCAATATCGACCGCAGAACGCACAACACACAATGCTAATAGCAAGATGGTAAGATACAACTCATCACTCTTGTAGCATCTACAGAGTGTAACCGAAACTTCACACTTTGAACCAAATATTTAAACTGTTGTAAAAACATTTTATAAACATGTTAACGGGACGTAGCGGTAAAGCTTATTTCAACAAAACGATAATTATTCTGTTTTAACACGGGAGATTTGTTCCACAGAATACCATGTAAAAGATACAGGGCGTAATGTCGGAGCAAGTGAGAGATAGGGTAAGAAAAAAATCTCCAGTAAAAAAAAACAGATTATTGCTAATTCCTTCACTATTGTTGGGTGTGTAGGGGGTGGGAAAAATCTAGAATTCGAAGGAAAAGGGTGATCATGTATCAATAGCACAGACCTGATTCGCAATTTTAGGCTTTCTAAAACAAATTTTTCGGGAACACAAAACAATATTTATTATAAAGGTTTTAAAATGTTCAATGAACTCCCTGTAAATGTTAAAGAAGCTAAGCAGTTTTTCGTGGGTTATGTCTCAAGTTGTGAAGTCCAAATTTAAGTACGTAGGTCATAGAATATTATTATAGTAGTTTTAGAATAGATATATAGTAGACATAAGATGTAAAAATTTGGTAACTAAATAAGATTAAAATAAAGACACAAAAGAAATCGCGGAACATTAAATTTAAAAAAAAAAAAAGAATTTAACCCCCGTCAACTGCCTGGAAGTCAACTGTGCTAACCGTTACACAAACAATTATTTTAATAACTGCAGCATAAATTCATTATGAATGTACTGATATTATAAAAATTATGTATTTTTGAATTTTAGAATGTTACGTACCTACATTATACTACGAAGGCTGTCCGTAAAAAGGGTTCCGTAGTTCCAAGGTTCTGTAGTCGCAAGGAACGATTTTACGCACGATCCGGCAACACTGGCGTGCAGCCTGGTTTCCCCTTGCTAAATACTTACCATGCTGCACCCTCTGTGACGCTTATTCTCGGCGTAGCAGCCGTTCGCGATGGATCTTCCAATCGCCGCACCCGCCAGGTGTGAATTACGCTCTATAATTAGTTTTTTTACAAAACCCCGGTAAACATTCATTCTCAGAGGCTTGAAGCGAAAGACGTGCACAAATGGTACAGAGAATTTAAAAGAGTGCCAGACGGCCATCGGTGTCGCAGAGAGTGCAGCGGTGAGGATTTGGCGTAGGGGAACCGGGCTACAAGCCAGTGTTGGCGGATCTCGCGTAAAATTGTTCCAGCGACCTCAGCACTTTGGAGACCTTATTTTACGGACAGCCCTCGTATTGTTCAACAATAAATTAATAATTACACTTTGTTGACCGTGTTCACAAATATATTGAATTTAAAAGTGTATTTCAACATCATAATAAAGCAGAACCGATCGTTTTTGAAAAAAACATTTGATCCAAATTTGGGTCAAGTAGTAAAATAACACTTACCGTTGCGTTGTTCTCGACGAGGCACAGGAAGACAACGTCTTCCCGCAGCAGTCGCACGGCCTCGTGCAGCGGCTGGATGGTCTTGGCTTTCAGCATGCGGTACAGCAGCGCACTGGACATATGCTCGAAGTCTTCACCTGGTACCATAAACAAGTTGGACAGGATAGAAAAAATTATAGTATTTGATTATATAATAAAACAAAAACGAAACTTATTTCCACTTTAATTTATTTAACTGTAACCGGTTTCAGCTTGTTAAAGCCATCTTCAGACTGATAAAAATTATTCTTAATCTACGGTTTATGCACAAAACATATGGGGGAGGGGAAAAGGAGTGGTCTACAGTACACAACAAACTTTAACGCCGCCCTGAACTTGACACAATCGATTCTCGCGCAGGTATATGACTTTACAATGACCGTAAGCGAAAGATGCTAGGTAAAATATAGGTGCGACAGAGAAAGACATCGGCGGGGAGGCATGACGCTTTTCTGACCTTAAACTCGCCTATTGCGACGATTTCTGTATCAACATCAGATTGGTATTGAAGTTTTGCGTGTACTATATGAAATACATGTTTTGAAAAAAGAACAACAATTTTATTTTATTTAAAATTATCAATTAAATAAATAAGTAAAGTTAAAGATGAGTGAATTCCATTCAAAACATATTTTCATTTTATTTCAATGGAACGCGCTCGGAGGAGCTAGCGTCATTGATCGGCATCAGTGTATAGTTGAAAAACACGCCTCTAACGTTTGTACATGGTTTGACTCTTTCTCGTGTTCAACAGCTCTGTATGCAATCTGCTGTTTGCAATCTTTCGTGGATAATAGGCATGCTGAATTTTTTCTACCGGCATTTGATTGGTTTAACTAGTGTCACTGACCCACTGACATTGGTTTAACTGGTGTACAGAGAAACGTGTTTTTTTTGTGTTTACTGCTCCTTTAAAAAAAAATGTCCATATAACATCCCAAAAGATGACAAGAAAAACCTTGGATTATTCAGTGCAAAGTAATTAAATAAATAAAGTTTTCTTGGGACAAGTGAGCGGACAAGCAAAAACCGAGTTTAAAACAATTAAGAACCTAAAGAATTAACCAGTTACTATAATGCATCTATTTTCAGTTGTAGACCTGGTTGTGCTATCTCTTGGGCTGGATAGTGGTCAAATTCCCCTACAGTACCGATATTTATTTCATGTAATAACTGCTGTAAATTAAAAAAAATGTCATTCAATTTCAGAAAAATGCATGTGAGCGCGCGTGTCTGTGCACGATTTCTTCCAAAAGTTGATAGAATGCATTGTCATGACAACGAGTGTATCCGCTGAGTTTCAACTCGATTGGATGTTGGCAAGTGGGTTAATTTCCATTTCATTCTAGAAAACGAAAATCAAAATTCAAATAGATGCATTTAAAAAGAGAAATTACCGGTAAGATCATCCCAATGCGAAGATATCAGCGAGGAGCAGTGGTCTCTGAGCTCCGTGGCATTTATTTCATCGGCTGCAGAGTAGAATTTAACACAGCTCCTGAAACAAGCAAATTGCATTCATGAAATCATCTGTCTTATGCAGATAACATGTTTTATAATGGCACAATATCAACAACAAACATGAACCTAAACCATAATTAAATTTTATATAATGTACATAAATTAAAATATTAAGTTATCTTCAAAACATAATGAGCAGGAAAACAATGTGTGATAAAGTATTTTCTACGAAATTAATGAGCTTATACCAAATAAGCCTTGTTCATATAAGTTCATATAACATCTCTTCTAAGCATTACAATACGTTTAATTAGCGTATTTACGTTTCTTTGTAGCAGCCCGTCAACCGCCGTCGTCTTGCAACGGGCGGGGGGCAATAATGTACTCTACTTGAAAGTAATACAAACGATTTTCGGCGAGTCAAGTGGCGAGTTACTCGCCACTCGACTCGTCTTGCAACGGGCGGCGGGCAATAATGTACTCTACTTGAAAGTAATACAAACGATTTTCGGCGAGTCAAGTGGCGAGTTACTCGCCACTCGACTAAACTACTGGCTTAGTGACAACTTTGACATTTTTTCGTGAGTTAATTATACTAGGGTCGGTCAAAAAGTAATGCCTCCTATTTTTTTTCTACTGAAATAAAGTTAGTTAAATGAAAAAATTGAACTTGGTGCAATTCCTCAAACCTTCAACTACAATAGTAACTTCCTGCGCAACCGGTGGCAGCACTGCAGTCGCTTACAAAATGGTCGATGTCAATGTTCGTATTAGTCAGCAGTCTGTGATTGAATTCTTGAATGCAGAAGGTGAAACGCCTATTCGCATTCATGAAAGACTGAAAAATGTGTACAGTGATGCAACTACACAAAAATTGTGACCGGAGACGAAACATGGGTTTCATGGAACCTGAATCAAAGAGGCAGTCAATGGAATGGCGTCACACAAACTCACCGAGGATGAAAAAATTCAAAACTGTGCGATCGGCAGGGAAAGTTTTGTCAATAGTGTTCAGGGATGCAGAGGATTTGATTATGGGTGATTTTTTGGAGTAGGAATACACAATATGTCGCAACTCTTAAAAAGCTTAAAGCGTGTCTTTTGCCCAACAAAAGCAATGGCGGATGGCCTAAGGAAATAGGGCCATGCTTTTTACCACTGTGGGATACATGTCTTGTTAAAAGATGGACCAGAACTTTGGAAATATCCAAAAGATTTAAAAAAAAAGTGTTGGATACTTTCTTATTATTGTGGACATAAGGCCTTACGCTTAAAAGTTATTCCAATTTGTATATGTAGATCTATGTAATACATGTAAATCCGTTATCATGTAGCAATTTATTTCCGCAGGGGAAAACCTGCAAAAGAGTGCGGTTAACAAAGACAAATAATAATATAATCTTTCATGGGTTTAGCCCATTGGGCGGGAAATGAATTGTTTCAAAATATTGTTGTCCATGAATACTGATAAATAAATACCTCCAATGAAGAAAACAAAGGAAGTTAAAAAAAAATAGTAAACTAATAAGACAAAACTAGTAACACAATGGTCAGGGTATTTTTTTTCTTAAAATGCATCTAATGGTTGATTAAAAAAAAAGAAAAATGTAATTTTATATATTATTCTTTTAAGGGGGGGGGTAGGGTTTTAAAACTCATTTTTCAAATTATTTTTTTTCTAAATGTACAATATGTCGAGAGTATTGTGCCAAAATTTCAAGTAAATCGGAGCAAAACTAACAAAGTCACAGCATTTCAAGCGACCGGCCCTCTTGCTCTATTATATTTCGAGTACAACAAAACTTTAAATTGATTTTCTGGCAAATAATGTTTTTTAGTCCGTGATCATTATAACTCAAAATCTATTTGACCGATCTTTTTGAAATTTTGCTCACTATTTTTACACATAAATCAACAGGTAGTGACGGAGAGTTTTTTTTTTTAAACTGTTTTTTTCCATTTTATAATAACAATTTCACGGAAAATTTTAGCAAAAATCGCATTTTTGACTTCAACAAGCTGCAAAAAAAAAAATAAATTAAAAAAAAAAAAAACGCTCTTCACTACCTGAAAAAACATATTACCTTTAAAATCCATTTCATTTTTTTGTTTAAATGATTCGTTAACGAGTTATGATGTTCACCGCAAAACACCTTTTTTTCGAAGCGCCTCCGAAGATTCGATTTATTAATATTTTTAATCAAAAAAATTTTCAAAGATACTTCAGATGTCATACTATAAGGTGTATTTAAAAGAAATAAGCCAACATTATTCATATCTCCAAAAAAAAAATCATGAAAATATGCCTTTTTTCGCCTTTAAAACCCTACCCCCCCCCTTAATCGTAAAAAAAAACATACCCAAAACAGATTTAAGCGATTTACCCGAAAAACTTTGATTTGAAATACGGCGAATGTTGGTACCGGACATCTCTAATAAATATCCAGGTGCGACAAATTTGCATATTATTATGCCGTAGTTATTAATAGATTAAGAAAGGGACCCTCAGATGGTTTGGGCGTGTAGAATTAATGAACAAAGAAAGGAGCATAAGGAGAATATATGACTCAAGCATGAATAGTAGAAGAAGTCGGGGAAGTCCGAGGAAGTTTGGCACGATAGAGTAAATCGGATACTTGAGTCAGGCCATGTCCAGAGCAGGCGCGGCCGGTGTATTAAATTTTTGGCGGTTCACCAAGTACTTAATTCATAAAAAACTTAAAACAAAAGTAGGTAAAAAAATAAAAACAAACAGAGCCTAGTAACTAGTACAGTGCCCTTTGAGGTGATTATTCACAAAAAAGGGCGCTGTACAAATTATCCATTTATTATTATTACAATTTTGTGTAAAAGTTTTCTTTGCGGATTTACAATCTTGGTTGATAATTAAATGTAGTTTTGGCGGGCCAGCTGCTCTAATTCTGCTTTTATTTTCACGGTTCATATGGTTATTTTTAATATCGGTAGTTTATGTCTATTACTACATCGCTAATTTTAAAAAGGCAAGGAAATTCATTTATATCTATAAACAGCAATATCAGAATATTTCTATATAGTGAATAATAACACCATAACAACACACAGTAAACGATTCTCTTTGTGGCGCGGGATTTGCTGAGTAATCATCAGTTTTGCAATATGTGACAAAAATGCACACAAACAAAAGGTCACTAAAACTAATAACGACAATGTCAAATCGGTTCCGTCTCCATCGAGATAATATCGCACCCGCTGACCCGTTGACTCATCGTTACATTTTACAGGAGAAACAATGGATTTACTATCTTATTCAAACCCTACGTAAGAACAGTCGTTTCGTCGGAACAATTTCTTCGGAATTCTTCGGGCGTTTCCGTCATCTTCGCGCGCCGCGCGGTAGGAGCAATTTTTTCGATACGATTGTCTATTTTGACGGTCTGGACATGTTGAGGAGGGCTTCATACTCCCGAACGGGGCGCTTCACTGAAACGCGCGGAATAGTATGTACCTCGGTTCTTTGCCGATATAAATTGCGCGCGGGAAGCAAATGCCTTTGGCCGCGATAGTTATTCTCTGCAATATAATATTATTGATCTTTTAAATGCAAATTCATGTGTATTTAGATTGAAAGTAATTTTTTTTTTAAATTTTGAAAGAATATTCGCAATTTTATAATTAAAAATATTACGTAGGAATGCGATGGGCTGTGATGTTGTTCAATTTTGTTGGCGGTTCGGCGCACGATTGCACGTTAGGACGAGCCGCGCCTGGTCCAGAGTCAGAATAATAGAAGAGTATGTGTGGGACAATGTATGAATACGAATGAGGCACGGAGTGTATGCCTATCCCTGCGGAGAAATGGCATGATGGTTAGCAAGTTGTTACTACCCAACTTCGCACAAATTCTTTCGTCTTATTAAACATTTTAAAAACAAAAAAGATAACGGGGAAAAGCAAAATATGATAAAAGAATAGGTTAGAATACAAATATAGGTAGAAAACAAATATTTCCCATTTTTTAACTGTTAAAAAATGGGAAATGTCAGGGTTCAGGCATATTTTGTCGAAAGGTCAAAATATTTCCGCTTTCGCACATAATGGCTCACCTTACATTTTTTCTAAATGAAATTACTGATGTTAAAAAAAAAAATAAAAACACACACATATTTTATTAAGCAAATGTATTGTAAACATTAACGTCAACTCATTTTTTTGTCATTTTATGTAAAAATAATTAGTAAAATTTTTCTAAAGTTTCATAATTTTTTTTCAAACTGCAGTCGGAAACTTTGGTTTTATAAAGGTGTGCATTTTAAATATTTTGTAGTTAACGTTTAGATTTGAATATAAAGCGTGATGTTTTCTCTTTCTAAGACCAGTAAGGGAGACACAACGATTTATTTGAGACCTATGTTCGGAAAAATGAATAAATTGCTGGTTAACTGAATATTTCAAAGCTGAAAGTAGTTTTTTTTTTGTTATTGTTTTTGGGGTGTTATGCCGTGTTTCGTTACCTCCTTCTTTAGCCAACATTTCGGACAGCGTTACAGTGTCCATCATCAGGGCAGATGAGCCAGCCTGACGATGGACACTGTAACGCTGTCCGAAACGTTGGCTAAAGAAGGAGGTAGCGAAACACGGCATAACACCCCAAAAACAATAATAAAAATACTTTTTGGCCGTGAAAACCTAAAAACATACCTGAAAGTAGTTTATAATGAACGGCTCAGGGCAGACTGCAAAGGCTGCTAGTGGAGTAGTTAATCTACCGAACTACAAAACATTAAATTGGAAGGAGTTGAGTTTAATAAACAGCAGAAAGTCTCACCTGACATTAACAGAGCTGATGAGGGCCTTCTCACATTTTTGCATGAGACCGGGCAGCTTGTATTTAGCCGCACATTTCATCAGCTGCGTGGCAAACGTGTCACCCTTGCAGAACTCCACATTGTCCGTGTAAATCCAGCGGAGCATGGCTTCTCCAACATCGTCGGGAATGTCGGACCAATCTGAAAATTAATTACAATATTATAAACAATTCAAAATATATATTATTATATTTTACTAAACCTGAACATAAAATAAAAAAAATAAATAAATGGTGTTTAACACAATAAACGACTTTTTTGGCATATTCATAATTTTTTGTAAAAATGTGAATACCACCCGAAGAGTCCCAACTGCTCCCAACGGCCTGATGCCAGTGAGATTATGGCATCCCCAATTGAGATATTTTTTTTTTTTTTTTTTTTACATGAAATACCGCACAAGAGTCCCAACTGCTCCCGTCTGGAGCCAGTGAGACTATGGCATCCCCAATTGGGGTATGTTGTGAGGCTGAAGGTAGTGGGGGGGGGGAAGGAGACAGGGAAGAGGTAGGTGGGGAAGTACCTGGCTATTCAGATCTGGTCACTAAACACGGCTAAAGCCATTTTAAGCAACGTTTCAATTCTGAATGGTGTAAGACCACACCAGGGCGATACTATTAGTATCTTCCACTCTGGAACGTGCCGCAGATATATCATATATTATTTTAAATGAATAAATTGTGAAATAACACAAATTAATCAAATAAAATTTATTTGCGCACGCCGGGTTCGAACCCGCGACCTTCGGATTGTGAGTCGAGAGTCTTGCCTCGGGACCACGGAGGCCGTCAGATATGATACAATTCTGAAGTGAGGCAGTGAGGGGAAGGAGATAGGGAATAGGAAGGTGGAGAAGTGCCTGTATATTCAAATCTGGTCTCCAAACACGGCTAAAGCCATTTCAAGCAAGATTCAATTCTGAATCATAGTGGTCTTTCACCAGGGCGATACAGAGTACCTTTCAATCTAAAATATGCCACAAAAATATTATGCATTATTTTAATTAATTAATTGTGGAACAAAACAATACATGGCCGTAGGATGCAACCAACAAACCCTAACAATGTGGAAGCCAAAGTTTTGAAACGGTACCAAGATTTACATACCTAGGCTCCCTGATAACAAACAACAATAATACCACGGAGGAGATCCAGAAGCGCGTAGTGAAGGCAAATCGCTGTAATTTCTGCCTACAAAAGCGGATAAAATCCAGACTGCTGTCCAGAAACACCAAGATTTTAGAGTACAAAACACTTATTAGACCTGTGCTCATGTACGCAGCTTAGACGTGGGTACTAAGAGGAATGAGCGAGCAATTTTCCTTTAAAAAACTGGACGTTTTTGAAAGGAAAATTTTGAGGCGTATCTTCGGTTTTAGAAAATGGATTTTGCGCAGACGTTACAACAATGAGCTCTGTACTCTGTTTAAGGAGCTAAAATTTATAAAACTGGGAAGACTTTGGTGGTTGGGTCGTGTGGAGAGAATGACCGAGCGTCAAGCACCAAAGTCACTGCTGAACTCAAGACCGATAGGGCGAAGGAGCCTAGGAAGGCCAAGATTAAGATGAAGCAACAACGTTCTCAAAGACTTGTCTACCTTGGAGCTTCTAAACCGAAGAGAGCTGTCACAAAACCGAGATGAGTGGAGGAAAACTCTTGAGGAGGCCAAAACCCACCAGGGGTTGTAGAGCCAAGAGTGGTGATGATGATGAAACAACACAAATTAATTAAATAAAATTTACTTGTGTAGGCCGGGATTTGAACCCGTGACCCCTGGATTGCTAGTCCAGAGTCTTACCCATCGACTACGGAGGTCATCAAACTATATACATATTATCTTTATTTTAATTTATTTAAAAAAGGGAGTAAGGAGAGAAGGAGATGGCAATATTGAGTAAGGGACATACAGGAAGCGATAATCCGATAAGTTGTTTCAACATTAAACAGATATGCTACCTAATTCTTCCAACTTTTTCAGCTTCTCCTCGCTGAAATCGTCCGACCTGGCATTCAGCACAAACCGATGCGAGGGCACGACTCTTCCTGCCAGCCGCACCCTGATATCAGAGTAGGTCTCCTTAGCATAAAGGCCGGAGACGCCGACCAGCAGGCGCGCCACGAAGGAGGATTCGCTGAGGTCGCCTGCGCTGGCGGCGGCCAGGCTGTACTTGCGCTCCAACTCGGAGCAGCGTGCCTGTAGCTTGGTGTACTCCTCCTTCAGCAGGGAGAGGTGCTGACGGAGCTTGGCCACCTCCGAGGACCCTGCAAATGTAAAGGATTTAGTGAATTTCAGAGAGCATTTTTGAGGAGGTGATACCACCCTGGGATGTATTGCCAATTTTTTTAATTTACATGTTACACCACACAAGAGCCCCCCTGGGACCACCATAGCCTTTGTTTGCAACATTACTAGACATATAGAATATTAATTAACACCAAATAAAAGAGGTTCTAGGATTTTAATGTTTTAATGAAACCATGTATAATATTTCTAAAAAAAACTAGGTGTGTTTTATATTTTCAGGCATATCTTTACCAATTTTAATTTCGAGTGTAAAGTTTCGAATGGAAAACAACAAATCCAATTGGCGTCATTTACATAATTAAGCTTGTCTACGTTTTAAAATAACAAAAAACAAAGGTTGTTAAACCGTGACCATCTGAGAAAATTCTAGGTGAATCAGCTGGTACTAGAAAACATATTGTTTCACAAACTGAAATTTGCGTATATGGACGCTCGTCTTTTGGGCATGCGATCGGTTGGCATATATACATGACGCTCGTCTCAAATAGGTTAATGAAACAAATTAATAATTTGTTGTAGTTATAAGAATTTTGTTATAGATCTTGATTTCATGGAGAGTATATAGAGATGGAGTATATGGAGACTTGAGATACGGAGAAATTAGATGGAGTATAATATACTATGGAAACTTATTATGGAGACTTCTTTTGAATGCTCAGAAATCACAGCTAAAAATTCGTGAGGAAAGCGCAAAGCATTTCAATGTTGAGGTGCATATTGCTTTAGAGATTGCAACTCATTCGGCTTAGTAAGGAACTTTACCTCCAATTATTATTATAGGCAATAAGAGTTTGTGCATTCCATATATTTATGGAAATTGGCTGCACAATATTTCTATTATTGATACTGACAATTCGCGGTGGAATTCCATTAAAATAATATAATAAAACAATTTTAAACTTTTTTCCACTTAATTTATTTCTGACCATAACCGGTTTCAGCCTATTAAGGCCATCTTTAAACTGCTTAATATTTCTTTAACTATAACAGGGGTGGTGTACAAGGATTTTATTCAAATTAAATGGATTAAAATCTTTGTATACCATCCCTGTTAACCCCGCTCCTCCAAATTTTATGTGTATAGACCATTTGTATAAGAAATATTTGTACCAGTCTGAAGATGGCCTTATAAGCTGAAACCGGTCACGGCCAGAAATAAATTAAGCGGAAAAAGTTTTAAATTGGTATTATGAAATAAGCTGCCTTTATATAAAGAAAGATTGTAGGAAAGACATCAAGACAACTAGAAATCTTCTCTGATTCTAATATGAAGAATGGTATTGTAATAATAATAACTACAACAAACAAAAAGTCTGTTGTGTCACAAGACATTTGTGCTGTCAAAATTGACTTTGAATTTTATGTAGGATGGTTCATAATGAATACAAATAATTATTTATACGTTACACTGGCTTCTCGTAATCAGACTTACATCAGAAAGAGAATATGACAACGCCCCCATTACAAAACATGCGGCGAAAATATAATTAGGGGTATTAAACAAACCAGTATTAATATATGTCATCAACGTACCCATTTTGACGAAAATCTATTCTTCAGCAGTGTATCGAACTTCCGAAATGATGATGCAGGTTCGAAGATGGTAAATAAAGAAAAAATAGATATCAATAAACAAATATTTTGACAAATCGAAATAATTCTATTTAACAACTGTCATTCGCAGAAAGCAGCCATTTACGAAACATACTGACGGTGCTGCTAACATCGAGATAAGAGATTCCCGGTATCCGAAATATTTTTTTAAAGAGGATATTGGGGTAAGAAGCTTTAAAACGAAAAACTCTACTGCTAATTTATCAAGAAATCCGATTAAAATGAAAGAAAATAGATCAGAAACATATCTTTTAATGCTTTTGTATAGTTTTATTTGTTTTTAATATTATTTTAATGGTATGAAGTGTAATTTAAACAAGATGTTTTGCAGACTGCATATCAGTTATCCCCTAACTCCTCATTTAAAAAATAACCACGTAAGAACTGTAAATCATTTTACATCAACTTTTTAATGAATAAAAATTAATATAACATCCAAAATGTCCAGATGATAACCTTCAAAAGTCAATCTGTCAGAAGATAAGAAGTTTTAGCTAGTTGGTCCTTTTGTGTTTATATTTTAAATTGTATCGGCAATAAAATGGCTACGATCAGCAGATTTCGAGGGCTGTCCGGGGCCGTCCAACAATCGGCGAGGTACCTGTACAAGCGACATGTTCCTATTTATAACATTAATTTTAATAACACTTCTGTTCTTTTTTTGAAAATTTCCAATTTTACGTATCCTAAAATAGCACCCGCCATCGGTCTGCCTGCTGCCATAATATTACACAATCGGTTTCAATCTGGGATAACTAGATGGTTTTGCGAATATTACGTATCTGAAACAAATTATTGTTTCTTTATTTACATTACAACAGGTGATGTGTTGTTGATTTATAATTTCGATGTTTCAGACTGGTTTCGACGAGTTCAGTATGCCATGCGGAAGGGGGAGAAGGGTGGCTTTCCAAGCTGCTAGTGAGGAAGATAGAACCCACCAAGGAGTCCCACAGCAGAATGCTCAGCGACAAGGAAGTCATCTATTCTCTGCACACCCACAACATAAGGACCGACTCAACGGAGAAATACCTCAAGAATTAGTAGGTTCACCTTACCAATAAATGTCCCTTCTGCTGCTTTCATAAGAAATTTTTATGTTTGACTCCCTAGAAATGGCACTGGCTTATTACAAACCCATGCTATGTTATCCACATTCATACATTTGAAGACACAAAGTAAATCTGTTTTTAGAAAGCAGTTATATTGCGGCTTACCGTAGTTATGTAGATTAAATTAAACAAATCATTTGTTTTAGCTTCTTGGTTTCGGGAAAACCCTTTAGGATTAATGTTAAACTAACAACCATCAATATAGGAAAAAATATTATATTAAGAAAAGGTTTTGAGACAAAAATAATTTATTGTTAAAGAGAGTAAGTCAAAATTGCGCAAATAGGGTACATAAATATTTGCTAGGATCTTTATTACCACTTAATTTCGGCTTTCATAATTAAAATTTATAAAATAAAATCTTCATTTGCAATCATCAGTCACATGTTAGTGGGTATACAATACCAAAGAGCCGTTCACATTAGGCGAGTACTTTAGTCGAGTGGAGAGTATAGTAGTAACTAAACGCGTCCGAATAGCATAATTTTAGTAGAGTGGGTTCGTCAACTCTTTAGTCGATTCAATCCATTTTGCTCTATTTTTTCCGCGAGTAGCGATCCCCTCCACGCGTCCCTGCGCACTAACATGCGCAAACCCGCCGTTTTAGCAGAGTTCATTTGTAGACGCGCGGAAATGTCGTGGCATTGGAGCACAGATGCAACTCTAAAATTATTTAATAAAATAAAATACTTTTTTGTTTAAAACCACGAGATTTATTAATTTTTGAACCGACCGGTTTCGCTTGACTTAAGCATCATCAGGGTACAAATTAATACTGTAAAGTATTGTAGTAACTGTGTAAAGTATTAATTTGTACCCTGATGATGCTTAAGTCAAGCGAAACCGGTCGGTTCAAAAATTAATAAATCTCGTGGTTTTAAACAAAAAAGTATTTTATTTTATTAAATATGTCAAACCACAAAGTGATTGCTTTCTACAATAATATCTAAAATTATTTATTGTTGCTTCTATTAATCTCTTTTTGTGTCTATAGTTTATTTATTTTCATTTTACTAATTTATTCTTCCACCTCTTCTAAAATTTCACCTCTTCTAAGCATTACAATATGCTTAATTAGCGTATTTACTTTGCTTTGTAGCAGCTCGTCAACCGCCCTCATCTTGCAACGGGCGGCGGGCAATAATGTACTCTACTTGAAAGTGATGCGAACGATTTTCGGCGAGTCAAGTGGCGAGTTACTCGCCACTCGACTAAACTACTAGCCTAGTCTGAACAAGCCTTAGGGCCAGTATTTTAGTATAGTAAATGTTATCAGTCGGCTTATCTTTTCAGGGTTCCTACCAGACAGTAACTTGAGCAATGTAAATATCTCTCAAGCCGAGCCAAAAACAATTGAAATATCGACCCTTAGCCATTCCATAAACAAACAGACTTTTGAAGAGATGAGTTTTAAGCATGGCTCCGAATTCTGTTGTCTTTTATCAGTGCTACTGTGCTTTTTTTTCGATGTGAATACCGCACAAGAGTTTCAATTGCTCCAGATCGTCCGGAGCCAGTGGGACTATGACATCCCCAATTGGGTATGTTGTGAGACTGGCGGGAGTGGGAAAAGGAAGATGGGGAGGCGGAAGTACGTTGTAATCAATTATTGCGAGCTTTAGGGTCTGATACTCTGATTGTGCGATCGCGTCCTACGTATAATTATTTACATTAACGAATAAGTGGTTTATTGGATCTTCCAGCAAAACTTCTGTTGACATTATCCACTCGAAGAAGGCGGACCTCTGCTGCGAGCTGATGGGATCCTGGACTGTCTCCGTGGGAGACATGGATCAGGCACTGCACCTCTGGAAGTACACCGGTGGCTTTGAAAAGGTCGACCAGAATAAGAGGGAACTCAAACTTGATGCTGTAAGTAAATTAATAATACATTCATTTATATTAATTTAAACTTTTCTGATGGGGAGAAGGAATGAGGAAATAAATCTATGGAAGTGCATTGAAATCCGTTGCGCGCGTTGAAAACCTAACTTCTGGTGAAGTTGATCAACCATTTTTAAATATTTATTGAAATTCTTTCTTGAGCGTGTAATGGATTTGTTGCCAAGTTCGATAAGCCTTGCATAACCAGTCTACTATGTATATACGTATAATTAAAAACAAAATTAACAAAACACATGAGGTTGTTCCTTCAAACTGGATGAATTCATCCACCATGGTTCATTAATATATCATTTCACTTGACTGTTGACATGCAATGGTACAGTTTTTATAATTAAACATTAAATCTAAATACCTATTTGTTTTTTTTTATCTTAATCTATTTTTTTTTATTTTATTTTTTTATTAGTATCTATAGCAAAATTTGTACATAATGTATTTATAAATTGTATTATATTAAGGTATTATAAAGTTTGTTTTTTTTTCACAGTCCTCCTCACTAGGGTTCCCTGTTCTGAGGCGGCCTGTAGTTTTTTCACATTTGTATTTAGTATCCAGTTGTCTTTACATGGTCTTCAGTATGTTTGATAGTTCATTTTGTTTAATATATATTTATCTTAATCTCATGTTTATATTTTCTCACATAGTTTCTTGTTTTTCTATGTAAACAACTGTGTTTGCACTGTTTGCCCCCCAATAATTAATCTTTCGAAAAGCATCTTTGATTTTTTTCTGTAGTATTTTAAAAACACCTATAACAAGTGAACTTTAATTTTTTATTTGTTCCAGTACCTACTCAAATTTCATTCCCTTTGAAAATAGAACCCCACGAATTTTCATTTTTAATGTATCAAAGTACCTATCTAAGTTTCTTTGCTTAAAAATAGAACACTAGAATTTTCATTTTTGTCTAATCTATCCAAGCACCTAACCAAATAGTATGGCTAATATTGCAATGGGCCCCTATTGAATGTGTAATGATCTCCCAGGATTACGTGTTGCTGGAGAAAGAGCGTGGGAGCCTGCTCAGGTCCCGGCATCTGCAGTACCTGCTGGCCTTCAGCTACTGGCCCAACCCCATCCCCAGAGTCGGAGGAAACATCTATGAAATCAGATCATACAGGTTATTACTCTTATTATTAAGCTTATTTTATTGTACAATACATCTTTCCATTTCAGAAATTTAAGATAACGAGTGGGGTTCCACAAGGTTTTCATTTGGGGCCAATCTTGTTTCTGTTATTTATTATATTTTATGACGTAGGTGTATTGTTGTTTACCAATGTCATAAAGATTCTTAAGGAAATTAGTAACATCAGTAACTGCCTTATATTACCAGATAATTTGAATGTAACTAACTAACTAACCATCATGCTGTTTCGCTGCAGGGGTAGAGAGGGCTTTCATGCCATTTACCCTTAAAACTAGGCCGAGTGTCTTCCGATTCCAGGACTTTACTCTGGGCAAAAGGATTCACGGAGCTTAGTAAGGAGTTGAGATGTGGTAGAGGTGCGGCTGTGGGCACCTCGCCCTCGACTTGTATCGGGGCGTATGCGACACAAGTAACTGCGGGGGGATGGAGCCCTATCGGTACAGGCTGCCGATACCATCAGAGGTCGGCCTCGCAGGGGTAGTGCTTTGGAACCCGCTAGTGACAAATGGGGACGGTCCATGGGTGCTCGTGGGCCTGTTCATGCGCGCGCATGTATGCTTAAGGGGGAGGTGCTTGTTCCTCATCCCCGCCAGTGCTCTGCGCTCGGGTGACTTTTCGCCCAGTGGAGTGCTGGTCCGGTCCGCCACCGGCAAAAACGGTAGATCTGAGTCTTAGTAACGCCTAGAGAGAGGACGGACCGCCAAACAACTCGGTCTTGGCACACACTCTTTTGCCCCATTCACATTCATACGTCCTCTTCTATTATTCTGACTCTTGACATGGCCCCACTCAAGTATCTGATTCACTTGATCGTGCCATGTCTTCCTCGGGCGTCTCCGACTTCTTCTACCATTCATTTGCGTCATATATTCTCTTACACTCCTTTCTTCATTTGTTCGCTCTACACGCCCAAACCATTTAAGTGTCCCTTTCTTGTATCTAAAGAGATTCTCTGAGAGTCTGATGTATTATGCTTACATCAGACTCTCATTCTTTTCAGATCTTCACATTTCTCACATGATCGTACATGGTTTCACTACACATAAGCCTCAGTGATCTCATTTCTACAGTATTCCGTTTACTTTCATCCTTTCTCTGCCAGTTCCATGCTTCACTGCCATACATCAGGGTAGGTACTAGCACTCCATTGTGGACTGCTAGCTTCGCTTATATAAATAGGCTCTATCTTAATATTTATTAGTATGTAAATGTGAAATTCCGAGGTTCTTCAATATCAAAAGACCTTTGAATTCGTCATAATTTTTTTTTTAATAAAATATACAAACGCTTTAATGGGCTTTTACGGTAAAGATGGAAGTAGAACAGAGAAATATGAGTGCAAACAATCAAAAGATACAAACCATTGCACTTTTAATGCAACTAAATTCATTACAATAATTTCAATGTGAAATTTATTTTATTATTTCTGAAGTTATGGCTTATTAAAAATCAGCGTTAAGATGAATATATACGTGAAATCCTATTTAGATTCATCTTTACGACGAATCGGTTTACATTATGAATATCAAAAAATATGCTACGGATAAATTGAAGCTTTTCTATGTATTGGAATTACAATAAAATTATTATTTACATAACAAAAAATATATAATCGTAAACCACTAAAAAATGTTTGTTCATGACTTAACCATGAGTTTCTGCACAGAGTCAAGGGTTTTTTTCAGGTATTTTGGGGCTCCAGACCAGAGGTGGCTGCCAAATTCAACCGTGGGGCGCACTTGCGATTTGTACAGGGCTAGCAGTTGTGTACTATTAAAGTATCTGCGTGCCCTGTACAGTATGCCCAGTTTCTGAGAGGCTAACTTAACTCTGGCCTCGATGGAGCCCCCGTACCTGAGCTGGTCACTTAGAGTTACACCAAGCATATCAATGGAAGGCCTGTTCGGGAGAATGCTTCCGTTGAAGGAGACTAGATTATCATTTCGATCCCTTTTAGACGTGATCAGACATGATTGGGTCTTTGAAACATTAAATTCGACGAGGTTATTCTTACCCCAAGAGGAAACACTCTCGAGGTAACCGTCCATTCTTTGTTTCAAAGCCCTCCGAGCCATTGGGGTTTGTGAGCCCTTTGGAGGTTTGTCAAACAAAAAGCTATCATGGACTGTACTGTCGTCCGCGTAGCAATGAATCGGTGCACACGTCAAGAGGTCATTGATGTGCAACAAAAACAAAGTCGGAGACAGAACCGATCCCTGTGGGACGCCAGCATTTATCGAATGCGAGGAAGAGGTGAAACCATCAGCAACCGCCTGAATCGACCTCTCCCTCAAAAAGTCGGCAATCCACATACACAAGGATGCGGGAAGTCCGTAAGAAGGCAGTTTGTTGACAAGCCCTCGGTGCCAAGCCCGGTCAAAGGCCTTGGAAATATCCAGTGAAACCGTTTGGGTTTCACCAAAACGTTCCAGGCACCGCCCCCAAACATGCGTCACATACGCGAGAAGATCACCGCACGAGCGGTTCCGCCGGAATCCGTATTGACGGTCGTTAATAATTTTGTTCTTCTCGAGGTATGTGAGCAGTTTGTCGTTGATCACAGGTTCCATCACTTTTGACAGAACGATGATCTTTTTAATGAATAGTTTCCTTATATCTAGTATGTTATTTGTAATTAGGAGATTTTCCGTTGGATGCAGATAGGGTTTTTTGAACATGATCCTAATTAATGTTTTGTGAGTTGAGTTAAGCGGCTCCCCCCCAGGCCGAAATACCGTAAGTTAAAAGGCTTTGACATAGACTGTAGTAAACATTTAATATTATGTTTGCTATAATAATTTCTATGTGGAAAATTTATCTTTATAAAATTATTATTTTAAACAGTTTTCTCACTTTGAATATTAGGTTTTTGGAGTTAGGTACTGATTTTGATTTTCAGGTACTCATATCCATGAAATTATAAATTCAATGAAATGTGTGTTGTTTCCAGCCTGAAGCCCGGCACCATGATCGAGTGGGGTAATAATTGGGCCCGCGCCATCAACTTCAGGAGGAACAATGATGAAGCCTTTGCCGGATTCTTCTCACAGATTGGCAGGCTGTACAATGTACATCACATCTGGTGTACGTATACTATCCTCTTAATTAATCGCAAACAAACATTTATTTACAGAGAGCGGAAGAAGAATGATATTATATATCTATTTATCTTCTATATATTAATACGTGAAGCAAAAACTTTGTACCCTTTTTTATGAAAATTGCGTGGACGGAGGAGTATGAAATTTCGCACACTTATTAGAGAAGGAGTGCAGAATGTTATTATTTTTTTAAAATTATGCATAAAAATACATTAAATCAATAAAAAAAACATTACACATTAAATTAATTATGGTCGAATTTCGACCATTGGGCGACCACTAGTTTCGGTAAATTTGTCAATGGCAGCTTTTCTTAGATCTTTTACTGTCATTTTTTTCCTGTATTGAATAGTTGATCTATGATTTCTACTGGCTGAAAATCGCCGTTAATAGGGAGTCACCAGGGTCCCTCAAATACCACGGAGGGATTGTGTCTCTTATTACTCGTTTTGTCCTTTTCAGTTCTCAACACTCAGATATTAGTCATCTACTACTTTTTTGTACCTACCATTTTAACTGAATATCGCCCATCTTCCCCCATTTCTTATAATTTCCAATAATCAATAACTCCCGCCGCTTTAACTTTATAAATTTCATTTTGTATTCCAGGCTACAAGGATCTGCAGTCCAGGAAAGAGACCCGCGAGAACACGTGGAGGTCCCCCGGCTGGGACGAGTGCGTGGCCTACACCGTCCCCCTCATTAAGGAGATGCACTGCCGCATCCTCGAACCCACTGAGTTCTCACCCACCCAGTAAACCAACACAACACCTACACACTCCCGACCGCACCAAAGACCGGATTACGCCTGCCGAGTGCTCGGCCGAGTTACTCGCTCTGTTATTCCACCGAGTCATTAGGCCTTCTATACACTCTCTAGCCTGAATCACTCGCCCGTTACCATGCCGAGTACTGACTGTACTGTTTCACATTAGCCGAGCATTCTGCCGAATGCACTGTCTCGGCCGTAAGTGTGGTGCCCACTGGTGTAATCCGGCCTTTAGGCTGGTGCATCCATAGCCAAGGTTGGTTGTAAAATAAGGCCAAATGCGCAAGGATGGCTTTTATCGTGCAACACTTTCAAAATACTTTGCAGTAAATAAAAGTCACCTTAATGTCACGTCGCTCCTCCATAATACATACTGCAATGGATTTTAACCTTTGAAATGCCAATCTGCCGGGACCCAATATAATATCTCTGTAGTGTGCCGAGGGAAAAACCCCACTAACAGAAAGCATGGCTTTCAGTTTACCAATAGGATACACCGGCACTCAAAGGATACAAATTTTTCGTATCAAATGGTATTTTTTAATTTTGTATCTTTGGTGCCTGAGAAGTTAAAACAGTGATAAAACTGTTGCTGTGACAAAAGTTATGCGTGCGCTTCTGGCCTGAGGCTGAATTGATTTGAGAATTGTAGACTATTCGTTACGATCTTTTCTCTGAAATATTAAGTAAAAGGCTATTTAAATTTAAAATGCTGGGAATAGCTGCAATAATATTTAGCCATTCATTGTGATTATGCTTGTGTATTGTGTTGAAAATTGCTACTGTGTGCTTTGGTTTGGAAAAATACTTTTCTGAAATGCAGTACAGTATTTCATTCACATTTTTTAAAATTGAAATCAACCTTGAAGAGCTACAGTTGTGGATACATCAAGCGTTAAAGTGCATTTAGTTAAACTTTTCCTTTCTGGATGGTTCTGACTGAAGATTGCGCCATCTAGTGAAGATAGCCAAACTATCACTGGTTCTAGTGTGGTAAGTTTGGTCACTTATTGTATGAATTTATTATATGAAAAGCTAAAATTTTATAAATTTAATCAAAAGAGTCGAAGATATTGTAATACATACTTTATTGAGACATCTTTAATATGAGATTTGAATAAGCTTGGATAATAGACTAGTCCTTTTGTACATCCAAGTAAATTTCTACTAGAAGCAAACTGCACTGCATAATTTAGATTTTACAGAGCATTTATAGATGCGGATTATGCATTTTAATTTACATTTTTGATTCAAACATTTTATGACTAATGTAAATATGTAATAAGTGAAATGTTTATTTTGGAATAACTCTTATTTTTATAATATTTTATCCAGGGCTTAGTTATTAATTATACAGAGAAGCATTTCTTCATCGTAATCTAGCATTTAATGCTGTGAAGTGCATTCTGGTACCGCACAGATTTGCACTATTGAAAGATAAGGATTTGCACGTTTTGATATTCTTTAATTTTTATGTTATTCTTTTTGAGATGAACTGCTATTATTTGCCTTTATAATAACCATTGTTGAAACTTATTCTATTTTTGTATATAATTTTTGGTTCAATAGATTTTCATCAAAAATATCTTCAGCTTTTATTTTCGCCCCCCGCCCCCCTGAACGTTCCTTCACTTCATCTTCCTAATGAAGGTTAGCTCTCAAGAGTAATTTGCTTCACCTTTTTGGTCTCAGCCACTTTCAAGGATGCTTGTTTCACAATGTTTATAAAATTGATATGTACATCTTAATATACATATTTCTACTGTCCGTGTGTATGTCACTGAACTCCTCCTAAAAGGCTGGACCGATTTTGATGAAATTTTTTGTGTGGGTTCAAGGGGATTCGAGAATGGTTTAGATTCACAATTTGGTCCACTGGAAAATGTTCTTTTAATTAATTTTTTATTTCTAAGGAGTTGTTGATTTTGGAATGTTTTACATTGGATCCGGCGACTGCGCTACCATCGCAGTATCGAATATTCAATATTATTCTATTTTAATTTTAGTTTGTCCCGACAGTTGTGTACAGGACAACGTCTGTCGGGTCCGGTATAAATAAAAAAAATAAATTGTGGAACATTCCAGAACACTCCTGAGAATGTTGTCCTGAGCGAAGCCGGGTAACCCAGCTTGTAGCTATGTATAATAAGGCTTTTAGTAAAGTCAAACTGCTCTGAGAGGGTTGATATTCTGAGGTCCCCCGTATTTCTTGTAGCTCATAGATGAAGGTAAAATAAAACACTTAATAAAATTCAAATAAAAGCGCAATTATTTTATTGGCAACTGGTGTATTTAAATGTTATTTAAGTTATTGTTACAGCAAATGTTCATTTTCAGGATATTAATAATTTAATTACACCTCCTTGAAGCATTTTATTACTCAACTTTATAATTGTAATAACTACGCCAGTAAACAAAGATTATATTACATATTTTCTATGTAAAAAAATTGTCTACAATACAGTTTTGCCAAGTGGCTTCGGCGTGACTGCGGTCACTGC
Source organism: Glyphotaelius pellucidus (assembly GCA_936435175.1). Lineage (NCBI taxonomy): Eukaryota > Metazoa > Arthropoda > Insecta > Trichoptera > Limnephilidae > Glyphotaelius > Glyphotaelius pellucidus. The sequence continues at coordinate 13,621,177 of OW386556.1, forward strand.
AGCCACCGCCACTGCAGACTGGCCACAGTGACCGCAGCCCCCCAGACCAGTTACAATAATTCTTTTGTAAAATTGCTATAAAACAAACAGTATTCACCATATTTATATAAATGTATCCACATCCCACTCATGTCATTCATATACCATATTAGCACAGTTCTATTCAAGAAGGAATATTGAGAGTTTGTTTGTTACATAACTTGGATCCGTTAGTTTGGAATGCGTGCGCTAAACTCGACGATCCAAACGAACATAGACGTAGAATAAAACATAACAATAATTGGCTGATCAAAGTTACAAAGCAAACAAAAGGAGCTATCTTATTCATCTTTGGCAAATAATATTGGAAAATTCAACGGACAACAAACTGTACAATGGGGATGTTTGGCCATCACCGCAAAACACAAATATTGCCAAATACAATTCTTAAATGTAACAAATCAAAATATTCTAACCTATTTAAATCCAATTCTAAACTCGTGTCTCATACGGCACTTTATATACAGGGCCTTGAATTGCGCAACATGTAGTCAACACATTTCCAATCTGTCTCTGCTGGTTTCAGTTTTACGCTCCAAAACAAAGATTCAAACAAACATCAGCCATTTTGCAGTTATGTGTCTCTTCCGCAGTTTTAAAAAAGTTTACGCAGTTTTGCAGCAGCAATAATAAATAATCAACAAGATTTGTCAAAACTACTGAATGTATTGCATTTATTCTAAGGATCTTAATTAAATTTTGATTGTATGTAATGTATTCAATGCATGTCCAAGAGACAACAGAGCCAAAATTATGCGTGCTTACAATATTTACTTTAATATCATAAGATAACTATTCAGCTATCTATTAATTGGACTATCTTTTGAATTCAATAGTATGTACTTTCAAAAAATTTTGCAGATCCTTAGTAGATTTGTTAATACAATTTTTTTATAGATTTTAAAATATTTTGAGAGATGGATTGTGATGTAAATAAGTGAAGATGATCCTGAAAGATGTCGTAATTAATTTTATTTATCAATATTAATAGAAAGAAACATATTTTTAAAACCCTGAATAGTAAAAGCATTGAAGCCAGCTAGATGTTTGAACGGATAAATTTACAAAATAATAATAATAATAATGGAACTATGTATTTACAAAATATCTGTTTCAACATACAAACATAGTAATGTACTAAATCTAGTCATTTTATACAATTGCTCTTTCACTATAACTTTACAAAACCTAGAGATGAATGTTTTTGGTACATCATTATTTGAAGCAAGGAGTAGGGACTCGGTCACGTGAGATATACGAGTATGTCATGGAAAAGAGTGGTGGAGTTATGATAAAATGGAATTATACTTGACCCTCTGCTGGCACGGTAGAGAGGAATGTACGAAGGTTTGTTTTACACTGCCACCGAGCGGAGCCATCGAGACATCCGCCCGTAAAGTTACACATGTTCAACGCTATAAATACTGATTACAATTACATTATTATTATCCTTTGAGGAAAATTTCAAAGAGAGGTAGAATTTTCCGCATCTCTCCGTCAAACAATCTCACAACAAACTTACACGGGCGTGCGCATTAATACAAGTTCTACACGAGGGCGGAGGTGAAGGGTTCCAGTGGGGAAGTCCGCACCACCAAAACAAACATTCCAAGCGTCTCTACATTCAACAATGGCATATGTGAAACTTTATTTAATTTAAAATAAATATATGTACTATCTATTTGTTATTGATCTTATTTGCTTACACATGTACTTAGGAAGGTAATATGTTTATAAAATATGTGGATTAATGAGGTAAAATAATAAAATAAATTAGAAATGCTCTTTATGGAGTAAGGTTAAAACTAATTGAAGTATTTATTTGGATACTAAGTTTAATGTAATGTCTAGAAATAAACCAAAAGATGAAGTGTTGATGTTGGAGTGATGTCTAAAAGTTTGCAGGTCGTCAGTTCTAGGACGAGCTTTAATTTGGTTAGTGTTAATGCATGTCAGCAAATTAGATAATTGTCAGTGATATAAAGTCCTACCGCATTTTCCTACCTAAGTAATTACAATTAAATAAACAACTTTCCGTTATGTACTTAGCAAATATTAAATAGTTCAACGATTTTGATCTATTCTCTGAAATATAAATAGGTAATCTGTAGAATATTTAGGCTCTTCTCTCTTTATGGGTTAGCCTGTTCCTTTATTCAGGAGCACTTTTGTCCAGTTTGTGCACATCCTTAGCTTTATATTCAAACATGGCTGTAATAATCCATGGCATTATAGTCCTTAAAAAGAGAATAAAACGATTTGATGGCTTCTAAAGTTCACAGAAAGACACAACTGTGATGGATAACCTCAAAAGTTGGCAGAGTAAAAAACAACATTCAAATTTTGGGCTTTACAATTTAATTATAAAATCATGCAATATCAATCAAAAAAAGGTTATTTAAGAGTTACTGTGTACATATTACAAGGGAGAATTTATAATAAATGTACACATGATTTTATCTACAGTTAAAATGAATAAAATGTACAACGAAACCCACACACAGAAGGTTCCCCAGATATTTATGAAGTTTTGTTTCTTCAGTCCCCTGAAGATTGAAATGGGAAAACCTTACAAGAGAGTATCACTGTTCTTGATTGAATACGGGGGACAACATAATATCATAACATTTAGAGATTCATAATACATGGTATGCCCAGTGCCCAATGCCCAGGAGGGGGTAGCAGATGAGCAGATGGCAGATGAGGAAGGTGAAGGAGTAAGTAGCAACAAACCCGCACAAGTCTCATTAACTGTAAAGCTATTAGATTAGTCACTAACTCTACAAATAGTGAAAATTCCTACAAAACGTGTCTTCTCTATAGGAATAAGGGTAAGCTTTGTTGATTTTTTGACTAGTTCCCTGGTGAATATGAAAATGTTAAATTAAATTAATTATTAAAGAAAGTATTTTACACATTAGGAATAAGATAAAAGTTAACAAATATAGTCATATACCGCCCGCTAGTAATGAAATTGCACTGACCTCCGTACTACCATAGACTTTAAGCCTTATGTACAATGTAACAATCTGTTCTTTTGATAGCCTATTTAACAATTCGATACTTACTAAATTGTTACAATCCAGTTAAAATAAAACAAAAAAAAACAATTTTGCCTGAAAGAAGTTTTTATACTCATTAATATGTTAAATAGTTGGATTTTCCATTCAACATCTTGTTTTAATTATTTATAGGATAATATTAGAATAACCATGACAAGGGACAAGAACTTTAATGTAAAAATAAATAATTTAAGTGATCTTCAGACATTAAAAATTGTGTAAAATTCCAAAATTTACTAAACTGATTAAAAACATAAAAAATTGATTTAGGTACATAGAAAAGTTAATTTAAAATAAATTTTGCAATTTTAGTAGAAAACTTAAAATAATCACAGAGATTTTAATCAAAACAATCCTAAGCACAGCAAAGATTATAAATCTTTAGGAAAAATTGTTCACCAAAGTTTAAAAAGAGTTTTTATTCAATTTGATGGCATGATTATTTTAAAAGTCAACTGTTAAACACAATGACTGCACTAAGAACTCACTTCACATGTTTCGATTGCAGATATAATTATAATGGTGCGTTGAGCGATTATTAAAATCTGTTGTAAAATTACAAATTCAGAATAATAACAATAATTACATGTAAAGTACAGCAATGATGGAATCACCGTCACCGTTGTGATAAAGGATGTTAGTAAATTTATCATTTTGTTGTTGAATTATTATTTATATAAATTTTATTTATTTATTAAACCAAGTAAACAACTTTAAAGCCCTCTGTACACAAGAGCGAGAGATCAGTAGAAGAACCGAGTGCGTAATATTTATTATTTAGTTTTGATGAAGTATTATTGAGCTCTTAAAACTACAATCTAGTCACGGTACAATTGCGTGCTGGGGAAAAACTATAGTTTTGTATTTCGGGAAAACGTATCACTGTCTGTTTGTCCCTCAGGCTTTTTAATTTGTGACAAACTAACTCCGATCAATCACTAATTCCCGGTGTCGCCAGTCACCATCACAAACTTGAGCTCCCAAACTGTCGAGCCATCACAGATTTGAGCTCTCCAGCCATGGCAGAGTTGAGCCCCTCGTCGTCACAATCACTCAACTCCATCCATCACATTAGGAATAGCTCGAGATGTCCGACCATCGAGCCAGTCGAGTCTCAAGCTAGAAGCTGGCATTGGATTGTGAGCGGTCGAGCTGGCTATTCATCAAACCGTGTCAGGTTTGAGCTCCCGAGCCACCTCGTGAGGTCCTCAGAGCGAGGAGGGCACGGGGGGGCGCGGCAGCGGGGGACGGGGCTAGAGAGAGCCGGCCGGGAAGCTGGCGGAACTGTTGCTGTGAGCGAGGCTCAGCATGGAGCCCGAGAGGGACTGCTCCTCGTCAGGGTATGTCTCCTTGGAGGTCTCTGCTATTGCCAGGGCACTGCGAGTTAAACAAACAATTAAAATAAATACAAATCAATGCTAAGTAAAGAAAAATCACAGGATTTAGGTCTTTCTGGGGAAGAGTTCAGAAGCGATGGCAAAGAGAGATAGATACTGTATTAAATATATTATATACTAAAAATATGCAAATATTACAAGAATACCTAAACTGATCTGATGTTTCAATTTTCAATTCAATGGATTTAACACCGGTGTCACGCAATTAGTGGATCGCGACATTGCACCGGGGTGAAAGAAGAAAAATCTATGTGTGATTGAAAAATATATTATTTAATAGAAAAAAAATCATCCAACGGCAAAATGAAATCTACTTTTAGTACTAGCATTCTAAATATGCTCAGAAATCGCTGGTTAAAGTCCTTCAGGTACATGCTATTACACCTTATATTTATCAAATAAAATAATAATGTTAAATTTGAGTAACCAATTTCTTATACATTTTCACTTTTGGCATGATATGAAATTCTGGGAAAAGCTTCGGTGTGAAGTGAGTGGTAAAAGGATGCGGAGCATTGATATATACATACATGGAGGTCTCCTTATAAAAAAAAATTCTCCTAAAAACAGATGTTTTAGTTACCTAAAGCCAAGCCGGGCACTTTCTTCATCGTATTGTTCTAACTCCCGTTCATGTCTTTCATGGAGTAACCTCAGTCTCTCTGATCGTTCCTGCAGGAATTGCTGGGTCTCCGATTCCATCTGAAACAGAATAACAACTTAATTCAGTAAATCCAAATAAAATATTATATCCAAAGCATATCTCTTCTTACTCTCTTAGGGGTGCCACAGTTTTATTGGCACCGGGATATATTGGCTGGCATACATCAATATCTTGGGGGTTGACAGAGATATGTAATATAGAAACACCTCAGGTTAAGTTGGTGTGTTACCTTCTGCTCCAGTAAGGCCCTCCTGACGCTGACCCGGTCCTCCAGCTCTCGGCGTTCCCGGTTCCTCTGCGCCTCGGCCTGCATCTTGTTCTTGCTCTGGTACGCTGTCAGGATCTCCAGCTCGTACTGCAGGCGCTCCTTCAGCTGGTGGCATTCCATCTGGAATGAGAAACAAGCATTAACATCACTGTTACAGTTGTACATCAGGTTAAGTTAGTCCATCTGCCTGGAGTAAAGAGGTCTCACCATCTGGCTCTCGTCCAGCCTGACTGTCTGCTTCTGCAGCATCTCCCCGATGCTCTGGTCGTATTGCTCTCCCAGCAGCACCAGCTTCCTTCGCTGTTCATCCTTCAGGCTCTTGATCACAGCTTTCTGTTGCTCCTGCAAATATAATCATTAATTATAGTTAGACCGCAAGCAAAAGAAGATGCGAAGGTGTATTTATTAAAATTGGTTATTAACCACTCGGACCCGTTAGCTTGTTAGCACGATAATATAACATTACCTATATATGACAATAGGCGTACCTGACTTATTAAATGAATGGTAATTTACCTTTGGTGTTGTCTGCAATATTTGGGCCTTTAACGCTTTGTATTGCCTTGTTTGTATTTTACAAGTTTCTCTAAATTGTTTCCTAATTTGCATTTCTTTTTGCTGAAAAATAAAAACAATAAAAATTTATTCCACAGTTGACAAATGATTTACAGTTATTAAAATAAATAATTGGAAGGTCTTCATAAAATTAATTTTACTATGAATCAGGATAACACTGGTCACAATAATGAAAAATAATTTGCAAGTATGAAAATATGAATGGTTTATGTTTACCTTCAAACTCTTTGGTTGTTGTTTGAGTTCTAAAGCATGTTTTTTCCTAAGTTCTCGTTCCGCCCGCTGCATGTAATCTTGTTGGTTTGCCAGCTCCGTACTGTGTTGTCGCAATACTTGCTCTTCTCTGTAATAAAAAAGAATAAACAATTAAATGAAGACAATATTAGCAAAACTCAATCAAATCTGGAAACAGAAAAATCAGAAAAAGATATTTGCACCTCTGGGACTCGAACCCGGGACCTTTCGATTTCGAATTACAAATTAAGAAAAGATAACAAATTCCATTTTCTCAAATGGATTTAATGTTTTCACCCACTTGAAGGAAGTTAATTGAAGGCTGTTAAGAGTTAATTTCTGATAAACTTGAAATAGCAAAATAGAAAGTAAATAATTCTAACCTGAGCGCATGCACACCCTTCTGTTGTCTGTACTCCAACTCCTGGGTTTTCTCATGGTGCCGCAGCAACATGGCGTGCGCTTGCTCCAGCTGTTGTTGTCTCTTGTTCAGTTCCTGGAAATTAAAAACAATCATTTAGCATTTATGTTTAATTCATACTAGCACAAATCTTGAGGCACGTCGAAAATGATAGATGTACGTAATAGCAAAATTGAAGTATTGGGTATAATACTTTGTAATCTCACAATGGACGGCATCGCTAATTCAAGTCAATGAGGGAGGAAAGATGACTGTTAGTAGTGAACTGTTTTAAATAAGCACAAAATCAAATAATTCAATCTCATGCTGCAGACTTAATCGGTTAATGGGAGCACTATCCTTGCCCGGTCAAAGTGGAGATTTATAATCCGCACAAACTCTAAAAGGCACTGGTACTATAACTAGAAAATTTGTTTCGACAGAACCATCTAGAACTCACTCTTTAGAGATAAGAATCAATTTTTAGGGACCTTTAAATTATTAACTGGCAGAGGAAGGATGAAAGTAGACTGAATACTGTCCAAATTAAGTAATCTCCGAGGCCTGTATGACCATGTTAAAAATGAAGAGAGCCGAAAAGAATGCAAGGCTGACGGAAGCATAATAGTTAATATTAAGAAAGAGACTTTAGATGTTTTGGGCGTGTATAGAGGATGATCAAAGAAAGGAGTGTAAGAAGAATATATGAGGTAGAAATTATTGGTAGAGGAAGTTGGGGACACCCGAGGAAGACACGACTCCATCAAGTGAATCAATGTGTCTAGTCGGATCATGTTAAGAGTCAGAATAACAGAGACAATGTATGAATGTGAATGAAGCAAGGAGCACTGGCGGGAAAGATCATGATAGTTAGTTAAAACATGACAGTAATGTAGATGATAACCTCTCGGTGCAGCTCCTGTTCCTTGGCATGGAAGACTAGCATCTTTCTACGGCGGAACCTTCTGATCTCCAGTTCCAGGTATTCTCTCTGGCCACGCACTAGCCGCTGCTCCTCCGCAGCCTCTGCTTGCTTCAGGTTGTCCTTCTGTGATCTGTTTACATAAATCATTACTTTTAAGTTTTCCACTTTGCAAGCTTCCCTTGCTAACATAAACCATGACTTTTAAGTATTCAACTTTGTAAGTTTCCCTGTTTGGTCACCCAAACGTCCAGCAAGTGCAAAAAGTGGCTAGACTTTTCTATATCAAATTAGCCAAATGTACAACAAGTGCAAAAAGGAAGAAAAAAAATTACCCAACATGTTTCTTTCATAGACCATGTTCAAAGAGCGGAGTAGATGACGCATACGTAAACCAAGAACATGGATGAGCAAAATAATAAGTAGGATCCATAGATCACATTTCTACTTTGATCCTTCCTCTGCTGGCTTAACAGGTTCTTAGGTAACAGGTTTGTTTGGCTAGGAACAGGCAATAACTAGAACAACAACAAGGTGACTCACTGTAAGGTGGCATCTCTTTGGCGTTTGGGAGTGGCCTCGTCCATGCTGAGCTCCCTCTTCCAGCGCTCCTTGTTGACCTTGTACTCGCGCTTGCGGTACACGTCGAAGGCCTTGCGGTCCTGTTCCTGCCGCCCGCCGATTTCTTTCATCAGCTTCTTCTCGGCCGCCTGGTTCTGCTTCTGCTTGCGCTCCAGCTCTTGGGTATGCCGACCCTGAACACACACAACCACATTACAAATAATATTTACATTGGCGTTAAATTAAACTTAAAACATGAACAACAGGAAACTGATTTTAGAACAAAAATTTGTAAACACGGTAGGATTTTATCGAGACTTTTTCATAGGGAATTTCAGTAATTTTGTAATGTTTTCAGCAATCATGGAAATAACAAATATTTTATCTAATTTGAAGTTGAAGGGATTTTTAGAAACCAATTAGGTATAAATGAGGGGTGCCAAACCATAACGTTTTAAGTGCCATATGAACTCAAATGCGTTTTATTGCAGTAAAACATTGTATGTGCTGATGTTTACTTGTACTCTAAAGTAGAAGGCTTACTAACGCCATTATTGCCACTAAAGCCTAAATATTGTGAAACAGCACGCCATAACGTTTTAAGTGCCAATTGAGCTGCAAATGTTAGTTTATTAAAAATGTCGAAGAAGACGGTGCGTCAACATCGAGAAAATGTGTTTAAATAAAAATAGATTGAACTCATTGCAAATGCTGGCAAAAAAACCCCATTCTTGGTAATGGATAATAAAACTTTTTTTAATTAGATGAATTTGGCTAAAACTATGATTAATACCAAAAAGCTGCAGATTTCTTCGGCAACGATGATTTGCCTAACATCTAAAGATTTTGGTGTAATTCGTACAAAGAAAAGTTACGGCGAATTTGTTCCATGGATATCAACTCCAGAGCTTAAACCTGGAATTAATAAGGCAAATTTTGAGGACCTCCAAGTTGACATAGTCGAAACCCCAGTACCTTTTTCTGCCGAAGAAAAGAAAGACATTAATGGCATGTTGCCGTATTTAGCCGAGAAAGCAAATTGTTATGAAAACCTTTTAAAATAAAGATATTGAGAGTTGAGTTATGTGCAAGTAATACAACACTTACAACGTTATGACTTGCATAAATAATGGCACTTAAAACGTTTTGTTCTTTTAATTTTTTCCATCATTTTTTGTAAATTATTTCCATATTTTGGCAGAGCACAAAATTTGTTTTAAATTTTTAATAATAAATGATAACTTGATAATCCATTTTTAATAAATTATTTTCTTTTTATTTTTCCATTAAAAATGTTTTTTGTGTCTCCTGAAAATTTCATTTTCTGGCACTTAAAACGTTATGGTTTGGCACCCCTCAAATAATAATTTTTTTTGGCAGCTTATGGAAAAAATGCAGGAATTTATGTTTGAATGTTGAGAAATTCAAAATAGCCATGGTGCTCTCTCACAAATTTCAACTACAATAAGGATACCTCATTGAAACAATTGGTTGTTTAGTGAAGTTATTATCATAACTAAAGGTACGAGCTAGTTATATTTGAGATTCAATGGTGTTTTTAACCCTTACTAATTGCCTGAGGTGACAATCAAGGGATGAAAATGTTAGGAACATTATCAAAGTGATTGATTGAATAATGTAACAAACAGTACCTGCAACCTTTCCAGGTCGCGGCTGAAGGTCTGCAGCAGGGCCTCGTACTCGCGGTCCAGCTGCGTCTTGTGCGCGTCCATGTCCAGTTTGCAGCGCTCCTCCAACTTCAGTAGCGCCCCCTGGTGCTCCCTGCGCATGCGCTTGTAGCCAGACATCTGCTCGTGCATCTCCTCCTTGGGCGGGCCAGAAAACAGATTCTCAAGTCGCGTGTCAACAATTAGCACATACACAGAATGTAATTACCAATGAGTATAACTTATTTGATCATGACTTAGAAAATAGAAACAAAGAGAGATACGACGTGGAAGTGCACTGACTATCAAAGCGGCAGAGTCAATAGTTATGAATTTAGTGTGTAAGTAAGAAAAAAGCGTGCGCAGATGCGAGTAGTAGTGGTAAGTGGATGATATCGGCCACGTTGTATGCGCAATGCAATAATATAATAATAATGGCCCATCTCTCTCATTTTCATTATCTATGGATCATGTAAAATTAAATGACTGACTATATTCAAAAGGGCTAGTGGCAGGGAATGAAACAGTCAATTCATTAGGCTGGGCATAGGATGAGACGCAGGCCGCAGAATATGCAGAGTAGGTCAGATTTTGTAATGTATGGACGTGCATGAAACAACATATGCTGCGAGGCGGGCACGTGCTGTGAGAAACGCGTCTGCTCTGCGAGTTGTGGCCACATCATTCTGCGTGACACATGCGCAGGCGATTGTGACAGTATTTCGCATGAGAATAATAGTGGTAATATTTCAGCCAAAAGGACAGTCAGTACCTTGATAATGTGGCCTGTTTATATGAGGTCAGTGTTTAGTAGTGATTTAGTGGCAACTAAACCGTTTAGCAATGTAATTTGAAGGCACTGTCCACCACGTTTTAGTGACTAGTAACAAGTTGCTGTTCAGTAGCAATTATTCAGCAAGTATTCCAGATGGCAAATAAAATTTGTATGTGTGGTTTTTTATTAGTGTTCAAATGAAACCTATTACATATTTGCACCTTGTTACAGAGTGGAAAATAAAGTAAAACCCTCTTAACTCGTCTCATGCCGTTCGATCACCGGTGATCAATCGACGCAAACCAAAATAATCACTAAAAAATAATTTTGTTATGCGATTTTAACCCTTATGTATAAAGAAAACGTGTGAAGAAGAAGGTCAGAATCGCTTGGGGCATTCTTGTTCATAAGGTATAAGATACCATGAACCCACCTAGAGCAGCGATATAATTTCTTTGAGATTGTTTATGACACGGCCTGCGAGGCTGCGCGTCGCCCGGCTGGACAAAATGGCGGCTGTGAAGTCTCGCGTCGCGGGCGACGAAATGATCGTAAAACGTATAAATTCATCGAATAAACGCAAGTAATATTGTTCTTATGTATAGTTTAGTATTCAAGGAATGTGTTTCAGTAAAGATTACATAAGATAGCATAAAAATTAACCTGCAAAATATTACGTAAAAGTCAAAACATCGCGAAATTTTTTCGTTTTTTCCATGTTATTTGAAACGTAGTAAAAAGTATAAATTCATTGAATAAACGCAAGTAATATTGTTCTTATGTATAGTTTAGTATTCAAGGAATGTGTTTCAGTAAAAATTACATTAGATGGCATAAAATTAACCTGCAAAATAATACGTTAAAGTTGACGTTTTTTCGTTTTTTCCTGGCTCGTCAGGGGTTAAGAAATTCCCCCTTAAGAAGTTTCATGGCTTGAAGTTTGGTTTTTTCGGTCCTCGGCCCAAAATTGGCCCAATTTTTCCCACATACAAGATTTTCCTGCTTAAGTTTGTTTTTTCCGGTTCCTTGGAAAACTTCTTTAGAGAGTTTCATTATATCATCAAAAATAGAAACATTGCATGAAATGGTTACAGTCATGTAACCAAATCATCTGGATAAAGCATGCAACATTTCGATTCTGAATGGTGACCTCTCATCATGATGAAGGAGAACTAAGAAGAGGTGAAACATATGAAATGCTCAGAAACCTGCATGTGTTCCTTCTGTTGCTTGGTCACGATGCTGGTTGTGCGGATTGTGGCAAAGTTGTTGGCGCCATGTTCTGCCACCATACACACTGCTGCTGAAGACACGTGATTACTGGTGCCTGTCAAAAAACAAACAACTCATGGAATGTTATCCACATAACTAATGCTGAAGACAAAGCCAAGGTCTGGAGATTCAGGTTTCATTTTAGAAAATGAGAATCGTTAACATTGATTTATAATTCGACATAAATAAAAATTTTCAAAGTTTCGAAGGTTAAATTTGGGAACTGATGAAAATCGTCATTAAAATTAGGTATAGTAAAAATGATTTAGCAATTACCAAAGTCACCCTGTGGCTGGGTGCGGTGCCTCCTCTGGGCTGTGTTGGTGTCCTCCGTGTCCCTCTGCATGAGGGGCGCCTGGTTGACATACTCGCGGTACTCCTGCGCCCGGTCCCTCTCGCGTTCCCTCTCCCTCTCCCGCTGCGCTTCCCGGATCACCTCCCTGTTCACATAGTCGTCCCGGTGGCCCATCGGCTGGCAGTTGTTGCTGTCCCTAAAATTAAACAACCACTCAATATTACGCTCTACGCATACAAAAGTTTCCCGGAATGTTCCACTAGTTCAACTCTTATAAAAATACAATGCAATCTATCCCATGACATGTTCAATTAACCCCTCAGGGTAATTTTTTCGCTTATCGTAACAACTCATATGGATCTCATAGAAATTGCTGTGTTTCCCTTACTATCATAGTGAGAAATTTGATCTAAGATCTATTTCCACGCTATATATTCAAATTTAAAAGTTAACCACAGAAGAAATAAAATTTACACCTTAAGAGAGTGAGTTTTTGAGAAAAAAATGTGTTAAGAGAGTGAGATGTTTTTTCAAAAAAAATTTTAAACTCAAATTTATAGTATGTGTAGTAAAAAAATATTATTTTTATAAAAAATACCTATTTAATAATAAAATAACCGAATTAATCAGTTATTAATTATAACAAAAAAAATTATATTAATATTAAAAATTATTATTATTAAAAGCAGAATTTCAACAAACACCGACGCACCATGGGCGTCCATACTCCTTTGAGCAGATTTTTTTTCGGACGCCAACGGTGAGGCCATACTCTCCTAAAGGTTAATGAAACCAAAGTTTCCAACCTCAATTTGAAAATAAAATTATGAAACTTTGTATATTTTTAATGACAACAAAATGAGGTTATAATAGCGTTTGTAATGCATTTGTCTAATAAAATATGTGCATACAAAATGTGTCTAAAAATTTTTTTGAAGTGAAACTTCTTTAGCACCGTTGTGATTTGAAACTCTATGAAATGGAAACGACACTAAAAAGAGACACACATACATTTATAGGATTTAGCCTGCGAGAGAATGAGATAGAATGAAACCTTACCGCATTGGCTGCTTTGATTATGAGCTCACTTTTCAAGGCTTCTATTGGTTGAGATTGTATGGGTGATGGTTTCACTTCTACCGCGTGTGAACTGCACTCATTTTTCTTTTCATTACCGGTAATTTTAGTGATAAAAAACGTAGGTGAGTCATTTTTAATGTTTGCATTAAAAATTTTTGCATTTGAAAAAATTCCACAGTTATTTTTAATAATAAAATTTGAAATGCTTATTCATCACCTTTCATTTTTAGTTTTCAGATATACATTTATAAGTATTCCATTTATTTGGATTTTATTGCAAAGCAGAAATATTATGACCTGTTGACAGAATATGGCAGAGGCTTGAGGGGTTAAACATCCCGAAATAGCTAAACTTTTAATTTTCACGCTGTCAACTTTATAAAGAACTCAAAAAGATTTCATTGGCTTGAACCTAAATCACAAGAATCAAATATAAAAAAAAAAGAAATTGCTTGTAATTAGTATATCAGCTTAACCTTTCGCAAACAATTGTAACAACACGAATTGAAAAGGCAAGAAATAAGTATTGATAAGCGACCATATCAATCCCTGATACATCAACTTTGGTTGCTGATAATGTTCGGCATTGGGGTATTGAAAAATTTTTGCTAGTGATTAGACATTAGGAGCTTAATACAATAATTAGTAATAGATTAGTGGGCAAGTCACCTCATGGACAGATGTTGCGGTTGATGGTTGACCAAGGGCTGCGGGGGCGCGGGGGCCCTCCGCCTCAGAGAGCCGCTGGAGGAGGACTGCGAGGAGGCGGCTGAGGCTCCCACGGAGCGGAGGGAGTGCTCCGAGGTAGCCGAGTTGGACTTGGAGCTGTCACCGCCCGTCTGCTCGTCAGGCGTGTCGTCTCCGTCGCCTGGTGGTAGTGAGTTATCATTAGAGGTGCAGAGGGAAGAGTGTGATGTTTAGTGCCGGTGCGTGTTGAGTAAGTGTGAGTAAAGTGAATGACAATTGTGTGAAAATTTGACGTAAAATCCACCAACCAATACTTGATATGACTGTTTTTCTCAATCTTTCTTGCATACAATTCAAGAAGTAAATATTACTCTTCTAGTATTATGTCCATAGCATTAAGGTGTTAGGGAGAGCTTGTTAGGTTAGTTTAAATATATACAGTAAAACCCTCTTAAGAAGTTCTCTCTTAAGACGTTTCGTGGCTTAAGAAGTTTAGTTTTTTCGGTCCCTCGGCCCAAAATTGGCCCATTTTTTCCCACATATAAGGTTTTCCTGCTTAACCTCTTAAATGCCAGGGAAGAAACTCGAAAATTTCGCGATGTTTTGACTTTGACGTAATATTTTGCGGATTTATTTAATGCTATCGTATATAATATTTACCGAAACATGTTCCCTGAACAATAAACTATGCTTACAAATAATATTACTTGCGTTTATTTGACAAATTGATAGTTTTATCGATCTTTTCATGACATGCGACGCTCAAAGTTTGACAGCTCAAATCGCGGCAGAAATGTCATTTCGAAAGTCATAGATATATGCAAAGATGATTATTTGAGAGGCTAGGTGTGTTCCTTATATCTGTTACGTCAAGAACAAGAATGCCCCAAGCGATTCTGACCTTGTCCTTCATACATTTTCTTTATACATAAGGTTTAAAATCGCATCTCAAAAAATTTTTTTTTTTTTTTTTTGGCGCGTCCTGGGCGCGCAATCGGCAAACAGAGGTTAAGAAGTTTGTTTTTTCTGGTCCCTTGGAAAACTTCTTAAGAGGGTTTCACTGTATACACATCAGTACACGGTTGACATTTGTTGCACGAGAAAGAGCTTTGTGCCCTACACAGCTGTGGAATAATCAGTCATCTTTCGTGTTTTTTTTTTTAACATGTCCACTATTGTTTCTCCTTACTGCAGGTGTCACATATGTGTGTGATCAACCAAAATTATCAACAAATAAAAAAATCTAAATTTTGGTAAATTTATAGGTCAAATGGTACTGAAACCAGGCTTTATCTTTATTCTATTGACAACTGTTGAAATATGAGGAAATGCAAAATGGTAAATTAAAATTTAAAATCAAGCCGTACAGGATGGGTACCTGACCTGATTTGTTGAGCGGTGTATGGATAAAGTACTCTAAACACAATGTGCCAAAAAATGACTTAGTATATAGGTACTTTTACTAATTCCTGTAGTCAATATGTATAAAAAATAAAATACAATTTCTTCAAAAAAGATTGTGTACTATAGGGAGATTATTAAAGCTTGTGAAGAAATTTCAGTGCCCGTAAACCATAGTGTTGTTATTGTATATTGTGTTGTTATATAATTACCCTGGGCGCTCTCCGTCTCGCAGGCGTCCACCATCAGGATCTTCTTCATCTTCCTGTAGTTGAGGTTGTCGAGGTCGCGGACGGCGGCCTTGGTGCGCTGGATGAGGTCCACCAGCACGATGGGACTGCGAGCGCGCGTCACCAGTTGGTGCGACAGCAGCACAGAGGAGGTGGGTCTCTCTAACGGGCTCTTCTGAAGGCATGCCTCCACAAAGTGGCGGAACGTGTCCGACCATTCGGGGGCCTGGGAAATGTAAAAAATTAATGGTGACAATTGACCATTGTGTGACAAGGGGTATGGGGGGGTCATCACCTCTATGATGTCACATGTAAAAATAAAAATTATTAAAATGCAAAACTAAAAAAATAAAGAAAAATTTTGAACTACTGTTCTGATTATTTTTAGAAGTAAAATTGCAAAATATGTGACGTCACACTAAGGGGGAGAGGGTCTCACAAAAGTGACGATGTGTGACAGGGACGAGGGGGGTCAAAAAATCATGAAATTCGTGTGACGTAATTTATGGATGGCCCCTAACAATAAAAGCAATAATTAAATAACTTAGAAGCACTAAGTAGAAATTAGAAAATTCCTAAATAATTCTAGTATTTTGAATAACCAAATAAATTATCTTTTAGTCCTATTCTAGACATATTTCCAATAAACAGCTCTGATCTTCCCGAAAATCTTGTAATTACCACTTTCCCTTTGTTCACCTTCCACTCAAACACCTAAAATTTATATATATGTCTGTGAATATTCTGTATCGTAAGTTAGTCTGACAAAGGAAGGATTCTTCCGAAACCAGTAGAGTGAATAAAATAAAATTAAAGTGATCTATAACAAATTTATATGTTTTTATTGTAAATTATGCCGAGTCACAAAGTTAATACTTTTTACAATATACACCCATATTTGAACCTATAATAATTTTCAGTGGGGCTCCTCGTTCGGGTATGTTATGAGACTAAAGGGAGTGGGTAGCGAATGTGGAAGAGGAAGGTACCTAGCTATTCAGATCTGGTTATTAAATATTACTAAAATTAATTCAAGTAATGTTCTGAATCTGAATGTTTATTTTTCGCTAGGGTGATACTAACAGTATTATCACTCTACAGCAGAAGTTGTTGAGGACGAATAGGTTATTAATTTAAGCAATATAAATAATTCTTACCGCTAGTGTTGGGGCGTCGTTCTGTGCTATGTGATAAAGGGCTGACATGGCATTCATATTGAAGTAGGGTGGTTTTCGTTCCGCTAATTCGATACACGTTATTCCTAGTGACCATACATCCACCTGAAACCAAAAAAATTGATTAATGCATTAAAAAACTATGAGACATGCAAAGGTCAAGGGGATTTGGACAAGGAACCTTTAAACACCCGTGCGCCATGTGCAATAAAGGTAGCCCACTGCCCAGGCAGTTTTGTGAAATATTTGCACCATAATCACCGGTCCCATATGATTGGTAACCGGTCCCGTGGGATTGTTCGGCATTGTACGACGTACGATGTCTAAAACCAACATTACTTGTGTTTATTCGATGAATTTATACGTTTTACGATCTTTTTCATAACAACGGCGCGAGAGCGACGCAAGCCAATCTGACAGTTCAAAGGCAGGAAAAATTCTTGGCCAGAGATCATAAACAATTCCACAGAAATTATTCCGCTGTGCTAGATGGGTACACGGTATCTTATACCTTATGAACAAGAATGCCCCAAGCGATTCTGACCTTATCCTTTATAGATTTTCTTTATAATTAAGGTTTAAAATCGCATTTCAAAAAATATTTTTTAGAGTTTAATTTGGCTCGCATCTGGCGCGCGTGGGCGCGTAATCGGCAAGGGACCGGTTAAACGCTTGTGCATCGATAGTGACGCTGAGAAGATGTTTGCGAATTTATATTAATTGTTGTGGAACACTCTTTACAGACATATTGATTAATAATTTAAATGTTGTATTTTCAATAACAGATAAGAAAAAAATTTGTTTAATTATTTACTTCTAATATTTAGATTAGTTTGAACTGCAAACTCTACAAATAAGGTCTGTTATTTTCATTACTTTTATTATTTGAATATTGATATTAGCATGAACATTTATATAAGATTATAATTATTTGATGTTAATATGAATAAGGAAACTGCAGTCAGTATCAATATTGTCTCCTTAGTTTACTATGGGTAGATATCGTCGCCTCAGTTCTTATTTGTCCAACAGACCATTTTAGTTTGAAAACTAAACTATGCATGAAAATAACATTACTTGCGTTTATTCAATGAATTTACACGTTTTACGATCATTTCATCGACCGCGGGACAAGACTTGAAAGACGCCAACTGACAGCCGAGAGGCGGGAAAAAGTTCCACGCCCGTGACATAAACAATTTCAAATCGCTGCGCTAGGTGGGTTCACGGTATCTTATACCTTATGAACAAGAATGCCCCAAGCGATTTTGACGTTCTTCTTCATACGTTTTCTTTATACATAAGGGTTAAAATCACATAACAAAATTATTTTTTAGTGATTATTTTGGCCTGCGCCGATGGTACGCCAGCGGACGAGCGGCAATCTAGCGGTTAAATATGTCAAACCACAAAGTGAGTGCTTTCTACAATAATATTATATTGGCGAGTACGGCCAAAAAAGAAAAAATGTATAAAAACTTCTCAAATAAGTATAAAGTGATGTGTATAATATATAAGCACACACCATGTACTTATTGTTTAGTATTAATTTGTACCCTGAAGATGCTTGATTAAAGCGAAACCGGTCGGTTCATAAATTAATAAATCTCGTGATTTTAAACAAAAAAGTATTTTATTTTATTAGATACTGTATTCAATGGGAAGCTGGACAATTGTCATACCAATATAGCCTTTCAGAAAATTAAATGAATTTATTACTGAATTTAGTACTGTATAAACCATTTGAAAATATATACCTATATGAACTTTGAGACTTTGGTTTGGAAGGCGACTTGTTGCTTCTTCGGTGGTAGTTTTGAACTGACCTGTGATCACATGATCACATTTGGCTCTATATTAATGCACACATTTCACCACTAACAAGTACACAATTACACATCTGCCCTGATGATGGACACTGTAACACTGTCCAAAACGTTGGCTAAAGAAGGAGGTAGCGCAACACGGCATAACACCCCAAAAAAAAATAACGAAAATACTTTTGGCCATGAAATTCTAAAGACTTACCAAATAAATAAATGTTTGTAATTGATAAAAGTTAATTGAAGAAACATATAAATTGGCGGCATGGTGTGGTGTGTTCACGTAAATTAAAATTTTGATGCTTCAAATGTCTCATATGATTTTCGGACACGTTCGATAAATTAATAACACGGAATTGTTCGATAAATTAATAACACGGAATTGTTTTTTTTTTTTTTCCATCAAAATACGCCGTTAATTACTTGTAATGTGTGCTAACCGATAGAAATACAAGTTCCCTGTTCTGAGTACAATTTCGAGAAGGCGGACGAACCTTTCAATGTATTATTGTCTTGATGTGATCTTCAACAGCTTGCTTTGTGCAAAAGACTAAATTTGAGGACATATTTATGAGATTATACATGTATTTCTAACCTTCCCATCGTACTGTCCCTCATCCATGGCCAGGATGACCTCGGGCGCCATCCAGTAGGGCGTGCCCACGAAGCTGTTGGCCGGGCACTTGATAGCAGCGGAGCCAAAGTCGGCCAGCTTGACTGTGCCATTCTCCGTGAGCAAGATGTTGCCAGCCTTGATATCTCGGTGGATGCGACCAAGCCCGTGCAGGTAGCTTAGCCCACACAGGACGCCCTCGCAGATGGCCGAAATCTCTTCTTCACGGAGCGGACGCTTGTGCACCTGAACAGAAATAATTGAAATTCATTAGTCGTATTGTAGCCAATTCCAACACAAAAACACATCAACCTACAATACCAGCGGAAAATGACATGAAAGTTATTTAAAAAACGGCATTTGTGACGCTAAACTTGGGCGAGCTTGTTTAATTACTCGTGCATCAGAAAGATTTTACGTGAATTGGCGACTTTGTTTTCTTTCAAATGACACTTCTAGGAATTTTTGTTCAATGCATTACGACACTCAATGTTTCCAAAGGACAGAGCAAATAAATATACTTAGGACGGGTTGTTTCATAGAATTTGAAAAATTCATCAAATTTCAAAGTTAAAATTTAAGTTCTGTTATTGTTTCATGACGGGCCATTAGTTTCACAGTACTTGGATAGTAACCGAACTTGAACATGATAATGATATAATTTGACAAATTGTCCAAATTCTAGGACCCAGCCCGTCCTTGGTATAAAAGCTAGATAATGCTTAAATCAATAATTAAATTAACATTATAATACTTAGCTATACAAATATAAAATAACTGTAATTTAAAATTTAAGGAATTTACACATGTGGGTGTGAATGGGTCCAGATTTTCAATAATTTAAAAAAATACAAAGACCGAAGGAGATCCAGAATTTGGCACTAAAAAATATGGTTTTCCAATAAGAGGTGTTATTTTAATATTCAATTAAAAATGCCATTTTTTAATATAAATGGTCAAATGTTTATTTCATTATTAAGAAGAAAGTATGTCGTTAATAATGAAAAATAACATCAGGCAAATGACCACCACGACCACGCTTACAGGACCATATCCTTTTCATGAAATTTTCCATAACCAAATCGCAAAGTGGCTGCCCTATGTCCTCGATAGCCTCACGAATTCCATCTTTGAGGTCTTGAATCGACGCTGGGCTGTTGGCCTAGACCTTCTCTTTCACGTGGCCCCAAAGGAAGAAGTCGCAAGGTGTTAAATCACAAGATCTCGGTGGCCAATTGTGATCACCTCTTCGAGAGATAACACGGTCTGGAAACTTTTCACGTAAAAGATCAATGGTTTCATTGCTTGTGTGGCACGTAGCGCCGTCTTGTTGAAAGTAAACGTCGTCCAAATCAGTACCATCCAATTCCAGCCATAAAAAATCATTAATCATCTCTATTTCTAAAACTAATATTCAAAATAACACCTCTTATTGGAAAACCCTTTACATACGAAGTCAAATTCAATTGGCATTTCAAATAACCGATTGAAATGCCAACGCCATATGTGTTGTTCATTTTAATAGTGGTGTAACTCCTTTTTACTCAATTTTTAAACAACGAGCTTTTTGCATATTAAAGTATAGGAAAAAAATACAAGCATTCATTCATTCAATGTTTTCTATATTTATTGTTTAAAACAAATCAAAGAAAAATTAATTTCAAGTAACTTGATATGAATAGATGTGATAACCATCATTAACCTCTTAAATGCCACGGGAGGAAACTCGAAAATTTCGCGATGTTTTGACTTTGACATAATATTTTGCAGATTTATTTTATGCTATCATGTATAATATTTACCGAAACACGTTCCCTGAACAATAAACTATGCTTACAAACAATATTACTTGCGTTTATGTGACAAATTGATAGTTTTATCGATCTTTTCATGACATGCGACGCTCAAAGTTTGACAGCTCAAATCGCGGCAGAAATGTCATTTCGAAAGTCATAGATATGTGCAAAGATGATTATTTGAGAGGCTAGGTGTGTTCCTTATATCTGTTACGTCAAGAACAAGAATGCCCCAAGCGATTCTGACCTTGTCCTTCATACATTTTCTTTATACATAAGGTTTAAAATCGCATCTCAAAATTTTTATTTTATTTTTTTTTATGGCGCGTCCCGGGCGCGCAATCGGCAAACCAGAGGTTAAGCAAGAAAAAGGGTTAAAAATATGGGGTTACACCACTTTTACAATGAATGACATATCAGATAATTAATCAAATTTCTGCTCTTCTAATCATTAACATCCTAACTAAAAAGTAAACCTGAAAGAATCAATTTAAAAAAAAGATTATACATGATGTATTATCAACGCTATCCTGTAAACAAATTAATTGTACATTCTTTCTATCAACAATATGAATTGTTGATAGAAAAATGGTATTATTTTCCCGGCCTATTGTTTTATTTCAGACCGTATAACTGCAGAGGGTTGTGCGATGGAATAGGACAAGTTAGAAGTTGAATTGACAAATGCGGTCCCACCCAGTTTTCGCTGGTTCAATCCTCTGCTAGGTAAGTCCTCCATCATTGCATAATATTTTATCTTTCTTTAAGAATATAAGAAAGAATTGCAAAACAATGGTGGTAAGATAACATGCAGTAGACTTGTAGCACTTCACACTTTAAAGTACCTTAGAGTGGTTACAAGAATCCTAAGTACCCGCATTTAGGGGAATATTGGGAATGAATATGAGAAGACAAAACTTAAGCGAGAGACAGCTTACTCTAAGGTCAGCAGATCTAGATGTTACTAATCGTCTAATCGAACTTTCTAGGTCAAATCGAGCCTTTTACAATGATCGCTCTTTGCGTGTAACTGACCCTCTCATTTCGAATAAACCTCCCACAGCTCTTACTAATATCCAGAATTTGGCTGAATTTAAACGGGCTTTAAAAACAAAATTATTTAAAAAATCATACCATTCATGAATCCTTACATCTTTTCAATACACGTAATACCTAAGCCATATTCTCAAGTTTCCGGTAATTGTTTGGTTTCGGTTTCCTCCTAATTGTATTTTTATGTTTAACCTCTGGTTTGCCGATTGCGCGCCCAGGACGCGCCATAAAAAAAAAAATATTTTTTTTGAGATGCGATTTTAAACCTTATGTATAAAGAAAATGTATGAAGGACAAGGTCAGAATCGCTTGGGGCATTCTTGTTCTTGACGTAACAGATATAAGGAACAC
The DNA here is from genome assembly GCA_936435175.1 of Glyphotaelius pellucidus. Lineage (NCBI taxonomy): Eukaryota > Metazoa > Arthropoda > Insecta > Trichoptera > Limnephilidae > Glyphotaelius > Glyphotaelius pellucidus. Next base: position 13,643,518 of record OW386556.1, read on the forward strand.
ACCTAGCCTCTCAAATAATCATCTTTGCACATATCTATGACTTTCGAAATGACATTTCTGCCGCGATTTGAGCTGTCAAACTTTGAGCGTCGCATGTCATGAAAAGATCGATAAAACTATCAATTTGTCAAATAAACTCAAGTAATATTATTTGTAAGCATAGTTTATTGTTCAGGGAACGTGTTTCGTTATATACAATAGCATAAAATAAATCCGCAAAATATTACGTCAAAGTCAAAACATCGCAAAATTTTCGAGTTTCTTCCTTGGCATTTAAGAGGTTAATGTCCGAATTTAATGTTGGAATATTTCTCATTTCTGAATGCAAACTGCCTTCTGTTAGTATATTATATTTTAGTTTTAAAGTTCTTGTTTTGCCTGTGCTACAATAGCACCGATATTGTTTATTATTATTGCACTGTGTGTGCTATGACAGCACTGTTTTGTTAATTTTTGTTCTCTTGTCATTGTTTTGTAAATACTGTATATTCTTTATTTCATATTATTTTATCAATATTTTGTAATGGACTCGTAAGGAGCACTGTAGGATTATTTTTAAAAATTTATTATAATTAAGCGCAATTGAAGTGAAATGACACAAAACTGCGCTATACAAATGTAACGTTTTTTTTATTATTATTATTATTATTAGAAGGTATGGAAGTTGAGAATTATAAAACTACTGGGCAGGGAATTCAGCAAGGATGGGAGAACGCCGACAATAACAAATCCTCTAGAGTTCTTTCATCGCTGATTGGAATTTTGTGTACATGATAATATTATCTTTAGGTGGGAAATAATTTCATCAACCTGATAAGGCAACAGATTATGACAGAGTGACCTTACTGAGTTTATCATAATCCAAGAGCAAATAGACTCTTCTATACACCTCGAAATGACGGTAAACAAAACATATTATTACCAAGCAGAAATTATTCCATTTGTTTTAGTATACATACATTTTTTTAAATGGTGTTTGACGGTGGGATGACAGAGCAATGCGCATTTCCAATGCGTTTCTTTTTATGTATTTTGCAAAAACAGTTTATGGCCAAAATTGCGGCAGGTTAGGTGGAAAATATCCACATTTCCACCAAGGTAATTAACTGACCAAGTAAGTCTTGCCAGGGGCATCAAAATTGGCTTCATTCTGTACCTAGGAAGGATCAAACGCTTGCGTCGGCGGCCTCATGCAAAATTATCTGAAGTACAGAATTCTACAGCAGTCAGTGTAATAAATGTGCAACTGAAGACCTCAGGAGGGAGAAACGGCATGAAAGAGAGACAACAGTAGGTATACAAAGAGTATTCATGTATGTCTGGTCAGTGGTTGAGTGGGCATCGCGTTTGAGTTCCACCCGGGTGTCCCGTGTTCGATTCTTCGGCTGGCTAAATCCTCCATCACAACACAAGCAACATTTTCGGCTTTCTGTGGTGGTAGTAGGAGATTTTCAAACATTGTTGGGTTATTTCGTAACCCGGGAATGTCTGTATTTCTTTTTAAAATTAAAAAAAAAAAAAAAAGTCGTCCGGTATCTCTTTATAATCTCTCGCCTATAGATGATTAATTCATTGCGTCAATTACAGTCCATTGACTAGATATTACAGCCAGGATAACAGGTATCGATAGAAAACCCTTCAGAAGCTAATGTTATAAGTACATATTAGTGCAATATTCTTCAGATAACTATGCATATATACTTTTTTAAAATCAGTTTCATACAGGGGACCCTGAGGAAAATAAATCCTCTCAGGGCCTAACGTCATCTTTGGGGATGCTGTGTGGAGGGTCTTTTTTTTAGGAAAGGAAGGAGAGGAAGTTCTAAGAAGGAAAAAGGTACAAGGGGTAGGTAGGTCTGGAGGTATGTGTGTCCAGGAGTATGAATCCATCTCTCACACTGTGGTGCAAGGCAATTGGATACGCGCCATCTATGCTGGTTGTATTATATTGAATTTACCTATGTGACATTAAAATTCAGTGTATTATGCATTTTCTTACCTCTGTGAAGCAGGCGATTACTTCCGACGTGAGTGTTAGTGAAAGCCAAGAGGTGTCAGTCCTAGTCAAATCATATTCAAATAATTCACCCATAATTGAATTATTGTTGTATCTAAGATTTTGGCACGTATTATTATTAATTTGCAAATCTATATTTTTCATTGTTTGAACTTCCTTCCTGTGATAAACCCATGTTGATATTGTGCACTTGCCGCCTTGGCAAAAAATCAATATTTTGAATGGAAACTAGTGTCGTTTTGTGCTGGACCTCGTGCAAGAGCTGCATTCTCTGAGTGAGTTTTGTTTTGTTTTCACTTAGGATTTTGGAATTGCTGTGTAGACTGTTTTGTGTCACATAGGGAAGAGTTCATCTTTCCTTAATTTAGGGTAGTATTCCCTCGTGTATGGGGCTATTTACACGCCCCTACAGCAATGTTCCGAGAGTCCTGCTGAGAAGTCAAAAGGTCTCCCTCAGTTTCCAGTCTCTCCCGATCCGGCCTGCCATGAATATTGGTGGGCAGAAGCATCAGCCGCCAAGACCTGGGCACCCCTGCTAAGTCACCAAACATAATGAACCACTTGGGGTGTACTATGGCAGAGGTGTTGGTTATCCAATAAACGATTCCCGGGGACATTATATATATTTAGAGACAATTCAATAACAGTTTGCTTACCTCGATTATGTCTGATGCAGAGCCAACACAATACTCCATGACCAGCCAGGCGGTGTTCTCCCGGAGGTAGCATCCTTTATACTCTATTGTGTTTGGGTGGTTCAACTGCTGCAGGAACCTGACAACCAAAATAACAAATGATCTTTCATCAGCAATTAAAATTCATAAATATAGTTCCAGGAAGGGATTTGTTAATTCGGATCACAGAGACCCAAATGAATCCTTGCAAAGCCAAGGGGTAAAATGCCAATCGCCCCCCGTATTTTGGTAATCATTAGTAGTAAATTGTACTGTCTTACTAGATGTGTTTATATACATTTATAATTTTATTTATATGTATTATATATATATATATATATATATATATATCCTACGCAGTTTTCCCAGAAGAACTACTTATATTCAGAAATGTTTTTTTTTTCTCTCTAACATTATAACAAAAAAAAATAAATGATATAATAAAGACATAAGAAAATATTCTTTTATTATAGTTAAGTACAGAGATTTATTATATTTTCCAGCTAAATAAGCGTTCTTTACAATAAAAAAATTAAGTTGTGAGGATTTCATAAATATAGAACCATGACTTTTGAAAATCGGAATTATGACATTTGACATGGAATTTTGCAATGCGCTTTTTCACAGATAAACAAAAATTAATAAGTACATTGTAGTGCTCAGCTCATCATACCCCAAATATACAAGTGTCCAAAATTACAACCTTCTTTATAAGAGGACTCCATAATTAGAAGTTACAGTCAATTTGGTAACCTTTTATGTGTAAAAAATTTGTTTTTCGTGTTGGTACAAATCATTCCAAAAAAAAAAGAACAATTTGCACATCTCCGTGCCAAAGTGTAAACTTACTTTTGATAAAATATCCTTCCAAATAAAACAAGATGATAAGATTTCCCCATCTTGTATCACGTACGGGGGCATAAAAAGTAGTAGTATGTGAGTAGTTTTTCTTCCAATCTAGACCCCCCCTTGGTGAGATAAATTTGGGCCACTTTGTATATTCTTTTGAAGTAATGTGAGATTTGGCTGGACCCCCCCCCCCCCCTATTTTGAGCTCACGTAATTAATGTATGCCCCCCTATATATATATTTATATGTTTTATACATATACGTATAGTTGGGACCCTTATAAAGTGTACAATAACCGTATAAAAATATTTGACAAAGTCTTGCCAGGCATTCAAGTAAGACCGGCGTAAAAGGTAGAATTACCTACCAGTCCCGCACAAAGTGTGTTAATTATTTCCTTGCCAAGCAAATAAAATATATTTTAGTATTTTAGAAGCATTTTTAAGGTTCAAAATATTACAAAATCGAGGCAAGTGCGGTGAACCACCATGGGTTTCTTGGCACATTAGGGGTTAAATGATGAAGGATAGAAGGCATTGTTCTGAAGGGGAAGGCTGGGAGTACCTTTTTATATCTGATCACTCAACACAACATTATAATTATTGTGAATGGTGATCTTTACAGACAATACAGAAGTAGGTACCTTCTACTTGGAGGCATGAATCATTGTGTACATACAATCACTGCTATCAAATAAGACCTTGGTATTAATTCATCCATCCAAATTATTAATTAAAATTCAATATTACGTTAAAATAGGAATTAGTTATAATGATGGATGAATGAAATAAAACAATAATCAATTATATATTATAATAATAAAATAAATACGCTTTGCCTAATTAAAAATTACGAGTAAAGTCATAATTGAATTATCAACCACCATAAAAAAACTAAGAAATTCATGGCGTCTGACCTCATAAAAAAAAGCTGTAGATAGAATAGACAATATATTAAAAATGATGCTGTTAATTACTTCCTGTTTTCTCGGCCGTAATGGCCGTATTATAAGATAAAACTACATTTCGATGACAGAATATAAATACTAAATACAGATTCATAAAACATTCTGTGGGAATCGTGTGAATCACCTCTCGGGTTTTACTGAAGTGGCTTACAAAATGCGACATGTATTATTGCGGCCGACCTGTGAACAAATAAAATTATGTTTCGTATATATAGTTAGTTTTGTGGTGATATCTAATCTGGCTTGAGGTGAAAATTAATTATCACGACGAAAACGGTTAAAATTTGGATGGCTGTAATCTGAATGTTGTATCTGAATTGAAAGCATCTCACCATCAAAAATGTCAACTATCTTTTGTTTGATCAATGATTTGCGAATCTTATCTAATTATTTTAATTGTGACAATAATCCTCATTAAAAAGTCGTGTGCCGATCGCGCACCGGTGCGCGCCCTATAGCCGAATAAAAAAATTAAAAAAATATTTTTTGATATGCAATTTTAAACCTTATGTATGAAGAAAATGTATGAAGAACAAGGTCAGAATCGCTTGGGGCATTCTTGTTCTTGACGTAACAGATAAAAGAAACACACTTAGCCACTCAAATAATTGTCTTTGGACATTTCTATGACTTTGGAAATGGGCATTTCTGCCGCGATTCGAGCTGTCAAACTTTGAGCGTCGCGTGTCATAAAAAGATCGATAAACCCATCTATTTGTCTAATAAACGCAAGTAAATTTGTTTGTAAGCGTAGTTTGTTATTCAAGGAATGTATTTCGGTAAATATTATATACCAAAGCATAAAATTAACCCACAAAATTTATGTCAAAAGTCAAAACATCGCGAAATTTTCGAGTTTCATCTGTAAATACCGAGGCATTCAACCGGTTAAGCTTCATTCACACACAGAGGTTTTAACGCTGCAATTTGAATAGTTAAAGTTAAAATTAAAGTTTTATCTCTTTCCAGCAGAACTTCAGACGAGACTGAGCTCGGAGTATATGACGGCCTTCGTAGTCAAGAGGTAAGGCTCTTGACTCATAATCTGAAGGTCGCGGGTTCGAACCCGGCGTGCGCAAATAAATTTTATTTGATTAATTATTATTTCACAATTTATTCATTTAAGACCGCCATTCAGAATTGAAATGTTGCTTGAAATGGCTTTAGCTGTGTCTGGTGACCAGATCTGAATAGCCAGGTACTTCCCACCTTCTTCTTTCCCTCCCCACTACCTTCGGCCTCACAACATACCCCAATTGGGGACACCATAGTCTCGCTGGCTCCAGACGGGAGCAGCTGGAACTCTTGTGCGGTATTCATATAAAAAAAAGTTTAAAGTCACTTTGTGTGACAAGATATTTACTATGCAAGCTTCATCTCTTTCCAGCAGCACTACAAACGAGACTGAGCTCATATTATGTGACACATTAGGTTGTATCCAGTGGCGACAGAAAAATATATTTTTTTTATTTCAATTGAAAAAAATGTCACTTGACAGCAAAATGACATCTAAATTTTTTACTCCAAATAAGCTCAGGAATTGCCAGTTAATTTATTGATCGCCGAAACAAAATTTTCACCATGCACAAGTTAATTCAATTGTCGAGCAAAATTGTGTTTTATAATTATACAGTCTTACCAGACAATGTGTTTATATATTTATAAAAAAATTTATTGTAATATAACATAAGTGGTTTCCCCGGAAAAGCTAGCAATATTCAGATAAATGATTTTTCAATAACATCCTTAACCCATTGGCCACAAACCCCGGTAGCGTGCCGGGTGTGCAACTCAGGTACTTAACCACAAACCCCGGCGAGCCGCCGGCCTAGAGTAGGTCCGCCGAAAAACGGAAAACCAGCACGACAGTGACTTTTTGGAAAAAAAATTTAAATGCCGAATGCTCTGTAGTTAATTAGTCATTCATTTTGTAGAACTGGCAATAACATGTTTTTATGTTTTTTCCCTGATATTTGTGTTCCAAGTTTTGTATGCAGCCAGCCGCCATTTAATTTCCTTCAAAATTGCGATTGGTTCTAGGCTTCAGGCAGTGACCCTGCAAGTCCCTGATTGCTTTGAGGACTGTCATACCAAATTATTTTATTTGTTATTAGTATACATGAATGTAAAAAACAAAATTATTAACGTTTGATTTATGAAAATAATGTTTTTTGGTAACTTTATGAATAAAAATGTGAAAAAATCCTATGACAAAAGAGAAGGTTATATTTGTATTCTTATTTACACATATTTTAGTAGTTTTTAAATTTTTATTTTTATGTTTTTCTTTACCTTAATCTAATTTGTAAACAAAATTAAAGAAATTAATTAATTTGAATGTATAGTTCTAAAGTTACAATAGATTTAGTACATCAATGCAGGTTTTCAATTTTTAGTACAAAATTAATTCAGTGGTGAAGGCCAAATTTTTAGCTCATTAATTCTGTGGTCAATGGGTTAAGGATTACAGCTGGCGAAAAAAAGGTTAAAGATTTAGGGTAATTCTTGATTTACCCCGTATAAAGTCACAAAAATATTGTCAGGATATTCATTATCTGGGAATTTTCATCGTTCTTTTTAAAAAGAGAAAAATAATTGTGGAAGAATAAAAATGAAGAAGGCAGCTTTTGGCAGGAATTACCCATGTAATTTTCACTGATTTCATACCTGATCTCCTTCAGGATGTCCTGCCACTTCTCCAGGCTCTGCTTGCCCATATAGGACATCTTCTTGATGGCCACGATCTCGCGCGTGAGATTGCATCGCGCATAGTAGACGGCGCCGAAGGAGCCATGGCCGATCTCGCGGAGATCCTCAAATATCTTCTCCGGGTCGTGCTTGTTGAAGAGCTCCGCTATCTCCGGGTCCTTCAGGCTCCCCGGCCTGGGGACAGCCGGCATCGTGAGGCTGCAAGTACACCAACATTAATTACACTCACGAGTCGTGTCATAGAACCAGGAGACATTGCTAAATGTCCAACAACAACCCTGATGAACTTCGAGGGACCAGGCTACGGTCAAAGGAATAAGGTAAAACAAGGGAGACAGCACAAGACTGTCAATGTTTATTGAATAATAAGTAAGAAGCAAGAATTGGAAGAAGAATTATCAGAGTGAACCAGTTTTAAGCTGAAGCAGACATCATGATTTTGACAATTTTTTTTCTATTAGTTAATCTGTATAAAGAATATATGTGGCGGGCGGGCAGCGTGGCTTAGTTTTTCATACAGATCTAAGGTTTTATTTCAAGATTGATGAAATTTTGCACACTTGACCTTAAAAACAAGAGGAAGGTCATTGTATACATGAGGTATCGAAAAACAACCCCAGTTCCCTTTTGAAGCTTCTTGATGAAATTTCGCACACCGGACATTCAAAAAAGGGGAAAATTACTGTCTGTATCTAATCTGCCGGGGACTTTAGCTATTTAATAATAAAACTGGGACAGTAGTGTAAACTTTTAAAAAATGTTGCCCTTTAGTAACCTAACATCTATTTGAAATTGGATTTTGTTTTCGTAAATGAATAAATGTAGATCTTGAAAGTGGAAATTCAACAAATAGATTCTTTGTCGCTGACAAAGCTTTTATCAACATTTGGTATCATGCACACACACACATTTCTCTGAAATCATATGAAATGATGGCACAATTAGGTTGTACCGTTTGATCAGAAGGACCGTGGCGAAAAGTCAAAAATGTCTCACTACATAATAAAAACAGACGTATTTTAGAATTTTTTTTTTTTTTTTTTAATTTTATGAAATACACACACATACAGAGTTTGGTAATAAATAGGAAATTTTTGGCAAAATTATAGGAAAATATAAGGCTCAGCCATAAAGCAGAGGCCCAGTGGTTTTATTTGTGGTATAGCTAAAGCCGTAGTTTAGCCAAAACTTCACATTTTTATGCTACCTGTTACTCAAAATCTGGAACATTGTTAAAATTAAATAATATTAAGGTGTCCGTAAACGAGCAAGATGGATTGCCGAACACATGCTTGGTAATGAACCATGGACCAAATGTATAAAATAAAAACACAATTTCCAGATATAACCAATCATAAATAAACTCGGAAGTAAAATCGCAAAGTTGAAATCCAATCACATATACAACAGCAAAAGGAAATAAATTCGGCCCAGCAATATTGCCGTATTATCGGTAGCAGAACTATCTCACTGGCAAGGCAGTGCAATACGTCAAACAGAAAAACAATACACCTGCTGGGCTATATTTCCAAATCGTGCCTGTTTTCGGGCACTTTAAGAAAGTAGAAAATAGTTTTGGAAAAATATTAATTTAGCTAAATCAAAGCTTGCTATACTGCAAATAAAACCCGGTGTTAGGTCCCTGGTTTCGATTCTACTTGTCTAAGTAATAGAAAACCATAACTAAATCTATTCAGATCAAGAATTTTGGATTTTTACACCTTTATCATAATTTGGCCTGATTTCGCTGTCTTTAATGCAAATTTCGGCCGTCAGATTAACAAAATTTACATTTATTGCACACAGTGTTAGACGGAGATGATACACAAACACACAATAGTCCCACAACCATGCTCTAGCAGCAAGACATCACAAACAAAACAGGGTTTATAAAATACAATAATTAAGATTTGTTGATTGGGTAATTAAACCATGTTGCCTCTCTTCCTCCTTTGAGCAAATGTTTCAAGCCTTGCAGTATCATTATTAGTGTCCATCTGCCTCGATGGCTACAAGGCCATCCGAAACGTTGGCTCAAGAAGGAGGAACTGTTATACAGACACAAAAGTGGCTGTTTCAGTATACCTACAATCGCATTGTGCCTGCCCCTACCTAACCTTATCCTATTTTTTTATTGCCCAACTAAGCCGATCCCCTGATGGGTTAGGTCAAGAGGGACATGCACATTGTGGTCGTGTCGTAAGCATGCCAAACAAAATCTTTCAAATCAATTTTTCTTTATATTTTGAATCTGTGTAATCATAACAATTGTCAACAGTAAAAATTTTAGTAAAAAAAGCCATTCCCTTTCACATCTTATGTGTGTTCACCGCCACCAAACATTTGAAAGGTTAAATGAATAATTTATTTACCTAGTTTTATTCATGATTTTCACATTTTGATTCACATTATAGAATTAGTAATGTCCGCTTTGCTAGAAGCATCCTGCTTTGCGGGGATACTGTCAACCATACACGAGCCTTGTACTCTCAGACTTCAATACTGAAAATATCACATCAACGTTTGTTAGAACAATTCATTTTTTAAATGTGATACCGCACCTAAACCCAACTGTCTGGGGCCAGTGGAATCATAGGATCTCCAATTTGAGAATGTTTTCAGGATGGAGAGGGGAAGGAGATGGGAGTAGGTAGTTTGGAAAGGTTACTAAACACACAGCAAATCAATTCTGAATGGTGATCACACAAACAAGCGGATATTTTTATTTACATTAGCTTTACACAGGAGGCCCTGACGAAAATAATTTTACTAAAGTAAGTTTCCTTAAGTCCTATGTCGTATTAGGGGATGCTGGGTGGAGGTTTAATTTTAAGAAAAGGAAATTCTGGGATTGAAAATAGGTGTGAGGGTTGGGTAGGAATCTGGGGGTCAGTGTGTCTAGGAATAACACATGTATGAATCCATCCCTACAACTGTAATGTGATGTCGCAAGGCGATGGGTCAAGGGATTTTGGCTGGAGAGGTTAGCTCTCTCAATCAGTCTCTCACGATCCGGCCCGCCACGCAGCAGGTGGGCAAACTGTGGCCAAGACCTGAACCTCATCCCACGAGCCACCATCCCACTTCTAAGTCACGAAACGTAGCGAAACATTTGGGATCTATGACAGAGGTGTTGGTTATCCAACAAATGGTTCCCGGGGCAGCGGTACCCATACCCACCTCACAAAATGTATAGTATCTTTCAAACATATAATCAATGTACAGTCAAGTGCTTTTAGGCAGATTTGAAACAACAAGGTTCACAAAGAGTATATTAAAATGTATCCATACTTAAAATTGAGTTAGAATCGTATCAATATAGAATTGAGATTTGTGATGAAAGTGATTTCATACCAAGCATGCGAAAGCAGATGCATTATTGGCTACAATATACAATAATGATATAATCTTAAAATTTTCCTACACATAACATACTGCCTTTTATAAGGTTCTCTATAGGTGGAACATATCAATTGTGCAAAAACAGAATTAAATGTACTTTGATATAAAATTTAAGATAATTCTGGTATTGTAATTGATACCCGCAAGGTGGCAGATTGTGATATAATTAATGAGTTGTGAAATGTCTAATGATTGTGATATAACTAATGAGTTGTGAAATGTCAGAAAAATCACATGTTTGATAATTTATTATTTGCTTACTGGTCATAAATCTGAATCTTTTAACACAAATTGCTTTGACCATCTATTCTTCACATATTACAAGTCTTTTGTAATGATTGGTGCACGGATCAGATAAGGTAGTACACCTAATGACTGTTAGTATGGCTTGAATGAAAACGGTTCTGAGGTTTGCTTGGCTATAATTGATTTACCAACAAACTGTCCGAAGACAGCGCATGCGGACAAATCATAACTGAAAATTTTGACAATTTTCACAAACTGTCAAAATGTGGTTAGTGGTCATAAAAATGAATGTTAAAAAACAGATACTTGTGCAAAACGGGAACCTAGAGATGAAATCAAAGATGAGGGTTTAAAAACTCATTTTCTGTCAAAATATTTAAAATAAAGTTAACGTTAAATATAATTTGGTTAATGTTATAGTGCCAATTTTGTGAAAATTCAGTACAAAAAAAAGTTGCACCCTGCTGATACATGTGTTAAGCGAAACTGGTCGGAATTAATTTATTAAAAAAAAAAGAAGTTATTATTTTATTTAAAAAAAAAAGGACCCAGATTATGGAAATTACGCTTCGTTTTAACAATTAGCACAAGAAACAACAATTTACATGCACAAAATAGGTTATTAGGTTCTTAGTTTGGGTTAACTAAGTAATTCATGCGTATTGAAACGAAATTCATGCAAATGTCAAATTGTACAAAAAAAATTAAAATGGCAGCAAAGGAATCGTTTTATGGGGAAAATTTTGAACTTTGATTCAACCCATAATGGAATTTTAGTGCATCTTTTGCAAAATATGCCAAATAGGTAGTGAATTACTATCGCATTAAAATTATTATTTCTGTTCTGACACTTTTATCTCAACATTTTTTGACATTAGTTCTTAAAATAACTAATTAAGTACTAAAATGGAAAAGTGACAGATTAAAAGATTGTCCTAAATTAACTCGATTTTTCAATATGAAGTAAAGCACCCAATGGTCCATTTCTCTGAAGTCAAGATTACAGCAATTGTGCAATTTTAACCAGAATCTTGTCAGGCCTTTGAAAATATGATGAATCACATTAACAATCAGAATTCGGCTTAATTATTCAGACTTCTGTTTATATGTTTCAGGCGTTCTACACTCGCAAGAGTACGAACCAAGATAAGGATTATCATTTTTTAAATCATCACTTTTCCCTGTGGGAGCCATAAAAAATATTGATGTTATAAATGAAAGTGTGGATACCTTTTACTAGAGCCTCTTCTTGCGCGATGTCCCTGGTCAACAAGAGTTCACGTTGTGTCGGTTCTTTGCCATTATTTACGGCAAAGTTTCTGTAACAAACGGTAGGCGATAACAATATAACACCAGCCACATGCCACATTAAGAAATGTCAATACATGTCGGGAGCCCCTCCCCAGACAAAGGCATTTTCACTCGTATTCGCGAAAACTCTTTCACTTATCGGCGCAAATACAACCCAAAATCAAAATATGTTACGAGCTCAAACTTTGATTAGAAAAAGGTTAATTAAATTAATCGAACTCGCAGTCGAGAGTCTGAGACCCACCTCAATGCATTCCCACTCTCCTAACCAAAACGGCACACCGAGATGTCGAGAAACTCCCATTGCAGGCAGCAGGGTAGATGGTAACGGCCGCTAGACAGATCATCTCACCTCCCAGGCTTTATAATATTTGTTTATAGCGTTTAGATAAAAATAATGACAAAATAGTTGGCACTTACCATCAAAATTTCGCCTCAAAATGGCGATTGTAGATCGTGCGCAATGTTGAGATTTTCTGTTTTCACGACACACAATGAACACTTTCACATTGTTATAAAACTATTGTAAAATCACTGGATAAGGAACAAACCGAATATGAGGAAACTGTAAATTGTCGAAAAATTGCAAAATAAAAACCTATCTGGCTTTGACTCGGAGATCTATCAGACTTTCTGAATAAAATTACACTAGTGATCTCTGTCGGTAAAACAGCGGACTAAGCGAATTGCACAAATATGTGGAATTTAATATTTCCTCTCTGGCAGCACTTAACTCACGATCATAGCAATTCTGGGTTCTATGACATTTGTCTGATTGTCTCTGTTTATCTGTCATTAGAAGTCAAATTGGTTATCGATGTTTAATTGTGCGAATTGACGATGACTGACCCCATGCTGAAGAAGATCGGGGCTCCCGATTTCAACCCCGATAAGTTCGTGAAAGAATTGGCCCGCAGTTGTGTGGGAGGTCAAGCTTTACAGCAACAGCGTCAAAAAATACAAGCGGTCTCAGAAGATACTGCCAACTCCCTGAAGAAAAATGTCTACGAAAACTACATGCAATTCATCGAAACTGCTAAGGAAATATCACATCTGGAGGCGGAAATGTATCAGCTTTCTCATCTGTTGACTGATCAGCGAAGCCTGCTCCAAGCCTTGGCAAGTACGTCCATTCTAGGTGAGTCCAACCTCTCCCACACCATGAACTCCGAGAAGGTTGATACAGAAGCTGACAAAATCGAAGAACAGAGAAATCTAAAACTAAACAGCATATTCGAGAAAGTTGAGAGTTGTATGAGTTTGCTCGATGTGCCTGACAGGGTATTACTGCACGAAGGAGACATCTTAGAACTAGATGCGGAAGAGCATACACCGCTACAACGCATGCATGCCTACCTGTTCAGTGATTGCTTGATGTTGACTTCCTGGATCCCCAACAGGCGTGGCCCAATGAGGTACAGGTTCACAGCCGTGTACTCCATCAGCAGTATGGCGGTCGTCAACGTAAGGGACCTTGGAAGCGTCAAGCAAGCATTTAAACTTCTCGCCTTTCCCGATACCAGAGTCTTTCAATGCAACAACCTAACTAGTAAGAAAGACTGGTTGGAGAAGTTTGAAATAGCAAAGAAAACTTATCTTTCAAAGCAAGAACAAAGTGAAGTATCAAAACGAGAGAGTACACACGAGAAGGCTGCCAGCCGGCCTGAATCGTCAGATTCTCCTACAAGCGGGTACGGTGACGATAGTCCCCAGAGAGAAATGGTCATGATGCCAGACTGGCTTGTTGACGTAGCTGAAGAACTGGATGTATTGATTGTAGAGAGACATTTCGATAAAGCCTTCAATTTGATGCAGTCTGCCGAGAACAGCCTGAAGATGGAAGAGTATGCCACTCTTCCCACAACACACGAAATACTGACTAAAATAGCCATGAGACACAAAACCCTGACCGAAGTCCTTATCAAGGAGTTGCAAGTTACCCCGGACTGGACACCCAGGGGAGGATTGCGATCAGCACGCAAACCAGTAAGACTACTCAACAAGCTTAAAATGACAACCCAAGCTTGTGATTTGTTCCTGGCCATCTGCAGTCAAACCATGAAAGTGCATGTCAAAGGTGTGCAGCTTGAAGGTTCAACCGTGACCTACGTTAAACAAGTTGGCGAAGTATTCTTCTGCACAATGACTGATGTCATCTCCGAGTTCATTGCTGCATTCCCCGAAGACAAAATGAGTGCCCTGGTCGTGTGGGCGAGCGCAGAATTAAGAGTTTTAATGAACCAAATGGTAAAACAAATCTTCACTCCACAAGCACAGCTTGGTTCTGTTGCGCAGTGCGTTGTCATTCTAAGGGAGCAATGTCTTCTAATGAGAGAATTTGGTTTAGATCTTTGCTTTCAACTTGATGGTTCCTTGCGCAACTCAATAATGAAATCACTAAAAGATTACAAAGACAAAATCATGGAGTCTATGAAGAGCAAAGTGATTGAAGATAAATGGACTCCAGTCAACATGAACACTAAAACAGGAGTGAAAACCTTTCTCGATGAGATGCAAGAATTGGGCTTGATTCTTGCCAAGTATGTGATTAACGACACGTGGATCGATCTCTCCAGCAGTACTATTTGGTTTGCCAAGTCTCTTCTGACTTTACAATGCCAGGGGCTGAGGATGGTTACCGAAGACATGATGGGGGCCCTGGGGGATAGTATTCACAGTATCTTCAACGGAAGATTGAATCTCTCAATTGGAAACGATTCCAGCTATGCCCAGAAGAATTTCAAGTTCATCTTGGACACGTTGCTACCGGCCATGTTGAGGAAATACAATGAAGAAGTGGGATATGAAAATGAGAAGCTACTGACGTTGGCTAATAAATATGGAATCAATACATCGAAAAGTACAAAGAAAACAACGAGCAATGTCACAAAATATTCGAGCGATTATCTCTAGTAATAATAAATAAAAGTATTTTAATTTATTCATATAGTTATATTTAATGCATAAAATGTACAAATACACTTATTTTAAATATCAATAAAAGATTATAATATAATATTTCCAGAACAGTTTTTTTTAAACCAGTGTAGAAAATTAGATGGAATGAAATACGATGAAGTAAAACAACATGGACCGAAGTAATTTATTGAAGACATCATCCGAACAATGTTTTACGTCACTTTATGGGCTGCGTATAGTTGAGTATGAAACATTGCTGTACGCCACATTATGCACATTTTATTCTACCACCTGGTGGATATACTACAGCAATGGCACGTTAAAACTCTACCACCTGGTGGATATATTACAGCAATGGCATGTTAAAATTCTACTACCTGGTGGAAGTACTACAGCAATGCATGTTAAAATTCTACCACCTGGCGGATATACTATAGCAATGGCATGTTAAAATTCTACCACCTGGTGGATATATTACAGCGATGGCATGTTAAAAATTGAAGACATCTGAAAAAACTTTACTTCACTTTATGGGCTGTGTATAGTTGAGTACGAAACATTGCTGTACGCCACATTACGCAAATTTTAGTGTAGTCATTAGTTTGAAATTCTACCACTTGGCGGATATACTAATTCTACCACTTGGCGGATATACTTCAGTAACGATATATTTAAATTCTATCACCTGGTGGATATACTACAGCAATGGCATGTTAAAATTCTACCACCTGGTGGATATACCAAAGCAATGGCATATTAAAATTCTACAACCTGGCGGATATACTACAGCAATGGTATGTTAAAATTCTACCACCTGGGGGATATACTGCAGCAACAGCATATTAAAATTCTACCACCTGGCGAATACACTGCAGCAACGACATGTTAAACTTCTACCAGCTGGCGGATATACTACAGCAAAGGCATGTTAAAATACGCCCACTGGTAGAGCAACGCAGATAAAATAAACAGGTTTTCTTAGTTCCTGTAAAATCACCAAATGTTCCACACGGCATTGTTCAGATGTCTTCAATAATTGTTCGCTCAATTAGTAGTTCCCTTAAATTATTATGGAGACGATAATTCAATAAGCCCAAGTATATCTTATAATATTAAAAATAATGCAAAAACCTTACGGGCGTTAAAATAAAATACAAATATATTTGGTCACCAAAGTACTTGTTTGAAATAAATTACAGAATCGGAGATAAATGAAATAAATTACAGATCTAAAAATATATATTTGGGTACCAAAAATAGAGAATGAGCACCAAATGCCATTATTATTTAAAATACCTTTCAAAAAAAATTCCCAGCACAGCTTTTTTTAATAAATAGTTCATATATGCTGGTGATGTGGATCCTATATTGCTTTTCGAATATGATTTCTAGCGGCAATGACTTAATATTTGTTGATAAAAGTAATATTCATATAACTAAATATTTTTTGGAGGCAAAATATTTTGCCATCAAATCACTTTTATTTTGATGTTCGAATAAATACAAGTAGAACAAAATATGTAATTAGGTTTATTTTGGTAAATTTGAGAAATAATTTTGAATATATTTATGCCGGTAAAGGCTCAAGCAACGATTCAATAAAAGTATTCCCATTGATTAATTTAGTGGTCATAATGACAAAGTCTACGTTAGAGTCCTCTTGCTGGGAGTACGTTCTCAGGGCGGAGATTTCATTGTACGTAACTCCCCCGATGAAGAAAACCAGGATCACTTTGGTAGAGTCGTTGATTGAGGAGTTATCGCTGGAGATGGAGTTGCGTCTGTTTTGACCGTGTGGAATGATCTGCATTTCTTCTACCGTGGGACCGGGTAGTAAACCTAGGACATCTTGTAAACCTGAAACCAATTTAATAACCATTTTAATGTCTTTAATAGTTTTAGACGGAATCTAACCATAATCTGAATAGAACAAAATTTTAAACGCATTTTTCTCAAAATCACTTTTTTCGAGACGGTTGACACGATACCTCAAGTTCTACGGAACCAATTTTCTTGAAATTTGGTATGAGCCTTCTCTATTCATTACTCTATGGCGGGAACTAAAACTATAACAAAATTTCAATTTTAACTATTTTTAATTAATTTTAACTATTTTAAAAAATTTGGAAAGTCAAAAAAACTGGTAAAAAAATGACTTTTATTTCAGACAGTCACCATTTTGCGAAAAATTATTTTTTTGGCTTTTTTTAGTTTGGGCCATAGCCGCATTTGTTTGGATTAAGAATTGATTTTTTTTTTTTTTTTAGATTACTAGGAGGGTTGCAATTGTGTCAACTAGGGCGCACCATCTTTTTTAGACCCCCCCACTTCAACACCCTGTAACTTTTTGAATTTAGAATTTTTTCATTTGATTTTTTTTTTAATGTATTCTTTAATGTTTAATCAATATTTGGTAAAATTATAAAAATTTTTTTTTTTGTTATTGCACCTGAAAAAATTCCTAAAATTCATGCTTCTAGACTAGAATACCCCCTTAACCTCTCCACGAGTATGGCCTAAACGGTAATAAAAAAATATATAAGATTATTTTTAGTTAATCTATGATAAAGCATAAAAAAATATTTTAAAAATGAGCTAAAAAAAACTCACTCCTCACGTACAGTTTTGTTTGTCAAAACTCACTAGCGGAGAGTTTAAGGCTGGAAATAGTGCAACCTAAAGTATGATAGACATTGTTTCCAGTCTTTAACAAACACAATATCAACAATATTAAATATTAATAAAGACGATTTCATTAATTGAAAATGATTGTTTAATTTTTTATAAGAAAAAAAAACTCTCTTTTTATAACTTTTGAAGGTTATTCCCATCAACGTAATATATCATTGAAGAAGAAGATAACACTTATAATCTAAATGAAAATATGAAAGAGAACAAGACAATGACAAGATATGGAAAAAATAACTAGTTGAAGATAATTTTGTTGATTCTAAATATTTGAAATATGAGATTGACAAATATGACAGTTTGACAGAAGGTGGCAATAGCGAAATTGGATAACGCGCACGTCCCGGTTAGACGAGAGGTCTGGGTTCGAGTTCCAGTTGCGACCATTGTCTTTTTCTATTTTTCCGTGTCTTGTTCTCTCTCATATTTTCATTTAGATTATAAGTGTTATCTTCTTCTTCTATGAAAATGATTGTACTCGGGTGAAGTGGGCGAGGCACTGTGACTGACGGTCAGCGACCAATATACCTGTGGCACTATTTCCAGCCAATTAAGTTTGGTTTTTTGGTCCCTTGAAAAATTGTTCAATTTTTCCCCCAAACGAAGATTCTTGTAACAGATCCCTTAGAAAACCTTAAAAAAGAGTCTCAATTATAAAAATGCTAATGTTAAATTTTATATTGCCATTTTTATGAAATGTGAATTCAAGGGCCAGAGATACGTGCTTATTGATGCGTGGAATTTTGTGGGCGGCTTTGATTGTTATCAATAGTTTGATTAACAAAATTCTCATTTATATAAGTAACTGTAAGTAACATTGTCACAGTAAAACAATACTGATGTAAAAGCCAAAATTTATTATTAACACTTCCAAGTAAATAAAACTTCTAAAAAATCAGGACTTAGAAAAGAATTTTTATATGAAAAATAAATAATTATTAACACATTGTAATCTGATCACGTATTAATACGTGTTTAGCAAATTAATGCTAGAGAGCGGAACACGTATTTATACGTTTTTGATAGATTGTTAGTGGAGCGCGGGTCACGTTAAAATGCGGGTTCCAATATACTTGAGTTTTCGCTATATAGCCTCTGTAGGGTTGTAGCCATGCAGGTAAAAACCTTTTGAGAACAATAGATGGGGTGTACGGTAGGTACCTAGGTAGTGTAAATATTAATTTTTTCATAACTTTCCTGCTTTATGTGAAATTCTGCACTAGTTTAACGATAAAGAATACATTTCTAAATATAATAAAATAAAATGAAATAAAATAAATAATTTGCAAAAAGAATTATTGAAATCAAACAAATATTTTTGAAGTTATCGCAATTTTTCTAGAGGTCTACGTTAGCGCGAAATTACGCGAAAAATCACCCGTTACCAGCACGATATGCGGCCGAAAACTGCCCGATCACAATGTGTTAAGAACATAATATTTAATTCATAAACATTCTTCTCTGTTTTCGTCCTTTAGAAAAAATGTTTTCTACTTTAGAGTTAAATTCTCACAAAAAGAAAATCTACATCTAATTACATAGTAATTTTCTGTTGACTGTAAAGCAAAAGTATAATGTAAAAGCCTTTTTAACAGGCGTAATTAAGTAATAATTTTTTTTTACATGAGCTCTACACAGGAGGCCCTGAGGAAAATAATTTTCCTCTGTCATCTTTGGGAATGCTGTGTGGAGGGTGTTTTTTAAGGAAAAGAAGGAGAGGAAAGTTCTGGTAAGGAAAAGGATTTAAGGGGTGGGTAGGAATCTGGGGTTCAGTGAGTCCTGGTCATCCGCCTCCAAGACCTAGAAAAACTTCACCAAATGAACCTGGGCACCCCTGCTAAATCACCAAACGTAGCGAACCACTTGGGGTGACCTGTGGCAGAGGTGTTGGTTATCCAATAAAGGTTCCTGGGGCGGCGGTACCCATTCCCGTCTCCCAAATTGTGGGATTCATAATAATTAATAATGCTATTCAAGTGAGGTAAAACTATAGGAAGGGTACATACCAAACCATCCTCTATTTTTGGCAAGATGTTCGGCCAGTCGAACTGTCAAAGGCGTGTATGTGCTGTTCAGATAACTCTTGTCTTTCATTTCTGCGTCTGTCGATTCATCCACAGTCAATCGTAATGCCTGTTAAAATAATGTATAAATTTAATAAACAAGGTTGTGTATTTACATGTTTAACAGGATTTTTTTTTTTCAAAAGGTAACTAACAATCTTAGAGTCGTGGTTACCTCAGAGCAACCGTTGAGTTAAAATGTTTAAAAGGTTCACGTGCCAAATTTTAGTGTTAACAAAGCAGTTATCCTTCATTTTCATTAACCAGTAAATTTAAAATTAAAGCATCCATTTAAAAATATATACATAAATGTGATGTCCCCATTATTTTGGGTTATATTGTGATGTATGATGCTAAACAGATCATTTGCCGGATGTGCCAAAATTTTCAAAATTTTTTATTTTGGAATGCGATTTTAACCTTTGTGTATAAAGAAAACGTAAGAAGAACAAGGTCAGAATCGCTTGGGGCATTCTTATTCTTAAGGTATAAAATACTGTGAACACACCTAGCCACTCGGAATAATTTGTATTAAATTCTCTATAGCGTCCGAGTGCGGTATTTGAGCTGTCAAATTAGCTAGCTTCGTTCTCAAGAAAAGATCGTAAAACATATAAATTCATCGAATAAACGCAAGTAATGTTGTTTTTATGCATAGTTTATTGTTCAAGGAATGTGTTTCAGTGAATATAGTATATGATAGCACAAAATAAACCCACAAAATATTATGTCAAAGTCAAAACATCGCGATTTTACATCGTTTCCTCCCATTTAGGCATTTAAAAGGTTTTAAGGAAGTGAGGAGAGTTAGAAGGTTGGCGAAGTATCCGACTATTCCGATGTGATCACCAAACATAGCTTAACCCATTATTCATGGACACAACGTCTATTGATGCGTTTTAGAGGAGATGTGATACGATATAACATATATAGGTGACATTTTAGAGGAGATGTGATATGACACAATGTAATACGATCGGTCAGGGGCTGAGTGATTTTGTAAAATGAAAGACATTTTATATGTCGTATCACAAACGTCTGTTTTCCGGCAAGTGTCCAGGCAAGGGGCAAGGTTAATCATGTATGCTTTTAGCTTCCTTCAATAGATGCCGATAGCATAAATGATATTTTGCTATATTTCGACAGACGAATAAATTAATTTGAGCACCTTCAGTCTGCCAGCGGGGAGCGGCAAAACTACTTAGAGCCTTGTCTAGTAAGGACATCGAGTCCAATTTAATATTCACTGAAATATTTACGATAATTTAATAAATTAACTAGTAATCACACAAACGAAAGAATGGTTGAGGGAGTCCCTTTGACTTCTCAAGCCGCACTCTCTCAGAACATCGCCTTGCACCGCAGTGGGAGGGATGGATTCATACGTCCGTTACTCCAGGACACGTTGACCCCCAGATTCCTACACACCCCTAATACCCTTTTCCTTCCCAGAACTTCCTCTCTATCTTATCCTAAAAAGACCCTCCACATAGCATCCCCAAAGATGACATAGGAGAATTATTTTCCTCAGGACCTAAAGTGTGGAGCTAATGTAAAAAAAATGGCTTTAGCCATTATTGGTGACCAGAACTGAATAGTCAGGTACTTTCCCACCCTCCTCTCCCCCATCTTTTCCCCCTCCCCTTGCCTCACAATACACAACATAGCCTCACTGGCTTCAGACGGCCGGGAGCGGTTGGGACTCTTTTGCAGTTTTCACAATAAAAAAATATTAAAAAAAATAAATATTTAACCTTTCTTAAAACAGTATACTGTCTACTCCCGGACTGAGGTTTCAAAATGTTAGCCTTTTCCAGGTTACATAGTCCGAGCCACGTGTTCAGTCCGTACACCTGGACCAGCTCCCGCTTGTAGTACTCCAGGACCTTTGGCTTGAGCCCCGACCCGGTGACGCACTGCAGACAGAGCAGCCTCAGGACCTTGATGAGCGGGGCCTTCTGGGCGATGAGATCCTCCATGAAGGTATTGATCTTCTCTGTGTCCACGCAGTTCAGGAAGTCTTCTTCGCATTGGAGACTGTCGTGGAATTCAAAGCTGTCAGTTATCTGAAATAATATTTTTAAATGTTAAACTTTGGTGGTATATAGGTGTATTCGCTTTTGTGATTAATAGTGTGTGTCTTTGAGATTGAAAAATTGAAGGAAGTTAGCAGGATAACTTCCACGATTGATCAGTTAAGAATCTCGGAGTGCCCAAATAAATTTTATTTAATTAATAAATATTTATTATAATGGTGTTATTTCACATTCGATTAAAAAAAAGTATATTTGCAGCACGTTCCTGAATGGTAGATATTCTCAGTATTATCGTGGTGAAAGATCACCAATCAGATTCGAAACGTTGCTTGAAATGGCTTTAGCCATGTTTGGTACTACACCAGAACAGCCAGGTATTCCCACCTTTCCCTTCAGTCTTGCAACATACCCCAATTTGGGATGCCGTAGTTTTTCTGGCTCCGGACAATTGTAACTCTTATTCGGTCATTAATTTGGGAGGGGGTTACGATTACCGCCGCCCCTAACCATTTGTTGGATAACCAACACCTCTGCCATGGATACACCCCAAGTGGTTCGCCATGTTTGGTGACTTAGCAGGGGTGCCTGGTTCATAGGGTGAGGTTTGTCAAGGTCTTGGCGGCGAGACTGGCTGAGGGATAACTAACTTAGACTACTCCAGCCGGATTCTTTCGACCCATCGCCTTGCAACGCAGTAGGAGGGATGGATTCATACGTCCGTCAATCCTGGACACACTGACCCCCAGATTCCTACCCACCCCTCATATATTTTCCCTTCCCAGAACTTCCTCTCCTTTCTTTTTAAAGTTTCTTTCCCTAAAAAGACCCTTCACACAGCAATCCCCAAAGATCACGTTGGCTCTGAGAGAATTTTTTTTCCTCTAGGCCCCCTAAGTGGGGCTAATACAGGTCGTGTGCCGATTGCGCGCCCTATAGCCGAATAAAAAAAAAAAAACTTTTTGATATGCGATTTTAAACCTTATGTATAAAGAAAATGTATGAAGGACAAGGTCAGAATGGCTTGGGGCATTCTTGTTCTTGACGTAGCAGATATAAGAAACACACTTAGCCACTCAAATAATTATCTTTGGACATTTCTATGACTTTGGAAATGGCATTTCTCCCGCGATTCGAGCTGTCAAACTTTGAGCGTTGCGTGTCATGAAAAGATCGATAAACCATCAATTTGTCAAATAAACGCAAGTAAAGTTGTTTGTAGGCGTAGTTTGTTGTTCAAGGAACGTATTTCGGTAAATATTATATACGATAGCATAAAATT
This sequence comes from Glyphotaelius pellucidus, assembly GCA_936435175.1. Taxonomy (NCBI): domain Eukaryota; kingdom Metazoa; phylum Arthropoda; class Insecta; order Trichoptera; family Limnephilidae; genus Glyphotaelius; species Glyphotaelius pellucidus. The sequence goes on from OW386556.1 coordinate 13,666,678, forward strand.
AACCCACAAAATTTACGTCAAAAGTCAAAACACTGCGAAATTTTCGAGTTTCATCCGTAAAAACCGAGGCATTCAACAGGTTAAAAAAAAATGTATCACATTTAAAAAGAAAAATGGTGGCTGATCAGTGTTAACGTTGCTTATAAAGAAAATGTAATTAATTAATATGTAATAAAGAAAACAAACCTCTTTTATGTATTCCGCTATGGCTGTATGTGTTGCCAGGGACTGCTTGTTGGCCAGCATGAGAGGCAATCTCGACACAAACTGTTTAATTTCTTGAACAGATTTATTGTTATGTCTTTCCCCCAGTTGGTCGTGGATAAGTCTTGCTTTGCGAGATAATGCTGGCCCTACCTGAAACAATTACAACACAAATAAAAATTGAACGATGAACTATGGCACATGTTATGAGGCGGAAGGAATGTGCGGGAGTTGAATTTTGACAGCCTCTGTGGTCGAGGGGTAAGGCTCTCGACTAGCAATCTGAAGGTCGCAGGTTCAAATCCTAGCATGCGCAAATAAATTTTATTTGATTAACCTCTCATCTGTCGCTGGCTGGCCAGCGGGCACAAGAAAATGTTTGCTTTTTTTTTAAATGCCATTTTAACTCTTATGTATAAGAAAACGTATGAAAGACAAGGTCAGAATCGCTTGCGCCAATATCAATCTGGGACCTATGTTCTATTTGATTATTGTAGCTAGTCTGGATGATTTTGAAACAATTTTCTAGGAAATTTGTGGATGGTTTTTGGCAGCTGTCAATGGTAAAAAAATCGATATTTTACATTTTCAAACGAGTATAAAGGTCATTATTTCTTTGAAAACTCCTTTGAGTTGTGTTTTTTCATATGAGGTATGTATTCAGATTTGTGAAGAAATAATAAAATCAGTTTATATTGCATGGATATATTTTTTTACAATTATTTCCAAAATGGGAGATTTTTTAATTTTTTTTTTAGTTAATTAACTATTCTGGAAAAAATTCTTACAATATTATCATGTAATATACATGAATATTAACACATTGTGATCGGGCAGTTTTCGGCCGCGTATCGTGCTGGTAACGGGTGATTTTTCGCGTAATTTCGCGCTAACGTAGACCTCTAGAAAAATTGCGATAACTTCAAAAATATTTGTTTGATTTCAATAATTCTTTTTGCAAATTATTTATTTTAATTCATTTTATTTTATTATATTTAGAAATGTATTCTTTATCGTTAAACTAGTGCAGAATTTCACATAAAGCAGGAAAGTTATGAAAAAATTTATATTTACACTACCTCGGTACCTACCGTACACTCCATCTATTGTTCTCAAAAGGTTTTTACCTGCATGGCTACAACCCTACAGAGGCTATATAGCGAAAACTCAAGTATATTGGAACCCGCATTTTAACGTGACCCGCGCTCCACTAACAATCTATCAAAAACGTATAAATACGTGTTCCGCTCTCTAGCATTAATTTGCTAAACACGTATTAATACGTGATCAGATTACAATGTGTTAAGATATGTTGTCTGGTAAACAGAAAACAATCACGAAAAAAAAATCGCATTGTTTTTATATTGACATTTGATCATAACTGATCAAGATAATTTTCACCCGGTTTTCGAAATACCATCCCACATTCAACGGGTTAATTTGTGTTGTCTCAAAACTAATTAATTAATTAAAAAATAATATGTATTATAATTGCAGCAAGTTCCAGAATTAAAGATAATATCAATAATATATCATAATATCAGCCCTGGTGTAAGACAACCATTCAGAATTGAAGCGTTGCTTGAAAAGGCTTTAGCCATGTTTTGTGACCAGATCTGAATAGCCAGGTACTTCCTCGCGTTCCTCTACCCCCCCAACTCCTTCCCATCTATTACCTTCAGCCTCACAATGTACCCCAATTGGAGATGTCATAGTCTCACTGGCTCCAGAGGGGAGCAGTTGGGATTCTTGTTCGGTATTCACATAAAAAAAATAAAAAAAACTTGGAAGGGAAAGCAAAGCAACTTGGTTATTCTATTTCTTGGTTATCCTAATCTATTAAAAATTTGCTTGTAGTGGCTTTGGCCGTGTTTGGTAAACAGATCTGAAAGGCTATTCCCTAAAATTTGTGATAAGAGATTGTTCTCCCGCGAGAAGTGCTGTCAGATTTGTGTGATTTTCTACAGCTGTTAAATGAATAAATAATCATGCATATTTGCAGGAATTCGTGTTTAAAACGACCCAAACTAAAATATGTGACTGCGCCCAGCTGAAATTTTGACATCGGCCGATAGAAAAAGCAAACAACAGCCGTAGAAAATCATACAAATCTGACAGCACTTTTCGCGAGAACGATCTCTTATCACAAATTTTAGGGAATAGCCTTTCTGAATAGCTGGGTACTTTCCTCTTTCCTATCTCCTTCCTTCCCCACATAATTTAGCCTAACAGCATTAAACCGGGGTGTACCACAGGTAAACCTGTCACAAGATCTAAGAACAAAAATTAAAAGAAATGATGAGTAATGAGTTTACTTACGGCGGTGAAATTCTTGTCACGAAGTTCAGCAAACAATTCCTCGCCAGAATTCAAAATAATTCTCTTCTTTTCCCCCGCTGCCGACACGTCCGCATTTTGTTCATCGGGACTCTGGAACTTTGCAGCATTGAATAGGCCAGTTGTGTTTTTTATTCCAAATAACTCGTCTGCAAAAAGATAAATTAAATTTTAAAGTAGCAGGCAAAATATGCATGTCTATATACTCTAATTTTAGGATATCTAACATCTATAAGAGGCTAAACATTATGAATATTCCAAACCTTTATTTAAACTCTCTATACCCATACCCATTGAACAAATTAATTATGATAATTTGATGAAACTACTTAATTTTATTTCTATTATTCTAATATTGTCATTTCTTTTTAATTCTGCTAATAATTTTTTAATACAATGTTATATACTATACACTTATTATTACTCCTGAATAACTTATGTATCTGTAATAATGTGTACATGTAAAAGCCTTCAAGGCGTGAATAAATAAATAAATAAACAAGTCTGCAAACTTTCTTATAATACATTAATTTTTTCTTCTTACCAATCAGTCCCTCGTAAGTCAATTGTGTAGCAAGGACGCTTGTCAAATCAATGGATCTATCCAGAAGCAGGAGCATATCGACGCTGCCTTGGGACGGCCCTTTTGGCCCGGTGGCCTGTTCTTCCTTGGCCAGCCGGCACATCAGGTCCCACACCTCCTTGGCACACTGCCCCTTGCCCAGCACCTTTGGGATCGTGCCGTACAGTTGCTGGATTCTACGGATGGCAAGTGCTGACTGGTAGAGACAGGTAGTGTCGCCATCTAGATGGTAATCTCTGAAAGAAATTAATAATAAAAATTTCAACTCAGTTATGGCAACCCCTTCCTGTATAAAAGCTTTTAAATTGGCAGCTCGGATGGTGGCAGACTGTCAATTACACGATGCAAAGATATTTTTTATTCTTACCACTAAATAATAATTTAGAGTTTAGATTATAATAAACAGAAACACACACATTATATTTTATAACATTTAAACTAAATACTGTAGGACACCGTTCAAAATTAATACACTTATTTTTTTTATTTATTTTTTATTGTTTTTATTTCTTGCCGGGCAATCCCGATGAGTTACAGAACTCGTTTTAGGACAGGAGGAACATACAATTCATAGGTGGGAGGAAATAACAATTTTACATAGGAACTTAGATATAAAAAAATATAAATTTCACTTAAAATATAGACGAAAAATAAAGACAGGTTAGGTAGAACAAACAACAATAGAAAACAATTAAAGAAAAAAGGAACAAGTTTATACATCATGGATGATTCCAACAAAATTAAAAAGAAAAGACGAGAAAAGGAAACAAGACATAATTGAATATGACAAGAAAATTACATAGTTTATTCAAATTGCGATCCGCGGTGGTAGTATGCTTTGGCCTTATGTCTATGCTTGTTATTCTCAGTCGTTGAGATATCTGTCCCTAGTGTAAGCCTGTATACATAATATTATCTTTATTGACTCACAATGATGTGATTTGTCTATAAAAATAAAGATACTATAAATCAGGTACCTGAAATCATTCTGCAGTTCAAGGGATAAAACATCACTGTCAAACGGAAACACATCACATTTGAACTCCTCAATGGTCGTAAGACTTCCGTAGACTCTTCTGTTCGTCAGATGCTTTTCGCAAAGTTCGCTTTTCCTCGGAACGAAAAATAAATGAAACTCTTTTTTGGGACCAGTGTGCGAGTTCGTGGCACTGAAAATATTGTCAGCTACGATGTCAATAAGATTAAACTTTGGGCGTGTGATGAAAATGATGTGCTTGACATTTGCGGGTGTTGTTACTCCTGGCTTTAAAGGAAACATGTCCACCACGTCGTGCTCCCGAAGAAGAGCATATTGAGCTACCAAACCCACGGGACCAGCGAGCCATTCATCCCATATCATAGCCTGAGGAACAAAATATGCATAAATAATTTTGAAGTTTGAGATACAAATAAAAGATATGAAATTTATATACGAATATGTATGTACCTTGGGACCTTCGCAGTTCTGCAGTAGATTCAATAATTCTTTTCTGCATGTTTCTTGAAGAAGGGCGACGTTCAAACGCCCTCCTGACAAGTGAGTTGTCATTTTATAATATTATGAATTGTTATGAATGTTGACTAAACGCCAACCATAGATATATCAATATTTTTCTATCTGCCATCTGTCACTATCAAACAGGGTTGCCAAAGTTTTTGTTTCAAAATACCCGCAATAAATGTTAAAATTCCCCATATTGAGGAGATCAAGATAACAAGTTCCTCGCGTTTTCCCCACTTTATAATCTACCTTCAAAATAAAACAAAATTCTGTTGAATTTAGCATTTCTTATTTATTCATTATATTATTTTATTTTACTTGGAACATTAGCAGGATTAAAACGTATTATTACATACTTAATATAAGAATAAATATATAATATAATGAGGAAAAAATTTAGTTTTCAACATGAAAACACGAAATTTTCCAAACTGAAGAACCGCGAAAATAATATATGTCGAAATCGTAAAAAGGAAATTTATTCGTCTTTTTGGCAAACAATACAGCACCATTGAATGAATTGATTTTAATATCGAGAATCAAAGTCAAAGGTAGGTAGTCTGGAATAACCCGATAACCAATATTTGATGATTATCAATATCAATATTATGATGCAAAAATAATAACTAATAGGTATATAAAAAAAATTCAATACGGTGTGCAAATTAATTGTGTGGTTAGAAGAAAAAAACGTTAAAATAATATAATATAATCACCCGTACGCCAGGTACGGCCAAGAGAAAAAAAAAACGATAAAGACACACAATTTAAGCTCAACAAAAAAAGAATTAGTTGAAGAAAAGAAGATAAAGAAGTATTTTATTGTTAAAACACTATTTTACCGATTTAAAAATATCTATTTTTCGTTAATTGAGACCAATAATTTCAAACAAGGTTCTCATAATTTTTTTTTTTTTTTTAAAGAAAGACAAACATTCCCGGGTTACGAATAATCCAACAATGTTTGAAAATTTCCTACTACCACCACAAAAAGCCGAAAACGTTGCTTGTGTTGTGATGGAGGACTTGACCAGCAGAGGAATCGAACACGGGACGCCCGAGTGGGACGCAAATGCGATGCCCACTCATCCACTGACAGGTCAATCATAATAATAATAATCGGACAATTTGTAGAGCGCCGTTTTTGAGAAAAATCACCTCAAGGGCGCTTTGCCTTGCAAACTCTGGTCCGCCATCAACATGATAAGGGGCTCGTTGTGCCCATATGATGCCATCATATGGGCACAACGGCTATGGGAGCATCATCGGGCCTTAATAAAGAGTTGGCGATGTGTGAATGCGATGCGGTGCAGACCACCGAACATGTGGTCAACGAATGCCCGCTCCATTCATTCCCCGGCGGGATTGATGAGGTCCACATGGCAACGCCTAAGGCCCTAGACTGAATCACAGACCTAGATGTCTGACCCTCCAACATACGAAAGAAGAAGTTATTCAGTTAACAATTTACTTTTTATAAAACTTTATTAACACGACATATTTTTTAGTTAACATTTTGTTTGAAGGGTTAAATTTAAAACTTTTTCCTTCTGTCTTTATCTCTTCTTAAGTAGCCATCAACGCTACCACTGTATCTGTATGAAGGAGATTTCTATTTTCTGTTTTCAAATTTTTAAGCACGATGAATTTCAACTGTACAGACGCTAGCATATTAATATTGTCAGATGAGCTGGTTCAAAATTGTAGTAATAAATCAGGTTTTTCACTGGGCTGACCTTATGATATATACCCTGAGTCAAATAGCGCTGGTAAAAACCTTAAGGGTGCTGTATAGGTATTATCAGCGCCCTGGCTCCTTGGAAAGTAGAGGCCAAGAGCGGACCTGCACAGGGCTGGCCCCGATTATTTAAGTAAGAGGAAATAGAATTAGCAACCCTCCAAACGAGTGTTGAATACCTCATACAAGTTGCACTACCCTGACAAAAATGTAAAATGTCTCGCCACCTCACAAAATACATTTGTCCCAACTCTTTTTCTTTGTATTATTACAAAATTTATGAGGTGGTTGCTGTATTGGCATTACATTTCGTGTAGGTATGCAAAGTTTTTGTATTGGGGCCGTGAGGTAGTAAAGTGGTGATGGTGGGGGGATTTTTTTATATTTTTATCGCACAAGAGTCCCAACTGCACCCAAGGGTGGTTGAGGAAGAATTGCGATGAGGGGGGTGGGGTCGAGGGGGATTAGGGTTTCGGAGAAGAGGGGGCTTCTTTGTGAGTACCGAACAAGAGTCCCAACTCTCTGGAGTCAGTTGAGGGACTCAAACAGTAATACATACATTTTGTATTAGGTGTATAAATAAATTTGTACGAGGTGTATAAATACATTTGTAAAAGGTGTTTGATGTTCAAATTTCAGTTGAATTTACTAAACGTATCTTCGCCTTAGTTCTTAATTGTCCAAACAACCATTTTAGTTTTTGTTCAATCTCCACTTTAAAATTAAGAATAAAGTTTAAAAAACGATAGTAAGAATTATTTAAACTAATGAGACCTTTACCTTTACGGAAATAGCTTTATCTAACAACTATCATAATGTTTCATTGAAATAATTCTCCTCCTGTAAAATTTCTAATGGTCGTTTGGAATATTAAGAACTAAGGCAAAGATTATGTTATGTAGGTCTGTTTGTCCCGCTCGATGCTTGCCAATCATGTGAGTCATGAGTCATGAGGTAGTTGTGTATGTCTATTAAAGATATTGTCAATTCGGTAGTTTTGACTTTCGTGTACATTTGATTTTCATGTACGCAACATTTTCATGCTGCCGCCCTACATCAGTTCCTAGACCTAAGTATTAATATTATTTTGTGTAGGTTTTGTGCGTAATAATACCATGAACCCTCCAAAACAAATTTAATGATGCATTTATTTATTTATGTGAAAAGGTACTTACATCAAATTATTTTCGATGCTGATGGTCGTTGTCACCCCACCTCTTTTGAGGTGGGACCAGTTCCGGATTAGCCCCTAAGCAAATTAAGCAATTGCTTAGGGCACCACGTCTTTGGGGGCACCAGAAACGGCACAAAAAAACAATTGCTACTACATTGATTACAGCGGTGACGTTCGGGGTGGTGGCACTAGGGGCAGATTCCACAACGGTGGGGGCGGAATGGGATAGGATGGGGCGGGACGGGATCAGGTGGCACGGGTTCTAACGGAGGGGGCGAAATGGGATACAGATACAGGATCGGCTCTAAGAACGAAACGAAAATGCATGGGTTGCTTAGGGCACCAAGTAATCTTAATCCGGCACTGGGTGGGACACCTCATTTCAGTACTTGAGTACCTCATACAAACTTATTCTGATATTGTGTCCTACCAACACTATTCCAAACCTGCTGACTTTTGGGTCCAAGATCAAGAAGCCATTTTATTTTTCAATTTGTTCTTGACGGATCTGAAGTCATGAAGTTATTACCGCTTTTCCACAAGGCTTTTTTTGCTTCAAGGCCGTGCGGCAGCATTGGGTTTGACTACACGCCACAATAGTCTGGTGTGTACGACCATTATTTTTTATGGGGCTTTTCCTTTTTGTTTGGTAGCAGTATATAGCAAAATAGATAGGTGTATACAAATGATTCACAAAAAAAACATTGAATTTTTAAAATACATTTTATTTATTTATTACAGTAAGTTAAAGAAATATAAATATATCGCTTTCTAACTAACTACGCAACCAAAGCCATATAAAATTAAGGTAATTATTCCCTGATTCTAATTGGATTGAGTTTAATTTTTGATTAAAAATTAAACAAAAATTAAACAAAAATTAAATTCAGTTTTTTGATTTTATTCCAAGTATATTAGTGATATTTGCCAGTAAAATTATATTATCTGCGTATGATAATAATATGATTGGCAGGATAATTCTGGGAACTTGATCTTAATTTAATTTTTCTTCTAGAGCTCTTAGGATTTCGTCCATAAGTATTGTAAACAGTCTTGGGGAAAGGGGCACCTCTGTTTTACCCCTCAGTTTTTTTATATTACTCTTGATTGCTGTCCGAACCAAGATATTGATGTTTTTTTCTTTACCAATTATTCTACTGGCGAGGGCGTGACTTACTCTATTCCTCAGGATTGCAAACATTTGTTGGAGGTCTACCACATCAAAGGCTTTTTCTATGTCCAGCGACACAACATAGGTTATATGTCCTACCCTCCACTCTTCATCCAGGATTTTTCTTAAATTGAAAAAGTGAGTACATGGTCATATGTGGAACGGTTTTCAAAAACATTCTCAGAAAAGATATACATAATTTTAAATTCTACACATCATTTAGCTAAGTCATTCAAAGTGTGAAAAAATATTTATTTTGAAAACTTTTTTTTAAACCTAGGTCAAAAAATTTTCAGCAAAGATATCCATAATTCTGAATTCTACACATCCTTTAGCTAAGTCATTCAAAGTGCGAAAAAAAGTTTGTGTGCCCCAAAATTTTTGGAATTATTGAGGAAAAATTTTAAATAATGTTCATCAATAAAATTTTCATATTTGTAGATGTTTCTACGAATCTAAAAAAATAAATACAGTAAAGTATATTTATTTGAGAAAAGGCTGCGGGAATCCAAATGCGAGGATTTCTAGAATTCAAAACGCTACATATTTCAACAAACTTACAGGTGGTTTTTGGTGACATTTTATATTCTTCTCTACGAAAATTGATGGCCGTGGCAACATTTCGGCTTGTAACTGGGTTGCCAGTTTGGCTTCAAAAGAAAACATGGTCAAATTGCAGCATGTACGAACATCGTGCTTTGAAAAACAAAGAAGATTGACATAGATGAGAGGTTCACTATATTTTTCTATTAATTGTCTTACAACTTTCAAATGAAAATCTGCTAAGGTAGTATTTTTTCCGGTAACCTTGTTGAAGAGCGTGTGCGAATTTAATAAATAAAGATCTATTACAGGGAAAACCACCTTTGTATGATTTTATTGACTTCCTCATGCAATTCAAACTGATCAACATCATGTCGGTTTTGTCGACAGTGCCCATACGTAAATTGTAATCCAAGATACATTTTGGATTGGTTAATTTGTTTCACTGTTAACTTTTCCTGTTGGAGATGAAGAGCTATCGTGTGTAGTTGTAAGTATATGAATTTCACGCTTATCTGCTATTTTAAAACTAACAGTGGTCCACGGTGCTTTGCCTCTATTTCCCCCATTTTTAATTTTTTGAAACTTGGCATGGTCTTTCTGTTTTTGTGCACAGTTTTACAAGCATTAGTTTTCTTACTTTGAAGAAAATCAAATAGCTTTGGGCTGCTATAAGAGTTGCCGACCCAAAGATTATTTTTCCCCCCTTTCCTTAATAATCATTGAGCAACGTAGTTACGACAGCCCCCGAAACACCAAGGCATTGATTGTCTGTTAAGTCCGTACCTTCACCAACGTAAATAAGAAAGTCTAAAACAAAACCAGTCTTACACACCGCAAACATTTTTATTCTCAACCGGTGTCGTTTGATGGTTGAAATTGTTTAAAAGCTAACCTACCCTTAAAAAGAATCATGCTTTTGTCGATGCATAAGTTTTCTTCGGGTACCAATGTCTCTCTAAAGATTTTTCTGGTGTGATCAACTAATATTCTAATTTTACGTAATTTGTAAAAACCCGGTAAATAAAAATGGATTGAGTAAGGGTCGAACCTTCCCTCCCTGTGTCCATAATCAAATGCTCTACCACCAGGCCAACTAGGAAGTCATGGAGGTATGTTTTTAGGTTTTCACGGCCAAAAAGTATTTTTGTTAAGTGCTCGGCGATTGCCGATTTGTCAGGGTGGCCAAGTTTACAAGCACGAAAGTGTTCGGAAATCCTTTTGGAGATCGTTCGCTCTGTCTGGCCTACATAGGCCTTGTCACATCCGGAACAGCTGAGTTTATATACTCCATCTGTTTCCAGAGGAAACTTAGTCTTTGCCGACCTCAGTAGGTCTTGGATTTTAGTTGTCGTTCCGAAGACCGTCTTGATGTTCTCTTTTCTCAACAGCCTGGCAATTCTGTCTGTTACATTATGGACGTAAGGCAGGAAAGCGCAGACTTTTGACTCTTGTTCACCCCTGTCTTCGTTTCGTGCTGATTTGGCTCTTATGATTTGCCTTGTCTGCCTTGCTGGGTATCCGTTACGCTCCAGTGCATCGGTGAGTTTGGTCAGTTCTAATCCGAGTTTTGGCTCCTCACATATTCTGGTCGCTCGGGTTACCAAAGTATGGATGAGTCCTCTCTTCTGAGCGGGGTGATGATGCGAATCAGCGTGGAGATACCTGTTTGTATGTGTTGGTTTCCTATAAACTGTGTGTCCTAGGCTACCATCCTCTTTTCGCATCACCTCCACATCTAGAAAAGGCAGAATTTTTTGGTTATTTTCCAGCTCCATTGTGAATTTAATTTTGCTGTGGAGTGAGTTGAGATGGTCCAGGAATTCGTTCAGTTTCTCTGTTCCGTGAGGCCAGATGGCGAAGACATCATCGACATATCGCCACCATACTTTAGGAACAGCCGAAGCTGTGTCAGCTGTTTGAAAAACCTTCAAAGAATTTTTAAGATTTTTATCATTAAAGAATATTATGTGAAAAATACGGAAGGGCGGTCAGAAGAGGGTTTGATTTCTGATTTGTTTTTGATAAAAGCTAAGCCGTTATAAGTTTTAAAAATATAAAATATATTTTTTTCCCATTAAAAACATTACTTTTATCGTATTACGAAATAATATTTTCGTTATTTCGATTTAGTTAATCTCTACACTCCACCTTTGCATTGAAGTGGATAACCTTAGATGAGTTAAGTAATCATTCGTCCTCTATAGTCTGTAATTCTCATTTTTAGAAATTTTCTCCAAATTGAGTCCCCAATATAGTGTATAACTTTAATATATATTTTGTAAGTCAAAAATATTGAAATAGAGATAAATTATGATGTCTTAGATTTAACACGGAATTTAGTTGATTTTTTGAAGGTATGTAGTAGTATTGGTTAACAATATCGGCGACACCAGGAAGCACAGTCCCACCCAGTAAAAACTGCCTATAAACATCTTACGTGGAATGCATAATAAAATTGTCACTGGAAATTTATCAGTCAATATTTTGTTTTGCCGTAAAAAATATTTGTTCATATACCGTTCTGTACTATTTTTATTCCTATCCATTTTACTTTAGAAAAAGAGATTCCAAAATCAACTCAACTCTTTGAAAAGTCATTAAAAGCTATGAAAAAAAAAACAATGAAAAATAGCCCACAACCTAACCTAACGTAACCTAGTTATCCAATTTTTTACATATTTTTTTCGTGACTTTTAATGATTTTTTCAAAGGAGGTTTTGAGTTGACTTGAGTTTATTCTGAGTTGTCGGGTCACCCAAAAAATGACAGTCAATATTCCACAGAGTATCAACCGCCTGATAACGGCCCATTTCAAAAATGCTTTCAATTTTTCGATTGTGGCAACACATTGTAAAATGAATTTATTATCGATAAGAAAAGCTTTTCCCGCGTAGAGCTAGTAAGATTGCCTAGATGCAGGAGCTTCGCAGATAATAAGAAACATGAAAATAATATTTTACATACGTAGTGTTGGTCTTCGCAATAATGTTCCTGATTTTTTTGAACGTACGTTAAGTGTTGGTCTTCGCAATAATGTTCCTGATTTTTGTATCCATATGACAAATTATATTTTTCGTCTTTAGTTTCACCTTGAATATGAAAACTTTTCAGAATTACCAACATTTTTGATGTAAACATGTTCCGCATGATTAGATTATTATCTACATAAAACCAAAACGTTAACTAGTCCAGAAAATGACCTAAGTACCTACCATAGTTTTTTTATACAGTTAGGCACCAATTCCCATAATCTTAAACACGAAAAAGAAGATATGAAAACACTCGAACGGTGTATGAAATTTCACAGCTTTTCGAAAAATTTTGCACACGAAATTTCGAGATCACTATATTTTTTCGATTCGTTACCTCACTTTTATATTTAAAATTTTAATATAAATAAATAAGGAAAGATGACATATTATTTCTTTCATATTCTTCAAATATTCAATAAGAAAACAAGATTTAAAGGAAAGAACGAGTTAGTTATATGAAAAAAGGTCTTGCAGATCTACCAAGCTGTATGTAGGTGGCCTGAAGTGGAATCAACGAATGAATAATATTATTTTGAAACCATATTGTTTGTATTCTCAAAATCTACGGCGGCTATGCCCCGACTTCATAGTTAAGTTCGAAGTTTTGAAGATAAACATTGTAGGAACACAAAAATACTGTTGATTAAACTAATTCAATTATTTTTACAAAAGAGTAGTTTTTATCATCGTATAGAGTTTTCCGCTGGGAAGTACTTAGCACACACCCACGAGCTTTCGTCGTAGTTTTATACACGTTCTACATTGTATTATGTTGTCTGTAGCTCGTAGCATTGAAACAGGTTGCCTATCAGGCAGCGAGCGAGGCAGTCGACATTCAAACGTGCGCTGCGCCGGCGGGTGCCACGTTGAAAAACCCGGTCGCTAAATAAATGGCGTCACAATCGATTTTCCTCTAAAACCACATACGGAATCAAGTACCTGACAGCTTAATTAGTATTAAAAAACAATAACCCCGATCGATATTAATGGCAACACTTTAAGTTGGTATCAATGTGCTGAGAGAATTCCAAATTCAAACGTTCGACACTCCCTGTCAAACCGCGGTATAAGATAATATGGCGTCGCAACCAGGTGAGCTTTTTATCATTACACACTAAATATAATTATTTCATTTATATTTTAATGTCAAACCATATTGTTATAACAAAATCGGGTTTGTATTGCTTCATCGCTCGTCCGTGCTTCGTTTCAACGTGCTCGTTTGATTTCTCGTCACAATGTACCCGGATAATTTGACATTTTCGATAACATCTGTTTGCATGTGGGCGACTGATTACAATTCTTATCCTTTGAAAGTAGTAAAACAACTACGGTTTGTTTGTTTATCGCTAATTATACGGAATAATGTAGCTAACTGGCGGTTCAAATGCATTTTTATAATAATGTTAATATTTAAAAAGTTTCTAAGAAAAATAAGCTCTGATCTAAACGAAATATATTATGTACAATGTACAATCGGTTTTCCTCGTGTTTAAAAAATATTATTTTAAGAAGTTTTTAAATTAACAAATTTACCTACGTATCATATAAAATCAAATATTCTATTGTTATTTATTACAATTGTTTTTAAAATTATTTATTAAAAAAGTGCAATATATTATTTAAAAGCATGAAAACTCTCAAGGTCTATAAAATAGCTTCTTGAAACATAGAAGATAACAGTCGTCGTTGGATTTTAATAATGTAAATGTTTTAATTTATTTTCCCCTACCTGTTGCTAAGGTGTGGTGGGAAATCGAGAAAGTACCTACCCGTGTAACCTTCAATTTCATGTGTTTTTCCAGTGGGCAATTTTAAAAGTGTTATTTTGTTTTGGCACAATAACGATTGTACCTATTTTGTATGAAGTATTTTTGCCTAAGCGCGGTGCAGTCCTGCATTCTATCTGTATGTAAATTTGTTTATACGTTCCATTTCCGATCAAAAAATCTGCTGCACCCACTTTATTATTAAAGCAAGCTTTTCTTTGAATAGATGTCTTTTTTATTTTTTATATGAATACCGCACAAGAGTCCCAACTACTCCCGTCTGGAGCCAGTGAGACTAAGGCATCCCCAATTAGGGTATTTGTGAGGCTGACGGTGATGGGGAGGGGAAGGAGATGGGGAAGAGGAAGGTGGGAAGTACCTGGCTATTCAGATCTGGTCACCAAACACGGCTAAAGCCATTTCAAGCAACGTTTCAATTCTGAATGGTGGTCTTACACCAGGGCGATACTGAGAATATCTTCCACTCTGGTACGTGCCGTAAATATACTATATATTATTTTAAATGAATAAATTGTGAAATAACACAAATTGATCAAAAAAAAAATTATTTGCCACGCCGGGATTCGATCCCGCAACCTTCGGAATGCGGGTCAAGAGCCTTACCGCTGGACTACGCCGGTCGTCTTTGACTCGTTCGTAACTATAATAACTTTTTTATTCCAACAGACCCCTCGGGATGTAAGTTGTTTATATTTAAGATTAATAAAAACAACACCTTACCATTAATATATTTTACGTACAACTATTTTAAAACTTTATAACGCGTTTTTCAACTATAAAGTTACAGGTTAGCACCAGATTTTATTTTTCTAGACGACGAATTAATAGCTTCGTGAGAGAAACGTTTAGAGACATCTTAAATATTTGTAGCACGTTCTTCAGAATTAATTAAAATGAACGCGGCAGAAAGATCGAATCTCCAGGCCTGCTAGGGCGAATTCAACCGTAGGTACGTTCGTCCT
This sequence comes from Glyphotaelius pellucidus, assembly GCA_936435175.1. NCBI lineage: Eukaryota > Metazoa > Arthropoda > Insecta > Trichoptera > Limnephilidae > Glyphotaelius > Glyphotaelius pellucidus. Next base: position 13,681,716 of record OW386556.1, read on the forward strand.
ATACGCCGTGCCGCTGGTGTATATTTGTTTACATGCTTTCTTCATCTTCGTCGTTAAGATTCCCACATTATTTTTCTTCTTCTTCTTTTCTTTGATAGGGCAAATTCGACAGTAGGTCCGTCAAATACACGGGTCGCGAGTCGCAATTTGTATACTTCTTTACTTACGTCGATTCTGAATATATTTTAGGGTATATTGTCGTCTTAAGTCAATCAAAAAATAACTAAATGATTAATTTTAATTACTGAATAATGCTGCACAATACTTTTAAGCAATGCAAGCAAGCCAATGGTGTGACAATATCCCCCATGGGACGAAAGTAGGTAGGTACTCCCTGTTCCGCGTGACTGAAAAATAGATGTCACATGCAGCATTTACATTTGTTTCGACGAGTTATTTGTTAATTATAATATTTTTTAAAACCGCCTCTGGAGACAATACATATTTATTGTCCTCTATTTGGTAACTACATTCTTTGTCTGAAGCTAAGGTTACGTTTTGGAAAGCTTTTGCTATGAAGCTATGTACACAAATAAACATTTGGCCATTTAGGCTGTTCGTCATCAATTTTATATTGCATTTAGGCCTTTAGCCGTTTGTGCTTTTTCATCTTTATTTCGGTATCAGGGCTGTTTCCAAAACCGTTCCCATCTTCGTCAATTTTCTCTAGCCATTCATGCTTTAAAGAAATGATTCTCAACGGGGTCTACAACGCCCCCCTCAAAGGCAAATAGTGGGCGTTGAAAGGCTCCAAAGGGGCGGTGATGGCTGAAAAAGGGTTCAGTTTAATTTAAAAAAAAACATTGTCCTAATGAAATCAATTAAGTCGTAGGTACCATTGCAAGAATCTTGCATATGAACCATTCATTACGTATTATTAATGGAATAACCGTATTTTTTGTTTTGATAATGTTTTCTCAAAAAAGTCTTAAAATAATGTAAAAATACTCGGAGAAAAGAGTTATTTTTAAAATTTTGAAATACAGCAGTCTCGGTTTACAAATAATCTCAGAACATTGAAAAACCATCCACTTCCATCCTTATAATCGGAAAATGTGGAGGATCGAACCCGCAACGCCCGGGTCAATTGCTTTTGTGATTGATTCAGGGGCATTGAAAAAAATACCCTTGAAAAGTGGGCGATGAGCCAGATAAAGTTGAGATCCTCCTTTGTAAATGAAAACAATAATGAATTAAGGAATTGAGGTCCTTCTTTCAAATTTTTCAAGATATTTCATAAATTATTTATTTCATGTCAGATTGCAATCTTTTTGTCAAGGTCCCAATTTACGGACTATTTTACTTCGACATGAATTCCTTTATAGATATTTAACTAATCGGCAACATCTGTATTCCCGACATAATGCAAAAATTTGAGTTTTATGTTCCCGACAACTTCACAAGAGCGCGCAGACACAGAAATTTTATTGTTCCGAGATGCAGAACTAACTTACCATTAGTAAAACCGCTCGGAAAAATGATTCTGTTACTAAATTACTTGTCCCGTGATATAGATATTTTTCAATTAAATATTCAACAAATCAAAAACGCTATTATTACTTAAAAAAACCAAATGTATGTTTATTATTGGTTATGCATAACTGTAAGTATGCATTTAAAATAAAATAAATAAATAAATAACTAACTTCTTTCCAATAATAATTTTCTAACTCTTATTATCTCTTTAGAAGTTTTTCTCAATCATTCATCTTTCCACCGATCGATCAAAAAACTTTGTACGTGTATGGAACACATTGAAATAATAATTTAATTAAAGTATTTCGATTAAATCATAGAAGAATCCTGTTCCTAATTCATTAAATACATATTTTAGGTACCAACTTACAAAAAACAAAGATGCAGAAGCACGTACCCTTCTGGGACTAAAGTAAGTAAGATGTCTTTGTTCAAAACCCTCCAGCATTTCGGATAATATTATTATTCATTTCCGAACTTAATATTAGTATTATTAAAACTTGAGACATTGTGGATAAGGCATATCGAATCAACCAACCCAGGGGATTTATTCCAATCTCTGAACTTGGTGAGTACGGAATATAAATGATTGCTTCGGTGTTGTCATATCTAGATATCCAAATCTATAACTCAATAACGATCCCAGCGTTGCCCGGGATTCACACAGATTTTTTTTTTTTAAATAAGCTGTAGACATTATTTACCTCTTATTTTGAAGGTCAAGTGTGCAAAATTTCATCAAGATGTTTAAAAATTTTGCATTTCTGGTGTGCTTAAAGTGATTGGAGTGGTTTATCGAAATCTTATGTATGCAGTGACCGTTCTCCTGTTTTGAAAGTCAATTGTTCAATATTAGGTAGGAACTGTAATGCGTCATTTACGTTTCATATCTCAACCAATAGGAGCCTTGAAAAGTAAGATCATAATCAAAGCGGCCAATGAGCGCAGTTTAACGCTTCTTAGGTACTGTAATGCGTCATTTACGTTTCATGTCTCAACCAATAGGAGCCTTGAAAAGTAAGATCATGATCAAAGCGGCCAATGAGCGCAGTTTAACGCTTCTTAGGTACTGTAATGCGTCATTTACGTTTCATATCTCAACCAATAGGAGCCTTGAAAAGTGAGATCATAATCAAAGCGGCCAATGAGCACAGTTTGACGCTTCGTAGGTACTGTAATGCGTCATTTCCGTTTCATCCGAGTTTCAAATCACAACGGTGCTAAAGAAGTTCACTTCAATATTATCAGCCTATTTTGGTTACTTAAAGATTTAGGAACTTGTCAAAAACTCTTTTAATGAAACACATGTCCCGAGTAAGTATCTCTAGATAAGTAGGTACCATTTATATCGGTAATATGAATCATAACGCCCGTGTGCTTTAACCTTGAGAGGCAAATGGGGGACAATCTGGGGATGTCAGTTCATTCATTTAGGGAAGCTAAAAAGAGACTCTTAAAGAGAGGGTTTTCGAAGTGTTGAAAAGTGGTGCAGCCCTATACAGTTTTTAAGTTTGATGTTTTTTTATATTTATTTTAAATTTGCTACACCAGAGTTACAATTGCAGAGGAAAGTTATTCTTAAAAATATTGAGGAACATCGTGGAGTCTTGCATGGAGGAGGATAGGCATAAGGGTATAAAGCAGTGATTCCCAAAGTGGTCCAGGTGGACCCCTAGGGGTCCACGGGAGACCCGACGGGGGTCCCATGTAGGCGCGATAAAGAAATGGGGGTTCACAAGTTGTAAGTGGGGGTCCACGAACTGGTTTCAATTGGACCCATCCCGCGCCCCATCCATATCCCATCCTACCCCCGAGTCATATCCCTCCATAACAAAGCGATCTCAAAACGCCCAGCTAGGCAAGGGGGGGGGGGGGGGGGGGGGAAGTAGTGTATAGGGTATGGGTGTATAAGATATGGGTGTAGTATTCTCGAATGGGACATATCCCCCCCGTCCCATATCCCATTACGCCCCCTCCGTCGTGGAAAATATAATCTCGAATACTGGTCCATTTTGCCCCCGTTTGAAAAAGTCGTAGATCCGGTACTACTCCGTTGTGACAGACCACGCCTCGCCATTCAATATTCAGTACAACTCGTGTCGAGTTTTGGGAAAAAGGTAGAAATGTACCAACAAAAAAAAGTTTGGGAACCTCTGATATAAAGGAAGATCTGGATATTTTACAAAAATCAAATAAATACCCCGTTGTTCAGGGTTTTTTTTCAAATCTAAGAATGTTATTTTACGAAAATACTACACATTATCTATCGCTTACAAGCTATGCCTAAAATTTCTGAAGATTGATAAATATTGTGTCATGTTTTAATTTTTTAATCGTTAAGTGGATATTTGAAATCTTCAATACCTACATACATCTTATCTATCTATATTTATAAAAATGAAAATGTGTTTGTTTCAGTCTATATATGTATATATGCTATGCGTTGCTAAACCATTTTTATCCGATGGCAATCGGATTAATGGTTTCATCAAATCCTGGTTGGTTAAATCAAACAATGGATGATTCGTAGTATCAAAATACCGTCCTCGCGAAGGTTTCTGGATTATTACAACCACAACATGATAATACTTCTGAAAAGTTTTTTTTAATCATTACAAAAACTCTTACAAAACTGTCACAATTTGAGAATGACATTTTGCAAACCATCGATTGTTAAATTAAATTAAAATTCAACTTCCGAAAATGTTTAAATTAATGAATTTATCCTCACCTACGGTACTAACCAAAATAGAGTACTTTGAAGCTTTTCAAAATTTATATTTATTTTAAATAGGTACCTATGTCATCTACCAAATTTAATGGAAAATTTGTTAAAAAAATTGCAATAGGTGGCACGCGAGCTGTTTGAAAAGCTGAGTGTTCCGGGACTGAACATATTGAAAATGGGAGAGGGAAGGTGATCGCGGGAGGGGGGTTGGCGGTAGAGGGGAGAGGGGAGAGGGAAGGCGGAGTGGAAACTCGTGAGGGGGAGGGGACGCGGGAGAGGAAGGGGTGGTGGAAGGGGGACGGGACGAATGGGAAAGGACACGCAGGGATAAATAATTTCGTTCTTAAGTGGCGTAGCAACGCACGCCGGGAACTCGCTAGTGCAATATAAATATCGTTGTGAACTGAAAATAGTTGGGTTGGCTTTTTTTTACACTCCTACTCTGCGTTTTTTTCGCTTTCTTTGTCAATAAATGTATTTTTTATATTTTCATCAGCACCCTAAAAGTAGCACAAGAAATGATAGCCAAAGACTTTTTCAATTCCCTTTTAAGATTATGAGCACGTTTTCTTCCCTCACGTTTCAATCCCGAGTATTTTATTGCCCTGTAGAAATGTGTAGGAGTATGAAGAGAGACTGGTAACTGTACTGTTTACCAGGCCCCAGCTGCTGATGATACCTACCACTTCTACTGGCTATCTCTTTCCTCCCGCGAACTTTTATCCCCAGAGGGGTTACGAAGCCTTCTTGAAAATACTAAACTACGATTGGTTCCGCATTTCACGTGCCATCAAACGGGGTACAAACGTTCTGACGAAATGTTTCAAGGATTGGAGTTGGCATGTGCCACTTATGCTTATCTCGTAAATGTGACGATGTTATCTGCAGGTTTATTTATCGTTTTGAAGATCTGTTTCATGATCTGAGTTCCTGGTTTTCGAGACTTTATCCCTCAGAACTCGAGCATATTTTGTCGGAAGGTAAAATATTTCCGCTTCGCAATAAAACTCAAATATATGGAATATTTCTGAACGCATCTGAAAACTAAAAAGTGAAAATTTTGAATTTGGTGCTTTTCCTCAAACCTTCTTTTACAATCTACTGCAATAGTAACTTTTTGCGACAACAGGTGGCAGCACTGCAGTCGCTTGCAAAATGGCTGACATCGATGTTCGTAATAGACAGCTTTCTGTGATTTATTCTTGACTGTAGAAGGTGAAACACCCATTCGCATTCATGAAAAACTGAAAAATGTGTAACATGATTCAAAAGTGGATGTCAGCACTGCTAGATGATGGGTTGTCGCTGTAACGAAGCTGAAAGACAAACACAGCTGACTGACAAAAATCGGAACGGCGCAGGCCGTTGATTTATGTGACTGCACGCGAGTGGATGACATCATTCGTGGTGACCCCAGATAACTACAGATGTCGCATTCTCCCCCTCAGTAAAGTCAGGGTGATGAGAATTATTCGACAACTGATTATTCAACAAAAGTTTGTGAAAGGTGGGTACCAAGAATTTAATCGGCCAGAATAAAGAAAAAAGAAAAACAATAGCCTCACAACACTTGCAGCGCTTGATTTCTGGAAAAAATTGTGACCGGAGACGAAATATTTATAAATAATACATTTTTTTTAACCTGAATCAAAGAGGCAGTCAATGGATTGACATCACACAAACTCACCAAGGACAAAAAAATACAAAACTGTGTGATCGGTGGGGAAAGTTATGGTGATGGTGTTTTTTACAACACTGTGAAACATGCCCTTGTTAAAAATGAACCAAAGCTGTGGAAATGGACGGATATTATATTGAAAAGTAACAAATTAATCGTCAATAGTGTGGTTTTCAACCCATATAATTGCATTTTTTTATTTCTTGACAATTAAAGGAGAAAAAAAATAGGATGCATTACTTTTTGACTGACTCCAGTATTATAATTTGTTTGGCTTTTAAAATCTGATTCAGAAACATACAATCTCAAAATTAACTTCATTTTTCAAGTTTTGTCTGTAGGTAGAATTTTGTTAAAACTGATTGGTATTAAGGCTTTGTTTTGTTGCTTTAATGGCTTTTTCATCTAATAGTTTTAAAAGTTACGTAGTTCATAAACGAATTTTTGAATTATATTTGGGTTATTGTGCCGTTTTGCGCTACCTCCTACTTCAGTCTGAAGTAGGAGGTAGCGCAACGTTTCGGACAGCATTACATTGTCCATTATCAGGGCAGATGTATTATCTTAGATTGCTGTGAAGAGTGTGCTTGTGCGTATAAATGCGGAGCTTGATTAGAGGTTATTTTGTCCCAAGAAGTTGTCAGAAATACGAGGTCACTTGAGGTAAAGAGTTACAAAAGCTACGTAAACATTCGCAATTGAATGAAAAATGAAACATAGCACCAATTAAGTACAAACATGTTTGACTTTACATTTGCCTGATTTGCTTTTACAGAAAGCGTTAAACAAAATTCTTTCATAAGCGCAGCAAAATACTCGAACGGGAAGATTATTTTAAAGCCCTATGGGCGTATAAAAGAGTACATAAAATTAATTCCTCTTAGATCCAATACATAAAAGTATCTAAGACTGTTAACAAAAGTCTACTATCAATTTAATTAGAATTTCAAAACAAATGAGAACTTCACTCCAAAGCCATGTTACCTTTAAATGTGTTAACAATGTTTCCTTTTAAATGTGCTAACAAAAATTAGAGACGCAAAGTTGGCTTTAATTCAATAAACAATCTTCAAATGCCATTATAAACTTGCAATAAGTAAAACTTAATAGAACAAAAAAGTATTACGCTTTTAATTTCGGCTGATTAAGGCCATCCGCTCATGAAGAAACTGAAAAAAACCAGTTGGCGACTCAATCGCTATTTACAGGAAAGGAACTGATGAGTGCTGGTCGCCGTGGCCATCGCGTTTCTGTTGCCTTGTTTACAGGTTGCCATGGTAGCGGCTTTCGGCGTCAAGTTTTCGAGTCATTTATTTTTTATTTTTTTAAATGTCAGATCAGAAAAATATAATTTTTTTTCAGGAGGTTGATAAATTGAGTTGTGCCAACCAGTTTTCGGTTTCGCCATGAGCGAAGGCCCTTAGTATAGCCAGCCATTAAGGCCCATTTTTTTTTTTTAAATTTTTTTTTTATTAATCTATAAACATAGGGTTTTACATAGGGTTTAATTGATGCCTGTCTCACTAGGATTTACCTGTGTTGAGACAGGCTTAGAGGTACATATTTAAAATTACAAGAATATTTTAAGTAACATACAAATTCAATTGAATACTATAAAAATGGAAAGGTGATTGGAAGTGTGGGTTCACTTTAAAGAGAGTTATGTAAATGTAGGAAGAGATGATGTACAGTAAATGATGATGTATAGTAAATTCTGTCAAATCTATTTATGGGATTGATTAATTAATTTGACATGATTCTATTTTTAAGTTATTTTACATGGATTAGGTCGTATGCAAATTGTTTACTGTCTATTAATGACTTACTTTACAGATGTTTGCAGTAGTGTGGCGTCCAATACTAACAATCCATTTCTTTACGTCTTGTTTGAATTTTGTCAAGGATTCAGTATGTCTGATTGTAGCTGGTAGTGTATTGTATAGTTTGCAAGCTATGTATTTGAAGTGTCTTTGTCCAAAGGTAGTTTTGGAAAAAGGAGTTCGGAGAAGTTCTTTGTTTTTGGCTCGGGTATTGTGCGTTGTTTGTGTTGTTTTGTATGATGTTTTGTTGTTTTTGTGTAAATTAACTAATATGGATCTTGCGTAGAGTTGTTTAATGTCCATAACGTTGAAAGTATTGAAGATCGTATCAGTGCTGGTAGGAAGAGGCAGTTTAAGAATAATTAACCAGCGGCCGTGAGTTAAAATTTCTTCGAAAGATGGCCTTGCAACTGTACAGGGTGATTCCAATGAGAAAGATTGATTATTCTCCCTACCATCAATTTTAACTAAAAACTCTATCGATTTTATTTCATACAAAATTTGCTCTAATGTATATCTACATTCAAGTTAGCAATAAAAAAATGCTCAAATACGTGATGATAAAATTATTGAAAGTTATGTCCCTTTCGTAATTATTTTTCATGATAAATAAAATTTAAAATTTTTCAATAATGTGGTAGCAAAATAAGTGTATAAAAATTCTGAAACATATTACTTTGTAAGACCGTAAAACTGAAGCATTTTCATTGCATTTTGCGCGGATTTAAAAAAAAATCATTTAAACTAAAATAAAATTTTTGAAAATTAGCTATCCGAGATAATTAATTGATTTATTTTACTCCATGCTTATATGATTTGAAATGTGTGTTGTAAAGTATATAATTTAAATTTAACAAATCTGCCAACGTCCAACAGTATTATATTATAATAAAAATAAACACAGTTTTTCAAAATTTATAACACAACTTTACTAGATAAAATAACAATCTTTAGATATAAATTTATATTTTTTTTGTAGAAAAGTAGATACGTTTAGAATTTGATTTAAAAATGACACATTTCCGGTTCTGTCTGGTTACTCCCTTTAAAAGGCGAATTTTCTAACGTACCTAACCAAATGGCTTACGACACCCCACTACGTGAAAATCCCTTTGAAATATTCCAAGAGCCCTTCAACCTTGCTAAGGCACTGAAGTACTTAGAAACGTAACCTCAGAAAATTACAAAAAGGTTCGTTTAACCCATATTTATCCATTAAGCTTTAAATTCAATGCTTTTTCTACCATATTATTTTCTAACCGAATTTTACTTTTTAGGTTTACAATTTTCGAACGTGCAGTCTTCAAATAAGACTAGAAACTATGTATTAAAAAAGAACTACAAAATTTGTAGGCTGGCGACACCAATTTACCTGTCAAATATTATTTTAAAGTGCAATGACACTTAGGACGGGTTGTTTCAAAAAATTTGATGAGTTCATCAAATATTTGAAGTTAATTTTCAGGTTCTGTGTAAGTTCTTTTCGAGTTCTGTTTTTTTATCATCATAGGCCAGCTGCTTCACAAAACTGAAATGATCACAGAACTTGAATAGAACTTACACAGAACGTGAAAATTAACGTCAAATATTTGACGAATTCGTCAAATTTTTTGAAACAACCCATCCACAGAACACAGAAAACCACATTTTAAAAAACATTTTTTGTTCTTCAAGAAAAATCGAAGAAGCACTGTTAAGGTACCTTCTTAATGACATAAATTTGATTAAATGGTGTTTTACAAAGTGATTTGCTTTCATTTAATTTAACATACATTTGAATTTAACCGTCTTAACAGTACGTAGAAAGGAAGAATCACTAATGGTGAGTTTAGTTACACTACTTTTAGATCTGGATGAGTTAAGTATATTCAGATCTAAAATTATAAACATGATCTAAAGCTAGGTGCTTTAGCTAGTATTAAATAAATGGGAGCAATTTCTAAATAGTATTTTATTAAAATATCGTTATTCTTAAATATCTATACATAATTCTATTTTGAGATCAGTGGGTATCAATATTGCAATGAAATTTTTTTTTTCACTTTTATGTCTTTTTATTTTTTTTATGAAAATGTAGGTTACACAGCTTTAAATTAACACCATATGTTTGGTATTGGCATTTGAACAACAGTGGCGCCCTCCTATGTTTTCTACTCTTATTTGACAAACCGTATTTAAAATATTGTCATTATTAAAACATTAAAAAAATTATACATGCAATTAAATTAAGTTGTTAATTTTGGAATCTGGAGTTTAGAACAATGGATTATTTATTTAAGTTTATTATGTAGTTACAGCAAATTTAAAGTTTTTTTTTTTTAATTTCTTTGGCATCGTTGTGATTTTAAATTCGATGAAACGGAAACTACACCAAAAAGAGACAAACATGTACTTTTACAGGATTTTACAGAACTGCATTTCTTTAGTCAATCGTATGCGTAATCGCCGGCTATAGGTGATATAATATTTTACTCGGTGTGCAATTGAAACGTTGTCATTAAATACGAACTCTCATTACTTTCTTGTTCGGTGCGATCGTAAAACTCTGTCTCTTTCACGAAATAGTAACGTGTGTCGGTTCACAATTCATTGACAAAGTGGCAAAACTACACAAAATTAACCTGAAGGCATTTTATTGGAGCATTTTCTCTACATTAAGAAAACCGTAAAAAAGTTGCTTTCATAGAAAAAAAAGTGTTACAGAAGAAGAAAAGAAACCGTGTGTAATTCACCCTCGGTAGAAGTGAAACCTTCAGAAAACTAAAGTAGACTATAAAGCACTTTTTTATCAATGTGAACGGTAAAGGCGATTTTTTCCATATATTTGCCGAATTCCAGTGCACTTTTTCTATACATTTACATTTAGTTATCTTATTAGTATTTGTGTTTTCTTCTCCGGAGTCGCCGTAAGTCGCTTTCTTTTGCCTGTTCTTTCCGAGTGGTTTGAAGATTGGATATTGCTTTTAACAAAATAAAAATGTTTATTTTTATTTTTTTTTGATTTCGTAGGATTCGCTAAATGTCTGCAGAGGTTCGTGAGGTACTTTACACCATTATACCAAAAGAGTCTTGCTTATCGTATATTGGAACCGATTCCCCGTAAATTAAATAAATATTTTATTGCTATCTCATTTTCTCGTAGGCTAAATCCTATAGATGTATGTGTTTGTCTATTTTTAAAGTCGCTCGTTTCCGTTTGTTGTGATGAAGCTCAGGTTCTCTGCAGCTTTATTTGAGATTTGATTTTCATGTGATCTACAAGCATATATTACAATTAGATTTTACTTTCCAGAATAACACCAACGTAGCTATTTGATTTGTTTTCATTTGAAAGAATTAACATTATGTGGGAACATTTAAAACACCTAGTCTAACCAATAACTTATTATTTTGATAGTCGATGATAGCCATACTATTTATGTCATGTCGTTAATAATTGATAGGTACAAATCATTCACATTTGAATCGGAATTGTACACTTCAGCAAATCATAGCTTTGAGTAAATCATTGACTTTGACTAATTTGAAGCGACTTCAACTTTAACCAAGTCATCGTCTGCTACAAAGTTCGAATATTATACTTTCAGAGTAACGTGCCCTAAAGCTAGGAATAGACTACCACAATAAGAACTATGCACGATTATAGACCAGAGCTCAAAGCGAACCTCAAAACTACTTCAGAAAGTCAAACACATAAATTAGTAATTGAGTTGAATATCTCTTTCAAAGCTACCCATACAAGCTAAAATTATATATTTTGTTTTTGAACTCTTACGCAAATTTGGATCTTGTGTCTTTAACATTTTTAACATGGTGTGGCGGCTACGTCACAGTCCGTTCCCCCCACCTCAACATTGCCTGATATAATGCAGTGCTGGGCTAACCAGCAATAAACGCACTAGCTCTGAAGCACACGTGTCTACATTATTACTCCCATTGTCCTATCTCCCACAACACACACACACACACACACACACACACACACACACACACACACACACACACACACACACACACACACACACACACACCTAACATAACGTATACTTAATGTACACCCTCCAAAGTGGTGACCCCCGACGTGATCTAGAAGTGTGTGTGTGGGAACAATGGAGTGATAAAGAAGTGCAGCAAGTGATCTACGCAACTCCAGTGCGACACCGGGAAACAGGTAGCTACGGCATCATCTTCGGACTCTCTGTTTCCACCTTCGAGGCACTCATTACACCATCTCGCAACTCTAGTCCATTGCACCACACAACTCTAGAGATGCTAAACGTCCGTGACTACAGGTCCGCCATGCCTCCTGTCCAGGCAGCTTCCTCGAGGATCACTAACCTAGCCTAGCCTCACTTTACAATTCAATATTCTTCTAAAGTATCTGAAACTATTACGCATATGCAGTCTCGTTAATTATCACAATTTGGTAGTCTGCTATGCCCTCAATACAAAGGACTATCCCATCAAAACCGTGGTTTCAACAGTTCCCCCATATTTAAAAAAAAATAAGTTTCCTTATTCGAATGAGAATTGGACATTGTTTCGTTTTTTCTCACCTTTTTTAAATTGCATGTGCTTGACTCCTAGACTTTACTTTCTGTGGTCTGGGAGCGGGAACTTTAGATCACATATTTTGGTTCTCTCTCCTATCAAGCCTTACCTAAAATTGCATCCATCTCTTTTATGTTTGAACTCGACTTTAATCTTCTAAGTGATTTTGATTTTTGCCCATTTAATTAAAATTAATGTACAAATTAACCTTATACCTCCATAATTTGAAATGATGTCCTGGAACACCCTTAAAGGGTGATAGTCATAATCTTTTTAACAAAAAACAAAAAACATGGCAGTTTATCCCTCAAATTTGAACCTACTAACAGCTCGCTATATCTGTGAATCTAAATTATAAAATGATAAATTATAATACAGGGTGCGGCAGCATAACTTCCTTTTTTTAATGCGCGCCATTCAGTCGGTTGATGTTGTAGCGGAGCGCTAGTGATCTCGTTCGAGAGGCGGAAATATAAAGTTTTGCCCCGACACAATTTAGTCGCCATCATGCGTTGGTACAGTGAAGAGAGTGCGTTTGCCGTTGAGGCCTACTTTTCGAACGGATTTTCTGTGTTCACATTTGCTATGCGGACATGATTCTCCTAGCTCTGTCGATCAAGGAGTTGAGAATAGTTTTAAAATCTGTGAAGAATATGCAAATGACCACAACATGATGTACAACCCCAAGAAGACGGAACTAATCCATTCCACCATGGAAAAAATCTCGAGAAGATGCTTCCCGTACAACTCAATGAGGAAAACACAAGCACAAGAATGTAAAATACTTAGGTCACATCATCACTGAAGACCTCTCGGATCTTTACTTCTATGTACCATGTGTAATAACTATTTATGTTATCTTTGTCATTTAAACACACCAGTATGCACTTAATCATAAAAAATGTAACTATGTATGTAAAAGCCCATAAGGGCGTTAATGATTAATAAAAAAATTAAAAAATAATGGTGTTATTGAACGACAGAGGAAAATTATCAGTGCATTGTCCAATATGATTGCCCGAAGATTCTTCCAATGCAGTGACCATGTAAAAAAAAAACGTTGTTCAATGCATTTTGCATCGATAGTCTATATACATGTGAAACATTGTGTAACTACCGAACCACCACGATGGAACGACTCCGGATCCAATATAATGATGCATGCAGAATTATATTTGGATTCAGAACATTTAGCAGTGCATCGACAATGTTCACTGAACTAGGATTGCACGGATTCGCCGGTCTGATGAGACATCGGGTCACTGGAGCCAGGATGCGGCTGATGGCTTCCGACAATACAGCGGTGACCGCAGCGTTCCAGCACCAAACCCCACTCCTGAGTGAGCGCTGGGCCCGAGCTCACCCCAGACAACGCAGACCACGCCCTACATAGAATTGATTATTTATTTATTTTTAATTATTTTTTTTCCCATTCTATGTACCTACTTAGTTCTTTTAAAAAATCTGTTGCGTTAATATGTATAATTATATGGGACGTGAGGAATTGCACTATCCCCCCCACATCCTGGAATAAAAACATTATTATTATTACATATTATATTGAATTTAATTAAATTGCACAATTGGGGCCGCAGTACGGGTAAGGAGGCACCCAGTGAGGCCCACATTATCAAATAATGTTTTAAAATTTATTAAGTTAATGCACCAAATAAAAAATGAACGATAAGTAATGTAGTGTAGTTTGAAATATGTTTAGCTCCGTAAAATACAAACATACCACTGTATTATTACTGTTAAATTAAGGTATAAATTAAATAGTTATGTGCCGAGATGATAACCCTGTGGGATACCCGAAGGAATATGGTTGAAACCTTTAAAATACTTAACTTTTATAAAACTATGGTACATGTAACTTCATCGTTTATCTTTTTTAACCCTCGACGCAAGGAGCGGTGTTATAAGTTTGACGTGTCTGTGTGTCTGTCTGTCTGTCTGTGGCATCGTAGCTCCTAAACGAATGGACCGATTGTGATGCAGTTTTTTTTGTTTGAAAGCTGATGTAATAGTGATGGTTCTTAGCTAAAATTCAATAAAAACCGGTTTAGGCGTTTCAAGGTTATCAGCCTTTTTTTGTGTCGGGGGTTTCTTAAAATTTTGTAAATTTTACTTATTATTCGGATTCATAGAAAACTTTTTGACATATTAATAGCATCATTTTTATTAATATATTTACGTTAACACAGAGTTTACAATGTAATCTCATTTGGCTAATGGGCCAAAGCATCAATTTATTTGGGGACACAACTTCGTAGTTTCCGCCGCTTAAAACCACTCTGTTTAGGCACTAGCCCTTTGAAAGTTAAAATATTAAATTATACCCTTACATACATAAATATTACCATATTATATTAAGCAATTAGTAATACCATTAAGTACTACATGACTGAAATGATATTCAGAGTATTACGGTAATAATAATTCGCCAAAAATACTTTCATTGGAGGTAACAAACTAATATTTATCTAACGTAGGTATATTGAATAAAGGGAAGGGATATTATTTGATTAATTTGAAAACGTTAATTAAATTTATCTTTCATCTTGTTCGAGCGATTACATCTTCAATATATAAAAATAAATGTTTATTTGTTTGCCCTTATGGAAATTAAAAACCATTGACCCGAATTTAAATATATAAACCATTTATCCGAATGAGATGAAACTTTGGTGTTTGATGTGCGCTTTCCCGCAATAGTTTCTATATATAATAGTGAGTTCTGGCTCCATGGATTTATAACTTATACTATTATTATATTTTCCTATATATTATCCTATACTATAATCATCCGATTGCGATGAAACTTTAGTGAGTTGTTGTGCTCACGCCCGCGAAGGTTTAAGGATGAGCTCTGGCGTTACGAAATTCGTATAAAAGTTTTGCAGTAGGTGGCGCGCGAATTGTTTGAAAAATGACTTAAAGGAGAATGAAGGATTTTGTTTCTTGCTTCATGATTTTATTTGCGACTGTGGTGGACATCGAGTGAATGTACGTTGTGATAAAAGGTATGAAACCTTATGTATTTTACCCTTTTGTGTCTTGAATGTCATCAATGTGATATCCGGAGGCATTTTCAAAAATATCCACATTGTCCATTCGGCTAATTTGGTAAGGCTCGGGGTGCTCGGTAAATGCCCGAAGTAGCTTCGTAAAGCCTCGATTACATTGAGCGAGTTTGCAAGCTACTAGCCGGTGAATTCACTATCAGTTAGTAAACTTGTTCAGTGTAAAATCTGCTAGTTAGCTAATATATATGATTACACTGAGCGAGTTTACAAGCTACATGCCGGCGAATTCGCTATCTGCTAGTATCTGATAATTTGCTACCACGCAAATGCAGTCTCGTTAATTAACCGACGTGTTAGCGTCGGGCCTAAAAACCTCGATTACATTTAACGACTTTACAAGCTACAAGCCGGCGAATTCACTATCTGCTAGTAAACTCGCTCAATGTAATCGAGGCTTTTATGCCTGACGCTAACACGTCGACTAATTAACGAGACTGCATATGCGTGATAACAAATTTGTTTCAGATACTTAAGAAGAATATTGAATGTGAGGCCAGGTTAGGTTACGTTCTGATGTATATAAACGAGGCGTCAGGTATTAACTAAGCGCCCGAACACTGCCTTAATATCCCGAGTGGATAACGCGCCGGGTATTTACAAACATGTAACTCGGAGTGAAACAGGTAATAGCAAAACAGATGAATGCATGCGTATAACCTATTGATGACGTTTATTTTCTGTCTAGATGCGGCCGTAGTCGACTTCAAGGAGCGCCTCATAGGAAATGTGAAGCGTGAAGTGAAGCAGGTGATGGAGGAAGCGGTGACGCGGCGGGGCGTGCGCGAAGACTCGGGTGCCGTGACGTCACTGTGCGCTGCAGTAGAGGCCTGCCTGGGCCAGGGTCTGAGGCGCAGGGCCCTGGGCCTCTTCAAGACCTCGTCCACGACTGCGCTGCTACACAAAGTGGCAAAGGTAAGTTACCAAAGTCTCTGACATGCTAGTTATTTTATAGGTTGAATTTCGGTGGTATTTCAAAGGCTAGAATTTAGCTGACATCCGTGAGTGAAAATTTTGAACGTAAGTTCCTCTTCCACAAGAATATACTAGTATCCGATAGTGATGTTGAAAATACATATCGCAAACAACTTATCGCGCACAGTCCGTACACGTCGCTACTGAAATTACGAGACCCACCAACCCCCGTAACGTAAAAACTAGCCTTCGTAGCTTTTATCCAAAGCAAACGCATACAAAATGTCTGACACAAGGCACAAGTGAAGATTAGAACATTATTTTTGTTGAACTGCAGATATTTATGAATTGCTCCGCCATGTTTAATAATAATAATGTTTTATTCCAGGATGTGGGGAGGATAGTGCAATCCCACACGTCCCATATGATTGTACATATTTATATAATATATTTTAAAACATATTTTAATATTTTATTTTATTTTATTTTATTTTGTTTGGGAGACCAACAGTTTACATTAATACAGAGCAATAGTAATTAAGTCACAATAATTATACCATTTACAGGTTTCCACATGGGTATTTTATAGAAGTGATATGACAGATAATAAAAATCATATTACAATAAAACAATGATTGTAAGTTATTTATAGAGGGGGCAGGATGGGGGGGGATCGGTTAAGTTGAGGTATAGTTATAAAAATATGCAAAGCAAAAAATAAAAATTTTAAATTTAAAAAAAAAGAAGTTCATTTGGTGAAGGTTGCATTAGATGGGTAGTTATTGTTGTTGTGAAGTATCGATAGACCGCCTGTGTGATTTTAAAGAGTGTGGTGCAGAGTTGAAAATGTCAAATTGTATGTAGTGTGTGTTGAAAGTGTTGGATGCGCGATCAATGAAGGAGTTCTGCTTAGAATTAGTGTTGCACCGAGGGAGGCTAAGTATCATGTCTGATCTGGTTGGTCTGTTGGGAACTCGTATCTGGATCCGTTGTAGGAGTTCTGGGCAATCTACGACGGATCCGGCTATTATTTGTAGAAAGAGTACATCGGCCGAGCTTCTTCGATCTTCCAATGATAGTATACTGAAAAACGCCGCTGAATCCTGGTGATTTAGGTGGATGCGTTAGCTACGGAAGTCTAAGTATCGTAAAAAACGATTTTGAACACGTTCTAGATTTTCCACGTAAGATTTGTATTGCGGGTTCCAAACTTGTGACGCGTATTCTAGTAAGCTGCGGACATAGGCAAAATATAGGATTTTCATTGTTCTAAGGTTATTGAATTTTTTACATGTCCTAAGAATGAATCCTAACATTTTCGAGGCTTTTGATGTTACTGAGTCGATATGAATATCAAAAATTAGCTCAGAGTCCAACGTCACTCCCAAATCTTTGACTTCTGTTTTGTTGATTAGTATTGAGCCGTTCAGACAATATTCATTGGTAACGATATTTTTATTTCGTGTAAAATTCACGACGAAACACTTTTTAACATTGATTTTAAGGTTATGCTGTGTACAGTAAACATTAAGACGGTTTAGGTCCTCCTGCATTTTTTGACAGTCAGCAGATTAAAGTATAACAGATTAAAGTCTCGACGACGTGGATGGTAAAGGCCTTCGCTCACGGAGAAACTGAAATGAAACCAGTTGTCAACGCAATTCGAAATTCGTAAGAGCTACCATGGCAACCTGTTAACAAGGCAACTGAAAAGCCACTGCTGTACAAGCAAAAGTGCTGGTGCGTTGACAACTGGTTTCATTTCAGTTTCTCTGTGAGCGAAGGCCTTAACGATTGGCGTCACCGATGCGTTAACAAAATGTCGTCTACGTTACCTGTGCGCGAACCTCCGCAAAAATGTATGGCGGTAGTAGCCCTTGATAGCCAGATCCTTGTGGAAGAAGGGCATAAGTATTTATTTTGATTAATCTGTTTTGTGCAAAAATAATAGATAAACACAGAGAATATTTTGTATTACGCAAACCCTCTTAGAAGTGAGGTCAACGTAAAGATATTGTGACGTAATGTGACGTAACCCTCGTAAAAGTCAGGTCAACTTAATGATATTGTCACGTATTGGATGTAACCCTCGTAGAAGTTAGATCAACGTAATAATATTGTGACATAACCCTCGTAGAAGCCAGGTCAAAGTAATGATATTGTGACGTAATGTGACGTAACCCTCGTAGAAGTAAGATCAACGTAATGATATTGTGACGTAATGTGACGTAGCCCATACAGAAGTCAGGTCGACGTAATGTACTAGACTCTTAAGAGAGTTACATGTTAAATTTTTTAACATCCCAGTTTGTCAAACCTCTTACGGGCAAAGAAGTTTTAAAATAATGCAACTAAGCTATTCAATTCTCTACCCACGGATATTAGAAAAACACAAAATAATTATTTAAATAAAAGTAAAATCATTGATTACCTCCAATAAATATATCCATAAGGAGTATTTAAGAACATATTCATACTTGAATTGTATAATGCAAAAAAAAAATTATATTTTTTTCTGTTATTATTAACTATTATTTTTAAAGTATTGTACTATGTAAACAAAAAACCTGGATAACAGCCACTACGTAAATTGCCATCTCAACACAGGTCACACATTAGTGAGATGGGCAATATGTCATTAATGTAACCAATGTAATATTAAAATAATGCAAAAATAAAAAATGATATTGCGACGTAATGTAACGTAACCCTCGTAGAAGTCAGGTCAATGTAATGATATTGTGAGGTAATGTGACGTAAAGCATGACCTAATAAGTTTCCATTATTTGATGGGTTGAATTTTGAAAGATCTCAAAGAGACTAACTTTACGGGGTCAGTTTTAAGTTCAAGAACCTAGTGGAAGAGTTACGTGACTCTTCTTCCGATTTTTCCAGTTATGCTGAAAATAAAGATTTCGTTTAGCTTTTATGTTTTATAGCCGAAAAGTTTAGTTTTTTCTTTTCCTTGTTTGGTAAAAGCTATCTGAAGATTAACCTTTCAGGAAGAAATCACTTTTCTCATATTTATTGTATTATATATATTTAAAGTCTGAGGTTCAAAATAAACAGCCAAAAACTTTGCTCTGGAAATCTTTTTATACAGCGGGACCCTAATTTATGCTGTAACCTGTATATTTAAATTAAGAAAGAAGGCAATTTGTACGTTTATTTTAAGCCTTATATAGACGATATTATGTTAGTTTTGAGTCACGAGCTTAAAAGTTTTAATATTTTAGTCATGCCGCATGACAATCTAACATTTATTAATTCCCATCAAAATTTTTGGATACCCGAGAACTTAAAACACATCTGTCAAAACATGTTCTTCTCCCTGACTAATTTAGCAAAAAGCGCCGACTTCTAGAAACTGTATAATATATTCTACGTTTTCTGATTGTGTCTTCAGTTGTTTTCAATGTTTTCATCTCGGAACATTTCATTAGAAACCCCGTTGGCTTAATGTCTTCCGCAAGAAGACACTCCGCGTAAAGACAAAAGACACAAACTCATTTCAAATGTCACAAGGGACAGATCCAATTATAATTAATTGGATGCATCTAGGAATATGATCATTACAGGAATCGTGGAGCCAGCGATGCAATTATTAATAACTGGCAGTTACCAGACGGTTTCACCCCTTTTTCTTAAAATAAATTTGAACTGGAATAATAAAGCATCTCTCATAATGTTTTTAAAAATATTATGTGAAATATCATTATGAAAATGACGCTGAATACGGAAAATATTAGCTTACTCTTTAAATAAACTTAATTTATAAAACTTACTTTAAATTTTTTTTCTGCTTTCCGGTTTTAAACGTTTAGTCTCTGTAGACAAAAGACCTTAGAAGGTCTGGTAGTAAGAGAGTAAAAGTAACAGAAGATGGCTTGAAAGGGAGATATTTAGATACGAATGTTAGCTGGAGCGCGCTAACGTTAAAAAAACATTATGATTAAGTGAAAATTGTGAAATTATTTAATAAAACATAGCTCGTTTAAAATTGAGCAAAAATCTTTTGATAATTTTGCACAAACCAGCATTTAACACTAATAATAGCATAGATAAGTTTTTAATGAACGGTTAAGGACAAGGAATATAGTCTAAGCCACTCGGGAATTTATTCACTCCAAATGCAGTGATTGTCCCGCGTATTATATTGGCAAAACGGCACGTAACATCAACACCCGTGTCAAAGAGCATCTTAGGTGTTTACACAGCAATGGCTTCTCCGAATTTGCAAACCACCTGATAGAAACAGACCATAACTTCGATAAAAACTCAGGCGTCACCCTAATTCATAAAAACACGATAGGTATCAGATTGGATTATTTAGAAGCCCTAGAACTAAGGAAAGCTAAACATATTTAAAGTAAGGTAATTAATAATCAAATCAATTTAAATAATAATCCAATACTAAGGTTGTTCCATATTGACAAAAAATATTCTCTTTCCTTTCGCAATTCTCCATCTACACTTATCCCTACTTCCTCCTTCACTTGAGTAGTCCAGCCCAATTTGCTTTAAACCATATGTATATTATCTATAACACATGCAACGTAATTTTAGTAGAATATTGTACCGCCCTAAAGAAGCTACGGTTGTAGCGAAACCCGGTCGGCATTAAGTACATAAAAAATAAAAAGTGGTGTTTACAAAGTTATCATTTTATTTTAAATCATTATTCTTTAATTGACTTTTCCTCGTGAGCTTAATAAAACTTCTACGAAAGAAATGTTCTGGAAGATGTTTGGATGTGTGACAAACTTGACATTTTTTTAACTCGATTTTCGTACCAATCTACATAAAATTATCTTGATAAATTTAAATTAAGGAATAAACTGTGGATTGAATTTGAATTTACTAATGCTGATGGGTCAATATTTATTTTAACTCTTTCCCAAATGTGGAATATGGGATGATTTTTCAGAGTGTTGTTATAAATTGTCTTCACAATTCCTAAGACGTCGGTTTAGATATAGCGGTGTTTTTCAATTTTAAAAAGAATTGAATCTTTCTTCAGAAAAACAACTAATTCAGGCTCAAACAATTAATTCAGACTCATACATCCAGAGACAACGGATGATCGACCTAATCTACAAGTAGAAAGTATTTTTTCATAATTAAAATATTTTAATTAGAATAGGTAGTAGGTAGGTAAGTGTCCAAGATTTTTGGCGCACCACCCATTTTTATGAGCACCAGCCGCCACTCTTAAGTCTCAAGTCACATGAGCAGTAAATATAAAATAAAATTAAGGTACTTACTTCACATAACAATCTTACCCCCTTTTCTTACGATTTTAATAAATGCGGTTAAATTTTCACAGATCTTTCACGGCTTGGCAAAATTGTGAAAGTATTTTCTGTTTTCCGCATAAATAATACATTTATTCCTTGTACAATCATTCCGATCGGAACTTCCGTTTTGTTAACGAATAGTGAATCCCAGACCCAGTACCTGTATTTGGATTTAAATTACCGTATGGGAATTCTGGCAGTTGCGGAAACATTGAAATACAGGCAGTATTCTCGAATCCGTATTTCAATAGACATTTCATTTCTTACTGTGTTATTTGGAATCGCATAAGTCATTCTGCATATTTTTTTTCTGAAAAGGTGATGGGGGGCACTGATGGTCAAAATTTTGATCAATCTTGGAATAAAACTGAAGATTTGTAGAAAAAACAAATCCACTCTTCCCGCCAGCGTGCTCGCCCACCACGGATTCTCTTTTTATAGAAGATGTTACAGGACGCAATTGACTTACTTTGAGCAATAAATTCTGATATTATTTGGAGAAAAAAATGAGAATGAAATTTCAGTCTCCGGTGACAATTACGACGTTTTTTTTTAAAACTTAAAACATACAAAAATCAATAAGTTCTTGACAGTTAGGTTCGGGGTAAGGGGTTGGGCGGTAAAGCGACTGAGTGGCCAGTGAAGACATTTGGAAGAAAGACATTTTGTTTGCTTTTGAAGAAAAAAATTTGAAAAGATCATTTCAATATCATATATGTGATGTGTAAAATCAAAGCCAGCAATCGCCTTTGCTTTTACACACCTCATATATTATAATATTTCAATCAACAAAGTTATTTTGTTTGGTTTAGAAGAAAAAAAAATTTAAAAATCACCGGAGACCAAAACTGGATTCACTTTTTTTTACTCCAAACAATGTCAGGAATCATTTGTCTAAATCAAGTTCGCCCTGTAATAACCTGCGTAAATCGATATTAGGTAAACCATTCAGATATTAAAAATGCATGCAAAATTAACAGCAGCAGGGTGTAATTTACAAAGGAAACAAATTTAATAAGGGGTCATTTTAAATATTTTTTTGGTTATTTATTATATTTCTTTGACCCTTTGTCATGTGCACCAATTCATTGTTACGCGGATCACAGTACAGTCCATGATAGCTTTTTGTTTGACAAGCCCCCAAAGGGCTCACAAACTCCAAAGGCTCAGAGGGCTTTGAAGCAAATAATGGACGAGAGTGTGTTTTCTCTTGGGGTAAAAATAATCTCATTGAATTTAATCCAATCATGTCTGATTACATCTAAAAGGGATCGAAATGAAAATCTAGTCTCCTTCAACGGAAGAAATCTTCCGAACAGGCCCTCCATTGATATGCTTGGTGTAACTTCAAGCGACCAGCTCAGATATGGGGGCTCCATCGAAGCCAGTGTAAAGTTAGCTTCTCAAAAACTGGGCGTACTGTACAAGTGTACAGGGCCCGCAGATACTTTAATAGTACACAACTGCTAACCCTGTACAAATCACAAGTGCACCCCACGGTTGAATTCGGCAGCCACCTCTGGTCTGGAGCTCCAAAATACCTGAAAAATACCCTCGACTCTGTGCAGAAATGGGCGGTCCGTTATAAGACAATTTTTTTTTCGCCATACAGTTGCGGCCCACACTACTGTACAGGGCCCGCAGATACTTTAATAGTACACAACTGCTAACCCTGTACAAATCACAAGTACACCCCACGGTTGAATTCGGCAGCCACCTCTGGTTTGGAGCTCCAAAATACCTGAAAAATTTTAAGTTAATGTAAAAGTTAATGTAAAAAATACCCACGACTCTGTGCAGAAATGGGCGGTCCGTTTGATAGATTCTCCCAATTGTACAGACGGATTGCAAACTTTAAAGCACAGGCGTCGGGTGGGAATGCTATCCTTGTTCTACAGGTACTTCAATGGAAGATACTCCGACGAACTAGCTTCTTCGGCACCGGTGCATAGTCGGGAAACACGCCAAACGCGTGCCCAACATATGTATACGGTTGACATCTGTCACACGAGAACGGGTCGCTTCTTCGACTGGTTCTTGTGTTCAACAGCTCGGCCGTGGAACGATTTGCCGGCCTCTGTGTTTCCTCCTTCCTACAACATGGGTCTCTTCAAGAATTCAATGTTCATTCCTTCCTCTCCTCAAAAAGACCCTCCACACAGCATCTCAGATGACACAGGCCCTGAGGGAAAATATTTTCCTCTGGGCCTCCTGTGTGGAGTTAATGTAAAAAAAATTAATTAAACTCGTTACAAGTTTGTCTAAATG
Source organism: Glyphotaelius pellucidus (assembly GCA_936435175.1). Lineage (NCBI taxonomy): Eukaryota > Metazoa > Arthropoda > Insecta > Trichoptera > Limnephilidae > Glyphotaelius > Glyphotaelius pellucidus. The sequence goes on from OW386556.1 coordinate 13,705,532, forward strand.
GATACCATTAACATTCAGCAACTCTATTCCATTATTAAAATCAAAAGTAAGATTCGTCTCCAAGAAATGATTAAAACTATTACTATTTAAACACCTCATATCCTTTATCGTAATTTCCTCCACTATCCTCTTCCCACTCCCTCCTATCCATTGCATCTTTAAGTGTTTTGTGAGCAGTTTTAAGTAAACCCCGATGAAGTAAGTATTGCTTACGAAACATGTTAGCTTTTAAAACAATAAAAGTGATTAAAACCAAGTATATGTATTATTAATTTTTAAAATTATAAAAACACAATTAAAAATAAAAATTATAGAAAGTTTATAAAATATTTCCAGCAAAGTGAATTGTGATTATTTATGATTTTTATAAATTTTTTTGTAAGCACAGATTTGCGAATTAACGGAGTAATAATAAATACACAGAATCGCTTCACCTTTTATCTCACCCTCATACACAACCTTCACCCTTAACCTCAAAGAGGGTTAATCCAATATATCCCACTGGAGAGTTGCTTACCCACTGGCAATCAAGTTTCTTTGTAATCGATGATTTCAGGTTAACGGTTCGGCGAACACTTAAAATCATTCAATCCAAACTCTCAATAGAGAACGGAACCACACAATCAAAGCAGGGTTACTTATTTAATGAATTAATTTTAATTGACCGTGTATCTCAAATTTAATTAATCTTTATACATATAAATCTCGCTTCACGATGTTTGTTCGAGATAAACTCCGTGTCACGGCCGATGCCGCGAGAATGTGTGAACTGTAAATCCTTTTGTTGATGAATAAAGACCATGGATTGTGTTTTGAAATTTGATCGTAGGAAATAGGCTATGAGAGGAAGTCTCTTACCTTTGACGGCTTCTTATGGCGTTTCAGGATCGATCCTGGCTTCCCAATATATCGGCACAACGCCAGGTTTTAAGCAACGACACTTTGATTTGATAAAAAATGAAATTTTGCTATTATTTGCGATATTTCAACGAGCGAGTTGTGACCAATGTCACTACCAAAATTCCAACTGTCCAAGTAGCTAATGTAAACTTGGGTGGCAATATTGTTCAATTTTTCCACATGTAGGTAGGAACATCTTCTTCTTTTCCTGGTAGAGACTTTGAGGAAAGGAGGAAGAGAAAGGAATACATGATTGAAGGACTTGGGAAATATGGATTTGTTTTTTTTTTTAAAACTGTTTCAGAACCAAACACTCCGAAACTACTTAAGGCGACGCTTCCCAAAAAGGAGAAGATGGAGAGATATGTAATTACGAATGTTGGACAGAGCGCGCTAATATTTTCAATAATAAAATTGAAGCGAAAATTTTGAAAATGCTTCATAAAACATGACTCGTTTAAAATAGAGCAAAAATCTCGTGGAACGTATCTTAAGTATCATTTAAAGAAATATTATGAATTTTTCACAAATATAACTTGTAAATTAATAGAAACAGACTTGTTTTAAATAATTTTCGGAGCATACTTTGCGAGTTTTTTCTATCTAGGGAATTTAATATAATTTGCGTTTCGGCGTGGAACGTATCTAGATATTATCTTAAAAATAACATATATTTTTTTAAGAGCTTAAAAACTTCAAATGTTTAAGGGGAGATATGTAAAAAATCGGTAGAAATTCGGATAGCGGCGGCTTAACAGATTTTGATGAAGTGAGTGTAATTTGAAGATAGGATAGTTTTTATCTCGATTATTGACGTCAATATTTATTATTGTGAATTAAATGTTTGTTATAGGACAATGCTTTGTAATTATTTGTAAGTTCGAGAAGCTTCTAACAGATAGCGGTGTGAGTTAATTTATCGACACAACACTTGGTTATCTAAGTTGGTAAGCATCCAGTAGATGGCGTTATGTTTCGATTTTACGTTAGCCTATTCCATGTCCACAGCAACGTGTGGCCGGGTCAGGTAGTATATATATACATATATATATATATATAAGTAACTAAACTGCGTTAAGTCCAATTATTTATGTTTTTGATTTTTTTGAATTACGATTTGGATAAGTGTGCTTCTTTTGCAAAATATCATTTCTTTATAACGTCTTCGTTGATTTCATTTTTGCGTAAAATAAAAAATAATCAAATTGTTATTTTTAGTTGCAACTTTGTTTTTTTTACATTAGCTCCACACAGAAGGCCCTGAGGAAAACAATTTCCCTCGGGACCTATGTCATCTTAGGGGATGCTGTGTCGAGGGTTTTTTTTAAGGAAAGGAAGGAGAGGAAGTTCTGGGAAAGAAATATTTATGAGGAGAGGGTAGGAATCTGGGGGTCAGAATATCCAAGCGTAACGGACGTATGAATGCTCCTCCAACCACGATGCAAGGCGATGGGTCGAGAGATTCCGGCTAGAGAGGATAAAAGACCTCCCTCAACCAGTCTCTCTCGATCCTGCACACCACACGGCAGGCAGACGTATTGGCTGCCAAGACCTGGACAAACCTCACCCAATGAACCCGGACACCCCTGATAAGTCACCAAACGTAGCGAACCATTTGGGGTGTCCTATGGCAGAAATGTTGGTTATCCAATAAATGGTTCCCGGGGCGGTGGTACCCATATCAGCCCCCAAAATTGTGTGCGGCTCAAATTGTAAGCTGACCATCATACCACAACTATTTTAAGAACGGCGGCATTAAATCATTACATTTATTGAATAATGTATTTTTGAATGTTACGTACTCACAACCCAAATTATATCGTAATAATATTGTAATAAAAAACTTCCATATGTATTCCTCTTTGCCCAAAATACCAATGGAGGGAAACAAATATACCAAGTCAGTGGACATCTTCAATTTATCTTTAAACAAATATAAAATATTGTTATTGAGGCAGTTCAGTTATGTACAATAAATATGTATTTTTCTTACTATGCTGTATATGTAAAAGCCCCGAAAAAGGGCGTTTATTAGTAAATAAATAAATTAATGTGACTGAATAATTAATTGTTTACATTCCTTAATAACTCACGTAGAGTTAGCTTCTACAAAATACCAAAATACAAAATTTTAATAAAGCAATATAATTTATAATCTTGATTCGGGAATTATAACTCTGTTTGATGGTGTTGCCTAAAGTTGGCAACTAATCTTCCCCGCTTTTGCTTTAAATGGAACACATTATTTGAATATCGAACGCTGTCGCTGTCGGCACCTAACCAAATATTATTCAGTGTTGCCACAACTTCTGTTACTAATTGGCTTCGAGCAAACAGCTTGACTTTGTACAAAGTCAAATTGGACAACAAGTTGCTCAATCACTCCAAGGGAAACTTCTCTCATGAACGAAGTTTGTTATTATGAACTATATATGTATACACTTCATTCCTCATCATTTACTTTGCTAATCAATTTACTTACAGCCCATAATTATAATACAAAGAATAATTATTAAAATCATCCTTAGGAAACCATGCGACTTCCCTACTTTAAGATATTTCGGGAATTTAAAGTACCAACCATCACAGAATAACTAAGTACAAGATAATAAATAAGTACAAGAAAAACGCATTATATCAAACCTACAAAGAATATTTCATCCAAAAAATACATCCCTCAGATAGCATAAGCAATAGATTCAAAACTAATGGCTTAATAGCCATACCTATGCTTAGAACGACCACGGCTCAACACCACTATTTATATTTAGTTGGGAGATGGTACAATATATTATTATCCAAAAACAAAATAAATGTAATAGAAACAATGAAATATGAACAATTTAAAAATCAAATTAAGTCCCTGAAATTGGATAATGATATATTGTACCCTTAACTAATTAACATCTAATAATTTTTTTTTATTATTGTTATTGTTTTTTTTTTTTTTTATATCTATGTCAAAAACTATTTGTATATTTATTTCATTCAATACATTTAAGTCTTTGATCATTGTATACGCACTTTTCAGAACATTATGTTTTTTTTATGCATGTAAATACTCCTCCCATAAACACGAGCTCCTAGAGCTCAATTTATGGAGTAGTAGAACCATAAAATTAATTATTATGTAAACCTAGGTAATACTATTATAAATGTAATTATTATTGTAAAAAAAAAAACAAAAAATAAAGTAGTAGATTTGTAGATTTGATATAATGCGTTTCTCTTATACAATTCTGTGATAGATGGCACATTAAATTCCCGAAATATCTCTAAATCGAATCGAATCCGCGCATCAAATAACTTTGATTATGTTTTGACGGCCGCCGTGGTCAGGGGGTAAGACTCCTGACTCACAATCCGAAGGTCGTGGGATCGAATCCCGGCGTGCGCAAATAAATTTTATTTATTTATTTAACGCCCAGAGGGCTTCTATATGATTTGTATTGTAATTTTAATTTGACAGATACTTTGAAACTTAGGAAATAATAAAAATAGAACTACATTAGATAAAAGTCATACAACAAGTCATACAAACCATAAACAAAAACAGAAAAAACAGCTATTTTATCGGTTTACAAGATGTGTTCATTAATAGTGTTGAAATAATGTTTTAGATGATCCACAAAACTCGCCAAGTTGACATTGAAAATGTGTGTCTCATTGAAAATCTTATTTCCCATGGTGTGAAGTTGTATCGGAGAGTGGGCAATGTAGTTACGCTTATGAGTGCTGCTGTAGAATTTTTTTTGTCGTGTTGTTACTATGGGTGTTTGTAAGTTAATGAGTTGCAAGAGTTCACAACAGTCGAGTTAAGTATTTTGAATAAAAAATTTAAGTCGTTTGTTTTTCGTCTGTCTTCTAATGTATGTATTTTTAGAGTATTTTATAAGTAATCGTATTTTAAGTCTTCTTCTCTTCAATCGTATTTTAAGGCGATATTTAATTTAAAATTGATAAAACGCAGAAATTGTTTTTGAATTCGCTCAATGTTATTAATGTGAACTTTATAGGCTGGGGACCAAACTACTGAGTTATATTCGATTAGGCTTCTAACTAGAGATACGTATATTAGTTTAATGGCTTGTAAGGAATTAAAGTTTTAATTTTTTGTTAATACGAAGCCTAGTATTTTCATACCTTTGTTCACAATTTGATGGATATGATCGGCGAAACTTAGTTTTTCATTCAAAATAATTCCCAGATCTCTCATCTCTGTAACTCTTTCTAAAGCTGTGTTATTGACGGAATATTCGAATAAAACCGGATTTTTATTTCTGAAAAAAGTTAAGGTTTTGCACTTTTTTTTTAATTTGGTTAATTTGTGTTATTTCATTATTAATTTATTTAAAAATAATATATAGTATATTTGCGGCAAGTTCCGGAGTGAAAGATACTCTCAGTATCGCCCTGATGTAAAACCACCATTCATAATTTAAATTGCTTGAAATGGTTTTAGCCGTGTTTGGTGATCAGATCTGAATAGCCAGCCTCTACCTTCCTCTTCCCCATCTCCTTCCCCTTCCCACTACCTTCAGCCTCCCAACATACCCGAATTGGGGATGCCATAGTCTCACTGGCTCCAGACAGGAGCAGCTGGGTCTCTTGTGAGGTATTCCTATAAAAAAAGTGAGTCGACTTGAATTGCCAACTTTCAAAGCTTCCTCTTCTTCTCACTCTTATTCTCTCATATTCTTTCAGTCTAGCAACATTTTCCTAATGTGCAATAAATAGGCCATTTTCCACCGGCCCGTTGAATTTCTAGAAAAAATTGAATCTCTTGCGCTAAATTTCATGAAAAACATTGTTTCATAATCACTTACATCATTTTTTGCGTTCTACTTTATGATTTATTTTCATATTTTTTCCACCAATTTAAATTCTTTTTCCGATAATCAGGCTTAATGGTAAAAGTAAAGCCATTAGTGCTTAACTGCTTATGTACTTATATTTAATAGGCAGGTAGATACTTTTTACTATAGTTTTATGATGGCAACAAATCATAAAGAACAAATTTAAAAATCCAAACAGCTTAAAGCTTTCACCGGAACGCATGGTTGGAAAGCGGCAACAAAGCGTTTCCTCTCCCATTGGCGTTATTTGCGTTTGAATTGAGAACGTTTTTCTTTTCCTCTAAAGTGAGGCTGACAGTTATACATTAATATTTAAGGCAACACTTAGAAGTGAGATAGGGCGGGAAAATCCCAGATTTGACAGGCACGGCTTTAAAATTTTATATAAAATGTGTCGCCAATTTATTGTCGTAATTCGCAGATTTATCTTGTATATAGTCATTTTGAGAAAGCAACAATTTACTTTAAGAAAATAGGGTTAGGTTAGCTTACTTTAAAATTGTTCAATATTTTTGTAAAAGCACAAACGAATATTGGGTTAGTTGTCAGCAGAGAAAAAAAAATACAGTTGAAAGCTAATATTTAGGGATGTGTGCAAAATACGTTGGTGTTAAGAAGCCAATATAAATTCGACTCTAGGCTTATATCGCAAGAGGACATTCTGGTGGAATTTAGGTGTATTTATTGTATGACGTGGAATCAATCAAAATGTTTAATATATTTCAGCGCCCTTGAGATGATTTTTCATGAAAATGGCGCTTTACAAATAAGACAAATATTAAATATTATAGGTTTCACTCAATTTTCAAAAAATGCGAAAATAGTAGGTACCAACTGTTTATTGGCAATACCATCTTTAGAGGGGAATATTTAAATCTTTTTTTTTTTTTTTTTTTTTTTTCATGGCTTTTCACCCCAATGGAGTGTTCTGGCCAGTGTCAAGTGAATGATTTTATGAGTGTAATTTTGTGAGTGTAATTTTGGGTTAATATTTACAAATTTAGTTTCAATAACAAGAATCTATCTACATTATATAATAAAACTATACAAATAATAATAATACGCTAAATTCTTACAATACGAGATGATTATAATTACATTTAACAAGTGGAAGCAACAGGAAATTGATAAGTATGTTGATATAATTTATTATGGATAAAAAATTAAATAAATAAATACATGGTACTAAACTTACAGTTACAAATTGATGCTGTTAATATTCAGGAAATTAGCCAAGACTTTATAAACGCGTTTATTTACAGAAGATAACAGACATGCAATGTTATAGGGGGGCAATATGCCTGAACTGATTAGGTGAGGGATGAAATTTTTGTATGAATTATTTAAAGGGCAACTGAAAAAAATATGATTGAGGTCCTCTTCACCAAGACGACATTCACACATCGCAGAATTCTTAACATGAATTTTTGTCAGGTGAACATTGTGGCAGCAATGCCCTATCCGCATGCGGCAAATGGAGGATGTAGAGAATTTGTTTAAAGAGAGTCTAGAAAACCACGGTTTTGAAGGAATCGTTGGCTGTATTGTGAAAAAGTTGTACCCTTTTGTTTTACTAGATTCTACCCAATGATTCTGCCATGTGGAAATCATGTTTTCTTTTAATTTTATGAGAACGTCATCGGGGTTTAAAAATTTATATAAAATATCACCGGAAATAATAGCATCTTTCGCCAATGAATCGGCCTTTTCATTTCCAGGGATACCGCAGTGACTAGGTATCCAAGCCAACACGGTTTCTTTGCCAGAGTCGGTTAATTTATGAATTAAGGTGCGGATTCCAACACAAAGATCGTCTTCTGGGTAATGGAAGGGTGAAGAGTTTAATTTTTGAAGTGCACTTAGGGAATCGGAGAGAATTAAGAAGTTTCCTATGTGATCATCGTCAATGTATTTGAGGGATTCAAAAATGGCTATACATTCAGCAGTGAAAACGGAAGCCTCTTTTGGAAGTTTAATTTTTTTATTGACTTGATCTGATGGACAATGGAATGCCGCTCCCACATGGTTTGATAAGTGAGATTTGGAACCATCTGTGTAAATAATTTTCCAGTCGGAATATTTCGAATTTAAAATTTGGATAAGCTTTCTTGGAGCTTCGTGGTTGTTAGTTATGCCGAGAGAAAGAAGAATATTTGGTTTACGTAAATGAATACGAAAGGGGTTAGCATATAAAGGAAGTCTATCAGATGGATTTAAGAGGGGTTTATATGCACTGTACGTATGGAGACTTTTAACAAGAAGAGGGATTGATTTGTTCCTCCAATATGGAAGTGATTGCACTTGAGCAGAGAGTGAGGTAATTTTGTCCATCAATGGGTGATTGGAGAGCCTAAAGCATTTAAATAAAAACTTGTCAGCCAAGAACTGTCTTCTGAAATGAAGAGGAGCCTCCACAGCCTCCACTTGTAAAGCGTTAATTGGGGAAGAACGCATTGCTCCGATAATCAATCTTAAGCTTTGAAATTGGATACGGTCCAACCTTGCGAGGTTCTTTTTAGAAGTGGGTTCGAAGAGGAATGACGCGTAATCCAAATGACTCCTAACATATGCATTATAAAAAAGTTTTTGGGTGAATGGGTGACTTCCCCACCAGACCCTTGAAACGGCACGTAAAGTGTTGAGGCCAGCTTGACATTTGTTAATTATAAAATTAACATACGGGTTCCATGTTAACTTAGAGTCTAAAATTACCCCAAGGAATCTTATCTGTGCCTGGATAGGGAGAATTGAATTATTTATTTGGACTGTTACACGCGGAGTAACACGTTTTCTGGAAAAAACGATAACATTACTTTTGGACGGAGAAATTTCTAAGCCGTGATTCATTAACCAGATGTCAAGGTTTTTCATGCAAATGTTAATCACTTCCTCCAGAATAGTAATAATTCGTCCTGAAATATATATAAAAAGATCATCTGCATACTGAAGTATTTTACAAGATGGATGCATACTCCGATGCAGGTCAAAGGTATATATATTAAAAAGGATAGGACTAAGGACGGAGCCCTGAGGCAAACCTTTGTTTACTATTCTTTCCAGCGGAGGAGAATCCAGCACCTGGATTTGAATTTTCCTGGTAAGAAGGAGGTTAATTATAAAACTGGAAAGCTTACGAGGGATGCCAATTTTTAATAATTTACTAAATAAAACATCTAATAAAACATTGTCAAAAGCTCCGCACACATCAAGGCAAACACCGACAAGAAATTCATTATCAGCCAGGGCCAACTGGATATCAGAAGTCAGGATGGACACACTTTCGATCGTACTTTTTCGTTTTCGAAATCCAAACTGAGAGCTGGGAAGAATTTTTTTCATTTTCTACATACCAGTCTAGGCGTCTTTTGATCATATGTTCAGCTATTTTAATTAAGGAAGATGACAAAGCAATAGGTCTGTAAGAAAGTCCAGAGTTAGGGTCTTTCTGGGGTTTCAGAATGGGAACAATTATTTGTGTTTTCCAGGATGATGGAATTTTGCCGGAGTCAAAGATCAGATTTATAACTGAAAGAAAATAGTTTAGTGTGGTAACATCGCAGTTTTTAATAAAGCTATATGGAATTCCATCTACACCAGGGGATGAGTCTGTGAGATCGTTTAAGACCTCCCTGAGCTCTGTTAAATTGAAGTGGGTGTCCATCCAACCCCGTGTTTTAAATGAGTACGTGAATTCTGTTTCATTCCAATTACTCGCAGTTTGTGGAGCTAGTTTATCAGCAAATTCCTTCACCCACTCCGAAGAGAGTGGCCGAGTCACCGTTGGGATGTGAGACCCCTTAAATCGACGAATTGAATTCCAAACTACTGAAAGAGGAACTTCGGGAGATAACGATGAGCAAAATTTTTTCCAGCCTTGACGTTTTTTGTTTTTTAGAAGACGTTTGGTTTTAGCTTCAATCTGTTTATACTGAAGGAAATTCTCCATATTCATATTTGTTGAATAAATTTTCGCATATTTTTTCCTCATATCTACTGCATCTGAGCATTCAATGTCCCACCAAGGAGCTGGGGGAGGTTTCCCTTTGTTACGTGTCGTTTTAATGGGGATAAATTTTTCTGCGGCCGTAATGACTGCAGACACCAATAAATCGTAACATTCCGCAACATTTTCTGTAGTTGGAGAGGGTAGACTTTGCACGGAGAACTTTGCATGATTTGAATAATCATTCCAGTTGGCATTGGCAGTTAAGAACTTCGGTTTTCGACTACTGCACTTGACATTTTTGTTGGGGTGATAAATATTTGAGAATTCTATGAGGATAGGGTAATGATCACTCCCATGCGGGTCATCCAAAACCTCCCATAACAGGGATGCGGCTATGCTGGAATTGCAAATAGTAAGATCAACCATGCTGGGTCGTTGACCAGGTACCTGAAGACGCGTAGGAGAGCCATCATTGATGATACAAAAATCTAGTTCATCGAGTAGATCAACAATATCTCTGCCCATTCTGTCACAATTGTGAGCTCCCCATAATCCGTGATGGGCATTAAAATCTCCCAGAATAAGAGAAGGGGGATTGACCTTTGAAAACATTGCTTTCAGAACTGATTTTGAAGGTTTGTTAGATGGTGATATATACAAAGAAATGATTGTAGTGTCAAAAACCTTTGCGGCCGTCACTTGAAAAGGACAACCAATTGGTTTTACATCTACTGGGGTGAAGGGTAATGATTTTTTAATGAAAAGGGCGGAGCCGCCCTTCCCATCTTGACGGTCGTCTCGAAGACAGTGGTATCCCCTGACTCTGAAATCAGAATCCGGTTCCAGCCATGTCTCCGAGACGGCAGCCACTGCAATAGAGTTCGAATTTAATATATTTGAAAATTCTTCAGTTTTGTTTTTAATACTATGACAATTCCACTGAAGAATCCTCATCAGAGGAGCCATTTCTGGTTGAGTTAATAATATTGGTAATTTGTTTAGCAACGTGGGACGGTATTTGGATGTTGTTTTTATTTAAAGTTTGTAAAATATGTAAAAATGAGGTGATTAGTGTAGCGTTAAGGTCTATATTATAATTGTGTTCTTTACTAGATGACTTTGGGTAAGCATTGAAATTTGAACTGGAAGGGAGTTGTCCATTGGGGAACCACAGAAGGGATTCGTGATTGGCATTATTTTTTTTTGTTGGTAATCTAGGTGTCACTACCTTTTGAACAGTTTTTCTAAATGAAGAAGAAGTAGGTTGAGAAGTGGTGGAATTTTTTGAATTTTTGGAAGTTACTTCAGAATAAGATGGAATGGATTTGTTAAACATTCTTGATGCTTCCGCATAAGAAATGCTTTTCTCGGCCATTGTATGTTTTATATTGCGCTGTCTCGACAGTTCAGGGCAAGTTTTGCTAATGGACATGTGAGTTCCGGAGCAGTTTAAGCATTTATAATTTTCCTCGGTTTTGTCACAGGAATCGCCACTATGAGACGAACTGCACTTGAAGCAACGAGGTTCAGATCTGCAGAGGTTCTTAGTGTGTCCAAATCTGCAGCACTTGTAGCACTGCACAGTTGGGAACACATAGAGTTCTACTGGAAGAGAGACGTTAAACATGCTAACATTTTGCGGAAGATCTTTGCTGTCAAAGGTTAAAACAACGGATTGGGAGGGTCTCCATTCTACAGAGTTTCCCGTATTAAATCTGTAATTTAGACGTCGCGCTTTTAATACTTTTCCGAAACCCTGGGGAACTGTAATATTATCCAAGATATCCTCTATCGACCAGTGCGGTGGAATTCCTTTTGTGACACCTAGCCTTGTTACCTGATGTGTAGGAATGAAAACGTTATACGAGTTTTTTTTGGCAACATCAGATTTAACAAAGCTATTGGCCTCAGCCGCTGTCCTGAATTCGACAGAAAGACGGTTGCGGCCAACCGACTTAACTCCATTCCAGACAGGGTGGATTTTATTTTTAAACATAAAATGTCCAAAGTCAACATCATATAAATTGGATTGTTTTCCATCATTTGACATTTTAGTTACGTGTGTTATATATGGTGGTCTATCAAGATTATTGTATAAACGCGACATATTTAAAGGTGTAGTGGTTTCTGATGGGGCGAGTGTGGTGGAAGGACTAATTGGACTAATTGGGTGAATTGAAGTCGAGGAAGAAGTGGACGGAGATGGAATTACATCCTGTTGTTCAGGTAAAACAGAAGAATTGTTTTGAAGGGAGTCATTTTTTTTTTGAGTGGAAGGTATCTTGCGATGCATCTGTTCAAAATCTGTTGTACAGGTATGAGCTGATTTAGCGATTTTCCTTTTTTTAGATGTAATCAATACGAAGTCGGAAGCTTCCGGAATATTAACCGCGATCATTTTTTTCGTAACACCCGAGGATTCAGATAGTAAACCATCATCTGGGGGGTCAGGAGGTTTTTCTTGATCCATTTTCTAAAAAAATTAAATGATGCTAACCAAAAAAAAAAAAAAACTTACCTGAATTGCTTCGAGAAACTAATTATACAACACTTACTTACTTACTGTAAAAATCAAATATACAAGTTAAAACTATATTACACCAATTTACAATACTATTTTAAAGCTATTATCTGTTAAAAATGATTAATTTTGTAAAGAGGAGTGAAATGACCGTGTTAATATTTAAACCTTGCATCCAAACCTCTATTTAAATCTTCAAAATCGACCGGAGCTTAACAACGATTAAAATAAATTTAAAAACATTGACATCTGGCTCTTTTGTTGTAGGTAATAAACAAAAATAAAAACTTGTAATGAGTACAAAATAAATCAAGAACTAAAAATATGGCTATACATTAGTTAAAAAACACACACACAAGAAATAAAAATACAGGAAATTTATTAAGAAATAAAAATTAAGTAAATCAATACTCAGATGGATCCTGTTTAGGAATAGTGTTGGAATAAATATTACCTGCTCCACAAAATTCGCCAAGATAAAATTAAATATATGTATGGTTCCCCGTAGTGTGACCTTTGTACCAGGGAATGAGCAATGTAGTTGCGCTTAGGTATGCTGCAGTAGAACAATGTATACTGTTGTGTTGTTATTGTGGGAATGCTTAGGTTTATGAGTTGTAGGAGTTTGAAAAATTCGAATTTAGGGTTTAGTATTTAAAAAAAAAATGGTTAAGTCGTTTATTTACAATAATGTATTTAATAAGGAATGATAAGTCATGTCTTCTAGTGGAATATTTAAAAATAATAATTTGGTAAAGGGGAGAGGAAGAGCAATACAGGAAAAGGATAGAAGATATTCCCATTTGGATACAATCTTAACAGCGCTATTAATATGTGGCCACTCCAGATTTAAAAAAATATCCGACGCCTTTAATCGATAAAGTGCAGAAAATTGCGAATAAAAATAACACGCCAAACGGGTTATCCAACCACTGTCTGTTAAAATACCAATTACACCGAATAGGTTCTTTTCACGGTCACATTTTAAAGAAAATCCTATTCCTTATCTGTCAGAAACAGGCCGCTTGTCCAGTACACTCGATCTCAACACATTTCTAGGCTACGGAATTTTATTATTCAATGCTGTTCATTCTGCGGTAATATATCTTTATTGTTGGGTCCAAACGAGTGGTGAGGTTTCTTATCCGTTTATTCCCCACTCCCTAGAGCAGTGTTCCGCAAAGTGTGTGCCGCGGCACAGTGGTGGACCGTGGTCGTTAGCTGGTGTGCCTCACCGCAATGCTACATTGTAACAAAATAACATTGCGATGCTGCACCAGCTAAGGAGATCCGACTATCGGATTGGTAGTAAAATAGGCCAGGCGGACATATGATATTAAATGAGAGCAACCAAAAAAGCAAGGCAAGAATTCTAATACTTTAACGTCATCGGATAAGATTGAAAGCTAAGTTGGTGTTATGGATCAGCCACGCCCATGGTATACATATAGTAACGAAATATTCCCAACATGGCTGCCGATTCAATAAAAAGAGTGCAGGCTTTGATAGCGAAACACTCGAAGCACAGGCTAGAGAAACACAGCAGAAAAAATGAACTCGTATTTTCCTAAGTGTGACCTGCAACCTGTGGACTGGGTTCGAAATCCATTCTGGACACTTACCGAACGAGCAGGAAGAATTCTGAAGACAAAAACTGATCAGACAGTAAAAAATAAATTTTTCCAAAATAGAGCTAGCACATTGATTTCAAAGCGGGATATTGCAATTATCTTACCATTTGCCACGACCTATTTATGCGAATTGGGGTTTTCAACAGCCACTATGATATAAAAAAAGAAAACCCCTGGGGACGATCGTCAAAGAGATGAGAGAAGCATTATCAACGATTGCTCCAAATTTTGATCGCCTGTGCTCAGTTAATTAAGCAAGCTCACATTTCTCATTAAACATGTTTTCATATTATATTGATTTAAATAATAAATATTAAATAAACATTGTTTTTTCTTTGGTGTACCTCTAAATTTTTTTGTTTTGGTAGGTGTACCTTGATAACAAAAAGTTTGCGGAACACTGCCCTAGAGCGTACGCGGGGATTATTTTGTTCGTTAGACCCGAGGGAATGAAAATATAACTATTTTTATTTTCATCTGACCCGCTTACTTGTCTAAATGTGCTAGCCCGAGGCAAGGGGTTTTATTTTTATGCGACCGTCACACAAGACAGCCTCAATTGGGAATGTTGTGAGGAAGGCTGGGAATGAGGGGGTGGGGAGATGGGGCACGGTGGTTGGAAAGCACCTTGTCAGATTAAATTACCAAGCATTTAAGCCGTTTCGAGCAACGTTGGATTATGACTTGTGTTGACAATATTGATCGAATTTACAGCCTTGAAGGTTGCATGGAATATGGAGAAGCAGACATACTGTTTGTACGATGCGAGATAACTCTGGAGCTTTAGAAACATGAAATACCCCCCATCATATCACTGATTTTATTCTAAAAATACCATAATGATAAAGTAGAAAAACTATTTGTCTGAAGTAGTGGAAACACACGATGGATGAGCTTAAAAAATTGCAGTCTTATTCGTATGGAATTACTAGGCAAAAGTAACTATTTTCATTTTATTTGCAGCAACGTCACTTCCATCTTGAGATGTGTAGTTTTAAAATACGTGTTAAATTGCAAAAAAGACATGACTCTGTAGATAAGTAGGAAGATACATTTTTTATTCTTAGTTCAAAGTTGAGTGATTATAAGATTCCCAGCGAGAGATCGACGTGATGTTATCGTTCTAGAATTTTCCATTTTGTTCGTTTTCATACAAGAAATTAAACGATAATCGATAAGTTATTGTAAATGTTTTGTTGTTCCGATAGTTCCGATAGATTTGTGATAAAAATAGGATCTATTTGTTTGACATTATAACATTTTAAATTTGATCAAATCAAGTTCCAGCAGTCATTTGATACAAGAAAGGCGAGAAGGAAGAGGACGAACGTCGATCACGTAAGTACGAGTTCCTGCTGGGACTAGTGAGAATATAACGATACTAAATTATTAACTATATTCTCAATATTTAAGATTAATTTTATTTAATTGAAAAGTAAATAATTTTTCACACATAACCTTTAAAAAAATCAGAGTGTGCAATTCACAAGCGGTAGAAGGGAAACCTTCAGAAAACTAAATTAGACAAGAATGGGGAGGCTGCGAAGCACCGCACAGGGGAGACCGATTACGTATATGTACTAGCTTATTCTCTCGCAGGCTACATCCTATAGATGTAAGTGTTTGCATCTTTTTAGTGTCACTATTTTTCGTTTCATCGAGTTTCAAATCACAACGAGCCTAAAGAAGTTTTCACTTCAAAAATATACATTTGGATAATGTCTATAGTATGCATTATCCTGAAAATGTTCTTTTGTGTCCGTTTATAGTTGAGTTAATCACAAAATCAATAAATTATGATCATGAACCAAAGACAAATATTTTTTTAAAGAATAATAAATATTTCCAGGTTTCAATAATCTGACAATATTTGAAAATCTCCCACTACCACCACAATAAGCGCACCAAAAAATGTTGCATGTGTCGCGATGGTCATGATAGCCAGCCGAGGGAACTTACGACGCCGCGGACGCAAACGCGATTCCAACTCAGATACCGACCGGTCGTATCTACGATAATACAAACGTAGGTATGCATTAGAAATATCTAATATAATTATTATTGATAATAGTCCCAGCTAACTACGTAAGCTTTGGGCGGGCTAATGAGGCGTAATAGAGAAAAAATAATTTATGTTTTTCATCATTCCTTAGGGACACTCCTTTGGGTTTGGGTTGGATTAATATGAGTGCCTATTTCCTGGATTATTACCGGTGACTTATTTGGCCTTAGATAAAAATTAAATTGGTCGGCAAATCAGGCAATACAAATGAGATTGCCAATACTATTAATTTAATTTGCGAACAACCGTAAAAATGCCATTTTTTGCAGGAGGTTTGGATCGTTTTTAAATTTTATTGTGTTGTTAGTTACGGACATTTTTAAAAAAAGCTTTGATTTGAGTGGAGTACACCATGTTAAATTTATGTGTATTAGATTTCTTAATGGAACCTATGGAAAGTCTTTGAAAAATAAGGATAAAGGAAGTAACTTTGCGCCATTCTTGAAAATTGCTTGAGGGTACGTATGGATAATTGTAGGAAGTTTTTGAACCGGAGCAAGATCAGAGAAATGAAACCTTTGAACACTTTTGTATGTAGTAGAACACTGAAATGAGAAATGGGGTATACAGGCATACTTGCCAACAAAAAAACTTTGAAACCGATATTTTTGCAAACATCTTTGATTTCTGCCAAAAAATTGCAAAATCCACACATCAAAAAAGGTTTGACAAAGTTTACGAAGATAATTATTTTTTATTTTTTTCGACTTTATGTCCGGGTAAAATCTTTCCCAGGAAAAACTAAACCCTTCCACACACTTTTCCACAAATGATCATCTAGTCAATCCACGCCTTGCAAGTGCATTATATAAGTAAAATAAATACAAAACAATACAAGAACAACATGTCAATCTACCAG
Source organism: Glyphotaelius pellucidus (assembly GCA_936435175.1). Lineage (NCBI taxonomy): Eukaryota > Metazoa > Arthropoda > Insecta > Trichoptera > Limnephilidae > Glyphotaelius > Glyphotaelius pellucidus. The sequence goes on from OW386556.1 coordinate 13,722,307, forward strand.
AGACCAAATGGGAAAAAAAATCACCGACTCCAGATATTTTCATATCAGAGGGTTCGGCTCGGTAGAATTCCTTACTGGACCGATAAATCCTACTGATCCCTCAAAATAAATATTTTAAAAATCTTTTGTAATCCTACATGCATTTAAAATAACTGATTTTTGAATTTGATTTTGATTTTTACATATACAGTAATAATAATTAACATTTTTTTTAATTATGCAGCTTTTCCGGGACTACAAAAACGGGTTTTTGAAAAATTGGCATACAGAGTATCTGTCCAAAGAGACCCCTGATCTTTCAAAATGGTGAAATTATTACGAGTTGTTAATTATTACAAAAATTATTGTTTTTATTATGAGTAAATATTACAAACTTAAAAGGAGAAAAACTACGGGGTTTGGTACTTCCGGAGGATTTTTTTGGTTTTTTTAATATTTCGTTAGGAAGTGGGAAACATTCGTTATACCGGGCGAGTATATTTATTTTCGCATTTTCACTGGAGGGATAGAGATGCCTGCATTCCGGAATTCCGGAAAACTGCAGTTTTTTTTACAATTTTATTATACAGGAGGCCCTGACGACAAAAATTCCCTCTGGACCTATGACACCTTTTGTGATGTTGTGTGGAGGGTCTCTTTAGGGAAAAGAATGAGAGGAATTTCTGAGAAGGAAGAATTTATGAGGGGTGGGTAGGACTCTGGGGCTCATTGTGTTCAAGACGAATGTATGAATCCATCCCTCCCACTAAAAGGCATTGGTCAAAAGGACTCTCTCAACCAGTCTCTCCCGTTCCGGCCTGCCGCGCAGTAGGTGGGCAAAAGCAACCGCCGCATGAATGACGTATGAATCCATCCCTCCCACTGCGGTGTAAGGCAATGGTTCGAGAGAGGTGCTAGATAGGTTTACACAGGTTAGGTCTCCCTCAACCACTCTCTCCCTCACCCCACACAGTACGTGGGCAAACAAATTCACCGCCAAAATTTAGACAGACCTCACCCCACGAACCCGGGCACCCCTGCTAAGTCACCAAACGTAACGAACCACTTGAGGTGACGGATGGCAGAGGTCTCGGTTATCCAATAAATGGTTCCGGTGAGGAGTACCGCCTCCCAAATTATAAGATGAACTGCAATAATTGTTACTTTTTTTTGTAGACACCTTTGCATCTACTACCATCGTTTATGTCCATATAATGCCTTTTGCATAACTATAGTTTTGAAATAGTTTAAAATAAATATCCCCTTTGTATAATTTAGATGTTGACTATCAGAACAAGCAATTCACCCTTCTTTCCGTGTTCGAACATTCGAAGTAAGACGAACGAAGAGTAATTGCGTATTTTATGGACTCACTCTGGTTATAAAGTCTAAGGCGAGGCATTCAATTCCAATTGGTTCTGTTACACTCTGCTAGATTCTTCTCTACAAGTTTATGGCCGAGGCTATTGGTACAGGAAAATAAATTGTTGTGGAGTGCCGACACTTTGAAAGAAGAAACAACTCTTGACGTTGAAGGAAGTAAAATCAATACTTAATAAACGAGAAGTTATTGCAAAGGATTTGTAGTTTCGATAGTCATTTCATTTGTAATATAAATAGGATCTGTTTGGTTCACGATACAATCTTTTAAATTTGATCAACTCAAGTTCTCAGAGTCATTTGATTTGTAGTACAAACAGGATCTGTTTGTTTCACATTATAACATTTTAAATTTGATCAACTCAAGTTCTGATGGTCATTTGATTTGTAGTACCTACAAACAGGATGTGTTTATTTCAGACTATAACGATTTAAATTTGATTATCTCATGCCAGTCATTTTTCCTCAAGTCAATCTTGATTGTTTTCGGGTTGCTTTTGTCAATCTGCTACATTGGTGATTTCAAAAACATTTGTAAAAATATATTTCTAAATAATCTATATAATCCTGTCCCATTATTAATATCACAAGAGTCCCGTCTGCTTCCAATAGTCCGGATCCAAGTGTGACCATGATTTCCCTGATCGCTTTTGTCGAGCTAAATGGAAAGGGGATGGGAAAGAGATGGGAAAGAGATGGGAAGGTTGGGAAGTGTCTGGATTCTCAGATCTGGTCAAAATCATTTAAAGCAGCGATTCTATTCCGAAAGATGGTCTTTTAACAGAGCGATACAGTGAACGTGTCTATCAATCTGAAATCTCTATCTACATCACATACTATCTCTCCGCGGTACTTTGAAGAATTTGCTTCTAAATTCATCGAAAAATAAATATTCTATTTCATAACTTGAAAACGAACGGACATACCTTACATTAATTTAAACCAAACATAATGACTGTATAAATAAATCAGGCTACATTTTGCGAATGAAAAGAGAATTTAAAATTTGAAGCGGGTTTTGAAGCAGTTTAATAATTTATCATTCAGCAATAAAACGCGGTCCGAAGCGTTCAGATATTAATTACAGAGCCCAAGTAAACAAATAGGATCAGCGGGTACTCCGAGTACCTGCCTGCCTTTGTACGGAATTTGTCACAAACGAACCAAACGTTGTGAATCCGGGGAAATAAAAATAATATGAAAATTCCCTTTGTTCACATGTTCAATTTGATGGAGAATTTCATTACAGTTCTTTGAAAACTCATTTTATTACTCATATGGAATTCAAATTTACAAAGAGAAAAAATCATCTCCTAATTTAGGCTTTTTTCTTTCCCCTTTTGAAACTTTTTGATTTTTTGTATTTTGTGTATTGGTGGCGCAGTATAGTCTTTAAGAACAGCACATTCAGGATTGTGTGAATTGTATTCACTTCTGACAGCAATGAATGTCTTTGAAAAAAAAAATCAATAGTACCCTTTACACGTAGAGTTCGGAGCGGGACGTGCCGCGCGCCACTTCAGGCCGCCGCGCAAAAAAGTCTCACAGTGAACTGCGCTATAAACCATTATCTTACTTTCGGTCTTTACTTTTCTGCGCGGCGGCCTGAAGTGGTGCGGGGCACGTCCCGCTCCGAACTATGTGTGTAAAGGGTATATTGGGAAACAGCCGTTTGTCTCGCTCACGGCTACGGTATTAGCGAGAAATGGACAACAAGTACGAGCATTTGCATTTAATACACCTATGTATGTACATTTTTATGAAAGATTTTACAATGTCTTTTTAATATTTATTAGTTCGAAAAAATTGAGGCAAACGAAAGTCTTTCTTTAACAAAAATGTTTTGTTTTTAAACGGTGTTGGAGTTTTCTTTTATAAAGAAAAAAAGCAAGCTTGAAAAATTCTGTATGCGAGCAATGCAACTGAGTGGGTAGATAGTGTTTTCGACGAACTTGCGCTACCGACGTATTGTACATAGAATGTATGTGTATTTATGTATTTATTAATTATCAACAGTATAAATATACCACAAGCACACATGTTACAAAATCATAGGAAACATAATAGAAATAATTAATAAGTAAAATTTACAACATTTTAAGAAACCCTCTACACAAAAAAGGCTGATAACCTTGAAACGCCTGAACAAATTTTCATGAATTTTAGCTAAGAACCATCTCTTTTACATCAGCTTTCAAACAAAAAAAACTGCATCACAATCGGTCCATTCGTTTAGGAGCTACGATGCCACAGACAGACAGACAGACAGACACGTCAAACTTATAACACCGCTCCTTGCGTCGGGGGTTAAAAAAGAGTGTAACAGATAACTGTTGCGTTTGAATGAGAAATGACACCAGAGATACAATTACTTACAAAAATCTATAATACAAATAAAATTGATATTGATTGAAAAGATTTGATAGTATAGCCTTCTTGTACCCGCCTTCCGTGCAGTTAAATAGATCTGCCACATCTGCATATCTATTAGTAACTTCATGTAATCCAGGTACAAGCGGGTGTTTCGTATACTCAGTCCTGTGATTGTTGCATTTAAACAGGATTTTAGAATGAGTGGCTCTCGTGGGTATATGAAATTCAAAGAGATTAGTTAAATCAAGACTGTCTATATTTTGAACATAAATATTAAGTCGGATGTAATTCTTCGATCTGAGTCTTAATAAATTATATTCTTTCATCAATCAATTTGGGAGGCGGGAATGGGTACCACCGCCCCGGGAACCTTTATTGGATAACCAACACCTCTGTCATAGGTCACCCCGAGTGGTTCGCTACGTTTGGGGATTTAGCAGGGGTGCCCGGGCTCATGGTGTTCACTAGGTCTTGGAGGCGGATGACCAGGACACACTGAACCCCAGATTTCTACCCACCCCTTAAACCCTTTTCCTTCCCAGAATTCTCCTCCATTTCCTTTCCTAAAAAAACCCTCCACACAGCATCCCCAAAGATGACATAGGCCCTGAGGGAGGTTATTTTCCTCAGGGTCTCCTGTGTGGAGCTCATGTAAAAAAAAAGTAATTATAATTTATATTTTCAATGAGAATACCGAGTTTAAAATTAATGTGACTTAGAAATTTATGTTGAGTTTTTTCGATTTAATCTGAATGTGTTTTAAAATGAGGGGACCAGATTGAGGAATTATATTCGACTTGACTACTAACCAAGTATGTATACAAAATTTTTAGTGTTGAAATATTCCTAAGACCTATTATGTTTGTATAATTACCGCCCTGTATCTTTCTTAAAAGAGATTTCTTCGTTAAGTGTGCTTTTATTTACCTACAGGCAACATGTGACGGTAAAGCAGCGTCTATTGACCGTCCAGAGGTCGCTTCTTGTAAAATGTGTTTATGTGTCGTTTTTTTGTAAAATAACTTCATCATTGTGTAGTAATTATTGTAATACGGGGCCGTGAGGTCTATTGAAGCAGAAAAAAGAACGTAAACAAAAATTTTTTTCCGATAAACTACCGATAAAAAGTTTTTTAAGCGATTTTTCGTGTCAGAATTTATACTCGTTCAACTGTAAGAAATCGCATCCAATAAATAAGTTTCTGTATCATAAAACCTCTCCTTCCCATTTTCATAGAGATATTTTCGTCAATTTAGTTTATCGGGCTCATTACACGTCCTCATGAACATCATTACATAATCCATAATCCTGATTTACGTGATATTACACAAAATGGCGCTGTGAAAAATAGCTATTTACCTAAGTTTGTAAGCTATGTCGCTTTACACATACGTGAATTGGCGTGAAATTATCTCTTTACGATTCTTTGTAAGGATACAAGATTAAAGAAAATGTATATTATTTATTTAAAAATAATTTTATCTTTGGTGATTTAGCAGGGGTGCCCGGGTTCATGGGGTGATGTTTGTCTAGATCTTGGAGGCGGATGACCAAGACACACTGAACCCCAGATTCCTACCTACCTCTTAAACCCTTTTCCTTCCCAGAACTCTCCTCTTCTCCCTTTCCTTTTAAAAACCCCCACACAGCATCCCCAAAGATGACGTAGGCCCTGAGGGAAATTATTTTCCTCAGGGCCTACTGTGTGGAGCTCATGTAAAAAAAATCAGGTAATTTGTGTTTGTTCTACCGCTTTTTCAGTGAAAGGTGCTCCAAAGAACTATGTATTATGATTTCTAAATTTTCATCCCTACCAGAACACGGATTTCTTCAAGACCAAATGTATTAGGTTGTACCTCACCATACCTGAGTAATCCGAATTACGAGAATAGTGTTACTCAGCGATAGCGCGATTCAGAGGTTGTGAATTTCAGTCAAAAGGCATACCAACTAAAAAAATACGTTTTACTAGATTTTTAGTTACATTGTTATCTTTATGTTTGCACATTGATAATGAAAATACATCGATCACAAAATAATTTGAGAGTCAGCTCTGGAATCATCAAAATCATAGCTAGAATCACTGTAAAGTCATTACTAAAAGCAGCTAAAAAAGTCCTTTCCGCTGTGTAACCAATATAAAACTCGATTTGGGAAGCGGGTATGGGTACTGCCGGCCCGGTACCATTTATTGGATAACCAAATCCTCTGCCGTAGGTCACCTCAAGTGGTTCTCTACGGTGACTTAGCAGGGGTACCCGGGTTCATAGGGTGACGTTTGTCTAGGTTTTGGCGGCGGAGGCGTCTGCCCACTTACTGCGCGGCGAGACGAATCTGACGGGACTGGTTGTGGGAGACCGTTTGGCCTTTCATAATCCACCCAACGCCTTGCATCGCAGAGGGAGAGATGGATTCATACCTCCGTCACTCCTGGGCCCTCTGACCCCAGATTTATACCCATGCATCTTACCGTTTTCCTTCCAAGAACATCCTTTATTTCCTTTAAAAGACCCTCCACACACAGCATCCCCTAAGATGACATAGATCCCGAGGGAAAATTATTTTCCCTATGGCCTCATGTGTGGAGCAATTAAAAAAAATAGTATTTAAAAAAAAAATCAGAGTGCGCAATTCACACGCGGTAGAAGTGAAACTAGAAAGTCGATTTCTTTTCTTTTGCCTGTTTATTTTAAAGTGGTTTGAAGATTGGATATTGATTTCACAAAAAATAAAATGTTTATTTTTTTGGATTTCGTAGGATTCGAACCTCCGTTTGCTGGATGTCTGTCTCTCTGGCCGCTGAGGTTTGTCAAGCGCCTTACCCACTGCGCTATGGGAGGCTCGGGCGGAGGCGCGAATTTACCGCATTATATTAGAACCGACGACCCGTCAAATAATAAATTTTAGTGACGCACTTCCGTTTCATCCGAATTTTAAATCACTAACAACGGGGCTAAAAAAGCTTCACTTCAAAAAACGGTTGTTTATTAGTTATGAACATTTATAACGCTGTAATATATTAATAAGGCTGTTAATGTTTAAAAGATGCTTAAACTGACGTTGCTAAACCCATTGACAATTTTATTGAAGACGAGAATGGGACGGGGATTTTTCTTTCAAGTATTTTGTTTTCAATTCAATTTACCGGTGATTGGTTCAATTTGTTATTCAACGATTTCTGTGTTCTTCTGAATTTAACATGGGAAATAATTTTTCAAAGTTCCTTTCTCTGCGAACATCAAATTCTAGGTAGTCAATGGAGAGTTCCAGGAACGAATGAAATATATCAATTTACCGAATCTTCAAAGGAATTGTTATTTAACTACTGGCTTGTGATTTTGAAAATTCATCGATCATAGTTTCAAAACATCAAGAAAACATTTGGAATTTAAAAATGACAAATTTTTAAATAAAATTTTAAACAAGATATGCAAAAAATGCTCGCGCCATGCGCCGCTTAAAAATTATTTTACATAATACATATAATCATTTTACATAATTGTAAAATGATTAGATATACCTACAAATATTTATTGCAATAATATTTTTGATGGCATAGTTGAAGTACCTATAGATTCGTTCATTTTAAATATGTTTTTGTATTGATTACCGGTTCGATAATGCAAAAATGTATTATTTTTTTTTGTATATATGTAAAAATAGGATAATAAGAACAAAAGAAACGCGATGTGGGCGTGCTTCATATTCCAAAAGTCTGACCATTCTTTGCTTAGATTTCAATTACAGAATTTTGTTTCGTCATCATTGTGAAATTATCATTTTGATTATGAAATAATAATAGTTTATTCCGGATGCAATGGTAGTGCAATGCAATACATTCGATATATCGAAATAATAAAAATAGACAAAATAACAATTATGTATTTATGTTCGTATGTAAAATAAATCTCCCCACGCATTCCCCATCCGCTTTCCACGCCTTCCTCTCCCTCGTCATCAGTCCCGCTAACCACACCTCCTCCATTACCCTTCCTCTCATGGCTTCCCTTCCCTGCCGCTAAAATATGTAAAATACACTCATTTTCATTTATACAAATTTAATTACGTCAGAGCTTACCATTATATATAGCCTATAACCTTTGCGGGCGTGCGCACAATAAATCACCAAAGCTTCATCGAAATCGGATGAACGGTGTGGCAGCGCATAACATGCGAACGAACAAACAAAAAAAAATATTTAAGATTAATAAATTAAGTTCTTTCATTAAAAGTACATTAAATAATTCGTCTCACACCTTTTTTAGAGCAAAAAGCTCGAGTTAAAATGGCGGAAAAAACGTATATAAACCGCAATTTAACAGAATTTGTTTTTATTTTTTATATTTAAAATAAATACTATAAAGAAATATAACAGAAGAAGAAGAGATAAAGAAGAAAGGAGAAAGAAGAAAGAAAGAAAGAATGAAAAAGGATACCTAATATTATAATCAAGATTGCTTATTTTTATCATTAAAAACCAAATATTTGTATATTTTTTGCTTGTTTGTAGTCTGCGTTTTAATTTTTAACGCCTTAAAATGCGGCATTTTTCATGCATACTTTTTTAAAACAATTTTCAATGCAGAAAATTTTTCGCACGCTTGCAGTGCCAGTTTGATAAAAACGCCAGCCTGTTTTTTGCACGTCAAGTGTTATTTTTACACGACCGGTATTTTATTAACACGCCAGGCTTTTTTTACCTGTTGTTAAGCAAAATCTAACCTAGGTCAGTAGGGTAATATTTATGGGTAATGCGCGTTTCATCCCGCGACAAAACATTCACAACAAATAACTGATTTGTTTTGCCCCTTTTTATGTTCAACAGCAATTATTAGAATGTGTGCAAAATTCAACTTATCCCGTAGGGATAGGTACCTATTCATTTACTATGCAATAAAAACCATTTGTGAATGCCTACGTAATATTTCCCTATGTCAAAGATCTTTTTGATATTACGTGAAGTATTTTTTTTCTTAAAAAATATCTTCCGAAAAATTGGAAAATCGGAAAATTTAAAGTCTGAAAATCGGTAGTGAATTTTTTATACAGCTTTAATTTTTGTGTTTTGGGCTTGAACAGTTTTCGTGATTGAAAATTTAGGTCCCGGAATAAAAACTGTTCCGGAAAAATGGGAAATTTGGAAAACTTCGGTCGGAATAAAATGATAAAGTACAAATAATCGACTCTATCTACTTTGAAACCTCTCGTGATTGACCGTTTGGCCACAATCGTTATAGAGATAAAGAGGTGCTCTGACTTGTTTACAATAATTGCATACCGGGTACAACTACATTAACTAAACATTAAACAAGTATTAACGTTTGCTTAAAAGTGATGGATTATAAACATTATAGTTAAAAAAAAAAATAACAAAAGTAATCATATTTCGACTACCATAATAAGGGCGTGTGCCTAGCGTGGTCGTGGTAGTCGAATAATCTGTAAAAACTGTATAAAAAGTTTTATGATGGATAAAGAAAAAAATAAATAAATAAATCAGAGGCCGATTTGAGATTTCCATGTTGGAAAATTACACCTTAATATTAATGTCTTCAATTGGTTTGACACGAAACTCAACTTTGTCAAGCATATAGAAATAATGGTTCCATGCCAACTGAGAATAATGTCAACTCAACACCTCCTTGAAAAGTCACTAAAATCTATGAAAAAAATAATTTTAAATTAGCCGATAACCCTAACCTAACATAACCTATTTAACCAATTTTTTATATGTATTTTTTTATCACTCTAAATGACTTATCTGAGATGGTTCTGAGTTGGTTTCATTCCGAGTTGGCCGGTCACCAGAAATAATAACCAATAAAACTTTGAAAATCTTCTAAAACTTAACCTAACCTAACCTTACTTAGCTTAACAAAAAATTGGGACAAAATAATACGTTTTGTTTTCGTCCTATTTTTTTGTTAGGTTAGGTAAGGTTTTAGTAGATATTTTCTTGGGGGATGTTTTGTCCGAAGGATATTTTGTCTGAGGATATTTTGTCTCGGGATGAAAAGTCGCGGAAGCAAATTTATGCCACGTTCAATTTAGGCGTGGAAAAGCTCTCTGCGATCTTTACAATCAACAAGAACTGCCGTGCCAATAAAGGCCAGCAGAACAACAAAAGTAATCAAGGTACATGACTTTAACCTGATAATACTGGTATGATATATGGTGTCTTTCGGGACTAACCACCAATAATTCACTATTCACCATTTTTAATAATTCACCAATTTTTTTATAATTACAAATTCATCATTTTTTACAATTTTGTTTGTACCACGTCAAACTCTCTGTATCTACGGTTTTAAAGCCGTCGTTTCCATTCCAATGAAATCCTCTTTGTTATTACAGTTCCAATGTCCAACGATTCTGGAATTCTGTAGATTATTATGTTTGCTATAATAAGAATCCAGCTTTCATAGAAGGCTTATGTCTATTCAAACATGAGTTTTATCCTCAAAAAAATATTACCGACTTTCTGTTCATTCCGGATAGAAAAATAATAAACAACTTTGGTAGCTATAATCACAAACTTTAGAACTTTTTAAATCTTAACTATGCCTTATTATAAAATTTTCCTGTGCCTAAATTGATTTTAATTAGGCTCGATCAAAAAAATGTTGGTTCATCGTGTTTTTTGGTCGTAATTTTTTGGTGGTGTAAGCGACTGTGGAAAGTTCAGTACTCGTAAAGATCAAAATAAAGTTGGGATTTTTTTTTACATGAGCTCCACACAGGAGGCCCTGAGGAAAATAATTTCCCTCATGGCCTATGTCATCTTTGAGGATGCTGTGCGGAGGGTTTTTTTTTAGGAAAGAAAGGGGAGGAGAATTCTGGGATGGAAAAGAGTTTAAAAGGTGGATAGGAGTCCGGGATTCAGTGCGTCCTGGTCATCCGCCTCCAAGACCTAGATAAACCTCACCCCATGAACCCGGGCACCCCTGCTAAATCACCAAACGTGATCACGGATAATTCGATTTATGAGAAGAAGTTAGGTGAAATGTTAATAAGACTATATATATTATATTTATTATGTTACGTTAAATTAGTGGACCTTATGATGGGTCACAATGCTGATTTAAAAAGATTCTCAGTTAAAACGACGTTCTTGTAAAATTAAGGTAACACTATTATTTAAAAAAAACACGGGCAACTGAAACTTCCCGAATTGCCTTTTTTTCGTTTATCGTATAAAGTCCTCTAATTAATGACTTTTGAAAGAGTCGAGGGAGTGAGGGAATGAGGGAGTACCTTTTGTATTTTACGGGGATTAATAATTGTTAGGAAAGTTATCTCTTTGATCCGACTTACTCTTACGTATTGGAGCAGAGAGAACTCAAATGCAAGCTTTTGATTAGTTTTCCAACTGTACTAAACATGGTTAGGGGCGGATCTAAGAAAAGGCATTCAGCAAACATAACCGAGGAGGGAGGGGGGGGGGGGGATCAAAGCCTATTTTGAATGTGATTTTTATGCAAAAAAAACTTCACTTAAGGGGAACGGTAGCGTGGCCTTCTACAAAACTTAATTTTTGATTTCAGGCCAAAATACCCATGCACTCAAACCTCGTAAAACGTTTCATTAATTTTATTGAAAAAGTTCATGCAAGGCGGTGCTGTGATTTGGGGAAACATGAGCATTTAAATGAATAATTTTAAAATGTTTCTAATTTCCTCTTATTTGATAAATCTAGACCAAAATTTTCCTTGATATCGTCAGATTTGAAGGTAGCAAGGTGCTTAAAAACAATAAATACTTATCTATTTAATTTTAAGCCTTACATTACATATTTGATGAAATTCAAAAAACGAATAATACAATTTGTTCAAGGAAACGTCCCCATCTCAATGACAAATCTTTTGTCAAATTTTCTTCAGGTAGGTAAGTGGGTACCGCAATATTGATTATTCCGATTTTACCGTTCGTAGCATCATTCATGCTCATGCGAACTCTGATAGGAAAAAAGCAGCATCCAACACGGCCACTATCTTGAACCGGAAACAGAACGTAATCAACAAATTTACAGACATATAAAAGCCAAACGGTCAAGTTAAAATAGGACTTCGCTATGCTCAGTCAATAACATGTTTTGATTTAAAAAGTATATTAAGGCGTATTAACAACTGATTTCCCCATTAGGTATTTCAACATTACATTCTTGAATATTAATGAAGGGGATAAAGTAAGAAAATACTGTAGTTATTTGATACGACATTACACTCTAGAAGAATGAATGTGTGTGTAAAATGTTTGTTATGTGATGCACCTAATCATAAATATATTTCATGTGCATATTCCTTTACGACGCAACGGTTTCAACAATCCTAGAAATAAGGCTAAAAAGAAATACCTGTGTGTCGCGCGGAATGCGAGTTATTGTACACCCTCTCTAAAGATATTCATATGTTTGTTGCGCAGCGTGCGCCATGCGAATGGTAAGGTATTTAATTTTAATTAAAGCACATTTTGTTTATTTATAAAACAAATAATATTTTTCCCTTGTTTGGTATCTGATTATATTCGGATCAAAAACAATCGACCGACATTTTTACCTCTCCAATTATCACCAACGACAGATAATTTCTTATCTGATATTTATGCCATTAGTTTCATCAATTGATTGAGGGAAATATTATGTCGCCGACATAAAAACAGTCAAACATTTGACCCTTTGTTTTGTCCAGAAAAACTTTTTTGTATGTTCATTGAATCAACTTTACAATAAACGGCGTATACATAAAAAAACTAGAATTTAAACGTATATATTTAAATGCGTGAATTTAAACGATATTATTTGAATGCTTCACATTAAATACAAAAAAAGAATGCTGTAAATGAATAAGTTAATATTAACATGCTTTAATTTAAACATATTTAGTTGATTTATTTTTTTTATTTCTTCAAAATTCGCAAATTCACTTTGTGGCGTCATTATTAATTTAATGAAAACAAATAACTTTGTGTACACCACTATTTAATTAACAATATCAACATGTTTCGAAAAGTATGTTTTCTTCGTCAGGATAATAAGTTAATTATATTTAGTTGAATTTAAATACTTAACACTTACATAAGAATTAAAAATTAAAGATAAATAATATTTAAGAATTGGTTAAGAGGAAACACGGTCGCCGAGAAATTTGAACAATAGGTATTTTACAAAACTGTTATTGTCATTGTCACTTTTACTCCCCCGAATACTAAGCGAAAGGGACAACTGTACCCCAGACTGATAATCGCTCTTACACCCCAGGCTGATATATATTATAAAAGAAAGTGTACAAAAGTGTGCGTCCCGCTAAAACTCAAAAACGAGTACCGGTACGATCAAAGTGTGGTTGCCCTCTATCCCCCATCCATGAAGAAGGTTCCCCTTTTTTTACCTGAAGAGCGCATTTTTAGAGATATAAGGGCTGGAAGTATCGCCCTCTAGAAATTTCTAGAACAGTCCAGAACATTCGAGAGCATTCCACAAAATTCCAGAAAATCCCGGAACATTCTGGAATGTTTGATTGACTATAGGGAATCGGCAACATCATTGTGGAACATTCCGGAACACTCTAGAATGTTGTGGAATGTTCTGGAACATTGTGGACAATTCGAAGTCTTTTTTGTATGGATGGGGCTACCCATTGGTAGGGGTATATAAAGCAAGATCCGTCTTGGGTTCGAATGTCAGTTCAATCGAGGTTTTGTATTCCCCAGTTTTCTCCTCCAAAACTGGCCAGATTTTAAAGATTTTTTTACTAACTTTATAAGAAGAAAATACTCTATCTGTACGCTGTCTAGTTTGTAAACTGAACGTCTGTTGATGGCGTTCAATGGCAGTTTTATCGATTTTTGGAGGGTTCTAACTCCTATAAGAATTAACTTATCAAAAAAAGCAAAACGTAGCGTCACGCTAATGGTTGATATCTATATTATATTAAAAATATTTGCAGCAGTTTCGAAATCCAGAGAGGACATTAGAGAATACATTTGTATTGACAAAACGGCGCACGGATTCCTCTTATACATAATATTTGGAAGTCGTTCAGAATGCTAATCTCGAAAAAGCTCGTGGTGTCAGAATTTTATTTTGTTTTTACGGTAGACAGGATTCCGACAATAGTTCTACTCTGGTGACGAATATTTTGTGAGTATTGAATAGAAAGTCCAATGAGTATCGGAACAGGAATGGGAGTTTCTTCGGGGAAGGGCGGGAAGATCCTGGCTCTGAGCCAGAAGGTAAATCTCTGGGGGAGGCGTAAATAGAGAAAATCCAGCCAAGACAAATAGAAATATATTTGGGTATCTTTAAACACAATATAAATACATTATTTAACCGTACCTGGTTCTGCGAAAGCCTCTAAATGTGTCCTTGTCGAGAGTTCATAATTAGAAATTAAATACTTTACTCGAAATACTTTTATTTATGTCCCTATGTTTCGTAAACACGGCTGATAATTTTAGATTTTATTCTTATCAATATCTTTACCCTCACAACTTCCTTCGGCCTCAAAATCACCTCCACTTGGTCTGTAAAAGATATACCATAGGTATACTGAGTATGCGGTATCCATGGAGTAGAGAGTAGAGAATAACACAAGAAGTGCCTTATGAGCGTGTTTCATAATCCAAATATAATATTTATAATCTTAATTTGAATAAATTGGTTAATGTTTTTTTTTTTTTAAAGTTGGCGTTCAAAAATTAATAAAAACAACATTTTATCACAAAATACATGTCTGACTTTTTCATCAGCAATTGGTTCCTTAGAACAGGCAATCTGCCTAGCTAGGAACTATGTTGACCTACAAGACATAATAACACTTGTACACATTTTTAATATTTACAGTTATCTTGAAATATATTATTATGTTATTTTGCTATTTAATTGTATATAATGTAATATAATAAATAAAAAATAAATAAAAAAAAGTACTTATGTATATAATTTTCTTTCAACGAATACAAACCAAAATTTACTATTAAATCGTAAGGTTTCTAAGTAGGTATCTGTGTAACTAACCATATTATATTATGAAAGTTTTTTTTATAATTTCAAACAAGTAATTATTTATTTAATATCAATGGTATAAATATAAACATATGTCACAAAATTATAGGAAAAATATTAGAAATAGTAAAAAAAAGAGTAAGTTTAACATATAATTGTGGCGTTTGAATGAGAAATGACACCAGAGATACAATTACATACAAAAATCTACAGTATAAATGCAGCCTACCGTGGAGTTAAATAGATCTGCCGCATCTGCATATCTGTTAGTAATTTAATGTAACCTAGGTACAAGCGAGTGTTTCGGGTACTCAGTTCTGTTATTAATGCATTTAAACAGGATTTTAGAACGAGTGGCTCTCGAGGGTATATGAAATTCAATGAGCTTAGTTAAATCAGGACTGTGTATTCTACCATTTACAATTTTGAACATAAATATTAGTCGGATAATTAATTCTTCGATCTGAGAGTGTTTCGTCAAGTAATTATAGTTTGTGTTTTCAATGGGAATACCGAGTTTAAAAGTCTTAGAATTAGAACTTTACAATTTGCCCAAAGAAACCACTATCTCGATAATTCTTTTTTCAAATTTCCTTCAGGCAGATAGGTAGGTACCGTGGTACTGAAAAAATGCGAGTAAGAAAGTTCAAATAAACACGAAGATTTCACATTTTAAGAAAAGGTTCTTTACTGAACCATTTAAACGGACATCATTCTGAAACAGAAACGGAACGTACAAAAAAAATTACAGACAGATGAAATGCAAAACGGTTGAGTTTAAACAGTACTCTCAGTCTGTCACAACAAAATATTAACTCAGTACATCAGTTGTGTACTGAGTTAATGTTTTGTTTATAGTGAATATTCGGAATCAATTCGATATCTCAAGGTCAGACCTCACTGCAAATGGAAACAATCCCAATATTGATATCAATTGAACAATTAGGGAAGTGCGCTTGTTGATTTTGATGTCTGGCTATATAGGTCACGTTCGCATACAATTAAATTACCTCGGGATAAATTAAAGTGCCACATTGAAATAGTTTAAAACTAAACCGTTGTGGTTGAAAGATTGACTATTGATAATAATTATGAATCGCATTGTTATCCCGTATTGTTTACTAAACTCGCTTTGTAGACTCGACAAAGTCAAACAGCAGCTATCAAATTCCAAACGGACAACCATTTGACGGGCTCCGTGGTCGAGGGGTAAGGATCTGTAATAAGAATTTGGAGATAATCTGTTCAAATCCTGACGTGCACATAATTTTTTTTAAATTAATATATGTAGTCCCACAATCGATTCATTAAAAATAATACATAGTATGTTTTGTCACTTCTCAGAGTGGAAGATACTCTTAATATCGCCCTGGTGTAACATCGTAATTCATAATTGAAAAGTTGCTAGATATGAATAGCCAGGTAATTCCCCATTTTACAGCATACCCCAAATGGAGATTCCATATCTCACTGACTCCCGAAGATTAGGATCAGTTGGAGTCTTGTGCGGTATTCACACGGTGTAAAAAAACGGATTTGAATTCTTATTACAATTATTTGAATACCGATTTTGATTGTGTCTGTATGGGCAAAATTGAATGACTGAATCAAGTGAATAGGCAGGCAGGACCCAAGACACTAGTCAAAAGTTGCTAATTCATTCCTCAATGCCGGTCCGTTCATTTAAAATGCTAAAATGTGTAATTATATTAGATCACGTAAAGTTGAACTATTTTAAGTTTAATAAATAAAATAAAATTAATAAAATTTTATAGGATCAAACAAAAAAACTGTTTAATTTTACGATTTAAAAGCTAGCCTAATATAAATATGTTTTTCATCGTTTTACATGTTATAATAACCACATATTTATTCATTATTTTGTTTTTAAAATAATTTTTTTTTTCATTAAGACATAATTCATGTTTTTTTTTGGAATTAATTGAATTAAAGGAATAAATAAAAGGAATCAATTCAAAAGGCCAGAGGAATCACAAAGAATTGATTCACTCCTGGGCATGAATCTGCCCATGTCTAAGTCTAACCCTGGTTCAAAAAACTCGGGAAATCGCGTATACTTTGAATTTAGTTGTCGTCATTTTCAAAATTGGAAGCATTTATTTGGAGAATTCAAACATGAGATAAAATACCTACATGTCCGTAATATAATATTTTTAACGGAACATTATTTTATTTGCCATTTAAGAAATCGGAACTGATTTTTCGAGAGTTCAGACTATTCATGTTTTTCAGAACAAAATAAGCACGTTATTTTGATATGATTATTTTCTTCTTATTTTCGTATACGATAATGCGACTCATACATGTTTGTTGACCCCGAGTCTTTTATCTGGAGTGCTACTTGCTTCAAACAAGTATAATATTAACGTTATTTTGCGGTCGTGCAAAATTCTTTTCATAGCCAATTTTTTTCATTTTTATCGACCGCAATTCTTGATTTGACAATTTCATCTTGTCAAACACGTAAAGCAAGAATTCTAACAGGTTATATAATATATTTTGATGGTCTAAATGCGGCTCGAGAACGTTGTTAAGACGACACTATACCCTAAAATATATTCCGAATCTTAACGACGTAAGTAAAGAAGCCGTGCATACAAATTGCGACTCGCGACCCGTGTATTGGATGGACCTACTGTCGAATTTGCCCTATCAAAGAAAAGAAGAAGAAAAATAATGTGGGAATCGTAACGACGTAAGTAAAGAAAGCGTGTACACAAATATACGCCCGCGGCAAGGCGTATTGGACGGACGTACCTACGAATTCGCCCTAGCAGGCCTGGAAATTTGACCTTTCTGCCGGGTTCATTTGAATTAATTCTGAAGAACGTGTTATTAATATTTAAGATGTTTCTAAACGAGTCCCTCCTGAAGTTATTAATTCATCGTCTATAAAAATAAAATCTGGTGCTCACCGCTAAATTTATATTTATATACGGGAAATAAAATTTTCTAACCACTCTACGTAAAATAAATTAATGGTGAGGAATTATTTTTATTAATTGTAAATATAAATAACTTACATCCCTGGGTCGTGGTTTGAAAAAAAAAATAATATTTACGAATTTGTCGGAATTTATTAAAATGTGAGTCTTGAGCAAACCCTCAATATTATACCGCCTTAAATGAAAATTTGTAAAAAAATATTACAATAGGTGGCACGCGGGCTGCTTAAAAACTGAATGTACCGGGATTGAATATATGGAACGCGGGAGTGGGGAGGGGAACTGGGGAGGGGGTTAAATGTGAAGGGGTCGGTTAGAATTTTACGTACAGGTAGGTACCCTGGATTTCTTAAATTGTAAGCATATTATTGAATCAGTAGGACATTAACACTTCTGATTTGGGGTGTGTTGTGAGGCTGAATAAAGTAGAGAGTGAAGGAGTATGTGGATATAGGATGAAGGCTGAATCTAAAATATTATCTTAATATTATACCATTGTATCGCATTTCAAGACTTCAAACCGACCGCATAGCCACGGTATGCGGTCGGTTAGGGTCTGCTTTGTTTCTCATAGAAGGTTTTGTTTCACGGTCGGAGAATTTCTCCCTCAAATAACTAGAATTAATCCTACAAATAATAGAGAAATCATTTGACAAAATATTGCGAGAATTGATGAGCCCGGAAATCCTTGTCGCCAAACTTAGCAAACCAAACACTTGGGGTGAGCTATGGCAGAGTGTTAGGTTATCCAATGAATGGTTCCCGGGGTGCCAGTACCCATACACGCCTCCCAAATATTAACATCTAAAAATATGTTCTAGAAATACTGGTATTTTATTTTTGGAAAATATATAATTATCAGATTTTACAGAGTCTATAGAAGAAAAGTTTTGAAAGAACTCGTTTTTATGTAAAAGGATCAAAGTATGATATAAGGAAAAGTTATCGTCACACATACTAATTTCGGTTGTCTGTGAGTTTGTGGGTGATGTGAAATATTATATAATGAACTCAATTTCAATTTTTTACGAGAAAAACTCTCTTTTTATAACTTTTGAAGGTTATTCCCATCAACGTAATATATCATTGAAGAAGAAGATAACACTTTTAAATCTAAATGAAAATATGAAAGAAAACAAGACACAGAAAAACAGAAAAAGACAATGGTCGCAACTGGGACTCGAACCCAGACCTCTCGTCTAACCGGGACGAGAGGTCTGGGTTGCCAGTTGTCTGGGTTCAGTAGTTGCCTATAATATGGAAAAAGAACTAGTTGAAGATAATATTAATGATTCTAAATATTTGAAATATGAGATTGACAAATATGACGGTTTGACAGAAGGTGGCAATAGCGAAATTGGAAAACGCGCCGTCCCGGTTAGACGAGAGGTCTGGGTTCGAGTCCCAGTTGCGACCATTGTCTTTTTCTGTTTTTCTGTGTCTTGTTTTCTTTCATATTTTCATTTAGATTTAAAAGTGTTATCTTCTTCTTCAATGAACTCAATTTCGATTATGAATAAGATTCTGTGTATTTAGTTCAGCAATAAAGTAGGCATCTAATAAGATTTTTTTTTTAAATTTTTACTACAATTCCATAAATGAAATGTATAGGTATTTCTTTGATTTAAATTTTTGACAAATAATTTGTCTATTTTACTAACAGTGTTCATTCGACAGGTAAATTTTTGGTCTTTCTAAATTTTCGACAAAAAATAATTATATTATAAAGCAATTGTTTTTAAAGGCAAGGTCTATTTTATAATATCTATACAAGGTCTATCTATAATACAATACAGGGTTTTAATGGAATTGACTTACTTTAACCAGTTATTCCTGACATAATTTGGAGTAAAAAATGTAAATGAAATTTTAGTATCCGGTGACTTTTTTGGTGACTTTATTTTTTCGAAATTTTTTTTTTCAAAATCAAACAAAAAAAATTCTTCCGCATGTCGTCACTGGTCACTCTACCGAATAGCCGACCTACTCCTTACCCCGCCACCAACTATCTAAATCCTACCAGTTTTTTTATGTTTTTGTAGAAAAAAAAAACATCAAAAATGTCACCGGAGATTAAAATTTTATTTACATTTTTTATTCCAAATAAAGTCAGGAATCACTGGTTAAAGTAATTGAAGTACGTCCCTTAACACCCTGTATAATATCTCACGATTTTGTATGGGCCTGCTCTAGTATTATATAACTTTTATAATATTTTATAAAAGTGTATAAAATAGAATAAAAGCTCATCTAGTAAACATTAATTAATGGTGGGGTCGGCTGAAAATCCACAATTAGTTCAGATTTGTACTTCATTCAGCATTTTTATTTTCAAAATATCAATAACTCAAAAAAACCCAAACTCGCCTGTAAATTATGAAAGCTTTTTCGTTTTTCTGCGGTTTAATTTAGAATCGCCAATTTCCGTTTGCAATGAGAAAGATGGCCGCGGGGAGTACTTTGGAGAAACTGTCTTATTTTCGTATTTCTTTTTAAATGTCAATCACTCTAATGGAGACCTATTGCGAAATTCATCAATCTGTTAACGTTTTTTTACCTGTTAATGGCATATGCCTTTTATAAAATATTTTTACGCGAGAAGACCTTGGAGTTTCGTTTGAGGTTGAGGTTTTGAAGATTTATAAAAATTCAATAAATGCTCAATTATTTTTATCTCAACTTAATTTTTTTTTGAGGCCCTGAGAAAAATAATTTCCCTCAGGGGATGTTGTGTGGAGGATCCTTTTTAATGAAAGGAAGGAGAGGAAGATCGGAAGGAAAAAGGTATGAGGGGTGAGTTGGAATCTGTGGGACAGTAAATGACGGAGTGACGTACAAATCCATCCCTCCAACTGCGGTGCAAGGCGATGGATCGAGAGAGTCCGGCTAGAGAGATCAAAATGGCTCCCTCAACCAGCCTCTCTCAATTCGGCCCGCTACGCAGTAGCTGGATAGACTCATCTCACCGCCGCCAAGATCTAGATACACCTCACGCCGTGAACCCGGGTACCCCTGCTAAGTCACCGTAGCGAACAACTTGGGGTTGCCTGTGGCAGGGGTGTTGGTTATCAAACAAATGGTTGGCGGCGGTACCCACACCCGTCTCTCAAATTGATTTAAGAAGTTAGATTTATATCATAATTTTTTTTCAAACATTGATGTCTTTGTCATTTTCTAAGACCTGAGGGGTGATTTCCTTGGAATGTCAGGGATAAAATGCCAATCGCCCGCCGTACATCGGCTGACAATATTTTCGTAATAACTAATGTGTTTTTAGCACAATAATGTTTTTGTAACGTCTTACAAAATGAAAATAACGCTGGAGGGGAAGGAGACGCGGGAGAGGAACAGGGACGCACGGGAAAGGACATGCAGGGAGAAACGATTTATTTCTTTGAATGGCATTACAATGCATGCCGGGTACCTTTTTTTTTACATTAACTCCACACAGGAGGTCCTGAGGAAAATAATTTCCCTCAAGCCTGTGTCATCTGGGATGCTGTGTGGAGGGTCTTTTGAGGAGAGGAAGGAATGAACATTGGTCTTGAAGAGACCCATGTTGTAGGAGGGAGGAAACACAGAAGCCGGCCAATCGTTCCATAGCCGACCAGTTGGTAATATATATTTATACCAGCTGACCCGGCAACGCGTTGCTCTGATGTGCAATCGAAACACAACGCCATCTACTGGATGGTTACCTAACCTAGATAACCAAGTGTTGTGTCGGTAAATTAACTCACACCGCCATCTGTTAGAAACTTATAGAACTTTAAAAAAATTACAATCATTGTCAATTTAGCATTAGCAATTTCATCAAAATCGGTTAAGTAGTTTCGGAATTTATCTCGAACAAACATCGTGACGCGAGATATTTATATACATATATAGGTATAAAGAAATTATGTATTATATTTTTTTTATTAGAGAAATTTATTACAAAATATAAAGATTTTTTTTTTTTTACAGTTAATACCGCACAGGAGTCCCAACTGCTCCCGTCTGGAGCCAGTGAGACTATGGCATCCCCAATCGGGGTATGTTGTGAGGCTGAAGGTAGTGGGGAGGGGAAGGAGATAGGGAAGAGGAAGGTTGGGAAGTACCTGGCTATTCAGATCTGGTCACTAAACACGGCTAAAGCCATTTCAAGCAACGTTTCAATTCTGAATGGTGGTCTTACACCAGGGCGATACTGATAGTATCTCCCACTCTGGAACGTGCCGCAAATATACTATATATTATTTTAAATGAATATAAAGATAACAGAAATAATAATTACATGTATTTCAATAATTATTTCAACTTCCTAATTTTGTATATATATATATATATTGTAAAGATGGACTCCCATAAAAAAGAGTATAAAAAAGGGAAATTTTTAGTAAAACGTTAAGAGTAAATAGTTAATCGAAATTATCGATTGATGCTAATATTGTCTTCATTTAATTTAAAAAAAGATTGGTGGTTAATAATTAAATATGTAATTAATACGCGTATGTACATAGGTACAATGCAATATAAAAATCAATGTAAATGTTATTTATTCCAATACTTTTGTTTATCTGAACACAACTAGATTTATAAACTTCCTACTATTTTTGTTATACTGAAATTTTATTTACGTGATAATTCTTAGTCTCTTCACATTTTACCAATGTATTTAATTTTATGTTTTTGTTGTTACATTTTTTCATTATATAATATTTTCTTTTTTTTTTAAATTTTTAAATATTTACAATAACAGTGAAACGGACCATTTATCAAATTGTTTGTAAAAGCGCATTGGGCGTGAAATAAATAATATTATAATATGTACATAACATTTTGACTAGATGAATGACAACTTGTTCATAGAATTTATAAAGAAAGAATGCTTCGCTATTGACTGACCAGATACGGTGTTAACCCAACTTAACCTTTTCGCTAAGGATTTTTCTACGTCAGGTCAAGTCCTCGGGGGGCACTTCGAGTGGCGTAACTCTTGCCCCTCATTAACTCCCGTCCGCCCAACCCCCGCCCTTCCCCACCAACTCCACCCGCCCCTGCGGATATCTCGCAAAACCCATTAATTATAAGGTGATTATAATTTTCTGTAGGAGCTTTTAATCAGGAACTTCCCGGTGCACGTATTGCCACTAAATAAGGGTGGTCCGGTCTACTATGTGATATTCGCAAATAATTTTTATAACATTACCAGCTCTGGGTACCCGGCTTTGCTCAGGGAGTTGATATGAGATTGAACTGACGTTCGAACCCACGACCGATCTTGCTTTATATACCCCTATATAGTGGATAGCCCCACCCATACAAAAAGGCTTCGAATGGTCCGCAATGCTCCAGAACATTCCACAACATTCGAGAGTATTCTGGAATGTTCCCGAACGGTCAAGATTATTCTCGAACATTCTAGAATGTTGTGTAAGGCTCTCAAATATTCTCGAATATTCTGGTCTGTTCTAGAAATTTCTAGAGGGCGAAACTTCAATACCTTATATCTTCAAAAGCACGCCCTTCAGGTAAAAACGGGAACCTTCTTCAAGGGTGGGGGATAGAGATAGGGATGAGTTTTAGGGGCACGCAGATTGTACACTTTCTTTTATAATGTATATTGATTACAAATTTCTAATCGAGTGGCAAGGAGACAAACTAGCCTATATAACCAATATTTTGAAATGAGATAATTCCAACTTTGGACTCGAAATACTCGAAAATGAAAGCTCAAATCAAAAAAACTTATACGTACCACAGAATCCACTCCAAATGTGACGTAGATTCATCAATCCCCACTTGTTCAAGAACATGTGAATACTGTAGATTTAGTACTGTAGTACATATTACATCCTTCACAATCTGGTAGAATCCTATTCAAATAACTTATTGTTATTTAAACCCCTGTACAGTAGTAAGTAGATCCCTATTCTACGAACAAGCAAATACAGTTAAAATATCACTTTGGTACTTAGATACCCCGTAGCCACCCACTTCTCACTTAAATTAAAATGCCAAGCAATCGTTTTTATTTTTATGCGAAACCTCACAGTAGCACCCTTGTATAGACAGGAGAACTGTCGCCATCCGGTTGGGCAGCGTTGTGAGGGGTTTAAGGTAGTGGCTGTAGAAAGGGATTTATTCGGGGGTCTTGAAGAGGCCTGGATTACCTGAAAAAGGGAAAACAGATGCCGATGGCTCGTTCCACACTTGATCCGACTTACACAAAAACGAGAAAAAAAACATTAAAACAAATCAACAGTGAATGGTGTTCCGCTCGTGGCCGTCGAGTTTCCAACCTTCAACCTTCTTCCAGAGCTGCTAGTTCCTTAGGTCAGGCTCCATTAAAATACTTGTAGAACTGAATCAGCGTGCCTACATTGCGTCTGTGCGTTATGCCTCGATGACATAGAGCGAGTTTACAAGCTACTATCTGGGAAATTCACTATCTGTTAGTAAACTCGCTCAGTGTCATCGTATTACTTGCTAACTAGCAGATTGTGGACAATCTACGAAAAAAGTTGAAAGGTGGTCAACTTTACTCGCTACTCGCTGGCGTTTGTCTAAAATGGCGGCCCGCCAACAGCTGATTTCGTTCGACCGAATTAGTTCAGGCGGAAGCCGTTTGTGGCTAGCGTGTGGCGCTAGCTACTAGCTGTCAGTTTCCTATAAAATGTCGACAGAGTTGCATGGCGCGGGAGTCGTTATTTCAGCTGCTACTGTTGCTGTTGAGCGAGGGGACAGTTTTGTGTGTCATCATGACAATCTCACTCGCCGATTCACCCGCTTTTAAACTTACTGGCTAGTAGTTTGTAAACTAGCTTAATGTAATTGAGGCTTTAGAGATGATGATCGGTCTGTTGACAACGGATTGTCAATCAAACGGACCGCCCTTCTTTGCATAGAATCAAGTAGCGTTTCCCCAGATTGACGGCCGGCGTGGTCCAGCGGCAAGACTCTTGACTCGCAATCCGAAGGTCGCTGGATCGAATCTCGGCGTGGCAAATAAATTTTATTTGATTAATTAGTGTTATTTCACAATTTATTAATTGAAAATAATATTTAAAAAATGAATGTCTCTATTTTTTAACATTACGGTCAGGATATCATGTTTTATTTTTTGCAGCAGAAAAGACAAATTAAATCTGTTTATATGGAGATTATTAATCTCTTTACAAATACTAGCGGTCCTTACCTACTATTCAGTGGCGTGCATTACTCTACGGTATTGGGTAGGCTGCAGTGTTTTCAGATGTAATTGCGTAACATTACATATTTCGGTGATCTTGAAAAAGCTCATTTTTTAATTTAATTTTTTTTTCAATTTTTTATTTCAGAGAAAAGAAAATTACATTTTCATACATTTAAATAGAAATCTGAACTACATTTATTTTACATTTCATTACAATACAATATTATTTAGTTTAATTTTTTTTTTGTTTATTATGAATAAAAGTGAATAATTTTTTTTAATTTTCTAAATTTTTTTCATTTCTTATGCCTTCTGTATGCTTCATATGCGTTTCCCCTGATTGCAATCAAGTCATTTAAATGTGAATGTACGAGATTATAATATAATTATTTTTAAATTTCATTACATAATTGCATCACGATTCGATCCAGAAACAACTCCTGATGATATAAATGGATTACTGACCTCCCACAATTTACACTGTAAAATAGATAAATTTATGGCAAAATCTGGCGAGTTTTCCACTTTCAAAATTGGATTAAATACCGAAAAATTTTCAGAAATAATTAAAGAGGAAATATGGCCTCCAGGCATCATCGTCAGAAATTTCATTTTTAAAAAACCGATCTCCACGCTGAATAGAGAAGATAAGGCCTCTAATAATGGATCCACATAAAAATAAAAATTATCTACGGATTTTATCTCAGAACTGTAGATCGATTTGACGAACTAAGCATTTTATAAAAGATTTATGCGAAACTAACGACATTATCCTGCTCCAGGAAACATGGGTCCTACCAACAGAAACAAATGTATTTTCGAAAATTCAACCCCAATTTTCAGGATATGGAACCTCAGCGGTCAATCTAAGTGATGGTCCTCTAATTGGACGACCTTACGGTGGAGTTGCTATCCTATGGCGGGATTCACTTTCTGTCGACATAGTAGAATGCTCTGAACCCAGACTTGCGGCAATACAATTGACTGTCAACAGTGGCAAAATATTAATTTTCTCACTTTATATGCCAACAAATAAACCGGAAAATCTTGAGGAATTCACAAACTGCATGAGTAAGGTAAACGCAATAATCAGTGAAAGGAATTCGTCGAGTGCGATTATTCTAGGTGATTTCAATGCAGATCCCAAAAGTCTTTTCGGCCGAGAACTAGAAAAATTTTGCTAAGAGTTTAGCTATGTTTGCGCCGATACTAAGTTAATGAATTGCTATACATTTACATATGTAAGTGATGCCCATAGCACCACAAGTTGGTTAGATCACTGTATCGTCACCAAAGCACTGGAAAATGCTGTTACCAGCGTAGATGTTCAATATGATGCAGTATGGTCTGATCACTTGCCAATGATTGTAAATCTCAACCTCCAATGTTTGCCAGCCTTAGTGGAATCGTGTAATGATAACATATTTGATTCCTCTAGGTGGAATCCGAAATCTAATGTTGAAATATTGAAATATGCTGATATTATCAACAACAAACTTCTAAAGATAATTCAAGATTTCTCCCAATTAGAACCTGACAAAAAATCTGCAAATTCAAACGAAAGTCAAATAAATTCCCTGTATAAAAATGTTGTAGATGCACTGCGAAGTGCTGCCTCCGCCACATTTAATAACACGAATCGAAAAAATAGAAATATTTCGGGATGGAATCATATGGTTGCAGCCAAATACGCAGAATCAAGAAGCGCCTTTCTCTCATGGCTCGAGGCCGGAAAACCACTCTCAGGGCCGGCTGCCGAGGACAGAAAGAAATATCGAAAGATTTTCAAAGTAGCTCTGAAAAAATGTCAACAGACAGAAATTCAACAACGAATGGATGGTATTGCCACCTCACTAATAAATAAAGATTTCCATAAATTTTGGCAAAAAACCTCTTCAGAATTGAAAACTAATATGAAAACTCCTCTCTGTGTCAATGGAGTAAGAGGAAAGGAAAATATCGCCAATGAGTTTTGTAACTTCCTTTCTATGGCGGGTGAAGAAGCAGCAGAAAATTCTCTGAATATAAATTTTAGTTTGAAAACCGAAAATAATACTACCGCTCTCAGCATTACTCCGCAAATGGTAGAAAGAGCTGTTAGAGAAATGGCAACAGGAAAAGCCACAGGACATGACTCAATAGCTCTTGAACACATTAAGTATGCTGGACCAGCGATTCATATTATCCTAGGAGAACTATTTTCAAATAGTATACGTCACAGGTACATCCCGAATGAAATGACAAAAACGGTGATTATTCCCATAATCAAATCAACAAATCTTGATCCATCCGTGATTAATAACTACCGACCAATTTCACTCTCAACCACAGTGGCAAGATTATTTGAAAAAATTTTATCTACTGTCGTTACAGATCAGCTAAAAACAGCGGATAATCAGTTTGGATTCAAACCTGCACTATCAACATCTATGGCAATATATTCCCTAAAAGAAACTATCAGTTATTATAAACTAAGGGAAACGCCAATCTATACCTGCTTTCTAGATCTAAGCAAAGCATTTGACCGTGTATGTCATAATAAACTGTGGGAAAAACTAAGGAAAAGAGCAGTTTCGGAAGATGTTATAGCGATTCTTTCAATTTGGCACACGCAACAAGAAAATATTGTGAAATGGTCTGGGGAGTTTTCTAACCCATTCCATTTGAAAAGTGGCGTAAGGCAAGGAGGAAGTATGTCTCCGGTTCTGTTCAATATATACACCGATGAGCTTATTCAAAAACTTAACGCCACGAAAATAGGCTGCCATGTACACGGAGTGTGTGTAAATAACATTAACTACGCAGATGATATGGTTCTTCTTGCACCGTCACTAAGCGCTTTAAAGAAACTACTCAAAATTTGTGAAGACTTTGCAAAAAGCCATAACCTTTTATATAACTCCATAAAGTCAGTAGTTATGGTTTTTAAATCTAAAAACGAAATATTCCAAACACCCTCAGTACTGCTAGATGAAAGAAATATTAATGTTAATCACAGCGAAATACCTGGGACACATCATCACAGACGACCTCAAAGATATCGAGGATATGGAAAGGCAGAGAAGAGCCATATCAGTTAGAGCGAGTATGCTATCAAGACGTTTTTACTTTTGCAGTCCAAAAGTAAAAAGAATACTTTTCAACGCTTTCTGTACCTCTCTGTACACATCAGAACTATGGGTCAACTACACTACATCCCAATGGCATAAGTTAAAGGTTGCTTATAACAACGCTTATCGCCAACTTTTTCGCCTACCAAGATACTGCAGTGCTACGGAAATGTTCCTAGAGGGACGAGTACACACCTTCCGAGCACTTCTCCGCCACCGTATGGGAAGCTTATGGCGTAGACTGGGCCAATCGAAGAATGCGATCATCACCGCGATGATTGCCTGGATGGAGTCCCCCCTGATGGCCCTCTGGAGGCGGGAGACGATGAAATATCCTCCGTAAACAGATGCATGAATTCATTTTAGTGTTTACTATTTTTTCAATTTCATTTCTCATGTTTTTCATGCTTATTCGTTTTTTTTTTTATTTATTTTATCTATGTGCCTTAACCTATTATTTGTCTAATTGCTTCTGTTATTTCAAATTATGGAATGTATTGCATTGCACCACCCCTGCATATATTCTGGAATAATTCTATTATTATTATTATTATTATTATTATTATTATTATTCCATAATAACAAATTACTTTGTATAACACCACTGTAGAGAGATTAATATAATACCACTTCTTCTTCTTCGTGTGCCCTATCAGATCCCCCTGACGTTGGCGATCACTCTGGAAAATGTCTCTCTATCTTGCGTTACCCGGAATAGCTCCTCCACACTTCTAATACCGGTCCACCCTCGTACATTTTGCAGCCAAGTTTTTGTCTCCTACCAGGCCCTCGGCGATCCTCTATCTTGTCTTTCAATATTAATTGGAGCAAGTGATACTTCTCCCCTTGAAATATGTGACCCAGATATGAAAAGATATGAAATTTTCCAGACTTTTATTAAAGTGAGCAGTTCTGTATCTGTTCTAGCCCGCCTGAGAATTTCTGTGTCAGTGATCATGTCGGTCCATGGGACCTTGAGCATTCTCCGGTGAAGCCACATTTCGAAATCCTCTAACCTGTAATGATATTTACTTTCAAGTTCCATATCTCACATCCATACAGCAAGACTGACCACACGTAACGTTTTAACATTCTCTGCCTTAGTTTTAAATTGTCATTGCAGAAAAGGGATTTCATTTTACTGAATAAAGTTCTTGCTGCTTCAATTCTTCTCTTAACCTCTACATCTGGATCAAGAGTCTCCGTGAGAATACTGCCGAGGTATCTAAATCTTTCCACCTTTTCGATATAGGCAACCATTTAACTGAATCACTGATCCAGAGTAATCTAGTCGTCCAAATGTCATCCATTTAGTTTTATTGACGTTGATTGTTAGGCCCAGTTGCTTACCAGCATTGTTAACAAGATTTATTAGGTCTTGGAGGTCATCGATACGGTCAGCTAGTAATACAGTATCATCTGCATATCTGTTATTAATCACAACTCCGTTGATCTGATAATAATAATTACGTAGTGGTGTTATATGAAGTAGTTTGTTTTCATTTAATTAAAAATAACGCCACAACGAATTAGCTAAGTTTGAAAAACTTTTAAAATTTATTTGCTAAGATATGCGATAACCGGCTACATCAGGTAAATAAAGGGGTAATTTTATCTTAACATCTTGTATATGCGGTTTAAATCTTAAATATTTATTACTGCACACCCCAAGATATTTTTCTTACACTATCAGGATTAGCAAATCGTTATTTTCATTTTTTAAAGGTTCATGAGGAGGAAATATTTTACGGGTTGAGCTTAAAATCATTTTTAAAATATTTGATTGGAGCCAACTGTTAAATATTTCAATCTCACTTTATGGATTTGTTAGTAAGACGTCTAAATTTTCACCCCAGTAGGAAATTGTAGTATCATCCGCATATAAAAAAAATAACAGTTTAAATTTAATTGCGAAATAACATTGCTGAAAATTTCACTTCTTGATGACTGTGTCCACGTTGAAAAATGCGAGTAAAAGTTGCTTATCTACACCTTATTTTAAATCAAACGATCTTTCTTTTGTTTTAAACACACCTCTTACATCATTATAAAAAGTTTCGCTCCACTGTTTTGACGTAGGCACAGTTAGTTATTCACCATTTGGGGACTGTACGCCAATGATACGTTGAAAATATATTACGAAGTTTGTATCACTTTTTCTGTCAGCTTTTCAACTTATTTTATTCAACAGCTATAAAGCCTTTGAAAAATGCCACACTCCATATGTTATTTCATTTATTTGATCTTTAAACCTTACGGATAGTTCCTACAAAACGTGTAATTTTTCAATAGTTAAAAAAAGGAAAATCGTGTTTTTCGAAGTGACCTGTTCCCATCTGGTGTAACTTTTAATTTCAAGTATAACTTGAATTTCTTTCCTCAATCATTTTATGAAATTATTTTATTCAAATCAGCCTCTCCCTTTCGCTTTTGTTGACTCCACCACCCTCCCTTTTCTTCTTGGCTGAAATCAAAAAACATCCTGCCACTATGATCTAAATATTCAAACATGACGTGATGAAGCAATTAGAAGTCCAAACAGAGATATTTCATAATTTTTGCATGCATTGCATAATTTGCTCATAAAATCTACTATGAATTTCCAATAATTCTGATGGTCAGAGTGCGAGATAAAGTTTCATATTAAATTCATGTGTCAATTTCAATCCAGCTGAAAACAAAACAAGCATAATACAAGAAATTCTGTGAACAGCAGGTAGACCTCGCTTCCGAAAAAACACATTTCTACTTTTTTTATTTAATAATTCAAAACCAAATGTTAAGTTTTCAAGTCACATCAGCAAAAAATACACTCTGGTTAGACAAGTACTCGGAATTTATTTCACAATAATGCTTTTCCACGATGATTTTTCATTTTTATTTTACCCAGTTAAACACCGTCTCGATCCCCCTTATTTTCGGAAAGCATTGCCTTTTCCGCTTTCGAGTTAGAAAAGAGAAGTACTCAAGAAATCGTATTGTATTTATAAACAAAGGGTTTTTAAAGAACTAACACTAAAACAAACAAACCAAAAAATCAGCTGTCAGCGTTTTAAAAAAAGGATCATAACAATACTCTTCATTCCCGACTGAGAGATAAATCTTTTACATCATATAGTAATTAATTAACCTAAATGACAGTAGTTTCCTCCACAGGGGGCAATGATATTTCGTTTACAAGCATATTGCTTTGTAAACATCAAAATTTCCTCTGAAATCACGAGACTTGTAAGTAGGTACTTAAATGCCTAACTATTTTATTGTACGTCATATATTTTATGTCACATTAAAAAACAATCAAATAAGGAATTAAGAAACGTCAATATTTCTAAAACAAATTTTTTTAAACTTTTTTCAGGCAGGTATTTTCACGTTTAAAAGGCAGGAAGATTTCACATTTAAAAAGTACTACTGAACCATTAAAACAGCCACCATCTTGAAACGGAGACGGAACGTACAACAAATCACAGACAGATGAAAAGGACAACCGTCGAGTTGGAAAACGACATTCAATTATGATAATAAATATTTACCTAGCCTCGCTCATAATATGTAACTGGAGCAAACGAGTACCAAGTAACTATTCGTTTGTTTGGTCCAGAGACGATGATCAACGTTTATCGTGATTTTCTTTATTTATTATTATGCCATATTGTGCTGACTCCTTCTTCAGTCAAAGTTTCGGACATCATCGGGAGAGATGTGCGACAGATGACGGCGATGGCGTGCTGCAAACGATATTCCCCTTAAGGCTGGTATTTTGGTACAACAATTAGTGAACTTAAGTTCTATGAGAAAACTTGGTTTTCAGCGTTTAGTTTTGGTGTAACCGCCAAGTACCGGATAACAAGAACTATTAAGCTAAACCCCGGCGTAATAACCCAAAAAATACTTTGGCCATGAAATGTAAAAGCAAAGGCAGCAATCTCCAAAATATCGGAAAAAAGTTGTAAATGCAGTTTCATAGTGATTTGAATTGACAACCTAAATTTAATTTGCAAATCTAGTTAGTTACAGACTCAGCTTTCTCTTATCAAAATCCGAGTTTGAAAATACGTATCGAAGGCAAAGATATCAATGAGTTTTTTTGCCTTTAAAAAAAAACGAAAGGGAAGATTGCTGCCTTTGCTCCTACACACATCAATTATTATCTGACGTTACTGTTGTTTATCGCTTCTGGACAAACTCCATAAGCGGGTTGAATTCGCAAACGATCCGTGAAAAGTTGAATAATTTCCCAGGGTTTTAGTCTGTTCATGCAAACAATGGGAAATACGCTCATCAAATTACTGGTCGGCACATATGGGAGAAAGGGGTTTTGGGGGGTTGGGAAGGGAATGGGAAGGTGGAGTGCGTGTGGAGATGGCAAATGGGAGCTGGACAATAGGAACCTGAAACAATGAACAATAGCTTCGCTCAATTTTAAAATTATTTTGATGATGGTGTGGTGAAACCGTCGCTTTGATAATGCTTGGACGACCCAAGTGAGAAGCTTTTGACTCTGAAACATAGATAATAATATAAACAAGAGAGAGGAAGTGTTTCCATCATCGTTCCCTTCCACTACTGCGCCCCGCCTTTGTTTAACCAAACGATTCACTTACATTGGCTCCGTCGCTTTGATAGTTCGTGCAGCAGTCGCTCGGCGACTTTCAGGACTTTTCCATGCAATATCACCCTTTGTTTCTATTGTCTTTGCTCTAAACTTTTAAAAAGTAAATGAGATTATTCGCAAGTAGAAATAAAATAAAATGTTGCGTCAATCTCATTCCAGATTGAAAGATATTTTCAGTATCGCTCTGGTGATTCATCATATTTCTAAATGACTGTAACTTTGTGAGTCATTGATCTCTAGTTCAAAACTTTTCAATATCCCATATTTTCTCCTCCACATTTCCGGCCGCTTCACAAATTTCTCAAACTGGAGAGAGTTTTACCGCATTGACTACACGAATTAGCAATATTAATTTAGACAGCGAATATTTTAATTTTGTTTGTCCGTTTAATATTTAGGGGTCATTCGAAAGTTTTCATTGTTTTAGAAGTTTGTAAGCTATGCGGTCGGGTTTTCCAACTTGTAGCTTTTTTTAAATAAAGTTGTACGTCAATACAACGCCGAGTTTTTATTTTGTATGATAAGGTAAAGAAAATTAATCTCACAATTTTAGTTTCTGATAAAAAATTATAAAATAAATAAAATCATGTTTTTAATGTACAGTAAGTACAAACCAGAATGTGCCTGTTATTCTTTATTGTGTGTCTGTTACATTGTTTTTTTTTTTAAATTTCTATGTCATTGTATATCGTAGAACTACATTTAAAAAAAATTAAATAAAACAAATTTTATAAAGCAATAAGTCGTACTAATTAATTTCTAATTGAATTTATCGTGTTTTATTATTAAGCAAATATTTTAGTTTTTATTACATACAAAGACAATTTGAACGGATTTCAACGTCGAAATAACTGTCACTATAATACAAACTAAAATACTTACAGAACTTGATATAAACAATATTAAAAATGATTTATTTTAAATAAAAGTACAAATTGAATTAAAATCTTAAATTTGCAAAAAAAAATCGTGGAATATTTATATTACATCTTCAAGGGTTTCTTACCTTGGGAGCTTGTGGCGTGCTTTTGAAGACATAAGAGCTGGTAGTTTCACCCACAAGAAATTTCTAAAACAGTCCAGAACATTCGAGAGTATTCGAGAGCATTTTACAACATTCCAGAATGTTTTGAAATTTTCTGGAATGTTTTGAAATGTTCCGGAACATCCCAGATCATTGTGGAATATTCCAGAACACCCTCGAATGCTGTGGAATGTTCTGAAACATTGTGGACCATTCGCAGCTTTTTTTTTTTTGAGTGGGGCTACTCATTGATTATATAAAGTAAGATCCATCGTGGGTTCGAACGTCTGTTCAATATCATATTCAATATCATCAATATCCCTGAGCAAAGCCGGGTACCCCAGCTAGTGTGATATAACAAGTAATACATTAAGTATTCTATTGTGTACGTCGTCTATAAGGTCTTCTAATGTAATACACTTATTTTTCTTGGTTATTATTATTAAACAATGAAAACTTATTATTTTTGTAACTTGAAATAATAAAAGCGTACCACGAAAAAGTAGACAGTGCAAAAATAATATCTTAAAGTGGAAGAGTGTCTTATCTCTACGTATCTAATAATTAATCTCTACGTATTATTTCAAAAACAACTGAACGGATTTTCATGCGGTTTTCACCAATAGATAGGGTGGTTCGTAAGGAAGGTTAAAATATATAATTTGTCAATGTTTTATGTAAATTGATTGAAGTATATAATTAAAGGAGAATGTCTGTATGTGGTGGACGAGCGGGCTGGCAAGCGGACGATGTGGATTTGATTTTTATGCAAATTAACAGATGGCGGTGTGAATTAAACAGTTGGGTAACCATCCAATAGATAGCATTGTGTTTCGTTAGTCTCAGCAACGCGTGGCCGGGTCAGCTAGTTTATTATAATTTATATCTTCACCATTAAATAGTGATTCCATTTTTACATCGTGACATAGTATAATGCTTTAAGGGGGTATTCTAGTCTAAGTTACGCCCTGTTGAAGTAGAGGCAGAAAAAAGAGCGTGTCAATCTTGTCACGATTCTGGTCATCTGAAAAAATTCTTTATCAGTACAAATGTCATTAGAAAAGGTAGAAACTGAGAAAATTAAAAAAAAAATTCTCGCAAAATGGCGGTTACTTAAAAAAGGAATTGATGTTTTTCAGTTATTTTTTAACTTTTCCTAATTTTTGAAAATAGTAAAAATAAAGATTTTTTATTTTTTGTTGGTTCCTGCCATAATGAGATGTATAAAAAAAATTGATTGTCTGTAAAGTCGGTTACGGACGATAATTTTACGTGATAACTTCATATAATAACGATGGAGTGGAAGAGAGATGGATGCGTCACAAGCCGAACGCTTAGGCCAAACGCTTGTTCCACGCTCTCGCTTGCACGCTCGGCTCAGGCGGAACGTGACAATGAGTCATGCTTTCTCGTGAGTGCAGCCAGCGTTCATCGATTTATAGGACGTTATCACGTCAAAAATAGTTTCGAGAAAAAAGCGTTTAATGTTTTGTTTTATTTAGATTCCGTCTATTGCCACGACACTAAAATGGCTATAACTTAAAAATAATTTGAATTACGAAAAATCATTTTAAGGAGATATTTTTGAATTTCTAAACTATCGAAAAATGATTTTTCCAGTACAACGCTAAATCTATTATCTAATAATAATTGCTATTGTTGGGCGCATTAGTGTATACAATATTTAGGTACAAAAACCAGTCAATTTATCCCGAATAACCAAGCGGCTACTATAATAAATTGACATTTTTATCTACGTCAAATAATTCGTCCTTCTATTGTTTGTTTTATAATAAAAAACAAAAAAAAAAAACAAAAAACTGTAGAACATTTTATGATTGATTGTTCAGAAATAATGTGCCTGGGATTATTATTTGTTCAAATATCCATTCATCTTCTTCCATTGTTCCGTTTTTAATGTACGCCTGTTGTAAGGCAATTTCGCAAATGGTTAAATTATATTATTATGTGTACTCAGTTTTTTGTTTGTTTTACTAAATTTATTCGACGAAACCCTCGTCATACGAAATACATAAAACACGCTAGTTATAGTATCCGACCTTGCCTATAATTTGAACTTTGTACGAATTAACATATTCATCAAGTTAATGTACGCGAGAAATAAAGTGACTTTTTAAGAACACAGTTATTAGAATATTATAGTTAATGTACGCGAGAAATAAAGTGACTTTTTAAGAACACAGTTATTAGAATATTATAATTTTTTCGCCACATGCATACGCAAACAGAATGGTAACTGGGTATTTTTGAAGAATTATTTGAGTGTTAATTATTTGCGTTGCTCCACAGCTCATGATGGGATTGACTTTATGAGCTTGAAATGGTCTCGTTTTCTGGAAATTTCAGAAAAAAACCGTGCCACTTACGTAATGCCAAAGCACGTCGTTCGCAGGTTTTTGGTGAATTTGGTGTATAGAACAGAATAATTATATGGAACACTCGGTGTGGCAGCTTACCTAACGTATTCATTTAAATTTTTATTAAAATTTCAAAACCCCAGACCTCATTTTTCTTATTTCTTTTATTTAAGTACGTGAAACAGGCATGATGCCCAAAACATACTCAGATTAGTGTTGGTGGCCATTTTATAAATCCAATAGTAACTGGTTCCAAAATTAGCCCGTTCCTCGTATGCACTGTCAACCAGTGATGGCTGGTCACCGGGACAAATTAACCGGGACGGGCAATGACGTCATACGTAATATACAGCCGCTTGATACAATTGAATATTACCATCAATCTTTCCATATCCGGAGAGATACTCTAGATTCACAAAGTCGTAGAACTTATGTCTATATATGCACTTCCCTAAGCGTCCTGTCGAATTCTTCAATTCAAACCGAATTACAACGGTAGCTTTGTTTGAAATTCCACGTACAATGTATTCGGATGTTATTTGTGGCGCGGCGCGTATGGCGTGGCCTCAGACATGCCCTCGAAGCTGGGTTCTGAAATTCAACGGCGCAGACGCAAGCCTAATAATACTATTCGATCGATTATTAAACAATAAACAACGAAGTAAATCACAAACAAAATGGCTGGAAGGAGGAATACATGAGTACATACAAATTTATTAGTGGCACTTATATGACACACCGTTTTGTTCTTGGGACATGGTATGGGTCTCTCTCGATTTTTCAAAAATGTAATTTATGAATTATTTTATTCGAAGTGTTGAGCACATAAAAGAATAACTTCTCAACAATCTCAAAAATTGTAAAATTCAGCCGGTGGGGCCAGGTTTCCGGAGACCCCTAATAAAAAGTGTCCTCGCAGTAGGCAGGATAACTCATGATAGCTTCATCTGAAATTAAAAAACCAATTTTTTTTCTGTTAGTAGATACGTGAAGCTGTCCTTGAACGGAAGATTTCTCAAAAAATTGAATTTTTGCAGAGTTGTACGCAAAATAATTCAGTTTTTGGCACAATTTAAACTACGTTTTAGCCTTGAAAATTATTTGTAGTTTGAAAATTATTAGTAGTGAGTAATCGCGATTTAAGTTTCAAGTAGGAATAAAAAGTAGATTTTTTTTATAACTCACATAGAATCGTCGATTCCAGCATCATAAAACAAAGAACCTGCTGCAGCTGCGGTCTTTCCCAATGGGATAGGGGATCCGCAAAGGCTCTTTCTCCTAAACTTTAACTCCGATTGACTTGAAACTTTAGAAGGATATTATAGACATATTGTTCTATTATGATAAAAGGGAAAAAAATATTTTTCAAAATTTTCGGATATCTAACCCGATTCATCATATTATCAACTTGAAAAGATTAAGGCAGAAATTTTTAATATTTAATTGCGTCATTAAAAATGTCTACTTCATTATAAGAACAGTGAAAAGTATTATAATTTAGTTTTGTTCGCTGTAAAGGAGAGACATTTTTTTAATTTTTTTTTTATTAATATTGGTTTCATTTACATTTTCATAATATAACATAATATAGCTTACATATTTTATACACTCTCCTAAGAAAGCAGATGCTTGAGTTTAGGAGAGGACAACTTGTTAATAACTTAAGAATTATTTAAAAAAAAAATAAAAGATCCTTATCACAAACTAAAGAGTTTAACTTGTGAAGAGATTTAGACTTAACATATTTTAAAAGTTCATAGGAGTAATTAAACAAGTAATGTTTATAGAATGTACACAAAACATTATGAATAACAAACAGTCAAAAATATATCTAGGAGAAAATTAAAATATGGTGGTACCACCAAAATAAGATTTAATTTTTTTTTTAAATTTGTTGTATTTTTTTCTGTTCGTATATCAGCGGGTAATTGATTAAATAATTTTATTCCTTTATATACATAGTGATTCTGTGCAGTTGTGGTTCGTACGGGTACGGGTACGGTTAGTTCACCAATAGAAGTATTCCTTATGCTAATATTTTGCAGTGGGGTAATATTTTTATTAAAGATATCTTTGTGTAGCTGAAGTAGTACTATTTTTTCGTAAAGCTTTGTAAGTGGGGGAACGGGGAATTCTTGACATATCCCGTATTTGTATGATACTTTGTTTATTTTGTTGATGGTTTGTTATCAACCAATGCGTGTTGAAAATGACACTGCCACCTTTAAATATTTGTGTTGACCTAGCAATTTCAGGTCAGCCAACTGAGAATAAAGTCAACTCCACACCTCTTTGAAAAGTCATTATAAGATATGAAAATTTTTATTTTAAAATAGCGTAACGTAACCTACTAAAACAATTTTTTATATATTTTTTTCATCACATTTAATGACATTTCTGAGGTGGTATTGAGTTGGTTTCATTCTGAGTTGTCCGGTAACCCA
Source organism: Glyphotaelius pellucidus (assembly GCA_936435175.1). Lineage (NCBI taxonomy): Eukaryota > Metazoa > Arthropoda > Insecta > Trichoptera > Limnephilidae > Glyphotaelius > Glyphotaelius pellucidus. The sequence continues at coordinate 13,760,755 of OW386556.1, forward strand.
ATATCAGATTTGTCAAAATTTTGTGAGGTCATCGCTTTTAGATGATAAACACATAATTTGTGAGATAAGTTTCTAGATTTTCACGGTCAAAAGTATTTTCGTTATTTGTTTTTGGGGTGTAATGCCGTGTTGCGCTACCTCCTTCTTTAGCCAACGTTTCGGCAGCGTTACAGTGTCCATCATCAGGGCAGATGTGTAATTGTTAGTGGTGAAATGTGTGCTTAAGTACTTGGAAGTAATACCGTGTTGCCAGCTCCACTCCACTAAGAGCTGGTATTACAGTATACTTTCGAATAGTTGTAGATTTCACTTGTCTCCGTAATCCAGTGTGGAACCGGTTCCAATAAACCTGTTCGTCGAAACCACTGTCATTTAGTGATCCCTAGTCACCGGTAGAAAGTAGCCGAGACAGGCAATGGCGTAGGAACTGGTTCCGAAGTAGCTTGTCCCTCGAATCCATTGTCGACTAGTGATCACTAGTCACCGGTACAAAGTACGAAGTAACTGCAAATTCAATAAATCATAATATTTACACTAGCGTTGGGCACAATTACACATCTGCCCTGATGATGGACACTCTAACGCTGTCCGAAACGTAGGCTAAAGAAGGAGGTAGCGCAACACGGCATAACACCCCAAAAACAAATAAACAAAAAAACATAATTTGTGGTTTATCGCAAGAATAATTAATTTAGCAAGTAAAGTTACATCTGACGAGACTGTTTTCGGATTGAAAGGTAATGTTCGTGCCCGCACAATGTTACTTTGGAGAAATTGCCCGAACCCATTTGCAACTTTGCGCTCACAATAAATAAAAGCTTTGCGGGCTCTGTTTTTCCAGTCCTGATTTATGTTTATCTTCCTGAAAGGTTGGACGGTGGATTTAGAGCAGTCCTGTGAGCCGTGCCCGACCGTGAAAGCTTAAGAAATAAAGTATCGGGTTCTTGCCTTTAGAAATTGTTCGGCATTTTTCTGAAAATTGCTTAAAAAACAAGCGTGATTCATGGTCAAACCCGAGTTAAAGCACCTAATCTTGAAATTTATATATTTTATTGCAACAGACGTGCTATTATAAAAGAGACCGCATTAGAGAGCCGGTTAGAAATTACAATAATAGTGTGTGATTATAATTTGTGCAATATCTATTTTTCATTACCCGCTTCTCGAATATATCGAGATCCTATACCGTACAATTTTCTCCTTTCATTAATTTAATCAAATGTAAGCATAATAATCTCCCAAATTTTATTTCGGAAACACCTCACTTTAATGGCCTTTGGTAATATTTAAACATTACAAGTGGGGAAACCTTAACAGGATAAAATTTTCTGACTACTCGGAAATCAATATGGGTATTTGTAATAAAAATAAAAGCAATTTGCTTTTCAGTATAAGTACGAGTATCTACATACTCGTACTTATACTGAAATCTGTAAGTCACTGTTGTCTGTAAGTAACTTCACCAGAGTTTGATAATTCCTTCGGAAGGCGAAACAGCTGTCATGCGTTATAATAATTACACAGCTTGTTGAATCTTAGTGATACGGCAGGAATTATTTATAAATAAACATTTTTTTTTATAAATTCATTAACAATATTATTAAATGTAAACAAAAAACTTAAAAACTTTTAAATTAAAGTGGAATTCTAAAAGGATAATCCCAAAAGTTAGGTCTCCCATTTTTCAGAAATACTTATTTTTATTTATTAATTTATCTGTTTTTCTACGTAATCACCTTTTCGGTCGATGCGTTTTTGTAAGATTTTCTGCATAAACGCCTTTTCGGTCGATGCGTTTTTGTAAGCATTTTCTAAATAATCGCCTTTTTGGTCGATGCGTTTTTGCAAGCATTTTCTACATAATCGCCTTTTCAGACGGTGCGTTTTTGTAAGCATTTTCTACATAATCGCCTTTTCGGTCGATGCGTTTTTGTAAGCATTTTCTACATAATCGCCTTTTCGGTCGATGCGTTTTTGTAAACATTTTCTAGGACTTCATTTTAGGGACAGGGTAAGAGATCAGGCGGTTATTCAATTGAGTGACCAGGGATGACATGTGAAAGATCTTTCTTTGTTGGGTCGTGAAGAAAAAAAAAATTGAAAAAAAAAACATTTTAAGAAGTCACCGAGACCAAAAATTTAATACCATGTATATGAAACATAAGTTGAATAAAGTTTAAAAGTCTTCTTCTTCGTGGAGGAGGTAGTTGGTGGAGGTCGCTGAGGTTATTCAGCCAGTCGAATGCATTGATCACAGATATTGCGCTGGAAAACTGGTGGTGGTGTAATTTTTGTACCATGTATTATGTTGTTTGAATATGTCTACATTCACACAATAATTAATCATTTAAACCCCTCTTTTTGCATCATATAAGCTTAGCGACAGTAACGGCACCGGCTGTGCTTAGTGAGGCATAGTTTTCCGAGGGAGAGAGAACTACGGATTTAAATGTTGGGTGTGAACAAGGTTGCTTGTTTTTCACGTCCGAGGCCTATCACTGAGTTCGCAAACGACTCTTCGGGAGAGTGTCGTAGTAAAATCAGGCTTTCCGCGTTAGTACAAAAGGGTTTGCTGGGGTTCGAGGCGGTTCGCCCGGAGGTTTGCAAGGAGGCCTTGAAGAGAATATATCTATTATTTTATACGCCCGTGGGACCAAATTACAAAATGAAACGGTTATATTATAATGTATAGCATATATAACGGTAAAAACAATAATCAAAATAATTACTTACATTGCGGTGATTTAAAATATAAGATAAAATAAAAATAAAATTTATCAGAAATATATTTTTAAATGGAAAAATTGTGTTTTGGACATCGAATTAGTTATGTTAAAAATATCGACATCATCTGTATATTCGTTTGCAAAAACAGTGTAGGCTAGAAATTGACGAGTTTGCTTCTTATTTTTTTGCTTGTGAACGGTGACATTGATAATGGTCCTTATTTACGTGTGTCGAGTTGGTGCTCTTATGTTGACTAGATTCGGGAGTTCGCACAATCGAGTTGTGAAATTACAATTTTTTATTTATATATCTTCATTGCCTTTAGGTTTTCTATAGGGGTTGCTTTTCTATCTTATAGTGGGCATGGCGAAATCATAGATAAAATTATTTTTCACTAAAATAACTGTCAAAAACACGAAAATTCGGATTGATAAAAAATTGGATCTGTTTAATGAGAGATTAAATTTCGAAAACGGGATGAAAAGATCAAAACTTAACAATTATTTATTATTATTATTTTTTAGCAATCTTTCCGAATACAGGATACAGACTGGGCAAAGTTGGGTACTAACGCTGTATGTTTTCAATAAATTGTTGACCTTTGATTTCGAATCGAGTTTGTGCTTTGAATTTTCATACATTTAAAAAAATAAAAAAGTATCTTAGGATATCGTGAGAACTGATTGATTTTCTTCTGGTTCTGATTGATGACAATCGAGACCCATTTCCGAATAATGTAGATGTTGATAACTCACCCAACGTCAAAAAATATTTGGCCATTTTCAAAAAAATCATTTCGCGTCTTCAATGGAATGGGTGAGGTGAGAGTGGGGACAAACAAATTTGTTTTTTTATTCTTCTTCTGGTGCTTTCTTCTCTCTGGGGTTGATTTTTGTAAGGAAACTTATGTCTAAATGTAACAAAGAAAGAATAAAAAGCAGGATAGTGAATATGCGTATAAATAGTACAAAATATAAAATACTGAATATGAACAAAATAAATGATAAAATTGGTGCATTCATGAAATTTTAGTCATAATATATCAATTTTGGCTGCACGAAGGAGATCTGCAGAGTTTATTCAAAAATTGGTAGAACACCTAATGCAACAGGGAGGGGGGAGTTTTAACAAAGTAAGTCAAGTGAGGTATTGTTTATTTTAATTTCATTAAGCTGAATCGAATGAGACCACTCCATTCGACGTTATTTGCAAATCTTCATTTATACTGCCAAAATGATTGTGTGACCAAAGTTTCATGAATACACGAATTTTGACATTTATCAAATCCTATTTTAAAAACCGTTGACTGTGTTCCTCAACTTTATTAAACTACCTTCCGTATGACTGTGTTAGTGTGTTCCTTATCTTTTTTAACCTTGCCTTCCTAGCGTGCAGCTTCTCATAGACTTACGAATTACACAAGTCGACCCGCAAGAAATATTATTTTTTACCGATCGACAACTCATTTACTTGGTTATCGATCGCATATTTGGGAAGCGGGAATGGGTACCGCCGCCCCGGGAACCTTTATTGGATAACCAACACCTCTGCCATAGGTCACCCCAAGTGGTTCGCTACGTTTGGTGATTTAGCAGGGGTGCCCGGGTTCATGGGGTGAAGTTTGTCTACGTCTTGGAGACGGATGACCAGGACATACTGAAACCCAGATTCCTACCCACCCCTTAAACCCTTTTCCTTCCCAGAACTCTCTTTCCCTTCATTTCCTTTAAAAAACCCTCCACACAGCTTCCCCAAAGATGACATAGGCCCGAGGAAAATAATTTTCCTCAGGGCCTTTGTGTGGAGCTCATGTAAATTTTTTATTTATTTATTCTGGTCCATCTCACCCTGAATTTTTTTTGCCGTTCATTAAAAATCATCGTTCAATTTTTCCAATGAAACAAAGTTCTCAGCAATTATCTAAGCAATGAAAGTATCTTACTTTGAAAAAAAGTGCAAAGTAATAACTTAGTACTTAATTAAATTTGCTTAGAACGGCGTATTCGTGACTCCAGTAATTTATGGCAGGGAAATGAACTTAAGCAATTTCTAGAATGTAATATTCTCAATGTATCCGTTTGTCCTAATGTAGGAACTAGCTAACTTAATATCTGTGAAACGTTTTAATGTCTATCTAACCTGTTCAGTTCTAACCCCTTCTATCTAGATAATGTAACGTCGTGTTAGTTACAAAATCCGTCATATTAGAGATTTATTGACGTATGATGGTAAACTTTTAAATGCAAAGAGAAAGCTTCATTCTTCTTTCTAATCGAATTACATCGTAATATTTGTCTAACGATAAAATAAGAGAAGATGGAGCGAGCTTTATGAGGACGTATCATTTGGTGACAGATATATTTCGTGATGTGGCTCGATTGGTTTTAAGGCTGCTGCATTGTAATTTACTTACGAGTTTATATTATACTGTTTGACTTTGAGAAAAAAAAACCGTGTTGCTTTTTCTCCTCCTCCGTTTCGAATAGCCTCGCAGTGTCTATTATGAGGGCAGATGTCAGTAAAGTCCAAAATATTGAAATATGAGAGATGTGTTATCCGCAGTATTTACTCTGTTTTCTGGTATCGCCGATATTGTTAGTCAATACTACTACACACCTTAAAAAAATCCCACTTTCCGTATTCAAACTATTCCCATTCGGAAGTAATCCCGCATACAGTCGGGCGGACACCGCAACATTTTTCTTGTATTTGAATATCTTTGGGTAACTGTGACTATTTTCCAGATAGGTATTGATGATTATGATTTCTTATGATTTAGAGAAAATTTTGGTTTTGATGTAAGATAAGAGAAAATTAGAAACATACTTTTTGGTCGCGAGGTCTAGCGAAAACTTTCAGATCGTCTGAGTTTGCTTATTAAAAATTTTGAAACTAAATTACTGAATAAATATTAATGCTTCTATAAGAAAATTCTTGAATGATTTATTTCAGCAAGTAGAAACAATAATAGAATATCTAGTTTTTTTCTCAGATTTTTCTCTATTAATTCTGTTACTACGTGAGATATTCGGACCATTGCAAAGTTTCAAGATTATTAGAAACATCGCTAACTAACGCAACTTTCCTTGGAACTTTTGACAAGCTCATTAAACTTTACGGGCGCACCGAATCTCTGGGTTGGGAATATGATCTGCGAAAAAAATTCATCTGCTACTTCTTTTTGGAACGAACAGAATTTCCACGCAATTATTCTCAGCTGAAAGCTGTCAACTTTTAAGTACTTTTAATAATTGACACATTATATATTTTTAATTAGAAAACTTGGAATTTTAGTAATTTACGAGATTAATGGCCAAATTCATACATTTTTCATGGAAAAGTACGTACCTCACTTAATTCTTAATACAAATTTGAAAAAAATAAGGTAGTTACTTTTGGTCCGCGCCATTTACAGTAAAAATGAAAAAAATAATAATTTTTTTTCAATAAATACATCATTTTTTATATAAGTACACAAATATTATAATAATTAGAATAAATTAACTTAGTATGAATACCACTTTACTGTATGTATCTTTAATATATATATATTTTTTTTTATAACCCTGATGAAGGTTCAGGTTGAATCGAAATCGGTTGGTTTTATATATCAAAGATATTATATACAGTCGAGTGGTATTCTAAGTCATTTTAAGCTATTTGTTATAATTATATATAACAACAAAATGTTTGCTACATCTTAAAAATTTTATACAAATATTATTTATTTATTTATTCATTTTCTCATTTGGTACACGTACATTGCAAAAAAAATATGATGGATTGCCTCATTGTGGCATCGGTACATACACCGTACGGGAGAAAAACCTCTTTTAAGAATTGAAACAATCTACGAGTACTGATAGTTCCTTGGAAACAATGCTTTAGCCGTGTTAAGTGACGCGATCTGAATCGCCATGCACTTCCCAACCTTCCTCTGTCGCATCGCCTTCCCCTGAACTCTTCATCCACACAACTCCCAACATTGAAGTTACCATAACATTCCTAATGCCTAAGAGCAGTGTTAAAATATATCATTTTTTCTTCTATAATAATAACTCGATAACAAATAAATGTAGAAATCAAATCTATTTGGTAGTTTCCGGTGAATATATGATTTGAAAGCACGCCCGAGTAACTCTTTTTTACATTATTAAAATACCCGCTTTCGGCTTAATTCGATCACAGAAAATAAATTATATTAAAAGCTCCTTTGCCATTTCAAAAGCCAGTAGCAGAAATGTTAATAACATGATAAATGTCTCTTTTATAATCCTCTGATGTGCCGTCCCCTTTTAGAGATCAAAAACACCTGACTCGTGGTAATGAAAGGAGGATAACTAAATCTTATAAATAGTGGTGAAAAGCTTTTGAAACCCTTTGCTGAAAACATTCTAAGCCCTCCCTGACTTCGGGGTTAGGTTCTTTACACGTATTATTGGAAACTGATTCTATCCAAACAGAACAAATCCGTGCTCAAACTCATCTACATTTTGATACTGCAGCCGGTGGCTTCAGTGTAGATTTTACTATCATAATTCTACTATCATAATTAAGAAGTTTTTACAAGACTGCTATAATAATATGCTACTCTAATTTTTTAGTTTGATTATGGGCTATTTCACCAAATTTGAGCAGGGTTGTATAAGATGCTACGTATTATCGGTGCCTTGTTTCCTTGGCTCCTTGACAAGTCGGCGCCCGAAGCAGAGTGCTCCAATTGCGCCTGCATAGGGCCGGCCCTGCCTCTGAGTTAAGTAACTAAGAAAATGTATGGAATCTGACAAACTTCGTGAAGTACCTAAACTGGTAGAAACTACCATTAAAATAATTCCTAATGCCATCACACCATAAAAATAATAAAAAAAACAAAGCTTTAGGAACCGACATTTACTTTTGAACGTCGTCGGTGAGGCGGTGGTAGCTCACTTGACGAGTAGTGCTAATCGACGGTTCACTCAGAGATTTTGAAATATCTCATGAGTTTGAAATGTAATATTAACGTTCTGATCGGTAAATAAAGCATTATTATGCTTGTAGGTACCTCCGAAGGCATTATGGTCAAGCCACCGACAAGCCAAGTTATCCAATATCCAATTGATTTACTGATGCGTTATTCAGTTTAATTTACAGTTATAACCATGACAGTTTCCCAAACTATGCTGATGGTATATATTTACTGAATTGTTGGAGAAAATTAAAAGTTTTCTTCCTGTTTTAGTGATACTTTTGCTTTAAAAACTTGATTATTATCACAAAAAGGTAAAACTCACCCAATGGTTCAATTAACCTTTCTAATATGTACGCTAAAACCAAAAGGTGTCGTTAAAACCCCCGTTAAATAATTGTCCCTTTTGGTTCAAATATGTATTGTACTGTTGAGCAAATTATCAAAATTCCCGAAGCTTTAGACAAACTTTTGCCATTAGTTAACTAAAATACAAACGGGTCTTGGGTATTATATTATAAAATGTAATTTAATAATAAATTTCTCCGAATCCATCGCTCAAAGTTTAATCATGTTCACGAATTGAATTTATGAAAGGAAAATTTGAAAAGTAGTATTAAACATGGACGTGCTAAAGTTCCTGATTTAGAGTTGGCGTAGTGAAAACGTTTTCCTGACGATCTGATGGAAATGAGAACATTACCCGCTCGATATTTTCCATTGTCTTCACAACGTTTTGTTCGAGCAGCCTTACAAAAAATACATACCATCGAAAATTCAAGAGGTCGGCTTTTTCTCCCGAATACTTTTGAAATATATCTTTTGATACTTGAAAAACGAGGTGTATTAAAAAAATATCTTAAATATTTACGAATACATAAAACATCTGAGTTTTTTTCCCGAAATAACGTAAACTTTGCTGTAAATATTAATTCTTACTAGCTGGGTACTAACGGATGCTTATGAGTGAAAAAACACAACGGCTCGATATTTCGGATGAATACAAAATGTCGTTGGTTGAGCATTGGTCGAGCACTGGTTGAGCATGTTCGTGCTATCGGTATTTCGAGCGAACGCAAAGGTTTGCTGGTTGAGCACTGGTAGAGCAAGTTCGTGCTGTCAGAATTTCTGACGAACATCTACAGGTATACAAGTATGTTAAGATGGGATCCTGGACAACTCAGAATTAACTAAAACAATACACATTTTCCTAAACATAAGAGACATATATAAAATAAAACAAATTAAAACAATATATTTTGCACTTTGTCAATCAATAATAGAATATGGAATAATTGTTTGGGGAGGAACAACAAACGCAGCAATCGATCATTTAGAAATCACGCAAAAAACGATTTTAATGGTAATACTTAAAAAACATAGACTGGCCGAATATTCAACAATAGTGACGTACTTGATTTACGCCAAGTATACGTTAAAACACTATTAAACTACATATTTGACCAAAAAAACAAATTTCAACAAACACAAAATATCACAACTAGACCACTTAGACAAGCGTTCAAAGAAAACATAAAAAACTCCGACGGTAAGTACAAGCTTTGGACAAAGACACTATAAATATCATGCTATAAAAGCATTCAAAGTCTTACACTTGAAAATAAAATTGAGGAAAACAAAAATAAATTCAGACACAAAACTACAAAATGGATTAAAGAACAAAAAAGACAATATTACCGACATTTCATAACATGAAAGAATAAAACGTATGAAAAGAATAACACGCAACACACTAAAACAATATAATACACACATCACTCACAAAAACACAACACATATAAATGCCGATATATTTTTAAAATTTTATTTGCTTAATTTTACTTTAATTTTCACTTTAATATTACTTTTATCCTTAATTTAAAGTTATCGTAATTTAATGTTTGTATAGTCACCAACATTATATTTTTTTCTTACCAAAATTTGACATGCATAAAAAAAAAATAATTCTTGTATTGTAAAACGGGGGCCTCAGCACGGGTAAGCCACCCAGTGAGGCCAACATTACTGGATTATACTTCGTAATGTAAAATATTGCATCAAAATAAATAAATAATTCAACTCATCCCCTCCTTTGAAAAGTGATGAAAAAATACATAAAAAATGGTTGCATGGATTACGTTAGGTAAGGGTCTATTTTTCTTTTTTTCATAGCTTTTAATGACTTTTCAAAGAGGCGTTGAGTTGAACTGATTCTGAGTTATCATGGAACCGTTTATCTGCAATCCATCTTTATCTATTTATTTTTCGTTATTTATTTAATTAAGCGATTCTCAACCGAATAATTGAAACAGAAAAATCAGAAAAAGATACGGTCACTTCTAGGAACACATTTTTTTAATTTTTTAATTTAAAAAAAAAAATTATAAATCATATATAGATACATGTATTTTAAATTGATTCTATACAATAATTAGTTACATAATATATATATTTGATGTACCCCCATAAATAAGCAGGGCTTGTGTGTATGGGGGGGTGTTATCATAATAGTTTTATTTGGTATAACTCATTTCATATTTTCACTATAATTTTTAAGGTGTGTTTTAAATTCTTTTATGTTAGTGTTCATGTTTCTAATTTTTTCTGGTAGGGAATTAAAAAATTTTATACCGAGATATTTATGATTTTGCTGTCCTATTGTTTTTTTACATTTAAGAGTTGGAAGTATTGACGTTTGTCTGAGATTTCTGTCTGAGATTTTTAAAGGGTGCTACTTTATTTTGAATATCATCTTTATAAATTTGTAATTTTGCATGGTAGAAGTATAATGCATTTAATTTTCTGACCTTAAATTGTCTGAATAAAAGTTCTGACAAATATGAATAGGGTTTTTTTAAAATTGTTTTTATTATTAGTTTTTGTGATACGTAAATTGTTTGTGTTTGATTTTTATATGCACCGCCCCATCCTATAATGCCGTATTGTATAATTGATTGACAGAAAGCAAAGTATGTGGTTCCAAGTATTTATACGCCAGGCCCAAATCTACCAGAAAATTTGACATATTTTGGACCGAAATTTTTAACAATAATACGGGATACTTTAATCCCATATCTAGAATGTCACGATCTTACAACGATCTCACTAAATCACACTCTATAATAGATATTTTTGTGAATAATTTTACTTTTTTTAAGAAATATCTCCATGATTTGTGCAACTAAAATGTTGTTTTATTATTTTTAATAAACACTTTAAATATTATGTAGCTATCATGTATTTCAAATTTTCTATTTAAGTTTCTAAATTATGAAAAAAAAATCCTTACATTGTTTTTCATGTGTCTGTGAATACGCTAATGTTATTACTGTAGTCACATTAGTCTAGGGATATTTATATTTGTATCTTAATTTGTTATACATTAACCAAAATGATGCTCTGTAAATATCCTGTTTGTGTCTCAAATAAATTGATAAGTAATTTTTCTTTTAAAATATCTCTTAAACATTTAAATATGTATGTAAGTTCCTTACTCTGTCGTTCAGAATATTTATATGTGGGGAGCATTTTAAACATTGGTCTATTGTTATGCCCAGGTACTTAATATCGGTTTTGCTTTCTATGTTTGTACATGCTATATTGCATTTGTGGTTTTCTGTATTTGTCACTGAGTGGATTGTTATATTTATTTCTATATGGGTTTGTTGTTTTTTAATGAAAAAAGGTAAATAATAAGTTTTTTTAGAATTTAAAGTCAACAGATTTTTATCAAACCATAATTTTAATTCATTGATGTCTGTATTTGCCATGTTATTTAATTCAGACCAAGTGTTCGCTTTTAGTAGTAGGACTGTATCGTCAGCGTAGGAGACAATGTCTCCATATTTGGAAACATGGAATATATCATTGACATATATAATAAATAACAATGGTCCCAAAACAGTACCTTGGGGTATTGAAAAGTCGCTATATTTTGAATCACTGAATTGACTGAGTAATTTTACTTGTTGAGGTCTTTTGTGTAAATAACTACTTATCCATGCTAAGACTTTTCCACTAATTCCTATTGATTTTAATTTATTTATTAATTTTTCATGTGATATGCTGTCGAAAGCTTTTTTAAGGTTTATAAATATTCCGATACATTTTTTATCGAAATCTAGGGCCGTATATAAATAATTGGTTATTTTTGCTATCGCATCATGAGTACTTGTATTTTTTTTAAATCCGAATTGGTTATTATTAATTATTTTATTTTCTTCTAAGAATGTCCATATTTGTTTTTTTACAATTTTTTCATATATTTTTGATATATTTGATAGAAGGGAAATCGGGCGGTAATTTTGTGGATCTTTACGACATTCTGTTTTATAAATGGGGGTTATAATTGCTCTTTTATAATTATTGGGAAATTCGCCATTTGCTAGACTTAGGTTTATTATATGCGTTATGGGGAGAATCAAGTATTTTTTCATCAATTTTATTGTCTTAGCATCTACGTTATCAAAGCCGGGGGCAGCATCTCCTTTTAGTTCCGAAATAGTTCTGTCAATATCGGCTTCTGTGACTGGGTGAAATTTATCAATTTGACATTGTGTTATTTGTTGTGGATTAGATATATTAGTCGTGTTTATGGATTTTGCTAGGTTTTTTCCCACGTTATTAAAATAGTTATTTAAAATATTACAACATTTTTTTGTGTCATTTTGTACGTTATATGTTATTTTCCCGTCTGAGATTTCTGATATGTGTTTAAATAATTTTTTTTATTTATTATTTCATTTATTGTTGACCATATTTTTTATTATTGTCTTTAGCCTATGTTAATATTAAATGACATTAAATGTAATAAAAATGCTATAAACATGACCTTAGCTTTCAGTTATTAAAAAAAATATTACAATTTGTGGTTTTAAACATTAAGTTAAAATAGTAATAAATATAAATTATGTTTATTTTGAAAACACTTGGCGACAGAACATACTCTTTTGGTCGTTCCAAGAAGATATTTTGTTTTTCGGAAATTTCTCGAAAGCTTTCTTATGTCTCATTACTCAAAAGTGTCAAATTATGTGAAATCCAATAAGCAACCAACAGCTGGTGCGTCAAATTTTACAAATTTCTTCTTTTTACCTAGTGCCTTTATAATATTTTTAAACAATAATATTGAAAGCATTCAACTCTGTGGTGGAAATGACGACGAGATGATTTTTTTCAAGAGTAGTAGATAATTTTAGTATTGCCCCAGTGAAATATCACTATTTAAACTAGAATCGTAGACACTTCCCCATCTCCTTCCGACCCTACTCACATCAGCCTCACAACATACCCCAATTGGAGATCCCGTAGTTAGTCCCTCCGGCAGCATAATTTCAAAGCATATACCATTTCAGTAACGGTGACGAAAAAGAGTAGCTTTTGTTTGTGCACATTCATTTTAAAGGCTATATCAATTTAGTCATGGTGACGATTATAATAGATTAGCTATTATTAACATTAAACTAGACTTTGCTGTCACCATTCAATGGCCTGAAGCCACAGGTCTCTACATCAATCTCCAATAAACATGTCTAGGAGTGAAGGACGTGTGAATCTATCATCCCCACTGCGGTGCAAGACAATGTTCCGAGAGAGTCATGCTGGAATTCCAGAGTGAACGATACTATTCCAGAGGGATGGACTTTTCAGAGTTAAAAACGGCTACCTTTGTTTCGAGTGCATTGATTCAGGATCATTACCGGGGAAGAGGAGGAGACCGAACACACTTGCGGCGGGACATTGGTAGGTACCATAGGTGAATTGAGACAGCAAAGTCTAGTTTAGTATTAAATTTCTTGTCCATGACATTATATCATGGACAAGAAAGTTTTTGGACTGAAATGGTATGTTTGTATTTGCTTTGTAATACTTTTAAAATACACCTCCGGCCTTTTAGTTTAAAAAAAATGCCAACTGGCAATGAGACCAAAGTTTGTACTACTTCTATGAAATAAATAATATGTATTCATGAAATTGGATCCAAGGATGTAAAGGAAACATAATTTATATAAAATATTTTTTATTTTTCATATTACGTACTTATAATTTTATTAGTTTTTCCCCGCGGCTTCGCTCGCATGGTATTACGGGAAATGACTATAGCGGTTGAACTTATCAATTATCCCCCCTCCTCCCCACCCCTACCCCCTCCCGTATTCCATACATTCATTCCCTTACATTCAGTTTTCAAACATCTTGCCTGCCACCTAAACTTCATAAAGCTATAGCTCAAAGAAAAAAAGAATTATCCAATTTTGTTCATTCGTTCGGAATTTATGCGCTTACAAACATTTCGTATGTTTATTTTTAATTAAATATTTGGAAGTTTGTTAATATAATAAAAAAAATACACTAGGAACTCTTATCTGACATTTATTCCTTGCTTGTTCAAAAAAAAAACAAAACATATTCTAATATTTGAATTTTCTGGAGCAGTAGCTGACCAGGGGGCTGAGTACCTACCAGCTTAGAGCCCACAAATATATCAACATCGTTTCCATGGAAACCATTTTTTTCCTGACGTTAGAAATAACTCGCTTTTGTTAGCGACAGAAAACGTATAACAAAATATAATATATTAATATTTATAATTTCATAACACCAGAGCTTGCCATCATATACCGACTGTTGCTTTCGCATATAATTTAGCTTTCTATTGGTGAATGAATTTTCAAAGTCTTTTTATTGGTTAATGCGTGAAAGCTTCATAAACGAACTCTAGCAGTTTCGCATTTATAATATTAGTATGGATTTTTAACAAGCACAGAATACGAAATCTACATAAAACCAAATACAGATCATATATTCAGCCGTAGCATTTATTGATTTTCAGCAAAATATTCGTACCCTTGCCCAGCTGTTGTGGGAAACGTACACAATCTCAAGGACGCCATGTAGGGAAACCCACATAGGTCTCTGTAGCTGGTACCTTATCACGGTGGGTATTTGCTGAATAAGTACTGCTTAGGTACTTCACGTCCGATCGTATGAGGGACTAAATACCGCATTAGTTAAATTCTAGGTTTGGGTTACATGTCTGTGGAAGGAATATACTCGGAGTTTAGGAGGTATATTGGGCAATCTTTATGGTTTTTAATCTTCAAGAATATTGTCGGTGATCACTTAAAACTGTGGAAAGAGGGAGAGCGAATTAATATTATATTAATTTTATTTAAATGGGCAAATTTCATAATTATATTGAACACTCGAGTCGAGTTCAGTCTAGGTAAATTGTGTTAAAATATTTTCTCAATTGCGTAATTTTGTTATTTTGCAAGGTATGTGAATATCAGTTTTTATTTATATTGTAAACTAGGTTTGCGATGTAGTTTTCCAATTTAATTTATTTTAGAAAGATTTAAAAGACTTTAAAAAAGGTTCTGTTCCGAAGCACGAGTCCTTTTATCCAACCGAACAATTACATTAGCATTCCATTAGTTATCAATACTTGCCAGAATATAAAAGAAATCTTTTGCATTTTGGGAGGCGGTTATGGGTACCGCCACCCCGGGAACCGTTTATTAGATAGCCAACACCTCTGCCATATGTCACCCCAAGTGCTTCGCTACGTTTGGTAATTTGTTTGTCCATCGCGGCGTGGTGGACAAACTCTTCGCCTTGCAACGCTGTTGAAGGGATGAATTCATAGGTATGTCACGCAGTTGAAGGGATGAATTCATAGTTACGTCACTCCTGGACACACTGACCCCCGGATTTCTATCCACCCCTCATACCTATTTCCTTCCCAGAACTCTTATCCTTTCCTTAAAAAAACCTTCCACACAGCGTCCCCAAGACGTCCACTCTCCTAATAAAGCAGTTGCTTTGTTCTTATTCTGTTTCTCTTTGCAACATTCCTTTCTTTATTTTCTATTTTTAAAAAACCCACCATATTTGAACATTAATTTAGAGATACTAAATATATTTTTTGCTAGAACGAAGTGCGAATCTATGTCTGAATAGTTGTCACAGTCTGCTTGAAGAAATAAAAATAAAAGAGGTTTTTAATGTGTCACAAATGCGGGGATTACGAGACGCCGCCGGTCGTTTATTCGATTCCCCCAACACTTAACAGATGTTTCCAGATATATTTTACGAGAAGACAAAATAAATAAATAATTTCCTCCAGCAGGGAATCTGCCGGGGATTGCTTTTCTTGAAATAATCAAAATCCTGCTGGAAATATTCATTGGCCACCAATGAAATACATATAATACAAGTCTGTTGTTTCTTTTCAAAATCGTTTTCGCTAATTTAACAATTATCTTTCTAGAATAGAATCCTTACATTTATTTTTCTGTTGAAAATTATGTTTCATGGTAATCTAATGTCTAGCGTACAAAAATGTAAAATTTTAATCTTTGTCCATTTAATATTACGGTACCTACAACTTAGTAGTAAAGCAAATTTTAAAAATTTATAATCTTGACAATCGATAAAAAAAATTATTATTTATTATTTTAACTTTATGTGTAAAACCTCAAACTGTAATATTTAATTAAATGAAGACATTATGAGCGAAACTCAATCGAAAATCTGGAAACAGAAAAATCAGAAAAAGATATTGGCACCTCTGGGACTCGAACCCAGGACCTCCCTACTTTCCGGGTTGGGCGCTCTTATCCACTGAGCTAAGGTGTCGATATCCAATTCGATCACTTTTAACTGTACCATACTTCGACTAAGAACCACCCATATTATCTTCATTTTTTCTTAACGCATATTTTTATTGGCTGCCGTCTTTATGAATGATTGCAAGATTCAACTCGAACTAAATCCTGGGTTCGAGTCCCAGAGGTGCCAATATCTTTTTCTGATTTTTCTGTATCCACATTTTCGATTGAATTTCGCTCATAATGTCTTCATTTAATTAAATATTACAGTTTGAGGTTTTACTCATAAAGTTAAAATAATAAATAATAATATTCATCCCAGACTTGCAGAAGAGTCAATAGATGTCGCACATTAAATAAAATGGATAATAATTTATCCAGACACCATCTAGATTGCATTTAGTTCGAGTTGAATCTTGCAATCATTCATAAAGATGGCAGCCAATAAAAATATGCGTTAAGAAAAAATGAAGATAATATGGGTGGTTCTTAGTCGAAGTACGGTACAGTTAAAAGTGACCGAATTGGATATCGACACCTTAGCTCAGTGGATAAGAGCGCCCAACCCGGAAAGTAGGGAGGTCCTGAGTTCGAGTCCCAGAGGTGTCAATATCTTTTTCTGATTTTTCTGTTTCCAGATTTCCGATTGAGTTTCGCTCATAATGTCTTCATTTATTTAAAGATAAAAAAATCTTAGCAAATAATTATGTAATAGAAAAGAAAATAAACAAAGGATTTTTAGAGATCGTGATGAGTTGTCGCTTTTTGTTTTGGGGGAACTGTTGTGTCGATGTTTTTTTTAATACATTTTCAATGTGGATTACCTCTGAAAGCAATTCTGTCAAAGGTCCTCAAACTTTGGTTTCCCAAAACTCATTGAAGAAAAAATACATGTATCTAGCTTTTATTAAAGCTTATCGCTTCTGCCTATTTTATATTATACCAGCGGGTACCCCGAACGCGTTGTAATCCCATTCAAAGAAATAAATTGTTTCTCCCTGCATGTCCTTTCCAATGCGTTCCCGTTCCCCTCCCGCGTCTCCTTCCCCTCAGCTCCCACCTTCCACTCCCTCGTCGCCCCTCTCGCGAACCCCACTTCCTTCGTCACCCTCCCCCTCCTGCCTTCCCTTCCTGCCGCTAACAAATGTGAAATACACACATTTCCAAATCACTCGCGCACCACCTGCAGTAATTTTTTTTATCCAAATTTCATAATTCCAGAGGTTACCATTATATATAGCCTTTAACCCTCGCAGGCGTGCGCACAACATATCACCAAAGTTTCATCGCAATTGGATGAACGGTATGGCAGCGCTTAAAATACGAAAAAACAAATGTTGATTTTTATGTATAAGATTAATAATAATAATAATATTTGGATGATTTATACAGCGCCGTTTTTGCGAAAAACCTTATTCGTCTTAAGATTCTATCCATTCGGTGTGTTTTAGAGTGGCATTGTGATCTATTGGTTCTCGATTAGTACATTAACTTTTTTTTCTGAAATGTGACGTGTCCATTTTAATTTGGCATTTTTGTAATTTTTTTAACTGATTTTTGTAACTGAGGAAAATAATTTCTTTTAGGGCCTATGTCATCTTTGGAGATGCTCTTTGGATGGTCTTTTTGAGGAGAGGAAGGAGTGAATATGGGTCTTAAAGAGATCTTTGTTGTAGGAGGGAGGAAATAAAGAGACCAGCAAATCATTCCATAGCCGAGGTGTTGAACTCAAGAACGAGTCGTAGAAGTGACCTGGTCTCTTGTGACAAATGTCAACCGTGAACGTTGGGCATATTAATAAATTGTGTCATATTCTTTATCTGGCATGTAAAATATTTTTTCAGTTTTAAATCACTATTTTAAAAGATTTTTTTATTACAATGTGAAAAACACCCTTTTACTAGGTGCAAACATCTAACATACATCTGTGCAGTATTTTTTGGTCACATACCAAAATTCCAAATCTCTCTGTTATCTTTTATTAGTTCTCCTGTGCGTTAATGGCTTCTATTGAAATAAATTAACGTGAGAGCACTTTCAGAGAGAATGATTTATCCATTTATTTCGTTTCACCGTTTTGCAGCACTCACCCTCATCCCCGCCCCTACCACTTGTAAAACGATACACTTGTATACTGTATAAACGATATACTTGCTTCTTGTATCTTGTGTCTACATATATCGTCGACAGCGGTCCGCAAATATTGTCTGTGAGATCGATGACATGATGATATTATAAAGTGTTTTATTTCCGATTCGGCATTTGAGTGGTTTACGAATGTTATGTTCCTAGTTCTGTTGTTTACATTATTTTCTTTGATATATGATATCATGTAGGGCAGCAGGTACAAGGTCACCCATCTGACCTCTTGAGTCAGCTCTGTTATAAACTCGCTCCTTTTCTCACAAACGACTTATGTAAACGTAACAGTAAATTAGATTATACAGAAGCTCTCAGTGGCAGGTGGCAATACCATACACGGGATTATATGGTTAACGAAGCAGAGAACGATGCTGCATCTCGTGGCCTTTTCAATGGTAAAAGCTTCAATGGTATGAAAGCTTTTCTGCGGAATGGTTTGGGGTCAAAGTAAGCAGGATAAAAGTGGCTAAAGTCTCAGCATTCTGAACTTCTACAGAAACATAACACCTTACCTTGAACACTTTCACCCTTACTAAAAAACCCCGTGAAAATTTTATTCAATCGATAAAAGAGGGTGGATGTGAAAACAGTGAAAACATTACTAATTAAAAAATTGTTCATGGAAAGAAATATACATTGCTTACACAGCCTGAGGGGATAGTTTATCTATTGTATACGACTGTTTTGTTAATAATTTCTAAACGAGTTTTGGAATTTTTCCAACGTATTTTAAATGACTTGTACATTTCTCATTTTTGAAGATGTTGTAAAAACATAAACCTTTATAGAAATTAGATAAAATTAAATTTTAGATTTTGGGTATTCGAAATATACTTTTGTGTTTAAAAATTGCAGTATTTTAAGTTTCAAACATGAAAAAAGTTGAAAAAAAAACAGCTTACAGTAAACATATTCTATTAAATGGTCAAAAAATGTCGGAAAATTCAAAATTTAAAAAACACAGTTCTCTTATTTAATGAATTTGGAAAAAACTGTCACTTCACTTTTTTCTCGTTCATACAATCAAAAATTTCAAAAAATTATAACGATTGTTCCAAGAGAGTAACCGAAAAAAATTGACATTTTGAATTCATTTTTGAACAAATTGATAACTCGAATTTGGTATTTATTTACACACGCACAAGCCTTCTTTATTATTAAATATCATTACTTATATAGAAGTTTCATTAAACTCAGGCGGAAAAGTCATTTTAAAAAAACGGTTCAGAAATAACCTAAAAGCTACCGTTAGCAAAACTAAATTATCAACAAAACATTATTTAAACGACTAAAATCGAGAAAAATAATAATACCCATATGGTCTCTGGTAGGTTGACGTGTTGTCCTTGTATAGTTTTGTATTTAGTATACTTATACAATGCAATTACATCGCGTGAATTGACTAGATTAGCATTTGTGGAAAAGTGTGTGGAAGGATTAAGTTTTTCCTGTGAGGAAGATTTAACCCGGACATAAAATCTAGAGTAATAAAGAAGTAATGTTGAATTATAATAATGTAACGGTGAATTGATCATTTAAAAGGAAATTATGTTCAATAACATTAAACTATCTTCGATTAAAGCTCCATCTGTCACAATATAGATTTAACTGCGAAGGGCGCGAAGCAATGAAACAAGATGGCTGCGGCGGCGCTTGCACACATCTAGGGAAATTCAAAGAAATCAACATAACAATCATAAAAAAACGTGATATTGTTTTCAGTAAAGACGTAAAAATCCCGTTCATTGGACTCGCAACAAATATACCATTTAACAGTTGTTAAGACATTTTTTTTAGTAAGACTGTTTAAGTTTTGCTGTTAAAAAATTATGTTATTTTATAAGATAATCTCATTTGTCAAGTTGTAAGTAATTATATTCATTTTTTTAAATTCTCTCGGTAGAAAAACACACCTGATTCTGTTATTCAACATGTTATAGGTATGAAAAAAATCACAGTGTTCTTAAATGAAAGTCTTGCTCAATGAAGAATTGTTTAAAAAAATTTGAACAATTCATCAATTTTTTCTAGTTAATAGTAGTTAGTTCTTTCAAGTTATGTTATTACATAATTTCAGGCCAATTGCTTCATAAAACTGAAATAATCACAGAACTTGAATAAGACTTCAATAGAACGTGAAAATTAACTTAAACATTTTTATGAATTGTTAAGTTTTTTTTAAACAACCCATCCTAAATATGTTTCTTTCGTTCATTGATTATATTAGTGCACTCCCTCTAACTTTCGTATTTATATTTCTCCCTTTCAAACCATCTTCTTCTTCTTTTTGATTGCTTGCTACGGAGCCTAATGCGCCAACTTGTGATAATTTGCGATAAGAGAGGACATTAGAATAACAACATGGTAAATATTTATTTCTGAGGTTTGTTTGTATGATTTTGAAAATTACCTCAATTAGTGAAACCTGCCATTGGTCATGTTACGTCAGTTGAGAAAACTGTTTTCCCTCTGAACAAAATCTCATAAATAATGTATTTATTGTGTATGCGAATGCATAAAATTTAACTTTTTATGCGTTTATTTGTGTTAATTTATGCATATTTTTGGAATGAAATTGTCCATTCAGCACGACTCATTTACCAGGCGGCCGCATTAAAATGTACAGAACGCACAAACTTTATTTCAATTCCATAGTTTTTTGCCACAGAATCTACAATAGCGATGCCACAATTCTAAACTGAAAACAAATTGTAATTTCATAATATAATTGTAGTACAAATAGAGCCTCTTACAGAGTATTAAACCTTCCACTCTTTTTTATTTATCTCATCATCATCGGAAATGCGTATTCCTGAAAATTCCAATTCTTGACAATCAACTTTCAGGACAGCAGCATGTTCAACTATCGTAAGGGTGCTTTCGGAGTGTCAGGACCTAAAGCCTGGAATGGATTGCCACATGATCACAGACTCGGCGAAATTTAGAGCTAAACTTAAAACTCACCTTTTCAGACAGTCGTATCCATAAGCAAAAAACCTTTCATCTTCGCACACATTGCCCGCGACATTGTAAATAACTAATTTTGTAAAAATGTAAGAAAATTCTTATATGTAAGCTTTTGTAGAGGTCATTTCAGGAAAATTCTCCTAAAGAGTCCTAAATTCTCAAGTCTTTCAAAATAAATATTATCTCAACCTAGGCGTTAATCTTCTTATAAATATAACACCAACAGTGATGGGGGTAGCAAATGTAAAATCGTGCAATGTCCTTTGTTTTAAATATAACGTGCGAAACCGTATCTTCTTCAAGCATAAACTTTAAAGAGATCGTACTTACGTAGTGTACAGCAAAAAGTGCATAACCATTTGCAACCGGCAAAAAAAAAATCCAAATTTTGATGGGCCCATAGGACTGGGCAAAACACGTGCGCGTGGAGGTACCCTAGATAGTTTCCAAAAACGGATTTATTTTCTGTCAGGATTTTTTCAAACAATTTTTGCAAACTCACTACGAAGCCGGTTGTAAAGATATAATAAGAGAAATTGTACAATACACTAAAAACAGTCCGACTCACATAATTATAATATATTGATGACATAGGCGCTGAGGGAAGTTATTTTCCTCAGGGCCTCCTGTGTCGAGTTAATGTAAAAAAAAAATTGAAGTGGCTAACCTTTGAGTGTGTAGTTTTAATAAATGCACCACTGGGAGCTTAAAACCTTACTTCGAAAAGTTCTCCACGCGAATATTGGATATTTTAAAGGGGGAAAGGGGGAATATGCCCAAGTTATCTAACATTGGATTTCCCTCAAATGTAAGTTTTTAAAAGATCGAGAATGAAGCAGCACTGAAAGTTTAAATCGAATTCCTTGATTGCTTTGTCTAAAACATTGTAACCAACAAATTTTTGGATTATTGGAATAATAATTTATACATGTGATTTTGGAATAACTGGAAATAGATGTATTTTCTGAACTTTTGAGAGTTTCTAACATTTAACGTATATGCGCGTATGCGGCTAGATCAACTACAACGCAGTCGAAAATATTATTCTTTTTTCCTGTCAAATCTGGTAGTTAACCAATGTTTGTTTTTTAAATTTGAATACCGTACAAGAATCCCAACTGCTCCCAACTGGAGCCAGTGAGACTATGGTTTCCCCAATCGGGGTATGTTGTGAGGCTAAAGGCAGCGAAGAGGGGAGTGAGATCGGGAAGAGGAAGGTACAAGTACTTGGCTATTCAGATTTGGTCATCAAAAACGGCTAATGCCATTTCAAGTAACGTTTCAATTTTGAATGGTCTTACACCAGGGTGATACTGAGAGTATCTTCCAATCGGTAATTTATTAAAATTTACTTGCGCACGCCAGGATTTGAACCCGCGATCCCTGGGTCGTTAATCGAGAGCCTCACCCCTTGACCACGAAGGCCTCAATTGTGTTAATGTGGTGTTCTTCTGCAATGTTATGTTACCTCACTGAAATCTTAACTTTATTTCATTATAAGTAACGTGTTTTGGAAAATCCTAGCTATTTAGTACTTGTAACAACAACAAAAATTATTCTACATATCCGTTCTGTTTTTGGGCAGCCGTCAAATTATTGGTAGCTAAAGATTTGAGTACTTGGATATTGTAATAATTTTTGTAATCATTATATATCGATTTTTCAAGGTGGAGTGGAAATATAGTACTCGTCTGATTGACTGCGAATCAGTTTGTGAACTTAATCAATAATTTTAAAGCTTTTCAAGTTGACAACATGTGGGAGTCGATAAACATTTGGATATTGGTAAAGGACTGACTTACCCCTGTCTTCTGATACTGAATTATGATGAATCGATATTATGACCTTGAGGGGCACCGCTGGCTGTAATCATGCCACAATCACACAGGTAACTGATTCGAATAAAACACACCGTGGCACCAGTTTAGTATTGTTCACATAATGTTGATAAGAATCATTCTTACAGCCTTTAGGGATATTGGTGGTATGAACTGCACAATCACACATAAGAGATTGGTGGTAAAAGCTCTGAGAGATCACTATGGTTGACCGTTGCACGGAGGCTTTTGTAAGATGGTGCCCATTTTGCACGTTACTTCAACGGACTGATTGTACCAATACGAGGATTGTGCAAGAATTAAAGACCTTTATTACTTTAAAATCAGGATTTTTTTTTACAAAATAAGCAGATGACATGTTTTGGCTGTAACAGCATTGCTTTCTTGCTACGAATATAAACTATTTTTCGACATAGTCTACGTTGTGATCCTTGCACTTGTCGAGCCGTGCTCCAGGTCCTTGATTGCCTTGTCAAACAACCCCGCCGCCAAAAATGTTATCACGCGTCCTCGTGGATCTCCAAAAGTTTTCCGGCCAAACGTTGCTTCGAGTGAAAAAAAATATAGAAATCATGCCAATGATTGCCTTCTTGATTCCGGGGTTAGGTGGTGAACTCAGGTTTCAACCAAAAAATGCCTCGCCTTGGTTGGGAAAGCGGTTCAAAAAGACTCGAGCTTTCCACGCGATTTTGCTCTTCAGCATTTTGAGCACCCAACAAGCACACATTTTGCGTACGCCAATTTTTCACTCAAAATCGTTTGAATGGCAGACTTACTGATGCCTGGGATCAAAATTGCGAGATAACGGACTTCAACAGGGCAGACTCCCTCGTAGCTGAGGAAGCGAATAATTGAACACATCTCGCAGGCGGCGGGATTCGACAGTGAAGCGTCCATGTCAAACGGATACAAAGATCGCATTGATTCAGCTACCAAGCCGGATCACGGCTCTTTTTGTAGAGGAAAGTCTGAGCTACACGCTAGTGCCGCCTTATTTTGAGATATAACGTCTGCATTACTGAAAATGAGTAAAGGTCTTTAATTCTTGGAAAACCCTCGTAGGTACCTAGATATATTGGCCCCACCCTGTCAGATAGGGACATGAACTTGGATAAAAGGTTGGGTGGAGGGAGGAGATTCTTACAGTTGCGTCAACAGAGGTGTAAAAAAAATCTTCTCCTGTACATACTCGTGATTAAGAAGTGCACGATTCACATTTTATAAGCAATTATTACACATCACCATGAATATACTGATTCGATTTTAACATAAAATTATGTATCTTGTCGAGGTGACGATCTTCTGAGAAATTAAGATGTGAACGAAAATTAGAATTTTCATTTCGAATGTTGCTTGTACTTATATATTTAGTACTCTTGCTACATACATATTTTCTAATAGATATATTTTCATAATGAAGGCTCAAAAACAGACATACATTCCACCAGGCAGGTAAGCATGTGTATAAACTGTACATAATGCGAAAGTTGATTTTCAAAAGAATTCCGCTTTGACGGAATCTTAATGATAAACATCTGCGTAAGCTTTTAAAATAATTGTAGGCTTTTTGATTCCTAAAATTTTCGAAGCAGATGATTTAAGATCTTTGAACATACTAGTTGTGAAGTATAAGAAAATTAATTAATCTCAGTATTTGTAAACCGTTCTTTTGATAATAATAACCATTTTTTTGTTTGTTTCACAAATATTACTTGAGCTTCTGCTAATTATTTTCAAATATGAAGGTCATTCAATAACTGTGAAGAAGAAAAACAATAAATAAGAAGAAGTTAATAATACTTACCGATGAAATGTCATTTGTCAGGAAAAAATATACACTAACTGCAAACACACGTGGAAATTCGCAGTAATGTAATTTTACGAAAAGTCACAGTGAAAGTTGAAATTGATATGAATTGAGTATATGAATATTGGGAAAAACCCGTAGGAAGTCGATAGAAAAGTTAAAACTATACCTAGTAAAAGTACAGAAATAAATATTCAAGTCGGAAAAACACAATGAGAAGCGATTTTTGATGGGTATACTGTAGAAAAAGAGCGGTTTATATTTAAATATTTTTAAGCTAATTTAAAAACATGATAATATCGCACAAGAGTCCGTGGGGTGAGGTTTGTCCGAATCTTGGCGGCGGATTCCTCAGTCTACCAACTGCGTGGCAGGCCGGATCGGGAGAGAATGGTGGACGTAGGACTCTCTCGGAACTTCGTTTTGCACCACTATGGGAGGGTTAGATTTTTTTTTTTTTTTTTTAATCTTTATTTTTTCCCATTATTATAAACATTTCAAAATACACATATAAGAAACGAATAAATCAAAAGTTAGGAATTAAATCTACGTTAAGTAAAAAGTAGGTGTTGGGAACCCACAAAGGCACTGCCTGTGCGTGGGTAATATAAACAAAAATGCATACATCAGTAAGTACAATTAACAATAGTTATAAGTTATAAAAAGTTATATGAGTTCGAATTAAAATGAAAAGTGATGTATTAAGGTTAACATAGAATTTATAGCAAAAGTGTTTTAACATCTGCACCATAAAGCCATAATTTTAATTCTTTTATGTAGAGTGATATTTTATCTGTCGTTTGAATGTGTTTTGGTAGAAGATTAAATGTCCGAGGACCAATAAAGCTGCTATGTGTTTGCATTAATTTGGTATTGATTTGATTCATTCGTCCGTCTTCCCTGACCTCCAGAATTCTAGCCATCCTTTATACCTTTTCCATCCCAGAAATTTTTCTCATTACTTTATCAAAAATACTATCCACACAGCATCCCCAAAGATGACACAGGCCCTGAGGAGTTTTATTTTTCTCGGGGCCTCCTGTGTGGAGCTAATGTAAAAAAGACATGATAAAGAGAGAGGTGAGGAAAATCATGGCTATTCAAATCTTGTCACCAAATACGGCTAAAGCCATTTTGAGCAACATTTCAGTTTTGGATGGTGGTCTTTTACCAGGTCGATATTGAGAGTAGCTTCCACTCTGGAACTTATGCTACGTATTATTATTAATTAATTAATTCTAAAACAACCCAAAACACTTCAATGTAATTTACTTGCACACCTCAGGATTTGTAGTCGAGAGCCTTACCTCTATATCACGGATGTCATCATACCTGGAATTATTATAAAGAATGAAAGTTGATATATTAATATTAATTTGTTACTTATTCTTTAGGTTCAGAGTTCAGAGGTCATTGGAAAGTATATGACTTATAAATTATGTTCATTCTAAAACATATTTCTTAAAATTTTCTTTCGGCTAAAGATTTGACGTAAAATCCTTCCCCTGGAAAAAAATAATAAGCTATTATTTTCTAGAAACATGAAAGGAAAATAATTTGTTCAATTCTCTACGCTTCGCTTACCAATTTCTCGTAAGAAAAATTCTCAAGTTTTGTGACACTAATACAAATTCCTCCTGAGAAGTATTACCTAAAAACAATTTCAATACCCTTTTTCGGAAAACTGTGGAATTCGGTACCCAAATAATAACCGTAAAGATAAAAAAAAACTTCAGACTTTTTTGACTGTGATAAATATTTTTAGGGTTGCAAAAATTTTTCTTTGTAGTTATACTTTATTTAAAAAAAATAATAACTTACTCGTGCCCTTTTAGATTCTTAAACAAATCTTACATTTGAATTGTTTATTGAATATTTTTTTCCTATTCTGATCATGCTCGTACGTTTGTTCATAAATTCCACACCTTTGCCATTTACCTGTAGTTATCTGTCATTCTATTATTACGCTGTGAGAAAACTCTGTTCTGAACACTGAACAGGGGTGTAAGTTTGTACCCTGTAAACGATTATCACCATCGTTAATTAATTGTTATTATCATTTTACCGTAGTTTTGACACTTCTCACTCTTCATTATACTAAGAGCTAAGTTTTTGGGGATGCCTTGTGAAATAAATATCTTTTGAAAGTCAGAAATGACCCGTTCTCATGCAAAACACGTACACAACATTCGCACACGTTTAGCTTGTACATTATCTCCAATATATTCGGAAATGGGAAAGAGAAGGAGCAGTTTCTGAATAGCAACTCTTTCCGTATTGTTGGTAGAAAAAACACAATCCCCACCCTACCAGGGGCCCTAGCGGAGTAAAATCGATAACTTTACAATGTAGGATCGATAGGCGTAACTTTCGCGATTTTAAGCTGGTTCACACACAGCTATCAAATATAAAAGATCTTAGAACGTCAAATAACGCTCTCCATACAATCCCTTCAGACCGTTTACACCTAAGCGTTTTTAAGCGCAGATCAATCATAGACAATACACATCTTAGACGTAACCGATCCAGACGCGATATCCCAGAAGATAAGTCTCCCCCTCTCCGACTAAAACAGGAGAGGGGGTCATTGTAATTACGGAGGTGCCTAGACCCGTGGATGACAGATGTCAAGTTGACAGATTTCAGTACAAAAAATGTGCATTTCGTTGCCGCTCCCTAATTCAAGTGACCCCCTCTCCTACCACAGGAAGAAATATTTGATAGCCTCGTGTGAAAGCACAAAAGATAAGCGCTCGCAAATGAACAGATATCTGCTCGCAGATTTAAAGCTCCGTGTGAACCAGCTTTTTATGTCGATGTCCCGAGCACGTTTCACCGTTGACATTTAGCCGAACCGATATTGACAAATAAAAATAAGAAATCGACATTCGCTGGCAACACTGGCGGATTTGTCTATTGATATGTTTTTGATTTACATTCCTTAACTTTGGGGTTAAGGAAAAATTAAAAATACTAATAAATAGACAATTTCGAATTGTAATATGACTTTAATATACATTGGCACTTTGCATGTACTTTTTGAGACTGAACTTAAGTGTCATTTTCGTAATTGAAATTGATTGGGGGAACAATTCGGAGAAGCGATACAGTGGGGACGAAAATAATTATTTTATTTGAATGCATTAATTTTTAATTCTACATATGAAATGTATTTCTTTTGTTTAAATTTTCGACAGATGCTGTTATTTGACAGTTTACTGACGGCATTCATTCGAAATATAAATTTCTGATCCTTTCTAAAATATGAGGTAAATTTTTTTTTTTCGTGAATACTTTCATTGCCTTTCACAATTTTTCACGGGCGTGCCTTAGTACCTATGTGCTAATTTACATTATTATATCCACCTTTTGTGTTTTCCAGATATGGAATTGAGTTATTCATTTTGAATATTATCTATTTGATTTGAAATCGTCAATTTTGATATACGTCGTTCATATTTAATGCTTTTCGATTGTGTGTTCGGCGTCTTTTTATTTTTCGTTGGCGTATTACAATGGAAATACATGATTCAGAACGGCGGCAATTTTCAGACCCGTTCTAATAGGAATGAGCCGTCGATTAAATGTAGTGAATTTTTCTATGGAATATCTTTTTGAAATCCCTGATTGACTTAATGAATTCGTGTGTATTATAATTATATCCAACCTTAAACAATTACCTGCCGTAATAATTAAACCCACGACTCCAAGTAAAATAAACTTACAATGCTATTAACTAGGATCTCAGTTGCTACATAACTCACTTTGGGATTAAACAAGCTATGTAACTTTCAAACTGAAATCACAAAACGTAAGTGTTTCTAAAGGAAATGCTTACGCGTGAAATATATATTCTGTCACTATTAATAATTTTCACAGGGTTGTTAGCTGGTACAAGCCGACCAACGAAGTGTGGTGTAATTGGTGACCGGACAACTCGGAATGAAACCAACTCAGAACCATCTCAGATAGGTCATTTAGAGTGATAAAATAAATATATATAAAAAAATGGTTAAATAGGTTACGTTAGGTTAGGGTAATCGGCTAATTTAAAATTATTTTTTTCATAGCTTTTATTGACTTTTAAGGAGGTGTCGAGTTGACTTTATTCTCAGTTGGCATGAAACCGGTGTAATTATATGAAAACAATGTGTGAACTTTGGGCGGAAATTTTTAGATTTCAGCAACACAAAAGGAGTTGCAAAATATTGTTAAATAGAACATTTAAAACCCCTTCGTATTTGAAACAAATTATGTTACGATGGTAGATTTAAATTATAAAGCTTTATGATAATGTCTTGAATTTCTGAGCAGTAATTTGAACTTTTTGATCTGTTTAGTGGCCGTATGCAATTAGAAGAATTTAAATATTTGAAATAATTATGAAATAATTATTTTTGTGAGTATTATTATTTGCATACGATGTTTTGTAAATTTTTCTCACACATACTTTAGTTACATAGAAAGGATTTAATTGAAAAAGGAATTATTTAAAAAACAAAGCCACCGCTTAAAAAAATGTATCATTTAAAGAAGCGGTAGGTAAAAACGCATGATTCAATATTTTTAAGACATTTTTAAAATTATTGGAAAAGATTAGTCAAGTCAATTAAGTCAAATTTAAGTGTCTTTTTTAAAATTGGAATTGACTGTTTGAAGAATTTAGACAAGCGATAAAGTACCTTCCTACATATCTACCTGTAATATAATATTTTAACTAAAAATTATTTCGATTATAATTTTAAAAATTTTAGGTCAAGAATTGAGAGTATCCCGTGATTTTTCACGAGTCTGCGTTAGTGAATCGAATAATTTGAGAGCAATTCTATCGTAATAGGATAAGTAAAAACACAGTTTCTTCTTTGAGGGTCTTAAGGAAGATGAATCATTCACTACAAAAATATAAATCCTTTGCTATATACATTCGAGCGTCATAAAATGTGCTCACTGTTTTCATCTGTATTTAGAGGACAATTTTGCTATTTTGGTTACCATTTGTGGAGGAAAATATCATTGTACCATCATCATAATAATGAATAATAATGAAATGAAATTATGAATAATAATCCAAATTTCACCAATCCAGGAAGTAAAGCTTAGAATGGGAACGTAGTTAATATAGCATTGTGAAAATAAAGAAGTTTACACTCTTTTGACTACCCTGTTAATTTTCTTACACCAGGGGCTCGATTCTCCAATCTAGGCCGCTCGCAATCATCGTCGAAAGTACATTAATTGGTCGACTTTGTTATTTCATATTAGTCTCGTCAAAGGCACATACTTAGACGCCAAACGTCAAAAGTCATTCCACTCGAAAAACGAGTGGGTCGAACCAGTTGACACCGACAAAACTGTAAAAATCTAGTTCATTGTATTCTTACCTAAGATCGTTTCCCAAGCGCTCTTCAAAGGACGGGCATCGGGCTGATTTACTGACGATATTGGCTACAATACGTAATGTAGAGCAAGCTGAAGAAGACGCTTTGAGACCAACAAGAACGTTTCTCCTGAGGGTAGGTAGTTTTCACTTGAAAATTAACTTCCTTATTAATCTTTTGCAATGTCGTTTTGCATGTGTTAGCAGCATTAAATTTCTTTTCTGCGGGTGTTTTTGGTTTTGAGTAATATACCCGCCAGCTACTTAGAAGAAAGTGCGGTCGTAATTTCAAATTCACAACATGGAATCGTCAAAAAAACATCAGAAACGTAGACAATACTCATATGGCTGTAAATCTAATCATCCATTCAACCTTGCGACTTTCAAGAATACGTGTAAATGAAACATTCGACAAAGTTCGTCGAGACGTCGGGTAGTGGAGAATCGGGCCCCAGGCAACACGACTTTGGGAGTCATTAGTCTTGGAGGGTTATTTTGTTAATAGGACACGATATAAGGGATAACTATGTGCGACGCTTCAAGCCTCTCTGCAGTAAGTAGTACATACCTACTTATAGATCCGTATACAGTCAAGTTAAACAACATAGTTTAGTCTCTTTAAAGGCATAGAATTATTTAGAAAGCCATTAGGAAATTGAATAAGTTATTCTGTAATTTATTGGAGTAGACGTAGTTATTTACTACACAATTAAATTATTGAGATATATATGAAGGATCAGCGAGTTCCAGGCGTGCGTTGCAATGCCACTTACTAAAAAAATGTTTCTCCCTGCGTGTCCTTTCCTATTCGTCCCCGTTCCTCTTCCGCCTCCCCCCCCCCCCTCTCCCGCGTCCCCAACCACTTTCCCCACCGCTCTCTCCCCATACGCGTTCCCCTCCTCCCCTTCCACGTTCCCCTTCCACTTGTCTCGCTTTTACCCCTCCATCCAAAATATAATATCATAACGCCAGAGCTCACTATATAGAAACCATCGCGGGCATGTGCACATCAAACCAAAGTTTCATCGCAATTGGACGAATGGTTTAGCAACAAAATAAAAATGAAAACACTGTGTTGAATGTAATGAAATAG
Source organism: Glyphotaelius pellucidus (assembly GCA_936435175.1). Taxonomy (NCBI): domain Eukaryota; kingdom Metazoa; phylum Arthropoda; class Insecta; order Trichoptera; family Limnephilidae; genus Glyphotaelius; species Glyphotaelius pellucidus. Next base: position 13,792,266 of record OW386556.1, read on the forward strand.
ACCTTGTGTTTTGAAGAGTTTTATTTCACTTGTACAATTGTTACTTAATATTTATTTATCTGCTACCGGTTTCGACACATCCGTGTCATTCATTAGCTAAATTCAGTTTTAAGGTTGCTGTGAAATGAAAATCTTCAAAACAAATTGTATAGAAATTCTTACGTAGTTAATGCCCGAGATATGCAGAAAAAAATAATTAAATAGATTTGAAACGTAATATTTTTCTCTGGCCTTATTCCGTACAATGGAGAGTAGTACACAGTTTATTTCTAACGAGTGATTTCTCATTGAATTTCTGTGGATACAATTATCTGGAAGGTAGAATTTCTAATCATCCCTAACCCTCTTGGCATTATTCTGTTGTGTTGTGTAAACAGAAACTCTGAACACCGAACATCCCTTGAGATTGCTGCTATCCGGGTATTCAATCGGACAATGGGGAGGTTTGTGCTAGGAAAACGGTATTTCTTCACTTTGAATTAGATTGTTTCACTTTCTTTGTCGAGAGAAGTAAGACAAATAACAGCAAATAATTCTGTAAAAATAACAATTGTTTGCTGAGTGGAAGTATAAACATGGCAAATGTTATGTTGGAGACTTGAGACAGACTTGCTTTATGTTTGTTTTAAATCAGGGAAGAAACTATTTTTTTCATTATTTACCCGTGTAGAATCATTTTACGTATTTCTTCTTCTTCGTGCTATCTCCTGTGGATATTTGAAATATCTATACTGCGATTTTATGTATTATTATTTCCCATCCGTATGTGAGCGCTGACATCACTAATCGGAACCACGTGACCTTTATCGAGAAATTCGCTGGCCGCTTTTTCGAGAATCAGTTTAAGAAGAACTTTCTCTTCGAGAAGCTTCGAATCTGATAATATTTGGAAAACTGCACACTGCACGATTTTATATTTGCTACCCTCTATTACTATTGACATTACATTTATGAGAATACTAGCTTTTCCCCGCGGCTTCGCTCGCATGGTATTACGGGAAATTACTGTAGCGATTGAACTTATCAATTATACCCCCTCCTCCCCACCCCCACCCCCTCCCGAATTCCATACATTCATTCCCTTACATTCAGTTTTCAAACATCTCGCCTGCCACCTAAATTTCATAAAGCTATAGCTCAAAGAAAAAAAGAATTATCCAATTTTGTTCATTCGTTCGGAATTTATGCGCTTACAAACATTTCGGATGTTTATTTTTAATTAAATATTTGAAAGTTTGTGAATATAATAAAAAATTACAGTATTTATTCAGTTCATTTATTCAGTCTTTATAATCGTTACGAATTATATTTTTAATGTAGGAACTGACATTTATTCCAAAATAGAAGCTTGTCCAAAAAAATAAAACATATTCTAATATTTGAATTTTCTGAAGTAGTAGCAATCGTTTCCATGGAAACGATTTTTTTCTGACGTTAGCAAAAATTTGCTTTAGTTAGCGACAGAAAACGTATAACAAATATAATATATTAATATTTATAATTTCATTACGCCAGAGCTTACCATCATATACAAAATATAGTCTGCGCATATAATTTAGCTTTCTATTGGTGAATGAATTTTTAAAGTCTTTATATTGTGTTATGCGTGAAAAGGTCATAAACAAACTCGAGCAGTTTCGCATTTTTAATATTAGTATGGATTAGTGACAAAATAAAGAAAATTATTTTGTCACTAATATTAAAGTACTAGTTTGTAAAAGAATTTTACAAACTGAAGACTGAAGAAATGGAGACCAATTTATTACACCTAATTTTGCAACAACTCAAATGCAAAACCATTATATTTACCAAGCCATAAAAAAAACTATAATAACTCCCCTTCTGAATTGCTCTGAATCATCAACCAATCAGAACAAATAAATAAAATTAAACAATTTAAAAAAAAAAAACTTTTAGTAAGAAGTAAATGTTTTGTACAAAACATATTATAACATACAACCTCAGTAAGAATCGTGGTTCCCTTATCAGGCACAAGAGCTCCTCTTTTCTGATAAGGTATACAATGATCAATGATAACCTTAAAAACAATATTTTGTAAAATATATTTGTATAAATATCCCTCCTATTATTTATATTTCAATAAAAAAGTGGAGTTAATAATTATTTTGAAAGACTGGAGAATATTCGACTCTAGGATCGGAGATTTTTTATGAAATGACCTTGAAAGCTTATATTTTTAAACAATTGAGCCCTTGCCCGGAATAATGTTTTATCCAACAAAACTATCAATGTTGAGTTATTGATGGAATAATGTTGGGCATATTAATATGCATCTTTAGGGATAGGGATAGGGATTATGGTAATGAAATATTTTATAGGCCTGTGGCAGCCTTTTTGTTTTGTGGAAGAACGTTGTACAAAGCCATTTATCGAAAACACGGTGCATGGTTTAATTTATGGGAATAAATGTAGAAAACGAACCAGAAAATCTTCAAAGCCAAGAAGCCGAAGAAAGAAAGAAAAAATATTATTAAGCCTTCTTTTATCTGTTGAAAAAGTTTTGTGGAATAATGTTTTATGTTGATCTCAAGACGTAAATGGTTTCAGATGTTTAGAACGTAAATGGTTTCATTAATTCATATCGTTTTTTGATTTTTATGCTCAAATACATCAATGATATGTGTACATTTATGTTAGAAGAGCATGTTGCTTTCTATAAGGTACGAAGAGTAAAAAAAAAACGTTTTGTGGAATAACGTTGTGTGTGAAATTTTACACAAAATTAGCGTAATTTCTAGTAATAAACTGTAATTTAATTGCCTCTCTAGACGACTTTTCATTTAAAATTCTTAAGAATTGTACGTTTTATGTATTTTAAATATAAAATATCATGAAACAACTGCTTTCAATTTTTCTATTTTGATGAATACAACTGAATTTTGTTGGATACAACATTCTTCCGGGCAAGGGCTCAATTAGTTATTTACAATGTTGCGGCCTGTGAAGTTCAAGGTGAAGAGTTCATGAATACGACTGTCTGAAATTGTGTTTTTTATCCAAATTCTGCCGAGTCTGTGATCATTCTTAAATCATGTGTCAGTCCATTTCAGGCTTTAAATGATCACGGTTTAAAGATTTTTCAAAGTCTTTCCTCTGGAATCGCACTCAGTATTTTCATATAATTATATAATTTAACTGAATGTTAGTATTTTCAGGTGTTCGATAAAGCCCGCCTAGGACTGTTGAGCTTTTTATTCAATTCCGTTTTATAACTCCTGCTACTTCCATTAAAAATATCATTTAAGCAGCTTATATCTTGAAACGTATTATTATTAAAAATAATTAATTATTTTTCATTCTACACCGAAGCATTTCTAAAAAGTTATTAGTAAGTACTTCGTACCCCCTTTAAACGACAGTATTAAACAATAAACATAACTCACTGTAACTATTTATATGCACGAGTAGAAAATATTAAGTGTCGTTCTGAAACACCAATTTGGATTCACGACCATAACCCTTATAGACGCTCTAGCTCTGTGATGATCAACCTTTTTAACTAGAGGGCCAATTTTGAATTTCTTCGCGGGCAGCGGGGGGTAGGGTATATACAACTCGACATGGTTCACTTTGCAAACAGTGAAGCCGTAAACTTATTTATATTTTGTAAAACCGTGGTTTCTTAATAAATCTTCTCAAATGCGAAAAAAAAGCGCCGCAGGCGAAAATTTTATGTCAAAACAACAAATGCTGCTGATTTTTATAATTCTGAAATATTAAAGAAAGTATAAAAAATACCTACTTGCAATTTTGGGCAACTGCTGATTTTTATCATTCGGAAAGTTAAACAAAATTTAGACAAGAAATCTTTTGGTATTCGGAAACCTTTAAAATGTACGGGTCTAGGTAAATTGACCGAATTGCAATTTTTCGAAATCAATTTTTCGAAAACACATTTTTTGAACATCAATTGACCGAAACACTAGTTTTTCGAATTGATATAAGTATGTGTATAGCATGAACATAGTACGTACAACCTAACCTAACCTAACTTTATAACTGGTACGTCTGACAGTATCTCGTTAGTCAAAAACAAGTGAAATATGTATTTTAAAAGTTGATTGACAAATTCGAAAAATATGTCTTTCGGCCAATTGCTGTTCGAAAAGTTAGTCTTTCGAAAAACTGGAACTCGAACAATTGATTTCGAAAAATTAAATTCTAAAAATATTTCTGCGCCAAAAATGTACCAACTCGGAATTAAGTCAACTCAACACCTCATTGAAAAGTCATTAAAAGCTATGAAAAAACAGAAATGAAAAATAGCCCATAACTTTCCTAAAGTAAACTATTTAAGCATTTTATTTATCACCTATAAGGATTTTTAAAAGGAGGTGTTGAGTTGATTTCTTTCTGAGTTATCCGGTCACCAACAAACATAGATCTCAACAAAAAATGCTGCGCTGCGAAGGTGAAATTTTTTCTACACTAAAATCGAACTTTTTACGAATGTAAGAAACATATTTTTTTATTTAGAATGGCCGATTCGACACTTTTAAGAAAGGCTGAGGTTTTCTTCTAAACCCTTTTGCAAAACAGAACTGAAACCATATAATATATTTTTTTAATTAAGTCAAGAAAGGGGTCGCGGGGCTTGTGAGATGGGCTCGGGCCGCGGGTTGCTCATCACTGCTCTAGCTAGTAAAACAAAACCGAGGAGAGCATATTAAGTTCTAATACACTTTGGTAGTACGGTCATGGATACCGTAAATATGCCGAATGAGGAGATAGTATACAGATTTACGATGTAAGTTTAACCATCGGAAAATAACTAAATTAAATTATGGTAAATTCGAAGCCAGCGGAGAATTTAACGATCAGATGGAATTTAGCCAGCCTTTGTATTATTTGAACCCTTATTAGTCGATACTGTGTGCTTTGAAGTTCTTTTTTTAGGTCTGTTAAGGCTCTTTGGAGGTTATCCACGACTTATCCGCCCTGGTATTAGTAACAGATGTTTACTAGTCGATGCTGTCTGCTTCGAAGTTTTTTTTAGGCCTTTAAGGATCTTTGGAGGTTATCCACCACTTATCCACCCTGGTATAAGTAACAGATGGTTACTCCTTCAAGGCTCTCGCAAGATTTTTTTTGTTAAACGAAGCTACATTTATTTATTTTGAACGATTCTAGACTCCAAAGTCCCTGCATACGTTGTTAGTAAGTTGTATGCAAGTGCTTAACAGGAAAAACAAAATTCAAAAAATAGGTTAGTAAGACAAATATGAATTAAACAAGGCAAAAGAAAAACTCATTCATAAGGCGGCATTGCATCATGTAAAAAACCTGCAAACACCTGTATAAAATAGAGAACATAAAAAATATAATAAATGTCAAATCAATTGCCTTTGGACAAAGACACTTCGAATACATAGCTTGCAAACTATACAATACACTACCAGCTACAATCAGACATACTGAATCCTTGACAAAATTCAAACAAGACGTAAAGAAATGGATTGTTAGTATTGGACTTCACACTACTGCAAACATCTGTAAAGTAAATCATTAATAGACAGTAAACAATTTGCATATGACCTAATTCATGTAAAATAATTGAAAAATAGAATCATGTCAAATTAATTAATCAATACCATAAATAGATTTGACAGGATTTACTATACATCATCATTTACTGTACATCATCTCTTCCTACATTTACATAACTCTCTTTAAAGTATTTACCCACACTTCCAATCACCTTTCCATTTTTATAGTATTCAATTGAATTTGTATGTAACTTAAAATATTCCTGTAATTTTAAATATTTACCTCTAAGCCTGTCTCAACACAGGTAAATCCTAGTGAGACAGGCATCAATTAAACCCTATGTAAAACCCTATGTTCATACATTAATAAAAAAAAATAAAAAAAAATAAAAATTGGCAAGTACCAACAAAAAAAATTTTTTCTACCGAGGGAATTTTATTTATTATTACCTTCTTCAACTCGGCGTATGAATACAGATGATCTTCAAAAATCAAAATTTAATACATGCGAAAGTTTGTTTGTTTGTTTTTATTTTTTTTTATTTTTTCATGTAGCAATGGAATGTAGGGGTAGCTGGAGGACTGAGAAGTGTCGTAGTCTACTTTTCATTGCGAAAAAACATTCATTCATTTCATTCTCATGGAAAAATTCTTTGTACTGTAATTTCGCCATAATAATAAAAATAAATGTGCGAGAGAGCCGCGGGTGAAAGTTAGAAGAATTTATTTTTGAGAGCTTAAAAAAGTCTTCTGCTGTAGCCGGTACGTCTGTAGAAATTCAGAATGCGGGGTCTTAATTTATTTATTTACTAGCGAGTTCCCGGCATGAGTTGCAATGCCACTTATATAAAGAAATTGTTTCTCACTGTGTCCTTTCTAAATTGTCTTATCCCATTCGTTCCCGTTCCGCTTCCGCTTCCCTTTTTCATCACGCCTTTCTACCTCTCCGGCGTTCCACTTTCACTTTCTCCCCATCGCTTTTCCGCTTCCTCCCTTCCCGATTCCTGACAATAATTGGAGTAAAAATTGTAAATCAAATTTTGGTCTCCGGTGAATTTTTTGATGTCTCTCCGCCCCTAACTGTAAAATACTTAGTGAATTTTTATATTTTTAGTGAAACAAATTAAATCTGTCATGAGACCAAAATTTTATTTAGATTTTTACTCCAAATAATGTTAGTAATCACTCGTTAAAGTAAGCTATGTACATCCCTTAACACTCTTTATATAAACCTTCGCGGGCGTGCGCATAACAAATCACAAAAGTTTCATTGCGGTCAGATGAAAAAAAAAAAAATTCCTTGCTTGTCCTTTCCCATACATCCCCGTTTTCATCCCCGTTCCGCTTCCCGCATTCCCCCCACCTTCATCCCCACTCTCGCGAACCCTAACCCCTGCTTCGTTCCCCATCCCCACCTCCTGGATTCCCCTCCACCTCTCGCCTTCGCTCCCTGCTTTTTATCTATAAAATGCACTAATTTTTCAACAAACTCGCGCGCCACCACCTATTGTAAAATTTTGATTCAAATTTCATAACGCCAGAGCTTACCAGTATACTCAGAAACCTTCGCGGGCGTGCGCACTACAATTCACCAAAGTTTCATCGCCAACGGATGAATAGTATAGGAAATAATTTATAACGCCAGAGCTCACTATTATATATAAAATAAAACCCTAACCTTTCCGTGCAAATGAAACTCGGCGTCAGATTTACCGTTGATAATTTGCTTTCTAATTTTAAACAAAGTGTATATATATTTAGCTCTATCGTAAAGCTTAGAACTGTGACGTCGGTCGTAAACTTTACTGTCATATATCACCACCCGAAGCCCCAGGGGGGTTACTGTTTATATCATGGAGTTAGTACTGAACTAAGTATACACCTACCGCTGGGACTCTTTAAAAATAGTATCAAGTTATTATTGGCGTAATTTTAAAAGTAGTATCAATTTAAAAATAGAATCATTTCAAAAATAGTATCAATATAAAAATAGTGTTTAACTAAAAATAGTATTATTTTTTTAGCGTCCATAAAATGGGGTCGTAACTCACGTGGAAGAAAGGTGTATTTATTTTAATTCAGGGAAACTCGTAAGGTTAACAACGAATATGATTTTTTTTCTGCTTACTATAATATCTGCAACAATTGATGTACAACAACAAAATAACAATTATTGTGGAATTTTGTGGGGTTTGAAGTAAGCGTGTCAATGAATTACAATAAATGAATGTATTATCGGAGTGATTGTCATGATTTGGATTAAAATGTTTTCAACGCAAGTAATTTAAGCCATAATAATAAATTAAGAGCGGGTTTCAAATCATACTGAGAAAAAAATTATGAAATTTGTGTATAACTGTAACATTTTGTTGTTATTTTTATCGATTTCTGCAGTTGTGATCGTTTGGGTTATTTTTATAATGCAAAATATAAATTGTAATTGCAGTTGTAATTGTTTACGTTATTTTTATAATACAAAATATAAATTGTAATTTTAGTTGTAATCGTTAGGTTAAGGTTATTTTGATAATGCAAAATATAAATGATAATTTAAGTTGTAATCGTTAGGTTTAGGTTATTTTTATAATGCAAAATATAAATTGTTATTGCAGTTGTAATTGTTGACGTTATTTTTATAATGCAAAATATAAATTATAATTTTAGTTGTAATCGTTTAGGTTATTTTTATAATGCAAAATATAAATAATATATTCGCCTTTCTATCGAATTTTGTATATTTGCTAAATATATTCTAATGGACATCAAAAAATTTACTTAAAAATGTAAAACTCTTTAAAAAATGTAATAATATTAATTTTGCCATATTTTTTTAAGTTACATTTTGAGCGTAAATTTGCACCTAAATGTGTTCGATTCTACGCGTTTTAATTATTAGCCCAGTCAATCTAGACAAAAAACAGGCCCTAACTGGAACATGCTAGGGGAGAGCTGAATTTTTGCAGGTAGATAGTACATCTTATGTGGAGTATTTTCCAAAAAAGTCCCCACCCCTCCCCCGCTTGCTTCCTCTCCTGTGCCCTCCCAAACATTAAAATGTGGGGTTCTACTAAAGCGATTATATCTAGTAAACTAAAAAATTTATCAGAAAAAAAATTTCGTCGTTGAATTTCTTATAAAACTGCCTAAAAATTCTATATTAAAACTTTTTTTAATATCTGCATTAGTTTGGCCAATAATAATGAGATTGTTGTTAAAAAAAATTTTTTTTTGCAAAATTATTTTTTGAAGTTGAATATTTTTTTTGTCTGAGAAAATATGAAAAAATACTTTTTACAAATAAGTTGTCAAATTTAATAAGCTTTAAAACCATGCATAACAATTTTAACTTACATCTTTTATTTCTATCGAAAATAGTGGACAAACGCAACGGCGTGCGCGGGCTGGCCGTAGTAACACGGAGTGGCGAGGCCAAGCGACATGTAGTTCTTGTCGCGTCGCTACTGACTGTTTTATCAAGTTGAAACAAACGAAAAAATAAATAAATATGGTCAGTTTGATCTCATATGTTAAAAAAAAGATATGTCTTAAGGTTAAGGTGTGTGTCGGTTTTGTGGTTATATTTTGACGTGGTTGCGCCAAGCCGTGTATCAAGTTTTTTGTGCGTTTTCCCTCCTTCATCAGGTTAAAATATTGAGAAAAAATTAATTAACAATTAATAAATAAAAAAAAAACACTGAAAATGTCTGAAGAGAACTTATTGTGTATTTTATGTAAAAAATACCTTCCAGGAAATTTTGTTAAAGTAAAGAAAGGGTTACAAATGCTAATTAACGCTAGTATTGAAAGAGATAATAATTATGTTAAAACCACTTTAGGTAGCGTAACCAACTGTGCACGTAGATTGTAGAAAAATGTATAATAAGCCTAGCAGTATTAAAGCTTTCACAAATGTTAATTGTAGCCTATTGACCAGTAGGTACACCTCAGCCATTCCTAAGGCATTTAGAAAATACATTTAATTTCACGGAGAACTATTTGTGAGTATTATTTGTGATAATAAAAAACAGCGTTTGATCTTAAACTATCTCATAAATATCGTTAACAAATACATTTGGTGTTAAGACCAGAAATAGGGGAAACATTGTAATATAATAGATGACAAATGGGGTGCAAAAATAAAATCTAAACTTTTAGGTGTGTTTCATTTGGTCGTAGCAGAAGCTCGCTATCATGGCATTTGCAACAAGAAGTTCTGTAAAAGTAAACCAACTCAGTATATAGGAACACCTAAATATGATAATTCAGCTAAAAATTTTCTTAAACTCTGTAGTTTTTTAGAAAATACTGACGAATGTCAGTTTATATTAGAGAAATTAGGGAAAATAGTAAAAGACATTTGTGGCAGTGATCTTCCGTACTCATATACATTTCCTAAAAAACAAGTAATTGACTATTTTCAAGATTTTATGTATACGTGTATTTTTGGCAGAAAAACTGTCATGTGCATGTCTCACTCAAGTTATAAGTTACTAGGCGACTGGTACAGAAACAAAGAAAAGAATGCAAATCTGGAATGTTTAAGAATTGTATACTTGCTGCCGCAGAAATAATCAGAAAAGATATTAAAAAAAATGCCACATGATTGTGAAAGCTATCCTGATGTTCCGGAAATCAGTCGTGGGGGTGATGATTTAGTTCCTGAAACTCTGAATCTGTTCACGTTAACTGTAACCAAGAAGAGATTGTATGATAATGGACCTGATGTTACGAGAAGACGTTTAGTAATTAACCACGCCATAATAGCATCTGCAAGGCCAAGTTCTTTTTGTCATCAATTCAGACAAGTTTGTGTTTTCTACAGAGAATGTACGGATCTAAGAATTTAATAGAAGTGTTGTCGTCATTGGGCATTTGTTCGTCGTGTCGTGAAGGTGACAGATACCAAAGATCTGTAATAAGAGCGGGGCCTCCTACAATCGAAGATGATACATTCACACAATTTGTGTTCGAAAATGCCGACGTTAATATAAAAACATTTGATGGCCTAAGCACATTTCATGCCGTGGGAAGAATAAAGTGCAATGTGCATCAATCCAGCCTCTAATTTTATAAGTCTAGATGTACTTTGTCTTCAGTGATGAAATGGAAATTTCGTTAATCAAGAAAATATCCTTCAACCTTGTTACGCGAAGAGAAAAAAGAGCGGCTTGAAAGATGTAACCATCTCAGTGAATGTATATCTTTCAGAAAAGAGCATGCCGATTCATTATCTTTTGTATCTCCAACCAATTATTTGTGGTCAAGTGACATAAAATTAGCATTGTGCATTCAAAAGTTAGCTGGAACGGGTTTATGAACGATTGTGTGACATTGTAACTTCGACCAACCGCTTTTTCTCAAACCTATTGAATGGTAGCGGGGGCTGGTGGATCATCTGAAATTTCAAAAATTATTGTACGACTAGGAAGTTTCATTTGTAAATATCATATTTGGGATGTATTGGATCACGGAAGAAAGTGGGCTCGAAGATTTATGGAAAACTGTGTATGGAGGTCCCACAGTGATACACATGATAAAAGGACACGCTTATGCAAGAGCTGTAAGAGCCTATGTTCTTACAGGTGCTGCAATCGTCAAAATAATTTGCAATGACTCTCATGATACACTTTTTCCTCGTGAAATAAAAGAAATATTGTGAACAAGAAGATGTCACATGAATTAGCTTGTGAAGACGAAACAGTTGCAATAAATCTTAAACATTTCACCGACACTTAAAACACAATCAAAGCGACAAGTCGGACAGCAAAATTTACAATATGTTTTTACTTAACAATATGTTTTGCTCAGGAGTTTGGACTGATACGTGCATTGACATGAACAATCCTTGATAAAATCGATGAAATCATTAAAAACAGTAGGAGCACTTATGCAAGGGTGTGGGATTTCTCAGTAAATGGATATTAGGAGCTCCATTATTCCTTTCAATCAGTGAAGCTTTTCATAGTTTCTTGGGTTTAAGTTACAAGAAAAGTGAGCAGCATGTTGAGCTTAGGGAGAGTCAGTTACGGGATAACCAAGACTTAACAAAATTCATACTGGTGACACACAATACTTTTGCTCGAAAGTCTGGTGAATTAATTTGCATTTCTTCGAGATTAGTATCAGACTCAACTAAAACATATGACGATGCTTATGAGGTAGGGTTCAAAGCTATGAAGAAAATGGCAAAGTTTTTCAGAAGTAAAACTACACAGATCGGATATGATTGATACTCAAGCCAGTAATAAATCTAACAAAGTTAGAAACAAAGAATTTATAATCAACCCTAAAATATTCAATAGAATATTATGCGTATGTGACAGTCCTGCAAAGCTCAAATCCTACTTTGAGTTTGAACTAGCTTCGCATCCATCTTTATTTGAACACATTTTTTTAAAGAAAGGTAAGAAAGCCTCCATTACTACTATTACTATACAGTTTAGTGTTAAAGCGTTTTTATATCGTGAATCAATTAAAAAGTACTCTAAAAGTAGTACTATTAAAAAGTACTTTCAAATTAAAACTATAAATACCAACCTAAGCTCAAATCGGTCATCTGCAAGCACAGCGGGCTGGGCCCGACCGCCAAGCACGCCGTGCCGCCCCGCTATCGAATCGGATTTTGACCAGTATTAAGAATAAAAGTAAGCGATATTATACATCGTTTTAAAGCTTATTAAATTTGGCAAATAAATTATATGAAATATTTTTGCGTGTCCCCCCAGATAAAAAAAATATTCACCTTTAAATCAAAATTTTACGAAAAAAAAAATTATTTGCCAAACCGTAATAGATAACAAAAACAAATGTACAATTTATTTTTAGACAGCTTTTTAAGAAGTTTAACGGAGAAATTTTTTTTCAGATGCATATAATAGTTTAAGAGATATAATGGATTTTGTAGAACTCTAAAATTGTAAAGTTTGGGAGGGGACAGGGGAGGAAGCAAGCGGGGGAGGGGTAGGGACTTTTTTGGAAAATACTCCACATAAAAAGTACTATTCACCTGCAAAAATTCAGCTTTCCTCTAGCATGTTCCAGTTCAATGCGTTCATTGACTGGGCTATATAGGTAAATGTGGAAACGCATATTTTGCAAAGGAAAAACTATGACATAGAGAATTCATTTTCATTGATCCAAATATTTTAACATTTTTCTTTCTGCGTAATCTCAATAGCGCCCCGACCACAAAATTTTTGAGTACCCCTCCATTGGATAATAGACACCACCCTGTCCCCCGCCTCGTACGACCACTAATAGCCAATCTGCGCGTTGGCGGTAATTTAATAAAGCGCCTTTCCGACCCAACACTTCGCGGGGACTGGCTCATGTTGGTGGCACCAGCCACCAGGCACCAGAGGCGTGCTGTGCATTACTATTCCGGAATCCTAGGTTAAGGAAGCAATGGAAAATATATCGTCAGTTTAGCCCCTCAGGCTAATTTGTTCAGTTTTCAGAACAACTCATGTAGGTCTCCTAGAAATCGTTGTCTCCCTTACTATCACAGTAAGAAACATGTTCTAAAAGATGTTAGAAAGAGAAAAAACGACGCTTTACATTAAAATTCAACCACAAAAAGCTTTATATTAAAAGTTAATAACAAAATAATTAAAATGTACGCATCTAAATAGTAATCTTAGTTAGAAAAAATGCCATTTCTATTTTTGCGTTGACCGTTAAAGTTACGCACCTAGAGGCATAACACTACCAACTAACACTCGCCTGAGGATTTATAAATTTCCTGACCCAATTGTAACACGAATAAATGTTACTGTACGCCACTGGTAGTTGGGTACTTTGGTTAAAATTACAGTCTGTGCACACGTGAAAAGCGCGCCTGAAATTACCTAATAATGCTGCAGATCATTTTAATGACGCACCTACTGTCGAAGGGGTGATGGATTATAGAGGGGGAAATTAATTAACTTGGAAAATGGTTTTCTCGGCTCTTGACTTTAGTGTGGCGTGATGATCTTTGAACTTCAAAACACGTTTTATTTCCACTTTCTTTTACACCCGAGAGATACACTGCCCGAACATTGTGGTTATTTTACATCGCTTGTCGTACCGGAATGATGGAACACCCACTTTTAATCTTGAAATGCAAAAGTAAGCCATATGCACGAAAATTTTGAAGAAAGTGATCGTTTACTTTACTGGATTAAAAAAGTTGTTTTTTTTTTAATTATCGTCTTCGGAGTGAATATTCCAAATTTAACGTAAAACAAAAAAGGTTATGTTAAAAGGAACGTATGCGCGGCCCATTTCGGCCAGTTTCATACAAATGTTAAATTTGAATTTGAGATCAAATTACCTAACCAAACTGAAAATTTATTTTTGTAATCAAAAGGTATATGAAATATCTAATAAGGATGTGAGCTACTTTATTTATTTTTGCTTTAAATTATAAAATATAGGGCATTAAAGATTTAAGTGTTTCGTGATTTTAGAGGCAACTGGGGAAATTATTTATGAATTCCATAATGGTCCCATGTTTCCCAAAAACAAATCTTTTTTAAAATTTTATTTTTTCAAATTTTCTGCTTTAAAGTTAAGGACACGGGTTTGTAACATAATAATCTGAAATGTGAATATTGTAGATAAAGGCGGTACGAAATGGACATTTACTGGGGAAAGATTACGCGTGATTAATATTGAATTAACTTCGGTAAATTGAAATTTGAAGAATTCCAAGACATTGAATAAGAAATTAACATTTTCTCGCACAACTGCATCGATTGATGCCGGAGAAGTCGATAACTTATTTAAACACTCGCAGCCTTACTAATGTTACTTCCCAATCTTTAAACGATGTTTTAATTATACATTGAATACAGACTGTTCAATTTCTTTTTCAATAAAAATGCGTTTAACTGTGCTGCGAAAGAACTGACAACATTGCTTTTTGGTATACTGGCGCATGCGCGTGAGTTTCCCCCCAAATTGACAGTTTTGATTTTCGATAAGACTGATAAGTGATTGTGATTCAATTCATGTTTTTGCTCATAATTCTATTCTAATGACCAATTCGCTACTATATTAGTGTAATTCAATATATTTACTACTAATGAGTACCCAGCATGCGCTGCAATGTCATTCAAAGAAAGAAATTGTTTGTTTTAATTCTATTTATTGAAGTGCTTTTGGAAACACAATATTTTTTGTTTTTTCGTCTGGTGCGTATGAGAAAGTTTTCCGACACTTGAGCAGACCACATACTGTCCGTGTGAGAAACATGTATTTTCCAAAATTTACCCCCTGCTATTCCCTACCGCTACTATGTCTTCTTTGCAATCTCCGTTCTATCTCGCGTCCCCTCTCCTTTCCTCGTTTCCTTTCCACCTTCCCCGCCTTTCCCTCTCCGCATCGCCCGCGTCCCCTCATCCAGCGAAGCCCTCCTCTCTCGCGTTCCCCTCCCCCCACCCGCGTTTCTCTTCCACCTTTCCCGCCTTAACCCTCCCTTGTTCCCTAGTTATCACGCCTTCCCTCGTTCTCACACCCGTGAACCACCTCTCTCCTCTTTTGTTACTTAACTTGTGACACGAATCGGAAAAGCCGCTCCCGCATGACCACCGCAGTATCCATTAGTAAACACTTCTAAATAGAACGTTCAAGCAGCGCCTAACAAGTAACCAATCTGGTGGCGGAATTAATACCGACACCAAACTGAAATGATTAGCGTACGTTATATACATAGGTAGGCGTAAAATTGGTATTTTGTTGAAGCCGCACAGCCGTTTACGCTGATAAAACGAAAATTCGCAAAGTACAAAATTATCAAAGATGATTTTTTTTTCCGAAATTTGTGAAAAGTGAAAGTTTGGGAAAAGTGAAATTTCTTTTCTTTATTTTTCGTTATTTGTTTTTGGGGTGTTATGCCATGTTGCGCTACCTCCTTCTTTAGCCGACGTTTCGGACAGCGTTACAGAGTCCATCATCAGGGCAGTGTAATGTGTGTAATTGTGTACTTGTTAGTGGTGAAATGTGTGCTTAAGTAATTTAGCACACATTTCACCACTAACAAGTACACAATTACACATCTGCCCTGATGATGGACACTTGTAACGCTGTCCGAAACGTTGGCTAAAGAAGGAGGTAGCGCAACACGGCATAACACCTCAAAAACAAATAACGAAAATACTTTTGGCCGTGAAAATCTAAAAACTTATCTTAAATTTCTTTGTTATTCCTCTCAAATCGGAAGTTGCCTAGCATCGGAGCAATCTTCACCCTTCAACTTGCAGACTGTAGTCCGGAACAGCTCCGTGGGACTGCACATAGAGGAAGGTTTCGAAGCCACGAAGTGCGACTTGCCAAGATATTGGAGTCGTCCTTTTTACATCTTGTACAATTTTTCAATTTTTGACCACCCTATAGTCGAAAATTGAAAATTACGTAGTAAAAAAAGTAGATTAAAAGTGATTAATTTTTTTATGTTAAGACTATCTGTCCAGGTATTTATTTAATATATGTAGGTTTTATATACATTTCAGTAAATGAAAAACAGGAGATCCCAGTTGGGAGAACATTATTTCTTTTGTTTTGAAGAGTTTTAATTTTCAATGTACATTTCTTATTTTAATTTTTTTAATTTTCAGCTATCGGTTTCGACACATCCGTGTCATTCATTAGCAAACTGAAAACTAACTTATCAAACTTAAAACCAACGTATCTCCACCTAGCGACGACTAAACCTTGATTTACGCATGCCATGAATACTTTTAACTGGAGTGTTAATATTCTCGACCTATCGCCTTGTGCCGCAGTGCGAGGAATAGATTCGTATGTCACTCCTGGGCACACAGACCTCCAGATTCCTACCCACCCCTAATACTTTTTTTCCTTTCTCTACCACTCTCCTTCCTTTCCCTAAAAAGACCCTCCACACAGCAATCTCCAAAGATGACATTGGCAAAGAGGGAAATTGTTTCCCTCAGGGCCTCCTGTGTGAGCTAATGTAAAAAAAACCTTCACCGACACAATCCCAACCAATAGGAGCCTTGAAAAGTAGTGAGCTCGTAATCGAAGCTTGACAGAGCGCGACGCTTCGTAGGTACTCTACAAAGGTAAGCTTTCATTCTATCTCATTCTCTCCTATAGATGTACGTGTTTATCTCTTTTTAGTGTCCGTCGTTTCCGTTTCATCGAGTTTCAAATCACAACGGTGCTAAAGAAGTTTTCACTTTAAAAAAATACGAGTGCAGTTCACAAACGGTAGAAGCGAAACTTTACCAAAACAATCTCAAGCCTTGAAAAGTGAGGTCATAATCAAAGCAGACAATGAGCGCAGGACCTAGTGTTATTCCCGTTTTATATCTCAACCAATAGGAGCCTTTAAAAGCGACATCATAATCAAATCGTCCAATGAGCGCAGTGTGATGCTTCGCAGGTGCTAATGCGTAATTTCCGTTTCTTCCAAATTCCGAATCACTTTTTTTTTTTTTTACAGTTAATACCGCACAAGAGTCCCAACTGCTCCCGTCTGGAGCCAGTGAGACTATGGCATCCCCAATCAGGGTATGTTGTGAGGCTGAAGGTAATGGGGAGAGGAAGGAGATAGGGAAGAGGAAGGTGGGGAAGTACCTGGCTATTCAGATCTGGTCACTAAACACGGCTAAAGCCATTTCAAGCAACGTTTCAATTCTGAATGGTGGTCTTACACCAGGATGATACTGATAGTATCTTCCACTCTGGAACGTGCCGCAAATATACTATTTATTATTTTAAATGAATAAATTGTGAAATAACACAAATTAATAAAATAAAATTTATTTGCGCACGCCGGGTTCGAACCCGCGACCTTCGGATTGTGAGTCGAGAGTCTTGCCTCGGGACCACGGAGGCCGTCACTAACGCCGCTAAAGAAGTTTCACTTCAAAAAAACACTTAGAAATTATTTGTCCGTTCTTCCGACGATAAAAACAAGTGATTTATTTTCAAAATAAATTAATCTGACCCCAGAGAGATTAGGTACAGGACTGAACGTCGATGCAGTGTAATGGAATTTTCCCAGTCTTCGCTTCATAGTGACGTGAAGTAGAAACAGGTCCCGAGGCGGTGGCGGAGCTCTGTCTCACGATTTTCCATCTCGTAGAAACTTTTAACAAGAAATAATAATATGGCTTTATGCTCGGTCGCATGAAACGTCTCGACTCGTTATGTCTGACATGAGCAGGGTTTAATGGAGCAGGCAGATAGTTTTTCACGGTGAAAAAATTCGGGAAAGCAACTTGAAGACTTATTTATGAAAAGATTATTATTTTTTTACGTCTTCTTTCACAAATGATATATTTGTGTTCCCCCGCACCAATAAAACTATCTTTATTGTTTCATTTAAACTGCATTGTGGATGTAATGAGTAATTGTCATTATCAAACCATATAATTTCTTTTTGCATGTGTGTGACTTTTAAAAATTGAATCTATTCATAGGTTGTGTGTTGTCAAAATTATCAAATTATTGAATGACCAGTTGAAGTTCCCGGCATCCCGAGATTTAGACAGTGATTTTACTCTTGTTTTGAACGTCAAGTGTACAAAATTTCACCAAGAAATGTAAAAATTCTTCTTTAAAGGGTGGAGATAGGGTGGTTTGTCGAAATCTCGTTTAGACATCTTCTTCTTGTTCAAAGGTCAAGTGTGTGGAATTTCATCGATCTCGGAATAAATCTGTAGATTTCTATGAGGAACAAAATCATACTCCCACAGACACTCTTTTTCATTTATTTACTATGGTTCCGCGACTTTTCATCCCGCGACAAAATACCCCCGACAAAATATCCTCGGCAAAATATCGTACGGACAAAATATTCTTCAACAAAATATCCTACGGACAAAACATCCCTCAACAAAATATTTACTAAAACCTAACCTAACCTAACCCAACCTAACAAAAAAATGGGACAAAAATAATACAGACAACCTTTAATTACAATAAATTATTGTTCTAAAATAGTCAAATGTAAAATAAACTTAGGTGAGGTTAATTTAGGTTAGGTTAGGTTTTAGTAGATATTTTGTTGGAGGATGTTTTGTCCTTGGGATATTATGCCGAGGGATATTTTGTAGGAGTTTATCGTGTCGGGGATATGTTGTCGCGGAATGAAAACGCGCGGTACCATTTATTATGTACCTTCCACCACCAACCTAAAAAATATTTTTGTAAGTAACAAAGCCATGCCTCTACAAACATTCTTCTTCATATACATATTGTGTAGATGATGAAGTACCTACTACTGACGATATATTTTAATGATATATTATTTTTAAATTATATTATTATAAAATATATTATATTATTATAAGATTATAATATTTAAAGATATATTATAAGAAACAAAGACATTCCCCCTCCCTTCTTCATATTTTTAATATGTAGATAAAGTGCCTACTACTTGGATAAGTTTTTATCTACTAATTGCCTGTGATGTATTTTTCCATGCGACTTTGAAAAATTCTGTGTTTGAATAATTGTGCTTCAGTTGAAGCCAATTTCTCAGTTTTTGTCTTGGCAAGACGAGTTACATTCAATGATTTTTCACATATAAGTAGAACTGGTCTTATATATACACTTGTATATTGCTGGTCACACATATATAAAGCTGGTCTTGTCATGTTTTCGAATCAGCAGAAGCTGACGGCCGGCTTGGTCGAGGGGTAAGGCTCTTGACTGGAATCCCGGCGTCAGCAAATAAATTTGTAAATTATTATTTAATAAATTTGTATTGTTTCACGATTATTTCATTTACAATAATAAATAGCATATTTGCGGCACGTCCCAGAGTGGAAGATACTCTCAGTATCGCCCTGGTGTAAGACCACCGTTCGGAATTGAAACGTGGCTTGAAATGGCTTTTGCAGTGTTTGGTGACCAGATCTGAATAGCCAGGTACTTCCCTACCTTCCTCTCCCTCGTCTTCTTCGCTTTCCCACCACCTTCAGCCTACATACCCCGATTGGGGATGCCATAGTCTCCTTGGCTCCAGACGCGAGCAGCTGGGACTCTTTTGAAAAAAACTAATCTGTCCATAGCAAGCGCATAAAAATATGAGTTAAATAATAATTGTGAAATATGTAAAAAAAATTATTTAATTATAAGAAAATTGAATAATTAATATCTAACAATAGAAAAAAAATAATGTTGGCCTTCCCGAAATTAGTTTTATTAAATTATTATAAATGTTACGTAATAATTTTGTAATATGTTACCACTAATAAATAAAATAAAATAATTACAAAAATATTAAGTAAATTTTTTTTTTTTTTTAACATTAACTCCACACAGGAGGCCCTGAGGAAAATAATTTCCCTCCGGGCCAATGTCATCTGGGATGCTGCGTGGAAGGTTTTTTTGAGGACAGGAAGGAATGAACATTGGTCTTGAAGAGACCCATATTGTAGGAGGGAGGAAACACAGATGCCGGCAAATCGTTCCATAGCCGAGCTGTTGAACTCAAGAACGAGTCGAAAAAACGACCCGTTCTCATGTGACAAATGTCAACCGTGTACATATGTTGGGCGCGCGTTTGGCGTGTCTCCCGACTATGCACCGGTGCCGAAGGGATCAATGACGCTAGTTCCTCAGAGCATCTTCCATTGAAATACCGGTAGAACATGGATAGCATTCCCACCCGACGCCTGTGCTCTAAAGATTGCAATCCATTCGTTAAGATGGGAGAATCTATCAAACGGACCGCCCGTTTCTGCACGAGTCGAGGGTATTTTTCAAGTATTTTGGAGCTGGAGGTATAATAGTAGTGAATAATAGTTTATTAGGAAAACTTTTTTTTTCTTTATTTGTTTTCTATTGCTGTTTGTTTCCATTTAGCCTGTCTTTTATTTTTCGTCAAAACTGTATGTCAAACTTATATTTTTAACCACGTGGACCCATAAGCTTGTATACACGACAATGTAACATTACTAGACATACGTATGACGTATAAGGCGTACCTGAGCTAATATCAAAATACCTACGTAAAATTGTAACTATTTCCCCCCACTTACGAATTTTAATTTCCTCCCGTCCTAAAATAAGTTCGGGATTGCCCTAGCAAGAAATAAAAAATAATAAAATAAAATGAAAAAATTCTACCAATACCATTTTCTTACTAATTTGATCGTCCTGTCATTCGTTAAAAACATATGTGAATTAAACACTTATAAAAAGCACAAAATTAAATTGGGTTAGCTTCTAGCTATAGGTCATATCTGAATTATAAGCTTCCATTCCCTTTTCACTCCATTCTTAGAATATTATAATCGCTAAGGATTTACATTTCTCACAACTCTCCCGTCCGAATTCCAGTAAGGAGAAGATATAAATTGCAATTTCATGACAGGTTTACGAATATATTTCAATTTTATTAAAATATATTTCATTGTGGGCATCCATCCACCTATCCTTTTAAGGCTCGAGTGAGAAAAAAACTTTAATTCGGTATAAAACGGGTGCCTAAAGCATGAACCATTTTAATAATTTATTGGAATAAATTTTCAACTTTCTTAAAGAAATAGATAAATACTAGCAGTTAAAAAAACCCGCTCTGCAGGTTTTTGTGCTAGGCCCTGCGGGCAGCTTTTGGCTCGGCTTCGCCCAGTTGGTATTGGTGACCATTTTATAAATCCATTGGGAACTGGTTCCAAAAACAGCCCTTCCTCGGATCCACTGTCATCCAGTGATAGCTAGTCACCGGGACAAAGTAACCGGGAAAGGCAATGACGTCATATGTAATATATAGTCGCTTGCTACTATTATTCACAACTGAGTATATTCGTCAATCTTTCCATATCCGAAAAGATACCACAAATTCATAAATTCGTGGCACTTATACTTGCCTGGGGCACGTCCCATGCGACCTGCTAACGGAAGTGGCGACATCTTTTGACGAATTACAACGCTAGCTTTGTTTGAAACTTCACGTAAACAGATGTTTATGTGGCGCGCCTCTTATTTTCTTTGTATTCTGAAAAGTCATTGTTTCGTTGTTTGTTAGACCAAGGATGTTTAATATAAAACACTTAATCACTTTACAAGACAGACTTTATTGACAAGGTGATGACACCTTTGACATTACTTTTAGAGTGACATAGACGACAATTATCTTATGGGTAGTTATGTGCTAGTGATGTGCAACACAACATAGTGATGTGACAGTCATATAACTACTTTTTTGAAAGATTGCCTGTATAAGAGCACCCAACTTTGTTTTCCATCATCATTAAGTGTGATTATACAATAATTTGTTTCTAACACGATCTATCATGAATAACAGAATTATTTTCTCGCTAGGGAGATTAGAGCACTAGGTAGTAATCCACCTAAATATGACAGACTAAGCTCGGCGAGGATTTCTAGCTATCTTAAATATATTTTTTGTATAGTATGTTCCTTCGGGACACAGACACCTGGTACGTGGGTACATGGCCATGGGGAGATCCATTACTACCCCTACCACTTGTTTTTACTTGCAACCCTTCACCAGTCTGCCCCCTAATCCCCCAAACCAACCCTTTTAGTTTTCATCGCACTTTTCCAACAGAAAATTGCACTTTTAAAGCCATCGTGAAAGCATATTCCAAGTTATTAAATTCGCCGACAATTGGCCCCACGAAATGATATTTACTATAAAATTATATTTTTTTGTGCATTATTTTCCAATTCTAAATGTAAAATATCCTTAATAATAAATTGGTATGAATATCAAACGAACTTACACAATGTCGATTTATTGTACTTACGCGCTGGTATACACAGTACATAGACAAGTAGATTTTTATTTGATGCATTTGAATGAAAATATATTCTATAGGTTATCCCAAGTGGTTCGCTACGTTTGGTGACTTAGCAGGGGTGCCCTAGTTCATGGGGTGAGATTTATCCAGGTCTTGGTGACGATGTGTTTGCCCACCTAATGCGTGGCAGGCAGGATCAGGAGAGACTGGTTGAGGGAGACCTTTCTCCAGATCTGTCGCCCAATCACCTTGCACCGCCGTGGGAGGGACGGATTCATACGTCTGTCATTCCTGGACACATTGAACTCCAGATTCCTACTCACCCCTCGTACCTTATTCCTTCCCAGAATTTCTCCTGTCTTCCCTTTCCGTAAAAGGCATCACACCCTTCACACACCATCCCCAAAAATGATATAGGCCCCGAGGGATTTTTTCCACTGGGCCTCTTATGTGAAGTTAATGTAACAAAAAAAAAAAAAATTGTTATTCGGCGGTTCATCCTCTCCGCACATTCCTTTACTTAGTTATACTTTGTATAATTAGGTAAACCGTATTTTCCCTAAACCGACTGCATATTGTACATAAATATGCCGGGGACCAGTTGTCGGCGGATCAACTGTCATGGAACCATTTCAAGCGCTTGGAAAGGTGGAAAACATTATATAAACTAATTTGCGTTTGTGTTATTAATAATTTGATCGAAACGATTCAATAACCTTTGTATAGGATATTTATTTTCCAAGTAACGAATTAAATGGACCAGTTCGGGCAACTGGGGAAGAAAAAGAAGAAAGACACCAAGAGATGATAGTTTTTTGCATCAAAAAGCAAATTGAACCCAAGAAAAACAAGTCACGACCTGCAACAAGCTTAGCAATGCTTAGCAATGCATAACTTAAATGTCCGTAGAAGACTTTTGAAATGCGGTGGGAGGGCTATTCGAGCACATAAAAAACAACCTCTCGCTGACCGCGTGAAGAAACAGAGATGTTCTGGGCCAGAAAATACTCCAACTTCTACAGAAGACTGGATAAAGGTCTTACTTACATATGAAACTCACTTCAAAGTTCGGGGACAGCGGTCTAAATTCTTCAGGAGGTGTCTCAAAACGAACAATTTACTCCGTTTCGTATTAACCAGCAAAACATCAATTTTTTTAAATAAGAAAAGCTCTCTTTTTATAATTTTTTTAAGGATATTCCCATAAATTTAATATATCATTGAAAAAGAAGATAAAAATGATAATCTTAAAGAAAATATGAAAGAGAACAAGACACAGAAAAATAGAAAAAGATAATGGTCGCAACCGGGACTGAAACCCAGAAACTCTCATTCTCTTTCATATTATTGTTATCTTTTTCTTCAATGATATATTACAATGATGGGAATAACCTTCAAAAGTTACAAAAAGAGTTTTTCTTATAAAAAGAAATGTAAAAAAAATAAAATTGAATATTCATTTAGACTTTTATAAAAAAGTCAATAGTTCCATATTATCTAGGTTGCAAACCAATTCTTTGGATGATTGTTTCCAAAAAAGGGTAGTTGCCTATAATACGGAAAAAAGAAAAAAAATAATTGAAGATAATATTGTTAATTCTAATATTTGAATTATGACGGTTTGACAGAAGGTAGCAATGGCGGAATTGGTAAACGCGCATGTCGCGGTCAGACAAGAGGTTCTGGGTTTGAGTCCCAGTTGCGACCATTATCTTTTTCTATTTTTCTGTGTCTTGTTCTCTTTCATCTTTTCGTTTAGATTATTATTGTTATCTTCTTCCTCAATGTAAAACATCCAGTAAAAAAAATGTTTTGAGGTGATTTTCATACGTGGGGTGGTTCATACATTTGACGGCCGGCGTAGTCTAGCGGTAAGACTCGCATTCCGAAGGTCGCGGGATCAAATCCCGGCGTGGAAAATAAATTTTATTTGATTAATTTGTATTCTTTCACAATTTATTCATTTAAAAAAAATATAGAATACATTTGCGGCACGTTCCAGAGTGGAATATACTCTCAGTATCGCCCTGGTGTAAGGTAAGACCACCATTCAGAATTGAAAAGTTGCTTGAAATGGCTTTAGCCGTATTTGATGACCAGATCTAATAGCCAGGTACTTCCCACCTTCCTCTTCCCCATCTCCTTCCCCTCCCCACTACCTTCAGCCTCACAACATACTATGCCTTCGTCTCACTGGCTCCAAACGGGAGCAGTTGGGACTCTTGTGCGGTATTCGTATAAAAAAATTGGATCTTTGATGAACAGTCAAAAATATAAATCGGTATTGTAATAGCATTTGAACAAAGACCTTGAATAGGAGGAGCAATTCTTCAACAGGACTGCTCCCTGCTACAAGTCGAAGGAAATGTTGAAATATTTCCAGGATAAAGAGATAACTGTTGTAGACTGACCCGGGAATTCAACCGTTCTGAACCCTAATGAGAATTTATGGGCCATTTGCGAAGGCAGACTGTGCAAAATCGACTGCACTACAAAAACAAAGATGACAGAAGCGGTCTTTCAGGTTTGGTATCGGGATGAGAGGATCTCTGACTGTCAAAAACTAGTGAAGTTCAAAATGCCAAAATGGGTGAAAGCAGTTATTGAAGCCAAAGAGGGATATATTTCATATCAATTAGCGTAATGGTAATTGTATAATTTTGTTAGAATATTATTTTATAAGAATAAACAGTTTTACCTTAATAGTTGCCTACGATTCCACTAATCTGCACAATATTGTACCCATTGAAATTCTTTTCATGTTGGGAAATATATGAACTCACTAACTAACCAACTAACTCACTAAGTAACAACCATTCCCTCCGTATAGGCTTTATCTCTTAAGGCACAAAGTACACTCTCCTTGGTTTATCTTTTTTTAAATTTATTTTATATTTGTATGTTTTTAACAATAAGTATTTATTTTTTGTATGTTATGCAGTATTATAAAGCAATATAAAAATAGCCTTTCCTCACCATAAAGAGACAAAGCTCTTGTGTTTGGTGAGGGAATTCAAACTCAATTATTTTATGAAATCACGTAAGTAAGTAAATAATAATATTTTGCAAGTATTTTTTTTTATATGAATACCCTACAAGAGTCCCAACTGCTCCCGTCTGAAGCCAGTGAGACTATGGCTTCCCAATTGGGGTATGTTGTGAGGCTGAAGGTAGTTGGGAGGGGAAGGAGATGGGAAGAGGAAGGTGGGAAGTACCTGGCTATTCAGATCTGGTCACTAAACACGGCGAAAGCCATTTCAAGCAACGTTTCAATTCTGAATGGTGGTCTTACACCAGGGCGATACTGAAAGTATCTTCAACTCTGGAACGTGCCGCAAATATACGTTATATTATTTTAAATGAATAAATTGTGAAATAACACAAATTAATGAAATAAAATTTATTTGCCACGCCGGCATTCGATCCCGCGACCTTCGGAATGCTAGTCAAGAGCCTTACCGCTGGACTATGCCGGCCGTCGATAATAACAAATAGATAAGTAATAAAAACCCAAGAGTCACCAATAATAGACATCAATTAAGATTTAAAATAAATAATAATGAAACATTTGAACTCTTATAGTAGTTTTGGGTAATTTTTCAATTTAAGCTGAAATTTGTGATTATTTTTGATACATTCATATATTGTCTTCTATCTCGAGTATAGATAATCTCCTTTAATTCTGACATGACTCAACTAAAGGATTTGATTTACTTGATATTAGGATGTCTTTGCGCCTCCGTACATGGAGCTACTTACAAACTATTCGAGCGCACACACCGCTCGTGGGTACCCGCCATACATTTTTGCTGGTGTTCGTACACGGCGCTGCGCGACGGATGTCAGGTTGAAGTCGGTAGCGCGCTAACGACGGTGCTGGTAGCGCGCTACGCGTTGTAGCATTCGTGTCTGCTACTTTCGTTTGACGTTTGACAGAAATGGCGTCTGAACATGAAAGTAATGTTAGATTTGTTCTGAGAGTGAATAAAAATGCGTGTTTACATAACTTTACATTACCAGAATACGCAAGAAAGGATTTAGTGAAGAAGGCATAGATTAATGTTGGAAAAAAAGTCATTTGACATCGTTCGACATCGTGTTAACTCCACGGCTGCACGTGAAAAATGATCAAGTTCAGTATAATTCGGGTAGTGCCGTGTACGGAAACCAGCTTTAAAAAGTAGTACATCTGCAGGGTACTTGTGGTTGTGTCACAATCACGTAGTTTGTAAGTATCTCCATGAACGGAGGGCCTTTCTCGTGTATGATTCGTTATTATCTTGGTGTTTGTTCCTAGAATGCGATTTAATACATTTAGTCTGTAAAATAATATCATTTATAATATGCATTATTTTAGTCATTTAAGTTACGCGTAGTTTCTCCTTTTAAAATGTGCAAAATGTGCAAACAAAATATTATCTCACGGTTTCATGAATAAGGTCCAAACCTTGAATAATATGGCTGGTATCATATAAATGCATTCCCTTGCAAATTTGGGACAAATTCCTTTATTATTTGTAAAGTCGGTACTTTTAATAAGTACCCTCAAATAACACCTACTTTTGTTTATGACACTCCCTAGGAGAAGTGTCTGCTGGCGGCATTTTATAACACCCTCAAGGATAAATGCGCCGTCGGCTTTAGCCCTAAGTGAAAAAAGTAATAAAATTTTGCAATATTTGTTAATCCCTGTAATGTTAAGATGATTTTTATTAGTGGGCCTCTAGGGCCGACTTTTAGGTAATTCGTTTATTGTTTTCTGGGTGTTAGATTTTAAAATTAGTGTGGGAACTGCTAAAATTTTATTTTCTCACCATTTTTTTATGTACCATGTTTACTTTAAATAATAGCGATGTTGATATGTAGAGTTAGTATTGTTTTTGACGGCGAAACGGGAACATGTTACATGGGTACATGTTGTACCTTCGGAGTTATTTAATCAAACTCGAGCATGGGGGGTACATACAGGTGCCTATCTCCAGTAGAGTGTTATAATCAATCTCTGATCTGAGGGGTACATGGGTGCCTGTCTTCAATAGAGTATTGAGAGTATTGTTGGGGCGGTGAAACGGGAAGGTACATGTTGTACCTTAGGCGTTATTTAATTAAACTCGAGCGTGGGGGGTACTTAGGTGCCTATCTCCAGTAGAGTGTTATAATCACTCTGATCTGAGGGGTACATGGGTGCCTGTCTTCAGTAGAGTGTTGAAATATCGAGGGAAATAAAGCCTTCGATATTTGTCGGTGTGGTGGGGTCTTGGAGATCACTATTGTCACCAGTATTGTATTTTATTTAATAAATTGTGTTAAAGAATAACAAGAAGTGTTTTCCTGCAAATTCCATCGAGTTGTGCTTTCGTACCACGATAGTAAGAAACACTTGGGAAAGGTCTCAATTCAGAAGTGAAATATTGTCGTGATTTTCTGTTTTTAGTAACCAGATTAGAATAGACAGGTCTAATCCAATCTCTAACTCCGCCTTTTTTCTCCCTTCCCTTACGTTATTTTGCCTAGCAACATACCTCAAAACCAAAACTAAGATATTCCCACCTACTTCGGACAGTTAGGACTTTTTGGTCATAATATAAAAAAAAATCTTTTGAAAAAGTGGTGAATTATGTATTTTTATTCTGATTTGGATTTGCTACTTACAGCCTTTCCGAGCACTGTAAACTGAGATGCGTGTGTGGGGGAAATTTGCCAATAAGAACTCTTTATTATGCAGGTCAAATATTACAAATAACATTATATTTTATAATAAACTTTTAATAAACAAAATTAAAATCGTAACAACTAGAGGGTGACACGAGAGGGCTTGTAACTTGTACCGCTGAGAGCGGTTCTCAATGATGCCAGTCGGTAAAATTACACCGTGGTAATGTTTTAAAGTTGTTCAGCTATAAATACATGCTTATAATTGTTTAGTGATGAGCATGAAAAAATTCTCCAGATTCTCCAAAAATTCTCGGATTGCTAATTGTGAAGGTTTCGAAACATTGAATTTTTCAACATGCATTCAAATCGCAAGAAAATTTCACATTTTATTATTCCTCTATTTAGAAATGTGTTATGTTTAACTTGCTTGTAATCTCAACAGCTGTTCATAAAGAGAAAAATAAAATGGAAACTGGTCTTAATCTTCACTTCTCCTTTATCTAAAAGCTCTCTACAAAAACCCGTAATTGTTTTATAAATTGGTATCGGTGTAAGAAACCAATTAATGAACACGTAAAGCAATTAGGGATTTGAAATGACTGGAACGTGCTCAGTGTCCGACTGATTGGACATTTGAGAACACTTAAATGGATCGGTGTCATACATCAATTTGGACGCCTGAAGATTTATTCTTGGATTCACTGCTGATAAAGCTCGGTATAAAATGTAAAAGGCCAGCATTTTATTTCATCACGTTTAAAGTCAATTGAAATTTATTTTTAAGTTTAAGAGTCTGGTAGAAATATAAAAATCGATTATATGAATGAACTGACATTGAATACAGTTCGAGTTTGTAATCAGTTAAATTTTATATTGCGTACAAGCAGTCGTAAGGAAGGAAACGCGTGGTGCCAGGTGACCCCCAAGGACCCACTGGGGGTCACCTGGTCTTGTACCAAGGGGCCCGTGCCAAGGCATTATTTTTTTGTGAAAAAAAAAATGTATAGGTTTATATATTATGTTCAATAAAACATTGATGTCACTTCATTTATAAAAAATATGTTGCAATGTACTAATAATTACATTATGTGTGTTTGTTCCTAGAATGCGATTTAATACATTTAGTCTGTAAAATAATATCATTTATAATATTCATTTTATTTTAGTCATTTAAGTTACGCGTAGTTTCTCCTTTTAAAATGTGCAAAATGTGCAAACAAAATATTATCTCACGGTTTCATGAATAAGGTCCAAACCTTGAATAATATGGCTGGTATCATATAAATGCATTCCCTTGCAAATTTGGGACAAATTCTTTTATTATTTGTAAAGTCGGTACTTTGAATAAGTACCCTCAAATAACACCTACTTATGTTTATGACACTCCCTAGGAGAAGTGTCACCCTCAAAGATAAATGCGCCGTCGGGTTTAGCCAAGTGAAAATAGTAATAAAATTTTGCAATATTTTTTAATCCCTATAATGTTAAAATTTTATTAGTGGCCCTTTCGGCGACTTTTAGGAAATTGTTTTATTATTTTTTGGATGTTAGATTTTAAAATTAGTGTGGGAACTGCTAAAAATATATTTTCTCATCATTTTTTTATGTACCATGTTTTTGTAAGATTACTTTAAATAACCACGAGGTTGATATGGTTGAGTTAGTATTGTTTTGACGGTGAAACGGGAAGGTACATGTTGTACCTTCGGAGTTATTTAATCAATCTCGAGCATGGGGGGTACATATAGGTGCCTATCTCCAGTAGAGTGTTGTAATCAATCTCTGATCTGAGGGGTACATGGGTGCCTGTCTTCAGTAGAGTGTTGAGATATCGAGGGAAATAAAGCCTTCGATATTTGTCAGTGTGGTGGGGTCTTGGAGATCACTATTGTCACCAGTATTGTATTTTTATTTAATAAATTGTGTTGAAGAATAACAAGAAGTGTTTTCCTGCAAATTCCATCGAGTTGTGCTTTCGTACCACGATAGTAAGAAACAATGTGATTATTTTATGTTATATAATCCATACTAATCCATACTAATATTATAAATGCGAAACTGCTCGAGTTTGTTTATGACCTTTTCACGCATAACACAATATAGACTTTAATAATTCTTTCACCAATAGAAAGCTAAATTATATGCGCAGACTATATGTTGTATATGATGGTAAGCTTTGGCGTTATGAAATTATAAATATTAATATATTATATTTGTTATACGTTTTCTGTCGCTAACAAAAGCGAGTTAGTTGCAAATGTCAGAAAAAATCGTTCCCATGGAAACGATGTTGATATATTTGTGGGCTCTAAGCTGGTAGGTCCTCAGCCCCCTGGTCAGCTACTGCTATAGAAAATTCAAATATTAGAATATGTTTTGTTTTTTTTGGACAAGCTTCTGTTTTGGAGTAAATGTCAGATAATAGTTCCTACAATAAAAATATAATTCGCAACGATTATAAAGAAATATTATAGATATTAACAAACTTCCAAATATTTAATTAAAAATAAACATCCGAAATGTTTGTAAGCGCATAAATTCCGAACGAATGAACAAAATTGGATAACTATATTTTTCTTTGAGCTATAGCTTAATGAAATTTAGGTGGCAGGCGAGATGTTTGAAAACTGAATGTAAGGGAATGATTGTATGGAATGCGGGAGGGGGTGGGGGTGGGGAGGAGGGGGGATAATTGATAAGTTCAACCGCTACAGTAATTTTCCGTAATACCATGCGAGCGAAGCCGCGGGGAAAAGCTAGTAAAATATAAGATGTACTCGTACCTCTATAATTAATCTGAGTTTAGGTGTATGAGGGGGTTCCATGCCAACTCGGAATGAAACCAACTCAGAACCATCTCAGATAAGTCATTTAGAGTGATAAAAAAATAATTTTAAATTAGCCGATTACCCTAACCTAACTTAACCTATTTAACCAATTTTTTAATTATATTTTTTTATCACTCTAAATGACTTATCTGAGATGGTTCTGAGTTGGTTTCATTCCGAGTTGGCCGGTCACCGTATGAGGGGTGTCTTGTCATACTCGTATTATCGTTATTTGTTTATTTATAAATAAAAAGTTTACTGAATATATGTTGTCGTATTCAGTTAACATGTTCAGTGTGTTTTCAAAGGAGAAATTAAAAAAATTTGAAATTGTTGTTTATATTTCTGAATCTTTGAGGTAATAAATTAATTTTAATTAACACATTCGGACAAAGAAACTACACATACTTTGCAACTAAACTTCCATAACATCCTTCCCCAAGACATAAAACTAATAAAAAATTCTAATGTATACAAATCAAGAATAAAAATATGGCTGAAAGAGATCAATGAAAAAACCCTAAATGGAAACACTAAAAACGACATAGAAGACAAATGAAATATATTTAAATAATTTTAGTCCGCCTCGGCACAGGACCCCCTAGTGAGGAGGACTAAGAATTACAATATTTAACATTAAATTCACATTATGTACAATTATTTTATAAAGTTGCTAATTAAAAAAAAAAAAAAACTAATTAATTAATTTTGAATGCACCAAGCATAAAGAACGTACATTTTCTGTGTGCAATCTTTTTCTTACCCTCCCCCCCTTTCCGTAATTTTTTTTATCGTTAGCACGAATTTTCCTCTGTTTTAACAATTTTGCTGTTGTTTTGGTAAACTGTTTATAATTTTATTTGCTGTTCCAGTTTACACAAGTTTTCCTTTGGTTTTAAATTGTTAACGTTGATTTTATTCATTTTATTTTGCTATCAGATATTTTTCGTTGTTTTATTTCTTATTCAGATATCTTGAGTCAAGGGCCTTCGCTCATGGAACAACTGAAAAAAAACAGTTGTCGACGCAAAGGAACAAATCGATATTTTTCTGATTCGACATGTCAAAACTTGATTCGTGAGCCGCTACTATTCCCAACCTATCAACAATGCAACTGAAAATAATGCAACTGAAAAACCAGCACTGCTGGTCACCGCGGCAGTCGCGTTTCAGTTGCATTGTTGATAGGTTGCTATGATAGCGACTCACGAACCGTCATGTTTTGACATGTCAGATCAGAAAAATATCGATTTTGTTCAGAAGGTAAGTGCTTTTGCGTCGTTTGTTTTTGTTTTTTCTCCTCCTTATTCTTTGTTTGAAACTCTTTCCATTGCTTTGTAACAGACAAAATTTGGTACGGATTTTATATCGTCGCCCCAGTGCTTAATTGTCCAAACGACCATTTTAGTTTTTGTTCAATCTCCAATTTTAAATTGAAAATAAAGTATCAAAAACGATAACAAATCGCTTTTCAAATAACTTTTTAAACTTATGAGACCTTTAGCTTTACGGAAATAGCTTCATCTTAAACACCTATCATAATGATTCTTTGAAATAATGAAAGAAAACCTTCTTCTCCTGTAAAATTTGTTGATGGTCATTTGGACAATCAAAAACTAAGGTGACGGTACAAATTGACAAATTAGTCACGAAATTTATCAAATCCTTTATTTGTAATTATAAATAATTAGTTAAGATTAAAAAAAATTACATTAAACCAACTGCGTTGGTCCTTACGTAAGAAAGATATTGGATAAAATACCTAACAGAATTTAATTTATGATTTCCAACTTTTGCGTAGAAACTTGATTTCAAACATTTCAAAGAAACGTGAAATATTATTTTACTGTGAATCCATCGAAGGACTCTTGCCTAAGTCCAATTTGTGGTTTTTAGTTAAAAACTTAGTACACCATTTTAATCCTAGTAAAAGCTGTGGTAATGAAGAGTGGTTGTAAAGTTTAAATAACCCAAATCAGGGCCTCGATGTACTCAGAATTAAATTTGGGGCATAATTAGTTTTGTGGCGAAAACTCGGAGCATTTTCATCAATCATCCCTTCATAAATTTAACGACTATAAATGATTGAATAAATTCTCTTTAACCTCTCCAACTAAATTGGAGGGTCGACCTTCGTATAAATATTATTTAGAAGCTTTTAGCCTATCTTTTTAGGTGAATTATTCCCACTGCCCCGAGCTGGTGAACCTCTATTGGAGTATGTGTGGAAAGGGTGGGGTGAAAGGTAAAGAGGGTGAAGAAAGACGGGAAAAATAGTTCGGAAATCCGTGGTAGTGAGTGATAAGATCATTTGCTTTTAACAAAGATATTAAATAAGTCAAAATAAAACAAGTGAATATTTTTAAATTTCACATCGAGAATGCAGTAAGTTTGAGGGTGTATTTTGAGGGTTTAAGAGTATACTTTTAAATTTTACAATGAGAATAACATACTGCATTATGTATGTTTGAAGGTATTTTTTAAGGGTGTACTTTTCAATTTTACATTGAGAATGCGGTATGGTTGACGGTATATTTTTAGGGTTTAAGAGAGTACTTTTAAATTTACATTAAGAATGTTTGAGGTACGGTGGAATTTTAAATTTTACATTGAGAATGCGGTATGTTTGAGGGTAAATTTTGAGGGTTTAATGGTGTACTTTTAAATTTTACATCGAGCTTGCGGTTTATTGGGGGTAAATTTTGAGTGTAAAAATAAAGGGTGTACTTTTAAATTTTGTATTGAGAATGTACATTTTGAGAAAATTTTGATTGTAAAAATTAAGGATGTACTTTTAAATTTTGTATTGAGAATGCAGTACGTTTGAATATATTTAGTTATATATTTTGAGGGTTTAAGGGTATTCTTTTAAATTTTACATTGAGAATGCAGTATGTTTAAGGATATATTTTGAGGGTTTGAGATTGCATTATGTTTGAACCTCATTTCACATCAAATAATAATAATTTAGCAAGAGAAAATATAGTTTACAAGTTGTAATTAATTAGAAATTTAAAAATTTTGATGTAAAATTACTAAAATAAAGTTAATAAAAATAAAAAAAGATTATCTCACTATCACCCTGATTAAATTCGGATTCGTAACGTTGCTCGTAAAAGCTTTAGCTGTATTTTATTACCAGATCTGAACAATCAGATAGTTTATCGTCTTTTCAGCTTTTGGAACATTCCCTGGATTCTGGAAGCTATAATCCCAAGGGCTGTGGAAATTTTGGATTCAGATCCATTTGCTTAACGTGGGTAATTTTATTTTTTTATTTTTATATCTTTATAAATAATCTTTTCTGACGGGCATTGAAAAACCATTTTCAATGCCCGGGCATTGAAAATGGTTTTTCAATGCCCGTCTCACTGGGAAATTCCTCTGTAGTGAGAGGAAAACCAAAAAGATTGCTCAATCTTTTACCAGAATTTTACACTTATCAATAAAATGTGTTAATTAAATGCAATGCATTAATTTCATCATTTTGATTTATTTAATATATTCAATTTTTTATAAGAAAAACTCTCTTTTTATAACTTTTGAAGGTTATTCCCATCAACGTAATTTATCATTGAAGAAGAAGATAACACTTATAATCTAAATTAAAATATGAAAGAGAACAAGACACAGAAAAATAGAAAAAGACAATGGTCGCAACTGGGACTCGAACCCAGACCTCTCGTCTAACCGGGACGTGCGCGTTATCCAATTTCGCTATTGCCACCTATTGTCAGAGGTGTTGAGTTGAGTTGATTCTGAGTTGGCATGGAACCGTTATATTGTACCGTTTAAATAATGTATTTGCAGTGTTAATAACCTTGTAAGTGGGTTAAAGAACATGAAAATAATATCAATCTTTTGATCAACTGTATTTAGGAAGAACGTGGCTCTCTCCATAGATAAATTCATAAACAAATTGGTGCGGTTAGCTCTACAATAAAGGAGGTTATAGTGACGTTCTCGAGGGTCTAATCTCTGGAACAATGAATTTTACGAATCAGAATCTCATTGTTAGATTTTCTCTTATCCCAGTAAAAGATAAAAATATTTTTAATCAGAGCAGATTAGGTGTCTTTTTATGATTTCATCGTAAAACCCGAATATCGATTAGCTTTTAACGTCATCTTTATGACAACTTAAGGCCGGTCTCCTGCGACCTTTTTCACAAATATTTTGTGGATGTATACGTAGTGTGGGCCGCAACTGTATGGCGAAAAAAAAAGTTCTTATTTCCTTAAGCGCTAGTAATAAAAAGTTGTCTTTGCATCTAAAACATCAAAAAAATTTAGTTTAAAAAAAATAAAAAAATATTCTATGGTTCCGCAAGACCTCTGAAGTTTGAGAAAATATCGAAATATTTCCATTTTTTCAGCCATTGCACAAAATATTCTGATATAGTTTAAAGATATTCATTTATGAGCTCTTGTTAAATAAAGTCTATAGCTTTGATGTATAAAACCACAATTTATTATTTTTGTAGCAGTATGGCACTAAACCACGTCCGCCCGCAGTCCCCAAACCCGCCCTCGCTTGAGCAGCGCGCCATACTGGCCGTTCCTTAGTCGACCAAGGACCCTCCGTTTCGTGATATTGTTTTGTAGGTAACTAAAAGTATTATTAAAATATGGGAAAAAGCTTTTTTGTAAATGGAACTGACTTCTGAAGTTAGGTTAAGTTCTTCTAATTCTTCTTCCGTTATATTTTTCAAAATGGGAGGATTCACGATTGGCGTATCTTGCCAAGATATCAAATCAAAGTAGGATTGTGCATCAAAATTCAATAGGGGTTCCTTAAATGTTCGATTTTCTGTCCGGAATAACTCTCTGGCTTTCGATAAACGCCTTATTCCAAGTTTTTTGATGGTAGGTCTCTTCTTTCGTATGGTGGGGGGGTCAGAGGGGGACATCTAGGTCTGCGAGCCAGTGGTAGGTGATTCATCGGTTATCATTGACAAGAGTAATTTTTCAGTATGAGCGAAGTATGCCCTTTGCTGTACAGGATTAACTATTGCTTTTAATTCACCCGGAAGATAGCGCGAATCGTGCTAAAAATATGCCTCGCACCTTTTTGCACGACCCATGTAGTTTTGTA
The DNA here is from genome assembly GCA_936435175.1 of Glyphotaelius pellucidus. NCBI lineage: Eukaryota > Metazoa > Arthropoda > Insecta > Trichoptera > Limnephilidae > Glyphotaelius > Glyphotaelius pellucidus. The sequence goes on from OW386556.1 coordinate 13,828,080, forward strand.
TCAAACTAAGTAGGAGTGTATGCCCTCATGATAAAAGTGGCTAACATAACGAAAAAATATGATGGCATTGCGTTTCCAATATATAATCGTGGGATTTGACTCGCTGTAGTAATCACTCCTGGGTTCTTTTGGCAATATCAGGATGACAACGTCCGCTGGAAACTACTTTGAAACTATCAAGCAAATATTTTTGATCGGTGCTTAAATCTTGGTATTGAATACTCAACATAAATTTGAAAAAAGATTGTACCAGTAAATTATGCCAAGTATGAAGAGTCGAACCTACGGAGTCGGAAAAATCATGAAGTCCAGTGATTGTACCATCCGACTTCATAATCAAATGGCGTAGAAGCAACTCGTTGCAATGAAAAATGCAGATCAGCCACTGTGCCGGTCCATTCAAGTATTTCTCCATCGTTTGAATCACACCAACAGTTATTCCTGTGTTAAAATTTGTGCCGTCACACCCAATTGTTTTGCAGTGCTGACCTAGGCATAATACGCGTCAAGAAAATTGGTTCCTCGATTATCGATACGTGTTCTTCGAGTACTGTGCTTTCGTAGTATTTGTGTCTTTTTTATATTAGCTAAGGTCTTATCCTTTCGACCATTAAAAAATAATCTACTTACTTTATGCACATAGCTTTGATGAGTACAGATCTGGTACGCGGACGTCCGCGACGCAGTCTATTTTTGTCTATAACTTTATTATCCTGCGTGATTATGTTGAAATTATTTAAATGGCAGAAGCGATTGCTGCTCCAGCTCGATCCGATATCCTGAACCTATCAAAGATCTTGGAAAGAACTGTAAAAGACGAAGAATTGCTGGTTGTCGGAAAGGCGGTGTTATTAGTCTTAAGTAGCCGACTTGATTTTGCGACCGGAGAAGATAATTTTGATATTAAGGTGGAAGATAATGATACGCAATGATAAACAATGATTCAAAGTGTCCACAAATTCTAAAGCTTTTTCTTCTCATCCTGTTCATTTAATTTGGTAAGATCTTATCATTTTCTCTTCATAGGCTTTAGCAATTGTTTCGTAGTCGGTATATCAACACTGCCGATTAACATCTTTCTCTCACCTCTGGTCTTCCAAAAACTCTTTTTCCTTAGGGGAAACTTTCATTTATGGTCTATAATTTGCATTAATAAATTGCATTAATAGTCTTTCCATTTACAATTTCAATAACAAACAGTAGGGAGCTTGTGATTTTAAATGGAGAGACTCTACTTTGGAAGGAAACTGTATTTCTTCTACCTTTTTCTGACTTCAACAAGTTTATATACTTATGTTGATATGCCTTAATAATTTTTGTAATTCTTTCTTTCGAAATGTTTGGCAAAGAAGCTTTATCCCATATTTTCAAAGTACTTTTAGTTACCTACACAACAATATCACGAAACGGAGGGTCCTCGGTCGACTAAGGAACGGTCAATATGGCGCGCTGCTCAAGCGAGGGCGGGTTTGGGAACTGCGGGCGGACGTGGTTTAGTGCCATACTACTACAAAAATAATAAATGGTGGTTTTATACATCGAAGCTATAGATTGCATTTAACAAGAGCTCATAAATGAATATCTTTAAACTATATCAGAATATTTTGTGCAATGGCTGAAAAAATGGAAATATTTCGATATTTTCTCAAACTTCAGAGATCTTGCGGAACCATAGGATATTTTTTTATTTTTTTTAAATTATTTTTTTTTGATGTTTTAGATGCAAAGACAACTTTTTATTACTAGCGCCAAAAGAAATTCGGAAGAAAAAAAAATCGGCCCACTCTAAATTGTATAGGTAGGGGGCACGATGTTTTTGTTTTCGGTGGCCGATAGAAAACAAAACCCGTTGTGTTTTTGTTTTGTCGGTCTTTATCAGAGTATAACCAGACACAACTGGATATGTGTCATTTTTAAATCAAATTCTGGACGTATCGACTCTTTTCTACAAAAAATATAAATTTATTTTTAAAGATTGTTATTTTATCTAGTGAAGTTATGTTTTAAATTTTGAAAAATATATTTATTTTTATTGTAGTAAAGTTTCACCGTTGGTCGTTGGCAGATTTGTTAAATTGATTAAACACATTTCAAATCATAATCATACAGTAAAAGAAAACCAAAAAACTATCAGGAAAGCTACTTTTCAGAATTTTAATTTTAGTTCAAATAAAATCATAAAAAAATTAAAGAACGTGTTTTGTGACGGAAAGGCTCTTCTATTTATAGATGATCTTAAAACTGAACATATAACACTTAATTTGCTTAAAAATTATAAATACTGATCAAAAAATAATTATAAAAAGTAAATAATTTAACAAAATTTATCATCATGCTTTTGAGCATTTTTACGGTTAATTTGAATGTAGGTTTAATTAAAGCAAATTTTTAATGAATTAAAATCGATTTTGTGTTATTAGTTTAAAATGCTGGTACGGAGAATAATTAATCTTTTTCATCGGAACCGTCCTGTACAGTTGCAAGAGTATGATCACAAGACCATCTTTCGATGAAATTTGAATTCTCGGCCCCTGGTTCACGGGCCTTAAACTACGAGTACATATTTAAGTTAGTGGTTTAGTGTTGCTTGCTTAGCTGTTAAATCTTCACGCTTTTTTTAATCCATCCATCCATGTGAGTTTATTGCTGTACCCGAAGGTTAATCTTGTGTATTCTATCAACAAAGCCTTAACCCTCTCACGGGCTTTGTCCTCATTTTGGGACTGCTAACAATTTGCGTATTTGAAACTATCCTGGGTAGATTTTAATAGTAAGTTAATAAGTATATTTTCAAGTTGCAGAACTATGTAATAGATCATCTAGTGGCCACCAGATGGATCTAATCTAACACATTATTAATTTATTATTATTTTAATTACGTTATCAGGTTATTCCAACACACCTAACCTAACCCAACCCAACTTAATCTAACCCAGAGCTTCCCAAACTTTTTTTCTCGTAGACCACTTTCAAAATTTTACTGGTCACGGTGGACCCCCTCCTGGTACATTTCTACCATATTCCCAAAACTCGACACGCGTGGTACTGAATGTTGAATGGCTAGATGTGGTCTGTCACAACGGAGCAGAACCAGATCTACGACTTTTTCAAACGGTGGCAAAATGGACCAGTATTCGAGATTATATTTGCTACGACGGAGGGGGCGTAATGGGAAACGGGTATGTTCCCATCCCAGTACAATACACCCATAATCTCATGCATAACCGGTACAACAATGTGCGCTATACGTCAGTCGCTCTGTTATGGAAGGGGCGTAGTGGGATATGAGACGGGGGGTGGGACGGGACATGCATATGGGGCACGGGATGGGTCTCAATCGAAACCAGTTCGTGGACCCCCACTTACAACTTGTGGACCCTATGAATTTCTTTATCACGCCTACGTGGACCCCCATCGGGTCTCCCGTGGACCCCGAGGGGTCAACCTGGACCACTTTGGGAATCACTGATCTAACCTAACCTAACTTAACCTCGCAATTTTGACAGTAGACCGACTTGCTTTTTTATTGATATTTTTACTTAGTAACATAAATAGTTTGTTCCAATAAAGCAGATTAAAACATTTTACGGTGAAAACACTTTTTTAATGTGATGTTTGCATCATTTTTTACCGCTGTAAATGATGAGTATTTTATTAAATTTGCTCCCCACAGGCGGTCCTGCGAAAAAATCTCTAGGCCCAAGAACCTTCTAAGTCACCGAACGTAGCGAATTATTTCGGGTGACCTTCGGCAAGGGTGTTGGATATCCATTAAATTGTTCCGGGTCCTCGTAACAAGTACTCATATTATGGCGATTAGAAGTTATTTTAAAATATTTTTTCTTAAATAATAGATAACATATTATAGAATCTATTTCACAAATAAACAATTTTGTTTTTCCGTCCTAATTCCTTCTTTAGAGTTGAGAGGGAATAGATTGGCGAAGCTTTATTTTATGGACATTATTCATGAATTTTCTAACAGGCCAATAAACCTTGTTTCGTAAAACCTATTTATTACAAGAATCGTGGAACACAAAGGATTTCCTTTAAAAAAAGAATTTTAAGGTAAATTTAAAATATATTCGGTTATCTTCACATTTTAGCTGAAATGCTTCTTCGTTACTTCATCCGTAAATATTCATACATCGTATTATTTACTGATGAATTAATTTACGGTCGAATTTCCCCCTAGGGGGGGGGGGGGTTTGACCCTAAAGGGTGGGTTCGATCCTTGGGGGGCATGTGAGAAAGGGGGAGGTAGGGGGAGGGTAGTAAAATTTATGAGAAAGTTTTTCGGAGCCTCTACTAACCACAACTTATTATTTACATCGCATTGATAAAAGAGAAGATGCTAATCAAATCAAGCAAACTTATTTTGTGGCATTTAGTTCAAAATTAATTAATACTTAGTTTTAACCACTTATTTGATCACATATAAGGATCTTACGGAAAAAAGAGGCCAAAATGATTCTGTGTCCTGGCTTGGGTTGAGGTAGTTTTGGTTGAAGTCGAAAGATGAATGTTATTTGTATCATCACATAAAAAAAATGTAATCACGGCAACACAAAGTTAATAATACAGACACTCATATGATCCCAAGATGCAATTTGGGAGGCGGTTATGGGTACTGCCGCCCCTGGAACCTTTTTATCTCCTTTTGCTGATGGTATCAAACTTTTCAGAACTATCAAAAGTCACGTCGATTCCATTTTAGTGCAGAATAATCTTGATTCTCTCGTCACATGGTCGGAACTGAATAACTAACCCTTCAGCATCCAGAAATGCAGTGTCGTTATATTTACAAAATCCAAAGATACATTTTTATTCCCATATCACATTAAAAATATATATATTAACACGCAAAAGCGAGATTCGAGACCTTGGCTTGATTTTTGAAGCAAATATCTCGTTCAAATCCCACATATCTGACATCGTCTCCAGCGCCAAAAATTGCTTGGATCTGTTCTTCGTAATGCGAAATCATTTGCTAATGGAATTGCAATACTGAGACTTGCACAATATGACAATAAGCACCTGTTCGCAGCACCCTGGAATATAGGTCCATTATTTGGGCCACTACTTCTAAATAAAACCACTAGAAATAGAAAAGTATAAAAGAGGTTTATGTGCTACCTGTATTTGAGGGAATATATGTACATACTATCCATTCCTGTATCAATCCCTATTCAACAGTAATGCTTGATTTTAACAGCTTAGAAGCCCGCCGAAATATATTTGGAACTACTCTCAATCCGCCATGTTGAAAGAGGCTTATACTTGTTACTTGTTAGGCACTTTTTTGTGCTCCGACAGCGAGGACTTCCTCCTATCAGCGTCAATACACAAAGCGACTAAACTGCCGATTCAGCATTGCTATCGATATTTTTAATGTCACTTCGGTTCCGCAACTATCGTTTGACGCATGTCACAAAATGGCAAAACTGCCCCTAGGCCTTTTTAATTTGTAATCTTCTCCTTGATAGGACCCTATTACGGAGAAAAAAATATTGGTTTCAAAAACTTTAGAGGGTGCCCGGATTCATGGGGTGAGTTTTGTCCGGGTCTTGGAAGCGGATGCGGCTGCTCACCTGCTGCGTGGCGGGCCGGATTGAGAGAGACTGGTTGAGGGAGGCCATTTGACTTCTCCAGCTAGACTCTTTCGGCTCATCGCCTTGCACCGCAGTTGGAGGGATGGATTCATACGTCATCACTCCAGGACTACCAATCCCTCATGCCTTTTATATCCCAGAACTTCTTCTCCTTAAAAATACCTTCGAGACCACATCCCCTAAGATGACATAGGCCTTGATAGAAATTATTTTCTTCAGGGCATCCCGTGTGGAGTTAATATAAAAAAAAATCCAATCGTCATTCTTCAAATGTACGTTTTTGCATGGCTGCATCGACATGTTTACGTTATGTAAATGCCCCTCCTAACCTAACCTAACCCAATTCAATAGTGTTTGTGGGATCGGCCAACCGGGGCAATAAAGAAGGAGAGAAAAGTTGTTGGGTTAGGTTAGGGTAAGAGAATAATGCGATCGCGAGCATTTCAGTACAGCCCCGCAAAAGATGTAAATTTTATTTTCGATTGTGTTTCACGTTAAACGTGTAGATTCCAGTTAATAAGGAACTCCATTGAAAAATATTTTGGCTTTAAAAAAATATGTTCATATAGACCAATAAACGCTGATTCTGAATATATAAGTTTTATTAAATAATATTTAACGTAGAGTTTAAAAAAATATATTAAAAGTCCATTTTAAAACAGTTCATTAAAACACCCTGTCAAGTTGGTATTATTGAATTTGTGAGGCGTGACGTCACCGCTTCCATAAAACGCTCCAAAGCTGAAATTCAAAATGGCCGGCCATGAACAGCTGCTTACAAAATTCATACTTCGGTTGGTCATGATGACGTCACACTAGATTCGGTGGCTTTCGGGGGATCTTGAAAAATTAAAACTTTGACATTTATTTTAACTATTAAAACTAACTATAAAAATAAAAATAAATATGCAGTTATCTCAGTTAGAAGGTCATTATTCATTTAAAAAAATAAAAAAATTGGACTGTAGTTCCTTATTCTCTACCCTAACAAAATGTAATGTAAGATAGGTAATTCATATTAAAAGATTTTTCATCTTCTTTTGATTATACCCATTAACTTTGTGCCATTATATCTCACCTTGGTTCCGAGATTTTCTCCATTATTAAATGTTAAAAGGGCTGATTAAATATGGCCGCGTCTTGCGAGCAAAGGGCCATCAATATCAAAATGACTCTGGGAAATCTCCCGAGAATTAAGGAAGTTTTCACTGGATGAAAAAATAACCAGCCAATTTAGAAATGTGTGGAAACGAAAACTTTTCACGATGGCCGCCACGCATTTATAAAAATGAATACAAATAACACTTTTGCAAAAAAAGGAAAAAATGTAAATATCAAGAAAGCAGTTCTCCAACAAGCCTTTAAGTTTGGGTTCACAAAAAACCAGCCTCACAACTCTAACATCAACTTTCTTATTTATAATTCTGAGAGTTCTTATTTATAATTCTGGGTTAAAATTAACCCCTTTTTGACGAAAGCAACCTAACAAAGGCTTTAAAAAAATAACTCTCTGAGGGGTTTCTGTAGTAAAATTTATGGTTGTTAGTTATCACTATTTCGATTATATTGTTGCCTTGTTTTGCAATTATTATCATTAAGACGATCCTCTAGTCCTGGTACCATTCGAAATTGGGCGGAGCAGGCGACTTTAGCGTTGACCAATCAATAGCCAACGACGGTGTTTTGTTATTTCGCTGGTACATTTTTATAGAACAAAACGACGCGAAGATCAAAGCACGTCTATCCGGCCCGAATTGCGGGCGGCTTCAGAGTGGGATAATACGACGCGCTTTCGTTCCTTCTGCGGATCGCGTAAGGCTGAAATTTGCAGTTGGGTAACGCCTCTTTTAATTTCCTTTAAATGAACATCGCCAAAGTTCACGTTTTATTTAATTTTTTTTAACTCGGGCATAAATATAATTTTTTTTGCAATTATCAAAAAAAAACAGAATTTTCCTCATTATACAATAAAAATACATCGGAAAAAGGATTTTAAGTAGGAGAATTTGCACTTGAAAGTGTACTTATTTTAAAAAATACTTATAAAAAAATGATCGCCTATTTTTAAGGTCAAGATGTGTTCTGCTCGCAGTATTTAATTTAAGCGTATATAACACTTCTAAGCGATCAAATTTTCTAAACGAAAACACATGATTTTGTACGATTTTGCATTATTTCGCATAGCTTCATCTTAAGCCTTTCAGCTTGGTTTCACAAAAAATAGCCTCACTTTAAAAAAATAGCTTCAACTTTCTACCGAGTTATTATCTAAAATTCTGGTATAAAATTAACCCCCTTTAGACGAAAGCCACCTAACAAAGTACAAAAAGAAATCTGAGAGGTTTCTGTAATAAAATCTATGGTTGTTAGTTATCACTGTTTTCAATTATAATTAGTTATTCACAAAATTTAAAAACAAAATTTGTCTGTTTTTTGGCAAAATTTTTGACTACATCCCAATCATTGTTGATCTGCATCCCTTTAAATCTATTATTTATCCACGACTAAAGGAAAAGCGACCATAATGACAGAATCGATATCATTTTATGATCGAGTTTGATTGATCGGGAATTAAACCGCCTGAAAATAAAACCGACAGCTGAAACTTTATATGATGGTTTTCGCAATGATAGCCCGCTCCGGCCTTTATACGGTAAATTGAAATCGATACTGAAATACCATCCAATCTAATATAATGAACGTACTATTATTATTATTATCGGAATATTACCCACCTTCCTTTAATTGAATTTTTATTATTCTGAAATAGATTTTCACACAATTAATTTATTATAATTATATGGCTTATTTTCTACTCGGGTAATATGATATTGGTAGCTCCAAATGTAAATAATGACGCGCGTGGTCGAGTATAAATCTGTGTTTGCACACGAGATAACAATGCGTTTTTTTTCTAACTAAGAGCTGGCTTATGAGAGAGCGAATGTTACAATAACAATCCTTTTTTTAATACGTCTCGCTCTTGTACCCTAGTGTTCAAGTTTGCCACTAAAACATTCTTACAGTTGGGTAACATGGGGGAATACTCTTAAAGACGCTTGATTGAAGTTTGTCAGTTAGGCACTTTTTACAGAGGAATACGCAAGTATCCGATACTAGTGTTATGTACTAACGTCGCAAACAACTTGGTGCGCTTAATAGTTCGATAAAATAAAATAAAAATTCAGATTAAATCAAATAAAATAAAAAATTAAAAACATCAGAAAACACCTAACACAAATAGGTAGGTATCCCTTTTAAATAGGTTTTTATAAATACATTCTATCAATTGTATTGTTTGCGGCTGACTGTGCAGTTAGCAACTATTCGCTGCAGAGCTTCTTGAAATCATACGTCGCTAATGAAATCATAAGACCAGCGTGGCCACAAATCATTTTTGAATTCTCAAAATGTCAAAATTAGCTTATCTTTCCACTCGTAATTAAAATTTACGGATTACATAAGATTTTGACAGGTTACCTACTCACAGGAGCGTTAACATATGCATCCTACTTGTGATAATTAATGATCATGGAAGTTGTTCGAAAGTTCGACCTGTGTAAATGCATAAGCGACCGTTTACACCTGTAAATTTATTTGTGGTAAAGTGGCTTCCTTTCAACGACGACCTGCTACTATCAAATTTACGCGATTTTGTCAATAAAGACGAAAAGGCTCATGTAAAGTGTTGAAATAGAATTTGGCTTTAATTAAACGATTCTCCACGCGCTTTTGTGCCGTCAAAAGCGGAAATTAATGGAGTTCTTTCATTTTATCCGAATGACAGCTATACGACATCGCGACAGCTGCTGACAGCAATAGACTTCGTATTCAAATATGTAGTATTAAATTTGTTTATGAGTAAAATTTTAACTGTCTTAAAAACACTCAAGTATACCCACGAACTGGCGATGCCTATGTGGGATTTTTTTGGTTAATCTGCTAATTGTATTATTCTCTACTTTTTTTAACTGTTTATATAAAAAGCCTGTATTATAAAATCATACCAATTGTAAAAAAAAAAAAACAGAAACATTGAGATTAGAAAGGACCGATAATTGAATAGAAGGATGCTCATTTTCAGAAAACTTAAGTTAGTGGAAATTAATACTAGTTTTATAGGAAAAAAATCCAATGAAAACCATTGTCTTTTAATTTTTGACATTTCGCAACGGCGCATTTTGGTATTATTTCTTGCGGCAAGTCTCTCAACATAACTAATTTTATAAGCTGTGAGAAGGCTGGAAATTCGCGCGGGCGCGATTAGACCTCTCAAAAAACTTCCGGAATAACAAGTTCGGTAACTTGCTATAAATTTCGTTAAGGGACTTTTGGTGTATACATTGGTAATTTGGTCATAAATTGCTTACACGAGCGATTTACGGGAAAAAACTTATGAGTGTAAAGCGAGCCTTAGAATGCTTTCATAACTTCACTCACCCGAATCAAAGAATTGCTGCAGCTGTCATTTTTTTCTCTCTTCATGGGTGTCTATCTACACTATCTAACCCCAATGGGGTGGAAGAAAGTTTATGCTTATTATTTTATTTTAATTTCACTTAATACACTTTATATACACTTCAGCAAGAGGATAACAATGATAAAGACGTTTATTTATCAATACCTAGATCATTTATTAGCTCGTTATACACATCATAATATTTGGCTTGACAATATTTACACAAAGGACATTACTCGATATTACCGAATATTCCAGATCCCGAATGCAGCTGGTTTTCAGCAATGCCTCTAATATGTAAATAATTATAAATATGATAAATAGTTCAATAAAACAAAAAAAATCAGATTAAATCAAATAAAATTCGAATTAAAAACATCACAAATACCCAACACAAATAAATAGGTAGCTATCCCTTTCAATAGGCATTTATAAATAAATTCTATCAATTTTATTGTTTGTGACTGACTGTGCACACTGTGCAGTTAGCGACCATTCGCTGTAGAGCTTTTTGAAGCATTGCCACGACGTCGATAGTGAATTTCGACGTCGATATTCGAATAGACAGTTGTATATTATTCCAAGTTTTGATGAGGACTAACCGTAACAACCCTCAAATACAGCAATTTTTTTGTCTGGGAGAACAGTGCTTTGTCCTTCGAATACGTCAAACTATATTTGAGGTAAATTCCTTCTGTTCGACATATTTAGTATCCTCCGCCGATAGAGATTAGACGAGATACGCTATTGGATTGTGAATAATTGTTTTTTACTTCTATTTTTATATTGGCAAACCACTAACATAGTTTTACATCTTACCCCCAGATACCCTATATGATGGTTTTATTTACGGCACAAAATATGTGTGTGCTCTTACGTATAAAACTGATAAGCAATTAATAATTGATTATTTACTGCAACTCTTATTATTGAATAAACCTAGAATTACTAACAAATCTTTAGGAATCCTACGTATGAATAAAGATTTTAAAATTAAACAGAAGCGTTTGGATTTCCACTCCGCGGAGGTAAATGGAATTGTGCCAAGCTATAAAAGTAATTATCATATTCTAATAACTAGATCAACTTCAAATTTCCACAAAAATAATTAATATGGAAATTTTAATCAACTGTATATATAGGAGAACAGAAGTTTATTTAGATGTTAGTAAAATCACAATAACTAGATTAATAATTTGTTTCAACTTTAATCTAGGTAAAACCTTCCTACTTCAGTATTTAAGTTGTGCAATCTAAAGCTACTGAATATTTAAGTATTGAAATTTAAAATACATAGAAAAACATACAGTATTAAGTTAAAAGTATAAAATAAACAGCAAAAAGTAAATAGCTTTATCAAATACATTTTAAATTTAAAATATATACGTAGTCCCATTTCTACATGTTCGGCTTTTCTCCCTATCAAACACTTCTCCTACTGTTTTCTTGTCTAAAACAACTCTCCATGTTTTGCTCATTAAATAAGAAAGAGGAAAAAAAACCTATGTAAATGTTGTTTTGACGATGACAATGCTGGTTTACCTTTTAATTGCTACACGCAAATTACTTTTCTTTAAACTGCCTTACTCACAAAAAGATAACGATCATTAAAATTGTTTCAAACTGCGAAGATATTTCTCTCTCGGCGAAAGCCTTTTTGTTCCCTTTCTTTGAAAAGCGAAGATCCTACATTTTCTCTTTAGTTTGCCCGACTTCGAACTTCGAGCGAGATCGCCCAGGAAATGTCAGCGATGTCACCATATAACTCGATATAACGATGCTCATTTATTCCAAGTTTCCTTTCCAGCAAAAGGAAATGGAAAAAATCTATTCACAGACTCCAGATAACGACACTCATTTATTAAATGATTCGTTTCAGCCGAGAGGAATTTATCGTGCGATATATACTCGCGTATTTTATATACTTTTTGTTAATGAAGCCATTACCGTGCAATCATATTCGAATGAAATGGGAAATCGAATTCAGTGGTGTTTTATTTGGCCAGATATATTTTATGGCAGATTACACGAACTTTGACAAAATCTATCACCAAAAACCTGGTTGCATTTGATATGTAAATTTATTTTTATATTGTCTCCACAAAGGAGACTACGAGGGATTTTTCCACTGATGGCCTATGGGAATGCTGCATTTACGTTTTTTTTAAAGAAAGGGGTGGATCTGGGTCTTAAAGAGGACCATTTTGCAGAAGGGAGGAAACATAGAACATAAAACAAATTCCACATTCGGTGTTAACCGTTTCCTACAAATTTTCCGTGATTTATGAAGTCCTGTAATGAATAAGTATTAAATAATAAAACTTACGGAAAATCTTTTTTTTTAAATCACAGCTTCATTTTTATGTATAACTAGCGAGTTCCCAGCATGCGTTGCTTTGCCACTTAATAAATAAATTCTTTCTCCCTGCGTGTCCTTTCCCATTCGTCCCATTCCCTTTCCGCCCTCCCTTCCTCTCTCGCGTCCTCTTCCCCCTCACGTTTTCCCACTTCGCCTTCCCTCTCTCCACTCCCCTCTCCCGCTTCCCCCATGCCGCAAACCCCACTCCCTAGTTCCCCTCCCCCTTCCCGCATTCAGTTTTCAAACAGCTCGCGTACCACCTATTACATTTTTATACAAATTTCGTAATACCATGTGCTCACCAGTGTATATAGAAACCATCGCTGGCATGCACACATCAAATCCCCAAAGTTTCATCGCAATCCGTTGAATGGTTTAGCAACGCATAGACATCTCATACATTCCCAAACATATTTTGATTTTTATGTATATACATATATATAGATTACTTCGTATTGTTTTTACTGTTAAATTTTAATATGTTAATGAAATCCTCAGCATAAGAGATCCCAGTGAGGATATCATTATATCTATACAAAAAAGGAAAATAATAAAACATTTATTATTATTATTCCCCGGTTGGATAAGATATTGTTTTATACCCTTTATATCACCCTCTATATCACAGGGGTATTAAAATGATGAACTAGAACAAGCCAAAATTAAGTAAATCTTGTTTGTGAAGATAGATCATAAACGCTGTCGTGAGTGAAGCAAAGTCAAAATTTGACGTCTTTTTTTCAAAGTGTTCAAAAATGAAGATCAGGTAGGATGGTTGCGAGGAATCTTCTACCCCATACTAATTTCTGTGTTTGTTTTAATGTACATGTATTTTTGGGGGTTTCTCCAGCACTATCTATATCCATGCTCAGTTATTCCAATTTAATTATAAGCCTGAAAGAATTATTTACAACGAAGCATATTTTTCAACTTTCACAAACTTGTTGTTCTGTACCGTTTTAATTTACGCAAAGCTTTTCATGCTGTCGTGTAATGAAAAATGGAACAAATTTATTTAGCAAACTAATGAGATTACCATACTTTCAACGTTAGTAAACGAGGCTGTTTGTGGAGTACAATTAACATTTTAAATGTACGACATATTTTAATACAACAGGTCACTGATTATATTCATTTTATGCCTAATTTAATAAAATCACACAATATACATCAGGACTCCACTAACTGAACGGCTGCTCTAAACAACTGGAAATTATCGAGGAAATTTTTATAAAACCATCGAAAAATAATATATTATCAATATGGTCACGACGTCACTCGTACACGTGCGAGCCTGTTCAGTCAGTGCGCTTGTGACTGCCCGAATGATCGCCAGTCGCGTGTCGTCATCGTGCTTCGCGTCTTGCCTATCAGCATTGTACAGCAGAGGTTCCCAATTTTTGTCCACTAGAATGAATGTCTTATTGACACAAAATTGCTTGCAGATTAAAAATATGAAAACTTCGTACGATCATTGCCAGAAGGGTGAATGTCGAAATTTCAATTGATGGTGGATTGGATCAATCATCTCTATCCATTTATGAGATTTGGATAGTTTTAATTGAAACAAGTAGTTATCAATTAACAAAAAATGTCGAAGGAAAGCAGTATGTACAGTATGTAGCGTGGATTATATAACATGTATGTACAAGTGGATGGTAGTAGAAGAGGGTTCCCAGGAAGAAATGGCACGATCAAGTAGTGATTCAAATACTTCAGTCCGGTACATCAAGAATCGGGTAGCAGAATAAATTGAAAGAGAATGAAATGATGTGGAAATATACTAGATGCAAGGTTCTAAGAGATGTGGTTTACATATTTAAACAGTGATTCCTGACATTAATTGTTGTAAAAAATGTAAACGAAATTTTGGACTCATGAGATATTTCGTTGTTTTTCTTTTCAACTTTTTTTCGAAACAAATAAAAAATCTTTCACATGTCGTCACAAGTCACCCTGACGAATCACCTCCCAATCCCAGACTCCACCCGGTCTGTCCAATATCTGGTTGAGATGAAAAAAAAATCGGAAACAAAATGTCATCTACATGTTTTAAGCAAGTGCCCATATTTACGAATCACTGGGTGAAGAAGTCGGTACGTCTCACACCCTATAGATTGTGGTTGAACCAAGGAGAGCGTCACCCTGCAAGGAAATAGCATGTCGAAACAAGTAAATTATTTTTAAACTCTTACACCACCACAGCCCAACAATTCTACAAATATATTGGTGATAAATGGTTCAACCAATTACCCGTTAAATTAAGATTGAAAAAAAAAATACAAAACATTCAAAAGTTCAATTAAAAAACTTCAATCACAAGTTCAATTAAATAACTCTATAAATAATTAAAATCAATACCTTTACTTATTTTTTTATTTTTTTTATTTATTTGTTATTACATTAATAATAACTATATAATAAAACTCAATTATTATATTAGATATCCTTTTTCTTTATTTCTTTTTTCTCTCTTCTTCTTTATCTCTTCTTCTTCTTTCGTTATATTTCTTATCTATTATTTGTTTTATAGATATTTTTTGTTAAATTGCGATTTACATTCGTTTTCTCCACCCTTTTAACTCGAAATTTGCTTTAAAAAAGGTGTAAGACGAATTATTAAGTGTATTTTAATAGAAAAAACTTAATTAAATTAGTACCATCAAATAAAAAATTGTAAATAGCGTACAACACTTATTAATTTTCTTTTTTATAAACAGCTGTAATTTATTATTGTGAAATTTGAATTACATTCCTTCGTGGTATTTTGACGACCGGACAACTCAATGGTCACCATTTGGGTGACCGGACAACTCAAAATGAAATCAACTCAGAATCTCCTTTGAAAAGTCATTAAAATGGATGTAAAAAATAATTTAAAAATTTGGTCAATTAGGTTACGTTAGGTTAGGTCAGGGGTCGGAATTCGTGGCTCGCGGGCCGCATGAGGTTCTTTGTATAGGCGTCTGCGGCTTTTTGGCTCTTCAGACATCAATTACAATTTCGCCTCTACTCAACCAGCCTTATGAGATGGAGCCGCCGAACTTTTATTTTTTTGCATTCCGAACACAAAACTGGTTTTAATTTATTAAGAAATGTATGCGCGAGTCTGTTTATAGAAACATTTAAACGGGCAGAAGTGTGAAAGTAGATAGATTATATTATAAAAAGTTACAAAGTTTAGTATTGACGTTTTTCTGTATCTCTTTCAAATTATCAAAGAATTAACAAATTAATCAGTATACAATAACTAAAAAGTGGTCAATTCATCTAAATCGAAGATTGCGCACTCTCCCAGTGTATTTATTTTCACAAAAAGTGTGTTTTTTTGCACCAAAAGAGGTTTTTTTGTTTCTCCAAAGTTTACGTCACAAACTAAACAATCGGTGCCATAGTTCTTGAACATTATAGAGTGAGGATCTTAAAATTGTGTTTCATCTCTAAAATTGTGTTGCATCTTTAAAGGAAGCAAGTATTCTAAAGTGCTCTTTTTAGTTTGCATTCACGCTCTACGAAATTAAAATGCATACTCAATGTACTGCGTGTGAAAAAAATATTGAAGTTCCGGCTGACTTTATATCATGTTCTGTATGTGAAGATGGATATCACATTTTGTGTGCTGATATTGCGGAAACTTCTCGCCGAGGGGCAAAAAGTCAATCTCAATTACAACAGTGGAAATGCAAAAAGTGTGTTAAAACTCCAAAGTCAACAAAACAGAAAATTATCGCGAATAACATGAATGAAATTAATCAAGACCTGACACCTGTTTCCAAAAATCAAAAACTAATTGCCCATTCAGCGAAGTCTACAACCGCACAGTCAGAAACCAGCGTAATTCCAGTACCGTCATTCACAGATGGCTCTAATCAGCTGTTAACCTTAGAAATATTTTTGAAGGAACTTGAAAATTTTAAAACTACGATGATTTCCTTTGTGGACAAGAAACTAAGCATTTATGATCAAAAATATGAAGCAATATTAATCCAAAACAACGATTTACTAAAGTCATTCCAATTCATAGCCGATCAACATGAAGATCTAAAAAATCGTGTGATTTCTATCGAAAAATCTCAGGTTAAAGATAATGCCGATATACTTGAATTAAAAAACCAGAACAACATTTTAACTAATACAATCTCACAACAAGACGTCAAAATCGACAGACTGGAATATATGCATCAAATATGTAATGTTGAAATTAGAGGCATCCCGGAATCCATCTCTACTAACCATTTAGAAGTTCTCAATAAAATAGCAAAAATCATCAACTTTGAGGGCTCTTCAGGAAATATGAACTCGGCTATAAAAAAAATCTATAGAATGGGACATAAAATTGATGAAAAAAAGCACAGATCAATCATTGCGACTTTTAATAACACTCCAGATCGGGATAGTTTCTTATACAAATTAAAAACATACATAAAGGCCACAACTCCAAGCACAAATAAATTAAATACATACGATCTAGGATTATCGCAAGATGCCAAAAGAATATATGTATCGGATCATCTAACACAAAAAGCTAAATTCCTCTTAGAACAAACTAAACGATTCGCCAGAGAAAACAATTTTAAATATGCGTGGTCATCATCTGGTCGTATCTTACTAAAGGAAATTGACAGCTCAAAAATCATAACAATAAACAATGCCAATGACCTACAACGATTAAAACGTCAATCTATCTGACTTCTATTTCACTTTGTCATTATGGCTGTTAATGAAGGTATCAGTTCATGTTCTCAAATCATTAATACATTGTTATCGATTATTTATACACTCATTCATTCTTATTTTTTATTTTTGTTCCCATATCTAATACATTGTTATCGAATACTTACCATACTTATATACTCATTTATTTTTATCACAATCAGTGAGATTTCATGTAACCCCATGCTTATAGTAAATCTATATAATTCTGGGAAAAAAATTAATGAATGTATCTATATTCCTTTCATGGTCAGTTTTTGGAATAGTTCGCAGGTTATCGCAGATTCTTTTTCTGTTCAAACACATCCATCGTACCAACCTATTTACGTATTATGTACTCACCCTGCTCTGAGTTATATTATTGTGTTAATATTATTTAAGTTTGATAAGTCGGTAAATATTGCATTCATTACTTGTTCATTTAATAGTAATTTCATAATTTTCAACAGGAAATTATATCAGCAATGTAATGTATTCTATATTTTACGACCCTTAGCTGTTGTTATCACATATAATTTGACATTTGGTAACAACATTCTAAATACAACTGTTCGTACATCAGAAAAAATAATTAATTGCAAATACCTACGCACTATTTTAGTCACATTTCTGTGTATTTCTTATGTTATTGAATGTATTTGTCAATTTTAGTTGCGTCTTTGATGCTCATTGATTTATCGTACTAATCTATTACCACCAAAAAATCTATTACCACTTTTCTTGCTATTATTTACTTTATTACTAATATATACTTTAAGATGGATAATTATGTAAACATATTTTCCTTCGTTTGTTTTTTCAAGGGACATACCTTCATTTTTGACAAGTTTTCACGTGCTCAAATTAATGCACATCACTATTATTCTTATTATTATTATTATTTTTTAATTACATCGCATATTATCTGTTTTTGTTTTATGAGTCACACCACCAACAGCAACATATATAAAAAGTATTATATTTAAGCCTATATATTTTAAACGTATTCAGTGAGTTTTTATGTATTCTCATACTTAGAGGAAATGTTTATAAATTCTGGGAAAAAACCTAATGATTGTATCTATATCCTGTTAGTAGACATATATTTGTATACATCACTGATTATTGTAGCTGCCTATTCTTTTCAAACTTATTTCTCGCATCAACCTATTTACAGCATAAGTATTCACAGTGCCCTGAGTTACATTATTATGTTAATATCCTTTAAAATGGATAAGTCGGTAATTATTATATTCATTTTTTTATTCATTTAAAAGTAATTTCATAATCTTCAACAGGATGTTATGTAAGCAATGTATTGTATTCTATATGTATTTATCTGCCTTATCTGTTGTTATCACATATAATTTGCCAACAGAAAACAGCAAACTTATATCAATTATTTATATATCGGTGATAAAATGTCACAGCAAATGCCTACGCACTATTTTAATCAGATCTCTGTGTATTTCTTATGTTGATGTATGTATTTATTTCATGATAACATATTATTCTCATCAATCTCTCTTCACAATCTGTACTTACCTTGCTTATGTTTATTATTATTATCATTATTATTATGTTTCAATTACAAAGTGATGTTTATGATTCCGACTTAAATTTTAACTCGAAGGTAATTTATGATCTAAATCATCTAAACAATCATAACTGGTCATCTTATAATCTAAAAATCATACATCAAAATATCAGAAGTATTTCAAAACTCGATGATTTTTTAATATTTCTAGATCAATTTAATTACGCTTTTGATGTTATAATTTTATCAGAATGTTGGTTAAATAAAGATTACACCTCCAAAGCGTTGCACAATTACTCTGAATACCACACTAATATAAATTTAAATAGATCTAGTGGAATTGTTGTTTACATCAGAGACGGAATTCAAGCACAAGTAGATGAAATTTTATTAACTCAAGCAAACTGTCTGAAAATTATATTGAATGACAACTTATGCATTTTCGCAATATACAGATCACCTTCTTTCCAAAATATTGACTCTTTTTTATGTTCTCTTCAATCAATCATCAACAACTCAAAAAATTTTGAACGTCAAATCATTATAGGTGATCTCAATATTAATACTATTCCTGAATACCACCGCCAATCCAATGAATATATATGTCTTCTTACAGAAAATGGTTTCATTCACACAATCAACAGTCCTACTCGAGAACAGGGCACGAGCAAATCCTGCCTAGACCACATCATTGTTAAAAAAATTAACCATTTCGACTCTTTTGTTTTTCACACTACAATCTCAGACCATTATAGTATAGCTCTCTGCCTCAAAAATAAGCCTCCTGTAGCAGCAAAAATTAAATCTGTACCTCGTACTAATTATAATAACTTACTCGAGGACTTGCTCACGGAAAACTGGCAAAATGTATTAGATCAAATCGATATCGACTTAGCAATGAACGAATTTATCACCAAATTACATTCATATATATCTAAACATACCAGCGACAAACTCATATCAAATAATCAAGTAAAACTTGCGCCATGGATCTCTCCAGGGCTTGTTAAATCTATTCATAGAAGGAATCGTTTACACGAAAGGGCGAAAAGGTGCCCAGAAAATATTTTAGTTCAAGCTCATTACAAAAAGTATAGGAACTTATGCAAAAATTTAATCAAGTCAACCAAAGAAAATTATTACAAAAAATTAATTTACGAAAATAACTGCACGCCAAAACGGCTGTGGGAAGCTTTTCGTAATATAACTAAAACAAAAATCAATAAATCTACCGAAATAAAATCATTGTTTATTAATAACACAAACTCTTCAAACCCAAAAAAAATGGCAAACTTTGCTAATAATTATTTCACGTCTGTTGGCGACACTCTTGCGAAAAAAATTCTTGATAATCGTAACACAACTGAAACTGATCTCGCTAATTTAACTGTCTCTAATTTCGGCCATAAAATAGACAACATCCAAACAACAACTAACGAAGTCCTGAAAACAATTGACGACCTTAAGGCATCGAATGCTTGTGGTCCTGATAAGGTCTCATCTAACCTGCTAAAAATTATTAAATTCTCAGTAGCAACACCGATCGCGTACATTGCCAATCTAAGCTTTAAATCAGGTATATTCCCGAATCATTTAAAACACTCAATAGTTATATTGCTTCACAAAAATGGGGATAAATCGCTTATACACAATTACCGACCAGTTTCTTTGCTCAATTCTGTCTCGAAAATTATAGAGAAAATCGTCAAAAACCGGCTAAGCTTTTATCTTGAAAATAATAAACTCCTTTCTAATAGACAATACGGCTTTAGACCAGGTTTAGGTACGGAAACGGCCATTGCTAACTTGACGAAATTCATCTCGGATAATATCGATAGAGGAAATAAATGCATTGCGCTCTTCCTGGATTTAGCTAAGGCGTTCGACACCATCTCACACAAAATTCTATTGAAAAAACTTCAGAACATTGGTGTACAGGGTCAGCTATTCAAGTGGTTGGGCAGCTATTTAGAGAACAGGAGCCAAAGAGTGGATATCAATGATACTCTAAGCGATCCATCCAATATTAATTATGGCGTACCGCAGGGAAGTACTCTAGGACCTCTTTTGTTTAACATTTATATTAATGAGCTGTGCAACAGTTCCTACGCCGACCACATTATTACGTTTGCAGATGACACAGTCTTGTTATTCGAAGGCAAAAACTGGAATCAAGTGTATAGCAAAGCAGAAGTTGGTATAAACAAGGTTAAAAAGTGGCTAGACAATAACCTACTCACCCTCAACACAGAAAAAACAAAATTCATTTGCTTCAGTGCAACTCTAGCAGGACAACCCAAAGAAATACAAAAAATTATTTTACACCATTGCAATGACACAAATACATGTAACTGTGTTACCTTAGAATGTGTGGACAATATAAAATATCTAGGTATTATCGTAGATAGATTTCTGAGATGGGACGCACATATAGACTCAATTTCCATAAAGGTCAGAAAACTTACCTACCTTTTCCTGTCTATTAGAAATATTCTCTGCCTAAATGAACTGAAACGAATATACTACGCCATGTGTAACTCAATTCTTGAATATGCATCCCTAGGATGGGGCGGATGTACTAAAACAATACTGGATCCTTTAGCAAAAGCACAAAAATCTCTTCTAAGGGTCATCCTTAAAAAACCTTTTAGGTACCCCAGTGATGCATTATTCGAGGAGTTCCGTGTCCTAGATGTTCGACAACTATACATAAGAAAAATTATATTACACACACAAAAACAACGTCAACACTACCCCTCCATCGAACATTATCATGACACTCGACATTCAAGAAGAAATCCAGTAGTTCCACCTACAACTATGACATCCCTCGCTCAAAGGCAATTCTATTACTTAGGCCCGAAAATGCTCAACCTCGTACCCGATTCTTGGAAATCGAAAGGTGTACGCATTCTGCGTAAATTGGTTAATGACTGGCTTCTGAGCTTAGGAAGAGCCGAATGCGAATCTATGCTTACGAACAGATAAACAAAAATGTTATGTACGCTCACGCAATTATTTATTATTACTGTCAGCTAGTCAATAAATTAGTATCTCACTTCTGAAAAATTTACATAATATATATTATGAACACGTCTCAAATAAATCAAAATAACTCTCTAAAAAATAAATTTGTACACAAATTATTCACATAGAAACAGCGAATTTGTGACCCGTACCTCATTTATATATCTCATATTGTAAAGCTGAAGGTAATTGTTCCCTGATGTTAGCATATACCTGGATTCTGGATTACTCTGTTCACCTTGTTTAGGAAACTTACCACACAGCAACCATTCAATTAGCTAATGAATGTATTTTTTTTATATAAATGTGTATAATTAGATTAAAGTTACTATTTGTATCATTGATAATATATTGAAATTTAACAAGACTGTGTGTAATATAATTTTAAATAATTTAACAGATGGCAACATAAACAAAATTATCAATTTAACAACAAACAGATTAAAATAACTGGAATATATATTTATATTTTTATTTATTCGTTTTTTGCTATTGTGTACGAAAGCATTATGCAAATATGTCATTTCTATGACTTATTTTTTTTTTTTTCAAATGATAACGATTCCTGCCTTCTTTTTTTTACATGATATAGTTTTGATTGAGATTCCAATGTAATAAACACTGTGAGAATTATAGAACTATTTATTCCTATCAGAATTATATTACTAGTACTATCAGACTTATAATCTTTCTCAATTTTCAGTTACGGAGAAGAACTCTTCGATATCTCTCATTCACTTACTGTTTAAATTATTTTTATTATTATATATATATATTTATATATTTTTTTTATTAAAATATAAGATAGATTATGAAATTATTAATACATAAAAATAATGAGATTGCCTCTACTCAAACCTATCGTATATTTTCTTAAAAACAATTTAAAAATAAAAAAATAAAAAAACTTCGATATATTTCCTGTTTGAACATTCGGATAGGAAATATATCGATGAAAGATTTAGTTTTTATTTTTAAGATTAAGCTTTTATTTTTAAGATTTAGTTTTTATTTTCTGTTCACAAAACAATGAGTTTATATTTTGGTTTTCTTTATAGTTTTAATATATTATCATTTTATTTATTTAAACTTTGTAACTTTTCTCAGTACTTTTACAACTATCACTATATTTAACTGCTTTACGGCCTTTATAACATTGTACTTGAAATGATGTTTACATTTGTAATTATTAGATACAATATTATGTTTTACAAAAAACAACAACTACCTAATGTGAACTAAACCAGGAAATTTGACTGTCCTAAAACGGGAAATCTCCTAGTTGGACGGTCAAAGTATTTGTTTATAATGTATATGTATTTTGTTTCAATAAATAAATAAATAAATAAAATAAATAAATAAATAAATAAAGATAACACAAAGAAAATCGTAATTATCGTTCCACCACACCTTTACCACAGTACGATTACAAACCCTCCCCCCGTTATAATATGGCTCTCTGATATATGTGTTATCCTGTTTCTTTGATAAATTGGCTCTTCTCACTTGACAAACTGCCGATCCCCGGGTTAGGTAAAGAGCTATTTTAAAATATTTTTTTCATAACTTTTAATGACTTTTCAAAGAGGTGTTGAGTTGAGTTGATTCTGAGTTGGCATGGAACCATTCACTTGATACTTGCGAACGTTTTCTGACTCTGTGTAATATTATTTCATGTGAAAGGTATATTTTTTGTGAAATATGATGCCTACGGAGGAAAATATTATATTGAACGCTTAGCAGGAAATTTATACGGAAACAAATTGAATCAATTTCGAATAGGAGAAATTTTCCCTTATCCTGTAACAGTAAATGGTAATATGATGGCAATTTTGATGAAAAGTGTGCTTACCTTTGTACTCAAGGGTCGGATATATATGTATTTTAAGTTGCTGGAAGGGAGGAAATTGTTCAATAACAAAAGGTATTGGCTCACACTCCATGTTATTACATAATATCAATCTTTTTATGGTGGAGTACCTTCATGAGTAAAATGCCACCATAGTAAGGCATTGTCATTGATAAAAAGTCTACTTGCCGAGTGTCAGCTCGATCCGATGTTGGGAAGTGGTTTCCTTTTCCAAGATTCCATTTCAAACCTACATTTATTCATTCATTCAATAAAACAAAATCGAAATTCAATTAGATGTATTTAAAAAAGGAATACGGGAACGGGACATATATTGATTCATTTGGTTATGACGGAAAGGGAAAATTGTACATACCTGACTATTTAAACCAGCTGCAAAATAAACCGCCATTGACTATTGTTCACTATTGTTCGTGACAAACACACTTTGTTCATTTCGTTTGTTGTACGTTTATGTAAAAAAATATTTAACTGGTGTCCGACCAAAACAGGACTTTGTACCAAAACCGAAACTTTATAGACATGTTAAAAATATGTTTTTTTAATGAAATTTGGCTTATTTTTTACGCTTATACAGACAGTTAACACGTGTTAAATGAATTAAAAAAAATAATAATATAAAAATATTTGAAGTGAGTGGAATTTTTTTTTTTAAATTACTGCTATAAAACAAACAAAAATTATAAAACATAACACACGCTAACTACTTCTTGAAACAAAAGTTTGTCTATAATCAACACTTAAATTATAAAGGAAGGACCTCATTAATTGAGTATTTTAACTGGCCTGCAAACTCAGCTGATGATGGGTGACACAAGAGCCACGAACTCACCCGAACGCAGAGTTTCGGTGCGGCCGAAGGTTCGGCAGATTTTCTGCCGAAACCGAAACTGATGCCGAAACTAGATTTTTTGCCGAAACTTGCCGAAACCGAACCTTCGGTCGGTCGGTAGATTGTTTTGAGAATTGTCAAACGAATCCATGGGAAAATAAAGTAATGCTTTTTATTATTTATTTTTATTTGCTTAAAAAATTAAAAAGTTATTGGCTAATGTCGAATGAGCAGGTGACAGGGGCCCGTGTTCCGCATGCTGTGACCAAGTTTGATGAGCGAGACGTTTTCTGTGGCCCAGCCTATAATATACCGGCATGCAATTGGATAATTTGTAGAACGCCGTTTTTGTGAAAAATCACCTCGAGGGCGCTGTACAATTTGTTACGAGGGGCAAAAATAAGTGTCATTCCGATATATCCTAATATATTCCGACGAAATAGACCCGAGACCTGGAGGGTTAAAGAATGATTATTTTATAATAAAAGCACAATTTTTTCAATCACCCTTAATTTTTCCTTCTTTTCGTCCATTCTCTTCCGCTTCGCAACATTCTCCAAATTATTATTTGTTCGGCGAAAGAAATGAGTTTTCTTTAACTTATTTAGTTTCAACATAATTCGAAAAATTGCTTAAAAAATAAGTACAAGAAACTCATTCATAATTCATAAACTGCGCAAACTACAAAAATGTTATTCAATAATAAACAAACTATGAAATAAATTTCAAAACTTAAGTTTTGCCTTTTGATTGGCGGACCTTGATCCATGAATTCCGAGAAACGGTGTTTTTCTTCGAGAAATCCGAGAGTTTTTTTGCTTTTCGTCCTAACAAACTTTTTCTGAATAAAAATGCTCCAGAATCAAAGGCCGGTTCGCATTTGTTTCAAGCTAGCTTATTCTCAAAGACGGATTAAAATTATTTTTTTCCGGGTCCTTTTCACAACTTTCGAAGTGAAACAATCCACGTATAATCTTACAATGAGGATTTTAGATTAAAAACAAACGTTTGCTTTTAAACGATTGTTTCACATTAACCAGTGTTTTGTTTTAAAAACATCTCCGGCTAGAATGCCTCATAAAATGTTAGAAAAACAAAGAATAAATACTTTTATACAATAAATCCCAAGTACCCAACTGCTTATCTAGCTTGCTCCTTGCTAGTTTTCCTGTTTACATTTTGAAGTACCACACGCACTGGCCAGGCACGCTGCACGCTGGCCGGGCACGCCGAGGGTCGATATAACAGTCGTTTTGGTATCACTAGGCTTATCCTACCAGAAAGCAACTCGACGGACTTAAAAATCTCACAAGCCGAGCTTAAGAGGAATATAAACGATATAAATATTTCGATTCCCATGCTACACAAAATTTAAAATCGCGCGTCGTATTTTCACGAAGCAAGTAAACGAAAAAGTGTTTTTTTTTTAAATTTATTTTGTGCATAATTTTATAAGAATGAAAAAAAGTTAGAACATACAAAACCTCAAAAATAGTCTTAGCCATTAAGGGGTATTTTTTAAAATTGTTTCTTATATTACTTCATAGTTTAGTCATGAAAAAACATTTTTTTAGTGGTTTACGCTTATATATTTTTTTTGTAAATAATAATATTAGGGTAATTCCAATACAAAGAAAAGCTAGTAAAAGCTTCAATTTATCCGTAGCATATTTTTTGATGTTCAAACTGTAAACTGATTTGTCGTAAAGATGAATCTAAATAGTATCTAAATAGGATTTCACGTAAAGCTTCATCTTAAGTGGAACGTATGCGCGGCCTATTTCGGACCGTTTCATACAAATCTTAATTCTGGATTTGAGATCAAAATACCTAACCAAACTGAAAAATTATTTTTTTAATCAAAAGATATATCAAATATCTTAGTTCGGAAATGAGCTACTTTATTTATTTTTGCTTTAAATTATAAGATTTTAGTACTTCATGATTTTAGAGGCAACTTGGGCAATTATTTGTGAGTAAATGAAAAACAATATAATAATTTTACTCTACTTATAAAAATACAATGAAAAATTAAAAACCGTTAAAAATGCATTCTTTGAGTAGTAATTTAAATATATAAACGACAAATTTTTGCACCGCCGTAAATATGTAATTTCTATTTAAATTTCACACCCAACAAAATGATTTTTTTATTAATTTTTATTTTATATTGCATCATATTTTTATGATAAATATAGTAAACACGTTTTTTTATTGTCTTTCACTCACTCACAAACAATTGCCCAAATTGCATCTAAAATTACGAAACATTAAAATATTTAATGACCTATACCTTATAATATAAAGTAGCTCACATCCGTACTAGATATTTGATAAACCTTTTGATTCCCAAAATAATTTTTCAGTTTGGTTAGGTATTTTGATCTTAAATCCAGAATTAAGATTTGTAAGGAACGGGCTGAAATGGGCCGCGTATTCCTCTTAAAAAAGCATTTGAAATACCGGCCCGCAGGTGTTTATGCTGGGCTCAACGCACAAATTCGATGAAAAGGTTTTATAGTTCTGTTGATGTCCTTCAAAAGAACATTGTTAGATAAATACAAATACCTAAGACATTATTAAAGCAAACATAAATTTGTTTTCCTCTGGCTTTGAACAAACGCACGACGTTTTTACGTACGTGGTGTAAATAATCATAAGTAACATTATTATTTCATTTAGGTACTTACTTAAATATTCAGGACTACGTTTCTACATATTGTGAGGCTTTCTGCAGTAGCGATGGGTCCATGACCCAGAGTCATGGTACCAGCTCAACATTTTCGTACAGCTGCTTTTAAAATTCTCACGATAAAAGCACGGCGACGGCATTGCGTCGCTTCATTTGGATAGGGTTCTGTCTTCACTTCACATTGTTCAGAGTTGTCAAAGTTTGCAAAGACGATTTCTCATTCAATCTATTTACCAATTTCCGATTTTGAAATTGAAAATTGTTTAACGTATTTTAATTGAACACATTTTAAAGGAAAGTATTTAAATATTACATTTATTTACCCTTTTAGAACATACCTAAACATGCAAATAGAACCCTGTGCAACCAGCTAAGGCAAAATAATTCATTGCACAAGGTTCTTATTACATTTCCCTAATGCAATTCCATACTAGGGCCACGTCCTATTTAAATATTTTCCATTAAAAAACGATAAAATAAAATTCTTCATCTAAAATTGTTAAATAGATTACGAAAATTCGTCTTTGGAAACTTAGAAACCTTAGAAAATGATAAGGCGTAGTTAGAACCTATCCAAATGAAGTGACGAACCATAATACGCCTTTTACTTAAGATCAGCTGTCAGATACAAGAAAAATAGAGAGTGTAAGTGTAGTTAGAACTTGTCAAATGAATTATTATTGAAAATGCTTGATGTTAGAAGTTTGTCATACATATATCTACGAAAATACAACACGGATGGGTATGAAAATTATTTTGGGTATAGAAAAAAGAAATGCTTTGGCATTCAAAGGTCTTTTTGAAAAAATGTCAGTTAGAATCCTATCCAAATGAGGTGACGAATTCGGCACGCGGCTTGTTTCTTTAATAAAATATGCAAATACAGAATCTGGGTCAGTGATTTTATTTGATACCCCTAATGCATACGGGTGGCATAGATCACCCCGTAAATATTTCCCATTCCCAGCAAATTTTCTATTTTTTTTTAACGCGCCCTGCGCCGTTTGAGCGAAACTTTGGATCTAGCGTCCGCACAGGCGTCCACCTACATCTGCGTCTGTCTCCCGCACATAATATATTTTAATTATGATGTGCGGGAGGAATTAGGTTTTTAAGTTCTCAATATCTAAACAAATGTGTTTGGTGATTGTTTCAGCACTGCGAGGAAGCGGCAGCCATCAGCCAGAAGGTGCTGGCCCTGGAGGCCACGGAGCCCGGCAGGAGGTCCTCTTCCAGCGGGGACTCCACCAACAGGCCGCCCCTCACCAAGAAGGGGAGCATGGGCTCCGTGCCGCCCTCCGCATCTTCCACTGTCAGGTAAGACCAATCATCACCTTCCGTGGACACTTATACTAGCCCCGGAGGCCCCAAGATGCCAGGGACATGGACACATACCCTGGAGCCTCCAGGCTGGAGGCCTCAATATATAATGAAATACTGATACAGAGGAAATAATGAAATACTGATACAGAGGAAAATAATTGCCCTCAGGGTTTATGTCTTCTTAGGGGATGCTGTGTGGAGGTTTTTTATAAGGAAAGGAAGGAGAGGAAATTCTGGGAAGGGAATATGAGGAGTTGGTAGGAATCCGGGGGTCAGTGTGTTCAGGAGTGACGGACGTATGAATCCATACCTCCAACCGCGGTGCAAGGAAGTCAGTCGAGAGATTCCGGCTGGAGAGGATAAAATACCTCCGTCAACCAGTCTCACTCGATCCTGCCCACCACACGGCAGGTGGGCGGACATATCGGACAAGACCTGGACAAAACTCACCCCATGAACCCAGGCATCCCTTCTAAGTCACCAAACGTAGCGAACGACTAGGGGTTACCTATGGCAGAAGTGTTGGTTATCCAATAAATGGTTCCCGGGGCGGCGGTACCATACCCGCCTCCCAAATTGGAAGAATACTGTTGAGCTTCCATTGAAATGCTGACAAAAGAAACAGCATTTCAAACTGATGCCTGTTTTCTAAATTTTGCAAAGTCAAAAGTTTTTGTCAGGAGATATGGTCAATACCAAACTCAATGAGATGGATTGCAATCAATTTGTAATAGTGTTTTTACTCGTACACCAATATTTCGTACTTATATATTTGCAGATATCTGTGGATCCGCCTGGCCCTGTTCGAGCGGCGTCTCGCGCGCATCATCGAGCACCTGGTGCGCCACGCACCGCGCTACTACGAGCGGGGCGCGCTGGTGGCAGACCCGGACTGCGGCTCCATCCTCGCCTCGCTGCTGGTGGGGCCCTGCGCGCTGGAGTACTCGCGCGCGCGCCCGCCGGACCGCTACTGGCCCGACCCGCCAGCGGGAGAACTGGTAACCTTGTCACTTACTTCTACTATTACTTTATAATCGCCATCCTCCACATATGACAGCGAAATAAACCAGAGTTCGCTAGTTATTCTCATATCGCGTCATGTTCGTCAATTTGGGAGGCGGGAATGGGTACCGCCGCCCCGGGAACCAACACCTCTGCCGAAGGTCACCCCAAATGATTCGCTACGTTTGGTGATTCAGCAAAGGTGCCCGGGTTCATGAGGTGAGGTTTGTCTAGGTCTTGGAGGCGGATGACCAGGACTTACTGAATCCCAGATTCCTACCCACCCCTTAACCCTTTTCCTTCCCAGAACATTCTTCTTCTCCTTTTCCTTAAAAAACCCTTCACACAGCATCCCCAAAGATGACATAGGCCCTTAGGGAAATTATTTTCTTCAGGGCCTCCTGTGTGGAGCTCATGAAAAAAAAAATATGGCAACCGGTTGATTCCAATAATTAGGATTATGAATTGTGAAGAGAATTATTATTTCCACATTTTAAATTTACAACTATGGATGAAAAAATTATATCCCTGGCGTAGTATAAATCGGATTTGCCAGATTCACGTTATCTGCGAATGAAGCGGTTTAATTATCAAAGTTTTGAAGAACTACAAAAAAATAGCTGCTAAAAATTCTTGTGAGATTCTTGGAAGATTTCTATTAAAACTAAGGTAAAGCAAAAGTCCGAAGATCAAAAACTTGAGAACCATCATAATTGGGGCATGTTGTGTTAGTCTAATGTGCTGTTAAAATTTGCGTAATTTTAAAACTTTCATGTAGTTAACAATGATCTCAAATTTATGAATACTTCCAACTATCTCCGAAGCAGAGGCGTAGCGTGAGGGGGGGGAGGGGGGCCGGGCGGCACTTTTAAATGGCGGCAAAATTTCACAATAAATTATATTTTTTATTTTTTATTTTTTTATTTTATAAAATAAAATAATTCGACGTGCAGTTATAAAATTCTAGTTGCGGACTATGTGTGTTCTGCCAGAATCAAAGAGAAACCATTTTCATGTTCTGAGTGTAGTTTCAATTCACCGCATACAGATTTACTTTAAACCAGTTTTGTATTCAGAATGTAAAATTTCAGTTGTGGAATCATCTCCCAACACATTTTGAAGGAAAACATTCTCTTATTTTAAGTGCAGTGATAAAATTCTAATTGCAGACTGATATGAATGTGCTGCCAAAATCAAAGATAAATTTCATGTACTGAGTGAAGTCATGTAATTAACCCCATAGAGATTTATTTAAAACCAGTTTTATGTCCAGAATATAACGATAAATTAAATAACAAGTTGCAGATTCATAGAGAACATAGTCAAGTTTTACATTCGAGTTGCATGCCATACGCTGCAAAATTTTTAAAATTGACTATTTCATGTGTCACTATTATTTTGGTTCTCTAACGCAAAATCAATCTTAAGTTGAAACCTGCCTTGTGTTATAAACACACTGTAAAAATTCGAGATGCGAAATCCTATTATATGGATAGCATTATCAATTTTCGAGAGCAAGTTATAAATTTGTAGCAGAATTTAAAACAGGATTTTTTTTTTTGAAGAAAGTCGATTCATGATATAAAAACCGTCGTACAAAAAAATGCGGTCGTTTAAAAAAAAGGAAATCTACGTTTGAAATACATATAAAGGGTGGCGGCAAAATTCAAAATACCTATATAGGGGGGGGGGGGGGGGGGCAAAATTTTTCCTCCGCCACGGGCAGCTGACACCCACGCTACGCCACTGCTCCGAAGTAATCCGTATAAAGGTTTACTTTTGTCATTCATAATTCATTAATAAATGATTTTCTGGAGAGATGAGCTTTGAATTCTGATAAGTTATTATTCAGCTTAGTTAGAGAAGGAGTTTATTCCAAGCTTTAGGGCCTGATTTCCTGGAAGCAAGATCAATTATCTATCGCTTATCCTTTATCCAAATCTCATTCAAGTTAAGAATAGAGTTACCGCCGCAGGCGTTAATGTTACGTATGGCATATCAAGAAAAAAAAACGCTGGAAGAATTGGATCGTCTTAAACCATTGTGAACTAAGTCACTTTTGTCAGTTTCTGAGTTAGAGCTTGAAATGAGGGCTCCAAATTATAATCTAGCTCTGCCGGAGAGAACCAACCAGAGAAATACTGTATTGAACAATCATAGACAGTTTTTCTCTGATTGTTTCTTCTTTCTGGCAGAGCTAGATTTTTTATTTATTTAATATAAACGGTATACATATACCATAAACACGGATTACCTATCAAAAAATCATAGTTAAATAAGAAATAATAAAAAAGAGTACAACAGTTAATTGTGGCTTTTGATTAAAAAGTGACACCAGAGATACAATTACATTTAAAATTCTATTGTGCAAATAATGCTAATACTGATCGAAAATATTTGGTAGTATAGCCTTCTTGTACCTAGCTTCCGTGCAGTTAAATAGATCTGCCACATCAGCATATATATTAGTAACTTCATGTAATCTAGGTACAAGCGAGTGTTTCGTATACTCAGTCCGGTTATTGTAGTTAGTTCACTATGGTTTCACTAGACGATCGAATTTTATTACGAAATTTCATGTTTAATTTAATTATTTGTATCATCCTTTGAATGTCTTGCCACCAGGGCCATAATTAGGTAATGTGCCGCCCCAGGCTGTTAAATTATTTTTGTCGTCCTTTAAATGTCTTGCCACCAGGGCCAAGGGCGGATCCAGGGTTTTTTTTCTAGAAGGGGCATTAGGGGCGGACGGGCAAAAAAAATCAATAAATACTCTTAGAAATAAACTTGAAGTATCATACTTCAAGTTTATTTCTACAAGTTCAAGTATGTATAGGAAGGTTTATGAGAGTGTCAAAACAATAGAAAAATTAAATGTTTAATAAAGACGGTTTTCTTTTATGTTTCCTGCTAAAGATGTCCAGCACTTCATTAGCGTCCTTTGTTGCCGCAACGTCTTGATGGATATGCATTAAAGCCAATCCATTCAAAGCTCTTCAGCCATCCTGTTGCGAAGATTTGACTTTAATCGGCGTAACTTAGAGAAATATCGCTCGGCAGTGCTAGTAGTCACTGGAAACGTGCACAGCAATTGACAAAGAATTTCATTTGCAAGTGCGTGAAAGGAATGCAACGAACAAAATTCGCAATTCCAGCCAGAAATAGACAAGAGTTTCACTCATGTTCTTTCTGTTATTTTATTCATATATTTTAACAACTCTGATAATTTGATTTGCTTCTTAGTATGTACTGTGATGGAATCTCCACAGTACACAATAATACTGTCGGGGGGGGGGGGGGGGGGGGGCACGTGCTCCCCCCATTAAATCCGCCCTTGACCAGGGCCGTGGTTAGGTAATGTGCCGCCCCAGGCTGCTAAATTACTTTTATCGTCCTTTGAATGTCTTGCCACCACGGCCGTGATTAGGTAATGTGCCGCCCTAGGCTGCTAAATTTATGTACCTACTCCTTTATTTATTTATTAAGTCCCATTAAACCACTTCATAGCAGTCTACGGGCTATGTAACGATCTACATGTTTAAATTTAGGATATATACAGTCTTAATAATTATTAGATTATCATTCGCTGGTTTATTGCGTTGGTTTGGTAAAGCCGGCCTTAAGCTGTTATAAGTTAAGTTTTGCTTTGTACGCGCCGAATTATATTTACATCGCGTTTATAAAGTTATATTACATTATTATTTTGTGGACGTAAGATGCGCACAGCTTAATAATCAATAATTTAATTTGCTTGTCTGGGGCATAGGAGTCGAAAGGTCTTATGAAATTTGGCGACATCAGTTTTCGCTCAAATCAGCGTAGATTACATAAATATTTAGGTTATATCTTTTCGATGTCTCTAATAGATCTCCACTCCGATGCTTTTGTTGTGCTAAGGTGTTTTTCTTCATAATGTAGATAATGAACATAGAATGGCACAGCTTTGTTTTTATATCAGAGACTTGAGGTATTCCGTGGTTTTTTACACAAACGTAATAATGTGTAGGCGGAATAAATGGGATTTTTTATTTTGCGAAAATCAATATTCAATATAAAATTGTGTGTTTCAAAAAAACATCTCTCAACAAGTCAGCAATTCTTGGGAAAATCGGATTTAAATCTCGTTTGATTTTCACGGGCTTGGGTAAGATCCCTTTTTGGGAATTTATGCCCTCGCTTGTGGAATGGGAATTGATGGAATGGGGATTTTCGCCGCCGGGGGCTTCTTTCTAAAACGTGGTGCCACAATAAGCTTTTGTCTACGGGTGAGAGTATTTTTCTAAACACTTTCCAAAACTAGCAAAATTGGTGTAGGTATTATAATTTCAATTTCAATTATTTTCAAAGGGCTGCTTTTTTTCTACATGGAGTAACTAGTTGATATCAGCAGTGCTGATAAATTAGGTACCTATACTGTCCTGACGAAGCTTAATTGTAACGAATTATTAATTATATTTTATACTAATACAAAAATAGCTGATTATACAAAATGCTTCCTTTATGTATTTTGTCTTGCCAAGATAAAAACTGAGAAATTCCGTCTCCACAGAAAAAATCCTACAACATGGCGCTATCGGACATTTTGTACATTTTCGTGGTCAACAATTTGATAGGTAGTTTTTATAGTTTTTCGATTTTTCCGTATTTTGATCTTTCTGACGATTTTCACGCCAGTCGGACAGAAATAATTTGTGAATGATATTAGTAGTTGGAAGTTTTCAAAGCTGTATGTAATGTTTTATAATTTAAAAGGTGAGTTGGGGTAAATCCGGATTTGGGGGAAGATCGAAAACGCGATTTTCACGGTATCCTGGCAACTTATAATATGCGCCAATACCTCTAGAGAAGCGCTATTAGTACCCTTTACACACAGAGTTCGGAGCGGGACGTGCCCCGCGCCACTTCAGGCCGCCGCGCAGAAAAGTATCACAGTGAACTGTGCTGTAAACCGTTATCTTACTTTCGGTCTTTACTTTTTTGCGCGGCGGCCTGAAGTGGCGCGGGGCATGTCCCGCTCCGAACTCAGTGTGTGAAGGGTACTATTTCATTAGCCTCGCACCTTTTTCGGTCGGCTCGAGGCAGCTAAGTGTTAGGTTGTGAGGCGCATTTTTAAACAGATGCAATTTCGCGGAAAATTGTGAAATAATCGATCGTACCCCCGTCGTAAATATATATGTATCCAGGTAAGCTACCGAAATGATTTCAAATTCATTGTGTATTTTTTTGATAAAATATAGTTTAGGAAGGCTTCAGTGCCTAATCTGCTTTGATTTCGGCTGTAGTTTTCTTTTCGATCTTCCCCCTTGATATATTTCCCGGGGGAAGATCGGACTATGACCCTTCCGACCTTACCCCTTTTTCGGTTTCCATACAAATCTGCTTAGAAAACATAAATAAAGAAGATCTAACTATTACTATATCCATGACCGCTTAAGGAAAAACAGCTTCAAAGAGCGATACCCTTGGTAGAGCAAATTATTTATTTTGTTCTTATAAAAAAATGTTTATACAAGTTATATAAATACGTTATAAGTATAAACATCACACAAATATAAATAAATGTATGGTATATAACCAAATGTATATAACCAAACATCCAGTTTTTGTTTTACATTGTTACTTAAATATACTCCAAAAAATTAAGTTGGAGTGATTCATCATTTTCTACTAAGTGGGCATTTAAAAAATATATTCTCAGATCTTGTTTCCAATACACTTCGAGAACACTTTGCCGATCTTACCCCTTAAAGCGGAAGATCGGTATACAAAATTATAAATGGTCTCTTTTTGTTGTACTTATAAATAAAGAATTTAAATATTTCACACGCTGATTTGGCAAAGGGGGTAAGATATAAAGACGTTTTTTAGTAAATTTTTGACGTGATAACGTCTTATAAATAGATGAACGCCGGCTGCATGCATGAAAAAGCATGACTCATTGTCACGTTCCGCCTGAGCCGAGCGTACAAGCAAGAACGCGGAACAAGCGTTCGGCTTATGACGCATCTATCTCTCTTCCACTCCATCGTTATTATATGACGTTATCACGTAAAATTATCGTCCGTAAACCGACTTTACAGACAACCAAATTTTTTTGGCTAATTTGTTGAAATGCAAGTTTAGAATGAATTCCGGTTTTGCCCCACAACTTTTCGGTATTACCCCACATTGAAAAATAATTTTCCGGCAGTGAGTGGCAGTTTTCGGGTGTTTTACTGTTGATAACTCGATAAATAAAAATTACGAATGTAATTAAGACCTAAAAATAATGTAATTAAATTAAAACCTTTGCGCGGACAATATAGATTCTTCATTAAAAAATTTCAAAGTGAACGAAAGTTCATCTCATCAAAAAGCACATGGTTTTACCTCAACTCACCTTATGGATTTTATCAATAAAAAAGTTACAGGCGAGCATGTCCGGGGGTGCATGACTTCAGTGGCCGAGCGACGAGCATTTCTGCACGAAATTTCATGCAGAAGTGAATACTAGCCTTTTTTATGCAAAAGTGTATTGATTGTGATGAATTGTGTTAAAACAGATGAAAGTTTAGTGCATTACTGCTGTTTATTTTGTAAAATCGACATTCTTATAAAAATGCTACTGTTTATTTTGTGAAATCAACATTCTTATAAGAATGTTGACATCTATCCAACGAAAATTTGAAACAAAAAATCCAAAAAAGATTCGGTCGCATCTAGAAATTGAACCCAGAACATCGCCGGGGATCTGCTCTAATCAAGATAATTCGACCTTATAATCTTCGGTCTTTTTTAATCGAATCATATTTCGACTGAGGATCTCATTATCTTTTTGTTCATATTTTTGTTGGCTCCTATCTTTATGTATGATTTGTAAGATAACATTGCATGATTCTTCAAGAACTAAATACAATGTTTCGTAACACCGATTGGTATTTCAGCGGATTTGTTCTGTTCAGACAGTGGAATTGGCAGAGATCAGGATTACTAAGAAATCCCACATTTGGGTTACCTACAAGGGAAGCGCGCCGACATTAACCGTCTAGAACAGTGGTTCCCTCACTGTCTCCCCCGAGACTGACTCACCGAACCCCAGGGGTTCGGTGAGTCAGTCTCGGGGGTTCGGTGGAGGTCAAGACCCCCGACTTATATGCCGTTCACGTTTAGTGTTGAGACAGCAGTCAACATCAATCATGAATACCTTGATGAAATCATTGAAATTCAGCAGAGCCAGGTTCAACAGCAACTCTTCAGAACAACATCACTCAATGTTTTGGTATCAACAAATGGAAACATACCCTGTTTATTGCTAAGAAAGCTCTGGAGATTTTTATACCGTTTGTTACAACACATCTTTGCGAGCAATCCTTTTCGAAGATGCTGGATATAAAAACGAAGAAGAGGAATAGACTTTGTTGTGAAAATGACATGAGAGTGGCACTTGCCAAGGTAAAGCCGCGAATTTCTGAATTGGTTTCTGAAAGGCAACAGCAGAAGTCACACTGATTTGAAGTATTGAAGTAAATATTAATTAATATGTTTCATGTTTTGATTTAACCATTAAAATTTAATGTTTTGATCATTGTTTTTTTATTTCGTATACCTATATATAAATATATACCATGTTTTGAATTTGTAAAAATCTAATTTTATTTTTCAAATTAGGAGGGGTTCGGTGAATGCGCATATGTAACTGGTGGGGTTCGGTACCTCCAAAAAGGTTAAGAACCGCTGGTCTAGAACCATCGCCATAGATTCATATCGTTACATTTTGCATCGCGTGTGTAGGAATGGTTTTGCATCGCGTAGGGGAAGGCCGGGCATAGTGACCAGCCCAGTGCGTTCCCACCGTGCGACCAGGTGCTCCCCGCGCCCCTCAGTCGTAAACAAATAGAGCTAGTTATTTTTTAGTGAGTTATTTTTTTGTAATTTACAACGTGGGAGTGAGTTATTTTCAAGTTTTTCTTAATTTTAAGTAATCGATTTAATTAATTATCTTCTGTTCTTTTTTATTACACAATTTAATTTCGAAGCTTCTTTATTATAATAACCTTTTCTTACTGCATTATAAATTATATTTGGACAAATTCAGTGGCTCTCAACATTTTACAAATAGAAAAATTGAATAAAGTCATACGGCCGCACATATGCGTTCTAGTGCCGCCGCTAAGTGCGGCGATACTCTTCAAAGGGTTAATATTTGTCTTTTGTAGTAGGCATCTAATTAAGTTGAATCGAAGAGTTATTTAAAAAAAAATTCTTATAGCTTGTCCAGCTACTTTGAAAACTTACCTTCCCCCGATTGATTGATGATGCCATAGTTCCATTGGCTCCGGACAGTAGAGACTTTTGTGCGTATCATAAAAAAACTGTAAAGGATTTATAAAATTACTTTGGTGGAATATTCAGTGAAATACCCTCGGTGCCAAACCCGGTCGAAGTGCAACATTTTGGGTCTCACCAAAATGTTCCAGACATGCCCCCAAACATGAATCACATACGCGAGAAGAACACCACACCAGCGGTTCCGTCGGAATCCGTATTGATGGTCTTTAATAATGGAATTCACAAAGCACTCTCTCCAGGGTGAATTGCCTAAAACAAAAAAAAAAAAATAATGGAATTGAAATCTTTTATTTGAATTGAATTTTTAGAATAAAAACACTTGGAAAAAGTGAAACCCAATAATAATCACCCATAATATTATTCTTTCTTCCTATAGTCTGAAGATTTAGAACAGTATTCGATCCACTGAAATCTTTAATGACAGAAAAAAATTTTAATGGAGGAAATAACAACTTTCAGGTTCAAAGACATCGTATCAGTGCCGGCTCCACCACCCCTCCTCCTTGCCGCCGGCCCATACTCAACTTCCGGCGGAGTCTCAACACCTCCTCGGAGGATGCCATGGCCACCTCCGCTGCTGCAGGTAATAAAACTTCTAAACGGAGACTGACTTCCCCACCTCGTTATAACATATCATTTTATCATTTGTATATGCCATAGTCCCACTGGCTCCCACTGGCACAGGTTGGGACTCGTGTGCAGAATTTACATAAAGAGAGAAGAACATTCAATTTCTAATTATCTCCATTAGTGGAAAGAAACAAAATATGAAAATCTAAATTTTAATGAAAAGTATGAATTTTAATGAAACCAGTAGAACCATACTGCAGAAAGTTACTCTAGGCCAACATTCTAGGCCTGATTAGCCAAATCCATTCCTGGCCTGTTTATAGCTGCACCGACGGTGCTAAAAATATTATTAGATTTTTCTTAAATATTAACTACCATTACTCACGAACACAATATTTATTATTATATTTTTGAAACCAACCAACTAAAATATGTTGAACAATTTGTTTTCTTCATCAGTAATACTGCCCTTCGCATTTCCTGAATTCTAATGAAATAAAATTCTGAATATGCTATCTAATTTAAAGCATCCATGGTATGTTATACTACTACGAGCGGTTATTAAAAAAGGTGTATTTATTTATTTGTAGCGGGATCCAGTGCAGCTTGTGGAGTGGGCACCACCGTGGCCACCTGTGCCAAAGACTATGTGGAAAGTCTTCACCAGAACAGCCGAGCAACACTTCTCTACGGAAAGAACAATGTCCTGGTGCACCCCGTAAGTTAAATCCCTATAAAGTTCTCTTCATATTTTCATATTATTATTATGTTTTTCAAAGAATTCCTCGTTTTTTATCAATTATTTTATACTAGTGCAAAAATTTCACTATCCCTTGAAATATCATTATATTATAAAATTTGTGAAGCTAAAAAAATCTATATAAAAATATTTGCCTCAGAATCATTGTCTTTCAAAGGATGATCAGAAATTTCCTTTCGAATGAACTCCAATAGTAAACTTGAAAAATTACAATATCCATCACAAATTTAAATAAAAGAAATACACATTTTAAATATAGAATTATTAAGCGTATTATTACCCACTTTATCACTTGACTGAATTAATTTCAATTTTGAAAATGAAAGCAAATTCCCATTCTAGAAGTATTGTTTGAGGTCTCCCTCTATTGTTTTTTTTTTTGTCCTGCATTGTCATTTAAGATCTGACAACCTAGATATTTAACCACAGCATCAATAACAATTAGTTTGAGTTGAATTCAGAATCGTCTGAAGCGCTCTATTGAACACGATTAGACTGAATTGGTGCAAAATGAGCCTTAGTAGTTATTGGGGCTGATGGTTTGAATTCCATTTAATTTGCTAGATTAATCATTTTAAGTAAGAATCGTGGCTCCCTAATCAGGCTCAAGACAAGAGCTCCTCTTTTCTGATAAGTTATACAAGACCAATGATGACCTTAAATACAATATTTTGTAAAATATATATGCATAAATGTAACTCACATTCTTCAAATTACCATAAAAAACAAAAAGTAAATATGTTATTGGATTAGCCTATAAATGTGCAGGACGTATTGCAATTCCAGAAGGATGTTCCTGAGCCCATGGCCGGCTACCTCAGCCTGCACCAGATGGCGCAGTCGCTCGTTATCAAGTGGACGCCCAACCAACTCATGAACGGGTTCGCTGAGAGTGAAACCACTGATAAGAGGTATTTTGGTATAATTTTAGAATATTTACGATAGAGGTAGATAGAAGAATGGATTTATTTTACAATTTAATTTGAGTTGTAACTGAGAGCCTAGGTTTTCACCGCCTCTGGTAATCCATTAATAGCATCAATAACATGAAGCACAGACAGGCCTCC
The DNA here is from genome assembly GCA_936435175.1 of Glyphotaelius pellucidus. Classification (NCBI taxonomy): domain Eukaryota; kingdom Metazoa; phylum Arthropoda; class Insecta; order Trichoptera; family Limnephilidae; genus Glyphotaelius; species Glyphotaelius pellucidus. Next base: position 13,868,210 of record OW386556.1, read on the forward strand.
AAAAATGTATTTTTATTACAAAAAATGTATTTTTTTAAATTAACTAAAAGATTTAAAAGTGTTTTAATAAGTAAGAATAAATTGAAAAAAAAATTAAAAGGATAATTTTTAATTTTTTATAAGAAAAACTCTCTTTTTATAACTTTTGAAGGTTATTCCCATCAACGTAATATATCATTTGAAGAAGAAGATAACACTTATAATCTAAATGAAAATATGAAAGAAAACAAGACACAGAAAAATAGAAAAAGACAATGGTCGCAACTGGGACTCGAACCCAGACCTCTCGTCTAACCGGGACGTGCGCGTTATCCAATTTCGCTATTGCCACCTTCTGTCAAACCGTCATATTTGTCAATCTCATATTTCAAATATTTAGAATCAACAATATTATCTTCAACTAGTTCTTTTTTCCATATTATAGGCAACTACTCTTTTTGTTGGAAACAATCATTCTAAGAATTGGTTTGTAACCTGAATAGCGTCTCGTTAGGTTAGACGTCTCGAATGGTTAGACGAGAGGTCTGGGTTCGAGTCCCAGTTGCGACCATTGTCTTTTTCTATTTTTCTGTGTCTTGTTTTCTTTCATATTTTCATTTAGATTATAAGAGTTATCTTCTTCTTCAAAAGGATAATTTTTGTAGAATCTCACGTAAGATAGAAAGACAATTTAATTCAGTGTCCGGGTCTTGTGATTCAGGAGGTTATGCTTAGAGGCTCTGTGAATATGTTTCAATGGATGCTCACTACAATGGCTCACAGGCCTACATGTTCCCCCCTAATCCCCCCACCATACGAAAGAAGAAGAAGAAGTAAAAGTTATATTTTCAATTTTTTGCGATTCATGATGTAGATCTTCCATTGAAATCTTTGATTTTGCAACACGTTTACAAAAATCAGGTCACTAGCTTGAAGGGCCATTTCATAGAATGAACCACTTGAAAATGGAAAGAAATTGTGACACATTCACACTTGTTCTATTTCTATTCTATTCTATTACTATATTTTACTTAACCTGATGATATATTAATACTTCCATAAAAAATGAACTGGTTTTAATGATAGGTTACATTTTTATTGGGCATTCTATGACACAGAAAGCCTGTTCTCACTCACTGATCTATTCCATAGATTCGATGAAATAGATCAAAGAATAGATCAGGTGAGAACACTCCGTTAGTTACTAGTGAATGAATTGATAATAATAGTATGTTTGGTACATTCCATAGTTGTTGCTTATAATAATCTGATTGACCTCTGACCCCACAGCAGCTACTGGCAGTACGCGCTGAATGTCAGCCTGGAGGATGTGGTGTACGTGCACTGCCACCAGGGGGAGGGGGGTGGGGGCACCGTGGTGCTGGTGGGGCAAGATGGGGTACAACGCCCGCCCATACACTTTCCCAAAGGTACGTTCAAAACACTTACTTTTGCCTATATTACCAAATACTGCAGAATAATTGTAATACCTCCAACTGACATTTTCTGACATTTCTGACCATTCTGATAGTGGTATGCTACACTATCGCCTCCCAGCGGCGCGAGTTGCGCAGCAGTTGGTTTTTTGTGATAAATTAAAACACCATGAAAAAGGCAGCCGCCTAGTACAGTGATTTAATATATCCACATTATTTTGGTGGATTTTATGACATGCTACACTAGCGCCTCTAGCAGCCAGAGTTGTTAACTAACACACAATCTGCCAATATTTTACTGGAGTTGGGTGTATTTTTAATAATTTAAGAATAGGTAGATCAATCGTCCAGTTAATTAGTCAGACATCTCCAAATACTAAGTTTTGAGATAATAAGGAAAGCAATATTTGAATGCTTGACATAAATCAAATATTATTTACTCGTGTCTGTGTTTTATATATTAAATGTGCTATAAAATAATACCGGGAGGCATAACGATCTGGTACATTAGTATGAAATTTTAAAATATTCTACTAGTGATCCAGAAAACATCAACATTTTGTTTAATTCACAACAAGTTTTTTTTTGCATTATAATTGATTTGGTGGTATTTATGGATAATCTTGAGTATTGTACCAGATTGAGGGTACACTTTTACGTATAATACATATTCAACTCAAATTTAGATTTTTTGGAGAAGTCTGACTAAACTAATATATCGAGATACTAAACAAATAAAAAACACTCAAACATTAACGCTGCAATTTTGGGAAAACGGTTTTAAAAAAAGAGTATCTTAACTCTACCATAGCTGGGTAGTAATTACTGCCTTAGTACACTTTGTCAATTTTTCAAAGTGTTACTTTTTTGTTTTGATAGTTGGATTATTGGAGGGAAATCTAGTTGAAAAACAGAAAAGGTGTGATATTATTATTCGTCATTCCTCCCGCAAAATCTGACAAAAGTTTTTTTATGAATATCGATGTTTTACGCTTTGTTATCACAAATGAGACGTGGTAAATGGGCATTAAAAACCCTCTTCCTGTGATTAAAGCTAGTTTAGAAAATTCAGGTACATTATAAGTAGAAGAGGAAGAGAATTCTATGAAATTATTTTTTTAAATATTCTATAAACAGGCAATAACATGATCACAATAATGAATGTTTTCTTAAGTTGTGCACTAATCATTGTGTGTTTTAGGTGGTCACTTACTGGCGTTCCTGAGCTGCTTGGAGACTGGACTTCTGCCACACGGACAGCTGGATCCACCACTCTGGTCACAGAGGGGCACCGGAAAGGTAAGCCACCAAACCAATACATACATACAATCATAAGCCAAATGAGAAAATAAGCAAAAAAACTTGTCTACAATATACAGCTTTACATTCCTTCTTTACTTACTGCTGGGTACTAGCGTCTTCTTTGTCTTCACAGTGTTTCCTGTCTTAGCCCAAGGCTCTGGTATTTTAGCCCTCAGAATAGGTTAAAATCGTCCCCGGTGACCTTTTACCTTCTGGTCACCAGTTTAGTGAGCTATCTACCAAACATCTTTTTTCCTAGGGTTGCTTGCCCTCCCTATTTCCATTTCGGTGACATTAGCACTACACAATATAAACAGCAGGCAATATGGAGGAGTTTGGTGATGAGCATCAAATGCTTTGATGGTGATCTAGTCACCAATCTAACTACCTTGCAAAGAAAAGTTCACTTTAGTCAATAATATAGCATTACACCATACCAAGTACATATAAACATTTTGCACAGAATTACAACCCATGTGTTTTCTTTGCATGATTCTGTCACATGTCTCCAGTTGGTGAAAGTAGGCCCAATCCTTTTTTAAATTTCATTTTGTAGGTACTGCCCCGCGGCCGCCCCAGACGCCGTCCCCTGCCCATTGTCAGCGAGGGCGGCAGCATTTCCATCGAGGACCCGGAGATGGAGAGCAACTACATATCCAATAGCAACAACGACAATCAGGCCACCGACTATGTGTTCCGCATCGTCAACAACAACATCAACCATCAGGAGTACGGCAAGTATGGTAAGTTTTCATTGGTCTTATGTAGTAGCAATATTACATATATATATATAATACATCGTCAAAATGTGTCACAAAGATCTAGAAGGTTTTGGATTTGAAAAGTCACTGAAAGTCCATTGGAAGGTCTTAGAGATCAGCGAGTTGGTCTACACATTTGACTGAATCGGAAGGTTATGGATTAGATTCCTGCAATTAAATTCCTGCAATTAAATTCCTGGTCTCTAGGACTTTCTTGAAGATCGTTGAAGGTTGAAAAGGTTTTTGGGACCCTTTAGAGATCCTTATGACTTTCCTGAGAGTCTACCAGATTATTTGTAATAATAATAATAATGGTCTTTATTACAGAATGTGGGGTGGTAAGTGCAATCCCACACATTCCTTAAGAGCCGTTCGCACAGGGCAAGTATTTTAGTCGAGTAGAGAGTATATTAGTATGCAACTAAATGCGAACACCACAATTTTAGTAGAGTCAATCCATTTCGTTCTATTTTTTCGGCAAGTAGCGACATTTTAGCAAAGTTCGCGCGGAAATGTCGTGGCGTTGGAGCGAAGATACTACTCCAAAATTATTAATTATGCTGCTATTAATCTTTTTACCCTTGTCCATAGTTTATTTATTTTCATCTTACTAATTTATTTTTCCACCTTTTCTAAAATAAGCATTACAATCAGCTAATTAGCGTATTTACTTTGATGTGTAGAAGCCCATCATCTTGCGATGGGCGGCGGGCACTAATGTACTCTACTTGAAAGTAATGCAAACGTTTTTCGGCGAGCCAAGTAGCAAGTTACTCGATACTTGACTAAACTACTCTGTCAATGCGAACAAGTCATTAGAGAGTATAAGTACACACTTAGAAAATAAAGGTTTTTAAAAATAAGAGTAAAGATAGAAAACAGTAAAAATAAAAATAAAATCGAAAACATAAAAACAGAGGAAAAAGAGAAAAAAAGTAATATCATTAGATAAAAGTGTACATAAATATATGATAAAATCATTTATTGGTCCATCGCATCTGAGATTGTGGGAGCCAGTAGCTTTCTCCAATGTTCTTCCATGCTCGATCCTGAAGTCAGACGGGATTCGATGATGAGGATATTTCAGGAGTTGTTTATCCTTCCCCGCAGTCCTGCAATCTTAGTTCTTAATAGAGCTATAAATCCTGAAACTCGCCTTTCCGTGAACATTGACTATACTGCAGTGCCTGGGAAGTCCGAACATCAAACGGTTTGCATTATTGCATTGCACCTGAAGCCGTTCCATGATTCTCTTTTTGAAATTTGGCCAGATCTCGCATGTATGAGGTAGTGCAAAAAGCTAAGAAGAGAGTCCTTTTCACCGGTGGACTGCAGAGCCGAAATCTAAATCTATTGGGAGAACCCTGGAGAATCTTGATAGATTTTTATGGAATCCTTGGGAAGTCCTCGACAAGAAAATATTACTTTGTAATAATAATAATGTTGGTGATGGTATTGCTTGCAGTATCCCGGCACTCCCTGATGGAACGCAGTCCAGCTTCTCCGCGTGCCCCCCGTAAACCCCTGGGCTCTGCTTCCACTACAGGCAGTTCCGACAGCTCCAGCATGTCCCTGGATTCGCATCCTCCCCCGCTAGCCAGCCCACTGCCGCAGGATGCTCAGGTTACACCTTTTAAAAATAATAAATTATTTGATTTCTCGCATTCTCACTGGATCAGTGTCCTATTTTTTGGAATTTGTTGCATATGGCCAGCCCATCGATATATTTGACACACTCGGAATTTAATAATGGTTTCATTCTCGACCAGAATGTATTGTTCTTTGTAGTAAGATCCATTTTCTTGCAATAGTTCAATTTGGTTTCTTCGTTTTTGATTAGGCACTGCTTCTTATGTCATTGCAATTTGGAAGGAACAATGAGTACTGCCGCCCCAGGAGCCATTTATTGGATAACCAATACCCCTGCCGTAGGTCGTCCCAAGTGATTTGCAGGGTTTGCAGTTTGCAGGGGTGCCCGGGTTCGTGGGGTGAGGTTGGTCTAGGTCTTGGCTGCAGATGCGTTTGCCCACCTACTGCGTTGCGGACCGAATCGGGAGAGACTGGTTGAGGGCTTTTATGCTCTCCAGCTGGACTCTCTTCACCCATCGCCTTGTACCGCAGTGTGAAGGATGGATTTATACGTCCGTCACTCCTAGACACGTTGACCTCAAATTTCTAACCACTCATCATACCCTTTTCCTTCCCAGTACTCTCTCTCCTTCCTTTTAGAAAAAAAACTTTCCACTCAGCATCGCCAAATATGACATGAACCCTAAGGGATTTTTTTTCCTTCAAGGCCTCTTGTGTGGAGCTAATTAAAAAAAAAAACTTTTGGACTTATTTAGCTTGCGAACGTTTTTTGAAATGAAAGTTCATCTGTTTGCATGGTATTTTTGATCCAAATAGTAGTCCCCTTAATGTAAATCCACATAGCATCCCCAAGTATGAGGAGCTAATGTAAAATAAAAAAACTTCTGTACTTATTTTAGTTTTGCTTGCGAACGTTTTTGGAAATGAAAGTTTGTCTGTTTGCTCAGTGTTTTTGATCCCCTTAATGATCGTCGATGCAAAATTTTCGCTGCGCGCCAGCTGATTCTATTTTCATAAAATCTTACTTGTTTTAGCAAAATTATGTTACCACGTACCATCTTACCAGATAACGTGTTTATATATTTATAAAAACAGTATTTTTTTTTTTTTTTACATGAGCTCCAAACAGGAAGCCCTGAGGAAAATAATTTCCCTCAGGGCCTATGTCATCCTTGGGGATGCTGTGTGGAGGGTTTTTTTAAGGAAAAGGGGGAAAGGAGAGTTCTGGGAAGGAAAAGGGTTTAAGGAGTGAGTAGGAAGATTCCTAGGGGTTCAGTGAGTCCTGGTCATCCGCCTCCAAGACCTAGACAAACCTCACCTCATGAACCCGGGCACCCCTGCTAAATCACCAAACGTGCGAACCACTTGGGGTGACCTATGGCAGAGGTGTTGGTTATCCAATAAAGGTTCCCGGGGCGGCGGTACCCATTCCCGCCTCCCAAATTGAAATTGAATATGAATATAAACTGCCGTAGATAGTTTCCCCAGAACAGCTGTATGTATCCTTAAGGTAGTATGGCGAGTAAGAGGTTTAGTTTATACTTTATTGGTGTATGCAGATATGTATATTGGAGAAGGATGGTTGGAGATGAAGAGCGTTTATTGACTGATTGGTTAGTACAGGGTTTCCCAACCTTTATTTCGCCGAGCCTCCCCGAACCAAAAAAAATATTTTCATGCCCCCCCTCATTAAGTTTTAACAAAAATAAGAAACACTGACGGGGCGTATAAATAGCCCAGACACGAGGGTATGTTCCCTATGTAAATTAATGAAGGTTGAAATTCTTCCCTACGTGACACAGAAAAAACAGTTTGCATACAGTTCCAAATCCCAAGCGAAAACAAACAATACTTACTCAGAGAATGCAGCTTCAAAGCACGATTTCCAGCACAAACGACACTAGTTGCATTCAAACTTAAAGATTCTTTGCCAAGGCGATATTGCAATGTTTACATTACAATGTTTACATGTGTATCACAGGAAGAAATTTCGAACAATAAAATATAAATTTGCAAATTACAAATCAATCGGAAACAAACACGACAATAATATTTGAATACGATCCGAACTAGGAGTGCCATCTATCGGCCGTTTCACTGACACTCACGTCGGAAGCACTGCCCGTCTCACAAAGGTAGGAAACTGCACGAACTCTGCATTTCAGTGTCACGTAGGTGAATTCAACAATATAACCAAACATAGATGGCGCGTATCTAAACACATTTTTTTATATCAACTAAATTATTTATTTGAATTCCAAATAGGTACAATACAGATACAATAAATTTATTTATTATGGATCTTTAATAGAAGAGTAGGTACACTTTAAATCATTAATTACTTTTACATTTACATTTCTTAGTTTTCTTTTAATTATACATAAATATTATTCTATTATTATTTATCATCACACGTCGTGTTGTGACTTGCCGAAACTTGTATAGCAGCGATTGAATGGCAATTCGGAACAGTTAATTTACCTACGCGTTAAATAGATTTTTTTTTTCAGAAATGCAAACGTACCTATTACGCCCCCCCTGACATTTCTTTGCGCCCCCCTGTCCTGGGTTAGTACATGCAGCTATAGTGTGTTGGGTGGGTGGGGTTTCATATTCTCTCTGCAGGTATGGAAGCTCTTCTTCCCTATATATAGTAGGTGAATTAACGATCATGACCATCATTAACGGATGAATGACTATTGCAGCCCGTGCAGCAGACAGCCTCCATCGCTCTCGTGTGCAGCACTATGCGGCGCCAGATCATCTCCCGCGCCTTCTATGGCTGGCTGGCCTACTGTCGCCATCTCTCCACTGTGCGCACTCACCTCTCTGGATTGGTCAACACTAACATCGTACCTTCAGGTGAGAAGCTGTTTTATCCCCAAAAAAACCCACAATATCGAACTTCGGTAGATAAAAGTTTATAGATATTATTTTCTTATTATTCGAAGGGTTAAAACCTATTGTGCATCGGATACTGATTCCGGACGTTCAGAGCATGGGGCAGCAGAGATTTTTGAGGACGGAAGTTATGGTGATCCATGGGGACACACGGGGCAAACGTTCGAGGGTCTGCGGTGATAATATGTGCACTCGTGCAACAAATTTCTAGTCTGAAATGAAATGTTACGCCTGCTACTGCTGGAGAAGAGTTTGGATGTTCCCATCCGTGGCGCCTCGAACGACGATGACGAGGACAGCTTCTCCCTGGACACTTCAGCGTTGCTCTGGGAGGAAATGGTAAGGGAGTTTTAGGGATGGGGCTCCCTCATTTTGGGAGGTATGGATACCGCCGCCCCGGGAACCTTTTATTGGACAACCAAACACCCCTGCCATAGATCGCCCCAAGTAGTTAGCTACATTTGGTGACTTGGCAGGGGTTCATCGAGTGATGTGTGCCCAAGTCTTGGCGGCGGATGCATCTACCCACTAGCTGCGTGGCGGGCCAGATCGGGAGAGGCCTGTTTGGAGAGACCCTTCGACCTCTCCAGATGGTCTCTCTCGAATCAGCGTCTTGCACGTCCGTCACTCCTGGACACACTGACCCCTATATTCCTACCCACCCCTCATACCTTTTTTCTTCCCAGAACTTCCTCTCCTTACTTTCCTTAAATAGCATCTCCAAAGTCACAGTCACAGGGAAATAACTTTTCTCAGGGCCTCCTGTGTGGGGTTAGTGTAAAAAAAAAACACCTGTCATCACTATGGAATATTTTTCCCGCGAATCTATGTGGATACAATTCAATTCACACATTTAAAAAACATTACATATTTAATATTTCAAATCGTTTTTAAAAGATAGATACAGAAAACAATATAAATGTGCTTCAAACCCTACACAACTGACAAGCAACCATTAAGTGCCTATTAGTCATGCAACAATGTCAGAATAACAGAAGAGCATGTATGAGACGATGTATGAATGTGAACGAAGCAAGAAGTGTGTGCCAAGATCGAGTTGTTTGGCGGTCCGTCCTCTCTGCCTACCCCTGCGGGGAAACGGCGTGATGGTTAGTTAGTTAGTCATGCAAAATCCTGCAACGAATAAACGTATAAAAGCAGATTATACTAAGTAATCCCTCGAAATCTTGGTTTCCCTGCACGACTTCGACAATAACACTTTATAGGCTTTAAATGCTAAGTACATAATATAAGTTTAATTGGAAAAGTCCTTACACATCTCCCTAAAATCGAAGGCAATCTAGGGCGCTTCAGACTCGCTCGCTCATTGGATATTTCACTTGCATGCTGACCCGATATCGAGGGGTCACCCTGTTGCCTGCAATCGGGGACAGGGGTGGGGAATGCCCTAGATTGCCTCCGATTTTAAGGAGGTGTGTAAAGCCTTTAAGGTAAAACTCTTTCAATTTTTTATTTGGGAATGAAGTTGTGAACTAGAGCTATGCATTCCATTTTTGCAGATGGCGCGTCGGGAGGTCTCACCAAGGAGAAGTGGGAGGCCATGACAGATGAGCTGGGTGTAGTGGCCAATGGGCTGGAGATCTACAGGCTCACCTACTATGGAGGGGTGGACCACGAGATTAGGAAGGAAGTCTGGCCTTATCTGTTGGGATATTACAAGTAAAAAACTATTATTATTCAAATAAAATATTAACTCAATTTTTGTTAGAACAACAACTCTGTTTTTTATTTAGGTTATTTCCATCAATATATCATTTAAGAAGATAAAAATAATAATCTAAACGAATAAATGAAAGAGAACAAGACTCAGAAAAATAATAAGATAACGGTCGCAACTGGGATTCAAATCCAGAACCTCTTGTGTTATTATCGGGTCAAACGTCTTACCTTTTTCACTCATTCTACCAATGTAATACTAACTTTTTATACTAACTTTATATTTATATGTTTTTTTAGTCTATTTTATACTTTGGGTACTTGGAAATATAGTATTTTGTTTTAATATTACCCACACTCAGGCAGTGCCTTAGTGGGTTTTCATTTCTTGTTCATACTATTCGTTATTATATATTATGTTATTATATGTATACTATGTGCTATTATACATTATATGTACAAAGAAATGAGAATAAATAATATTAAAAAAAAAAAAAAAATTCGGCTGTTGAGATCTCTTATTTAAATGTCATTTTTATCAATCTGAAGTCTCAAATTTCAGAATTAACCATACTATCTACAACTAATTTTTTCCATATTATTGGCTGCTACCCTTTTCATTGCAAACAAGTGTTCAAAGAACTGGTTTGTAACGTAGATAGTATCTTGGATATACATATCCGATTTTATTTAAATGAAATATCTATTGACATTTTTGTAAAAGTCTAAATGAAAATTCAATTTTTATTTGAACTCTCTTTAAATTTTTTTTAAGGTTATTCCCATCAATGTAATGTATCATTGAAAAATATGATAACACTAATAATATAAACAAAAATATGGAAGAGAACTAGACTCAGAAAAATAAAAAATATGGAAGAGAACTAGACTCAGAAAAATAAAAAATATGGAAGAGAACTAGACTCAGAAAAATAAAAAGATAACAATCGCAACTGGGACTCGATCCCAGACGAGAGAAATATATATAATATGACAAATATATCTAATTAAACAAATTCCTTGGTTATAAACAAGTTATTGGGTTTCACTAATATGTCAAATTTATTTATTCATTAACATGTTAACCATAAAGTGACTGCTTTCTAACAAATTATTATTATTGATTTTATTGATTGAAAACTGTCAGTACAGATCCCGTGAGCACTCAGACCAAGTTTCACTTTATTCTTTCAGTAGCCCAGTCCCTTTAGTAAAGTTCACCGGGATTTTCTTTGGGCGCTTATTTGATGTTTTCCACTCCAACTCCTACACGTGTCTTCTGTTAATAAAATTAATGGCTTCCTTCCAAATTTCCATCCATTTTGAGTGGCAGGGGCCAAAGCCTAATGGTGGGCGTTGGGTTTTTATCAGCGCCTTACCTTGGCTTCTTGGCATTGGGCAGACTGCTTCAATTGCGCCTGCACAGTACCGGCTCTATTCAGTGGTTGCCAAGCTCATTTGGAGTAAATGCGATTATCTTATTATCGATTAAAAAAGTACTTTTACCTAAATAAAAATTCAACTCTAATACGGTACTCCGTCAATGTTCAATACCCAAAGCGTTTTTCGAAGAGAGTTGTAAAGATATTGTCTAAGTTCTCTAAGAAAATGTAATTCCAGAGTATCTAGCATGGCTGATCAAGTATTTATCGAAAATGTTGATAACTTGTCATCGTTCCTCAGCACGACTGAAGGTTGATAAAGTAAAGACATCAGTTCACATTGAATAAATTAAGAACACTTAGCATTGCAAACTGTTGATTGGTCGTTGGCGATTTGCAGTAATGCTCGGTAATGATGACAAGTTACCGACATTATCACTAAAACTTTTATCGAACGACAGTGCCCAGGGAGGAAGGATACTTTATTCCCGACTTCCTTATTTGAAGTTTTCTTTATTTTGTGTATTAATTGTTGTCAGATTTGGGTCCACCGCCGAAGAAAGAAAGGAGCAGGATCTGACGGACAGGCGGAGGTACGAGACCACCATGTCGGAGTGGCTCGCTGTGGAGGCCATTGTCAGACAGAGGGACAGGGAGGCCACGGCCGCCTCCATAGCCCGGCTGGCAGAGCCGAAGGCCAATGCTGAGAACAACCACGAGGTAGATTCTTTTGTTGTTCCTATTATTTATTTTATGGAGTGCAATCTCTCCTTGGTTCTCTTTTACATTCCATTTTGATCAATAGATTTCTTTAGGTTTGGAAAAGATGTAGATCATAGATATATTACCAACTAATAAGATGAACATGTTTGTTTAAGATTTCCGAAGACAACAGTTTTATATCAGATGATGACAATCCACCGGTCATATCGCCCGATCAGAGCGAAACTCAGGACGCATCTCACCTAGAAAAATGTGAAGAAGAACACTCCTCACAATGCAACGACTCCTCCACCACGAGGAAAACCATAGCACTAGTCATAGAGTCATCTGTAGATGAAAATGTAGACATGCCTGAAGAAACGCAGGAAGAAATGGAAATAGAACAAGCTGAAGGATCAGCTAAAACAAATGGTTTAGAAAGAGACGATATCACAGAACAGAACCAATCTGAAATCAGGAAGATTGCAGAAAGCATGGCGAGGATCAATGGACATGTTAATGGTGGCATTGAAGATGACGCCATGCCCGTCTGTGATGAAGATAACTTTGGCAAAGATATAGCCGTGACTGTGCAGAATCATACCAGTGTTATTGTTACAAATCCTTCAGTTGATATTGTATCTGGCGCATCACCTCTTGGACATCTCAGTGGTTAGTACAGATTTAAGTGTTCTAAGATTTATTATTATCTCTTTAAACAGTAACAGTGAGAAATTCTTCTTTGTATCAAAGAATTAATTTTTTAATCATGCTTGCTGTAAATTTCTAGGTGCTTACATATGTGTATCATTTCATAATACCCAATTCTGTATTATTCTAGAAAATGTCAGTCCATCAAAATCTCCACTGGGTGCTCTTGAGGAAGAACGAAATTCGGCATGCACTTCCTTCGATACTCTGGACTGTCCTCTCGCATCCCAAGAGGCTAATAAGGAGGGCCCCCGGTCCAACTGTGTGTCTCCAGCCAGTTCTAATGGAGGGGTTTATAGTGTAAGAACTAAATTTCCATGACAAATAATAATTATATTCTACTAACAAGAACTTTAATTCAATTGAAGAAGAAGGTAACACTAATAATCTAAACGAAAATATTAAAAAAAAATAGAAAAAGATAACGGTCGCAACTGGGACTCGAACCCAGAACCTCTCGTCTAACCGGGTCGTGCCCGTTTACCACGTTTACCATTCCACTATTGCCACCTTCCATCAAAACGTTTTATTTTTTAGTTGCGACCGGTATCTTTTTCTATTTTTCTGTGTCTTGTTCTCTTTCATATTTTCGTTTAGATTATAAGTGTTATCTTCTTCTTCAATGATAAATTACATTGATGGGAATAACCTTCAAAAGTTATAAAAAGAGAGTTGTTCTTATATATTTTTTTTATTCAATTGTTCTAATCTTTGGATTTCTACAAGGGACTGACTTAGGACCCCTTGTATTTTTACTTAGAAAAGAGTATCTTTTTAAATATTGACTTATTACTATGACTATTTTACATTAATTTGTAAATTGATGTCGTAAGTACATTTAGCATGGTGTGTTGTTGTCATCATAAAAGTATTTTGTACTGGTTGTTTCAATGAACCTTATCATCTGTTTTATGATTGGTACTAGATTGAGTTGCTAGAGAACTTTGGACTGAATCTCCACCGAATAGACAAAGATGTGCAGCGATGTGACAGGAACTACTGGTACTTCACTGGAGATAATTTAGACAAATTGAGGAATGTTATGAGCACGTAAGTTGACAATAACTGCAATACATTCTATATCAAATTAGGTCTATTCTAAAAATTATTATATACCTATGTCTCACACACACACAATCATAATTAGCACTCCACATCATCACGAATTTGATCTCCTCCACTGGCTGCGGTTCCTCGCCGTTCGCCTGTAGTCATCCGTTTTTCATTTCCTGCTCCAATCCTTTTCCTGTCTCCACTCCTGTTTTCCAGTCTGTCCACCTCTTCTACGGTTTACCCCAGTTTAGTTTTCACCCGGCCACCTACTTGGTCCTAATTTTTAGCATCCTATCATCTGGTATTCTTTCTCCATGTCCAGTCCATCGCAGTCTTCTTTAGACCTACAAAATCTTACAATCTTAATATATATATTTCTTCTGTCCGTGTGTATGTCACTGAACTCCTCCTAAACGGCTGGACCGAATTTGATGAAATTTTTTGTGTGGGTTCACAAAACGTGTGGGTGACGGCCTCCGTGGTCCCGAGGCAAGACTCTCGACTCACAATCCGAAGGTCGCGGGTTCGAACCCGGCGTGCGCAAATAAATTTTATTTGATAAATTTGTGTTATTTCACAATTTATTCATTTAAAATAATATATAGTATATTTGCGGCACGTTCCAGAGTGGAAGACACTATCAGTATCGCCCTGGTGTAAGACCACCATTCAGAATTGAAACGTTGCTTAAAAATGGCTTTAGCCGTGTTTAGTGACCAGATCTGAATAGCCAGGTACTTCCCAACCTTCCTCTTCCCTATCTCCTTCCCCTCCCCACTACCTTCAGCCTCACAACATACCCCGATTGGGGATGCCATAGTCTCACTGGCTCCAGACGGGAGCAGTTGGGACTCTTGTGCGGTATTAACTGTAAAAAAAAAAAAAAAGGAGATTCGAGAATGGTTTAGATTCACAATTTGGTCCACTGGAAAATGTTCTTTTAATTAATTTTTTATTTCTAAGGAGTTGTTGATTTTGAAATGTTTTACATTGGATCCGGCAGACTGCGCTACCATCGCAGTATCGAATATTCAATATTATTCTATTTTAATTTTAGTTTGTCCCGACAGTTGTGTACAGGACAACGTCTGTCGGGTCCGCTATAAATTGTGGAACATTCCAGAACACTCTCGAATGTTGTCCTAAGCGAAGACGGGTAACCCAGCTAGTGCTCTCTAAAATTTTCAAATTCATGAGTAGTTCTAGTGTAGTTCAATAGTTTTTTCCTAGAATTTTATGCTCAAAGACTGCTAACTTAGCTTAGCTTAATCATTTTGCGTTAGGCAAAATAATATTAATATTATTTTGATCAAGACTTAATATTCGCTGTATAAAGTAGAGCCCTTGTATAAGCAGCGTGAGGTGAATTTTCATAAAAACAGTGCTGTGTGAATGATTCTAATATTATTATTCATAATAAATGTCATAATAAAATAATAATTCAATCTTTTGCCTTTTTCTTTCAATCGTTAATTACTCTAGGTCTGTTAAGTTTATTGTTTTGAATAGTAGTTGCTTAAAGATTCTGTTTTCCAATGGTTATGTTTAATTTTTGTAGTTATGTATGGGAGCACATGGAGGCGGGTTATATGCAGGGAATGTGCGACTTGGCCGCCCCACTGCTGGTGCTGCTGGATGACGAGGCGGCCGCCTACTCCGCCTTCTGCTGCCTCATGTCTCGCATGCTGGACAACTTCCCTGCGGGTGGCGCCATGGACGCCCACTTTGCCAACATGAGGTAGTGACTCAATCCATTCAACAGTTTCCTTCTACAGCAGGCCCAGCTTCTCCTCACACAGTCTCTGGATAATGTTGTTTCTCGCAACTTTCTCTGGGGCGGTCCACTGGACGTGGGAATTACCCCCTTCCCACATACCTTTCTCTGGGGCGGTCCACTGGACGTGGGAATTACCCCCTTCCCACATACCTTTCTCTGGGGCGGTCCACTGGATGTGGGAATTACCCCCTTCCCACATACCTTTCTCTGGGGCGGTCCACTGGACGTGGGAATTACCCCCTTCCCACATACCTTTCTCTGGGGCGGTCCACTGGACGTGGGAATTACCCCCTTCCCACATACCTTTTTCACTTGTAGTCATCTCACTCACTTTTTACACTACCTACAACACTAATTATTAAATGTAATTTTCATTTATTTTTACACAAAGGCATTGAGTTATGAAGAGTGAGACTGTTAAGGATCTCGTTTCATCTGCAAATTCCAGAAATGTGTTCTTTGCAGGAAGAGATATTATTTAATTATACTTCAACAAATAAACATTAGAAGAAATGAATTTTGAATACAAAATTTTCAGTTCACTTATTTAACCTTCCCATTATTATATACCTTTGTGTCGCCTCATGTAACATAGCGTTACAATAGGAGTTTTGGATCTTTGATTAACGGTTATCTAAGATCTAAGATGAAACAAATAAAACTAATACATACACTACACATCATCACTTTCACCGTCGATTTTGTATTATATTTGTCAGGTCACTGATCCAAATCCTGGACTGCGAGATGTACGAACTGATGCATGCACACGGTGACTACACACACTTCTACTTCTGCTACCGCTGGTTTCTGCTGGACTTCAAACGCGAGCTGCTCTACCAGGACGTGTTCTCAGCCTGGGAGATGATCTGGGCCGCACGCCACATCAGCTCTTCGCACATGGTGCTGTTCCTCGCCCTCGCCTTGCTCGAGTCCTATAGGGACATCATCCTGTCCAACAGCATGGACTTTACCGATATCATCAAGTTCTTCAACGGTAAGATTTTAAATTTTATAATGAAATAATATTTGACTACCTTCTTTGGCAACAGACCGGTTAGTAGCCGAGTGGGCAAATGCTTTGGGTTCCGTAAAAGGCATCACAGGTTCAATTCTTTGCTAGCTAGGCCCTTCTACTATAGGAATAAGAAAGTATCCGATATTTGATCAAATATCTTGGCGACTACCGACATACATCTGCGGACACATTGATAATACATTCACAGGCAGGGGTTTGCAGTCCATATAGGGACATAAGCACTGCCTATCTTACCTTTTTCGCGTAAAGGTATAAATAATATTAAAATGTATAAAATCATCGCAAGAAATCTATATACACTTTCAAAAATACGCACAAAGTATTAACTAAGAATCACAGCGCCGTCGCCGCTCCGACCGCTCTATTAAAGGCAAGAACTAAGAACGCAAAATGATGCACATTCACATTCAAATATTGTCTCGAAACAAAAATGTACATTTGTGTACATGATACTCATTCGTTAAAAAGTGCTGTGCTTTTCACAACTAAATTAAATAATACAACTTAACTAACAAAATATCATGTTGGCCTTCTTAATTCTATAAATTAATAGGTTATTTTGATATTAGATATGGCTTAAGTAGTCCCAACCTACATCAGCTAAATCCTGCAGGTTAGCCATTCTTAACGAAAACATATTACTTCTATGGTAAGTTTCAAATTATTCGCTGTTTTACCCACTGTCTACCATGTTTAAAAACTCTGTGAATGCCACTCTGTACACAGGCACATGTTGCCGACATTTTGTAAACGTGTCGGCGATGCCAGTCTTCCAAGACCAGCTGGGCAAGGTTGTTACAACTCATGTCATTTGGATCAACGCTAGGAATATCATCAAAGAATGACAGTATGACAAAATTACAGCAAGAGCAACTCTTTGGTTGTTAGTCAGGTTATGAAAGCATTTTAGTTTGACGTTTCGAGAAATCAACAATAATTGGTGGCTATGCAGGTCTCTTGATTTCAGTAGCGACATGTGCGAACAGCGCGTTACAAGTTTTTTTTTACAATAGCTCCACACTACTACACTACTCCCACTCAGGCTCTGAGAAAAAAGTCCCTCAGGGCCTATGTCATCTTTGGGGATGCTTATGGAGGTCTTTTTAGGGAAAGGAAGGAGAGTAGGCTCTGGGAAGGAACAAGATCTGAAGAGCGGTTAGGAATCTTGGGTCGATGTGTCCAGGAGTGAGGGACAATGAATCCATCCCTCTCGGTGCGGTGCAAGGCGATGGCAGGAGAGGTCTATATTATGTCTGCCTCAAGCAGTCTCTCCGCCACGCAGTAGGTGAGCAAATGCATTCGCCACCAAGATCTAGACAAACCTCACCCCAAGAACCTGGGCACCCCTGCTAAATCACCAAACGTAGCGAACCACTTAGGGTGACCTATGGCAGGGGTTATCCATACCCGCCTTCCAAATTGTTTGCGACGTGAATACACAACATGAGTATCAGATACTTGCATATCACCATGGATGAAGGGCCTAACTCTTAAGTTTTGGAATTAAGCCCCAGTTAACAAGGTGTAATCTAATAATTATTTTCAAAAATTTTGATTTGAAATAGTTATTGGGATTGTTCACCAAAATAATTTTTTTAAATAATTTATTTACAGAAATGGCGGAACGTCACAATGCTCCTTCAGTTTTATCATTGGCGAGAGACCTGGTCCTGCAGCTGCAAACCCTGATAGAAAATAAATAAATTACATGCCAGTGCATTTTGTAATATACAATATAATATTTCCGAGATTTCTGATAATTATTGATCTCAATATTATTAAATTCATTGGCAGAGGATGGCAGATATTTTTATGTAGAGAATTAAAAAGTCAACCTGCGCACTTCCTTTGAATGATGAATTTTACTAAACGATACATGTTTTGTTAAGACAACGAGCATTTGTTTAATGAGCACTGAGAGATGAGAGAAATTATTCTAGTTACAAAAAAAAAACACAAAGTTATTTTGAATTATAATATATATAGTCTAATTTCTTTACAGATGAAAATCTGTAAAAAGTAGTTCAGAATTTCAAAAAAAAATAGAATCCAGCAGCATTGGTACATAATTCATTTCTGAAAAAAATAGCTGATAAGTGTCTGATAATATAATTATTAAAAAAAATATTTAGAAAAGCTTGCTGTCAATATCCTGAAAAGTTCTCTAGCACACACACAAATTTCCTACTTACATAAATGAAAAGAAAAAAAGATCAATGCAAACCCGGGACTTCAACCATCAGTCTTTAATATATATAATTTATTTTTAATATTCATTTACAAAGGCAAATATTGTTGTTGATTTGGAAAAATTTATGTGAGATAGGATATTTATTTTTCAATTTTCCTTACTAAGTACATTCCTTCCAATCATTTTTAAAATCTTTCTGTAACTTATTTTTTTCCATTAATCTATTGTCCATACTATATTTTGAAAAATCTACTACGAAAATAGCTACCATTTTTCGTTACAATAATATTTATGTATCAATATCGATCATCCAGTTGATTAATCAGACATCTCCAAATATTGAGTTTTGAGATAATGAGGAAAGCATATTGGAAAGCTTACCATAAATTAAATATTATTTACATTGTTCTGTATTTTACATATTAAATATGCTATAAAGCAACATTGGAAAGCGTAACAGTCCGATACATTAGTAAGGATTTTGAAATATACTACTAGTAACCCAGAAAAGATCAATTTTTTATTTATTTCTCTACAAGTTTTTGTGCATTTTAATTGATTTGGTGGTGTTTAAGAGTAATCTGAGTATTGTACCAGATAAACGAAACACTTTTACATAAAACTACATACTCAACTCAAGTTTCTATTTTTTGGAGACGTCTGACTAATCAACCGGAAGATCGATACATCAATTCCATTTATTTTTAATTTAGAAGTAAATTAGGTAGATTTGTAATTTTTTAGTTTAAATAATATTCTAAACATATATTATGTAAAAGATATTGTTAAAAAATATTGTAATTATTACGTAAGTCTATTTTGTAAGGCTTCTATTTTTTGCTGGCTTAAATTTGTAGTTATCCAAATATTAGATAAAATTATTTATGTATAGTAATATAAGGGTAGGAAATTAAATACACACTTCAAGAAGGAAGTCATAATGATGTCCAAATCTTTGGCAGAAGAAAAAAGCCAAATTTGAAAATTAAAAATCAAAAGTATATGTTTGTAGTTAGAACATTTTCGAAACGCATTCAGCCTTACTAATAAAAAAAACACTTCCCAACCTTTAAATCGTGTCTTGGTTACATATTGGATAAAGACTGTACAATTTCTATTTCGAATTATTACTAATAAAAAAATGTCGTAAACTCTTCTGCAAAAGAACTGGCAACATTGCATTTTGTCTGACCATGTGCATGAGTTTCCCGACAAAATGACGGCTTTAATTTGTGATATGTGATCATGTTTTTATTCATAATTTCTATTTTAGTGACCGATTCACTATTAAGTTAGTATAAGTCATATTATTTGTGTTATTTTTCTGTCTGTTTTAATCCATTAATAATGGTCATGTTTTGAATTTATTTTCATGTTGTTCTTTTACCGCATGAATTTAATAACACTTCCATGAAAGTGATATTTTTTAATAACATAAATGCCTTATTTTTCAGTTTATTCTCTGAGAACTATTGTTATATTTTTTAGTTCTATGAATGAGAGAAAAAGTGAATTTACTCTTTTCTTGCAAATTCCCTATGAATGTAATGTGTTTTCTAAATTTCGTAATTTCCACAATTTTTTTACGTTTGAAGTGCAAATACAATATGTGGTTTATATTGTTTTTCAACTTTTTTATATTTGAAAATAAAATATTCCATTTCTTAAATATGAATGTATATTTCAAACAGAAAATCTAAAAGGTAGTTTTATCTAATTTCAAAAGTGGTATTTTTTTTTACCAAAGATATTGAAATATAAGGAAATACGCTATGATGTCCGCCCGACTATCGCCGGAACTACTACCTAATGGGGATAGTTTGAATACGGAATTAAGTTGACTTTTCGAAGGTGTGCAGTAGTATTGGTTAACAATATAGTTTGAATACAAAAATAATTCATTCGTTTAGTTGATTTTTTGAAGGCGTGCAGTGGTATTGGTTAAAAATATCGGCAACACCAGGAAGCACGGTCCCACTCAGTAAAACTGCCAATAGCCCGTCTCCTTATATTTCAATATCTTCTGTTTTTACGGTCACTTTAAAAATAAGAAATATATGAAACATTCGAAATATTCCGAACTTCGATGAGAAATAATTATTATTAACAGCTCATTTCAAAGAAATACAACTATTTTATAACAGTTAAACGTGATTTTTTTATTTTACGTTTTCTGTTAGTAAGGTTTTCAAATTCACAGTCTTTTATCAATTGAATATAATTTTCACCCCATTTATTAGTAGGGCTGATTATGTATTAGGTTAAAAGAAAAGAGAAAATATTTGATATGTACAATGGTTTAGGTAGGTCTTTATTCTTCAGCAATTTAAAGATGCTGGTGGCAAAATGAATTGTCCATAGTTCTAGAAAACATTTCTATTTTTAATAATATAATCCAACAGAAAACTCGTTTTATTTGAACTCATTTGCTCTCTAATAATAGAATAGACCTTCTCTAAGATATTCAAATCAATATTTACATAATCTTTCTCAATTGACTGCAAAACCAATAAACATATCAATAATAAAATCCTTCAAAAGGAAAATTTATAAAAGAAAAATCGAGCTTTTAAAATATTTCTATTGATTGCCAAATCCTTACCATTCTGTCTTTTAATATCTTCACTAACTTTGAATTAAAATTTTCACCATTTTATTTTGTTTGTAAATAAAAAATTATGTCTATTTTATAAATACTTGTTTTATTCATAATATTAAATTATTATAAGCCAACTGTGAATATATAAAAAAATATATACATCAATCTTATTCTACACAATAAATATATTTTTTATCAACTTTACTCTACTGAATATTTTTAAATTAGATGAAACGCATCAATAATGTATTGGTGATTGTCAAAGCTGATTATTAACCTGCTAAAATTATTTTACTGTCAGAAAATTACTTAACTTTGTACAATATTAATTTATATATAAATTTTATCTGCCGTTTGTATGTGTAGTTTTAAGTAAATTTAAAATGGGACGAGTCCAAGAGGATCTGGCTGGTACAGATCTGTGTTGTAAAATAAACAATCTTTAACATTATAGTGATGTAAAACATCTCTCATCTAAAGCCTCAATTACATTACAAGCTACTAGCCGGTAAGTTTAAAAGCGGGTGAATCGGCAAGTGAGATTGTCATGATGACACTCAAAACTGTCTACTCGCTCAGTAGTAGCTAAAATAACGACTCCCGCGCCAAGCAATCCTGTCGACATTCTGTAGAAAACTTGAGTTCGCAGCTAGTAACCACACCAGTAACAAGAATAACGACTCATGTGCAAACTAATTTTGACAGTTACGAAATCAGCTGTTGGTGAAACGCCATCTTTAGGCAAACGCTAGCGAGTAGCGAGTAAAGTTGACCACCTTTCTACTTTTTTTGTAGATTGTCCACAATCTGCTGTTAGCTAGTAATACGATTACACTGAGCGAGTTTACTAACAGATAGTGAATTTCCCAGCTAGTAGCTTGTAAACTCGCTCAATGTCATTGAGGCTTTACTGACGATTTTAGAAAAAATATTTTTAAATGTTCATCACAAAATAACATCGAAATTTGTGAAATATTCATACTGTTGGCTTGCAACTGAAATCCATTTATTTGGGAATTTCAAATTCCATTACATCAATGAGATCAAATCCAAAATCGCATCATTATAAATTTTTTACATTTGAATAGTTCCCGTTGGACGCTAATTCTAAACCATTAAATTTTTTTTTGTTATTATTTTTGGGGTGTTATGCCGTGTTTCGCTACTTCCTTCTTTAGCTAACGTTTCGGACAGCGTTACAGTGTCCATCATCAGGGCAGATGAGCTCATCTGCCATGATGATGAACACTGTAACGCTGTCCGAAACGTTGGCTAAAGAAGGAGGTAGCGAAACACGGCATAACACCCCAAAAATAATAACAAAAATACTTTTTGGCCGTGAAAACCTAAAAACATACCATTCAATTTTTGATCAAATTTTGATCAGTTGTCAAGAATAACGTTCATACCTACTGATACATTTTTACAAAACTTGGACCACATCACAGCGTCATCTCGGAGCGTAGTTGGTTTTACCTATATGTTTAGTTTTTTTTTTTGACTTGCTTCTTTTTAGCTTAATCTGGTTACATGGTTGTAAGCCAATGATATGTAAGATTGTGTCATTTTACTGTCAATTTACTAATTATTTTCTAGTAGCATTTTAAGATAAATCAGAATGTCAAAAAAGTATTTGAATCTAGATTTAAGTTTGTGCAAAATTTTTGTCAGGACAGTGAAGTGTGACTCTCTTAAGTTTAAGGCCCATCACTTGGAGACAAGGCCTGACGGTATGTATATTTTTAATATGAAATAATGTTTTCTATGTTATTCAATTTGTTCTTCAAAACATAATATTTTGATGTATTTTTTGTAGGGCTATTTTTGTATGTACAACTAAAGACATTTTTTACAAAGGATGAAATAATATACATTTGACGAGAGGCTTAAATTATAATAATTATGGATGTATAATATACATGCATTTAATAACAACGTTATGTACACCTACTTGTTGGATTTGGGGACTTGACATTAAACGAGCTATTTGTAAACCTGTAAAATGTTTTGTTGGAGCTCAAAAATTGCTTAAAAAGCCAAAGAGATCCTAAAATAAATATTAAGTGTATTGATTTGAGTTGAAAGAATTAATTAAGTTATCCGATTTCGTGTGATTGAATTCTTTTGCTTGGAATTTAATGTGCTTGATTATAATTATGAATCTATTTGCCAAAATAATTTAAGAAGTTGTATGAGATTTTATTCTGAAAAAATCATTTATCTATTCATGTATGTAAAATATACTACCCATATAAGTTTGTTTTATTTTGTTCATCCTGACGTAGGTACTTAAGATATTAAAAAGTTGAAATATCATAAAAATACCTTTTATCAGTGTCATAAAATTTCAAAGATATAAAATAAAAATTATCAGTGTTTAAATAGACTTTTATTGTAGCTTATTATCTGCGAATTGCATGTTTTATAGAGGATGATTGCACCGGTTTGGTATCTACATATAAAATTGATTCAATAATTATCGTTGAATTGCCTAAAATATGTATTCTTGTTCCTGACAATTTCAAATCCGAAAACTCCTAAAACCTCAGACCTCAGGGCTATAGTATTTGTCGAGCGCCAGGCAAGTGTTTTGAAATGGTTTAAATATTCGAAGGGCAAAACCGAATGCTCCACTGCTGAACATGGAAAACCATTGAAATCGCCGCAACATTGGAATAACCCGCAATTCTGTTATTATCGTGGATTTGTGAATTCACCCTGCCGCAGTTATTCGTGATAGTATTATTGTGCTGAACTACTTATATGTTCTGAAAGACATTTATGTGCTGTGACCAGAAATGAACCACTAGAAAAGGCCTTGAGAAGCAGCCAAAACAGACCAGGTGTAAAAGTTTATGGTTTCCTAACCTTTCCATATTCCTTATTCTGCATTAAGGCAATTCAATATTTTGCTTTTATCGAACCCGCAATGGATGGAAATATGTTGAACCAGCGCAAAACCATTAAATGGTCCTTCGAGCGGGATTACATGTTCGTTCATTTTTGATGAAAAATTCAATATCGTTATTTTTATTGTTAGCAAGGTAAGCTCATTGGGAGGTAGAACGGTGATTGGCTAAAAATTCGTGACACAGCTTGAAGTCCATGTTCCACAGGGAGATTTGAATTAACTGGAATACAAATGGCAGTGTTTTACTTCAAGCTACGTCACACGTTCGAAATTTCAAAAGCGACCTGACGAGTTGTTTTGTCAAAAAGGCCCGTGTGAGCTAACCTTGTTAAACATATTTTCTACGAACCTTGGTGTGCAGATACGTAGGTACCTGCATATATATTCAAGTAGGTAGGCACTCACTCTGTGGTCATATTATTTGCTATAGTACTTAAATTGTGAGCGTATTAATCTATAGTAATCTATAGATAGATTATAACGAGCATTAGATACAGACTAGTTATTTATTATTAACGTTACGGCTACCAAAAAGAAGAAGGTTGAAATTATTGACGTCACAACGAGATTTAAATAAAAGTGTTACGAAATTATGTGAACTTTCCAATAAAATTGTCAATGTAACCATTCTAGAGGAATTTTTGTCTCTTGTAGAAACTTTAGAGTCAACAAGAATTAAGTATGAAGAAGTAAAGCATCAGATAAATGTCATAAATTTGGATATCGATTTCAATTATGAACCGGACTTTGAAAAATGACCCTTCAAAACGACTCTTCACACAGTGTCCAAAGATGACGCGTGCCCTGTATGAGATTATTTTCCTCAAAAAAGAAGAAGAATATAATTGACTCGCTTTTATTTGCCTCATTCTGCCGGGTGATTCCTGGCAATTTGACACAGATATCACGCCATAACAAACTTTTTATTGACTCTAAAAACGGAAGATTTTCGATTACGTTATATTGATGGTTTTACTCATCTCCCAAAAGGTTAAAAATCCTCTCCCCCACACCCCCCGAAAAAAATCTCAATATATCGATCGTAGTTGACATCCAGTTGACGTCTAGTCAGACATCTCAAAATTCTAAGTTTTGAGATAATAGTATCCTTTACACACAGAGTTCGGAGCGGGACGTGCCCCGCACCACTTCAGGCTGCCGCGCAGAAAAGTAAAGACCGAAAGTAAGATAACGGTTTACAGTGCAGTTCACTGTGAGACTTTTCTGGGCGGCGGCCTGAAGTGGCGCGGGACACCCGCTCCGAACTCTGTGTGTAAAGGGTACTAAGGGGCCATCCATAAATTACGTCATACGAATTTCATGATTTTTTTGACCCCCTCCCCCGTCCGCGTATTTCCTTTTCCGTGTTCAATACGAGGCAAGCATGCCTCGAAACCAATACGGATTTGTAACGCTATTTACCTCCCAAACCCGTGTTCAATAGAAGGCAAGCGGCATCCAATAGCGCACGGGTTTGTAACGCCAATTCTCTTCCAAATCCGTGTTCAGTACGAGGCACGCGTCCTCGGCGATGCATGGAACATACCCACGAAGTTCGCATGCTTACCTCGCACCGTTTCGTCAGTCACATTTTTTCTTCATTGTGCAGTGTGCAGCGTTTGACGTTATAATATAAAAGACTGCGTTTCATTGCCCATTCATCATATTGTGAGTATACACATACACTTACTTTTTTATGCTATACTTTTTTTACTTACTCTTTCAAAATAATAGTACCTACTATAACATTATATCCAATCATCGTATTATTTTGCCATATTTCACTAAATGTTATTATTTACATTTGTGTTGTTTTCTTACAATTACATTTTTTCATTAAAAGCCCACTCGGACGTTAATTAAAAATGAATAATAATAAAAAAATTGGTAAAATAATATAATATAAAATACTTTTTATATTATATTTACTGTTTTAAATTTTATATTTATTTTATTAGTAAGGATGTTTTGGTTTTATTGTGCATCCATTATATTGTGCGTATGTGCGCACACTTCCTTTTTATGTTATTCTTTCTTTTATTTACTATTGTAGGATAATAGTACTATAATATTATATAGAATAATCGTATTAGTATTTTGCTAAGTTGCACTGAATGTTATTATTTACTTTTTCTTACAACTACATTTTTTCATTAAAAGCCCATTTGAGCGTTAATAAAAAATAAATAATGAAAAATTATAAGATAAAATACTTTTTTATATTTAATATTGTTTTTTTTTTTATTTGTGAGGCTGTTTGCGTTTTATTGTCCATCCATTATATTGTGCGTACACGCACACACTTCCTTTTTTATGTTATAGGTACTTTCTTTTACTTACTATTTCAGGATAATAGTATCTATTATATTATGTATATATGTATAGTACCTATGTATTATATTAAATCGAATAATCATATTATTATTTAGCTAATTTGCACTAAATTTTATTGTGTACATATGTGGTGTTTTCTTACAATTACAAAATTTTCATGTTAAAGCACACTAGGCACACTAGCACATTAAGCGTTCATAAATAATAAATAATGAAAAATACAATATTTAAAAAATAAATATAAAATACTTAACGCGTTTTATTGTCCATCCATCCACAGAAAAAAATGTCTCGAAACACACACGGATCTGTAGTGCTCAATCAACGCGTATAGTAATTATAAAGCCTTGCACGTTTGGAGGACGCATGCCTCGTACTGAACACGGATTTGGAAGAGAATTGGCGTTACAAACCCGTGCGCTATTGGATGCCGCTTGCCTTCTATTGAACACGGGTTTGGGATGTAAATAGCGTTACAAATCCGTGTTGGTTTCGAGGCATGCTTGCCTTACACAATGTCACACTTCTCTACACCCCTCCCCCCCCTTAAGGTGTGACATAATTTATGGATGGCCCCTAATGAGGAAAGCAAAAGTTGAATGCACACCAAAATCAAATATTATTTACACACGCCCATAGACATAATATTCATATGTCTATGCACGCGCCTGTGTTTTACATTATTTATTGCATTGACCTTTTCCTGCATTTAAATTTACTAACGAATTGTGTTTTTCGAGTATACAGCACACATTGAAACTCATATAATCATTCGGTATTATAGATCAATAAATTATCTAGGAAAGCTATTTTTAAGAATTTTTCTATTAGTTTAAAAGAGCTATTTGTAAATCTATAAAAAAATTATCTTTTTGGAGCGCAAAAATTGCATTAAAAACCAATTTAACCTCCTCAATGATATTTAAATGTATTGATTTGGATTGAAAGGATTAGTAAAGTTATCTGATTTCTTGTAATTGAATTCTTTTGCTTAGAATTTAATGTGCTTGATTATAATTATTGCCAAATGAATTTAAGAAATGGTACGAGATTTTATTTAGAAAAAATCATCTATGAATGATTTTATGAATGTAAAATACACTTTGCATAAAAGTTTTTTTTTTTAGCTTATGGTGACGTAGTTGAAATATCATAAAAATCTATGTCATTAAATTTCAAAGATAGAAAATAGAAATGGTCAAAGTTTTTAGAGTTTTTTGTACCTTGTACATTTTCCTCTAGGGTTGCGCAAGCTCATTGTGCTGCATGGCGCGACGTACGAAAGCAATTAACATTAGGGAGCATTCACCATCAGAGATAACCAGAAAACTACTTCTCATAGAGAATTTATCTATATATATAAAAATCAAAATATGTTTGGGGATTAGTGTATTCCTATATTAAGTATAGGAAATGTTTGAAACTTTCAAAATACCTTTTTAAAACCCCCGCGAAAGTTTTTGGATTATTTCAGTCACATGACAATACAACTGAAAAGTTTTTCAATCATCACAAAAATTCTTGCCAAACTGTTAAAAATTTGAGAATGACATTTTGCGAAACAATGATTGTCTAATCAGAATTCAGATGTCAAAACTGAATTAATTTGAAGTACTTCTTTAATAATTTGAATCGAATCAAGATTACAAATATTTTAGGCGTGAAAGCGTAACAAACAAACACACGCCCTTTCGAATTTATAATATTTAGAATAAAAACATATTTTTATGTGAATTTTTTAAAACTATGACTTCTATGATTTGTACATTATTTATAAAAAACACTACATCTTGCAATCCACCTCAATTACAATGCTTTCATAAAATAAACACAGAAATAATCAGTTTGGGAGGCGGGAATGGGTACCGCCGCCCCGGGAACCTATATTGGATAACCAATACCTCTGCCACAGGTCACCCCAAGTGGTTCGCTATGTTTGGCAATTTAGCAGGGGTGCCCGGGTTCACGGGGTTGAGGTTTGTCTAAGTCTTGGAGGCGGATGACCAAGACACACTGAACCCCAGATTCCTGCCCACCCCTTAAACCCTTTTCCTTCCCAGAACTCTCCTCTCCCCCTTTCCTTAAAAAAAACCCTCCACACAGCATCCCCAAATTTGACAAAGGACCTGAGGGAAATTATTTTCCTCAGGGCCTCCTGTGTGGAGCTCATGTAAAAAAAAAATCGTCTAAATTGTTATTAATGGCACCGAGATGATCCAACGTAAAAAAATCACAAATGTTCAAGTGGATATTTTTCACATTATCTACGAACAATATGATTCCAGGTCATTTTCTAGAATAATTTAAATTCCGATGTTTTTTGATTTATATCAAGAACATTTATTTTGAATTAACTCGGATTAACGGCTTTTACGTAGGAATTACAATAATTTGTAATAGATTCATTCTTTTTTCACGATTCCTACAGAACTAATTTGTAAAACTTACTTATTTACTAAATTTCTTGGCTTGATATAAATTATTTTAAAACTACTTGGACTTCAATTTTCATTTTACTTTTAATAACAGCCAATTACAATTCGTGCAGTATGTAATTCTCGATTCCAAAATTTCGCTTTATATTTCCAAACACTTTCTCCCTTTTTATTACATTACTTTCACATTTAGTTTTAAGAACTGTTAAAAACATCTCAGGGAAATAACCCACAGATATTCCACGAACTAACGCAATAGGTACGAGTACAATAACCATATTATAAGTTAATTTAATTTATCCATAACTTGTATCACAATGTATTGTGTATGAACAAACATACAAGTCATGTACATAATAATGTTTCAAAAAACGAAAAGCCTTTGCAAAACTGGAGTTGAGTTTTAGACCCCTAAATGCAATGCTTTAAAAGAATTTTATTTTTTTTTACGTTTGGTTGCACGGTTGCATTGATAAAACAGTCCTTCGCATAGATTAGTTCAAACGGTCGATTCTCTAACTGCATTTTCTTGGAATGCGCTATACGAATTAAGTATTCAAATTGAACGCTGCAGATTTAAGAATAAATTGCATCACTAATCAGAATTCTAATCATGTTCTTCATGCATGTCTAATCAGAATTCAGATGTCAAAACTGAATTAATTTGAAGTACTTCTTTAATAATTTGAATCGAATCAAGATTACAAATATTTTAAATAGGTACCTATGTTAGGTACCAAATTTGATTGATTTTTCTTGTAATATTTGATTGTTCTTATATAATACACAAAAATAAATATTTGTAATATGTATATGAAAAAATTTGAATTAAAAAAAATGTAATAGGTGGCACGCGAGCTGTTTGAAAACTGAATGTACTGGGAATGAATATATGTAAAGCGGGAGGGTGGTTGGCGGAACGGAGAAGTGGGAGAAGGGAGAGGGAAGGTGAGGAAAGTGGAAGGGGAACGCGGGAGGGGAAGGGAACGCGGGAAAGTACATGCAGGGAGAAACAATTTATTTGCATTGCACGCCCGGAACCAGCTAGTTTTTAATATTTCAACTTATCTATACATAAATTAGTTGGGAATAATGATGAACGTATAAAACATTTGACTTATGATTGATTTTTTCATTTTACCGCTAATACGTTATTGTATCATTTGTTAGACGGGTTTCACAAAGGCTTTCTTTTGATAACTGCTCCCAGAACTTCCTCCATCGTGCTAAATCTCAAAGGGACAGTAAAATTAATTAACACGCTTGTTCGCCGGGAGATTTACTAGTTGACTAGTGTAGCCATAAATAAACCAATCCACCGTAGCTCAAAGTCTGCAGTGTTCATTGCGATAGTGTAAGTAGTGTGCATCCGTTCGCTAGCCTTTGTCAATAATTAGCTTGTAGCGTAGCTCTACGCTTGGGGTATATAACAAAGGTTTTTATCATGTAAACTGTAATAAATTTAAGGGATGGGAAATGGGGAGAGGGGTGGTTTTTCGAAATTTCATATAACAGTGACCTTCCCATTGTTTTGAAGGTCAAGTGTGAAAAGTTTCATCCTCTGAATAAAACTGTAGATTTGTATATATATATATACGGCCACTGGCCCACCACAATCAATCGATGAAGATATATATATATATATATATATAGTTATATTAGATTTGAAATTAAATAGTTGAAATATCAAGAAAACTTTTATCTGCGTCATTATTTCAAAGATATTAAATAAAAGTTATATTTAATTAGCTTTTAATTATCTGCAAATAATATGTTTTATATATACAAATAATAAGGACATTTTAAATTTTTCCTTTATTTTTTAATTCATTGTTCATTTTTGTACATGTTTTCAGATTATTATCCTTAAGATATTTTTGTACATATACATTTATTTATACATAATATTATATATCTACAAAAAAGTACATTTCTCACAAATAATTAAATATCAAAGACAAAAAAATATAATCAATTTATATGTATAATGCATTAAAAAAATATTGAGCTTTAATTTCTTTGATTTAATACGCAATTTACAATTTATTTTAATTTACATTAATTTCTACCTGTGATCATTTTTATACACATCTATTCAATTAATTCATATTACTGTCATTTCCTAAATTTTTGTTAACTTTTTTTATTTAAATATTAATTGAAGTTTTAATAATTACTTTCCACTTAATTTTATATTTGTAATCTTCTAGCGTCATTATTTCATAAAGCAATTAAAACATTGCTTTAAATTCTATACCACTAATTACAAGCTCGGTATTATTAAATAATATAATTTTATTCTATTTAAATGTTATTTTGGCGTCATATTATCTATGTACATTTACAAAATTATTTTAATTTCAAAACCCTCTTTATTATTAAATAATTATTTAAAAAAAAATTAGAATGGCTATTCTTTGAAGGTCTATAAAAATAATTAACTTTTAAGTTAATGCTCTATAATACGTAATTTATTATATAATTTTTAATTTAATGTGATATGATTTATATAAAACAGTGTATTTAATTTAAGTGAATTATTTACAGTGATGGTTATCTTTAATCAGCTCCAAGTTGAATGTAGACCTCTGTTTTTGCGGAACACCTTGTTGTTTCATTTTGGTCCTGGGGTGCGTGGACTTGCCCATTCTTCCTTGCTTATCTACAGCCTCGCTGGAGCCACTTCCCGCCATGGTGTCACTCTCCTCCGAGGAAGGGTTGTTGGAAAACATGGGCTGGCGACTGCCGCAACTAGGAGTACTGTTCTGTGGACTAATCACCACTCCATTGTACGAAGAGTGGGAGTCAGCGATGCTTCTTCCGTCTCCTTCATCTCTTCGGGACATCTCTGAGAATGGGCTGATAGCTCGTTTGATGGCTGAACCTGCGTTTTGTATCTCTGCGCTGATACTTGCAATAACGCTTTCTCTTCTATCTCTTTCGATCAGTTCAGTCTTGGTCAATTCGTGTCTGATAGTGGTCATCTCTGTTGAGTAGGAATTTGCGATAGAATCGGCAAATGTTTGATTTTTACTTTTCATTGTTCCCATTTCTTGAACATTGTGAGTCTTCATCTTGGTTTGTCGCTCGATTATTTCTGCAGTAGTTAAATCTGGTCCCTGAATGTTGTTGTGTAAACTTGTGGCTCCTGAGAGCCAGGGTTTGCTGTTGTTTGATGGTTTCTTTTGGTTGATGTTGACAACGTTTTTGCAAGCGCACACAGTGGAGCCTTGCTCAACGGGTCTGTTACACATATCGCAGAATCTCTCGCACTCTGCTGCCACTCTTGTGACTTGAGAAGAGTTTCCGTGTCCGATGACATCTTTCTCAGGAATGGAGTTCTCGTCAATGATGCCAAACTTTTCAAGACCAGTCATCATATTCGAGTCATTGTTTGAATTGTTATTGCCCGACCCTCCTTGGCCATTCGAATTCAGCAACAGTTTTGAAAGTGGTGGAGCTAGTCCGAGACCAATGCTTCTCTCATGATAGACTTCAGATATCGTAGGAGTCAGTTCCCTGTTGATATGCCTCAGTTGCGAAGCTAGTATCGAGTCTTGAATACTGCCACTTCCACTGCTAGATTGAATGGTACTGCTGCCAGATTTGGATGATGATGACAAAGCAATATCTTTAGATGCTTTAGATTGTTTGATATTTTCGATCTTAGATTTGACTGATTGGCTCTCTGGGTCAGTTTGTTTCTTCAGAGTATTAGTTTCGAGATTGCGGCTGGGACCACTTTGCTCAGTTGCGGAGTAGTAAATGCTTCCAGGAGTATTCAAGTGAGACTCACTAGTTGGCAAAGCTGGTGCTTTCCGACTGGTGGTGCTCATATTTGCGATAGCATTAGTCACAGCTTGAATATTGCTAGATAGTTCTGTTCTTACGCTGAGCCTCTCCAAAGAGGCATCTGAAACTTGCGCTCCTTTCCTATGTGTTCCTGTATTCTTGTACAAAGTTTTGATGTTATTTCTTCCTTGCAAGTTTGCCATGCCGCTAGGCTGTAAAGTTAGAGGCATCGCAGTGTTGAGCGTTTGTTCAAAACCTCTTTCAAAGTCAGAATCGGAACTGTTGCCTTCGGCGAAAGCACCGGCTAATGAACTGAGATTGTTGTAGACTGGTGGTAGAGGGTGGAGGTTTTCAACGAGTGGTCCTGGTGCAGGAGGAAGGCGCGGAGGTGGTAGAGGAGGAAGGGGTGCTCTCCTCAACACAGTAGCATGTCCTGAGCTCTCCCAATCCGTAGCAGAACTGGCCGAACTAGAACTGTCCGGTCTCAATCCTGTATTTCCAACTCCCATCTGATTCTGCATCTGTCCTGCCTGAGCATAACTCTTGATGTCGCCATCAAGTATGCTAGCGTTGAGTCCGTAAGCGTCCATCTGCATATCAGTCAAGTTCTGAGCCTGCCTGCCCATCATGCGCGCTCCCATCAGCGTTTGATTGCTTCCAGGAGTGGCATGGTACAGATTCCTGATCTTAGTCTGATGCGCCAGGGCAAGCGTGACATTGGTAGGATTATTAATAGCGGAGAGTTGATCGGAGATGTGTCTTTGTAACGCGACCGGTGGACTCGGAGTGAAAGCTGCGTCACTTTCCCCGCCGCCTCCGGGTCTTGAAATCTTCACTGGTGGTCTTTCACCGCTTCTAAAGTCAGACTTGCTATGGGTGCTTCTATAAGATTGGTGTTGGAGATCATTCCTGGACGCTCCGAACTTGTTTGAAATGTTCAAAGTGGCAGTTCCAGGGAGACGTGAGACGTTCCCATAGCAGGCAGTGACGGAGAGATCGCAGTCGAGAGCTCCCGTGGTGGTCCTCGGAGGTGCGTCGGGTGGTGGGGCCGTCCGACCGTCTGGTTCTCCGCGGTGACGCACGTACGAAGTGAAAGCGCCGGGTGTGAGTCTGGGACCACTCAGTGGAAGTGGAGGAGGTGGTACTACACTTTGCCCTGAAAACAAAATAAGAAAATGAATTATGTTATCTGCAGCTGGGTTGTCCTTTTTTTTAACCTACATACCTTTTACCACTCTGTCACATTTCCACCATGTTGTCGTATCATTTTTTTGTAAGATTTTAAAGTAATTATAAAATAATAATATTGGTAATTCTGTTGAATTTTTCTCCACTAACTGGTGGAGACAACCTTATGAAGGGTAAAAAGAAGAACGACCCAACTTTATTTTTTATGGTTCTGAATAGTTTTTTTAAGGTCAAAGTATGGGGAAATACAATAATTCTTTACCTATATTTCCAAGATTTGGAGAGCTGGTAGCTCGGTGCAATTCTCCATCAGAGTGTGGCTCCATGTCGTTGTTCTCTATGGAAGCGAGTGACTCCAGACTGGAGCTAGAATCCAGGCTGAGACTCCTCGGAGCTTCCTGCGTGTCTGCAAAACAATAAACTTTACTTTTAGGTTGTTTTACTCACTTTTTCAATCAAATTTCAGTACCAAAACATTTCAAGGATTATATATACATATTTTGAATCCTTTTACCGCATACCTGTTTGTAAGCACGAATTATAGAACAGGCGTATCATACCCTGTGTTTTTTTGTAAATGTATCAACATTGAACTTACCGAACAGTGCTAGCAGAGCCTGCAGAACGAACTGTATGTTCCTCCTGTTGGCTTGTTTTCCAGTTCTAAGGGTTACTTCATCTTGTCCAACCTCCATCAGATCACAACCCAGGGATGCCAGCAGTTCGTGGCAACCCTCAACTCTCCATAATCTGCAAGGGTAAAAGGAGTAATGCATGTTAATGTTTTATGGTTAATTTTTCTGGTGTTATAAGGTCCTTCGATCCAGGATCCAAGTCCCCTGAGCAGAGATGCACCGCAACCAGAAGATTCAGGACGACCACTGCATCCTGATTGAAGGGGCTGTAAACGCACGGATCCTAGTGCAGGGTATCCAAGCACAGGGGGCCCAGACGCAAAAGCCCTGACGCAGGGAGCTCTAGCGCAAGGAACCCTGGTGCAGGGGGCTCGAACCTCTTGCACCTGTACCCTTAGCATTCAGGCCCAAGGGGAAAAGGTACACAAGGTACCAGGGTGCAAAGGGCCTGGATGTAGGAGCCCAGGCGGAGATTCTATTAATCTGCCATGTCTATGAGACTGCTATAACCATATTGAAATATCTGTCTTACCTAACACTGACGGATATCTCAATGCTCTCAGTCTCCACATTCTTGAGTGAGAACTGTGAGATCACAGAGCGAATGACTCCGATGATGTCATCAGCCATGTCCACGTTGGATATTAATTTGGACAAAGCATGAAGAGTAGTTGAAGTCAGACCTGTAAACAAAAATATTATTATTTTGTCAGCTTTTTTTTTAGAGTCAATGCAAAGTATGTATCCATTTATAATAAAATTACGAGAGGATAGACCGCCACACAACTCCGTCTTGGTCTCACTCCTTGCTTCAATCACTTTCATATATGGTACATATGGATCATAAAATGTTGTTTACCTAGAAGGGCTTGTAGACTGGCAGAACACTGGGTCAGTCTGTCTTCTGGATCACTCTGAGGGAAGAAAACGCTGGATGGTATTCCATTTGCTGCTGGCTCAAACCTGGAGAGAAAAAAATAAGTTAAAAAAAAATATTCAAAAACATCAAAAAACAATCAAAAAATTATCTTCATAGAATATTTTTATTTTCAGCATATTATAAATTAAAGGTTTTAATGATTATGGAAATTGGGAGGCAGGTGTGGGTAACATTTATTGTTTATTGGATAACCAAAACCCCTGCCAATGGTCACCGCAAGTGATTCGCTATGTTTGGTGATTTAGCAGGGGTACCGGGTTCATGGGGTGAGGCTTGTCTAGGTCTTGGCGGCGGATGCGTTTGTGCACCTACTGCGTGGCGGGCCGGAACGGGAGATACTTGTTGAGGGAGACCTTCTGACCTCCAGCCACCAACCTCTCCTCTCTCGACCGAGCGGCTTGCACCGCAGTTGGAGGGATAGTTTCATACCTCTGTCACTCCTGAACCCATTCATATCCCCAGATTCGTATCCACCCACCATACCTTTTTCCCTTCCAGAACTTTCTCTCCTTCCATTTCATAAAAATACCCCCTTAAACAGCAACCCCATTGATGACACAGACCCTGAGGGAAGCACTTTTCCTGAGTGGAGCTATTGTAATTTTTTTTTAATGAGTTCAGTTTGTGTATATTTACCTGAAGCCGACGCTCATGAGAAGTTCTTTCCAGCCAGTGACATTACCCACTTTGTTTTCTATGCTCTTCTGCGTAGTGTACATGGCGTTCTTCTGTCCTCGGACTATCCTCTGGAGAGATTTCTCTACAAGGTGTAGAGACACTCTCAATGCGTCTCTGAAAAAGAGGAAGATGTAAAATAAATTTAAAAAATAAATAAATAAACAAAATACATTGGAGTAAAATAAACGATATTTAAATATAAGAGATGTTCTATCGGCAGTTTTTACCGGGTGGGACCAATACTACTGCACACCTTAAAAAAATCAACGAAATGAACGAATTCTTTCCTTATGCAAAATATGTTGTTAACCAATACTACCGCACACCTTAAAAAAATCAACTAAATTCCATATTCAAACTAGGACCATTAGACCATAGTCCGCTGACAGTCGGGCGGCCATCTTAGCATATCTCCTGTATTTCAATACCTTTGGGTAAAATATTGTCTCTCGTGTTATATTTTAACTTTTTTCTAAAGCTCATTTGATTCAAAAAATCTTTTGCGAATCCGTTGAAACTGTATACCGCTTAATAGAACAAAACAATATTTTTTAATATGTATATTAAAATAATGTTATATCATTTAGGGGCCATCCATAAGTTACGTCACACCTTAAGGGGAGGGGAGGGGGAAGGATGTAGAGAAGTGTGACATTGTGTGACAAGGCATACGGGGGGGTCATCAGCTTTTACGTCACATGTAGTTAGGCTTACCAGATGACAGGAATTTTCCTGATATGTCCGTCTGATCGTACGAATTTTCAAAACGAAAGAAAACATCAATGAATCCCTGGGGGGGGGGGGGGGGGGTCAAAAAATTATGAAATTCGTGTGATGTAATTTATGGATGGACCCTTACAGAAAATATGTTAAAATGTACGTAATAAAAATTGGACAATATTGTTAAACAGGGTGAAAAGGGACGTACTTGATTTTCTTTAACTAGTGATTCTTTTCATTGTTTAGAGAGAAAAGGGTAAATGAAATTTTTGATGCTTTTTTTTCAACTAAAAACATACAAAATCAATAGGTGTTGTGGACAGTTAGGGGTGGAGTGAGGGGTTGGTTGGTTACTCGGCTGAGTGACCAGTGACGACAGGTGGAATAATATTTTTTGTTTGATTTTAAAGAAAAAAAAATTGAAAAAAATGACATCTTAAAAGATTGGCATAAATTTTTTTTTACTCCAAAAAATGTCAGGAATCACTGGTTAAAGTAAGTCAAGTACGTCCCTTAACACCCTTTATATGATATGTATTACCATATATATAAAGATAGACTTATGTGAATGTTATTATGTTTGTTATTTCTTTGTTCATATTATAGTTTCAGTGCATTTTTTAAGATGAAATTTAAAAAAATAAAAATTGTTAATATTTGTATTTCTGAGACTTTCTGGTAATGTATGTATTAAAAAAGTTTACTCCAAAATGTTTAATTTATGTAATTGCCCCGTTATTGTTTTACAGTTTAGAGTTGGGAAAATTGATGGTTGTCTGAATTTTCTGTTATGTATTTTTAAATGGTGCAGTTTTATTTAGAATATTATCCTTGTAAATTTGTAATGCTGCATAGTAGAAGTATAATGAAATTGGTTTTCTTTCTTCCAATTCCCCTCAGGGCCCATGTCATGGTTAGGGATCTTTTTAGGAAAAGAAGGAAAGGAAGTTCTAGGAAGGAAAAAGGTATGAGGAGTGGTTAGGAATCTGGGGGTCAGTTTGTCCACGAATGACGGACGTATTAATCCATCCCTCCCACTGCAGTGCAAGGCAATATTCCGAGAGAGTACGGCTGGAGAGTCAATGAATCCATACTGCAGTGCAAGGCGATGTCCCGAGAGAGCCCTGCTGGAGAGGTCAAAAAATCTCCCTCAAACAGTCTCTTCCGATCTGGCCTGCCACGCAGTTAATGGGAAGAGGCATCGGTTGTCAAAACCCGGATAAACTTCACCCCTTGAACCCGGGCACCCCTGCTAAGTTACCAAATGTAGCGATCAACTTGGGGTGACCTATCGAGTACTTAATACCTAAATGAGTGAGGAGTAGAGAACTTTACTGCACAAAGAGACTATTTACATCACAGTACATAATACTTTGTGAGTTCTCTTCTTGGTGAATCTCCTCTTCAATAACTCAGATCCACAATAACAACACACCTGCACTTGTCGGGAGTCTTGAGCAGGTCTGTGAGTGCCTGCCCCATGAGCGCCACCTTGTTGGAGAGCCGAACGTTTGAACCCACCAGGGTAAAACCCGCCCAGTTGGCCGGGTGTGCAAAGTGCTTGGTGTGCTGAACTGTCTGCATCGCGTCTCCGAGGGCCCTGCAAATATTGAATAAAAAATTCCTATTCATTAAATATGTCATACATTTTAATTCTTTGGTGAAGTGGACATAACTTTAGTTTGCCCGTAATATAATGCGCTTTAACTTTACCATTAACTTCTTGATCAACCCTGCAAAATTTTCACTGTGCGCCAACTGATTCTATTTTCTTAATAACTTACTTGGTTTTGGCAAAATAATGTTTTTGTGAATGTACCATCTTACCAGAGATAATGCGTTTATCTTAATATATATATTTCTTCTGTCCGTGTGTATGTCACTGAACTCCTCCTAAACGGCTGAACCGATTTTGATGAAATTTTTTGTGTGGGTTCAAGAGGTTTCGAGAATGGTTTAGATTCACAATTTGGTCCACTGGAAAATGTTCTTTTAATTAATTTTTTATTTCTAAGGAGTTGTTGATTTTGGAATGTTTTACATTGGATCCGGCAGACTGCGCTACCATCGCAGTATCGAATATTCAATATTATTCTATTTTAATTTTAGTTTGTCTCGACAGTTTTGTACAGGACAACGTCTGTCGGGTCCGCTATGAATAAATAAAATAAATTGTGGAACATTCCAGAACACTCTCGAATGTTGTCCTGATCGAAGCCGGGTAACCCAGCTAGTATATTTATAAAAGCAAGTGTATTCGTTGGTGCGAGGAATAATGAAAGAGTTTTCCTTAACATAAAACTTCTATTGTTTAATTTGCTATAGTTAAAACCTATCATAAGATTTACATTTCCACTCTCCAGCCAAATTGACGTTTCTTACCAATTTTGTACAATTGACGTGTAAGATTCTTGGTTTAAATCTCCCGCCACTGTCATTTGGCATATTAGTATTTCAGAAGTTATTTCATATATCATTCTTCTGTTAATATATCGGGGCACACCAATGAATAGGCACTTCCTATATAAAAATAGTATATGATCTATCATAATATGTAGTTTTCCCAGAACAGCTAAATTATATTAGAAATGTTGAATGAAAAAAATTTAGAGACTTCATTCACAAAATAAAAAATTACGGTATTTTTAGTTATCTACAGTGTCTGTCTCCACACAGTCCTGGGGACGCAGGCATCGAAAAAACAAGAATACATAATTAAACTTTATATAGATAAATAAATTAGCACAAGCGATTCTGATTTTGTTCTCTATACAGTTTTTAAAACGTAAAGGTTAAAATCCCATCTCAAAAAATTCCATCAAGGACGATATTACAGTGCTCACATGTGAGCGATCACAAAAAGATCGAAATAATGTCACTCACATGTGAACAAAAAAGTTTAACTGGTTAAATTTATGTTTCATAAATACAAGAAATAATACAAAGGGTTTTTTTTATACTTAATACCAGGTCTTTTAACCCCTTAGCTACTTAGTTTATCTCTTTAACTTGTTAAACACATCTGGCCACAAGGACAGCAAGCGTGCACCCAGCCCCCGCCGCCAGTAGAGCGCGGCATATCTTTTCACGTCCACCTTGATATAATGTAAAGTATTACCTGGCAGCCCTGTTCCCCTGCAGCAGCGCCGAGTAGAAGGCCCTCAGCAGGATCTTGGCGGCTGTGTCGGGCACAGGCCACAGGGACAGCAGCACGCAGTGGGCCCCCGCCGCCAGCAGGGCACGGCACAGTTTCACCACGCCCGCGCAGGCGCCCCCCGCACCGCAGTTGGCCGCCCCCGTGCTGGACTCGTTGGGAGCGCTGTTGTGGCAGCACGAGATTACCACCTGGAAGAAAAATACATTGTTATTATAGCTAGAACGCAAGCAAAAGAGTGGGCAGATGCACGTCTCTTGTCGTATGCAGAAAGGGAGTGATTTATTAGTAGTTTGGAAGCGTTCATTGATGGCTTACCACATCGCAGTCGCCTTCCGCACTATACTGCAATTCATCTCGGAAAACGTTAGGAAACGGTCTTATGTTTTTAGTCAAACCATAGCAGGCATTATAGGCTACTTGCATGGATTTCATAATGACTTGGAAAAAATCGTGCGGATAGATTTTTCTACCAAGATTACGAAAATGTTGCTAAAATTTTGTAGAAATTTATAGTTTTTTTTATTTTTTTATTAAATAAATCCGTTTTTCGGGCTTGTGACGTCACTACATGAAAATTTTCCGAATAATAAACAAATAATAATAGGTAAGTTATTAAAATTAAATTAAATATAAATAACTACATAGAGGAAGAATGTCAAAGAAATCGAATCAAAGTCCATATCAATTACAAAGTGATTTTCTGTATTTGCGTCTGAGAGATAATTTATATCTACAATGTAGCAATATTTATTATGCATAGTCTGAAACAGTTTGGTCATCTTTGGGTCATTCTATTACAGAATCAAACATATTTACTGTCAAAAAATAAGACGCCAAACTGTGTTTTTTTTTCATAAGAAAACTGGGTTTTAAGAGTGTTGATGCAAGAATGGAAGAGCTCGTCTTATGCAAAATACTGTGAAAATAATATTAACTCACCAGTCTAGCAGACAGTTTCAAATTCAGTATGTCCCTGGCAGTCAGGAGGAATTCAGACAAGGGCGGCAGCTCCATGTTGCTGGAAGACAGTTCACTTCCTGAAAAGTAAAATAACATTTGCATGAAGAAAACGCTTCCAGTAAGAACTTGGGACATCACGTAAAAAATGTGTTAACCGCCCTACCTTTGGGTTATTTTTCAAAAATTATGTAAAAAAACATCAGGTTTTTTTAAACGGTTTTATAAACCGCACCACTTGCGTAGAGAGTACCGCTGACTAGCGGCATTACTTGTACGGGTGAAACGAAAATACCC
Source organism: Glyphotaelius pellucidus (assembly GCA_936435175.1). Lineage (NCBI taxonomy): Eukaryota > Metazoa > Arthropoda > Insecta > Trichoptera > Limnephilidae > Glyphotaelius > Glyphotaelius pellucidus. The sequence goes on from OW386556.1 coordinate 13,909,354, forward strand.
GTCCCATGTTCGTTAGCTTCGCGATAGTGCAGGAATAATCTTGATGTATACGAATGTATGGCGTACGTTTTGTGGGTTTCGGGTATACAGTGGACCCGCGGTAATCCGACAAACGTTTTGCAGGGCGATGTAGGATTATCGAATTTGTCGGATTATAGAGTACTTGCCTAAGACCCTCTATAGTCCGGAATTTTTTAAATAAGAGTACCTTGTAATCCGACAAATTACAAATCAAAGAATCTATTTGAACTACGAATCATACCACATAATTATGCATGTGGAATTTAGTAAATTAAACATCACAATGGCCAAGTCCTCCATCACAACACAAGCAACGTTTTCGGCTTTCTGTGGTGGTAGTAGGAGATTTTCAAACATTGTTGGGTTATTCGTAACCCAGGAATGTTTGTCTTTCTTTAAAAAAAAAAAAAATGGAGAGCTAATATTTTAGAAACCTGGTTTATAATCACTTCGTCAGACATTTCATAAAACATATTTTCCTCTTCATCCATTCCACAGCATCAGATTTCCAAATCTCCCGAAGTAATCTGTGTTTCTGCTGCATCTTGCTCGATTACTTCCAAAGTCAAGACGATTTGTAGATCGTTAGGCATGTCGGATTATAGGGGGCGCCGGATTAGCCAGGGGCCGGATTACCGCGGGTCCACTGTAGTTATTTTTTTACCTGAACGTACGTGATACAGTTTGTTGCATTCGGGCAATAATATTGCGGGTGTATCATGCACGTTCGTGTGTGTAGGGCGGTTAAAATTGGATAAGGATTCAGTCAGTTGTTACCTTCTTCCTCTCCTTCACCGGGAATGGAGTCAGAGTGGCCACTGCCGGTACTGGTGTTGAGGAACCTCTTGGTGCCCCCTTGGGACTGCGAGTCCACCTGCAAATACTTCATGTTAATGTGGTGGAAATCTTTACTCCGCATTCCAGGCGATTAGTCGCCTTAACTCAATAATCAGGCATGGAAATGTTTACAAAGTGTCCACTTACTTCTACAGGTGGCTATGCAAACTTATGAATTTGTGTTTTATAATAATTACCATTTCACCAGGACTTAGAACGATGGCAGACAGCTTCCATGATACGTGAGTGGAAAGATGAATACATTCTGCCTCAGAGATCTGGGCTAGTACTGCTTCCCTGGATGCCTGCAAATACAGATAAAAAATGTATAAGTTAAATTATCAATAAATATTCACCATGACCATAAATCAATAAGAATGGGTTATTTTACGGAATTTGAACAATTCCTCAAATTTCAAAGTTAAAATTCAAATCCAGTGAATGTTCTGTTCAAGTTTCGATATTATTCAAGTACTGTGAAGCAACTGACCCATGATGAAATAATAACAGAACTTAAATAGAACTTTCACAGAACTTTAATTTTGTCTTTGAAATTTGATGAATTGTTCAAATTCTGTATGTACCCATCCAAAGTATGTATTATGTACGTACATATTTGAAAGCTTGCACAATTATGGAAATAAATTTGGTGTTTACCTGAATATCAGTTAGCGTATGAGCGTGCAGCATATCTCCCACCATGAGAGCTTCTTTCTGCATTGGAGAGCTGTGTTGCCATCCCCAGTTCTCAGATACTCCGGAAGGCAGGCGGGGATTGCCAACAACGAGGCAGCGCATGCCCCCATCTTGAAAAATAATGTTTTAGTTATTGTACACGGTTGCAAAATTTATAAAGAAATGTATGATTTAAGTAAATGTCATCATTTTGTGATATCTTTGTATAGCGTGCATGAATGCAGTTTTAAGATTTTGCAATGTGGATTTTTAGTTTTAGTTTCACCAAAAAAATAGATAATAGTGCGTTAGTACTACTCGCTTCATATCAAAACATTAGACTTGCAGTATCAGGAAACTATGTTTTGAAGATTGATTTTGACCTGGACAAAATTAAGTCAAAACAAAATGATGTTATTGATCTCAAAAAATTGATAAGAGATTTTTATTAAATCAGTGAAAAATTGAGGAAAAGTATCATAAATAAAATACCTTGTTGGTGTGAATCAGCATGAACTTTACTCCTTGCGATCTTATGTCCCTTCAGAGCAGCCAGACTCGGCACGGCAATCAATGAGAACCTCTCGCATAGGTACTCTGTGATGTCGGAGCTCTGGGTGGACGAGGCAGTGGCTGAAGGTGCTCCTGGAGGACCCTGGGAGACTGACGGAGCCGCAGCACCGGGAGGGACCTGGTGACCTGACCCAGGTCGCAGGACGGGGAAGGGAACGAGGTAGAGGTCACCTTCCAAGACCAATACAAGGTCACGGCGACCTCCACAGTTCTTGGTGCTGTGGGTAGCTGAAGAAAAAAACAATAATATAATTTATTTTTTAATTACTTAACTACCTATGTCTAGTGCTTTCTGCATTATCCAGAGTAAGGCAATTAGCTTATGAAATACTTTTCTTGGAAGTGTTTATTGTGTTGTCTATTGTTTTTTCAATTTATTTTTAAAAATATTTCCCACTTAGGAGTTCAAATCGTCCTAAGCCAGGGAAACTATAGCATCCCCATTTTGTTTAACAAAACTAAAATGCTCAAAAATATTTGTTCTTCAGGTAGAAATATACCATTGGTTGTAGAACATGAAGTGGGAAGGACATCTTCAAATGGTGCCAAGAGCATTTGGTAGAGGGTCTGAATGCAAGATGGACCCTGCCACATGGATATCTTTCTGGAACGTGTTGAACTTTGCAGACTTGTGCTGGACCTATGGAAACAAAAAAAAAAGGAAATTAAAAGATGGTTGATATTACTAGATAGCTTTTTAAGATGAACAAACATTTTTTTTAATAAATAAAGAAATATAGAGATGTTGCTTACCTAGTTGAGCCTTGTAGACTTGCAACGGAACCACCGACAGATCCAACACTAAAGAGTGAACTTAGCGAATAATTAGACGAATTCAGCAAATGATTTCGATTAACCTGAAAAACAAAATGAATACATTAATAAATACTTTCTCGACAACCACATAAATTGGATATTCCTAGTTAATAAAGATTATTTTTAAGTTCATTTTAGTAAAATCAACACTTACCATTCTCAAGAAACCAGCCCGATCGGTTGGTTCCTCACCTCCCACTCCCCTATCCCAAGTTGGACCATCTCCACCACCAGATTTCTGCAGCTCCATGTGGAGGCTGTCTCTCCAGGCTTGGATGTAGTGCTCAAGAACTGAACCTGGAATATGACCGAGAAAATAAATGGCAGTTAAATAATAGCGTAAATCAAAAAATAAAAGAGGACCCAAGAGAAAGCCCTGTGGAAAATCTAAATTCACATTCGGATAGGAAATATATCGATGAAAGATTTAGTTTTTATTTTTAAGATTAAGCTTTTATTTTTAAGATTTAGTTTTTATTTTCTGTTCACAAAACAATGAGTTTATATTTTGGTTTTCTTTATAGTTTTAATATATTATCATTTTATTTATTTAAACTTTGTAACTTTTCTTAGTACTTTTACAACTATCACTATATTTAACTGCTTTACGGCCTTTATAACATTGTACTTGAAATGATGTTTACATTTGTAATTATTAGATACAATATTATGTTTTACATAAAACAACAACTACCTAATGTGAACTAAACCAGGAAATTTGACTGTCCTAAAACGGGAAATCTCCTAGTTGGACGGTCAAAGTATTTGTTTATAATGTATATGTATTTTGTTTCAATAAATAAATAAATAAATAAATAAAATAAACATAAAATTGAAACAGTACATCAAAAATATTAACGACGGGTTGTGATTTCAAAACATGAACAAATCATTAAATATTATATTTATGTTATTATCCAAGTACTGTAAAACAACTGACCAATGATGAAATAATAGCAGTACTTGAACAGAACTTGAATTAGATTTAGATTTGTTGAATTATTCAAATTCTGTGAAACAGAATAATACATAGATGATTATAATGTTAAATGGTGTCAAAAAATACCTGAAGGAGGCTGGGATTCTTCAGAACCGATATTAGGCGCACCATTGTTCTCACGGTCCTCACTAATTGCAACTTGATGAAACTTTACTACTCCTGGAAAACAACACAAAAATAATAATTAATACAAAAATGATAATATGGGTGGTTCTTAGTCGAAGTATGATACAGTTAAAAGTGACCGAATTGGATATCGACACCTTGGCGCAGTGGTCAGCGCGCTCGCCCGGAAAGAGAGAGGTCCTGGGTTCGAGTCCCAGAGGTGCCAATATCTTTTTCTGATTTTCCTGATTGATTTTCTGATTCTCGATTGAGTTTCGCTCATAGTGTCTTCATTTAATTAAAATAATAATTAGCTTTTGCTAATTCGATCTTGCAACAATTTCAGTTATCCATCTAATTATCATATTGGAGTATTTACCAACAAGGTATTTTATTTATGATACTTTTCCTCAATTAGATGGATAACTGAAATTGATCAATAGCCAAGAATTAATAAAAAAATAATTGTTAGCAACCTTTCATTGGTACTATTAGCCAAGCATACAAGAATCCAGCGGCCAAACTATAATACAGAACCGACGCTTTCTGCCTGTTGACTATCTCCAGCATTTGGTCAATGTTTTGAGGAGACCAGACCTCGGGAATCCTCTCGCGGCCGGTATCTATGGGACTGGGTGTTGAGGACCTGAAAATATCATTAATGCATAATTAGAAAAAAATATTACAGAGGTAAAAATGTTTTAAAAAAAGAAGGAGATGTTTTATTATTGTATATTGTTATGTTATATTATTTTAAGAGTATTTTTGCAGATTTTGACAAACCTGTTAAGTCCAGAGAGGCCAGCGGAGCAGGCTTGAGCATTATTGTTTGTGGAAGCTGGAGCATTCTTCTCAAGCAGAAGATCAACGAGAGATCTGCTCCTGCCATTCTCAGCGACCACCAGTGCATCTTGTTGCCTTCCGAGACCTGGAATTACACATGTAAGTTTATTATTTATTTATTTTTTGTTATAAAAATACAAAAACAGTACAAGGAAGCTTTTGACTGTCCAACTAGGAAGAACTCCCGTTCTAGGACAGTCAAATTGATAGGTTTCGAATGCATTAGGTACATGATGATTAATATATGTAGTGTTAATTAAAATTGAAAAATTACAATTACCTAATTATAATATATTTTACAGTTTTATAATTAGTTAAGCATCGAATATAAAACGTATAGTGTTTTCGAATTTCGATTGAAATAAAACAGTAAAGGCAAAGAAATTAAACATTTGGGTAACAAAAGAAATATAGTAAATAAAAGTACGTATACAATAAAACAGTAACAGAAAAGAAAATAAAAGCAGTAAAGGAAGAAAATAAAAACAGTAAGGTAAAGGAAATAACATTTGGGAAATAAAAGAAATATAAGGCGCTCTTAAGACATAATTATCTACTGAACCAGTAACAATTTGTTATTTTTGAATACTAAAAAAAAAAAAAAAACAGTATACAAAAGAAACAGAAGAGGAAAATAAAATAAAAAGTTTTTGGAAACAAAGAGATACATACCATTAACCATTTTAGTATTATTGGATACAAGCAAAACAGCAAAGAAAATCAGCATAAAAACAGTAAAGAAAAGAAGATTAAAATTTTTAAAATTTTGGGAACTTAAGAGATGTACAGGGTGCTCGTAATATATAATTCTCATATAACATTTTTTAATAGTGTTTCTGACTCCGTCCTGCCTAAATCTATCAACCATTTTGTAATTATATAGGGATGTATTTAATAATTTTTTTAATGTTGCATCTCACAAGAGTACCCCAGTCTGTAGGGTGTAGAAACAGAGGAACTGCATCACCACCCGGTTGTAGGAAGGGATTTAATAATGAAGGAGGAAAAAATAATGTCAGTTGCTCCAACCACATGTGAATCGACTTGCACAAAAACGAGTTGGAAAAACAACTCATCCTCATGAAGCCAAAGTTAACTGTGAATGGATATTTCGCTTTTCTCAATAGTTACGTTCAAAGGCAGACAATGTTACAGCGAAAGTGTCTACATTCCTGCCAATCTCTTGCTGTCTTTTTCCACTGCTTTATGCCCACGGGTATGCTTTATTGACGTCTACACTATCCAGTTCAGATAACATTCCTTCATTACGTAGATTTACAATTCGTTACATGCCTCTTTGGTTGTCAGCTTTATCCATCCTTGTTACCTTGTAACTACCTCTTACTACATTTTCGTTATTCATGTGACACCCGCACAAGAATTCCAACTACTTGCAGCTAGTGGGACTACGGCATCCCTATTTGGAGCATGTCATGAGGCTAAAGCTAACTAGTAGCGACTGATTTCTTTCAAATTTAACCTAAAAAATCTTAATTTTAGACTTAATTTACTCAAAAACAAAAGATCAAATAAAAAAAGTCAAACTACAAAATTGACTACAATGTGATGTATATTCACCAGTTTCCCGCTTGTTCCACTAGTTTCCAGACACCATGTATAAAAAACAAATCCAAACGATGAACCGGAAAATCATGACTGGTTCCTATCCAGCAGTTTTGAGTTCAATCCCTCCGCTGGCAAGGTCATCCATCATTGCACAAGCAATATCTTCCCTGTATAATGATGGTATGTAGTAGAAGGTTTTCAAATACCGTCAGGTTATTGGTAACCCAGGAATTTTTTTTGCTTCAAATTATTGTAAGTCTTACTCACCGACTAGCACAGTCTGCAGTGCCCTTGTGGTGGCTGCCTGCAGCGAGGCTATGCGAGTGCCGCGGGGGCCTCCTTGCCTGGCGCGCCCCCGCAGCGCTACCAGCAGCGCGTCGGCCAGCACCAGTTGCTGCCGGGCCCCCTCTGCCTGCCCACATGCCCACAGCGCCACGCCCAACCGGTGACGGATACGTGCCTGGAAGAATAACTGTTTCATTTTAGGACTGAATCTTAGACTGGGAATGTACCAAATGCTCTACAAGCAGTCAATATCGGCAGCTTCAAGTAGTGACTGCTTGGTTCTCAAGGAAAAAAAAACATTACAAAATAACACGGCAGTCCATGTATTTCGAATATTGACTACTTAAGGCATTTCGTGTACTCCCAGATTCTTGGGGGGTGAATGCGTAAAGTAGAGTGGTTTGTTAAGAGGAATATAAACGCTAGAAATATTTCGATTCTCGCGCCATACAAAATTTAAAATAGCGCGTCGTATTTGCACGAGGCAAGTAAGCGAAAAAGGGGTTTGTATTTATTTTGTGCCTAATTTTATAAGAATGAAAAAAAGTTAGATCATAAAAAACCTCAAAAATAGTCTTAGCCATAAAGGAGTATTTTTTAAAAATTGTTTCTTATATTACTTAGTTAAGTCATGAAAAAACATTTTTTTCAGTGGTTTACGCTTATATTTTTGTTACGTAAATAATAATTTTATTGTAAATCCAATATTGTAATATCCAAGATAGTAAAAGCTTCAATTTATCCGTAGCATATTTTTTGAGGTTCATAATGTAAACCGATTCATTGTAAAGATATCTTCGTCTAAATAGTATCTAAATAGGATTTCACGTATAGCTTCATCTTAACAATATAATCAGAAAATTTAATACAGAACACTGAAATTATAAAAAAAGGTAAATTTGTCAGCACCAAGGATCAGCGACACATTGAATTTGACAGTTGAAAGGTCCCAGCTAAACTCAGATTCTTAACCCGTTTCAACTTTAGATCAAACACTCCAACCTTAGTATTTTTACAACACAGCACAATGTTTTAGAATTTAATAATTTTAATAATAATAATAATTTTTTTCTTGTTAATGTAAAATTTCTCAAATCAAAAGATTACCTCTTCCTCCCTCCTGCCCAGCGACTCGGCAATGGCTAGTCCCTGTCGCAGGTATGCCACGGCCTGGTCTGGAGCACCGCGCGCGTGGTGTACGCGGCCCAGAGCTCCCAGCGCCACGGCACGCGCAAGACGGTCACTGGCAGCTGCCGCGTGCGCCAGGTGCTGCTCCTGGCAGCGGACCGCCTCCTCCAGGTTACCCAAAGCCTCGTGGACTGCGCCTAGATTGCCGCAGGCACGACCCTGGAAAATAAACAATCATTTTTTTTATTGGATTTGTGGAATTATGCACAAGTGAATTGAAGAAAAAGAATACGGTGTAGTCGAGCGATCGGCCATTGGCGGCCCAAAGGACTTCCTTCGAGCCCGCTTATTCCTTCCCACCATGAAGGCGGAGAAAGCGGAGTGGGAACGCTTGAGGAAAAGGTGACGCGGGAGAGGAAGGGGAGGCGAAAGGGAAACGGGACGAATGGGAAAGAACGCAGGGAGAAACAATTTTTTTATTAAGTGGCATTGCAATGTATGGCGGGAACTCGCTAGTGTAATATAAAACAGCAAATAATCTGTGTGCTTCTTGCGCAGTTTGAATTGCATTCTGTACTATGACAACTGGTTGCAAGGTACGTGAACTTGCACATCATTTATTCTCCTGATAATCCGGCTGTTTAGTCTACAAGTCTAGACCATAACAATTAAGCGCCCATTTAATGATTTCGAGTCATGGGACTCATTATTGAAAACCTTGTTCGCACCTGCAGTTGTGTGATTCCCAGCTGTCGAGCATTTTCCAAGTCCATCTGATGGTAGCGCAGCGCTGTGGCATAGTCTCCCATCTGCTGGTAAACCACTCCTAGAGAAGAAACCGCATCTGACTCCATCACTCGGTCATTCAGTTCCCTGGAGAAAAAATACAATTAAGTCAGCCACCAAGAAACAGACTACAGTGAAACTCTCTTAAGAAGTTTTCCAAGGGACTGGAAAAAACAAACTTCTTAAGCAGGAAAACCTTATATATGGAAAAAATTGGGCGAACTTTGGGCCAAGGGACCGAAAAAACCAAACTTCAAGCCACAAAACTTCTCAAGATGGTTTCACTGAATTACCACAATGATTTCATCACCACATCGTCATATACAGTTAAAATATTGTATCTTCCTAAATCATAATAAGTGAAACTCTCTTGAAGTTTTCCAAGGGACCGGAAAAAAGACTTCTGAAAACCTTATACGAGTATGTGGGATAAATTAAGCCATTCAGTATTCCGGGGACCGAAAAAAGCAAATTCGAGAATTGAGAAAACTAATATAGAAAGTTTGCAAACTTTCAAAAATTAGATTTGTGATATGAAAATAAGCTTGCAGCTCCATTATATTATATGTAACCGATGTAAAAACAATATTTTGACATGGACTTTTGTTTAGTATAAAGATAAATTATTTTGAAATGATAGAATCTGTTACATTGCCTGGATATTCAAAATTACATTGCAAAATACATTGCCTGGATATTCACAACATATTTTTTTAATAAGTTTTTAATGCCTTTGGGATGGCAAGTTTAGGCTAGGAGCAATATTGTTTTAATCCAAAAAAATATAGGCTTTCTATTGTATATTTCAGTACTTAACTCATTTTCGACCAAAATTGGAGATTTATTATTACTAGTGGTCGCCCAATGGTCGAAATTCTACCATAATTTTAAGGTTTTTTTTATGTTTGACATTCAGTAAGACCATAGACAAATAATATTAAAGACAAACAATATTAATCTATTCTCAATTTGACCATAGACTCAATAACAATAGAGTAAAGATGCAAGTGTGTGTGTCAAATACATGGTAGTGTGTGTAATGTTTTTGTTATTGATTTAATCTATTTATATGCATAATTTTAAAAAAATATTAGCATTCTGCACTCCTCCTCCATATAAACTATAATTCTGCGAAATTTCATACTCCTCCGTCCGCGCAATTTTCGTAAAAAGGGGTACAAAGTTTTGGCTTCACGTATTAATATATTGATTATTTTTTAGTATTCTGTCTGTCTGTATAAAGCCTCAATTACATAGAGCGAGTTTACAAGCTACTACCTGGGAAATTCACTATCTGTTAGTAAACTCGCTCAGTGTCATCGTATTACTTGCTAACTAGCAGATTGTGGACAATCTACGAAAAAAGTTGAAAGGTTGTCAACTTTACTCGCTAATCGCTGGTGGTTGCCTAAAGATGGCGGCCCACCGACAGCTGATTTTGTCTTATCAGGATTAGTTCGGGCGAAAGCCGTTATTGTCTAGGGTGTGGCGCTTGCTGCAAATTCAAGTTTTCTACAAAATGTTGAAAGAGTTGCATGGTGCGGGAGTTGTTATTTTAGCTGCTACTGTTGCTACTGAGCGAGTAGACAGTTTTGTGTGTCGTCATGACAATCACACTCACTGATTCACCCGCTTTAAAACTTACCGGCTAGTAGCTCGTACACTAGCTTAATGTAATTGAGGCTTAACTCTGGTTCAATTAACTCAGATATGTTTTGAAGTTGTGTCATTTTCAAAATTGGAACTGATTGTATAAAGAATTCAGACAAGCAATAAAGTACCCACCGATTAACATAATATTTTAACAGAAAATTATTTTATTTGTCATTTTTAAAATTGGAACTGACATGTCAAGAATCCTGACTCTCCGGAAATTTTTCATGGATCTGTGATAGTTTGATACTAGTTGCCGCCAATGAAAAATTACAGAATGTAACTTGACTTGCATAATTACACTTTTAAAAATGACCCGCAAAAGTGAGCCATTTACTTGCGTATGTATGCACATTTAAAATATAGAATTGAAATAATCATCTGCATATATTATATTACAGATAAGTAGCTACTTTACCGCTTATCTGGATGTGAAAATATTTTTTTTAATTGGATGATTTTTTCAAGTCATACATCTGTTTCAATTTTGATAAGTTCACACTCATATGGACGGAAATACATGTACACAAATACATATTCGACAGTTCACACACACAAAGGAAATAATGCTGTATGATAATATCCAAATAAGAATTCCCACTGATTATAATATGTGTAACGAGAGGCACCGCGCGGGCCCGAATACTTTCTCGCTCATAGCATCCTTGTCTGCCATCACAGCGTGCCGGAGGACTTGCATTGGTTGCACAATTAACCTAACTGCTAATCAGCAAGCAGCTCCCTGCTCCCGGCCACCTAATTACCAAAGGAAGTACCTCCAGCCGGCCTATTTAAACGACTGCACGGCCTTGAGCTGTCAGAGATCCAGCAGACAGTCCTGGGGCTCAGTACTAAGGAACCAACTGTGAGATATTGTTTTGTCCACTTTGGTTCGGTAGAGGAGTCAATAGAGATAGTCAGCCTTCAAACCTCAGTCGGAGGTTACGCGCCGCGTTTATATACAAAGTATCGTTATATTCGTGAACTTATTATTTTGTAATATTATTTTGTTATACTTTCTCTTTAATAAAAGCTCTCTGTTCGAACTCACGCAGTATTTAATATAAATTTACGTTATATGTGTAGATTATAATGGAACCATACCTGGCTATATTCCTCTGATGTTCCAGACATGACACGGCTTGCTCCAGGTTGCCCAAGCTACCGTGGATGTTCCCAAGTTCTCCGTAAGCTTGGGCCTTGGCCTCTGAACTGCCAAGTTCGTGAGACACGACTAGGCGCTTTTCAAGGCAGACTAGAGCCTGCTGAAGGTTTCCCAGAGACCTGGAATTATAGAAGATTACATGAAAACTTGACATTGCCGAGGATCCACTGTCTTCTGGAGCAACTCCGAATTCTTCTTCCATTTTACTGTGCGGTAGTATGTCACAATATTCATGTAAGGTTGGTATGTTTCAACCCCCTCAAATTTGATTGGCGATTATTTGGCGATTTTTTGCGCCAACACTGAAAAGGCAAATTGGCGGTTAACAAGGAGCCATACGAAAAAAATCTATTTAAATTTGTAAAAAGAGGTAAAACAAATTTGGAAAAAGAATATCCAAGAAGGCAAATCTACCATCGTCTTAGTGCACTAAAAATATATGTATACACAAAAAGCAATAAAATAAATTTCTCATTTTAACATTGTGTAATAAACTCACTTGTGACTTAATCCGAGCCCACGGTATGCTCTTTCCTGCTCTCTTGTATTCTTGGTGCCAAGCGCCAGAGCAAGATGCTGCTCGTGACACTTGACGGCTTCTTCTGGATCGCCCAGGGCATCATAGCAGTCTCCCAAGGATCCAAACGCTCTGGCCTTGTCAAGTTGCGTGGTGGGAGTGCTCAGTCGCTCCAGTGTTGCCAGTTGCTGAAATAAAATAATATAATATTCAAATGTAGAAAGTACCTACTCGCCAATGTTCTCAATTTGGGAGGCTGGGATGGGTACCCCCGCCCCGGGAACCATTTATTGGATAACCAACACCTCTGCCAAAGGTCACCGCAAGTGGTTTGCTACATTTGGTGACTTAGCAGGGGTGCCGTGGTTCACAGGGTGAGGTTTGTCCAGGTCTTGGTGGCGGATGCGTCTGCACCTGCTGCATGGCGAGCCTGATCGAGAGAGACCTTTTGACCTTTCTAGCCGGACCCTATCGACCCATTGCCTTTCACCGCAGTTGGAGGGATGGATTTATCCTTCCATTCCTTAAAAAGACCCTCCGAATAGCATCCCCTGAGAAGACTAGGCCCTGAGGGAAATCATTATCCTCGGGGCCTCCTGTGTGAAGCTAATGTAAAAAAAAAAAAAACAGGATGAGAGTTGTTAATTTGAAGATTAAAATAAAAATAAGATTATTTTTGTGAGATCACGTAAAGGGATTCAATGAGTAGAACTTGGGAACCATCTCAAGCCATTTAGGATATGCTATATTTTTATAAATAAGGATTGATATGTTACCTGTTCCAAGTATCCAATGGCATCTTCATAGTGCCCCATATTGAGTCTGGCTATGCCCAAATTACCAAAGGCCTGAGCTTCTACTGCACAGTCTTGAAGTTCTTGCGCTCTTTCCAGTTGTTCCTGAAATACAAAGAGATATTTATTAGCCACTCATATTGAGAAGAAATCAGGGTGGGTCCCTCGTAATACTATCAAACATATTTGATTGAGATCCATTTTTTACAGTAAAAGAACAATGCTGTGTTTAGACAGATGAATTATTGGGGGGAGAACATCGATGGTTCCGTAGAACAATATCTGCTAAAAATTGAAAATCGTTTGGTTGGCTTATTTTGTTGATTTAAAAGTCTGAATTTTGAAAATGAAATGAAATGCAAAATATCGAAACAACACCATATTTCTTGATATATTCAACCCATAGCTCTACTGCAAAACTACAAAATCGTACATCCGACATTGTTCTATCGGGACCGTCAAAATGTTTAGAAAGTAGAAATAGTATATAGGTATTTGTTTTCAATTTTGTACTACTTTGAATGAGGTTATGTTAGGATTTTGGTTATTTTATAAATTAAGGAATTTTGTAGTTTTAATTAAGCAAAATTCCTTAATATTCTTCTGTGACTTCTACTGGAGATTAGCTCAACGGAGTAGAACAATAAGGTACCGGCTGTCTTCTAATAATGTTGTGTGTTTTATGAACAAACCTGGTAGCACTTGACGGCGTGTGTATAATTCCCCAGTGCCATGTGGACAGTGCCCAGATGACCGTGGGCACGGGCCTCCCCGGAGATGTCGGCCATCTCCTGGCGCAGTGTCAGCTCCTGCGTGTGGTAGCCTAGAGCCTTATCCAGGCGTCGCAGCAGGCGGTGGCCCAGCCCCAGGGCTCCGCAGGCTGAGGCCTCCAGGCCGCGGTCTCTTGCCTGGAAAAGAAAACAATTTAAATTATAGGATTGGCTTCTCCAGGCAATGTTGGGAGAAGCTAAAGAGTTAAGAATAATTCTGATTCAATTAGCAATAGGTAATGCTTTAAACAGTAGAATGCAATCCAGAACAGCGCTCGAACCTTGTACATCTAAGTTTAAAATGAGGTCTATCTATGAGTTGCAGTATCTTCCTTTGTCAATGTTACTCTGGATTATCGTTTCAATAATCTTATCTTGGTCATTCATTCAAAAACCTCGTGAAAATACAGGGTTTGTCAAGGGTAGAGGAACTCGAGCAAAGCTCAATATGCAAATACTCAAAATACAACAACTTACTGAGAAATTTCAGGAGTTCAACTTGGCAGCAATGCTATTCAATTCAATTCATTCAATTCAATTTATTCATTTTAAAAACATAACAAAATTAAAATTTCAAATCGTTTTGAAAATAGAGAAAACGTTAAAATTAAAGCATATTTAAGCAATTTATATAATTTAAACATCAATGAACAATTTAAACATCAATGAAGCATAGCAATAAAGCTTTATAAAATTTTGCTTATTGATGTTAAACATATCGATATTCAAAGTGATTCTATTTAACAACAAGACTGCTCTCCCGACTGGCATAACCATTGGCAAGTTAGTTCTGCAAGCCAGGAGATAAAACGGTCTATGCTGTGGGTGACGGAGATAACCATCGGGAAAATAGAAACTAATAGCCGAGTTTTCGAACCGTCCACGAATCAGTCTGAAGAAATGTGTTATAATGAGCACATCCCTTCTGACTCGTAGATGGTTAATGCCATGCCCAAGAGAAAGTCGGTAGGGTAGTAGCCATACTCCCTCAGGTAAAGAAATCTCAGAAATTTCTTCTGAACATTCTCCAACGTGAGGGAATACTTCACATGGGGTGGGCTCCAAACCACCGAACTACTCTCAAGCCATTGACTATGCTATGTTCCATTGACTATCCTAAAACATTTGATTGTGTACAGTGGAACCTTCTTTCTGTAGGAAGTATTTATTTATTAAGGAGATGGGAGTTTCTAAACACCTCATATACAACGTCAGAAACCTGTATACCGACGAACATGCATGTATCAAGATTGACACACCACATTTAAAGTGAAAAAGGGATAAGTCAAGGATGCATCCTTTTATTTTATTCATCCAATGTTATTTAATATATTTGGAGATTGCATAATGCATAAGGTTCTTGATGGATGGAAAGGTGGAATGAACATCGATGGCCAAAAAATCTCAAAAATCAAAAAATCTCAAATCCGATTTGCAGATGACACTGCTCTTATCGCCTTTTTGATTAAGAACCTCTACATTGGTGAAATTAATATAATGATGGCCACTGAAATTTTGTTTTTTTTACTCGATAGACATGGTCGTTTGACCTGAGGGCTCCATTGTAACCTCTCTTTCTGTTACATGTGTCATTTATTGAAAAGAGGGACATGTTACAATGAATAAATTAGTGGTATGCCTTTGTTATAGAGGTAAAACAACTACCTGTCTTGCGAAACCAAGCTGCCGTTGATACATATTAACGGCCTCTTCAATGTCTCCCATCTTGATGAGGACGTCTCCGATGTTCCCCAGCGCCCTGAACTTGCCGGGCAGGTGCTGCGTCATATGCGCGATGGCTAGAAAATACTTCTGGCACTCCAGGGAGGAGTCCAACTGGCCGAGGGCTAGGTGGGCCAGGCCCAAGTTACAATAGGCGCGTCCCATGTTCATTTTGTCCTGCAGGTCTTTGGCGAGGGAGAGATCTTGGTCATAGTACCTGGAGAGTAAGTTTGATTAGATTTATTATTAGATTGAGTAACTTTTTGGTGATGTAATGTTGAATTTTTTTTTATTTTTGCTTCTCGCTGTACATAATTCGGTTGTACAGCGGTACATAATTCAGTTCCTTGTGAACTCAACAAAGTGGCCTTTCAACACCCCTTTGAAAAGCGATGAAAACAAAAATAGCTCATAACGTAACCTATTAACAAGTTGTTTTTTTTTCATCACTTTTAATGACTTTTCACAAGAGTGATGAAGCTGTACATTGTTGAGTTGAACGATTACCACATAAATCATACATTTTTTTTACATAATTAAATCAAACTCACTAGGACTGATTTCACTTTGTCATCTTTGGGGATGCTGTGTGGAGGTTTGTTTTAAGGAAAGGAAAGAGAGGAAGTTCTGGGAAAGAAGAAAGTATGAGGGGTGGGTAGGAATCTGGGGGTCAATGTGTCTATGGATGTATGAATTCATCTCTCTCACTGCAATGCACGACGATGGATAGAGAGAGAGTCCGGCTGGAGAGATCTAAATTAGGTCTCTCTCAACCAAACTCTCCCGATCCGACCCGCCATGCAGTAGGTGGGCAAACGCATCCGCCGCCAAGACCCAGACAAACCTCACCCCATGAGCACCCTGGGCACCCCTGCTAAGTCACCAAACATAGCGAACCACATGGGGTGTTGATTATCAAATCTAAATCAGAGGAGTTGATTATCCAATAAATGGTTTCCGGGGCAGCGGTACCCACGACCGCCTCCCAAATTACAGCCTGTATTGAGGTTAATATTAACAAATTTAAGAAGCAGCATAAGGTAATCACTACATACAAAAACACTAAATATTACACGGATAAAGAAAAAAATACATTATATGAGTGGAGAGATAGGTACTTTGAGATTGAATTTTTAACAATATTTGAACCTTTAATAAATCTTTAATCATTTTTCGCATCAAAAAGCAAAAAGAATATAAAAAAAAACAACTCGGGTGACACTCTGTTTTTAGCAAATATAACTTATATAAAATCATATTACGAAAGGACAAGGTTGAAAAAATATTACGCCAATCCTCTATCAATAAAAGAATCACATTCAAAAATGTTAAAAATCACTTTTAAATTAACAAAAATGTTAATGTAAATGTGATTTTTACTAAATTGCTAATCGTCACGTCAAGGAAAGTCATCTGCCTCGGTCACAGACTGCCTTTTTCGGAGGCAGTAAATTGTAATCTCACCTTACAGCCTCCCTGTAGTTCCCAATGCAATAATGTGCATATCCCAGAAAGTGGCAAGCCTTGGCCTCCGCTGCCACGTCTCCCAACTCCTGCGACAGCATCAGGTATTGTTCGTAGAAGGGAACGGCTTGGGCAAACTCTTGGCGAGAGGAAAGACAGTTTCCCAAATTGAGGAGTGCACATGCTTCACCAGCTGTATCTTTTAGCTCTCGTGCTATACCTGAAACAGACAAAAATTTTCTTGTAGGTACCTGCTTAATTATGTACATATCACGGACACGAGTCAGAAGTTATTTTTTTCATCATTTTTTTTGCTTAGTGGAAACACAAAGAATTTCGATTTCAAATTTGAATTGGCCTATTGAATGAGCGCAAATGTGGCCTCTGGTGTGAGAAAAATGAGCATCAAAGAGAGTACATTAATATGTACCTATCTATACGAGGTAGAAATAATGACTACTTTAGAAGTTAGATGAAGAGAACTGACTTTAAAAATAATGGCGCCGTTCCCACCTCATCTAGGTATTCCATACAATCTATGAAATAGATCAGTGAGAACAGGCTTTCTATACCACAGAACGTCTGATAGAAAAAAATTCGATCAACTTTAACTTTCTTTCCATATTTAAAAATTTTTTATGTAAATACTGCACAAAAGTCACAACTGCTTCCTTCCCAATCCCAATTGGGATATGTTGTTAGCCTGAAGGTAGTGGGGAGGGTAAGGAGATGGGGAAGAGGAAGGTGGTGAAGTATCTGGTCACCAAACACGGCTAAAGCCATTTCAAGCAGCGTTTCAATTCTGAATGGTGGTCTTATACCAGGGCGATATTGAGAGTATCTTCCACTCTGGAACATGCCGCAAATGCACTTTATATTATTTTTAATGCATTCATCGTGAATTAACACAAATTAATCAGGATTCGACCCGCAACCTTCGGATTGCGATTTGAGAGTCTTACCCTTCGACCACAGATGTTATATAGAATCGACCATAGAATAGAACAAGTGTGAAGGCGCAACAATTTATTTATATTTTCAAAATGTTCGTTCTACAAGGATCTTAGAATATAATATTGAAAGAGCGATTCAATAGTACCATTTTCACACAGAGTTCGGAGCGGGACGTGCCCCGCGCCACTTCAGGCCGCCGCGCAGAAAAGTCTCACAGTGAACTGTGCTGTAAACCGTTATCTTACTTTCGGTCTTTACTTTTCTGCGCGGCGGCCTGAAATGGTGCGGGGCAAGTCCCGCTGCGAACTCTGTGTGTAAAGGGTACTAATATCTTTTGTGAGATTGAGATAGGTACCGGGCGCGATCTCCTGTCAGATTTGTGTGATTTTCTCCGGCTGTTAAATGAATAAATAATCATGCATACTTGCAGGAATTCACGTTTAAAATGACCTAAACTAAAATACATGACAGCTCACAGCTGTATTCAGACATCGGCCCGTAGAAAAAGCAAATAACAGCCATTGAAAATCACACAAATCTGACAGAAAATCTCGCCCGATATCTATCTCGATCTCATAAAAGATTTAGAATCGCTCTTCAGGAGGGATCCTAGGTTAACAGACGACTGTTGAGGTTCTAATATCATTATTATCAAAGGTTATTTGTTATTTTTGCAGGTTTATACTATTTTATGCATTTTTAAAGAGTTAAAAGTGAAATAAAGGATGGTTTGTATTATTTAAATTCATTACACAATAAGAACCGTGGAAGTGTATTTTATTTATTGATTTGATTCTTACCTAAATGTGATCTATAATGTAGAAGGGCCATATCATGAGCGCCTAGTGCCTGATATGCTACGGCCAAATTGCCGTGCGTTGATGCTTCAGAGCTCCTGTCGTGGACTTCTTTGGATATGGTCAGCTCCTGCTTGTGATATTTGATGGCTTGCTCGTAGAACCCCGCCGCCGAGTACGCATTGCCAATATTACCATACGCTCTACCCATTCCGGCGCGATCCTGAAAAAAACAAGTTGTTGATACGCACAAAATAAAAAGTGCTATAATAGTAATTGAAAGAAATGCATTTGCACAAATAAACATTGAAGACAATTCTTTTCTCGTGTCCTCTCCTATCGAAGGTTGGTTATGATTAGTGCAGCCAGTTATTATGATACAGCCCAAAAGAACTCAAAACTTCAGGTAAATATACAAAAAAGTGGAACTCGGTTAACAGTCATCTTATTTTTAAAATACTTTGTATCAGTTAGATAACAACGAAAAACAACCATTTCAGTAACCGAAAATCGAAAAAACCTTTTTAATAGCTACTTTGTTAAAAAAAAAGGATAATATGATGACTTTTCTTCGCACCGTGTTTTGACTTTATAATATTAAAAACAGTTTTTTTTAATTTCAAACACAAACTTAGAGCATTTAAGTTTATTAGGTTCATATTTTGAGTCAAATAATAGAAGAAAAAAACTAACCTTAAAACTTTCACGTCAATAACAATAGCACACCGCATACAGCCACTTCGGAGCGACTGAGTCCCGCGCCACTGGCCGCCACGCAGAAAAGTAAAGACCGATAGGTTTACAGCGCCGTTCACCGTGAGACTTTTCTGCGCGGCGGCCTGTAGTGGCGCGGGACTCGGTCGCTCCGAAGTGCGATTGGCCTCCAAGAGAACTTTATGAAAAGCATTATTTTCCATGTATGGAAACTGAAAAACTTACTTCTCATTATAATCTAGGTGATATTTATAAATTTTTTTGTTTTTCAAAAGTGTAGTTTAACGCATTCTACTTTTCTGTATATTTACCGGAGTTCATACATGTTCCAGTCATATTAGAGTTATAAAACCTTGAAGTGTGGTGTCTGCCTGTACTAAGTCTTACAACCTTCCCCAGAATAAATGCAACTAAAACCAGATAAATAAATTAATAAAAATTTTAAGATTATTATAAAAGTTACATACCCCTAGTGATCTAGCTATTGATAGATGAGCCTGATGCAATTTCAAAGCAGCGTCGTGTTCTCCTAATAATTGATACACTATTCCAAGGTTTGAGCAGGCCCTTCCTTCGCCAACCTAAAATAAAATTATAAAAATAAAGTAATATTTAATAAAAAAATCAATTATATTCAAAGATCCGAAAAGAAACAAATGAATTTAAAACTGAAGGAGGTCCTCCATGATGAGCCAAACAAATGGAATCAATGTGTTCCAATTTTATTTGAATAGTTGCAATATTAAAGACCAACATCGCAATGAAAACAAAGTAAGGCTAAATATAAACAACAGAGCGAGGTACCTACCCTTAAACATATTTATTTTTTGATAGGTAGGTACCTAAATATGTATTTATTATTTTGTATTGTGTATAATGAGGCAGTGTCTAACATTCCTCTGATATGGAATTGTGTATAGATTATTTTACCTTATCTCTGGCAGCTAAAGCCATATCTAATTGCCGTTCATGCCATCTTTTTGCTTGGGCATAATCACCTGCACACCTAAAATCAAATATTTAAAAATATGTTTTATTTTATTTTATAGGGGGAAATGGGGGTAAGTTGAGACAAATAAAGAAGTTTTTTTTACCTTGCAGCATGACCTAATCCAGCATAGGCCCTGGCTTCTACAGCTCTGTCTCCAAGGCTCTGTGCTATTCTAAGCACATTTTCGTGGTACGCTATCGCTTGGGTGAAGTTTCTTCTGTAGTGGTGTGAGGACCCCAGATTAGAATATGCCCTAGCCTCTTCCACCTGAAAATTAAATAAAATTTTCATTAATTTTAATTTTAATAACCATTCAGAGCCAGGCATTCTCAAATTTGGATAAAGTAAGATTTAATAAATGGGGAGAAGGGTCGCTCTGGAGGTGATATATTTAACAAAATAGTTAGTTACGGAAACACCTGGAAAACAAGATTCTATTAACTAAACATAACTAAAGTCATTTCAATCAAAATTTTATTAAGAGGAATATAAACGCCAGAAATATTTCGATTCTCATGCCATACAAAATTTGATATCGCGCGTCGTATTTGCACAAGGCAAAAGTGGTTTTTATTTATTTTGTGCATAATTTTAGAAGAATGAAAAAAGTTAGAACGTAAAAAACCTCAAAAAGAGTCTTAGCCATAAAGGCGTATTTTTTAAAAATTGTTTCTTATATTGCTTCATAGTTAAGTCGTGAAAAACATTTTTTTGTGGTTTACGCTTATTATTTTTGTTAAGTAAATAATCATTTTATTGTAATTCCAATACATAGAACAGCTAGTAAAAGCTTCAATTTATCCGTAGCATATTTTTTGATGTTCATATTGTAAACCGATTCGTCGTAAAGATGAATCTAAATAGGATTTCACGTACAGCTTCATCTTAAGGCACGTCGTGTAACATTTGAAATCGGGCTGCTATCAATAACATTCCTTATGTAGATGGCTTCAAAGTTTAAATTCCCCATTAAATTTCCCAAAACTAAAATTAAAACCGGTTAAACTTAAATTTTTAAGCATAAGAGGACGATTTGTCAAATGGATCAAATCCTTCCACTTTGAGAGAAAATTACAAGTTATAATTAGGAACCAATTGTCAACTGAGAGAAATGTGACCAGTGGTGTGTGGTATCCCTCAAGGAACAGTTTTGGGTCCAGTTCTGTTTATTTTGTACATCACAAATTTGAGTACCATAAAAAAATTGTACTCCAGCTGTTTCACAGATGACACAAAAATCTTTGCCAATCCACATGCACACCACAACTAACTACAAATGAATAAATTAAATGTATCAATGAACAAAAGATTGGCTACTAAAACTCAACGTTGAAAAATGCACTGTTGGATATAACTTATTTTAAAATTTAAAACAACTCTATTTACTGTAAAACTTATTATGAAATAGATGAGCACATGTGCAGAACGCTACCAGTAATATAAATATATAAATAATAATCATAACACCAGTCGCCTGTTTTGATTTATGCTATTAAAAGTGTGTTTTCGGCGATGTTAACGTGCTACGGACGTCTGTTTTTCCTCCATCATATAATCTGGGCATCTTCAAGACCCGCATTAATAAATTCCTTTCTTCAGCCCCTACTTTCACCCGCCTCACAACTCTGCCCAACCGGCTGGTGGAATAGTTACTCTTTCTTTACAGACAAGGATGCTCTTGTGAGTTGTCCCATAAAAATAAAAATAAATAATCTTAAATGGATATTGGATTTATCAGACCATCATAACATCTCAGGCCATAACATCCAGGTTCAAGGGGTTCAGGTGTTGGGTTTGTCCAGGTCTTGCGTCACCAGTTGGTCACGTAGTTGCTTGGCAGGCTGGATCGAGAGAGGCCGGATGAAAGAGACCCTCTCACACTTTGTGCACTTTTGACTCCAATGACTTGCATCGCAGTAGGAGCGATCGATTTATATATACATCACCCCTGGACACACTGACCCCCAGATTCCAACCCATCTCTCAAACCTTTTTCCTTTTCAGAATTCCATTTCCTTCATTTCCTCAAAATACCCTCCATACAGCATCCCCAAAGATGACAAAGGCCCTGAGGATAATTATTTGTCTTTGGGCCTTCTGTGTAGAGCTAATGAAATTATCTTCTGATGTATTCAATTGGGTATCCATTGAATACGTCAGAAGATGAATTCATTGAATAAGTCATTGATGTTCATGCGGTGTATTTATTATCTGATAAAATCAGCCTTAATCAATATCACCAAATGTATAACCAAAATCAATCCTTCATCAACAATCCTACCTGATTCCCCAGCCTCCTGGCCAGTCTGAGGTGCTGCGTGTGGCAGTCTACCGCCGAGTCGAATTCCCCCATGGCCAGGTACACGGCCCCCACGTTGCCGATCTCACGCGCCTCCTGCAGCCGGTCCCCCATCTGCTTCACCAGCTGCACGCACTGCTTGTGGCTGGCCAGGGCGTTGGGATAGTCTCCAATGGCCGTGTACACGTGACCGAGAGAGGTCAGAGCGGCTGCGGCGGCTTGAGTATCCTGGAAGAAGAAAACATACAATATTATTACTAATATTTTTTACATTAGCTCCTCACAGCCCGTTGAGGGTATTTTTAAGTAAAGGAAGGAGAGTAAGAACTATCTGGGGATCGGTAATTTCAGGCATGAAGTTCATATCAATTAATCCCTCCCACTTTGGTGATGGATCGAGAGAGCTGAAGAGGTCAAAAGGTCTCCCTCAACTGGTCTCTCCCGGCCTCTCCAGTGGCTTCCACCGCCAAGAACTAGATAATCCTCCCCTACGAACTCGGGCACCCCTTCCAAGTCATCAAATATGGCGAACGACGTCTTACGATACGAAGACCGTCTGCATAGCTTAATTTAAGTAGTGGAAATGGTATTATATAGTTAATAAAGTGAAATAATATGAATATAAAAGATTCCATAAGAACTTAGGCCATTGGAGCATAATTCTTGTCCGCCAAGATTGTCATTTGGTCTCCTGGTTTCACAACGTTACTTCCCATGTTTCTCAGCCTTTTTTCCCACCAATGCAGGACGGGGCAAAAAAATGGTTGTTTCTCCACCCCCTTCCCAACAGCTTCTTGTATCTCCCGAGGTGTAAGTATTTCATTAATATTCCTACTAGCTCCTTCAGTGAATTTCTGTCCATATTAAGTAGTTGCAATAAAACAGTACATAATATGTTTGTTACCTTGCACTTCATGGCCAGCACCAGCTGGTAGCGGTGCGCCGTCAGGGCCTCCTTGAAGGAGCCCTGGCTGAAGTACGCCGCCCCCAGGTTGCCGTGCGCCCGGCACTCCCCCGCCGTATCGCCCAGGCTCTTGGCTACGGCCAGGTCTTGCTGCATGTAGCCAATGGCCTTATCCAGTTGACTCAGTGCCCAATGGGCCGATGACAGCGCGCTGAATACTGAACCCCTAAAAAAGAAGAAAAAAAATATTGCATCATTTTTTCATCCTCATAACACGTGGAACATCAAAGGGTCGTGACAATAAAGCATAATAATCTGAAAAAAAAATGGTTTTTCGTGTTGGCAACAATTTATTAAAAATAAACGTAAATAAATTTCCCTATCAAGTGAGAAGTAAGTACCTACCTAATATTGCACGTAATGCAGAAACGTAAGTGGGCAGTACCTACCCAGAACGATGATCGCATTCGTTTGAATTTCGAACGGTCAGCCAAATCTGGCGGCGGTAATCCGCCCAGTTTGAATAAGAAACAACGCAAATGAGGGGGGAAAATACCGCGAAAAGACGAACAGGCGGAGTAGGTAGGAACCGGCGGGTAGGTACCTATCCATCCAGTACCTACTGGAGAACGCTTGGAAGAAACGGTGCATATACAAATTCCCAGGTCATGAATTTATGCTGCCATACAAAAGGAAGAAATGTCAGGCTGGTTTAACGCGGAGAGAGGGGGCGTATCGGGCGATTCAACGGGATCACACATACAAATGCAGGGGGATTTATCAACTACTCGAAAGCCGCGAGAAATTTGTTGAAAACCAGTTAAAAAACATGGCTTTATCAAATTATCTATTTGTGTATATTGGCATTCCCGATTAAGGACATTTTGAGAGGTTGAAAGCTGGTTCACACACAGCTATTAAATATAAAAGATCATAGCACGCCAGATAACGCTCTCCGTACAATCCCTTCAGACCGTTCACACCTAAGCGTTTTTAAGCGCAGATAATCATAGACAATACACGTCTTACGACGGAACCGCTCCAGACGCGATATCCCAGAAGATAAGTCTCCCCCTCTCCGACTAAAACAGGAGAGGGGGTCATTGTGATTACGGAGCTGCCTAGACCCGTGGATGACAGATGTCAAGTTGACAGATTTCAGTAAAAAATATGCATTCCGTTGCCGCTCCCTAATTCGACTGACCCCCTCTCCTACTACAGGAAGAAATATTTGATAGCCTCGTGTGAAATCACAAAAGATAAGCGCTCGCGATTCAATAGATATCTGCTCGCAGATTTATAGCTCTGTGTGAACCAGTTTTGAAGGGAAGAGAAATAAATGCGGAAAAATTAAGGTTGGGAAGTACCGGAATATTCAGATCTAGTCACTAAACACAGCTAAAGCTTTCCCAAGAAACGTTTCGATTA
The DNA here is from genome assembly GCA_936435175.1 of Glyphotaelius pellucidus. Lineage (NCBI taxonomy): Eukaryota > Metazoa > Arthropoda > Insecta > Trichoptera > Limnephilidae > Glyphotaelius > Glyphotaelius pellucidus. The sequence continues at coordinate 13,934,161 of OW386556.1, forward strand.
TGCGTATTACCCTGAGCTTCGCGCGTCTCCAGCATTGAAGCAAGAGGGGACAGTTTAATTTTTTTTTATAAAGCTTGCAGATAGAAACAAGGAAGTAGTCAGAAATTATAAATATTTACGTACAAGCTGGCGTATACCCGGGCCATGGGAGTACTGAGTTAGGGGTCTCTGTTAAATCTTCAGGAAAACAAAAAAACCACAATTTTATTTTTCCCTACAATTTTATTGAAGGGGTTGTTCAAGGCAGTGGGATGCCATCTAATCCTGATTTGAAGATTTTGAGATTATTGGGAGCGGAAAATTGGTTACAACTCTCACAAAGACACGGAAAAGCGCCGCAGGCGATATTCTTTCCCATAGTACACCTAAGACAGTAAAATATTGTTCAAAAATAGTTATAAGAATTTGGGGTACAGGTGAAGGGAATGGAGGATGAATTATTGCATTTACGAATATGAAAAAGCGCCGAAGGCGTAAAATTTTCTATGCCTATGCTCAAACCAATAAATACTTAAGATTTATATTTTTCGGAGTCAGTATTCCAACAATATTTAGAAGAAAATCCTTTATAATTTTCTTAAACGGAAATATTATAGTATTGTTTAAAACCGAAACCAGCTCTAACAGCCGAGTGGACAAATGCGTCGGATTCCCACGCAGGCGTAGCGAGTTTAATTTACTGCTAACTAAGTCCTCCATCATTGCACAAGCAACATTTTCCGTTTACATAAAAAAGGAAATATTTTTTTGAGTCCACGAGCAACATTTTCCGCTTAGATAAAAAAGGGAAATAGTCGTGTATCCTCAAAGTGTTTCATTTTCGCACGGGATCCCCTTCGGCGTTGGGGCCCTATCGAAAATTTCATATATTATTTTCCCAGTCCTTTGTCCTCAATGTTTACCATTTTTATAGCATTCCCGAAGATTACATGTTATTAACGGATTTTAAGTTTTAGCGCCAGTTGTAAAACATCCTTTTTTTCTTTAATTATTTTTTGTTCACTAATTTGTCTAGGGCATGGAGGAAGCAGCCTCCCCTACCGACGCCTAAACCCACACCGTTACACTATTCTTCAGATGTTTATACGTACATATAACGCACAATGTAGGTATGGTTTCGAACTCGCGATTTCTGGGTTCGGAGCCAACAAATTTTTCACCGTCACGATGTTGGTCCAAATGTTTTTTTGAAAAACATTTTTACAAGCACTTAATCACACGATTTATAAATAATTTCTAAAGAATGTGTTTCAATAATTTATACAAGTTTTTTTAATCATCTGTTTTCACAATCGACCGAAAACATTTTCCAACAGCAAATAAATTATTACCCGACATTAATACGAAACATGTTAGCAATTTTTTGCCGGTTTGTATTTAAAATTCTCAAAAACTATCTAAATACTTGAACCGATAAATTTGAAAGTGTTATGTATAGAGATATCGAAGTGTCAGACGTGTTTGTTGAATAGAGGAAACGAGAATAGATGTATTTATTTATCTATCCAAACCGGTAATGGCTTTTCTATAAGTGATAAATTCATCCAGCCAGTAACATTCAATAGTGTTTGGCGTATATTTTTGCATAACTACATATTTTGTGTTGATACAGTTTTGCTTAATGAAGATTAAATATTTGTTATTTTAATGTAACTGCCTACTATTTTGTATATGTTAAAGCGAAATTAATTTATATGTTATTGCAGACACCGTTTGAAGTGTAATTTGATTAGATTCCCAATTAATTAACTCGTCAATGTTGATTTTAGGGCTTTCTTAAATTTACTATTATTAGTTGATTTTCCGCAGACATTCCCAATTTTTGCAAAATTGACTTATTCGTCTTTAGCGTTTTGTTGGGAAATCGCAAAACAATGATAGAGATGTGAAATATGTGATTTCATGCGTGTGTTTAATAATAGATTACTTTAATAATAATATTTTTTAATGATAAAATATAAACATATGTGTCTAAATTCCTGTAATATTAACAAAAAAACTTTTTCTGAAAAAATAAGAAAATATACTGATTTAGAAAATGAGATTAAAAGAATTTGGCATTCTCAGACTACAAAAATGTTACCATTTGTTATTTGGGCTGCTGGCATTAAACTTAGCTCTCATTCAAAATTTAGGCTTATTAGGTTTGTCAAAGAATTTATATATAAAAATGCAAAAATAAGTTATTTCAAATACATGTAGGATTACGAAAGATTTTTAAAATACATATTTATATTCAGTATGATTCAGGGATCAGTAGGATTTATCAGTCCAGTTAGGAGTTCTATCGAGCCGAACCCTCTGATATGAAAATATATGGAGTAGGTGAATTATTTTCCCATTTGGTCTCTGGTAGGTTGACATGTTTTTCTTGTATTGTTTTGTATTTATTTTACTTATATAGCGTGGCGTGCATAGCGTGGGTTGAATAGATGATCATTTGTGGAAAAGCGTGTGGAAGGGTTTAGTTTTCCTGTGGGGAAGATTTAACCCGGACATAAAGTCGAAAAATTAAAAATATTGACGCTTGGAATAAGTCTATTTTTACATATATAATCTTCGAATAATCCTGTTTTGCAACCTGTCTTGGATGAAGCTGATTTTGAAATGCCGTATAACACAACTGACAATAACTTTTATACAATAATCATTTTGACACCTGATCAAATGCTCTAATTCTATCGGTTGAAATGGGAGAAGCCTATTTAGGTAAAACTAGAGGTTGGATAAAGTAATGTTCGCTTATACATTTGAAGTAGGGCTCTTTCTGGGTCATGTTGACGATTTATTTTCATAAAAATACACGAAAATTTTTCAAAATAAATTTCTGTTGAATCGTCCCACCAGACCTTGCATTTACCAGCCATTGCGAACAATAAAACAATGATAGTCGAATTTGCATACAAAAATGTATCGCTTGGGTTGGTCGGCTGTGACAGTCCCGCGACCAGAACGCCCGGGAAATAAAGTCTACACAGGCCGGGCTCAGGGGGACCACGACCAAATAAACCTCACAAAGCCCGGCCCGGCCCATAAAGAGTTAAGAGTCCTGCCGTATTTAAAATTCGAACGGTAATGAATATGGATGGGTGAAGCAGGTACCTACCTATTTAGGTTACCGACAGAGATTAATGCCAGAATAAACTGTTCTTACAGTGGTATAATATCATTGCATTTGGTTTGGAGTTTGGGGGTTGTGATGTATTGTTAAGTTTGATGGACAGAGATTAATGCCAGAATAAACTGTTCTTACAGTGGTATAATATCATTGCGTTTGGTTTGGAGTTTGTGGGTTGTGATGTATTGTTAAGTTTGATGGACATAGATTAATGCCAGAATAAACTGTTCTTACAGTGGTATAATATCATTGCGTTTGGTTTGGAGTTTGTGGGTTGTGATGTATTGTTAAGTTTGATGGACATAGATTAATGCCAGAATAAACTGTTCTTACAGTGGTATAATATCATTGCATTTGGTTTGGAGTTTGTGGGTTGTGATGTATTGTTAAGTTTGATGGACATAGATTAATGCCAGAATAAACTGTTCTTACAGTGGTATAATATCATTGCATTTGGTTTGGAGTTTGTGGGTTGTGATGTATTGTTAAGTTTGATGGACATAGATTAATGCCAGAATAAACTGTTCTTACAGTGGTATAATATCATTGCGTTTGGTTTGGAGTTTGTGGGTTGTGATGTATTATTAAGTTTGATGGACATAGATTAATGCCAGAATAAACTGTTCTTACAGTGGTATAATATTATTGCGTTTGGTTTGGAGTTTGGGGGTTAGATGTATTGTTAAGTTTGATGGACATAGATTAATGCCAGAACAAACTGTTCTTACAGTGGTATAATATCATTGCGTTTGGTTTGGAGTTTGGGGGTTGTGATGTATTGTTAAGTTTGATGGACATAGATTAATGCCAGAATAAACTGTTCTTACAGTGGTATAATATCATTGCGTTTGGTTTGGAGTTTGGGGGTTGTGATGTATTGTTGGACATTTGATGGACATAGATTAATGCCAGAATAAACTGTTCTTACAGTGGTATAATATTATTGCGTTTGGTTTGGAGTTTGAGGGTTGTGATGTATTGTTAAGTTGGATGGACGATGGTCCTATTATGAAATTATTTTTTTACAACTGTCGTTATGCCACCGCTATCCGAATTTCGACCGATTTCTTACATATCTCACTTAAACATTTGAAGTTTTTAAGCTCTTAAAAAAATATATGTTATTTTTGAAGATAATATCTAGATACGTTCCACGCCGAAACGCAAATTATATGAAATTCCTTCGATAGAAAAAAAATCGCAAAGTATGCTCCGAAAATTATTAAAAACAAGTCTATTTCTATTATTTTACAAGTTATATTAGTGAAAAAATTCACAATGTTTCTATAAATGATACTTAAGATACCTTCCACGAGATTTTTGCTCTATTTTAAAAGAGTCATGTTTTATTAAGCATTTTCGCAATTTTCGCTTCATTTTTATCACTTAAAATATTAGTGCGCTCTGTCCTACATTCGTAATTACATATCTCTCCATCTTCTCCTTTTTGAGACGAAAAGCGCTGCCTTAAGCCTCAATTAAATAGAGCGAGTTTACAAGCTACTATCTGGGAAATTCACTATCTGTTAGTAAGCTCGCTCAGTGTCATCGTATTACTTGCTAACTAGCAGTTTGTGGACAATCTACGAAAAAAGTTGAAAGGTGGTCAACTTTACTCGCTTCTCGCCGGTGTTTGCCTAAAAATGTCGCCCCACCAATAGCTGATTTCAACCAACCACCAACAGAATTAGTTCGGGCGGAAGCCGTTATTGGCCAGCGTGTGGCGCTAGCTACGAGCTGTCAGTTTCGATTCCTATAAAATGTCGATTGAGTTGCATGGCGCGGGAATCGTTATGTCGGCTGCTACTGTTGCTACTGAGCGAGTGGACAGTATTATGTGTCATCATGACAATCTCACTTGCCGATTCACCCGCTTTTAAGCTTACCGGCTAGTAGCTTGTAAACTAGCTTAATGTAATTGTGGCTTTAGGAACATTGATGCGGAGCAGTTGAGACTGTTCGTTATGAAAAGCCTAAATCGATTGCTTTACATGACGGTATATATAACCAGACTCGATCGGAAATTTATCATTTTTAAATTGAATTCTAAACGTATCGACTCTTTTCTACAAAAAAACATGAATTGATTTCGGAAGACTGTTATTTTATCTAATAAAGTAATTTTTTAAATTTCGAAAAAACATGTTTTTTATAGTAATTAAGTTATACCGTTGATTGTTGGGCAGATTTGTTATGTACATTTTCAAACGAAATGTTATATTGGGACGAAAATCTTTCCGTTTTATCTATTTACTAGCTGGTACCCAGCATGCGTTGCAATGCAAAGAAATAAATTGTTTCTCTCCGCATTTCCTTTCATTCCTCTCCCGCATCCCCTTCCCCCGCGTTCCCCTTCCACCTTCCACGCCTTCCCCTCCCTCGTCAATCCTCCCGCTAATCCCACCTCCTTCATTACCCTTCCCCTCATGCCTTCCCTCCCTGCCTTTTTCATTTATACAGATTTCATAACGCCAGAGCTTACCATTATATATAGCCTACAACCTTCGCGGGCGTGCGCACAACAAATCACCAAATTTTCATCGCAATCTGTTGAACGGTATGGCAGCGCATAACATACGAACAAACAAACAAAAATTAATTTTTATGTATAAGATTTATTTATGAATTAATAGATTTCAGAATGTTTATTTTGCTTAACATTATTGAAAAATTATATAATACTTATGATAAACAATAATTATAAAAAATACATAATTTTAATATATTTGCCATACGAAAGCGGCGGTCATCTCAAGGTCGTCGCGAGCTGATATGTTAAGTATAGTACATGCCAAACTTTAAGATCGGCCTGAACATGGTACGCGCAGTTACCGACTTTACAATGTGTATAAGCGAAAGAGAAAGATGCATAAAAACATACGTACAACAGTGAGAGGCGTGGGCGGGGGGCATACTACGTTTCTGTCCTTAAACTCGCGTACTTTGACAATTTCTGATCAACGTCTGGCTGGTCTTAATGTTTGGCGTGTACTGTATGGGTTATCAGATCAGTAGATGGAATGGAATCTAAATCTAATGGAATCTTAATCTAGTGGAATCTTAATCCAGTGGTATCTAAATCTAATGGAATCTCAATCTAGTGGAATCTTAATCTAATGGAATCTTAATCTAGTGGAATCTAAATCTAATGGAATCTTAATCTAGTGGAATCTAAATCTAATGGAATCTTAATCTAGTGGAATCTTAATCCAATGAATTCTAAAACTAATGGAATCTAAAACTAAACGATAGCCGTAGGACTAGTAGGCTCGACTTGATTTTGCCAACATTCACAATTAATCCACGTTATTTCTACTGTCGGGATAACGTACAGATGACCACTGCAATTGGGCACATTCAGGATCTAATAAGACGCCTTAAACTAAAAAAAGTGCGTTCGTCTTGATCGTGCCAACATTCCCAGTTTATATTCCACTTCACTACTAGGATAACGTACAGATGACCACTGGACTGGGTAGGTGCAGGATATCTAAGAAATGCAGCCGCCGGTACGAGAAACCCGTTCCCTATGGTAATAACGTGCTTTCGTTTGTATTTTTCAATACGCATTCCTCTTAAAGTGGGATTCGTTTCCATATAAGGGCAGTCTTTACAGAAAAAAACTCTGTTTCCTGTTTTCACGCAATGTTTAGAAGTTATCGTTGGCAAAACGTTAAGATCCTAAGGCTCTGAAGTCATTCAAAATATTTTGATTCTAAAAATAATCGATTAAAAAACCATTCGAAACATTTCGATTCTAAAAATTATCGATTTTCAATACTGAAATTTCTAATTAATAAAATGAAACCTTGTCAAGGCAGCTGGATTTGCATCAAATAAGTCATTATTTTCGGTACCCACCTACCTACTGTTTCGATTATTTCTGCGTTTAAAACATTTTCGTATTTCGGTAGGAGAGGTCCTTACCGAATTTCGATATTTCGATCGTGGTTCGATTTCGCCCTATCACTTTTGTAAACATCGAATTCAATACACGAAACAGCAAGATAAAGCTATTCGTGAAGTCTTATTTAGATACTATTTAAATTAATCTTTAGGTACTACAAATCGGTTTACATTATGAACATCAAAAAATATGCTACAGATAAATAGAAGCTTTTATTACCGTTTGTGTGTATTGGAATTACAATAAAATTATTATTTACGTAACAAAAAATATAAGCGTAAACTATAAAAAAAATGTTTTTTCATGATATATAATAGTGTTAATAAAATGTTAAAAACCGAAGATTTTCTGGGATCCAGCCCTTCTTGCAGAAAACAGCTGCATGCAACATTGTCCGATGATGAATTTTTCCACACGCAGTCGAAAAATTTAGATTGTAAAAATTACTATAATTTCTTCAAAACTGAAATATACGCAATTGCAAACTAGTGGTCGCCCAATGTGTCGAAATTCGACCATAATTGTAATGTTTTTATTTTAATTGATTTAATGTATTTTTTATGCATGATTTAAAAAAAAATATTAGCATTCTGCACTCCTTCTCTATATAAACTATAAGTGTGCGAAATTACATACTCCTCCGTCCGCGCAATTTTCGTAAAAAAGGGGTACAAAGTTTTTGCTTCGCGTATTAATACACTGACGATGAAATTTTGCAAAGGCAACTGAATGCCCGTAAAATAAGTAATTATTTTCATGTTTGGAGCCTAAATCTGCTTCCATTATTGCCGTGTTTCAATTATTTCCACATTTAAAACATTCTGATGAGATTTTTGTTATGTTTTAGTCATTTCCGAATTGCTGTTAATATCGTTTTTCGATTTTGTCCCATCACTATTGTGAACATCGAATACTTAACACGAAACGGCACATCAAGTGTTAAATAAAATGCTAAAAACCGAAACTTTTCTCGAATGTTCGAGGAATTCAACCCTTCTTGCAGAAAAACGACTCAATGCAACATTGTCCGGTGATGAATTTTTGCCCGCGCAGTTTTTTGTAAGATTAACCCGGCCACAGGAATGGAAGAAATGCGTGGCTTTTCGAGAAAAAACCTTTTAATTAGCAGCTTTAAACAATTTATTGCGTTCCGATTCAATTTAAATCGTATGCAAAAAACGCTCGGCATAAAATACCTACCTCTTTGGGAGAAGAATTCGGGAAACTACTGCGTTACAAGAAGCTTCTCATTGCATATTTTGGATTTTAAAAGTGTAGGTACCTACTCAGAGTACAGCAAGACACACTTAAGGGGGTATTCTAGTCTAGAAGCATGTTGTAGGTGTTTTTTCAGGTGCAATAAAAAACAATAATATTTTTACCAGCCATTACTTTACCAAATATTTATTAAACATTAAAGAAACCATAAAAAACATCTAACGAAAAAATTAAAAATTCAAACAGTCACAGGATGTTGAAGTGGGGAGTTTCAAAAAAATGGCGCGCCCTGGTTGACACGATTGCAACCCTCCTGGTAATCAGACAAAAAAAACAAATAAATTCCTAATCCAGATAAATGCTGCTCAAAAAAATCGCAAAATGGCGGCTGTCTGAAATAAAAATACCCCTTTTTTTGACTTTTCGGAATTTAAAAAAAATAGTAAAAATTGAAAAAATTCTGGTAGGGGCGATAGAGTAATGTGTAGAGAAAGTTCACACCAAATTTCAAGCAAATTGGTTCCGTGGAACTTGAGATATAGTGTCAACCGTTTGAAAAAAGTGGTTTTGCTCTATTTAGATTCTGGTTAAATTCCGTCTAAACCGCGACATTAAAATGGTCATAACTTTTAGAATAATGCGAATTTCGAAAATTCCCTTTAAGGAGATATTTTTTAATAATTAAACTTGGAAATATGAAGAAAATATATATATTTTTTTTTCTAAAATAGAATACTGCCTTAAATTTGCGGACGGCCAAGCGACGGCGAACGAACGTAATGAACTGTTTAAATATATACTTAGATTTTTTTGTATCCATAAAATTTATAATGGCGACAAATCAAATCCATACCACCCGCTCATGTTCCGCCATGCGGCCGCTCGTCCATCCACCACAAACACACAGACTCTCTCCTTTATGTAAATTTATGTTAGAAGGTAGGTAATATTAGGTACCTACTGTTTTATCTGGAATCAGAAAATGCTTAGTTCCTACCGGAATGTCATTTAGCCAGTTCTTACCCCTCCCTAAACCATCACCTTGTTGAAATTTTTTTTTTAAATTTGGAACAAGGCAAGAAAAATAGTGCCAATTCGAGTGCATTTGTTTTAAAAACAGTAGGCGATTTGGGACTATCTTGGAAGCAAATTGTTGGTGTTTTTCGTGAACACAATCTCGTTTTTAATTAAAAAGAATATCGTTTTGTGCTCATTCTTTTTGTTGTGGCGATAATTACCACGAGGTATCGCGGTGGAACTATATTGTGGTTTTCGCAGAGATACAGTGGTAAGTGATTGGTTACCCCTTTTCCTTGTAAACCTTGTTTTTCCTACACATATTATGCCCAATTCCAGCAAACACCATTTCGTCTCGTTATTTTTTCAGTATTTACAGTCCAATACTGATGTAATTCGTACCTAAGCAGTTTTGGACGCAACCCAAAATTTCACTCCTTTAATTCAATTTTTAATTTTATTTCTTTTAATTACGTGCCAATGGTCATGTTTATGTTATGAAATGTTGCCATTGTTCCGACATTAATATTATACAACAAAAAATTATTTGAAATGAAGGTACGATACCTATGCACGATATTGCTGCTTCAAACGAAGAAAGAGATTTATGCTTTACAGAAAAGATTATCAAAAATTATTTTCTTTTTTTTCATTCCATGTTTAAGTAAGAACTGACTTGTTGGCATTGTTCGATATAAATAATTTAAAATGTACACAGGTACGTAGGTAGGTTAGTACCGGCCAGCCCATAAAAAAGTGATTTATTTATTCGTGACAGCATAACTCACGACATTGACACCCAGGACGACCGGAATGTGGTATTTTTTTAACGCAAATTACCGCAAATGTTTTTTCAACAGGAATTGAACATGTGACCCCGCGACGGGCGTTTTGCCTCTCCGCCATGGGGGCATTGCAAAAAATTTAAGTCATTTTGCACTTAAAAGGCGCTGTAAATTAACTAAACAATTTGAAATTTCGCCATGATGAATAATTAAATGGAATTACGCTGAAGGGAAATTATTTTTTTTTTTTCGTAAATATTATTAACATTATTATATAATTTTTTTTGTGGTTGATTTGTATAGAACCGTAGTATCTGTCTTTTTTTTTGTACGTTTACTATTAATTAGTTTATTTTTTTTAAATTTATTATTGTCATATTTTTGTGTTTGATATGTTTAGAACGTAACCGGACAACTCAAGAATCAAATAAACTCAGAACCTCCTTTGAAAAGTCATTAAAAGTAATGAAAAAAAAAAAAATGATCATTAATAATTACGTAATAGGGTACCTACCTTAGGTTAGGGTTATGGGCTATTTTAAAATTATTTTTTTCTAGGCTTTTAATAACTTTTCCAAGAGGTGTTGAGTTGACATAGATTCAGAGTTGAAATGGAACCGTTTAAAAATGTAGTATATGTCATTTTTGTCAACCATTAAGATAGAAAATTTGTTTGTTCGGGCAAAAACCCTCAAAGAGTGAGTTCAGACGTCATGAAAATTATTCAGTTTTTTCTGTCTGATGTTTCAAGGTCAACGCAACTTTTTAGCTCGCAAGTTGCGTGCATCATGAGCTAATGAGCTTTTAAATGGTACACAATATATGCATAAGAATCCCAGCGCCCGAAGCCTATGAAATTCCTAAATCCAATGTTGGGGTATGTTGAGGGGTGATGGCTCTATGCACTGAACCACCTGTAATTTTGGATTGTTACTAAAAACTATAGTCTCTATAGGGATCAATAAAAAAAGTTGCATTTGTGGAAAAAGTCATAATTTATACGGGCGTAATGCAGGACTTGGGATCGAACTTTAAAAGTAGTTTTCTCAGGTTCTATGCCGTCAAACCGATTGAAATTTTGGATTCTTAATAAAAACCATGGTCTTTGTAGGATCCAATCTGCAAAAAGTAACATTTGTGGAAAATAATTAGGTAATTTAATGGACGTAATGAAAGGCAAGGATCGAACTTCAATAGAGACGTTTTCTCAGGCTCTATGGCAGCGAACCGCCTGAAATTTTGAATTCTCACTAAAAACTATGTCGAGGGGCTGGAGGAGTAGGGTATAGAAAGAAAGGGGTCGAGGAACAGATATACCTACGTCGAAATGACTAACTACTTTAAAATCGAAGTGTTAAAAATTCAATCAAATTAGTATCTATTAGGTAGGTACTTAACGTTATGAAAGAAAATAAATCTCCACTCAAAAAAAATTGAGTTTAAAAATTAGTTCGAAACATTTTCCGATTCAAAGAAACGTCGAAACATCCCTAATTAAAACATATTTCTCATTCCACAGACAAAGAACAGAAAGGTTAAACCATGGATATTTTTGGCCAAGTACCGAAGTAGGTACCTCACATTCAAATTTAAATATCCCACATTCGAATGCAGAGACAATGAGGGCAGACGACCCGCAAATAATAATGGATGCCCGAATGGCCGCCATTCGGAGAGGAACAAATAATTAACGTCTTGGTATATCACGAGCCGTCCCCGATTGGCATCGGCTGTCATCGCAGCGGCGGACGGCCCTTAATCCTCATGCAAAGCAAGCGGGGAAACAAATAAAAGCAGAACAGAAAACAGAACGAAGAAGTAGTAGTGAAAACAGAATGAAGGAAAGAAAACGGAAAGAATAATGAGCGGGAGACAGCACCGTCGGAGTTCGAATGTTTGGATGTTCGAATTTAGAATTTGGAAGATAGTGAGAAAATAATAAGTTCTTTCTTACGCATGTTTGAAAATACTTAAATTTGTTTCGAATTTGGAAGGTAGAGTTAAAATAATAAGTTCTTTCTTACGCATGTTTGAAAATTCTTAAATTAGTTTCGAATTTGGAAGGTAGTGGGAAAATAATAAGTTCTTTCTTATGCATGTTTTAAAATTCTTAAAATTCTTAAATTCTTAAATTTATTTCGTTGTATGCATTGACCTAGATATACTTGGTCGAAGGTTGTATGGAAACATGCTGCCAAAAATGAATTTGATCCATAAAAATTAGGGATTTTTTTAATACAATAGCTGCTCCTCACAGGAGGTACTGAGGAAAATATTTTCCCTCAGGGCCTATGCCATCTTTGGGGATGCTGTGTGGAGGGTCTTTTAAATTAAAGGAAGGAAAGGAAGTTCTGGGAAGGATCAGGTATGAAGGGTGGGAAGGAATCCGGGGGTCAGTGGGTTCAGAAGTGACAGACGCGTGAATTCATCCCAAGTCTCCCTCGACCAGTTTCTCCCGATCCGGCCTGTCGCGCAGCTGGTGGGCAGACACATCCGCCGCCAGGATCCCGACTAACCTCAACCCGTGATCCCGGGCACCCCTGATAATGCACCAAACGTAGCGAACCGTCTGGGGTGACCCATTGCAGAGGTGTTGGTTATCCAATAAATGGTTCCCGGGGCGGCGGTACCCATACCCGCTTTCCAATAACAATTGGAAAATTATATCAATTGGAAAATTATACCAATTGGACAATTACACCAATTGGACAATTATTCCCAGAATTGGACACACAAATATTTATTAATTTTTACTACAGGAAAATTAAATAAACAATAACCGTTGTGATATGGTTATAATTTTCACGGTTAAGGGTATTATCGTTATTTATTTTTGGGGTGTTATGCCGTGTCGATGCGATATACATCTCTACCCAAAGTTTCGGACAGCGTTATAGTGTCACCCCCTCCTCCTCACCCCCTCCCCACCCCCTCATTCCCGGTACATTCAGTTTTCAAACAGTTCGCGCGCCACCTAAACTTCATAATGCCAGAGAAATTTTGGTCTCCGGTGTCTTTAATTAATTAATGCCCTTTTTTCAAAAAATTTTTTTCTTCAAAACCAAACAAATTTTTTTTTCCGCATGTCACTGGTCACTCAACCGAGTAACCGCCCAACCTCTTATCCCGCCCCCAACTGTCCAAAACTTACTATTTTCTTTTGTTTTTGTACAAAAAAACATAAAAATTCGAAAACAAAATCAACTAGCCTAATCTTTTTTTAATATAGATCATCAGAGTCTATACTTTCGTCAGATTCATCCCTTATTTCGTAGCGTTTTTCGCATTCTCTATTATTCTCTCTGGTTCTTTGATGAAAACCAATGAGTCAATACTTTCCAACCGTTATGACGTCAACCGTCTTTTATTACAGTCAAGTAATCGTGTTGTTTGCCAAAATTACAAGTAACGAGTGTGGAATCACACCCAGAGCAGATACAATATTAAAGCTAGAAGCTTTAAATTTGGAGCTTCATTCTTGGAGCTTTAAGCTTGGAACGTTAAGCTCGGAGCTTTAAACTTGAGTTTTCAGTTTGGAGCTTTTAAGTTTCATGCTTTAAGCTCGTTGCTTTAAACACGAGGCTTTAAGCTTGAAGTTTTTTCACTAGACCACCGACTCTGCGGATTAGGGCTCTAGAGATTTTAGATCTTCCATGCTGCGTTAGAAATAAGATTTATCGAGAACAGTTGATAGTATTTTATTCAATATTATGAATGCAATTTATTTAGATAGTAATTATTTTACTGATGTAATTATTTATAAACTTCCTCTATTGAAGCCACCAGATATTGCAGATCTTTCGTAGTTTAAAAAAAGAACTTAATCACCAGTAGTTTATGTTTTTCATACAAACTATTGGCTTTGAACGCCGGAAAGAAGCTCGGAATGCATTTTATTTAGATAAAAACATATTGGCATAATAAATACTTCATTTTTACCCTCAGAGATCGCAGAACTTCCTAACTGTTATAAATAATTACTGCATCAAGAGACGATTATATTTTTCATAAATTTTATCGGCATGGAATGGAAGAAAAAAGTTCGGAATCCATTTTATATTCAAAAGAAATATTGACACAATAAATTCCAAACATCTTGCATTTTAGCCGCCAGAGAGAGCAGATCTAAGAAATAAGTACTTCGTCATTAGCAGATGATGTTTTTCATGCAATTTATTAGTGTGGAATGCAAGAAAGAAGTTAGATAAAGATTATTGATACAATCAATTGCTGGTTTGAGGATGTAGGGAAGGGAAAGGGAAGGCATCAAAGTGATGAACGAACTTGTCACTCGTTAAAGAGGTTTAAAGGCGGAGATAGAGAAGGCCGTTTGCTCCTAATTATCGACCGCTTTGAGAGTTGTTGAGTCGGTTCACGCAGCTGAACGACATTTCATTGGAGATTGGCTGTCAATTGTCAATCAGCGGGTATCATATATGATGTGGAATTCATTATTAGCGCGGCATCAGTGCGTGGCAGAGGTAGGTATTCCAATTATGAAATAACGACACAGGTTTATAAATTGAAAAGACACATTTTGACACTTATCACTCTCTTTATTACTTATCTGTAGACCGTCCCATTCTTGGATATTCAGGGACTCGGGTAGCTTTCTTCCATTCAGTCTGTTTGGTAGTTGGATAAAGATGAAGTTTATTTGGTAAAACTAGCGAATTCCTAAGAGTCATCATTAGCAACACTTTCTCTAAAATGTCTACTCTCGAAATGACTAATTTTAATGGTTCCTGGCATCCAAAAGCTGGTAGTTCTCTTTGAGCAATTTAAAATCGTTTACCACGCCTGGGACGATCTATATATTGGAAGGGTGATATGCTAACTAAATATTTTATGTCTCCTAGAAAGTGCATCTGTGTAATTCCATAAACCGCTGTAGGTACCAAAAACTAAATTGGGCTGGCCACATAGCCACAAAATACCTGATGACGGGACACTGAAAGTCAAGACCGAGTGATTGCACTGATGAAAACGACCCCCATCCAGAGGCAGATCGATGAAAAGGAACTGCATATAAGAGGATGAAATCATGGAACAAGACGGTAAGAACTTAGAACTGGACAAGAATGATTAAGAACCTGATATATTGGAGAACTTTTGTGGAAGATGATTTATTTATTTATTTATTAACGCCCTTTTTGGGGGCTTTTACATATTTTATGAATAATAACATATTGACAGTATTTATTGTACATAATTGAATAGCCTCAGTAACAATGATTTATATTTGTTTAAAGATACAATGAAGATGTCCACTGACTTGGTATAGTTATTTCCTTCCATTAGTATTCTGGGCAAAGAGGAATACATACGGTAGTTAGTTCCAGAATTTCTGCACTGTAATAAAT
Source organism: Glyphotaelius pellucidus (assembly GCA_936435175.1). Taxonomy (NCBI): domain Eukaryota; kingdom Metazoa; phylum Arthropoda; class Insecta; order Trichoptera; family Limnephilidae; genus Glyphotaelius; species Glyphotaelius pellucidus. The sequence continues at coordinate 13,949,569 of OW386556.1, forward strand.
TCTGACTTTTGGTATCACGTTGTGGTATCCGGAAGCTTATCAGTTCAAGCAATACCGGACTATCAATTAAATCGTTTAGAATTTTATATAAAAATACCAAGTCAGTGAAAATTCTTCTGTCTGACAATTTGGGCATATTCATATCTTTTAACATAGTGTTATAGTTCAACATAATTGCTGGGATAGCCATTTAAAAATTTAGAAAACGTAAGAATTTGTTTTGTATTCTTTCAACAGCTTGTACATGAGTATTATAATATGGATTCCAGACGGGAGAATTGTACTCCAGCTGACTTCTAACATAAGCTAATATAAGATTTTAATACACTTTATATTGTTAAAATTTTTGATTAGCCTAGTTACAAATCCCAAAATTTTTAAGCATGATGAATATATACTGCAATTTTCACTGATACACTGCAATTTTCTGAACAATTCAACTTTCTAAGAGTGTTTTAAATTATTTCTCACGTAATCGCTACGTGGATATATTTTTACAGTGGACTCCCTCTGAATTCCGCACTTATCCTAAACGGGAACAATTAATAGAAACCATCGACAACAGATTCATCTGATGGCGTTCTTAAACACACAACACAGACTTTATTAATAATTACAAAATTTCCAATCAACAAGCCAAACAGTTTAAAATTCCTCCAATCTGCCTCCACCGGCATTATGTAGTGTTCGAGTTACGGTATCGAGATTTAATCAGTTGATCTCCTGGGACCGCGTCCTGCATCCGGCGTATGAATTGCTCACACGTCGAATTAATTATTATTGATTATTGATTTCATCTTCGCTCATCAAATCCTCACCGAGCGAGATGCCGGTAGGTGCATTCATCTGCTCGTTCCCTGATCGGTACTTCTAGGTTGAGTGTAATAGAATGTTGATTCAATAATACTAAAAATTAAGTGTTCTGTCAATCTCACCGATTCAATCAAGCGAAAGAAAGAAGATAATATTTGGTTTAAAATAGATTTTTTGGCGTCTATGTCGATTGGGTTTTGGAAAAACTCTTCATGCCACATTTTTTGGGAATGTTATTTTATTCATTTATTTTTATTTTATTTTTTGGGAATGCTTTTTAGGAAGGTTTCATGTAGAATAGTCTCCGAAGTACAACATGGTAATGTTTTTTGCGTGATATAGGCATTTTTAATACTAAAAACTAAATTCATGCTTAATTTTTTTAATTCATGCTTATTATTTAAAAAAACATGGATTAAATTCCTCAACTCTCAAATCATTCAAAATTATAAACAGAATTGTAAAATTTAACATTAACATTTTGAAAAACAGATAACCACTTTCACATAAAAAATCAAGATTTTTAATTACTTTTACAAATTTTAAAATATTCGTTTTTATCGTCTCCTGCAAAGTTTTCATTTTGTGCTTGAAGGGATTTTCAAACCGCAGTCGATATGTAAAAATGTGAAAATGTAATTAAAACCTGTTGTGGTTCCTAGGTAAATTTAACGCCTTATCCGGCCAGAGTAATTTCGACTTCACGAGGGGGCAAATACTAAATGATTTTTCGGCCTTGGAGAGCAAGGATCCTAGCACTTCAGTTCTAGGTTTTATAGAAAACATTTTCATGACCATTCTTGATGCTCCTGGAAAAGTCTTGACCGTCTCTAGAAACAGCTTTCACTCCTGCCGGTTTCCCGCTGCCTCCCTCCAGTTATGCCAAAGGATGCGGGGTCTTCACTACTAATCTAAATTCACGTCTCCCTACATTCCTTCGTCCTGCCTTTCCTTTATCCATAAATGAACTTCTTTATTCTTCATTGGTTGACTATTTTTTTTCATTCTTGCTTACAAGTTCTATGCGGAGCTATAGCGGAGCTTCACCAGTTTTGTAAATTTTCTTTCACTATACGTTAAAAAAATAGTTTTTCTAATGAATTAGAAATGTGCAAACAATCATTATTATTGAAATATCAATCGTCCATTTGATTAGATAATGACGGCCTCCGTAGTCCGGAGGTAAGGCTCTTGACTCGCGATCTGAATATCGCGGGATCGAATCCCGGCGTGCGCAAATAAAATTTTAATTTAATTAATTTGTGTTAATTAAAAATTGATTAATGGAAAATACTCTCAATATCGCTCTGGTTTAAGACCATCATTCAGAATTGAAGCGTTGCTTGAAATGGCTTTAGCAGTGTTTGGTGACCATATCTGAATAGCCAGGTACATCCTCACCTTCCTCCTTCCCATCTCCTTCTCTTCCCTACTAACTTCAGTCTAACACACAACATACCCCAATTGGGAATGCCAGTCTCAGTGACTCCAGACGGGAGCAGCTGGGACTCTTGTGAGGTATTCACATAAAAAAGAACTGTCAAAGCAGCGGAGCCAATGAAAGTTATGCGTTTGTATGTAGGTAGCAACAAAGGCGTGACGCCACAGTATAATGCGATTTACCAATACGGATGAACGACATTACCCACACTTGTGTGTGCGGTTTCATACCAGCAGTGCTTCGTGGCGTATCTCCGTTGTTTCTAAATCAATGGTGTGAACGAAGCATTAGGCGGAAGAGAATATAAGAACCTGTATCCCATAGAAATATTTTCTAGAGTGAACTGGCCACTGGCAACTGGCAACTGGCAACTGGCAACACCAGCCGATGGAATTCCACCAGTAAACAATGAAGGTTTCACAGTCGTGGAATTCCACGGAATATATTCCAAAAGTCTTCCATCCGACGTGAACATGGAATGTATGCTGAAACTGTCTATAAAATCCGCAAATATTTTATGTATGTTAAGTACAAAATATTGAGTATTTTATTAATTTACATTATTTCACCATTTATAGATCCATAAACAGTATTCACTTTTTTGGGGTGTTATGTCGTGCTGCGCTACCTCCTTCTTTAGCCAATGTTTCGGACCCTGTAACGCTATCCAAAACGTTGGCTAAAGAAGGAGGTAGCGCAACACGGCATAACATCCCAAAAATAAATAACAAAAATACTTTTGGTCGTGAAAACCTACCTAAAATCATACCTGAGTATTCATTTTATTTTAAACTTAATGAGTAAAATCTCAAATTATAAAATTTATACAATATGAGGTTTCTCGTGAATTTCGGCCTTATATTAAGATTAATTTGATTAATTGAAAACGAATCATACATGTTGTTTATGATTTTAAACAGGGAGATCATATCTGAAATGTGTCATCTTTTGGCGAGTGAGACTTCTCTAAAGAGTCTTTCAGTTTTCTTAAGTTTTTTTTTATTAAATGACTTCACTTTATTGCTATGAATTGCGTAGTGTGGGGACCAAATCACGGAGCTATACTCTAAGATACTTCTTACATATGAGCAGTACAAGATTCATTTATTTATTCTTTCTAGAACTCCAAACAGCATCCCCAAAGATGACATAGGCCTTGAGGGTTTTTTCGTCAGGGCCTCCTGTTTGGAGCTAATGTAAAAAAACGTAACTACTGTAAAACTGAAAAAAAGGTTTCCTTGGTTTTAAAGGTAGTTGTGCAGCTTCACAAGGTGTATTGCACTCTTCTCCTGTGCTCGCGCTAGTTGACCATTGCGTCAGCCACGAAGACCCCTACAACATCATCGCGGCTGTATAGAGAATATTAAGTACTGGTTACTAGTGCGGGTACTAGTGATTCAAGCAAAAAGTTGATTGAATTCATCAACTCGCCGACTAGAAGTGGACAGACGGGTAGTTCTTCTGACGGTGCTACTATTAATATACTTAGGACAGCCGGCAGATGAGATGATATCTCGCAGCGGATGGGCCCTTATTCCTTTTATAATGTGAAGAGGTCAATGTCGTACGACTTAACACTTATGGTCTAATAAAGAAGACAAGAGTCGTGGTAAACTTAGGCACGTATGCGCGGCCCATTTCGGCCAGTTTCATACAAATCTTAAATTTGGATTTAAGATCAAAATACGAAACCAAACTGAAAAATTATTTTTGTATTCAAAAGGTATATTAAATATCTAGTACGGATGTGAGCTTCTTTATTTATTTTTGCTTTAAATTATAAGATACAGGCCATTAAAGATTTTGGTGTTTCATGGTTTCATATTTCTTGTCTAGTGGTAACGAAATTTTAAGTTTAAAAATAATTATTGCGCATTTTTCATACAGGTCCCGATATAGTTCCGTATGGGGTCCAGTATGACGGCCGGCCGTGAACGAGGGGTAAGACTCTTGACTCACAATCCGAAGGTTGCGGGATCGAATTTCGGCGTCAGCAAATAATAATTTTTTTTTTATTAATTTGTGTTGTTTCACAATTAATTCATTTAAAAATATATATTTTGTGTATTTGCGACACGTTCCAGAGTGGAAGATACTCTCAGTATCGCCTTGGTGTAAGGCCACCATTCAGAATTGAAACATTGCTTGAAACGGCTTTAGCCGTGTTTGGTAACCAGACCTGAATAGCCAGGTACTTCCCCATCCTCTTTCCCGTCTCCTTCCCCTCCCCACTACCTTCAGTCTCACAACATCCCCAATTGGGGATGCCATAGTTTCACTGGCTACAGAAGGGAGCAGCTGGAACTTTTGTAAGGTATTTACATTAAGCCGCCCCTATCCGAATTTCTACCGATTTCATACATATCTCCCTTAAACATTTGAAGTTTTTAAGCTCTTAAAAAAATATATGTTATTTTTGAAGATAAAATCTAGAAACGCCGAAATGCAAATTATATAAATTCTCTCGATAGAAAACAATCACAAAGTATGCTCCGAAAATTATTTAAAACAAGTCTATTTCTTTTATTTTACAAGTTATATTTGTGAAAAAATTCACAATGTTTCTTTAAATGATACTAAAGATAACTTCCACGAGATTTTTGCTCTATTTTACATGAGTCGTGTTTTATTAAGCATTTTCATAATTTTCGCTTCAATTTTATCATTGAAAATATTAGCGCGCTCTGTCCAACATTCGTAATAGAGAATTCCAGTCCATTTTTTTTTGAAGAATAATGATCTTCTAACTTAAATAACTGCATATTTATTTTTATTTTGTTTTAATAGTTAAAATAAATGTCAAAGTTTTAATTTTTCAAGATCCCCCGAAAACCACCGAATCTAGTGTGACGCCATCATGACTAACGTATGTATGAATTTTGTATGGAACTGGAATCAGCTGTTCGACTCCCGCCATTTTGAATTTCAGCATTGGAGCGTTTTCATAGACATTACTGGGCAAAACGATCGTTTTTGTACAGTTAAAGTTTTTGAATATTTTAAATAATATAGATAAACTAATAGAGATACTTTATTTTTGATACTGAATTATTTAGGCCTAAATAATGTTTCAATAAAAACAAAAACTATTATATGTCCAACTCTCTATAAACTAATAACACGGAATGCCGAACGGCTTGCGTCTTATTTCTATTGATTTCTATACAACTTTGACCCAGGTGACGCGGCGCGGTGACGTCACGCCGCCAAAATCCAGCAATAGAGTGTTTTAATGACACGTTTTAAAATGGACTTTTTAATTTTTTTTTTTAAACTCTACGTTAAATATTATGCAATAAAACTTATATATTCAGAATCAGCGTATATTGGTCTATATGAACATATTTTTTTAAAGCCATAATATTTTTCACTGGAGTTCCTTATTACATATCTCTCCGTCTTCTTATTTTTGAGCCGGAAAGCGTCGCCTTAAAAAAAAAGTATTAAAAAACTTCGTGTAAAACCAAAATGACTCTGCATAACTTACAATTCGTATAAACTACTAACTTACATTTTAAAACCCTTCAACAAGTTTTAGTTTTGAACATTGGATCTTGAACGCAGTGAGATCTATAGCCCTACACCAGCATTAACCGTATTTCTTAGGGACGGGCAAACGGTAAGCGTGGGGGGCGATAAAGACGGAAATCGACACTTGAATTTAGTGGTACAAGCACCGACCCAATGGTCCATGTCCACTGCCAGGGTCCTGCAGCAAAACAAGCATAATCCCTCGCCAATATCTTCCCACCGAAGATACTGTCGTTCCCAATAAGGTGGCCAGAGGTTGTAAGCCGTTATTCGCAGAATATGTATGACTCGAGGATGTTAAGATTGTCTGAATTGTGGTGCGGTCAAGATCAATTCGATTAATTGAATTAATTAAGAATCTGGGACAGTAACGATCTTTAAAATAATGTTATTTTTATTTTTAAATAACTACCGCATAAGAGTGCCGACCAATTAACTTGGAAGACGAGTGGGGCTACTATTCATTGGATAACTAACGTCTCTGTCACCGGTCACCTAAGTAGTTCATGGGGTGCAGGTCATGGATCTGCACAATTCGACTGGAGAGATCCAAGGGGCTCCCTCAATCGGTTCCCCCCGATCTGACCCGTCACACAGTTGGCGGGCAGCACATCCGCCACCAAGACCTGGATAAATCTCACCCCATGAACTTCTTGGGAGACGTTAGTTATCCAATGATAGGGTTCCATGCCAACTGAGAATAAAGCCAACTCAACACCTCCTTGAAAAGTCATTAAAAGCTATGAAAAAAATAATTTTATATTAGCCGATAACCCTAATCTAACGTAACCTATTAAACCAATTTTTTTAATATGTATTTTTTTTATCACTCTAAATGACTTATCTGAGATGGTTCTGAGTTGGTTTCATTCCGAGTTGTCCGGTCACCCATCATCAAGTACCGCAGTAGACGAATGGATTCGTACGTCTATCAACCTGGACACACTGATACCTAGATTCCTACCAAGCCTTCAAACTTAAAAAAAAAACAATACCTTATGATTAAAAATACAAAATAAATTATATTATTCTGATATCAAAAATGTTGAAAATAAATTTATAGTGACTTACCTTAATTTTAGAGAACAAGATCCAATTCTGAGGGCTGCTTCGAGCACTGTGACTGCTGCATGATAGTGTCCTGCTCCTAATAGTTCTTGACCCACGACCTTTTAAAAAATACATTCATCATAATTTGTTATTAAATTTAATATAAACGTCTTCGTTCCTTCATAGTTGATTTATGGTAATAATATAGTACTATCAATGGAAACGGGAAAAGAGATGCTCACTTAGTACCCTGAGGACTTTATACGTATTCGTTTTACAGAACTTTACCCATGATTTATACTTCGACTATTTCATTTCCTTAGGGGATATTGAGAAAGGGCACAGTTCAAAAGTTATTGCACGAACGGCAGGCGAACACAACTGAACTTGATATGGATCCTGCAGCAAAACAGGCGTAAATTTAACCACACGCATGCTAGAAAAGATAACCGCAATTATTTCTGAGTTTAACGAAATCCACTGAATTGATTTGAAAACATCAAGTAGAGTTGAAGAACGCTGTACTAGTTTTAGTGGTTTTAATCGTAACAATATAATACAAGTTTTGTTAATTAGGCTTCTACGGCAAAGACGTTCAATCATCAGCGACCGATCATTCAATGAAAAAAAGCATTCCTCACGGCTCATTGTTTGGTTCTCTGTTATTTTGAACAAATTATTAAATTCAACACTGACCAAACATTTTACATAAAAAATACAGATTATTTCTTTAATAATATTATTTCTTTCACTAATCAAATAAATGATTTAGGAGGTTAGGCCTAAAACATGCACAACGAAAATGGTAACTTACCGAAATGAGCACAAAAGGGCTTTGATCTAACTTCATAGCCTGTAGTTGCATGAAGGTCGGATGAAGTGCGGGCCTTAGCGGAGACTTGAGAGAGGCCTCCACCAGCGCGGCCAGTAGCTGCCTGGATCCGGCATTTTGGGCCAGCCCTGAGCTGAAAGCGGCCAGAGCTTCGCCGTGACGGCCAAGGCATTGCAGTGCTACCCCTGGGCAAAAAAAAAGTTTTATTTAAAAGACGAAATTTTTTCTAAGAACACTTTGTAAAAAATATTTTATTTAATGCCAATGAGACAATTGTTTCATGGTGGGTATTCTTTTCAATTCGTCCAGTGGTGAATTTATTGCCGGAAGGGAGCATGAGCGAGAAAGGAGCAATGGGAAACTTTTACTTACAGCAATATCACTTTGGTATATATGTACATAGAATAAAGAATGGAATACTAGAAGTGCCTTCCGTACAAATTTGACTGAAAACAAATGGGCCACTGACGTAGTACCTATTGGTTCTAGACCATTTGGGAGGCGGGTATGGGTATCGCCGCCCCAGGAACCATTTATTGGATAACCAACACCTCTGCCATAAGTCACCCCAAGTGTTTCACTACGCTTGGTGACAGCGTACGGGGGTGCCCGGCTTCGTGGGATTAAGGTTTGTCCGGGTCTTGCCCATCCGGATCGAGAGAGACTGGTTTAGGGAAGCTTTTTGACTTCTCCAGCCGGACTTTCTCAACCCATCGCCCTGCACGGCAATTGGAGGGATGGATTCATACGTCTGTCATTCCTGGATACTGACCCGCATATTCCTACCCACCCCTCATACCTTTTTCCTTCCCAGAGGAATTCATTTCATTTTCTTAAAAAGACCCTCCGCAGAGCATCCCCTAATTAATAGGCCCTAAGGGAAATTATTTTCCTCAGGACCACCTGTATGGAGCTAACGTAAAAAAAAAAATGCGCATGGTCTATCTCTCTTACACTTGCTTGACATTGTATATCGCCATCCCATCTAATTTGTTCATAAACACAGAAGTAGAAAAAACGGATGAAAAAGAAGTAATCAACGATTCAGCAAACATGCCAACCGCATTAATATAGACTAGATTTTAAGGCATATTTTCTTCCTTGCCTCTTAGCTTAGGTTGCAACCAAACAAGCGACGATAGAAATTTAACTAATTGTGCTAGAGATGGATTTTTTCCGATTCTTTCACAGCATCCCTTAAGATGCTAATATTCCTGAAGGCCTTCTGTGCCATGAAAACATTAAAAAATATGTTTAAAAAATGATACCTTGTCTGTAGTAAGCCTTCGGCCATGTTGGGCATAGTTCCCTTGCTCTAATGGCATCTTGTAGAGCTGCTGAAAATTGTCCTTGTTTTAGTAGGGCTGCAGATCTGAAATAAATAAGAAAATTAATGATAGAAACCAAAATGACCATTAACTATATACATACATAAGTTTTTTGAAAAGTTCTGAACAATGAGAACTCAGAGAAAGATATTACGGTTGAATTCAAATTGTTCAGCGATCATTTGAAAGGCTTACCTGTTGCTGAATAGAATATGGTTTGCAGGATCCAGAGTCAGGGCGTCCGAGTAAAGGGCGACAGCCGTCGCATAGTCTCCAGCCTGGCAAGCTGCATTGGAGAGTCGGACCTTTTCGACGAATAGCGCCCTCGAGGCTGCCGGGAGCTCGGATGTTCCCTCCGGTTCGACCTGGAGAAAAACAAGTAGATAAATATAATTTTGTTACTTCTTCAGTTTTTGTTAACAACAATTTTTGAACTTTTGAAATTTTAAGATTTCGGATGGCCTTTCCGTAACTGTGCAGTTTGCTGCAGCTGTTCGGAATATGTTCGTGGCGATTTATTCCCTGTTGATTCATCCTATTATCAAAATTCGCTTCTGCGCATCAGCCACATTTATGTTTCTTATATGTTTATTGGGCTCTAACGCTGCATAATGTAATTTTTCATAGCAGTTGGACAAAGTAGAAGATCGGATCCAAATATAAAACTTTGCTTGAAATGGCTTAAGTTCTAATTAGTAACGAGATCTCGGTTCTCTCTATTCATACACTTGTTAATACATCTGTTTTGCACACTTTATTGCTTGCTGTGGCTGTACATAAACTAACTACTTAACTTCGAAAATATTTCAACAAAATCACAAGTTAAAGGTAGCGGTGATGGTCGCTGATTTTATGTAGGAGGGTATAAAAATGCACTTGCCACAATACAAATTACAGAATAAAAACAGAACAAAAACGTAAGCTACCCGGTGAGGCCAACATTACTGGATTAGCCTAAGAAATGTTAAATATTGAATCAAAATAAAATTTAAAAAAAAGCCTCAATACAGCGGCAAATCAATACACCTTTGAAGAGTAATATAAATTCATAAAAGTGATTAAAAAAATGAACTTAAATAGGTTTAATTTAGGTTAGGTTATGGACTATTTTTGCTTCTTTTAAAGACTTTACATCACTTTTAAAGATATGTTGAAGTGCCACTGCGTTGAGTTGTCGTGGAACCCAAAAAACATCAAATCAATCGGCTCTTTAAGAAAGCTATGAAATTTTAATGTATACAAAAATAAGGTATATTTTTAGCGAACATAAATTAGAATTCCAGACAGTAAAATGTAGTTATGTTAGGGTAGCAGACCATTTTCGACTTGTAGCATCGGTGTTCGATTGAATATATTGATTCGTGATAATCCGAACAAGAATTCGGTCGCCAGTCGACAGTGTGTGAAGAGTTGGTAATTTAATGGTCGGATTATGGATTTCTGGAAAATGTACAAGTGTGAATTTTAACGATCAAATAACAAATTTACACGTTATGTAATCTGAAGAAATATTCGTGCAGTAAAAATATAACGAGCGATGCTGGTGACCCCGCCATGCGGTTCACGGAATCTCAATATTTATTTTATAATTGAAAGCATATAAAGTTCAGTTTTACTTGCGTGGCATCGGAGTGAGCAATTGAGCCGTTTCACAATAGCAATAAGCAATAATAATTATATTAAATTTACGATAGAAGAGTTGTGGAATTGTTCGAAGCGTGTACCTAGTACCCACGCTAGCACCTGACGCCTTTGAGAGTTCACATCGGAATTCTTTCATTGCGATGTGAAATTAACCATACAAATTATTAGTATGGGTTCTGAGAGTAGTTGTTCACAATAGGGGTTGATGCCTGACTATTTTAGATCTGCAGTTTGTACAATCGTAAATAATAATATAAAAGTCCACGTGGCCGAAGTTAGAAATCATTCGTATTATTCATATTTATATCAAAATATCACTGAAGGTCAAGCATAGAAAAATCGATAACTTTTCAAACCGGATCGATAGGCGTAACTTCCGACAATTTTATATCGATATACCGAGCACGGTTTCAATGTTGACAGCCGAACCGATATGTAATAAATAAAAAATCCATATACGCGAGCAACACTGTAGATGTTTTCTATGAATTCATATTTCGAAACGTCAAGCGCCAAACATATTAAAGATATTAATAAATTGGTAATGTCGAATTGAAATACTAACCTAAATATAAATTGGCAGTGTGCATTTACTTTTTGACACTGTACGGCAGTTAATTAAGTTATATTTCAACCACTTTCGTTTCTCAAAGATCGAATGGAATACATTGATCGCGCTTTGATGCATTATTTAAGTCTATGGATCGCGTGTATGACTTTTTTTTTAATTTTAAGAGCTTCGTTAGTTCAATCCGTTCATTAAATACGGCAGTTATTTTGCGTAGCAAACGATATTGTTAAAAATTACGTGTATATTGACAGAAAACCGAAACTTATCTGATACTATGGAGGTGCGCGAAAAATTATCAATCGTCAGTCGGAATAACTGTTATCGATCGGTCGGCCGGCATATCTGTTATCAATCGGTCGGTCAGCATATCTGTTATCAATCGGTCGGTTGGTATATCTGTTATCAATCGTCGGTCGGAATAACTGTTATCAATCAGTCGGTTGGCATATCTGTTATCAATCGTCGGTCGGAATAACTGTTATCAATCGGTCGGTCGGCATATCTGGGTTGTAGTGTTGATGATCAACCTCTGACAAAAAGACGACAGAAGTAGAACACATGATTTTAAAAGAAGATAATAATAATTTAGTCACGCTTAGGAACAACTAATATAAGATTAAACAACTGATTTTCCAGGGGACGACTATTAGATCAATTTGGAAGGCGGTTATGGGTACCATTACCCTGGAACTATTTAAGGGATAACCAACACCGCTGTCGTAAGCCACCCAAGTGGTTCGCTACGTTTGGTTTACGTGGCTTAGCAGGGCTGCCCGGGTTCATGGGGTGAAGTTTGTCTAATTCTTGGCGAATGCGTTTACCCACCTACAGGTTCGGAAGAGGCTGATTGAGATAAACCTCTACAGTCGAACTCTCTCGAACCATCGCCCTGCACCTCGGTGGAACGGATGGATTCATACGCCTGTCTTTCCTGTACACATTGACCCCAAGATTCCTCTTCTTCCGTTCATTAAAAATACCCTCCACACAGCATCCCCAAAGATGACATTGGCTCTGAGGGAATTTTATTTTCCTTAGGGCCTCCCGTGTGGAGCTAATGTAAAAACAACAAAAAATAGGAGAAAACACCAGAAAAAAACAGAAACAAAAACGACTGAATTACTAAAACAAATGGTTTTGGAATTGAATTTTATCATACTTTACTATTCAATAGGCCCATCATCTGCGGTGTATATCTACTGCAAAATTGTCAAACAGGCAAATGACAGCTACTTGGATGTAGGAACCCATTAAGCAGCAAAAATGATCAATAAGGACAGACCGGTGCTAATTCCAGGATGCAAGAGCTCGGAGTAGGATATATCTGTGACTCCCAGTGTGAACAAAGCTTTATTAAAGCTTGCTGGAAGTTCGAAATCATAAATAAAGGCAAGCCAATGCATTCTCATTCTCGGAGAAGGTGCATATTGAGTTACCGAACAAATATAATTTAGCTTTAGCCATTGCTTACCTGCTCCGTGAAGTTTGGATTAAACATTAATTTCTCGAAAACGGGCGTTCCCAATTAATTATTAGGTACCGGCTCGGTGGCTCTCGAGGGTACCCTGTCTTGATCTTACACGTTATACCCCGCCCCAGCCAGCCGATTTCTCGCTGGCTCCTCTACTCCTGGGATAATATTAAATAAATCTTATTTGTTTGAATGATGGCTCGCATGGCGAGATCAATTAAGATTAAAAATGTTTTACAATTTGCTAATTATACAGGGTGCCTGGAACTTGAGGTTAAATATTAAAAGACAACGATGGATACCAAACCAGATTGGTAAATTCTCTCAATTTCGCTTTGGTGAAATATTACTAATACCGGAATCTAAATGTTTCTCTGTATGGTTTTAGCCCTGTTCAGTGATCAGCTCTGAAAATCTAAATCTTTTTCTCCTCCCCACTTCCTTCACCCGCACAACAATTCAGAAATTAGAAATGCCAAAGTCCCTACTTTTTTTTACATGAGCTCCATACAGGAGACCCTGAGGAAAATAATTTCCCTCAGGGCCTATGTCATCTTTGGGGATGCCGTGTGGAGGGTTTTTTTTTAAGGAAAGAAAGGGGAGGAGAGTTCTGGGAAGCAAAAGGTGGTAGGAGTCTGGGGTTCAGGGTGTCCTGGTCATCCGCCTCCAAGACCTAGACAAACCTTACCCCATGAACCCGGGCACCCCTGCTAAATCACCAAACGTAGCGAACCACTTGGGGTGACCTATGGCAGAGGTGTTGGTTATCCAATAAAGGTTCCCGGGGCGGCGGTACCCATTCCCGCCTCCCTTCTAACCTCTGGATGTTGAGATCCTAATAGTAAGTATTCCACGTAACAAAAAACATAATAAACTTTTAAGGGAATTTGAATTTAATACTCCTATCGAAAAGAAATCATTCCCATGTCCATAAAACATCAAACTATCAGACAAGCTATAAAAAGCTCAAAGTGATAAGCATTCACGAAGAACGGCTAAATGGCTTTGAACATAAATTGTGGAAAGAAGATTCTAAGACGTGTAGCCATACATGAACATTGTTGCTGGCGGACCAAAACAACTCGTAAGTTCAACTGCCAGCTACATACAATACCACTTGCTTGAAGAGCACAAGTTTTATAAAACTGGGATAGCTTTGATGGGCAAGATACACACGAAACAAGAATTGAGGAAAACACAAGGTTTATAAAACTAGGATGGTTTCGATAGGCAAGATGCACAAGAAACAAGAATTGAGGAAAACACAAGGTCTATAAAACTGGGATGGCTTGGATGAGCAAGATACACACTTTATGTGTATCTTGCCCAGATACACACATAGACACCAGTACTGAGGAAACAAGAACTGAGGAAAGTACAAGGTTTATAAAACTGGGATGGCTTCGATGGACAAGACACACACGAAACAAGAATTGCGGAAAACACAAGGTTTATGAAACTAGGATGGGGTAGATAGGCAAGAGACACGTGAAACAAGAATTGAGGAAAACACAAGGTTTATAAAACTAGGATGGCTTGGATGGGCAAGACACATACGTAACTAGAATTGAGTAAAACACGAGGTTCATAAAACTGGGATGGCTTGGATACACATATAGACACTAGTGAGGAAACAAGTACCGAGGAAATTACAAGGTTTATAAAACTGGGATAGCTTCGATGGACAAGACACACACGAAACAAGAATTGAGGAAAACACTAGGGTTATGAAACTGGGATAGGTTAGATGGGCAAGAGACACGTGAAATAAGAATTGAGGAAAACACAAGGTTGATAAAACTGGGATGGCTTGGATGGGCAAGACACACACGAAACTAGAGTTGAGGAAAATACAAGGTATATAAAACTGGGATGGCTTGGATGGGCAAGACACACACGAAACTAGAGTTGAGGAAAATACAAGGTAAATAAAACTGGGATGGCTTGGATGGGCAAGACACACGAAACAAGAAATGAGGAAAACCGAAGAAGCTTCGATTTATACGAAAGAGGAGTATTGGGAAGCGTAAACCGACCTAGGTCGCGACCTAGACAAGACAATGTTTCCAAAGCTTAGAAAAAATATGTTTTACGTTTTCACATGTTTCGCTTCACGTTCCAACCTCTCTGCATATTTAACGTTTTTATGTTCTGGGAATTAACTAACTGGTTCGTGTGGTTAAGATTACAAATTATCGTATTTTATTAATGTTATTTTCTATAAATATTATTAAATAGTGTGAGGAATAAACCGTATCTTTTATAAAACATAATGTTTCTACTTGATCTGACTTCTCTTGACATGTGTTTTTAACGTTAAAGTCCGACAGGAAATCATGTGGGGTTTTCTCAGGGCTTTTACCGTCTGTTAGAAAGGTAGGCAAAGGGACGTTGAAAGGAAAAATTGGAGTGAGTCTGAGTCTTGAATACACAAAGACAGGGAAGGAGTAATGAAAATTTCTGTCACAAAAAGAAATCGCAAAGACAAGGCATTAATAGCTTATGGGGCTATCCAAATCCCTATAAAGTTTTCTTCAAAATAAAATTAAAAAGCACGTTAAGGTCAATTCAAAGATTATTAACCCTTAGTGTGTCAAGAAATCCACCGTGGATTTGCTAATAGCTCATCGCACTTGCTTCGATTTTATGGTATTTTGAACCTTAAAAATACTCCTAGCATTCTAAAATATATTTTATTCGCTTGGCAAGGAAATAACGTAACTTAAAACTATTCTAACATGTTCGTTCATCACTTGCGAATGTGTTTATTTTATCTATGAAAACTTCGCTTCGCAAAATTCCATGTCAAATTTATTACTTCTGATTTTCAGAAGTTATAGTGCTGTATTTCATTACAGGAAAGCCTAATATTTCTTATGTTTACTGTGAAGAATGCTTATTTAGCTGAAAAATAATGTCTTTATGATATTTTATTTATGTATAACGTTAGAGAGAAAAAATCACTTCTCTAAATGCAAGTAGCTATTCTGACGAAACTGCTAGAATGGATACGTATGATTTTTTTATTAATATAAAAGCACCTTTTCTGGTAAGACATTAGTAGACTTTACAAAAATATCATTTTGCAAAATGTTATTACGAAAATAGTGTCGGAAATAGAGCCGGTAGCGGTGTAGGGCTATGTGTTATGGTGAGCTAAGAGTTAACCACTCGAACCAAAAAGCTTGTTTTCACTATAAAATAAGGTTACCAGACATATATATGACGATGAGGTGTACCTGACTTATTAAGGAACCAAGCGGAAGGCGAACACAACGGTAACAAATAGTTAAGTCACATACTTCGAGGGGAAAAGTATCACTTGCTCCAATTAATATTGAAAGGAAAAATAGAAGGTCGCCGAGGGCCTGGTGAGACAAATGTCTTGGCTGCGAAATATACGAGAGTGGACCGGCAAGAGAAGTGCGGAGGAGCTATTCCGGGCAGCACAAGATAGAGAGATATTTTCCAGAGTGATCGCCAACGTCGCGTCGGGGGGACCTGATAGGGCACACGAAGAAGAAGAAGAAACTCTTAGAAACCCGATGGACGATAACGCTTCCATAGCAAATACAAATAATGGATTGAAAGACAATTTCAAGTGTTAAATGAAATGATTATTTTGGAAAAGAATACGGGTGAAACCATATAAGAAAGCTATTATTAGCATCTATTAAGAGTATATTTAATGTCAATATTATGAGAGGTAATTATATCCCATTTGGTTAGGTTTTCCATAAATCATAACGCCATCTGTGAGGTGTTTTTAAAGCGCCGCGGCCGCCCCGGTGTGTGATATAAAACCCGAAATAACCGTATTGCTCCCAATTGCTCCGTCAAATCAATGATTGATTACATGGGTGGATTGGTTGCTCGGGTTGCTTGGAATGTCGCAGTCTTAGATTATACAACTTTGCGGGATGAAAAAGAATGCTCCCAAATTATTTCAAAGTCGAAAATATTGAATTTGAACCTAAAACGTACCTACCTATCGTGCGAAAATGCTGGAACACCTGAATGATCAAAAAAACATACTAACAATTTCGGTTATCTGTGCGGTAGTTAGTCCCGCGTGAAATCTGTTTCAGCAGTTTGCTTTGAAATAAGTTGTGTGAAGAATTCAAACAAGCGATAAAGTGCGTACCTAAAATATATTTTATTATTGAAGAAGAAGATAACACTTATAATCTAAATGAAAATATGAAAGAAAACTAGACACAAAAAAACAGAAAAAAACAATGGTCACAACTGGGACTCGAACCCAGACCTCTCGTCTAACCGGGACGTGCGCGTTATCCAGTCCAGTTATCAGTTACGTTTCGAGTCCCAGTTGCGACCATTGTCTTTTTCTGTTTTTCTGTGTCTAGTTTTCTTTCATATTTTCATTTAGATTATAAGTGTTATCTTCTTCTTCAATGAAATATTACGATGATGAGAATAACCTTCAAAAGTTATAAAAAGAGTTTTTCTTATAAAAAATTGTATATTTTATTATTTTGAAAATCAATTTTTCTCTGTTATTATTCCTGATAATTTCACTTTTTTTTTCACTTATGTGTTTAGACTCTTTCGATACCGTATAATATCCACTCTATTGTTATATAATAGCAATTAAATTCACAAATAAATAAATATATTTTTCTACTGACACTCCTCTCCTTTCAATCATTCTACATTGTCCAAAAGATGGATGTTTCCCTTTATTTCAGATGATTCATTAGTAAGTAAAAATAATGTCATATTTTCACAACATTTGATGAAAAATACTTAGAAGGACTTTGAAAAGCTTTAGGAGTTTTATTTTTGCACAAGAATCCCAACTGCTCTCAACCATATGGAGCCGTGAGAGTATCCTATCCCCAATTGGGGTATGCTGAAGGTAGAGGGTAAGGGAAGGAGATGAGAAAGAGGAAAGCGGGGAAGCTCCTGACTATTCAGATCTGATCACCAAACATGGCTAATGTCAAGCAACGTTTCTATTCTGAATGACAATTTTCACTTGAGCGATACTAAGAGTATCTTCCACTCTGGTGAATATACGAATAAAATAATTACATCCTGAAGTTTCGTGGTACGAGTGTGAAACACGGTGCATGTGAGGAGCTATTAACCAGCGGCCGAGAATTTAAATTTCGTCGAACGATGATCTTGCAATCGTACCCTTGCAACTGTACAGGGCGGTTACGACGAGAAATATTAATTATTCTCCATACAAGCATTTTAACATAATATCGATTTCATTTCATTCAAAATTTGCTTTGATAAATACCTAATTCAAAAACGCTCAAACTCGTGATGATAAAACTATTAAAATGATGTACTTTTTTGTTATTATTTTTTGATCATAAGTATTATAATTTTTTAATAATGTCTAAGCAAAATAATAATGTATTTTTTTTTTAAATATATTAGTTTGTAAGACCGTAAATAAATACACAAAACAAGGGCGCGGAACTTATTTTATGATTTTATTTGAACCTAAATTAAAATTCTGAAAAGTAATTTATTGATTTATTTTACTGCAAGAAATGTATAAAATAAAATTTTGTTTGAAAATTTAACAAATCTGCCAACGACCTACGGTAAAACCCTTTTGTACTAAAAATAAACACATTTTCTCAAAATTTAGAAAATTGCTTCACTAGATAAAATAACAGTCTTTCGAAATCAATTTATAATTTTTTGTGAAAAGAAATCAATAAATCTAAAATTTGATTTAAAAATGACATATTTCCGATTATGTGTGGTCGTGTTTCGATTGTGATCCCTCTGAAGATATGAATTTATTTCACAATGTAACACATCCCCCACAGCTTTTCTGGCGGTGGCCATTCTCGGCCGGCAGTTCAAAGGGCAGAGTAATACCGGCCGCGTAAGAACCATTATATTAATTTAGCCGCGGCGATCGTGTGCGCCACGCCTTATGTTTTCCGCTCGTAAATAAAACGCATGCGTGTGTATACACGCCTTTGTGTTCTTATTCTTTCGAGATTCGTAATTGGAAAAAGGAACGCACTGGACCCTGGACGCACCAATAGGGTGAATGATATTATGTGGGATTTGGTACCTGCAGATCGACAAACCTAATTTTGCAGTCAGTTTTACGAAGGTTTGTTGATATAATAACAACGGATTTAAAAAATTGCAGGTTACTTTTACATTTCTCAGTTACTACGATGCACCATGTCGTGTAAAATTCGAAATTGGGCCCCTAACAATAACACTCCTAATGTAGATGGCAAGAGGGTTTAAATTCTCACTTAACACGGTTTGATTTATGGGTTGTTCTTCTTTTTAACCTACATAACTTTTAGCACTCTGTCACATTTCCACCACTTTGTCACATTTTGTTTTTACTTTAAATGAATCTCTCTGGATCTCAGAGGGGAAATTGTAGCAAGGGGGGAAGGAGGCCTGAAACGCCTTTTGGGGTTGACAAACACGAGCTGCGTGTATACCTATTTCGAATGACAACCCACAATACAGAATTGTCGTGAGGCATAAAAATTGTTTAGTTTTTGAGATTTTTAAAAATATTTTATTAAACATCATTAAAAATAATAATCGCTGTTACTTGATACGTTGGAGTTTTAAAATAGTTTTATATTTTATGTCGTCATATCATTTTTTTGTAATATTATAGAATACAAGCAAGTCGAGGTGGCAGAAGACAACTGTGATTTGTATGAAATACACTTCTATCACGAGGAGTTACAACTCTGTCACGTAATTTTTACTATAAAAATATAAACACATTTTTTTAAAACACACACAGCCGTTACATTTTTAGTACAGTAGATTTTAAAGTAATTATAAAATAATAATATTGGTAATTTTGTTGAATTTTTCTCCACGAACTGGTGGAGACAACTTTATGTAGGTTAAAAAGAAGAACGACCCACATGCAAGAAAAAAAACATCAGAAGGTGGCAATTTATAATTGGTTATCTTAAAGATATTATATAGACGTATTAAAATGATTGATGTCAACCTGTTGATTTCTTAAACATCAATAAATAAATAAGCAATACCTTTTTCGGTAAACAATTAAATTAAATTTTTTCATTTTAAAAACATTACAAAATTAAAATTTTAAAGTGTTTTTAAAAGAGTAAGTTTTTAATATTAGAAAAAAAAGATTTAAGCACTTTAAGCATCAATGAAGCACAATTAGCAAGTTAACGAACAGCAACAAAGCTTGGCGCCTAAATTGTGCTTCATTGATGTTAAACATAACGATATTCGAAGCGATTCTATTTAACAACAAGACAGCTCTCCCGACTGGCATGGCCATTGGCAAGTTAGTTGGAAAGCCGGGAGATAAAACAGTCTGTGGCTCTTGACTCACATTCCGAAGGTCGCGGGATCAAATCCCGGCGTGGCAAATAAATTTTATTTGATTAATTTGTGTTATTTCACAATTTATTCATTTAAAATAATATTTATATAGTATACTTGTGGCACGTTCCAGAGCGTTCTCGGTATCGCCCTGGTGTAAGACCACCATTCAAAATTGAAACGTTGCTTGAAATGGCTTTGGCCGTGTTTGGTGACCAGATCCGAATAGCCAGGTACTTCCCACCTTCCTCTTCCCCATCTCCTTCCCCTCCCCACTACCTTCAGCCTCAAAACAAACCCCAATTGGGGATGCCATAGTTTCACTGGCTCCAGACGGGAGCAGTTGGGACTCTTGTGCGGTATTCATGTAAAAAAAAAAATTAAGTGAAAGTTTAAATAATTAAAATCATTTGCTTTTTTCATGTTTTGCCTTTGACTAATTGTCTTTTCTAATTATACGTATATTACTTATTTTTCCAGATAGAATAAATTGAAATAAAAAGGGGAAATTTATTCCCTCCTACCTTTTCAGAAAAAAACTCAATTATTTTAAGAAAATAGGTTATTTTGGATTGAAGATTTTCTGCAAAATAATGTATATACGTGTATAAAAAAATAATGTATATATGTGTATAAAAAAATAATGTATATACGTGTATAAAAAAATAATGAGCACAATGAAAAAATCAAGGGGTAAAGATATAATGGCACTCTACTAGGCATGTAATACTTAAGTTTTTGGTTTCGAACTAAATTAATTCAAGTAATTTTTAATTGATGGTAAGGTAGAGCTCTGCTAAAAGCTCACAAGATAAAATCATTTTGTCGTTATCATTTGAAAAATATCAAGTTATCTTTTTTAATAAAATATATGTGTTTGTTAGATATTTCTTCTTCCATTACCGACCGCCTAGAAAGCTGGTTCCTTCAGAAAGATCAGAAGGGATGGGGTCGTTTTTATTGCAGATATTTAAAATCATCGTGTAATTGTTCCATCTTTATCTTTAATACACAAAATCAATGTTTCATTGTTTGTCCCTTATGCGTTCCTATACCATTCATACGATTGCGATGAAACCTTGGTGATTTGTTGTGCGCACGCCCGTGAAGTTTTCTACATGTAAAGGTGAGCTCTGGCGTTATGAAATTATTTCCAAAACCATTCATCCGCTGCAATGGAGCTTTGGTGATTTGTTATGCGCATGTCCGCGAAGGTTTATATATTATTTATTTTTGCTTTCATTTATAAGATATAGGCCATTAAAGATTTTAGTATTTCATGATTTTAGATCTTCAATTGATATTTGATAAACCTTTTTCAGTTTGTTTGGGTATTTTGATCTCAAATCCAGAATTAAGATTTGTACGAAACGGGCCGAAATAGGCCGCGCACACGTTCCTCTTAACACAAGTCATAATAATTCAGCATAAGTAGTTTTTTTTTATGTTAATAGCTGTGCTGTATCCTTTATAGTCGAATAAACAGAGCACTTTCTGCAAGAGCACAAAACATTCAAATTTATTGTTATGGTTATTTCGAAATCCAAATTAAGGACGATAATTGGATCGCCGCCATGCAGCAACGAAACACAAGTTTGATGGTTATTTTGTCACGACGAAGTTCGAATTTCCCCGGTTTACAACCCGCGCCCGCGTCTCTCCAAGACTCGGGTCAATAACTCTCCCGCCATAAAATATTACTACGCTTTGAACGGCATTCCCGAAAATAAAATACCCCTTCTTCTCACAGAGAGGCTCTACAAATGTTCTTTTTTCGAATCGAGTCGAATGAGAATTAGGATTAAGAGGCTAAGGACGGGAATACACAGGGGGATGAGTGACCAGTGACGACATGCGGAAGAAAAAATAATTTGTTTGATTTTGAAGAAAACATTTTGAAAAAAAAAAAATTGTCAATTTAATTTTATTCTTTTTTTGCTATTGGTGAGCTGTGGCATTATGAAATTTTGGTGGCACGCGAGCTGTTTGAAAACTGAATGTACCAAGAATGAATGTATGGAATGCAGGAGGGGCGGGGGAGGATGGTGAGGGGGGAGGGTGGTGAGGGGGGAGGGTGGGGGTGGGGGTGGCGAGAAAATTAATAAGTGCGAGCGCTACAGTTATTTCCCCTAATACGAAGAAGCCGCGGGTAAAAAAGCTAGTACTCTCTATAAAGCTAACTTCAACCCCTAGATTCTAGAGCAGTGATGCACAACCCGCGGCCCGCGAGCTATCTGTTTTGTACCGCACTTGTAGGTATTCCATGCGGCCTACGAAGGTTTGAAAACAGGCACAATCTTCATTTAGTAGGCGGTCCACCTACTAAATAAAGATTGTGCGTCACAGCTCTAGAGCTTTTAGTGCCTTGACTATAGGTGATGCCTTCAAAATTTGCAAGTAAAAATTTTTTGGAACCTTTAAGGGGCAACAGTAGATGCTTGCCTCTTGCGCGTAAGAAGTCAGTTATTGCATGTTAGCTTACAGTAAAGTACACTGTACAGTTACATCTGCGAGATACACAAAGTCCTTGCTACAATTTAAACGAGCGCCCTCTATTAAGTTTAACACGGCCATCCGAGGGTAATTCCTCGGTGCGTGCCCGGGCAGAGCCGGGCAGTGCCGGGCGCGCCGCGCGTTGAAGTGTCCATCATTAGCCCTCATATGGGCACGCCAATGAGCACGAGACTTTGCATACAAAGACAGCGACGGGGCGAGGAACCCAAAAAAGGAGAACAATATGAACTTGTTCGGCATGGGAATGCAAGAAACGATTACGTACAGAGAGCTAACGTGGGCTTTCTGCCCTGTTTTAGCAAAAACCGTGGAATTTATATAACTCTCGTACTTAATTATAAACTTGTTTAAATAATCTAAACCAAGACTTTTCGTTATTTGTTTTTGGGGTGTTATGCCGTGTTGCGCCACCTCCTTCTTTAGCCAACGTTTCAGACAGCGTTACAGTGTCGTTACAGTCACTTTGTCCCGGTGACTAGCGATCACTAAATGACAGTGGGTTCGAGGATTTTTTTTTTGGAAAGTACTTTTGAAATAAATGAGTATGAAGTTTCGCCCGGTCCTTTTACCTGCTTCTGCGCAGACCTGCTAAATGGGTTGTAGAACTTTAAATATTGTCAATACCATTACAAAAATTTTACAGTATATTCTTAAAGAATTATACTTTCGAAATATTGAAACCACCGGGTCCCCTTAAGTGACCAGCTCAGATACGGGGGCTCCATCGAAGCCAGAGATAAGTTAGCCTCTCAGAAACTGGGCGTACTGTACAGGGCCCGCATATACTTTAATAGTACACAACTGCTAACCCTGTACAAATCGCAAGTGCGCCTCACGGTAGAATTTGCCAGCTGCCTCCAGTCTGGAGCCCCAAAATACTTAAAAAAAAAACCCTCGACTCTGTGCAGAAACAGGCGGTCCGTTTAATAGATTATCCTAACTTAACAAACGGATTGCAATCTTTAGAGCACAGACGTCAGGTGGGAATGGTGTCCTTGTTCTACCGGTATTAAAATTGAAGATGCTCCGATGAATTAGCGACATTGATCCCTTCTGCACAATCGGGAAACACGCCAAACACGCGCCCAACATTTGTACACGGTGGCATTAGTCACATGAGAACGGGTCGTTTCTACGACTCGTTCTTGAGTTCAACAGATCGGCTGTGGAACGATTTGAGGCCTCTATGTTTCCTCCCTCCTACAACATGGGTCTCTTCAAGACCCATGTTCACTCCTTCCTCTCCTCAAAAACACCCTCCACACAGCATTCGCAAAGATGAGATAGGGCCTGAGGGAAATTATTTTCCTCAGGGCCTCCAGTGCGGATTTAACGTAAAAAAAAAAGTATTTGTTAAAAATATCGGCGACACCACGAAGCACACCCAGCCAGTAAAAACTGCCGGTAGCCCAACTTCTTATATTTCAATTTCTTTGGTTATAACACCTTGGCTATGGAATAATTTGCTTAGCCTTTACGTTCAAACTATTCCAAACTACAATATTTTCCACTTTTTTCAGTTCTACTCCTTCCTTCCTTCTTCAATCATTCACTTCCCCACACTCCACATTGAGAAATTCTACTGGGGCACACCTCATTTAAATTCCACATCACCTTCTAACGATTCACATTACTTAACTTACATTCCATTCTGATCTCTTCATTTGTAACACTATCATATCCCCATCGCTAAGGCACCTATTTTTCAACAGACCCTAACTCCAGTCTGCTAATGCACGCTTAAATATCATAACCACTCTTCTTCCTCGTTCTTCTTGGTTGGATAATACTATTCCCACGCACTTGCGGGTAGAGGCGAGAAGAAGCGAGTAGAACTGAGAAGAAAGGGCGGGGCGTTGATTAGCTGGCGTGAGATCCGTCGGAATCGTTGCAGTGCTGGATTAAGGATATTTCGGAAAATCTAGCTTTCGTTTTTATTAGAGACTTTTTTTTTATAAGCAAAATAATAAAAATAACATTTTCTGGACTAGATAAATCAATTCTGTTTAGTACCTACATGACATTAAAAATAAACAACAGCCTTACTAATAAAAAATCATTTCCCAACAGTTAAGCGGTGTTTTAGTTGCACATTGTATAAAGACGGTAAAAGTTTAGATATGTTTCATACTAATAAAAAAAAGATTAATTCTTTTTTTTTAAATCCGGCAACACCGCATTTGGTATCTGACAACGATCCCACGCATGCGCGTTTATAAAAAAAATGTTTATTTTTTTCCTCTAAGATACGGGTGCAACTGAGGATGACAGCCTTTTCATGAGATTTGTAAGTATTTACCATGGGGGAACATGGTAGGTATTTAAATATCTACTACCTAATCAACTTAACGAATATTTTGCGAAACATTTTTAAAATTTCAAATAATACAATTTATCCAAAGTAATGTCACTATCTCAACGCCTCAGGACTCGGGCTTATTTTGACGGGAGGTAAAAAATTTCCTTTTGCAATAAATTCCAAATAAATTGAATATTTCTAAACGCACCAGAAAACTAAAAACAGTATTTGAGAGATGACAAAATTCGCTTTCAAATTTCTTAATTCGAAATAAAAATGTAAATTTTTTTTATGCAAAGATAAAAAAGTTTTAAGAATTGCTCACCCCATGTTTTTTCTAACTAAAATCAATGAAAATCAAATCAACGAAAAAAAAAACATACATATTTTATTAGGCAAATAAACGTTTTTGTCAACTTTTCATGAAAAAAACAACTGATATAAAAATAATAAAAATTAATAAGAAATTCGTAAAGTTTCATTGTTTTTAAAACAATTAATAAAAAAATAATAAAAATTAATAAGAAATTCGTAAAGTTAAATTTTTTTTTCAAATTGCTGTCAGAAACATTGGTTTCATAAATGTGTACATTTGAATTATTTTATGGTTCACTTTTAGATTTGAATATCATAGTATTTTCAAACACCGTTTAGATCATATTTCTAACTACGATAGTAAGGGAGACACAACGATTTCTATGAGACCTACATGAGTTATTCCGAAAAACGAACAAATTAGCCAAATGAATGAATGTTTTTTCCAACTTCTTGCAGGCCGGTAGGTATCATAATATTGATTGTTCTAATTTAGGAACTAGAATTCTGGCGGGTTAAAAAGGTAATACGGCAACCACCTCGAACCGGAACGCACCAAACAAATTTACGAGGTCGAGTTAAAACGGGATTAGTCCATGAGCGCTAGGCATAGATTCCATTGAGTCCAATCCGCCCCTGCCTCGAGGCTGCAATCCGTCTGCAGTCCGTTGCAAGCCATCACCACCCCCTCCCCCCGCCCGCCTAATGAGAGCCGCAGTCCGTACTGCCCATTTCCTCCGTAGGCCAGCTTTTCGGGAACGGCGCTGGCGTCGTGACTTCCGGTGGCCGCTTTAATGGCCCACGGATCATGCAGTACAAGCTAGTTCCTACCCACTTAACCCCTCTTATTCAATATTGTTATTGAAGCTTTCTCAATAATTATGTAAGATTTTTTCAACTACTGTTAATACTTGGTGGAACTCCATCGTAATAAAATAATATACTAAAACAATTTTTAAATATTATTCCTCTTCTATTTCTTTCCATACCTGACTACTTTCGGACAATTGCAACATTTTTTCTTAAAACTATAGTATTGACTGATTTAAAATATGTTATTTAGAGTTTTGATAAACTATGGTATTTAGTGCTCGAGGGGCAAGGCTCTCGACTAGCGATCTGTAGGACGCGGGTTGAAATCCCGGTGTACAGAGATAATTTTTTTTTTGCTTGATTTGTGTTTTCATAATTTAAATAAAATAAGGAATATTTGCGACACGTTCCAGAGTGAAAAATACTTCCCCACCTATCTCTTCGCCATCTCTAAACCCCCTTCTTTGCATTCCAGCAATATGAAATTTTTAAATTATCTGTCTAACATGTTAAAACAGGTATTCTTAAATATCTGAATTTAAAAAATCATCAATAATGTATTTTTTTGTAACATTATATATTTTCAAACATTATTTGATAATGTGGGCATCATTGAGTGCGGTGCCGGTGCCCCCCATTTTAAAAATTAATAAATTCTATGTAAAACACAGTGATACAGGCTGCAATGAAAATAAATTTGTTAAATACATATTAAGAGATGGATGAAGTGTGCATTATGTATAATGTAATTCATACGCAAAGAAAAATACATACTTGTATACGTCAGAACGTCATAATATTTCCCAATTTGTTTTTTATTTTTTTAATTTAACTTCATTTTATTAAAAATTATTTTCTCACATTTTATTGAAATTTATTGAATTGTTAAATGGGGGCCTCAGCACGGGTAAAGCACCCAGTGATGCCCACATTATCAAAAAATGTTTTAAAATATGTGAAGTTATTGTATCAAATAAAAAATAATATGAAAAAGATATAAATTTGTACGTTTTTGTTTACCTCATTTTAATAATAAAACATTTTAAACTTTATTCCAATTTGTATTGGTGGACTGTAAACCATTTGCAAAAAAAAAATAGGCGTAACCACAGAACATTACAAAAATGCGAAATTTATTCCAGATTTTTATCACGCAAAAATTGTTGAATGCATTTTTTGTACAATATCCTGAACACAGGAAAAAACCTCTTCTCACAAACAATTTCACAATAATCCCATAGGATGCCAAACCGAAGCGGTGCTAAGCTGTAACGAAAATCGATCTAATTAAATTTATCGTCGAAATTAAGGAAATGAAAGCAGTCTTAGAACGAGCTGCCCCGTCAGCCATTTGCCGCCAAAATTGCGCCTTACAGCCCTAAATTACGGGTGTGCTTATCTTTTACGACCGGGCCGGGATTCGAACCCGGGCACCGTCGGAACGCAACACTCGGAACAAAGTGACCAATTACAATGATTTTTTATGCACCATACACCTGCATATTTGGCGTAATTAAAATTGATATTTGCAGTGCAAGCATGCCGTAATTTTTACTGTGCTATAACCATGACCTCTGGGAAAGAAGTGAATTCTTTTTGATTTTGGTACACATATTTGCAAAAAAAATATTTTTTGACGTGATAACGTCTTATAAATCGATGAACGCCGGCAGCAGTTACGAAAAAGTATGACTCATTGTCACGTTCCGCCTGAGCCGAGCGTGCAAGCGAGATTGCGGAACAAGCGATAGAGAAGCACGATCGGCCTAAGCGTTCGGCTTGTGACGTTATCACATAAAATTATCGTCCGTAAACCGACTTTGCAGACACCCAAATTTTTTTAGATAAAAAAAACTCTTCAAACAGCATCCCCTACGATGACGTAGCCTCTGAGGGAAATCATATTCCGCAGGGCCTCTTGAGTGGAGCAATGGAAGGAAAACAAATAAATTCAGACACAAGATCAATTAAGCAATATAATTTTTTTTATTATAACGTGTAATAATAAATCATGTACCACACAATATCATTACAAAACACACATCGTATCTCCTAACGTATGCCGATTTTCTTTTTTTCACAGACTTTACATATTTAATTAAAATGTATCACTTCATCTTCTTGAATTTTGTGTTGTAAAATGAGGGCTTCAGCACGAGTAAGCCACTCAGGTCAACATTATTGATTTATACTGTAAAATGTAAATTATTGCACTAAATAAATATATTGTACTAAATACAATATAAATAAAAAATATTATAATCAGTGTGTATATTTAAAGATCTGTTAATAATGGACATAATATAATTTATACTGTTACTGTCTTATCTTATCTTCGGTGAACCGTTTCACTTAAAAGAGTAACGTATGCGCGGCCCATTTCAGCAAGTTTCATACAAATCTTAAATTTGAATTTATGATCAAAATACCTAATGAAACTGAAAAATTATTTTTGTAATCAAAAGATATATCAAATATATAGTACGGATAAGAGCTACTTTATTTATTTTTGCTTTAAATTATAAGATACTAGCTTTTCCCCGCGGCTTCGCTCGCATGGTATTACGGGAAATTACTGTAGCGCTTGCACTTAACAATTGTCCCCTCTCCCCCCCACCTTACCTACCTACCTTACCCACCCCCACCCCCTCCCACATTCCACACATTCATTTCCTTACATCCAGTTTTCAAACATCTCGCCTGCCACCTAAATTTCATAATGCTATAGCTTAAAAAAAACAAAAGAATTATCCAATTTCGTTCATTCGTTCGGAATTTATGCGCTTACAAACATTTCGGATCTTTACTTTTATAATATTTGGAAATTTGTAAATATAATAAAAAATTCACTATTTATTATTCAGTCTTTATAATCGTTAAGTATTATATTTTTAATGTAGAAACTCTCATCTGACATTTATTCCAAAACATAAGCATGTCCAAAAAAAAAAACATATTCTAATATTTGAATTTTCTGGAGCATTAGCCGACCAGTAGGTAAGGGTCTAAGTACCTACCAGCATAGAGCCCACAAAAATATCAACATCGTTTCCATGGAAACGATTTTTTTCTGACGTTAGCAAAAACTTGCTTTTGTTAGCGACAGAAAACGTATAACAAATATAATATATATAAATATTTACAACTTCATAACGCCAGAGCTTACCATCATATACAGCCTATAGTCTTCGCATATAATTTAGCTTTCTATTGGTGGAAGAATTTTTAAAGTCTATTGTTTAATGCGTGAAAGCGTAGCAAACAAACTCGAGCAGTTTCGCATTTATAATATTAGTATGGATAGGCCATTAAAGATTTTGGGGTTTCGTGATTTTAAAGGCAATGTGTTGACAATTATTTGTGAGTAAGTGAAATACATTAAAAAAATAATTTTATTAGATTTATTTTAAAAATACAATGAAAAATAAAATAAATAATAAAACAAAATTATTAATAATGAATTTATTGTGTAGTAATTTTAATATATGAACGACAAATTGACAAATTTTTGTTCCGCGGTAAACAGGTAATTTGTTTTTTTTTAATTTACGCCCATCAAAATTATTTTTTTTGTTAATTTTTATTTTTTATTTTATATTTCTATGATAAATAAAGTAACATGCTTTATTTATTGTTTTTAATCACAAAAAATTCCCAAATTGCCTCTAAAATCATGAAACATTAAATTTAAAGAAAAAATAAATAAAGTAGCTCACATCCGTAATAGATATTTGATATAATTTTTGATTACATAAATAATTTTTCAGTTTGTTTGGGTATTTTGATCTTAAATCTAAATTTAAGATTTGTATGAAACTGGCCGAAATGGGCGGCGCGTACGTTTCTCTTAATAACACAAATTATTCGCTCATCATAATAATATTTAATTAAATGAAGACATTATGAGCGAAACTCTATCGAAAAATCTGGAAACAGAAAAATCAGAAAAAGATATTTACACCTCTGGGACTCGAACCCAGGACCTCCCTACTTTCCGGGTTGGGCGCTCTTATCCACTGAGCTAAGGTGTCGATATCCAATTCGGTCACTTTTAACTGTACCATACTTCGACTAAGAACCACCCATATTATCTTCATTTTTCTTAACGCATATTTTTATTGGCTGCCATCTTTATGAATGATTGCAAGATTCAACTCGAACTAAATGCAATCTAGATGGTGTCTGGATAAATTATTATCCATTTTATTTAATGTGCGACATCTATTGACTCTTCTGCAAGTCTAGGATGAATATTATTATTTTTTTATTTTAACTTTTGATGAGTAAAACCTCAAACTGTAATATTTAATCAAATGAAGACATTATGAGCGAAACTCAATCGAAAAATCTGGAAACAGAAAAATCAGAAAAAGGTATTTACACCTCTGGGACTCGAACCCAGGACCTCCCTACTTTCCGGGTTGGGCGCTCTTATCCACTGAGCTAAGGTGTCGATATCCAATTCGGTCACTTTTAACTGTACCATACTTATCTATTTCTGATTTTTCTGTTTCCAGATTTTTCGATTGAGTTTCGCTCATAATGTCTTCATTTAATTAAATTAATATTTGAGGGTAAAACTTGGGATGAAACTTTTGACAAATGTAATACAGGTTTAAGAGTGGTAAATAATTGGTTAAATGATAATATTTTAACTTTGAAAAAACAAAAAACAAAATATATCACTTTTAGCATTTCATGCAAAAGTCAGCCTCCTGCCACTCATAATTTGATCATACACAGTTGCTCGCAAACCTGTAACTGCAATCCTTTAGAAAATGTAGTTAACATTAAATACCTTGGTGTAATAATAGATAAATTTTTGAGATGGAACGATCATATCAATATGTTGGTAAATACCACAAGGAGACTTACCTATATCTTCAAAGAACTCAGACATATACTAGACAAAGAAAAATTGAAAACGGTTTATTTTGCAATAATCCAGTCTATGCTTTCTTATAATATAGTGTGCTGGGGATCCTGCCAAAAGACCTACTTAGAACCACTTAATATTGCCCAAAAATTGATTCTTAAAGTTATGTTCAAGAAAAAATTTAGATATCCAACTCATTTACTTTACAAGGAATGCAATGTCATGAATGTAAAACAGTTATATATTACACAAACGCTTTGTAGATTTTTTAATAATATTAATATGGCAGAAAGAACACAGCAAATTCGTACTACTAGAATTGGCTCTGGTCTGAACTTTGTTGCAATTCAAACTAAAACTTCTTTTGGCCAAAGAAATTATTTTTATCAGGCTCCGCTCATTTTTAACAGCCTTCCAGAAAATATCAAGTCATCTAATTCCTTGAGCACTTTTCAAAAGGTTTTTAAATTATTTATGTTAGCCGAGGATTGCCAATTGATTTTTTCAACTTTGTCCTTTCTAAATTATTAGCTAAATGATTATGTTTATAGTAATAATAAGCCAAATTAGTATTAGCATTCTTCTGTCAAATTTAAAGCATATTATATTATATACATATATTTATTATTTACAACTTCATCGTTAAAACAAAAAAAAAAAAAACTTTTATTTTTTACTTTAAATCAGTCCTCAAAAAAATGGTCACCCTACAAAAGTCTACATGTTTACATGAATGTACTACCTAGCGCCAGCAGTTTAGATTTAATCTCAACCTGTAAGAAATGCAACAATATTGTTCTTTCAATATCTGTATAATTTTGTGTTATTTTGTTAATTGTAGAATTGTTAACCTCAACACAGGCTTGTCCTAGTGAGGTTGCAAATTGTTTTGTAAACATTTTTACCTGCAATGTAAAGATACAATAAATAAATAAATAAAAATAAATTAAATAATACAGTTTGAGGTTTTACTCATAAAAAGTTAAAATAAAAAAATAATAATATTAACATGATACACAACTATTGGGAAGCAACAAAAGCACGAATCACATAGAATATCTTCATTTCATGACGTATCAATACACCTATAGCATCGCAGGAAAGAAGAAAGATTTGTGGTACTGTTTGTTTCCACATAATATATAAGAGCAGAAAAAGACAGCCGATGCGCTGGACTGACCAAGTGTCACAGAGTTCTTGAACACAGTTGTCCACGGCTCTTCGTGCAGCGCTCAATTTCGTGCTTGAATTGTTTTTATTTGTCCGCGCTATTTGGGAAAATAGCGAACGGAATTTGCGTTACCTGCACGGCAATATAGATACAAATCAGTTCCTATTGAACGATTTTATAAGTCTTTACAGTTAAAAATAAATTAAAGCTCTAAAGCTGATGATGAAAATAATATTCGAGCCGAATATTAAATTCCTCGAGAAAAGCTTTGCTCATTTTTATAATGCCAGAGATCAGCATTAGCGATTGCTTAAATAGGTTTTTAAAATTTTTAATCTTAAGTTAGCTTACATCGTCGTATGTGCTTATAATTTTAGAATCACACATACTCGTATATCGATCGTCCAGTTGATTAGTCAGACATCTCCGAAAAATCAAAATTTGAGTTGAGTATGCTGTTATATGTAAAAGTGTACCCTCTATATGTTACAATACTCAGATTACTCATAAACATCAATTTATGATGCACAAAATAGTGAATTTAAACAAAATGTTGTCGTTTTCTGCGTCGCTTTCAAAATAATACACTAATGTACCGGAAAATTATGCATCCTTGTGATTTTTATAGCCTATTTAATATGTAAAACAGAGACACGTATAAATAATATTTGATTTATGGGGAGCGTTCGAATGTTGCTTTCTTCGTTATCACAAAACTTAAAATTTTTTGTCTGACTAATCTGGATCTAACTGGACGATCGATATATCTATAAAAATTAACATGATTTGAAAAACATAATGTATCTTTAAACTTTTTTGTTTTATTTGAAACGTAAATATTCGATCACAAACTAAATATCAATATTTGCGGAATACATACTCTCCTAATAATTTTTTAAAATTCAGCATATTTTCAGTTGATCCCCCGGCTTGCAAGTTTTTGCTATAAAGTTGGACGACATATTACATAAGAGATTTCTGGATGCTTTATTTCTTTCTTGTTAGCAATCTAATTTTCTTTGCATTTCTGGACCCGTGTCCGTTCTGATCTTGCAATATAATTTTTTTTTCTTTTTTTCAGCTCGTTAGAAATTATCGCAATGATAATTTTATGCATTATTCGCATTGCTTTATTTTGCGACTTCTTTTATAATTGACATGTTTTTTATTAGTTTCTTGTATGCTTGCCACAAATTAATTATATTATTGTTTATTTATTTAGGAAACAAACAATTGTTAAAATACAAACAATAAACATTCGTTTGTTCCAGAACAATTAAGTTCCGTGTTGATATAGTAGGTATTTGTATTTACACAATATGTTACAATTGACAAAAGGAAAAAAAACATTGTAAAGGAATACATGATATTAAAAAAATATATATTACAGCTTACGCATGATTGCGCTATTTAAAATTATAAAATAAAATAAGGATAATGACAGCTTAATTTTCACAAAACTTTTTTTTTAAGTTACGAATTTCGTGACCTGCACTTTGTATGATTTCAAGTTACAGTTGACAATGTCTACATCTCGTAAGGTATTGTGATTTTTAAAGATATGTCGTATTAAAGACTTTTACGCGTATTTGGATTTACAGTGTGTTATTCTATAATAATAATAATAAGCCTTTTTATTCTGAACTTTTTTTAGGTATGAATCTTGATAATAATATGTTCTTATTTTTTTATAATATACTAGCTTTTCCCCGCGGCTTCGCTCGCATGGTATTACGGGAAATTACTGTAGC
This sequence comes from Glyphotaelius pellucidus, assembly GCA_936435175.1. NCBI lineage: Eukaryota > Metazoa > Arthropoda > Insecta > Trichoptera > Limnephilidae > Glyphotaelius > Glyphotaelius pellucidus. The sequence goes on from OW386556.1 coordinate 13,983,327, forward strand.
GGTTGAACTTATCAATTATCCCCCCTTCTCCTCACCCCCACCCCCTCCCGCATTCCACACATTCATTCCCTTACATTCAGTTTTCAAACATCTCGCCTGCCACCTAAATTTCATAAGGCTATAGCTCAAAGAAAAAAATAATTATCCAATTTTGTTAATTCGTTCGGAATTTATGCGCTCACAAACATTTCGGATGTTTATTTTTAATTAAATATTTGGAAGTTTGTTAATATAATTAAAAAATTACACTATTTATTATTCAGTCTTTATAATCGTTACGAATTATATTTTTAATGTAGGAACTCTTATCTGACATTTATTGCAAAACAGAAGCTTGTCCAAAAAAAAGACGAATTCTGATATTTGAATTTTCTGCAGTAGTAGCTGACCAGTAGACTGAGTATCTACCAGCATAGAGCCCAAAAATATATCAACATTGTTTCCATAGAAAAGATTTTTTTCTGACGTTAGCAAAAACTCGCTTTTGTTAGCGACAGAAAACGTATAACAAATATAATATATTAATATTTATAATTTCATAACGCCAGAGCTTACCATCATATACAACCTGTAGTCTGCGCATATAATTTAGCTTTATATTGGTGAAAGAATTATTAAATTCTTTATATTGTGTTATGCGTGAAAAGGTCATAAACGAACTCGAGCAGTTTCGCATTTATAATATTAGTATGGATTGCCACTTGGCATAGGCCTCCTCTAACATTTTCCACTAGAACCTGTCACTCGCTACTCTTCTCTAATGATGTCCAGCCGTGAGTTTTAGGTCGTCTTCCCATCTTATTTGTTGACGTCCTCTACTTCTCTTGCCATCTCTGGGATACCAGTCAGTGACATTTTTGCACCATTTCTCTTGTGGATCCTAATTGTGATCCACAAGAGAAATGGTGTGTTATTCTAAAAAAGTCTAAATAGGGTATTCTATTCATCTGATGTTGTGTTCTGGTGTTGTGTTCAGGGCAACGAAATGTATTATAATATAATGTATTATTTTCTAACAGATGTAATGAATCACCACGACAATTCACGATTTGAAAAAAGAATAAAGCACTTTATTAAATGAGGCGTATATGTGGTAAAACCGCGTATGATCACACGATCATACATGGTTTTACCACATATACGCCTGAAAATTTGGAGATCCGCAAAGAATACAAGGCTGATGTAAGTGAAATGTGTATGATTAAGAAAGGGAGCCTCAGATGGTTTGGGCATGTAGAGCAAATGAACGAAGAAAGGAGTGTAAGAAGAATATACGACGCAAATATGAACTGTAGAATAAGTCGGAGATGCCCGAGGAAGACATGACACGATCAAACGAATCAGATACTTGAGTCGGGCCATGTCAAGAGCCAGAATAATAGAAGAGTATGTATGAGACGATGTATGAATGTGAATGAGGCAATGTGAATGTGACAAGACCGAGTTGTGAAACGGCGTGATGGTAAGTTAGTTAATTAGTTAAACTTATTGGTTATGTTCTTTTCATCAACCAATTCTTTTGGTGACTTGATATCTTTGTCCTTATCGTTTCCATTTTGCGTCCTATCTACTTTAGTAAAAAATAGCACGTGGTAACGATGCTTCTATAAGCTTCTCTAAATAATACACAGTTGTTTTTATTCGGGAAGAATTAAAAACGATTCTTAAATTATAAACTCAATTTGTTGAAATCATTTCATTGATTTCTAAAAGTAAAAAAAAAAATAAATGTCAAAGAATTCCAAGGGAAATACTAAATATCAAATATTTGCATAATAGCAGTCGATAAATGCATTGTTTTTATGCAACGTTCATCATTCAACGTCCCATTTGAAGAAGGTTATCCCAAATCCAACAAACGCAGCGAGAGTAGTTTCTAATTTGCCATATTTATCAATGTCCGCGGCAGACCCAAAGCGCAAAAGGCCTAAAAGACAGACAGACAGGCCCAGCAAAAAACCAAAAAGGCCTTAGACAATGGTCTAGCGACCTGCCCTTTTGTCGGTGTTTACCTTTAAAATCCACCGAAAATAAGTGTACCTACCCGACCGAAATAATTAAGGAACGCTCCAAAGGGCACACCGCAAGATGTTCACTGTGGCAACACTCAACCGCCGTGAAGTAATAATACCCGTAATATTTCAAATTCGAAAATAAAATATCATTTTCAAAATATGTATTGCTTTCGTATAACCAACACGTTCGAGTTTCTGCGGTTTTATGGTTTTCATTTTTATGCTCTTAGCCTTAAGGTTTTCGAGAAGTCATAAAACAAGCGAAGAAAGCTTCGAGGAATACAAATTTCACGTTGGTTTATTAATTTATTTAAAGCATCTTAATATTTTAGATGATATTTATTGAATACTAGCGATTTCCCGGCATGCGTTGCAATGCCACTTAAAAAAGAATTTTTTTCTCCCTGCGTGTCCTTTCCCATTCGTTCCGTTCCTTTTCCCCTCACGCGTTCCCCCTCCACCTTTCCTCTCCCCTCACCGGCTTATATAATTTTTCGTACTTTACAAATATTCATTTTTGTATATTATAAGGACAATCAACCAAATTTGGTACTTAACATAGGGAAGTATTTAAAATACCTAGATTAGATTCAAATTAATCGATTTTGGTTAGTATCATAGGTGAGTACTTCAAGTAAATTCATTAATTTAATTTTCAATTGTGACATTGTTGACAGTTTCGTAAGAGTTTTTTAACGATTAAAAAACTTTACCGATGTATTGTCATGTGGTTGTAATAATCCAAAAACCTTCGCAAGGGTGGAAAGAAGGTATTTTGAAAATTGAAACATTTCTTTTGCATATATAGCAATACATAAACAACACTCTTGCAAGCAAGCAAACACATATTGATTTATATAAATGTATACACAATACAATATATACAATATTGTTCAGTCTTTATCAAGTTTATGCATGACCGAATTGGCTAAGTTATGAAATATCTTCCTACACTCAGGAAATGCCAAACTTTGCAGAATAAGGAAAAAAGTCCGAATTGGAATAATCGAGTAAAAAGCTCGAGGCTCCAAGTGGAAAAAAGTACTGCAAGAATGCGGATATACCCTACGAATATAAAATTATGGCGTTTTTTTAAATTTCTGCTGAATTTTAAAGAAACTTTTTGTTGTGTTTGTTAAAATGAACGTAGTTTTTTCAACAGATGTCGTTAGTATAAATAGTTTTAATGTGTCTCAACAGACGTCAGTAATTTGTAATATACATACGAGAGAGACAACAACTTTCGACCATTCGGGCGTAATACCCGCCTTCAGTGACTATTTCCCCTATTCCAGATTAACACAGAGCATCCTTTATAACGGACGTTAAGTTCAGTTGAATATTAATTGTAAATAAGAAGATAATAAACACGACGTAATCTAGACGGACCGAAATATTATTGAAACTCCCGATCATCATCAGAGTTGATTGTTAATCAGAGAAAACAATGGTTCACTACAGTTTTGAATCAACAACAACAACAATAAGCAACACCCAGATCGGCAGCGCCGCGCCGTGAGATTAATTGATTTTAACAAGAGGAAATGGGCAATAAAACAATGGTTGGTTACTTCTACGCCATTAGTGTCAAAATGGTAAAGTCGATTGTTATGTTACAACATTACACAAATAAATAAGAGATGACGCCACCAGTCCTGTGTACACGCGTTTCACCGCGCCACCGTCTCCAACGAACGCGAACGGACCACCTCCTCCTGCCACCCGGCAGAACTTGCCAGCACTTGCTCCGTACTAGACGCATGTGTGTTAAATCTCTCTCTAGGAGTCTCTCCCGCCCAGTGATAAACGTCCTCATGATGAGGTCCTGGCTTCATTTATACGGAGTGACGACAGAACTCCCGTATCCAAGGATGCCGCCCTCCGCTTCACCCCTAATTGCGTAAGCTACACTCCATACTTCCTTCCATTAATGTGCTAACCTAGCGACTTGCCCCCGCCGAGAGAGAGAATAGTTTGTTCTAGCCAGGATGTTTATTTATTGTTATCTTTTAACTGTCCTAAACACATGCCCTCTACCTCAATGAACCTTGTATGCGAAGCCACTCTTTTTCATTGCATACAGTATGATTACCCCTTGTTTCACCTGGTCGAGCGTAAGGCACCCTTGCCGACCCTGACCCTGGAAAACAGAGTCACCTTTCCCTACCGACTGAGCTAAACACGGAAAGACCTACGCTGGTACCCAACCAAAACGTAGCACGATATAAGAAGAAGTCAAGGACATTCCAGAAAACTTGACCCAGTAGTAAATCACCGTCACAACCAGCGTCAGGTCATGGCAAAAATCCAAAACAACAGTAGAGTATTTATGAGAAGATGTATAAAATGTAAGCATGTAGATATATAAAGCAAGGAGTAGACACCACAGAGTTAGATTGGGAAAGATTGCAATAACTACAACAAAATACAGTAATCATAAACGTGAAACATTCATCAGCTATCAACCGCTTGCACCAACACCTTATATTTTTGTCCACGTCACTTTATGTTTTACCTAATTTGTAAGTTAAAGTTGTCTTAGATTTGCCAACCACGTGCACGTTATCTTTTACATCCCTATGGTATCAGTAGTAATAATTTTAGGTCCTGAAGTTCTGAAGCAGGTGACATGAATAAATGATTTCAAATATAAAGATAATGTATGTATTTGAATTTGTAACTAATGCGATACATTTACAGATGAGTATTAAACACGAAATATTCCATTCCGGGCACATGTATTACAATATTCTCTCGCCATCAGAAAACTTCTCACGTCTTTTGTCCGGGCGGCCGCAAAAGAAAAAAAAACATCCAACAGAAATAGTTCTTATTCAAAGAGCAAACATACAGTTTTATGATATGTTATGTAGGCAGAGGAGCTGCTATGAAACAATATTTGTTGTTTGTTTTGTGGAGGAGAATGCCAACACTAGTAGCCATATGACTGACCTCAGTGAACCTTATTCTTTTGTTCGGAAATTCCGAGGGTGCGTTTTTACGATATTGTTTCAATATTTTTTTAAAGGCTCTGTTGTTGCTTGTTTATCCTTATCGGCCAGTTTCATAGAAATCTTAAATTTGGATTTGAGATCAAAATACCCAATGAAACTGAAAAATTATTTTTGTAACCAAAAGGTTTAACAAATATCTAGTACGGATGTGTAAATTATTTTTTGTTGTTTTTCATTTACTTACAAATAATTGCCCAAGTTGCCCCTAAAATCATGAAACACTAAAATCTTCAATGGCCATTTCTTATAATTTAAAGCAAAAATAAATAAAGTAGCTCACATCCGCATCAGATATTTGATATATCTTTTGATTACAAAAATAATTTTTCAGTTTGGTTGGGTATTTTGATCTCAAATCTAAATTTAAGATTTGTATGAAACTGGCCGAAATGGGCCGCGCGTTCCTGTTAAGGATGGCCCCTAATAATTTATGGATGGCCCCTAGTAATTTATATATGTTATTATTTTTTTATTTTAATTTTTATGAGTAAAACCTCAAATTGTAATATTTAATTAATGAAGACACTATGAGCGAAACTCAATCGAAAATCTGGAAACAAAAAAATTAGAAAAAGATATTTACACCTCTGGGACTCGAACCCAGGACCTCCCTACTTTCCGGGTGGGTGCTCGTGTCCACTGAGCTAAGTTGTCGATATCAAATTCGGTCACCTTTAACTGTACCACACTTCGACTAAGAACCACCCATATTATCTTCATTTTTCTTAACGAATATTTTTATTGGCTGCCATCTGTAATTTAATTAAATATTACAATTTGAGGTTTTACTCATAAAAGTTAAAATAAAAACTAATAATATTCATCCTAGACTTGCAGAAAAGTCAATAGATGTCTCACTTTAAATAAAATGGATAAAAATTTATCTAAACACCATCTAGATTGCATTTAGTTCGAGTTGAATCTTGTAATCATACATAAAGATGGCAGCCAATAAAAATATGCGTTAAGAAAAATGAAGATAATATGGGTGGTTCTTAGTCGAAGTATGGTACAGTTAAAGGTGACCGAATTTGATATCGACACCTTAGCTCAGTGGACAAGAGCACCCACCCGGAAAGTAGGGAGGTCCTGGGTTCGAGTCCCAGAGGTGTAAATATCTTTTTCTGATTTTTCTGTTTCCAGATTTTCGATTGAGTTTCGCTCATAGTGTCTTCATTTAATTAAAAATTTATATATGGCCCCTAATCTCAAAACGTCAATATGTCGATGTTTAAGCTAGCACTATGTATTTTGATTAGTTTTATTTTGTACCTTTTGTTAAGCGAAATCGATCGGTAGTAATAAATTTAATAAATTTCGTGGTTATAAACAAATTGATTGTTTTATTTCATGTTTATTTCACATTAAAAACATTTAACTATAATTTAAAAACCCGGCGTTGTACGTGTTGACACGGTAATGCAAATAAACAAAGTGCTAACAGACCCTTTCATACAAAATATATTATCAAAAGCACGTTAATACATTTTTCATAGAGCGCCTGCCATTGTGCCCCGGCCCATACATCTCTTACGGTTACAGCCTCCCCGGGAGATAAAGGAGGGTTTAAACCTAACCCCGGGTTTTAACCGAGGAATTTAAGTGCGCTAACCGGCGGTTAGATTTAACGTTAACCATAAAAAATGTATAGGATGATTTCAAAATAATGTGTAAAAATAAATTATTTTCAACCCGCGCAGTGATTTCGTCAAATAAATACTCATTAATTAATTATGGACTTTAAGTAACCTGTCGGAACACAAAAATTAAAAACATTAATAGAACCCGCCAATAGTCAAAATTTGGTAGCCTTGATGACATTGAGCGAGTTTACAAGCTACTATCTGGGAAATTCACTATCTGTTGGTAAACTCGCTCAGTGTCGTCGTATTACTTCTGAGTAGCAGATTGTGGACAATCTACGAAAAAAGTTGAAAGGTGGTCAACTTTACTCGCTACTCGCTAGTGTTTGCCTAAAGATGGCGGCCCACTAACAGCTGATTTCGTCTGTCAGAATTAGTTCGGGCGGCAGCCGTTATTCTCGCTACTGGTTAGCGCTGCGAATTCAAGTTTTCTACAAAATGTCAACAGAGGTGCATGGCGCTGGAATCGTTATTTTAGCTGCTACTGTTGCTACTGAGCGAGTAGACCGTTTTGTGTGTCATCATGACAATCTCACTCGCCGATTCACCCGCTTTTAAACTTACCGGCTAGTAGCTTGTAAATTAGCTTAATGTAATTGATGCTTAAAAAGGTCAAACCAACAGTCAGCCATGCAAAATGGTACATTTTTTTTTTTTATATCCATAATTATCCTTCTTTGTTTTATGATTTCAGCGGGAATGAAATTTAATTAAAGGATTCACAAATAAATGTTTCCGTGATCACACTGTATTCAGGATTCAGAAGATATTTTGCCCCTAGGCATGGTCATGGACAGTGGATGTAGAACGATTCCAGGTCCAACTTACCTTTTACAATTCCACCTAACATTGATGTTTCTCGCATTCCGATCTCTACGTGCAGCCCTTTATTGGTGCACAGACCCTTTTACGCGATCATTTCCCGTTTATAACCATATCTACCTAGTAATAATAAAAAAATAACCGTGTAGTTAACAAGAAGAATTTGTCAGATTTAATAAAAATAGTGCCAGGTAATCATTTCAAGGAGTCAATTCAGATGATTTTACTGAGTATAAATATAATATAATAACAAAAGAGTTTATAAAAACAAAAATGTGTTTCCTACACATCTCATTTTTCACTGTACAACTGAATCAAATTAATACGAATACAATTTTTTGAACTGTTACGAAATTCTGACTTGGCAATGGCAATTCGACAGATGTGAGGTAACAATGGCGATAATGGAACAACATTCAATGTACCTTCTCGTAGACTCAGAAATAACGAACTGCTCTTCCTCAATCAACACTCGACTAATTATGGTATAACAAATCTCTCTAACTACTTGATATCACTAGAATCACTTCTGACTTCAAAAACATAAATACCCTAAGAACTCTTTACTGCTCCTTAGTCCGCTCCCATCTTGAATATGCTTGTGTTATATGGTCTCCTTTTTATGCTATCCATATTCGTCATACTGAGTCCGTTCAACATCGGTTCCTAAAAGGGATTGCTAGGAGGCTAGGATGAGAACGAGGCAATTACTCATATAATGAAATCGAACAAACTCCAAAACTTGCTCCTTTAGAAGACCGTCGAGAAAAATCTGATCTCATCTGTTTCTTCAAAATTATCAACTATATTATTTACTCACCTACATTATTACAACTCATCTAATTCAATATACCTTCTCGTAGACTCAGAAATAAAGAACTGCTATTACTCAATCAACACTCGACTAATTATGGTTATAATTCACCACTACCCAGAATGTGTAGAATGGTCAACTCACGTCAAGACCTTGATTTTTTTGGCATTAGCCTATGTAAATGATTTTTGTCGCTCACTAAACAATTGAAGATATTTTATATTACTCTATTTTTAGCAAAGTCTTGACTTGACTTGACTTGACACTTCTATTTCACTTCTATTTTCTTATGTTTTATCTGTTTGTCTTTGCTTTCATTTACCATCCTTTATTCCTAAAATGTAAATTTCCAAAATTTCGTGTTACTTGGTTGTAAATTGGACGTTAGTCTGTTAATAAATAAATAAATAATTCTCCACTGTCCAGAATGTGTAGAATAGTCAACTCACGTCAAGACCTTGATTTTTTTGGTATAAGCCTAAATGATTTTTATTTTGCTCTAATTTTAGCAAGGTCTTGACTCGACTTGACACTTCTATTTCACTTCTATCCTCTTATAATTTCTCTGTTTGTCTTTGCTTTAATGTACCATCCCTTATTCTTACAACGTACATTTCTCAAATTTCGTGTCACTTTGTTGTAAATTGGGCGTAAGTCCGTTAATAAATAAATAAACAAACGGCAGCGAGTGTGAATTGTATACAGTTGCAAATTGAAAGGCGTGTTGATATTATTGCATATAGGGACATAAATTGTTGTGTGGTGATAGCTAAGGCATGCAGAATACTAAATTTTAAGTGAGTGGATGGTTCTTCCACCAGTGTCCTATTTTACTAGCTGAAGTCCCCGGCGTTGCCCGGGTTTTACGCAAAGCTTCTAAAAATCAGATTTAAGCAGTAATTTTCCTATTATTTTGAACGTCAGGTGTGCAAAATTTCAACAAAAAGTATCAACATTCTGCTTTAAGGGGTGAAGAAAGGGGATGGCTGGTTTTTAGAAATCTCAGGAACAGTCACCTTCCTCTGAGTGCTTTGAAATTCGAGTGAAACGTCTTTGAGGCTTGTTTAAACAAAAAAACTACCCCGTCACAGACATCCCCCTTTATATACCTACCTAGACTAGACCAATAATTTATTTGTGGATACAAGTTTCGGAAAAGATGAATGTAGATTATGTAGAGCTTCTGTCCGAATTTGCTAATTTGCCTTAGGTTCAAATGGAAGTTTTTTTTTTATTTCCAGAAGAAGTTTTATCTATTTATTTAATACTATTTTATGCGCCAATTGGGCTTATGGTTAGTAGCTTTCGTTTTAAGGCAATTGCCTTGCTTTGGAAAAAGTCGGTAAGGGCGGTAAATAACACTCAACAAAAATTGCATTATTTCGAAGTAGTATTAGTATAACCTACCCACATAAGTTTGCGACTAAATAAAATGAAAAGGGTAGACTTAATCCCGGTCTCGAAGATGCTGGAATCATAAGACGGGGTAAACTCGCAGCAGCCGGACCAAAATGCAAATCCCTTCATTGTCTTCATTTTGGTCATTTTGCCAATGCACCCAAGTCCCTCGTAAAGTCTTTACCTGGCATCCTTTAAGAGGATTATCATTATGCAGATGGCTGAAAAAACAACTCAATGTAGTTCGGAATAAGAGCAAGACCACCAGCACTGGTAACAAAAGTGTCCGGCGCATTTACAGATATTTAAATAATTACTAAGCTTGCCTGTTGGCCGTAAAAACAACATGAAATACATTTTAGCAAGCAAGACATTATTATACAATATTCCTTGAAGAATGTTTCAAAGTTTAATAAAAAGTAAGCTGTATTAAAAACACAACATTAAAAAATAAGATTTGTTGTTACTTTTATAATATAACTAGCTGAAGTCAAACAGAGCTCTTGAAATAAAGGGTTTTCCAATAAGAGGTTATTTTTAATATGTTTATTGAATGAATACGCTATCGAGAGATGATTAATGATTTTTTATGGCCGGAATTGGATGATATTGATCTGGACAACGTTTACTTTCAACAAGACGGCGCTACGTGCCACACAAGCAACGAAACCATTGATCTTTTACGGGAAAAGTTTCCGGACCGTGTTATCTCTCGAAGAGGTGATCACAATTGGCCACCGAGATCTTGTGATTTAACACCTTGCGACTTCTTCCTTTGGGGCCACGTGAGAGAGAAGGTCTACGCCAACAGCCCAGCGTCGATTCAAGATCTCAAAGATGGAATTCGTGAGGCTATCGAGGACATAGGGCAGCCACTTTGCGATTTGGTTATGGAAAATTTCATGAAAAGGATATAGTCCTGTAAGCGTGGTCGTGGTAGTCATTTGCCTGATGTTATTTTTCACTGTCAACAGCATACCTTCTTCTTTATAATGAAATAAACATCCGATCATTTATATTAAAAATGGCATTTTTCTTTGATTATTGGAAAAAAATTGAACACCTCTTATTGGAAAACCCTATATAGACAGTGGCCTTCCTCTTGTTTTGAAGGTAAACTGCAAATTTTTTTAAGTCTCGGAATAAAACTGTAGATTTGTATAAAAATCAAATTCACGCCGTCCACTTGCCACAGACACTCTTCTTTGTACAGGGTGTTAATGCGTGCTTGACTTACTGTAACAAGTGACTCCTAGCATTATTTGAAGTAAAAACTGTAAATGAATTTTTGGTCTCAGGGGGACTTTTTGGTGTCTGTCTTTTTTTATCACCAAGACCAGGAACCAGGAACCAGGACCAACATTACCTTCATTTTCTTTACGCATATTTTTATTGGCTGCTATATTTTTGAAATTGATTGCAAGATTCAACCAGAATATGTAAGTGCGTTAAGAAAATGGAGGTAATGTTGGTAGTTCTTGGTCGAAGAATGATACAGTTAAGCAGTCAAATTTGACCGAATCGGATCGGGACACATTAGCTCAGTTGGTAGAGCACTGACCCAGCAAGTCGTAGGTCCTGGGTTCGAGTCCCAGATGTGACCGTATCTTTTTCTGTTTTGTTTCAGATTTTCGATTGAGTTTCGCTAATATTGTCTTCATCATCATCACTCTTGGCTCTACAATCCCTGGTGGGTCTTGGCCTCCTCAAGAGTCTTCCTCCACTCATCTCGGTTTTGGACCAGTTCTCCTTAGTATAGAAGCTCCAAGGCAGATATATCTTTGAGGACATTGTCGCTCCATCTTAATCTTGGTCTTCCCAGGCTCCTTCGCCCTATCGGTCTTGAGTTCATTGCCTTCATTAATTAAATATTACAATTTGAAATTTTAATCATTAAGTTAAAATAAAAATAAATATTCATCCTAGACTTGCAGATAAATCAATAGATATAAGTCGCATGTTAAAAAAGTGGATAAATTTATCCAAGACGCTATCTAGATAGCATTTAGTTCTTGTTGAATCTTAAAAACATACTTAAAGATAGCAGCCAATAAAAATATGCGCTAAGAAAATTAAAAATGGTAGTTTTTGGTCGAAGAACGATGCAGTTAAATATTACCGAATCGGATGGGGACACATTAGCTCGTTAGTTGTCTGGGTTCGAGTCCCAGATGTGACCGTATTTTTTTTTCTGATTTTTCTGTTTGAGATTTTCGATTGAGTTTCGCTTATATTGTCTTCATTAATAATTTTTTGTTTATACCTACTTTTGTATGTGCTGGTATATACGGTATACAGACAAGTAGTTTTATCTTTGATGCATTTGAATGAAATTATGTTTTATACTGTTTAAATAAACCTAAGAATTAAGTAGTTTTTCAAGAATCCAACAACTATACATACACTTACAATTTATATATGTGTGTACATATATGTAAGTGTATGTAAATGTGTATGCGTATGTATATATATATTTATATGCATGTGTGCAGGTACATGTATTTATATGGATGTGTATGTATGTGTATGTTTATATATACATATATATTTTTTTATATTCCTCTAATATATTTAAATACTTTTTTTTTCTCTTCTAAATAACCAATGTTCAATAACTATTAAAATTTGAAAAAAAAAATAAAATACATATAAAACTTTCTATTACAACACATAAATACTTGTCATACATAAACATAAATAAACACGTAAACACCTCAGCACAGGTTCTCCTAGTGAGGTGTTCACGAAACATGCAACAATACCTATCCACAGTTTCACCTTCACAAACCTACCTTACACCCAACATAATAAAATTACAATATATATTATGTAAAAATGTTTTTCAAAATTGATCTATAGGTAAATACTGTAATGCATAGAAATAAATAAATACTTTTGTTATTCGGCGGTACAACCACTCTGCTTACCTCTTCGGGGACACTTAATAATATTTTGGGTAAGTAGGTAAACCGTACTTTCCTTAAACCTACTGCATATTGTATATGAATATGCCGGGTGCCAACTGTCGGGGGAACAACTGTATTGGAATCTGCTTCTACACATGTGGTAAGGATAATTTCGATCAAAATCATTTCTCACGCTTGCTTTGTTATTAAGTAGTGTCGAAGAGGGTCATAATAAAATAAAATAACGAATTATTGAACGAACGTACTAAGTAGATAGGTAGGTACCTACTTACTTTCTGAAAGAAGGAGCAAGATTTCAAATAAGATGACTGGCAATTTAATACATTTGATTGCCACCCCAACAGTATTGCCAGTGCTGTGGTATACCCACAATAAAGTAATCCCGCAATCAATTCCTCATGAATTTTGTATTATTATTTACCGTTAGTCTTGGGGTTGTGTGAAACCGTAGTCCCAACTCTCATAAACCGAAAAACTGTAACATTCCAATTTGGAAAATTTTGTGAAGCAAAATGAAAGTAGGGCGTTAATTTTATAATTGGCAGTATCAATTTAAATACTAATAGTTAAAAACCCGCTCCACAGGTTTTTGCTGCTAGGCCCTGCGGACGGGGGACGATACGACAGTAGCTTAGTCACAAACTATCATCCGTATCAGGACTACAGAGATTAATGAAAATGCAAATCCAAGAGTACTTACACCTTCCAGCCGACCTTCCTCGTGCTAGCTGTCAACGTAAGTGGCGCCATTTATTAGATATTTGCTTTAATTCGGTTCTATTACGATAGTAATTTTAAATCACACATATATTTATATATCGAGGGGTTAATGCTAGAAGTGCATACATCAGATTTGAGTAGTTTGAATAAGGTATCAGAAAGTCCTTAAAATATTTCTTATTTCTAAAGTCCAAAAGCGTACATCAGCCGCATTATATTCATAAAAGTGTTGCCTATCTGATGGTCTATGTAAAAATAATATTTTGACACGTTTTACACAGGGAAATAAACATTAGCTTTTTCTGAACAATTTGATTTCTAGTATCAACCCCCAGATGTATATATCAATAAGAGTGTCTGTGGGTTTGTTTTCATATAAGTCTACAGCTTTATTCAACGATTTTTGCGTTAAGCAGAATTTTGATATTAAGAATTTTGATATAAGTAAGAAGAAAATTACTCTCTTCATCGGATTTTAAATCGATAAATTGATTGATTGTAATTTTTTATTTATTTTTTTTATTTATTTTAGCGACTATACAAAATATAATGGTGAATTTAAGGGAAGTATAGGTATTGTATTTCTTAGACCGGCTCACTAGGGAGTCCGGTGCCGAAGTGGACTAAAGTTATTTAAATGTAGTTTATTTGTCTTCTATGTCGTTATTAGTGTCTTCATTCGGATTTTTTCATTAACCTCTTTCAGCCATATTTTTATTCTTGATATGTACTCATTAGAATTTATTATTAGTTTTATGTTTTGGGGAAGGATATTATGGAGTTTTGCTGCAAAGTGTGTGTAGTTTCTTTGTCCGAATGTGGTTTTATAACTTTGAATATTTTTTATGTCATTTTGATTCGATCTAGTGTTATGCATACACGGTCTAGAAGAGTTTTGTTAATTAATTGTTTTTACTGTGAGTTTGTTTTATACAATTACAATTTGGGAGGCGGGAATGGGTACCGCCGCCCCGGGAACCTTTATTGGATAACCAACACCTCTGCCATAGGTCACCCCAAGTGGTTTGATACGTTTGGTGATTTAGCAGGGGTGCCCGGGTTCATGGGTGAGGTTTGTCTAGGTCTTGGAGGCGTATGACCAGGACACACTGAACCCCAGATTCCTACCCACCCCTTAAACCCTTTTCCTTCCCAGAACTCTCCTTCCCTTCCTTTCCTTAAAAAACCCTCCACACAGCATCCCCAAAGATGACATAGGCCCTGTGTGGAGCTCATGTAAAAAAAATATACAAATCTACAGATTTATTCAAAGATTTCTGCGTTAAGCGAAACTTCGATATTTCTTGATGAAATTTTGCACACAAGGCTTCAAAGAAAGAGGAAAATTACTGTCTACATCTGATTTAATCTGTGTAAAGCCCGGCAAATTGGGGTCGTCAGATATTAATATAATAATGTCGAGTTTTTGGAAACACTTTTTAGTTGTAGGTAAAGTTTAACATTTTTTGAGGTGAATGTTTTCATTAGATATCTTTGTATATTTTCATGATTTCCAAAAAAATAATTTTAATATTATTAATATCGATGACAAGAAAAATATTATAATAAAGGTGGGTATCTAATCATATCGCGTGAAGAATGTTTTTTATAACATTTTTTTGTATTTATTATTTTATCGACGCCCTTGTTTCTAATGACGGTCGGTGTGTTGGTAAGACTGGATTTCTTTGTTCCCATCTGTTATTGAAGCGAGCAACAATGACACAGCGTTAAAAAAAGGTTTTAAAAAAATCATAGAAAAACACGAGGTGTGTTTTAAGGTTTTCACGGCCAAAAAGTATTTTTGTTATTGTTTTTGGGGTGTTATGCCGTGTTTCGCTATCTCCTTCTTTAGCCAACGTTTCGGACAGCGTTACAGTGTCCATCATCAGGGCAGATGAGTGATCTCATCTGCCCTGATGATGGACACTGTAACGCTGTCCGAAACGTTGGCTAAAGAAGGAGATAGCGAAACACGGCATAACACCCCAAAAACAATAACAAAAAACACGAGGTGTTATTACGTCCAGAGTGCCTAGGGCTCCATTCCGAGAAAACCACAGGATATCGGCAATTAGGGGCGAATTAGAAACCATACCCAAACCATAAGTTGGTGCTCGGATAAATAAATATTGGTCAAAGTTAATTTTATAAAATTTAGAGCAAGTATTTAAATAATTTTGCGGTGTTGTAATTTATATTTGGGACAAAAAATCTAATGATAGAATTTAATGATTTTGTATTGTTTCACGTGAAGGTCATGAATTGCGAACTTCAATGTTGGACGTGAGAAAGAGTATGGATTCCTGAAAATATCTACGGTGCTAAAGCCTCCCGGGAAACTATCTAATCTAAAATTCAACATTAGATTAGATAATTTATTTTTTTTTGGTTTGGGTGAATAACCAAACATCGGCTGAATCCGGTATTAAAAAAATTAACATAATTTTAATCAACGTAAATTATGTTGGATGTTCAGGGCGTACTTGACTTATTTTAACCAGTGATTAATGATATTATTTGGAGTAAAAAATGTAAATGAAATTCTGATCTCCTTTTGTTTATAGAACCAACGTAATAAAAAGAGATGTATAAATAAGTAAAAATCTAATGTTAAATAAATGTTATTATTATGTATTGAAGAGTCTTTATTTGATTACGTCTAAAAGAAATCGAAATGAAAATCTAGTCTCTTTCAACGGAAGTAATCTTCCGAACAGACCCTCCATTGACATGATTGGTGTAACTCAAAGTGACCAGCTCAGATATGGGGGCTCCATCGAAGCCAGAGTCAGAGCCATCGAAGCCAGAGTTAGCCTCTCAAAAACTGAGCGTACTGTATACGGCCCGCAGATACTTTAACAGTACACAACTGCTGACCCTGTACAAATCACGGTTGAATTTGGCAGCCACTTCTGTCTGGAGCCCCAAAATACCTGAAAAAAAACCTTTAACTCTGTGCAGAAACGGGCGGTCCGTTTGATAGATTCTCCTAACTTCAAACGGATTGTAATCTTTCGAGCACAGACGTCAGGTGGGAATGCTATCCTTGTTCTATCGGTATTTCAATGGAAGATGCTCCGAGGAACTAGCGTCATTGTTCCCCTCGGCACCGGTGCATAGTCGGGAAACACGCCAAACGCGTGCCCGACATATGCACACGGTTGACATTCGTCACATGAGAACGGGTCGCTTCTTCGACTCGTTCTTATGTCCTTATGTTCAACAGCTCGGCAGTGGAATGATTTGCGGCCTCTGTGTTTCCTTCTTTCTACAAAATGGGTCGATGTTCATTCTTTCCTATCCTCAAAAAGACCCTCCACGCTGCATTTCAGATGATGTAGGCCCTGAGGGAAATTATTTTCCTCAGAACCTCCTGTGTGGAGTTAATATAAAAAATAAAAATAAATAATATTTTTATATGAACTAACATAAACCGACGTCATAGTGGTACCCATGACTTGAAATCTTCAGGTTGATTTAAAACAAATCTTTAATCCAGCATTAATCATTTTCCGTAAAAATCATTCGCCCCTTAAAAAGATATTAAATACTTCATTTTTTTAAGGAACCGAAAAAACTCAATTTTCCATTGCTCATTACTCTTAACGTCATTAGCTACTAGCAACCATCGTGCGAAGTATGACTCCGGCTGGGATATTGTTTATTTTTCGGTAATTTAATGGCAATTTTGCCAAAATCGTGATCATTTTTTGCTAGGCTAATTTCAAAAGCAAAAAAACTTGAAAACGCAATTCATGGATTTCCAACTTAGATCTAATATTTACACAATGTTCTGGACGTTGTTGGGTTTTTCCGGATTTAGGACAAAGGGGAAATAAACACAGAAGGCATCTCAAATACAGAGATGTGAATTCGAATTTCGAATAAAAATCACAGCATTCCCAAAGATGACAAAGCCCTCGAGGAAAATCATTTTTCTGAGGACCTCCTGTTTGGAACTAATGTAAAAAAAACTAACCATCGTGATTTGCATGACTTAAAAAAATTCTTATACTAAAGCAATTAAAAAATTGGAAGAAAATAGTTGTGTTGAACTAGAAATAAGAGGCAGAAAAATAAATGTAAATTTCATTTCGCTAAAGCTCACAGAAGTTCATAGTGTATCATCAGACTGATGGAAGATTAAACATGACGTGCAGGTATTAAAAATGGACATATAAAAAAAGTACTCTTCGAGACATTAACACAAATCTGATATTTTTCTGGTTGTTTTCCATGGTGACCGAATAACTCAACAACGTACTTCAAAATCTTTGAAAAGTCATTAAAAATGTTGAAAAAAATTAGTTAAATAGGGTTAGTTAGGTTATGAGCTATTTTTCAAATAAAAATTAATTTTTATGACTTTTCAAAGGGGTGTTGAACTGCCACATGGTTGGGTTGTCGTGGAACCGTCTTTCATACTCTCCTATATTTTAAAGCATTTTTTACGTGGATTTTGGATTTTTTGGTCAGTTTTGAAAGTGACACAACGTGTTGATATTTCAATAATGAATACGTTGCAAATGTTACAATTTATTTAAAAATGCAATTTTTTTTGGATTTGATCATTTTTGATAATATAACGCTCTTCGTTTCGCGATCTACGGTTTCAGTGAGTCGTACCTTACCTATACATACGTTTTTTAGAAAGAAATATTATCCATATAAATTTTACGAATAACGTAACAATATATTTTTTAATCCTGCTATCATTATCATAAACGAACCACATTGCTTGTTCGATGATGGAAGACTTGGCTACCAAAGGAATAGAGCCCATGTTCATTCAGTCAGTAACCGGTCGTCTACCAATAGAAGAAGAAGAGTCCAGATCACCTACAGCATCCGCATTCTGACTGCGCAGGGTCACCGTCAACAGGTAACTCTGCAGTTTCCCAGGTAGTAATTATTGAGAGATCAGGCTCCGGAGACATGGGAGAGCGGCTTGCAAGGTCAGCCAGGGACCTTTAGAGTAATTAATCTGGATACACGGCCGTTAATATTAATGATAGCAGGGAAATGAATTTCTCCAAGGGAATAAAGGATTAATAGGAAGACGAGGATATAGTGTAAGGATGAATGTATTCGCAACAAGGTCTTTCATGAACAAAATCAGCCTTATCAATTTCACACCTAAAATACCTAATACAGGGTGAGGCAGCATAATTTCTTTTTTTTAAATGCACGCCATTCAGTCGGTTGACGTCGTAGCGGAGTGCTAATGATCTCGTTCGAGATGCAGAAATATGAAGTTTTGTCCCGAAACAGTTTAGTCACCATCATGCGTTGGAACAGTGAGGAGCGTGCGTTTGCATTAAGGCCTACTTTTTGAACGGATGTTCTGTGATCGTAACCCAGCGCCTACGACGTGCACCTAGGACGTCACCTACCTGATTTAATCTTCAAAATCTAAGTAAAACAAAACTTTAGGTATGTGCCAACATTATGAAAACAAATAGAAAATTTCTGATTCATTCAATGGGTTTTATTAAGTTTTGAGTTTTGCCGGTTTGGTCAGGCCTAAGCGCGCTGGGTTGCAATCACAGAACATCCGTTCGAAAAGTAGGCCTCAACGGCAAACGCACGCTCCTCACTGTTCCAACACACGATGGCGACTAAACTGTGTCTGAACAAGACTCTCAAGAGATCATTACACAAAATAATTATATGTTATTTTTAGGTTTCAGTTTTTAAGTTTTTTATTTTTTCCATAATGTAACTTTATATACGCAATATGGACATGTTGAAATGAAATGATGATATTTCTCATTTTTATTTCTTGTTATTTTTTGTTGTGATACACAAAATAATTGTATGTTATTTTTAATTTTAAAACTACTATTATGTAATGATATTATTTTTCTTACTTTTGTACTCTATTATATGTTTATTTATAAAAGGCAGCATAGCCGTTTATGTATTTAAAATAAAATAAAAATAAAATTAAAATAAAATAAAAAAAAATTAGCGCTCCGCTACGACATCAAACGACTGAACGGCGCGCATTTTAAAAAAGGAAGTTATGCTGCCGCACCTGTATAATAAGATGGAATGGATATCAAATGAATTTGTTTGCAAATTTGTTTTTTTTTACTTGTACTCTTCAGTACATATACAAGTAGATTTATTCTTGATGCATTTGAATCAAACTACGGTTTATACTCTTGTCGTTGCATCCTATCCGCACATCCCTTCGGGAACACTTAGTTATATTCTGTGCGAGTAGATATACCTACCATATTTTCCCTAAACGGACTTCCATGTAGGCAGTATAAAAGTATGCCAGGGGCCCAACTGTATAACTAAATAATTATATTATTATAATCTTTGATAGTTATGATGGCATTCGTAGTGTGAAGGGATAAGGCTCTCGACTATCAATCTGAAGTTCGCGGGTTCAAATCTAGAATATCTAATTTGTGTTATTTCACAATTAATCAATTAAAAATAGTGTATTTTACATTATCTTAGTGGTAGAGATCCACCTCCGCAAGACCATAGTTCTGGGCTCGATTTCTAGATGCAACCGTATCTTTTTTGTTTTAGATTTTCGATTGAGTGTCGCGAATATTGTCTTCATTAGTTAAATAATTTTATTCTCTAGACGAAAATATACCCTAAAATATATTAAGAATCTTAACGACGTAAGTAAAGAAGCCGTGTATACAAATTGCGACCTGTGTATTGGACGGACCTACTGTCGAATTTGCCCTATCAAAGAAAAGAAGAAGAAGACAAATAATGTGGGAACCTTAACGACGTAAGTGAAGAAAGCGTGTAAACAGATATACGCCCGCGGCAGGGTGTATTAGACGATTTTCGATTGAGTGTTGCGAATATTGTCTTCATTAGTTAAATAATTTTATTCTCTAGACGACAATATACCCTAAAGTATATTAAGAATCTTAACGACGTAAGTAAAGAAGCCGTGTTTACAAATTGCGACCTGTGTATTGGACGGACCTACTGTCGAATTTGCCCTATCAAAGAAAAGAAGACAAATAATGTGGGAATCTTACGACGTAAGTGAAGAAAGCGTGTAAATAAATATACGCCCGCGGCACGGCGTATTAGACGAATTTACGGTCGAATTCGCCGTACCGGCCCGGAGATTCGATCTTTCCGCCGCATTCATTTTAATAAATTCTGAAGAACGTGTCACAAATATTTAAGAGCTGGTTCACACTCAGCTATCAAATATAAAAGATCATGGCACGCCAAATAACGCTCTCCATACAATCCCTTCAGACCGTTCACACCTAAGCGTTTTTAAGCGCAGATCAATCATAGACAATACACATCTCAGACGTAACCGCTCCAGACGCGATACCACAGAAGATAACTCTCCCCTTCTCCGACTAAAACAGGAGAGGGGGTCATTGTAATTACGGAGCTGCCTAGACCCGTGGATAACAGATGTCAAGTTGACAGATTTCAGTACAAAAAATATGCATTCCGTTGCCGCTCCCTAATTCGACTGACCCCCTCTCCTACCACAGGAAGAAATATTTGATAGCCTCGTGTGAAAGGACAAAAGATAAGCGCTCGCGAATCAACAGATATCTGCTCGCAGATATATAGCTCAGTGTGAACTAAGCATGAGGTGTTTTTAAATGAATACCTCCAGAAATTATTAATTCATGGTCTAAAAAAATAAAATCTGGTGCCTACCCCTAACTTTATAGCTGAATAACTGGTTATAAAGTTTTAAAATAGTTGTACGTAAAATATATTAATGGTAAGGTATTGTTTTTATTAATTTTTAATATAAAGAACTTACATCCCCAGGTATCGGTTGGAGCAAAAACGTTATTTTAGTTATTAATTTGCCGGAAATGATTAAAGTGTGAGTTTTGAGTAAACAAAAATTATTAGGGTTGTGTACCGCCTCCTCTAAAGCTCTTTTTGCCCCATCGTTTGAAAGGGTCCGCTTGTGATATTATATCCAGCATACAAGATCCAAAGATCATCCCGCTGCAATACGTTATAATAACCGATCCGGGGATTAACATGTTCCTCATTTCTGGTTTCCTGAATGCGCAATTTAATGGCCATTCATACATAGCTTTATTATATTAACACAGTCTTTTTGACGTGATAAATTACTTTTAAATAGCTCTCATATGTTGTTGAGAATTAATTTAACCATTAGAAGTTGCTCGCGGAAATATTCAGGAATCGTGACAAAAATACTAATTTTATTAAGGCCCATTATAATAATAATAATAATTAAAAGCCTTTTAATCTGGACTTCTGTTAGATATGAATCTTGACATGTTCTTATTTTTTTTTTCGTTATTTGTTTTTGGGGTGTTATGCCGTGTTGCGCTACCTCCTTCTTTAGCCAACGTTTCGGACGGCGTTACAGTGTCCATCATCAGGGCAGATGTGTAATTGTGTTACTTACATGTGTAATTGTATTACACATCTGCCCTGATTATGGAGACTGTAACGCTGTTCAAAACGTCGGCTAAAGAAGGAGGTAGCGCAACACGGCATAACACCCCAAGAACAAATAACGAAAATACTTTTGGCCGTGAAAATCTAAAAACTTATCCGTTCTTTTTTTTTATAATATATATATATATTATAAAATAATTGCCCAAGTTGCCTCCAAAATCACGAAACACTAAAATCTTTAATGGCCTATATCTTATAATTTAAACCAAAAATAAACAAAGTAGCTCACACATCCGTACTAGATATTTTATAAACCTTTTGATTACAAAAATAATTTTTCAGTTTGGTTGGGTATTTTGATTTCATATCCAAATTTAAGATTTGTATGAAACGGGCCGAAAAGTGCCGCACAAACGTTCCACTTAAAATTCAGACAGTTTAAAATAATTATTCAACTGCAATTTAGTTCTGACTTAAGATTTAGACAGTTAACAATAATTATTCAACTGTAATTTAGTTCAGACTTAAAATTCAGACAGTTTACAATAATTATTCAACTGTAATTTAGTTTTGACTTAAAATTTAAACAGTTGGCAATCCTCATTCCGCTGTAACTTAGTTCCGACTTAAGATTTAGACTGTTCAAATTAATTATGCAAATAATTTACATCTAAAGTTCTAGCAGTACCTCTTGCTAACTGATGAAAAACCACAATAATAATTATGAATTCCAATATTTCGAAAGATTATTTATATTTAAATTAGGTAAATGGCAGATTGAGAAATAATACAAAAATAAATCTGCTTAACAGGATGAGATCACCACCTTATAAAGAATGCGGCAGCGCTTATGTCAACAACTCCATTGTTTCAAGCAGATAGCTCCTTTCCACTCGTTTCCGGTAGACCCAGTCATCTTAATGACAGAATCATGTCTTGATTATGTTATAAGAAGAGATTGAGTCATTTAACAAACAGAAACAAGAAGGAGTACGGTGGTGACCAAGTTTTCTTATGTTTTACACACTATATACCCACATCGAAGTATAATTTTGAGCGAGTAATTGTAAAAATATATAGAGCTATAAAAATGCTTGGTTTTTATATGCAGAACAGCAAGTGATTTCAAGTTATTAGAATGTTTGAAAACATTGTACACTTCTTTAGTAAGAAGCCAAGTAGGGTGTAATTCGCTTATTTGGTCCCCATTGTATAAAACCCATTCCGACCATATAGAAAGGGTACAACACAATTTCTAAGATTTATTTACTTTAAACTGAATATTCCAATTCAAAATATTACTTTGTCCTTTCGATGAAACAACTCAACTTAATTACATCTCTGACCTTGTACTAGTAAATAAAATTATTAATAATTGCATTGACAACCCTGAAATTCTCGCCAAAATAAAATTTTACGTACCGACCAGAATTACGAGGTAAAGTGCTACCGTTTTCTGTGACAATTTTAAAACAAGCTATGAAGCTCATACACCTATAAATAGATTACATCATTTTAGCAATAAATTTGGGAAATTGTAGTCATGTTTAAAGATTCCGTAACTTAATGATTGTAACTTTTTTTATATTGGGAAGACTTCTAGAAATTTTAACATTAGAGTTAAGGAACATCTAAGATGTTTAAATAATAATAATTATTCAGAATTTGCAAACCACATTTTGGAAACAGGTCATTCTTTTGATATTAATAAAGGTTTAAAAATTTTACACACTAACACAACGGGTACAATTAGATAATTTAGAAATTTTAGAAATTAGAAAAAGTGTTAATAGTAAATTAAATATTATAAATAACCAAACGTTTTTTAAAAATAGCCATCTTTTAAATTTATTTTCGTATTAATACTTATATTTATAATAATTTATTTTGTTATTTAGACTTCTTGTTTTCCTTTTAAAAGATTTTTTATTATGTTAATGTAATTTTTTACCCATTCTAAAATAATTTTTATATTTTATTTTATATAATTGTTTTTTATGATATATTTTAGGTAATTAATCACCTCTCCTTTCTAATATTTTGTCTATGTTCTAATTAGTCTATATTTGTTTGTCTTTTGTTATTTATTATTGACTTATTATCCTGACGAAGAAAACATAGTTTTCGAAACATGTTGATATAGTTAATAAAATAGTGGTGTTATACAAAGGTATTTGTTTTTCATTAAATTAATGATGACACCCCAAAGTAAATATGCCTATTTTGAAGAAACACTTATTATTATTTTTATGTTTCTTTATACATATTTCGCTTTCCATATTACACACTATTAACTATAATTTGCCTTAATTTAATCATAAATCATTGTATATTGTGTACTATGTACTTGCCAAACACAACTATTTTACTTGTTATCTTTATAAAAACCCACTTGGACGTAAATAAATAAATAAAACAAAGTTGGAAGAGAGCGGGTCGAAGTATATAACAGAAAGGTTAACGAAAATATGGATGGATGAATGTCCCAGTCATGTGGAATAAGCTATATCCAAACATCAAAAAATCTCAGCATATTTATGAATTAAAACAATCGATATGGCGTTGGTAATTTGTTGACGATTAAAACAAATTAAACTATCTCCGCTGGGTCAGGCAGAGGAATGTAGGACCTTTTAACAACACATGAAAATCTTTGCTCTGTACTATCATTTCGTTCTTTCTTAAGCCTCAATTACATTAAGCTAGTTTACAAGCTACTAGCCGGTAAGTTTAAAAGCGGGTGAATCGGCGAGTGAGATTGTCACGATGACGCACAAAACTATCTACTCGCTCAGTAGCAACAGTAGCAGCTAAAATAACGACTCTCACGCCATGCAACTCTGTCGGCATTTTGTAGAAAACTTGAATTCGCAGCGCTATCCAGTAGCGACGATAACGGCTGCCGCATGAACTAATTGTGACAGACGAAATCAGCTGTTGGTGGGCCACCCAAACACTAGCGATTAGCGAGCAAAGTTGACCTTTCAACTTTTTTCGTAGATTGTCGACAATTGCTGGTTGGCAAATAATATGATAACACTGAGCGAGTTTACTAACAGATAGTGAATTTCCCAGATAGTAGCTTGTAAACTCGCTCGAGGTTTTATGATTTCATAGATGGTTGCCATTAGAGAAGAGATATTCTTTGAAACGCCACAACACTTTGAACATAGCCACATATCACAAAATCATCTGTCATTTGTTCTTGCAGCCAATAAATCATTTAACACGGAACAGTAATACAAATTTGCGATCCGAAAAAAATTATTAATTTTTTAATCAATGTTTTAACATATTTAGTTACATAGTTATATTTAGTTACATTAAACAATAAAAGACGATAGAAGATGTCAATTGCCTAAGTGGTTCCCTACGTTTGGTGACTTAGCATGGATTCCCGGTTTCAGGAGTGACGTTCGTCTAGCTCTTTGCGGCGGATGTCGGTTTACCCATTTACTTCGTGGCGGGCCGGATCGGGAGAGACTGATTTATTTATTTTATTAATTTGCATAAACAGCATAATATATTGCAAAAGCGGTAAGAAAAGATATATAATAATTAAGTTTATAGTTATGGTAATACATTTAGTTCAAACATAAGTGCTATTTTACGCTTAAAATCGTTGTAGGGTATGTGAAAAATATACACATTTCCTGCGAGTCTTTCCAGGGGCATCACCATTGGTAAGATAGTTCTGCACCTGGGAAGAATCAAAAGCCTGTGTTGGCGACCTCGCGTGAAAAGAATGGTTTAGGGAGATATTTCGACCTCTTCAACCGGACTCATTCGACCCATCGCCTTGCACCGTAATGTAAGGGTGGATCATACGTCTGTCACTCGTGAACACATTAACTCCCAGATTCCTACACATCTCTCAACCGTTTTTTCCTTCCCCGTTTTCCTCTCCCTCCTTTCCCTAAAAAGATCCTCCACACAGCATAACCAAAGATGACATAGGCCCTGAGTGATTTTTTTTCTGCAGGGTCTCTTGGGTGGAGCCAATATAAAAAAGAAAAAAAATATTAGAACATATAGATATATCATTGAAGTCAAGTTTTTCCACTAGAAATCCTGGACAGTATGTACACTACTGGGAAAGAGTTTCGAAATCGTTCAATACCGTAATAATTTATCGAATTATGTTTGGATTTAATACCTACCGTAAAAAATGGGGTAAATTATTTTTGAACATCTGAAAAATACAATGTTTTATTATTAAAAGGATCGTTTAAAAGCAACGACATCGTACCATAAAACACGAAATATTTTTTTTTTAATTAGAAAATTTTTATTTTATTGTAGCGAATTATTATCACGATACGCCGCTTGCGTTTACTTCGTTCATTTCGCATAATTCGTAGTTCGGCTCGCGTCTTACTATGAAAATGTACACGCAGCATTACATCAACGCGTAATACAAAACCTAAAATAAAAATTCATGACACAGTTAGGTGGTGCAGATCTTAACGACCAGAATCTACTTGGAATACAATAATCCCTTGAGCACTGTTTCTCAAATATATATTTTGACATTATCATTATCTTTATTTCCATGTCAAAAGTCAGAATAATAGAAGAGTATGTATGAGACGATGTATGAATTTGAGTGAAGCAAAGAGTGTGTGCCAGGACCGAGTTGTTTGGCGATCCGTCCTCTCTGCCTACTCTTTTTTTTTAAATTTTTATCTTTATTGTTTTTTGTACCCTACGTTTGCTAATGTAATTCATAATCTCTTAAGCACTGTTTCCCTAATATATATTTTGACATTATCTCTATTGTTTTTTGTACCCTATGTTTGCTTATGTAATTCATAATCTCTTGAGCACTGTTTCCCAAATATATACGTTGACATTATCTTTATTGTTTTTTGTAACCTATGTTCGCAAATGTAATTCATAATCTCTTGAGCACTGTTTCCCAAATATATATTTTGACATTATCTTTATTGTTTTTTGTACCCTAAGTTTGCTAAAGTAATTAATGTTGGAATTGGTCATAGATCGTCAATAAATACTAAATAAAATAAATTCTACTATTGGGGAAAAAAATAATATTGATTGCATACTTCTTGGAACTGAATTCTTGAGGAGAAATTCTGATGTATTGCGAGAAGATGTCTTAAATCTCCCGGAAAGTCCCGCCTATTACCGTATCTTCTATAACGAAGTTCTGGGAACACATTATGCGTTACAAAATAGGCTATTAGGAGTTCTATCTGGTTACTTTTGTAGCGGATCAAAGAAAAATAATGGATGCCCTTTGTCAAGTGTAGATTTCGGTTATTGTATTCACTGCTTTATCCGTACACCACTTAATCTGATCGGTTTCCCGTACAAAAATAAACAAACTATTTCGACGTTAAAATCCACAATTGTCACACTAAAAATAAGATACTAGGTACTAGCGGAACTATTTAATTTTTTTTATTATTATTAACCATTTTTTAGTATTATTTCACCCGCCATGCTAGAGGTGTCCCTATGTTATGGCAGACGCAGTTTACAGATTGAATTTATTTATATTGATAATACATAATCATTTTTTGTATAACTATTGTATATTTTTATAAACGTATATTTTTACAACTTTATTTTCTCTGGGGTAAGGTTAAAACATTGCTAAAAATTTAGATAACGTTAGTTATATAAAATAAATTAAATATTATATTTCTTCAATCTTCGTGGCGTCATTAAAATAAATATTATATTTTCGTAGAAAGAATCACATTTTTAAAATGGGTGATGTTTTAATTCATATGAATAATTTTGAAATAGTTAATTTGAATAATGATGAGCATGAAAAATTCCATTTTAATATGACATTTTTTTCCAAAAACCTGCGTAACTTTTTTCCACTAGTTTATTTTGGACCGAATCGGTCAGACAAGTCTGTAGATGCCTGTTACAAAGCTAAACCGGTTTGGTCAACAATAAACTTAAATAAAGTCAACGACAATTGAATAAATATGTTTCAATGAACATCACTCTTAAAAAAGAGAGTCACCTGTAATCTGCACAAAATCAGTCGGGAAATCGTGATTACATTAACCGGCGACTATTATGTATAAAATTTACATTGTAAGCGATCTACCACCATCCACTATATTTTATTTTCTAAAAGCTTAGTTATTAAGAACCATGGCATTCTGAAGACTTTTACGTCTATCGAATGGAATGCTAAAACCTCGGCAATCACATACTTCAATTCATGAATAGTTTCATATACAAATATGTGGGCACAAATGGACCTGGAATGTCCGAATAAAAATGAAATTTAAATAATAATTTAAAGCGAGAAACACGGCCCCCGTCGCGCTTTGACCTGGGTTCCACTACGCGGGCTGGGCCCTGCCCGCCCCGTCCGGCGCGCGTGCCCGTGCCGGGTCGTGCCCGATATGGAGACCATAAATTAGCTGTCTAATTTCGCAAGATAACCTTAGTTTAGTACCTAATATGTTAGTATTTTATAGTAACCATGAGCAATCTCGAATAGTTTGACGGAATAAAAGAATTTTAATTCTGACTTTGAAAAGTTGATTCAGAGAACACGTATTTTTTTTTTAATTTGGAATATTTACAATAAGATATACAGTAACAGAATGCTCTAAAAATAATAATTACAGAGAGCTATAAAACGGTAATTTGCGCAGAAACGTGAAAAGTCTTTCGGTATCAAGCATCGGTATCAGACACGGTAAAAATATCATCGCTACCTAGATACTTTATTTCAATTTGGGAAGAGGGTAAAGGTACCGCCGCCCCGGGAATCATTCATTGGATTACCAACACCCCTGCCATAGATAACCCCAAGTGACGTTTGGTGGCGGTCGCTTTACTTTTGGTGACTTAATCGGGTTCATGAGGTAAGGTTTATCCAGATCTTGGTGGCGTACAATATCCTCCACACAGGACCTCCTGTGTGGAGATATTGTACAAAAAGAAATTCGTGCAACAACCACTGGAGCGACCACGCGAAATAAATAAATTTGCCTCGATTGCTCGCGATTTCCAAAAGATCATTTTTTAAATTTTTCGCCAACATTAAAAAAATCAAACCTTTGAATTTTAACATGGAGACCTAAAAACTTTTTATAGTGCTATAAAGCCAATGAATTAATCTGTATTTTACCGTTTATCTCATATTTGTGGGATTTATAAAAAAAAATATTAAAAAATCGTAAAGTTTATAACCGCGCGAATGCTGCGGGTTTGTTACTTTGAAACTCCGTGAGAGGTACTTTTTCGAGTCAACATAGAATATTTTATATTTCTGTATTTGGGATACTTGATACTGAAAGGTGCATACCTGTGGAAAAGAGACTTAATTTTAACCGTAAACAGCTGATCAGAAACTCTCCGTGAAAAAAATATTTAAAAATTTTATTTTTATCATCGTTCTAAAATAGTCTACGAAGTTCAGATTTGCAACATCTATGGTCATAATAGATACAGCATTTCAATAGCTTCGTTTTAAAATAAATGGCTGGTCAGGGAAATAAATGTTTTACGAATGGTAGGAAAATGTGGTCCAATTTTGAACCGCTCTCAATCGCAGAAAAATAAAAGTGGTCCATTTTTCGACCATAATCGCTCCTGTGGTTGAAACTTTATTTCACGATATTCAAGTTACAAATCTTCTATCAAATACACAAATTATTAATAGCAAAAAAAAAAACCAAAACCTAAAATATTAAACATAAAGTACTACCAACAAAAGTATCCAGCATTGACTTATTTTATTCAGATGAAAATATATAAAAAAATTTCAATGCTACAGGAAGCAACATCAATAGTAACAATTAACACAAAATATAATATACACCAGTGTCCAAAAACATTTTTAACACAGTAGGCATGGGTTCGTCTACAAAACATCCTGAAAATGTTTTTATTGGGTAGGTGCGATCAGTAAAAAATAAAATGAAACGCGAACAATACCTACGTCTCTATTAGGCGGAGCGACCCCTGTGGGGAGTCGTATAAATTAACATAGGAACTCGCTGTAACTATTAACGAATCGTTACTTATTACGGACAAATTAAGGAGCCGTTGATTTCTTACCAAAACATGGGACACTACTATCTCGGATTTGAATATAGTTTTGATCATGTAAACGAGGACGCAGATCTATAGCAAATGAAAGGCTGTACAAAACAGTTTATTTGATTACCAGAGCAAAGTAGGACCTTTACACTGGCTAGCACAGCTCCACTGTGAGCGATTTTAAGAGCGAGTCACTCGTTCTAAAATCCTGCTTATGGTATATAATATAATAAATTTAATTAAATTTTCAATAGTGTGATCAAAACATTTTTTTAAAGACCACTTTTACCACCACAGTAAGCGGAAAATGTTGGTTGTGTCATGATGAAGGACTTAACCAGCCGAGGAATCGAACAGGCGACGCCTGGGTGGGACCCAACGCAGCCATGCTAGAAATAGTTGCGTTGGTGTAGAAATCCTAGGTGACTCACCAATCGGGTGATTTGCAGCTTCGGCAAATGAATTTTCCTTGAGAGTTATTTAAAATTCAGTCTCTCTCCATCCGGCCTACCACGCAGCAGGTGGACAATTTTTTTTTTACCGTGGTCAGGTGCTTTAAGGACCTATTTCAATGACACCATTCATAAACTCGCCAATTCTTAGCTTACAAATTTAAGCAAACGGTTTAAATGGTTTCTACATTTTTATTGTAACAATTTCGATTTTAACATTCTTGTTGATAATATGGTGATGAATTGTTTTCATCACCATATTATTTCTGATGATTCAGTTGTTTTCATTTTGTTTTCCTTTTAAATTTCATCCAATTGTTGACAAACTGTAATCTAAGCAATTATTTTTTATTACCTATTATTTATTACTAACTCTTGTGTAAAAAAATAAATGTATTATGTGTTAATTGAGACTAGAAAATAAGTTATAACTAACTAACTAACTAACTAACCATCACGCCGTTTCCCCGCAGGGGTAGGCAGAGAGGACAGACCGCCAAACAACTCGATCTTGGCACACACTCCTTGCTTCGTTCACATTCATACATCGTCTCATACATGCTCTTCTATTATTCTGACTCTTGACATCGCCCGACTCAAGTATCTGATTCACTTGGTCGTGCCATGTCTTCCTCGGGCGTCCCCGACTTCGTCTACCATTCACATTTGCGTCATATATTCTCCTTACACTCCTTTCCTCATTCATTCGCTCTACATGCCCAAACCATCTGAGCGTCCCTTTCTTAATCTTACTCATAACGCTTACATCAGCCTTGCATACTTTGCGGATCTCCACATTTCTCACACGATCATACATGGTTTTACCACACATACGTCTCAGGGATTTCATTTCTACAGCATTCAGTCTACTTTCATCCTTTCTCTGCCAGTTCCATGCCTCACTGCCATACATCAGGGTAGGTACCAGCACTCCATTATGGACGGCTAGCTTCGCTTCTTTTGACAGATTTTTGTTGGCGCCAACGGCGTTCAGTCCTCCATTAATGGAGTTACCAGTATTTACCCGTCTTTCGATATCTCTATCAGTCTTTCCATCTCTCGTAAACATACTTCCCAAATATACAAACTCATCCACCTGCTCCAAGTATTCGTCATTCACAACTATGTTGCAAATTGTTTTCGTACTCTCTCTTTCAAATACCATCACTTTAGACTTACTTACATTCATCATTAACTCATTTTTCATACATACTTCGTTCATCCTAGACACAAGCGACTGTAGATCTTCCATACTGTTAGAAATCAGCACCGCATCATCAGCATACAACAGGCAACATACTTCCAGATCACTCAATTTCGCGCCCAATCCCATCTCTTTCAATTCTTGCATACAATTATCCATGTATAGATTGAATAACCACGGTGACATTACGCAGCCTTGCTTAACACCTTTTGTGATGTCAAACCACCCCGTAAAATCGCCGTTCGCCCTAATACATGCAACGCTTCCCTCATACAGAGATGCAATTGCGTGTATGAGATTCGTATTCACTCCGTACTTGGACAACACCTTCCACAGCTTTTTCCTGTCAACTCGGTCGTATGCTTTCTGTAAATCTACAAAGGCACAGAAGAGTTTCTGGTTTTTTGCAAGAAACTTCTCAGTGAGCATACGCAACGAGAAAATCTGGTCCATGCACCCCCTTCCACTCATAAAAGCACCTTGCACATCCCAAACTTTTTCCTTTGTTTCCATTCTTACCCTTTCTATCAATATTCTACCATACAGCTTGCCGACTGAACTAAGCAGGCTAATAGCCCTGTGATTCCCACATTCCATACGTGACCCTTTACCTTTGTATAATGGCATGATTACAGCCCTTCTCCAATCTAATGGCGTGTAACCCTCCTCTAAACACTGGTTAAAAAGTCTGCACAACCACGTAAGAATAATAGGACTATCCCCTTTAAAGTATTCGGCAGCAATATTGTCGAAACCCACAGCCTTACCATTCTTCATACATTTGATTGATCTTTTTATTTCATCCATGCTGATTTTGGTAACATTCACTTCGTCATCGTTTATACCCGATTCGACGCTGGACTCACTATCACCCGGATTGCTTTCAAAGACTTCCTCAAAATATTTCATCCATCTCTCTTTTATTTCTTCCTCATTCGTCAACATTTGTCCATCATTCGATTTTATCACTTTCATGCTTCCATTCTCTGAACCACTCCGGGACCTTTTGACCTCCTTCCAAAACAACTTAATGTTTTCTTGGAAGTGGTGTGTCATTTTGATTCCCTCTTCCTCTTCCAGACGTTTTTTTCGTTCTTTCACTCCAACACTTACTCTTTTCTTGCATACCTTATACACTTCTTTCGCTCGATCTCTCTCTTCGCTTGGAGCACTGCCAGTCGCTATCAGACATAACCATGCTTTCTTCTTCTCAGAGACCAGTGCTTTGATCTCATCATCCCACCATGCGTCGCCTTTCTTTCTGCCTTGCTTACTTATCCCACACACGTCTTTAGCAGATTCGTACAGACTCACTTTTATGTGGTTCCATGTTTCCTATAATACTAGAAATATATTTTAATATTTTCTACATTCAAAAGTTCTCTATGGTTTTTACATCAATAGACAAGGAATCCGGTAGTCGTATTCAAGAAAAGATATCAATCAGCGGTCAGACAAGGAAACTGGTATTCGCGAGATAGATAACGACTAGAGACTGGTATCGCTGTATCTAACGACAGATCTACCGGGGCTGGTAGTTCACAGAGTTATTATTTTATAAATTAATAGGGGGAGCCTCCGGTTTAGCTTTTCATGTCAACTTGTTATTGAAAGATTTATTTATTTGGAAGTTAAGTTTTGAATAGAGATAAATCTAGGATAAGTGGAGTATGATAAAAGTTTTACATTTTCGATTAATTAATAAGACATAACTGTTTACGTAAGAAGAATAACTGTTTACGTGTGAGTATACAATATATTTTTTTGTAAAAATATCTATTATATATAAACTAAACTCTTTTTCGGGCAGAAGAATAGTTCATGATCTAAGGTTATCAAAATCAATGTTGTTTGACCCCGTGAAATATTCCTGTAAGAAATGAGAAAAACGATTCAATGAACTCCAGTTTGCTTTGAATGTCGTCATTTTCAAAACTGAAACAGCCTGTGTGAAGCATAATTCAGACAAGCGATAGAGTAGGTACTTTCTTGTAACATAATATTTTAGCAAAAAAATATTTTAATTTTCTTTTTCAGAATTATATTATCCCGTGATTTTTCACGGCTCTGCGCTATTATTTTTCTAATAATATCCATCTATACAAAAACTAAGTATTAATCAGGTAATACATTTTAAAAATATTCCGATATATCCTGCTTTAATCTCTGAATTTTGGTAGGAATCAAGAGAAAGGGCGTTTGGCAAAATCATTGTGCTAGGATTTACAAATTTAAAAAAAAAGAATACCAGAATATCATTCATAGAGGTGACCCGACAGTTGATCCTCGACAATTGATCCCCCGAAATGATATTTACTTTAAGATTATATTTTTTGTGCAATATTTACCAATTTCAAACGTAAAAGATATTCAGTTCGACTTGCCCTTAACAATAAGTTGATATGAATATCAAAGGAATTTATAAACAGAGTCGATTTTTTGTACTTATGCGCTGGTACGTACAGTAAATAGAGATACAGATTTTTCCTTAGATTTTCCATTTGAATCAAAACATGTTTTATTCTTTTGTTATTCGTCGGTACATCCTCTCTGCACATCCCTATATGATCATTTAGTTATATTTTGTGTAATTATGTATAACACAAAATATAACAAAATATAAACTAATTATGTATTTTTCCTAAAGCGACTGCACATTGTATATAAGTACGCCGGGGGACGAATTGTCATGGAACCGTCCATGAAAGATCAGTAATATTATAATATGTACCATTTTTAAGATATACAAATAATAAAATATAAACACATCTCATTCCAACTAAAGTTTGCATTCCTCAATACAACGTTTACATTACATATAATACATACATACTGTTTAAGTATTTGTTACCAATGTATGAATTTGACAACAATTTGACCTTGGCAAACTTCACACGCCGCCTATGTGCCAACTATTTCTACCTATCTCATAAACTAATGTGAACACCAATTTTAAACATTTTTATTAATATTATTGTTGATTTATAGGATATTGGCAGAT
Organism: Glyphotaelius pellucidus; assembly: GCA_936435175.1. NCBI lineage: Eukaryota > Metazoa > Arthropoda > Insecta > Trichoptera > Limnephilidae > Glyphotaelius > Glyphotaelius pellucidus. The sequence continues at coordinate 14,017,786 of OW386556.1, forward strand.
TATCCATTTTTACTTAACGTACATTCTATGTTACCTACTTTGTGTCATCTCTTATATTTTATGCAACCTATATTTTGTTTCTTATATTTTATGTTACCTGTATATTGTCAATTCTCATATGTTATGTATTCTATATTTTGTTTCTTATATTTTATGTTCCATGTATTTTGTCAACTCTTTATTTTTACTACAATTTAAAAAAAAACATGTACTTCATTATATGTAAAAGCCCTATGGGCGTTTAAATAAATAAATAAAATAATACTCTCAAAACCGGAAGATGTTGCTTGTGCAATGATGGAGGACGTAGGCAGAAGAAGATGGAACCAGACGCTGTAGTTTATTCCACCGACCACCGACCTATCAAGATTCGGACATCGCGACAAAAGTCTTATTTATTGAATTAATGTAAAAATCTTCACAAATATTTTTTAGTCTCTTTCACGTGTATACATTAAAACAGTTGTCAAAAGGCTACGCTAGTGGGCGGCAAACCAACAAGAAAGCGATATTTATATTGATTTTAAAACTGTTTCTCTTTACGTTCGCGTGTCAAAATCATATAAAATAATTTCATTAATCTCTCACGCCATTCAATCAAGTCATCAATAATAATTATTATTCTTAAAGTACCGGCACCAAGGCATTAAGCCGCTTAATGCTATTTACGATGTACGATTCGGACCGTTGTATTATGATTATCGTGGTCGTTTCGTGTGAAATATGGCTGAGAGGGGACAACCGACACCCGAAGGTGTCCGTGGGACTCTAATAGATTTGAATAACTCAAAGAGATTGAAATATACAAGTCAGTAATTCAAATAACAGTGGGTGGAGGTGAGTTATTGCAAGCATTATTGTGACGCATTGCATTCATGGGCACTTTTATAAATGGCTAAGGTAAATTCAGTGACATAAGAGATTTTTCTGAAAGGGACTCAGCATGAAGATGAAAAATGTATTTTTATTTTTAAATTTATGAGTAAAACCTCAAATTGTATTATTTAATTATTGAAGACAATATATGCGAAACTCAATCAAAACTTTGAAGCAGAAAAAACAGAAAAAATGCGGTCAAGTCTAGGAATCGAACCCAGGACCTAAGCCTTGCTGATTTTCTGTTTTTTCTGCTGCAGATTTCGATTGATTGATAGATTGATTGATTCGATTTCGCTAAAATTTTATTCATTAATTTATAATGTATTTATTGAGAACTGGTAAAAAAAACAAATCATTCACATTTCCTGACATATCGTATAATTTTTCAATTAGAAATTGGGCGTTTTAATTTTTTTTTTAATTTTTTCATGATGATTTTTCACAAAAGCGGCAATTTTTTTACATAAGCTCCGCGTTTGTCATCTTTGGGAATACTATGTGGAGGTATACTATGTGGTAATCTTTTTATAAAAGGAAAGAGAAGGCGGGTCTCATGGTGGGCCGAGAAAGTCCTGCTGGAGAGTTCCAATTGTGTCCCTCAACCATGTCGTGGCCTGCCACGCAGTTGGTGAGCAGATACATCCCTCGCCAAGACCCGGACAAACCTCATCCCATGAATCCGGATATTAGCCACCAAACGTAGTGATCCACTTGGGCGACCTATGGCAGAGGTGTAGGTTATTTAATTAATATTCCCCGGAGCGGCGGTACCCATGCCCGCCTCACAAATTGAAGTCGCCTCACGCTCCACAATTATCCAACTTTATCATAATTTCTATTGTCTTTGGTCTAATTTGTCTTGTTTTATAATATTAATTTTACCGTTATCTTTTTCTAGAATTAACTTAGAAACAAATTTAAAAAAAAAAAAAAATTTAATTTGTATGGAAATGCACTCTACAAATATTTTTCTTTTTCAAATTTGGTGCAAGAAAATTTGGTGATACAAAACTGCGCGTTTATTTAAAATCGTAGCTGTTTATACAAAAAAACTGTACTGTCGATTATACCTACTAACTTTGGAAAATAAAATGCGTTTAAATATTGTACAGCAACGGATTCATCGGAAGATAAACTTTACGAATTTTAAATCTATAAATTATTGACCATTGAAATAATTTTTTGTTTCATTGATTATTCACCTAATCAAATAAATACAAAGAACTCCAAATTCACGATCCCTTTGAAAACAACCGGGTTTTACCATGACCGATATTTTTACATCTTCTCTACATTCTTTAATCTGTTCAAATTGAATAGAAATCTGTTACATAATAAGCAGCGTATCTATCATTAACATTGAATTTGCTGTTTCGTTTTGAAGCTGCGTTGGTGATGAAAGAGGTGTCTTAACGAAATCGAAAGTGTGATATCTTCATAGACGTAATAAAAAATAGCTCTCTCAGATGACGTCAAATTTTATCACCAGTGACAATAATTTATTTATGATATTGGCCATTGAATATCGAAATGTTTGATTAGCGGTTTTATAATATTATGGTAATACAGTTTTGAAAAACGTAAGTTTTTACGCTAGCGACAGATATTTTTTTGGCCAAATCGAAATTTCTGCTCTTCGGGGCCAGTGAGAAGTATTGAGAGGTGGATAAATATGTGGGAAGAAAGGAGAAGGGTTGGAAGAAACAGATCTAATTATTAAACATAGCTAAATCCCTTTTCAATAGAGCACCGCACAATAATCCCAGCAGCTAAGGCAAGTGGAACTACAGCATATTCAAACATGGGGAATTTTGTGAGGTTGGAAGGACACAGAGAAGAGGAAGGTTGGAAAGTGGTCAATTGACACTTCTTAAGCTACTTCAAGCCACATTTTGATTCTGACTGATGGTATTTACGTAACACTGTATAGTCTCAACTAACAAATATGGTGTATCAACTGGTGCATCAGTTGATACACCAAACATTTTATCCCAAATTAACATCAACACTCCATCAAGAAATTCAACAAGGAGGATGCAAGATATTTTCTATATATCTACCTATCGCAAAAATACAAGATATTTCTCCCCTATACCACGAACACATTATACACTGCTCTAATAATGAAATTGATATTTTTAATAATTAACCCATTCAAACACTTCATAAAAAATATTTTACCATCAATCATATAAAGCTAACATTGTGATGAAGCCCTTTATTCAAAGACAGGCAATATTGTACCTACTAAAGCATTGTCTCATCAGCACAGGTGTCAATAATATATTGTGGGTGATACTTTTGTATACTATCTTTTACTCATTCTTGTTTGTCACTCACTTTTGAATATTTAGCTAATTATTTTTGTTACTATTTTTGTTATGGTTTCTGTATTTAAATCATCCATGTATATACATTTTTGGGCAACTTGTCTGCTTTATGTACTTAAATAAAAATAAATAACAGATAAAACGAATTAACTGCAAACTTAAATATAATATCTTTAAAATGTTTATTTTAATTTATCGGTTCGCCCGGGTTTGAACCAGCGACTTATGGACCCAGAATCAATGTTCTCATCACTGTGCAATGAAGCCCGTCAAACTGCTCACACTATTAATGCAAAGTAGATACTACGAGTTCTAAGAAACATAAACCAAATTGAAAAAGGCGGGTTGACGTAAGAGATGAAATCCGAAACCGGTATGGAAAAGATGACATAGAGGATTGGTTTTATAATAAACTGGATCTCAAATTACAATACTCAAAGCACGAGTATGTAATATTTTACGACGAAGACCAAAAATACAATGTTGCTTTGTCAAACCTTGAATAATTATTTGGAGATCAAAATGATTACATACACATTATATTAAACATCATAATATTTGAAACAATAATGTACACGCCTTAGTAATAAACCAAAATAATCTAATATATAAAAGGTATAAAAATATCTATATACAATATTTATGTTTGTTTTTTAAATTATAAAATAAATTAAATAATAATAAATAAATAATGATAAAATTTTTTTTTAATAAATAATAATTAATTTTTTTCACATTTTGGAGGAAACTTTGACAATTTTTGTGAGTTAATGATAATTTAAAAAAAAATCTTTTCCAACCTACAATGCAAGCAGAATAAAACATAAAATTTAAATAAATAGAACATCCAAAAGTCTGTGTTCCAACGTAAATCAGTTGTTTGAACGTAAACTTAAGCTCCCTAAAATGATTTTTTTTAATAATCCATAATTTTAGTTTTATATTTCATTATATTTACATAGTAGGTAGGGCAACATTATTATTGCCAAATTTGCATCTAAAATCGTTAAACATAACTTTCTTTACTGGCCTTTATTTTATAATTTTAAACACAAGTAAATAAATTACTCGTGGAACATATCCGAACTAAATTTTTGCTACACCCTTTCCTTTCATTTAAAAAATATATTGGATGAAAACAAATCATTTAAATTTTTGATTTAATTAAAATGACCCCAAACGGTGAATTTGCGAATATTGAAGAAATAAAAAAAAATATTCAGTTTGATCAAGTATTTTGACTTCAAATCTAAAAATATTTTTGTTTGGAAAAGGCCGCGCAGCCTCAGGTCAGCTCCTCCTAATGACCGGTTAGTGGTTGAATAGTGCAAGGCTTTTTGCATCGCGTGTTTAATCATCTGCTAGCTAAGTCTTCCATCATTCCAAAGCATCATTTTTCTTCTTTATTGACGAGAGCAGTAGTTGTCACGGTTTTTGTAACCCAGGAATGTTTATTTCCCAAAATATATGTAAGTTATTCGGGTGTAACAATTTCCCAAAATGACTTAAGTTGAATAATACCCCCGCAGAACAAAAAACAAGAAGTTCCGTTCGAAACTAATCAAAACAAAAATATGAAACAAAGCAGTAGTGGGCCGGTAGGTCCGCGGCGGGAAACAACATCCATCAGCCGATTCGCCCCGAGGGACTTGCCACGGACGCGTGCCGTTCATGCTTCCACAGTTTACTCGCCACTTGTGGTACCAAAAATATAACAACAGAAAAAACGCTTTCGAAAGAATGTGTGTCAAACACGAGATGATTGGCTGCCTGTCCTCTCGATATAATGAATGAAGACTGAGTGGAGAGTATGATGTATTTTTGTTGATGAGTTTTGGGTTTAATTTGTATTCTCCCTATAATATATATTACTTATAGGTAGGTACCTACCTATGTAATAAACCACTGTAGTTTTATGTACATTAATAATAACAATATATGTCAAAAAATATTCAAAGTATGGAAAGAAAAGATAACATTGATTACAATGTTATCTGTTTGTTGAAAAATAGTGCGAAAAGAAGATGACTAGTGATGAGTTTTTGATAAGTAAGTGTAGGAACTACGTTTAGGAATTGTAGTTAAATAATGATTTTGAAATGCTGTAAGCATTTATCCTATGGCAACACCTGCGCACTAGATCAAAATGCTCACCAAGACCACCAAGCGGAAATTTTTGTGATCATTCCGTATCAGCCACCGACTTCGAATAGTTCGTAAAATCATAGTTCCTACATTTTAATCCGTGTTTCATTCTTCTGACATAGAACCGCGTGTGTGATAAATTCTTAAAATAGGCTTAATCATCTTTTGAACAAATAATCTTTCATTTTTATGCATCCAATCATTTAAAGAGCCCTTCGCAACATCTACACGCTACCTCTATATAAGCAAATTCACTCACCTGTTACAATTTAAAAAATGACACTTAAATCCAAGTTCTAAAGTTCATTGAACCGGAGATACAGAATCCAGAATTGCAACCGAATTTAATATTTTTAACATTGTGGAATTTCATTGAAACAGTGGACATAATAGCATGGTTAGTCCCAGTATTTGAAAATTATGGCAATGAAAAATGATCCAAGATTGGCACTCATTTTGTTTTCAGACTCGTCTTGTTTTTTCTATCGAAAACATTGTTAGATTCTGTCTTAAAATTTCAATACAAATTCAGTCATTTTAGCAAAAGTACATTTTACTCCCGTGTTGTAGATTTATCAATGAATTTATTTGAGTGTGTGTATGCCTTTGAGTATGTTAGCTGTGTTATATCAATCTGTCTATGTATTTCATCCTTTGTATTGTAGTCACTTATATCAATCTGTCTATGTATTTCATCCTTTGTATTGTAGTCACTTATATCAATCTGTCCATGTATTTCATCCTTTGTATTGTAGTCACTTCTGTCTATGTATTTCATCCTTTGTATTGTAGTCACTTGTGAGATGTTATTCTTCTATATCTATTTTCTACATTGTGGTTACTCGTTATATGTGTGTTTAAGTGTTATTATCATATTTTGTGAAAGTGACCTGCTGACAAACTGCTTTGGCAGTTTAGCGGGTGCTTATATTGAAGACTAATAAAACATATAGAAAATAAATTAAACATACAAATATTGAATTTGAAGTAACTGAAAAATGGAGTATTAGTGTCATTATATAGGGTCTTCCAATAGGGACTTCCGAACTTTGACTGTTGATGGCGGCCATATTGTTGAAGCGACATCTGTCAAATTGGCTGTCATTTATTCAGTCTGTTTTGCCAAATCACCATGGACGGATATAGCGTTCAACAACACGTGCAAATGATAAAATTATTTAAAATTTAATTAATTTTTTTAAATTTGTTTAATGATAAAATCTCACATGGAGGTGATGTGAACTGGCCACCGAAATCGTGCGATTTGACCCCATTAGAATTTTTCTTGTGGGGTTTTCTTAAGTTGCAGGTCTACGCGAATAAGCCACAATCACGACGGCCCTCAAAGCCAACATAACCCATGCAATCGGTAAAATTCAGCCTGATTTATGCGCCAGATTCATGGAAAATTGGACATTTCGGAGGCGCCGCCGCGGACATTTGAACGATGTTATATTCCGTACATAATGGCATCGATAGGCTTTTCAAACGAAAAAAATATTTCGACAATATCTCACACACACTTTGTTTAATTTAAATTTAAAGATAGGAAGCGCTTAATGAAAGACCCTACCTATAGTAGAAGTGTACCATTATAAATGGAATATGATACAAAAAGGGTTACGGCAGTGCATTTGTTTACAGTTGATGAAAAAGCAGTGGTGTACCACGAACTATGTGAAAGAGTAACTCTCCGAACAAAGCTGCCCACGTGAAAAGTTAAAAATAAAATCGAGAATTATGAAATTGATGAATTCTTTAGGAATAAATGGAAGAAACTTATCACATCGCCCATACAAATAATATCAAATGAATAAGAGGAGAGGAAAAAAAAACAGTTCGATGTTAACTCTTCACTTTGCTTATTCGTAATGATCGTGTTATGTAGATAAGTAGATACCTACCTGTACTGCATAGTTTTGTAAAGTTTTTTTAAACAGCTATAAAAACCTTGATTATTTCCTGATAATCGCGTTGCGTTAATGTGTTGTGATTTTTGAGTCCGTCGAAAAAATTAATTGAGTGGTAAAATTAATGATGTACATTGACGCCGACTAGTTTTGTTAATTATAATAGAAAAATGTTAAGAAGAGTATGGAGCGCAAGTCGAAATGGTTCAAAAGAATGCCGTTCGTAAGGCACTGGACGAAATTTAATGGAAAAAAAACCTGTTTTGCGGCATTTTTTACGCGGACTGTTTTAAAATTAACCAGTTTTCAAACGTCGGCCGCAACCCGAGCGGCCGCCTTATATCACGGGCTCAGGTTACCCGAATCTTCTGCGTTAGCCCAACATTACTAATGTGGACTTTAGAACTAATATCTACTCATGCAGCTTCTCTCACTGTGACATCCTCTATGTGTGTGTGGTTGGTGAGGATAGACCGCCTATATCTGACGAGCCTTCAAGCTCAAAGGGAGAGTTAACAACCCGGGCAGCCACGAGATCGGGTTGATGTGGACTTTAGAACTAATAGAGTGCAACTTCTCTCACTGTTGCATCATGCCTTGTAGGCAAAATAATGGATATATAAGATTCCTGTTATAATTCTAGCTTAATTGAAGAGTTGTGACATATCTAGGACACAAGTCGTCCGAATCCTCTGTGTTAATTTCACTTTACTAATGTGAACTTAATTTACAAGCGACAGGGAGCGACATTTTGCCAGTTGGAGAGGGCATACCGTACAATTATGCATACAATCTAGCCTTTTATGTAATATGATACAAAAGTTTCGTTTGCATAGGGACAGCGGAAGTCCCTACACTGCATTATCGGATGGGGCAGTGCAAATAAATATATTCTAAATGCACGAATTCGAACCATCAATCAGAATACATCACGAAAATTATACTGAAAGTAACAGTAAGAACTAGCACATAGCACAGACGAAAGCTTCAATATTAACATCATATCATTTGAACAACTTTATTTTAAAACAACACATTCATTCAGCCTCAGTATCCAAAAAGGGATGTCTTATAAAATCTTCTGAATGCTATGCAGGTTTTTTTACATTAAAAATACCAAAAGAGGACTTGAGGAAAAATTTTCCTTTGGACCTCTGTGATTTTGTGAGAAGAGGAAGGAGTGAACATAGGTATAGAAGAGACCCATGTTGTAGGAGGGTTGAATCACAAAGTCACGTCAGTATTTTGATTTGCGTCCAATAAAATTAACATTCGATGGAATTAACTTTAGACAAGGCAGACGCAACATAAAACTTTTGTTACCCCGAGGTGTTATTGAAAAACCCCACACATGTAATCAAGAGGCTGAATTGGTAGTTTTTGAAGGAATATAACATTATTAAATACAAAACGTAAGAAATAACAACAAACAAGCACATTAGAAATCCTAGATTTCTGGGTCAAAAACATATTTAACGTGCGACTACGAATACTACACTTGGACAAAGAAGCTTTTTGTAACTATGGTACTTAACTGCAACAAAATTCCACTCTCATTCAAAAATCACAACAACATTATAACATTTCAAATTCAAATAAAACGCTGAATAAAACGAAGGGAGATCAGAAATAGAAAAGATGCCGACACTAAATACAGACTGAAACAGAAACCACACAATTGCACTAAAAACAGTGCACCATATATTTTGTAATAATTATTTTAGTAACTTCATATTTCTTATAATATATAATAATAAAACAAATATGAAACGCATTTCTACTTTGATTTATTTGACCGTAACCGATTTCAGTTTGTTAAAGCCATCTTCACACTGGTACAAATTATTCTTAAACTATGGTTTATATACATAACACATGGAGGAAGGGGAAAGGGATGGTGTTTAAGGATTTTATTCAATTGTATGTGTTTTATTACAATTGTTACTAAGTCATCTTTGACAGTCGAATTTATAATTATGTTATGTTTTTAGGTTTTCACGGCCAAAAAGTATTTTTGTTATTGTTTTTGGGGTGTTATGCCGTGTTTCGCTACCTTCTTCTTTAGCCAACGTTTCGGACAGCGTTACAGTGTCCATCATCAGGGCAGATGAGTAAATGATATTGGTGAGAGTGTTTACTTATGTGTGTCGAATCGATACCGTGCTGCCAGCTCCATTTCTCTACGAGCTGGTGTTAGAAAACATTCAGCATGGTTTTTTGCGTTTAGCTTTGGTGTAGCCGTCAATTACTGGATACCAAGAACTATTAAGCTTAGCTCCGTCGTCTCTGTTAATATTGATGGGGTTTTTATGGATTTCAATTGGCCTCCGTAATTAGGCGTGCTCTGTAAGAGATTTGGATTTGTTCCTGAAGTCCTGGGAAGACCCAAAACTTACAGAGCACGCCTAATTACGGAGGCAATTGAAATCCATAAAAACCCCATCAATATTAACAGAGACGACGGAGCTAAGCTCAATAGTTCTTGGTATCCCTGCCCTGATGATGGACACTGTAACGCTGTCCGAAACGTTGGCTAAAGAAGAAGGTAGCGAAACACGGCATAACACCCCAAAAACAATAACAAAAATTATAATTGTGTTAGTTATTCCCAGTAGGCTTAATTACCTCGGGTTCGTAGCTTACTTCAATATTGTTCAGGGAAAACTTTACAAGTAATATGAATAATTAATGACCTAATTTTAAAAATAGAAATATTCAAATAATTAAATTTTAATATGATAATGAAATCCTCAGCACTGGATATCCCAGTGAGGAAACCACTATCTATCTCTACTTGTAACAAAAAAGGATAATTATAAAACATTTTTTATCATTACTATTTTAAGATATTGAGAGGTTCCACGCTATCCTCATCTGATAAACATCGGTGAAGTTATTTCAAGCAAAACAAATATCTTTTTTATGTTGAAACTAGCTTGCAAAAACTGAAACTGTTTGGAAACATAATCAGGTACACAAATTAACCGGTAAAGTTTCTGAAACATGTTGCATATGGAGATGTGAAAATTTAATAAAAATAATTTGATGGCCGCGTTAAAGATAATTTAATACGGACAGGGTAAAAGGTCACCACTCCCTCCGCGCTGAGTTTTCGTCTTTTTAATTTCACGCAAACATTTTTATTTTATCCATTTCACGTTAAGTTCATCATGTTTCCGAGATTATCTCAGAGTGGGGGACGGTTTTTAAGCTCAAGTTCTGTTAATAATGATGACAAAACATTATAAATAATATTGCATATGTGGATTACAAGTAGTATACTCTTCGTTTTTAAGACTTGTTTTCGTGTGAAAGGAGCACGTAACATTGAAATATTAGTAGAACGTTCCAAGCATTTCATAAAATAAACGAATATGTCAAACGGATTGTCCTTTGATTTATATAATCAAGTCGAGAAGAGTCAAAGATATCTTTCAGGCAAGACCTCATACCTGCCGAAGAGATCATTGTGGCAATAAAATATAACGATTTTTGATTAGAGTTGATATGGGTGTAAATAACTTTGATCTAAGCCAAATCTGAAAATTCATTCCACAGAACTTGCACAAACTTCTCCGTACCGACAGCACCTGATTATGGGGTATCGCCTCCCGAGTTGATGGTGGGGGAAGGGAGTGCTTGAGTTAGAATATAAAATAAGAAAATGTTAATACACGCATTCTGTAATCACGCGCCGGTTGATTCTTGGTGCAGTACGGCGCAGCCTCATTGTCAAAACTGGGAAACTGGATTTTGTATTACAATTTTAAAATCTATTGAGTACTGTGTAGTTGTTACTAGACGTAAATGCTTATAGTGATAACATAAATAATGATAATCAAAATGAAATATAAAACATAGTAGTGTCAAATATAACACCCTGCAGAGAAAGAGAAAAAAGAAAGAAAGAAGGAAAGGGTATGACAATAAAGCAGCTACATAACTGTTCTCCACGAAGTGTCATGGTAGGAGTTTGATAATTTTTTTTTTGAAATACGTGAGATTGTTTACGTAGATATCTATATGGTCAAATTCAATGGTATTATATAGACGACACATTCGAGACAGTGGATTGAATTATGCAATATTGTTATTAAATAATTCAAGGTGGAATATTTTATGACTCCTTAAGTAACGTCTTTGGAACTTTTATGTGAATATTGTTCAAGCAATGAGTGGTTCGAAGCTTATCGTGAATAATTTTGTAAAAACATGTTAAGTCGGAATATTGTCTTCTTTTTTCCGGGGTTGCAAAATGAAATTGTTGGAGTAGTTCCTCGTAAGATAGGAGTGAGGCATTTAATCCAAGTTTAAATGATAACAAATAGTCTTAGGATTTTTTTTTTGTATGGATGATGATGATTTCAATGATTTTTGAATATTTTAAATAGTGTGGATTCCAGATAACACTCCCATATTTCAATTTGCTTCTGACCAACGAGCTGTATAAGGTTATAATGGATTGGGGATTTTTGAAAGTTGCAATATAAAACTTTTGTTACCACGAGGGGTGACTGAAATACCCCATGCACGTTATCGTAACATATTTATAACGATTCGTCTGCTACGCGCACAAAACTCGTGCCACTTGTAAGTATCTCCGTGTACAAATGGCCTATGTATCCAGCTATTGAAAAGAAAATTGATAAATAAATCATATTCATACCTCTGAAAAATCTCTCTGTGACATGGTGAGCAGATTTCCACCAGCTCCAGTACTCCATGTAAATCCTGAACGATGCTTAACATTCACATGCTAATAATAACAAGTTCACCGCACTGCACCACACTTTGCAATCGTGCGCACATATTTCACAGTCACACATTGCAGAACGCCGAACAGTTGAATTATTTCACTTATTTTTGTTGATTGTCTTATTTGGTTTTTATTGGATTATACTCGCATCTATCAGCATCTGGAAAAAAAAGAAAATGTATTTTTAATAACTAATCCACAAAAATTTAAACCTAATGTATGTATTATTTATACAATACATGCTTGGCATTCTGCCACCAAGAAATCAGCCTTATGGGTTCAATTAAGTCAAAGAATTAAATTTATTAAAATTTCTCTATTTTTATAAATGTTTTCTTCTTTAATATTCGCAAATTCACTTTGTGACCTTATTTTAATTAAATGAAAACAAATTAATTTGTACACACCATTTATTTATGTAAACATTTTTTTTTGGTAGGGAGCAGACACTTTGTGGTTTGACATATTTAATGAAATAAAACAATAATTCCTTTGTGTACAACTACTTGTGTATAACTACAAAATTTTATTAAATATTATTTCTCGCTATTTCTCTATTCTAAGTTATGTTTTGTCTCTTTCTATATGTATGTTTATATATAAGCTTACACAATCTATTTTATGATTAATTTAATTTTGTACACTGATGATGAATGCGTTAAGCGAAACCGGATGGTTTCAATAAATTAAATGAAATTTCGTGGTTATAAAGAAAGTAATTGTATAATGCCATTAAAAATATTATTACTTATTTGTCTATAATTGTTCGTCTTTTGTTATTTTCGTTAATTTTAATTTTATCCTGAAGAAAAAACCATTTCTAAACAGACATGTTGATAATTTTGATTAAGAGCTGGTTCACACTCAGCTATCAAATATAAAAGATCATAGCACGCCAAATAACGCTCTCCATACAATCCCTTCAGACCGTTCACACCTAAGCGTTTTTAAGCGCAGATCAATCATAGACAATGCACATCTTAGACGTAACCGCTCCAGACGCGATATCCCAGAAGATAACTCTCCCCTTCTCCGACTAAAACAGGAGAGGGTCATTGTAATTACGGAGCTGCCTAGACCCGTGGATGACAGATGTCAAGTTGACAGATTTCAGTACAAAAAATATGCGTTCCGTTGCCGCTCCCTAATTCGACTGACCCCCTCTCCTACCACAGGAAGAAGTATTTGATAGCCTCGTGTGAAAGGACAAAAGATAAGCGCTCGCGAATCAACAGATATCTGCTCGCAGATACACAGCTCAGTGTGAACTAAGCATAAATAAGTGTTGTACACAAGTGTTTTGTTTTAATTTGATTTAAATAAATGTTTCATTATCTTCCTTTTCTGTAGCAAATACAGATTATGATATTCTCACGAGGACCTCCCGTATCGACGAAATTTATTTGCATATTAAAATTTTCGAGTATGAATAAAATGAAGTCATTATAAACATATTGTATTTTTTTTTAAATATTTATAATTAAATTATTTACACAGTGTTTTTAGTGAGTGTTTTCGATTTTAGTCTGTATTTGGTACCAATTATTTTTTTTTTCTGATCTGCCGTCATTTTGTATCCATCGTTTTTTTGGGATTTGATTTAGTTTATTCAGATAAGAGCTAGTTGTAAGTCACTAGTTATCAATCTTAGTTATAAGCCACTATAATATATACATGTATATAAATAAATTAAATGTATAAATGAATATTTATAATATAAATGATTTTCTCACGAAAGTGGCGCTATAGAAATCATCCAAACATTATTAGTTTAATGACCAGTATTAAAAATTCTTTTTCAACTCTTCATCTTGGCATATGGCAAGCGGACGAAAATAATAGCCACACTTCCATATGTAGGTACTTAGCATTATTTGGAGTTCAGAGGTGATTACCTGCCTAATAAATAATAAAACTCATAACTGTATACTGTGTCCGGAAACTCGTAGGACAAACAAGCAGGAAACTGGTGAATTAACTTAATTCATCAAAAAAAAATTGTTCGGGAAATCATTTTATTTCTTTTAACATTTTTTTGGTTAACCGCTGGAGCGACAGCGCAATTTAAAACTTTTTTCTCCGATTGCTCGACATTTTTTGGTAATCATTTTGAATGTTTACCGCCCAAATTAAAAAACAATCATTCCTCCGAATTTTAATATGGAGACATACAAACTGATTATAGATCTATACAGCCAATAAATCTTTTGTCGATTATAACATATTCGTAGGATTTATAAAAAAAAATTATAAAATCGTTAACTCATACTTAATTACCTACGAATAAGGGAAAATTTGCCAAAGTTGGCAGCAAAGCAATCCGAGGGACTTGAAATAGTGCCATATTGTGGTAAAAAGCGCTCCAGTGGTTATTAAAACTTTTGAAGCTAGTTCTAAGCTTCGGCGCATTTTAAGATATTAAACAGTTGATGTTTATCCCTAGCTATCAATTTTGTTTGAAATTTGGCCTGAAAAATTCAACTTGAAGACAAAAGCTCAAATAAAAAAATTAAAAAATATAGAATGAGGTGCAGATTCACAAGTTTTTCACTGGTTTCCGGACACTTGTGTGTATAGATCGGTGAAGATCTTCCGAAAAATGTCGACGGATGAAAAAAGTTGAAAAAATTATTTAAATTTAAGTAGAATTTGTAATTTGTAAATCTGATGTAATTATTACGCCAACGTCTTGTACGGTTGACATTTAAGAATCTCTGTAAAGTAAAATACTACTCTGATGCCGCGCCTTACGCATAACCGTTTTCGTGGAGTTTGTTACAAATCTACTTTTGAAATAGAACTGAACTAAAGCAATGACAAAATATAGCGCCACTTACGTTAACAGCTAGCGTGAAGAACGTCGGCTGGCAGACGTAAGTAATATTGGATTCGTAATCTCGTGGATTTCCACCGTGCGTCTATATATAATATATGACGTCATTGCCTGTCGCGGTTACATTGTCCCGATGACTAGCTGTCACTGGATCCGAGGAACCGGCTATTTGGAACCAGTTCCTATAGGATTTATAAAATGGTCACCAACACTGAAACTGGGCGCAGCCGAACCAAAAACCGCCCGGAGGGCCTAGCAGCAAAAACCTGCGGAACGGGTTTTTAACTGTTTCTAACTAGTATTGGAAGATTATCCGTACAATTTAATAAAATATATATAGATAGGTACTATTTAAGGTTATATATAAAACTTATTTGCAACATAGTTGTGAATGACGAATACTTGGAGCAGGTGGATGAGTTTGTATATTTGGGAAGTATGTTTACGAGAGATGGAAAGACTGATAGAGATATCGAAAGACGGGTAAATACTGGTAACTCCATTAATGGAGGACTGAACGCCGTTGGCGCCAACAAAAATCTGTCAAAAGAAGCGAAGCTAGCCGTCCATAATGGAGTGCTGGTACCTACCCTGATGTATGGCAGTGAGGCATGGAACTGGCAGAGAAAGGATGAAAGTAGACTGAATGCTGTAGAAACGAGATCCCTGAGACGTATGTGTGGTAAAACCATGTATGATCGTGTGAAAAATGTGGAGATCCGCAAAGAATGCAAGGCTGATGTAAGCGTTATGAGTAAGATTAAGAAAGGGACGCTCAGATGGTTTGGGCATGTAGAGCGAATGAATGAGGAAAGGAGTGTAAGGAGAATATATGACGCAAATGTGAATGGTAGACGAAGTCGGGGACGCCCGAGGAAGACATGGCACGACCAAGTGAATCAGATACTTGAGTCGGGCGATGTCAAGAGTCAGAATAATAGAAGAGCATGTATGAGACGATGTATGAATGTGAACGAAGCAAGGAGTGTGTGCCAAGATCGAGTTGTTTGGCGGTCTGTCCTCTCTGCCTACCCCTGCGGGGAAACGGCGTGATGGTTAGTTAGTTAGTTAGTTAGTTATAAAACTTATTTGCATTTGACCAGTAAATAAGTAAGACTTCATTCAGATTTGAAAGGTAGTTTAAAAGGGCTGTAGCCGTGTTTGGTGACTAGATCTGAAGAGCCAGGCACTTCCCTACCTTTTTCGTCACCTTCCCTGTCCTCTACCTTTCTCTCTTGAGCGGTATTCACGTAAAAAACACGACCCTTGACTTCTGAGGTGCAGAAATATTACTGACAACCGCATGTCAAAGATTGCAATTACTGCCATATACGTAAAGCAAATTCCCCTCATTGAACATTATGCAAAATAATTTATGTAACATTTATACGAAATGAACTCATTGACTCTGGGGTTAAATTATAACTGAGGTTGCGTCGTAACAAAGGTCAGACTATCAACACTGCATCCCATAAAGGGCAATATTAATAATCGATCCGTTTTGCTAGATTGGGGTCACACCTTATAGTCAGGTGCAATCCCATTAAAGATCATACTACAAAATACAAATGCAAATGGGTGATATTTTCCTTTTTCAATTCATAGCCATGTTTTTAATTCATGTTTTTTTTTACATGAGCTCCACACAGGAGGCCCTGAGGAAAATAATTTCACTTAGGGCCTTGCCATCTTTGAGGATGCTGTGTAGAGGGTTTTTCTTTAAAGGAAGGGGGGAAAGTTCTGGGAAGGAAAAGGGTTTATGGGGTGTGTAAGAATCTGGGATTCAGTGTGTCCTGGTCATCCGCCTCCAAGATCTAGACAAAACTGACCCTATGAACCCGGGCACCCCTGCTAAATCACCAAACGTAGCGAACCACTTGGGGTGACCGATGGCAGAGGTGTTGGTTATCCGATAAAGGTTCCCGTGGTGGCGTAATTTGTGTGACACCGCATTGGAAAAGTGCCCGAAACCGGTGGGATTACGTTATCACTGATTTTGAAGATTACTGTAAGACTAAAGGAAGTAAGGATGGGAATGAGATGGAATGTAGATGGGGATGAAAGACTAAGAAAGATACTAAAAAAACCTTTGGCAATTTTATTTTATTATAGGTGAGCTCTCAACACAGCAATACTGAGAGTAACGTCTATTTTGCAACGATGAATGATGTAGGCACTACGTTTGAATTAATACAAGTTTTATATTATTTGCATTTTAAACAATCTTTATAAATTCATGTAAATGTGATAGTATATTAAAATTTATATCATTGATCAATAAAATAACGATATTCAAGATGGTGAGAGTACTGATGTGTAGCTGTCAAAAATATTGTTAGGGCATATCTGTCAGTTATGTATATCTGTCAGAGCCCACCCATGAATATCTGTTATGGCAAAAAGCTGCATTTGCACTATTGTTGTTTTGCCACATTACGTTCAATATATATTTTTAGAAAATTCAAATATTAAAATTTCAGATCTTACTTGTGCTATAGTAAGGAGGTATCGTCCATTTGGAAAGTTTTTATGGAAGAAACTTAAAAATAACGTTAACTGCAGCTGTATCCCTTTGCCATGTATTATCGCTACCAAAATTCTACACCAGTAGATAAAAATCAAAGAAAAAATAATAGAAAAAAAAATTTAAACACTCAATATTTGAGACTAATGGTGGTGTCACATCTAGCGTTGAAAGCGCCAGCATTTTTTACCCTGTCCTGTTTCGGCAAATCGCTCACCTTACATTTCCAATGGGGAAATGATATGTTGAAATAGGCCAAGCCAAAAAACGCTGGTGCTTTTAATGCGAGGTGTGACACTAGCATAAAACTTCAAACCTACTACTTACCCTTACAAAGTTAATCTTATTTTGACCTATGCTAAAGATAACGACACATCTTAAAGACTTACTGAAGTTTAAAAGTGTATATTTGACATATTATCACACTTAAACAGTTTAAAGGTAGTTGAATAATTAGTTAAGGGCTTAGTACTTCAAATAAACCAAAATAATTACAAAAAATATATTGTAATAAAAAAAGTTGCTGTAAACCTCAATCAACCATAAACTATTAAGTTTTTTTTTCCAATGAAAAATAATGTTTTATTTTATGTCTTAATCGAGTTTTTTTTATATGAAATTTTAAATGCTGACCAGTCGTTTTACTTAAAAATAATAAATTAAAATAACGCTAAATCACATACATAAGAAGAAGTCTAAAAGTTACACAAAATATAATCATACGGCTGTCGAACGTATAGTGTTTGTATATCTTCGTAATTATTGTACTTACCGTGATGACACAGCCGCCCCGCGCAAGCTCTGCTCGGCAACTGAGCTAACTAAAATAGAAGCACGCTACGTTGCGAAATAAAAAAAAGACAGCAATACTTGTGTCTCGTTTATGTCGCAAAGACGTAGATTATCTTTCTAGCGTTAAGGATCTTATCCATCTGTCACGGAATTTTTCAAAAAATTAAAAAATAACTAAAAAATTTACACCACGACGGTTGTCATTATTTGTAGATCAGCTCAATTTCGGGTGCAATAAAGCGTGCACCCATTTCAACGACCTATCGTGAGATCATGATACGTAAATTGAGATTTAAATTAAATTTAAATTTAATTTTAAAATAACTATAATTACACAACACCTCCACAACCACTTTTGGAAGACTCCAATTACCGGTTATTATACATTCCAAGTCTAGAGCGTGGATATTATGACACGGACAGACTTCGTAATTCGATCTCGAGGAATGCAGCAAATGTGGCAACAAATTATTGTACGTACACTGCACTTAGTGAGAAATGTCTGTTTCACAGTAGCCTACGATGGAACATAGAAGCTTTTTTACGAGAGAATAAGCAAAAAGGTTCAAGAACATTTTTGCCAAAATTTGTACATTTTTTTATAATTTATTTGCCTTCCTTTCCGTTATTTCACGTTTTATTTTAAAGTTTTCACCAATACTAGTTTCCTAGAAGTGGAGATTTTTTTCAATTTTTTTTTTCAATCCAATTCTGGAAGTAATAATACTTACTCTATAATACGTACGCTTTATTTTCCAGAATACTAATGGAGGGGATTTTATAAATTATTCCCATGAAAAAGGCCCTAAAAATAGCGTTAAAAAAGAAAAAAAAAAATTATACTATATTTAAATTTTTTTTTTTTAACCAGAATTTTCTATCTTTCCCTTTCTCAAAAAGACCCTCCACACAGCATCCCCTCGGATGACGTAGGCCCTGAGAGAAATTATTTTCCTCAAGGCCTCCTGTGTGGAGTTAATGTAAAAAAACGCCATTTTAAGGGATTTTGGGAAATGTAAGACTAATCAACTAAATTATAAATATATATCGATCGTCCAGTTGATTAATCTCCGCAAAATTGCGATTTGAGTTGGGTAATAAATTGATATTGAAAAGATTTAAGTTGATATTTAAAAGTGTACCTTCTATCTAATACTCAGATTACTCATAAACACCACCAACCCAATTATAACGCAAAAAACCTTGTGGTGAATTAAACGAAAGGTTGTTGTTTTCTGGGTTAAGAGTAAGAAATTTCAAAATGTCATCCTAATGTATCGGACCATCATGCTTCGCGATGTTATTTTATAGCTTATTTAATATGTAAAACTCAAACACTTATTGATAAACTTTGATTTATGATAAGCATTTGTGTATTTTTTTCTCTTTACCTAAAAACTTAGTATTGGGAGATGTGTGACTATCCATAAATTACGTCAAACCTTAAGGGGGGAGTGACATTGTGTCACAGGGGGTATGGGGGGGGGGGTCATCAGCTCTGTGACTTCATATAAAAATCTAAATTATTAAAACGCAAATATGTTTAGATTTAAAATTGCAAAATATGTGACGACACTCTAGGGGGGAGGGGGTCTCTCTACAAATGTGACGATGTGTAACAGGGACGGGGGGGGGGGGGATAAAAAAAAATCATAAAATTCTTGTGTTATTTATGGATAGCCCCTAATCAGGGTCGGTAATATGGATAGCCCCTAAGGACGATCGATATAGGTACGTGTGGTCACGTAATAAGCTAACGGACTCTATACCAGAAATTTTAAACGTGAGTTTTTTCGACGTTGGTTTAAATTTGCGCAAAAACTGTATATTTTCTTTAAGACACCACAAAATTAATCTTTTGCTCCAAAAATTAATTTATAAATCAGCCTTTGCTTCAATGAATCTATAAATGGGACATGTAAAAAATGGTTCCACGACAAAGTGGAGTTCAACGAAATGGAATTTCACCACCTCATTGAAAAGTCATTAAAAGTTATGGCCTAACCTAAATAACCTATTTAATCGGTTTTTTAAATTTAATGTACGCTACCTTTAGATCTAAATAATTACAATTTTAATTGTAATTTACAATTTGGGAGGTGGGAGTGGGTACCGCCGCCCCGGAAACCTTTATTGGATAACCAACACCTCTGCCATAGTTCACCCCAAGTGGTTCGCTACGTTTGGTGATTTAGCAGGGGTGCCCGGGTTCATTGGGTGAGGTTTGTCTAGGTCTTGGAGACGGATGACCAGGACACACTGCACCCCAGATTCTTACCCACCCCTAAACCCTTTTCTTCCCAGAACTCTCCTCTCCTAACTTTCCTTGAAAAAACCCTCCACACAGCATCCCCAAAGATGACATAGGCTCGAAGAAAATAAAAAAAAATATATTAATTTAAAATGTACACGGGTTCAATAGATGTACTCAACTAACTAAATAAAGTAAATTTGCATGTTAAAAATATACAACTTTTCAATATTCTACGTCATAACTAAGAAAAATCTAAACGAAATCGCAAGACCTCTCAAAAACGCAATGTTCAAACTTTGACGAAAATGCACACAAACTGCACATAAATTTATAAAGAGGTTTTGCTTAGTTCCTTTTTGTGAGTGCTTTTTTTCTGTAGTTTTCTGGTAGAGGTGTATGGTGAAGCAGATGCCGACTCATAATCACAGGGCAGTTCAGAAGTTGCTTCATATCGCGGAAGTGGCCACTCGAGTAAATATCATCTAATAACACGTCTGAGAGGCATTACACTAGGCACGGCTTGATCGAGTGCCATTACCTACAAGACTCGATACGAATATCATATCTAGCAGCCAACTTTAATCTATAATATTTAAACTGTGAAAGTCTACCCTAAAATCGGGAGGTTACTGTGAACGTATATGCAAAATAAAAGTAAAATAAATATAATATTATATATCTAAATATTATGAAATTTAGATTTGAGAATTGAAACCAAATCAACTGCTTATGGATGGCACAAATGCTGACCATTACACCACCGACTATGTGAAGAATGGCGGCATAATAAATTCATTATAATATGTAAGCACTTAGGTTATGAAAATATAATAAGACTAATTATGTAATTTTGAATTTTAGAATGTTTAACCGAAATGTTACTGTAGAGCCGGGTCTTCTGCGGCCGAAAACATGAACATTTACTTACACGTTTATATGTGTATATACACATACACATATAAATATTGTCAATGGGGGCGTGATCTTGCACATTTTTAAATGCATCTGCAGTAAGTGCCCCCACTGCAAATGTTCATGTTTTCGGTAGGAGGTGACCCTGCTTATAGTACACATCACCGAAAATATAATATTAATAATAATAATTGTCACGGCCGATGCCGCGACACGAGAATGTGTGAACTGTAAATCCTTTTGTTGATGAATAAAGACCATGGATTGTGTTTTGAAATTTGATCGTAGGAAATAGGCTATGAGAGGAAGTCTCTTACCTTTGACGGCTTCTTATGGCGCTTCAGGATCGATCCTGGCTTCCCAATATATCGGCACAACACCAGGTTTTAAGCAACGACACTTTGATTTGATAAAAAATGAAATTTTGCTATTATTTGCGATATTTCGACGAGCGAGTTGTGACCAATGTCACTAGCAAAATTCAACTCCCAAGTAGGTAATGTAAACTTGGGTGGCAACATTGTATTGTAGAAAGGAATACATGATTGAAGGACTTGGGGAATATGGATTAAGTTTTTTTGTTTTTTAAACTGTTTCAGAACCAAACAATAATGTTTTTATTCCAGGATGCGGGGAGGACAGTGCAATCCCACACGTCCCATATAATTACACATATTTACAAAACAGATTTTTTAAATAAAGAACTAAGTACATAGAATAGGAAAAAACAAATAATAAAAAAAAATTTAAAATAAATAAATAATCAATCATATGTAGGATAATATTGTTATAGGTGTATTAGATTCCCTTCAAATACGATTAGAGACGAGTTTGCTTGTAAATTGCGTAACTAAATTGCCGGCCCCTGCGTTTCCTCCCTTTTACAATCACTACAGATCTCTTCAAGACCCTTGTTCACTCCTTTATCTCATAAAAAAGACCCTCAATATAGCTTTCCCAAAGACCCTGAAGATAATTTTTTTTTGAGATTCCGATGTAATAAATACTGTGAGAATTATAGAACTATTTATTCCTATCAGAATTATATTACTAGTACTATCAGACTTATAATCTTTCTCAATTTTCATTTACGGAGAAGAACTCTTTGATATCTCTCATTCACTTTACTTGTTTAAATTATTTTTATTATTATATATATATACACATATATTTTTTTTATGAAAATATAAGATAGATCATGAAATTATTTAATGCAAAAAAGAATGAGATTGCCTCTATTCAAACCTATCGTATATTTTCTTAAAAACAATTAAAAAAAAAAAAAAAAACTTCGATATATTTCCTATTCGAACATTCGGATAGGAAATATATCGATGAAAGATTTAGTTTTTATTTTTAAGATAAAGTTTTTATTTTTAAGATTTAGTTTTTATTTTCTGTTCACAAACCAATGAGTTGATATATTTTGTTTTCTTTATGGTTTTAATATATTATCATTTTATTATTTTAAACTTTGTAACTTTTCTCAGTAACTTTTACAACTATTACTATATTTAACTGCTTTACGGGCTTTATAACCTTGTACTTGAAATGATGTTTACATTTGTATCTAACAATTACAAATGTAAACATCATTTAATATTATGTTCTACAAAAAACAACAACTACCTAATGTGAACTAAACCAGGAAATTTGACTGTCCTAAAACGGGAAATCTCCTAGTTGGACAGTCAAAGTATTTTTTTATAATGTATATGTATTTTTGTTTCAATAAACAAATAAATAAATAAAATAAATTATTGTTCTCAGGACCATCCGTATGGAATTATTGTAAAAAATATTGTATACATAATTTCCTAAAATTTGAAAGAAAATTTCACCTCACCCAATATGATTCTTATATACGGTTATACGACAACTCAACAAAGTGGCATTTCAACACCTCATTATTTCATTTCACCGTACAAAAGAAGAAGAATTGAAATTTTTTTAAAAACGATTTTTTTAAATAGCTCGTAACCTAACCTAAACTATTTAAAACCTTCTGTCAAACCGTCATATTTGTGGTGGCAATAGCGAAATTGGATAACGCGCACGTCCCGGTTAGACGAGAGGTCTGGGTTCGAGTCCCAGTTGCGACCATTGTCTTTTTCTATTTTTCTGTGTCTTGTTTTCTTTCATATTTTCATTTAGATTATAAGTATTATCTTCTTCTTCAATGATATATTACGTTGATGGGAATAACCTTCAAAAGTTATAAAAAGAGAGTTTTTCTCATAAAAAATTGAAAATAAAATTAATAAGAAGAACTGTGCACCAGATGAACGTTGCTTTGTACCTAGAACGAGTTGGGTAACAAATAAAAATAAATTGTTCTTCACACTAATTGCAATATATGCAATTTAATTATTATTAGAATTTAGATCGATGTTTCACCTGAAGTTTAATAAAAGGTTATAACGCAAGCTTAAGGTTAACGGTGAGTTGTTTATGATTGCTTTTCTGCTTTGTATGGACGATGTAAAATGGGCAGCTTTATTTCGCTGATAGCTTCTAATTATGACCTGTTGCAGTATCGTGGAGTTATACATTCGCTAAGCTATCCAAGGTTCTGCCATATAGCTGAAGGAATTTCAAAATTGATGACTAGAAATTAATTTCAACGTAGATTCACACTCGTGAGAGACAATGGAACGAATCGAGAAAATAATGGCCAAAATATGTATTTTTATTTAATTTAGTTTATTAGGAAAATAAACAGTTAAACATATTTTATTGAAATAATTCATGTTACAGGGATGCGTGAACCTGCGAAGTTTCCGCATAAAATTCATATTATATACAAAAAAACATAGATGATTAAAGAAAACTTTAAACGGAGTTGGTAGAAAAAGATTTTTTTTTTAAGAAAACGGATGAAAAACGCAAATTAAAGTGCATAGGATGTATAATGTGACATTAAACTAAGTAAAATAAATTTTTTTCACATCATAGGATAACGTTCAAGGATAAACATGATTAAAAAAACATAATGAAAATTGGAAAATAACACTCAGCAGGGGAAAAGGGTTCATAATTAAATATTTTTTTTTAAATATACATTTAGTAAATTCACCTGCGGACAAATGAAAAATATCAACTTCTGAAAAGATACTATTGCATTTTGTGCACGTCCTTCTGAGAAATGAATGTTGTGTATAGTAAGTTTTTGAGAGTGGAATATGGAATAGTTTCTATGATCGTGTATTTCGTATTGGACGGTGGACATTAATATTTTCTAAGTTGGTTGTTATCAACAATGTTGCTGATGGTTTTGAATCAAAATTTCTGATCGGACCTATCATTTGGAGTACCTACATATTTAAAAAAAAAAAAGAAATCTTCACAGGCAGTCATTTAAAAAAAAAATTATAATGTTTTCCGCGAGTGATCGCTAAATGAAGTCACACAATCTCAATGTCACCAGTGCGACAGGGCGCACTGCCACTAACAAGCCAAACAATCCCAGCTTAGTGTAAATGGTAAATTTCTAATTTTCGTAATTTTTTTGATAGGCAATGAACTTCAGGCAAATATTTTAAAAATACTTTACTTAAATTCAAACTCCTGCAATTATTTATTTTTTTACTTATAACGCACACATGAGGCTGTGAGGAATATAATTTCCCTCAGGGATTTTTTTTATGTGAATATCTCACAACAGTCCCAGCTGCTTCCGTGAGTTAGACCATGGCATCCCCAATGTGAGGCTGAGGCTGAGGGCTAAGTTGGATGGATGGAGAGGAATAAGATGGTCAAGAGGAAGATGGTGAAGAGGAAGGTGGGTAAGTACATGACTATTCAGATCTGGTCACCAAACAGGGCTAAAGCCATTTCGAGCAAGGTTTCAATTCTGAATGGTGGTCTTACATCAGGGCGATACTGAGGGTATCTTCTACTCTAGAGATGCTATGCGAAGGGTCTTTTTCAGGAAAGAAAGGAATAGAATTTCTGTGAAGGAAAAAGGTATTAAGGGTAGGAAGGGATCTGGAAGTGAATGAGTCCAGGTATGAACCTGCTTTGCAGGCGCATCCGCCGCCAAGACCTGAACACACATCACCCTATGAACCCGGGAACACTTGCTTGGTCGCCAAACATAGCGAAACACTTAGGGTGACCTATGGCAGAGACGTTGGTTATCCAAGAAATGGTTCCCGGGGCGGCGGTACAACACCCGTCTCCCTGTACAACAATAAAAGGACATCATGAATTGCTTTCCAAATTCAGCGTCAAATTTAGAACATTTTCGATGTACCCATAGATTGGTTTGTGGATGTTTTTATTCCGCCCGGCATCAAGTAATGTGAATTGATTGAGAGGAACCGGTTTGGGAGTGTATATCAACTGTCAAACAGTACTCCGGGTGCCTGACTGCCTATTTTGCAGCACTACGTATGCAGAGATAATTAAAATGGCCGAAAGTTGTATCTAGCAAAAGTGACAGTGCACAAAAAATTCTAATGGATTACTCGTTTAAAAATGTGTTACCATATCATTCTGGCAGTGAGATTTTGTTAGTAGTGAAAAAAATTATCTAACCTTACCTTGTTTAAGCCGCCGCTATCCGAATTCGATCGATTTCTTACATATCTCCCTTAAACATTTGTAGTTTTTAAGCTCTTAAAAAAATATATGTTATTTTTGAAGATAATATCTAGATACGTTCCACGCCGAAACGCAAATTATATGAAATTCCCTCGATAGAAAAAAATCGTAAAGTATGCTCTGAAAATAATTTAAAACAAGTCTATTTCTATTATTTTACATGTTATATTTGTGAAGAAATTCACAATGTTTCTTTAAATGATACTTAAGATACGTTCCACGAGATTTTTGCTCTATTTTAAACTAGTAATGTTTTATTAAGCTTTTTCGCCATTTTCGCTGCGATTTTATCACTTAAAATATTAGCGCGCTCTGTCCAAAATTCCATATCATATTCGTAATTACATATCTCTCCATCTTCTTCTTTTTCAGCCGAGAAGTGCCGCCTTAAAGGCTTTTAATCAAATATATATACGGGATCTTAAGGGACGTACTTATCTTATTTTAACCAGTGATTCCTGACATTATTTGGAGTAAAAAATGTAAATAGCCAGCCAGCCGAGTAAATTAACTCACAACGCCAGAGTGGGACCCAAATGCGATTTCAACTCAGTTACTGACTTGTCTAGTGAGTTTCTGAATGAATTCTTGAATTTTGAAACCTGCAGTCTTGAATTTAGTCTATGTAAAGTAAGTAGAAAGACTTCAACTCTTAAAAAACAAAGTTTTTTTTACTACATAAAATTGATCTGTTTTCAATTTTGGACCTAGTTGGTCCAATTTGGCCCGGCTAGTAGCCAATTTCAATGATTTTTTTTTTAGTTTGTCCCCGGGGACTGGCTCTTAACTGCTATGAACTTTTAAATTCGATGGCACAGACATTTAACTGCAGAAAATTTTTAAATATAATATCATCCAATTTCAGAAAAAAATCAGTGTATGGGTACTTGAATGCCATCAAAAGTTGATAGAATGCATTATCATCGTAAACGAGTTCTCCCGAGTTTCAACTCGACTGGATGTCGGAAAGTGGGTTGATTATCACTTCTAAGGATGGGTTGTTTCAAAAAATTTGACGAATTCGTCAAATATTTGACGTTAATTTTCACGTTCTGTGTAAGTTCTATTCAAGTTCTGTGATGATTTCAGTTTTGTGAAGCAGCTGGCCTATGATGTTAAAAAAACAGAACTCGAAAAGAACTTACACAGAACCTGAAAATCAACTTCAAATATTTGATGAACTCATCAAATTTTTTGAAACAACCCGTCCTAAGATATGCATTTATTCATTCACAAAAACAAAATCCTAATTCAAATAAAAGTATTTTAAAAACAGAAATTTTCCATAACTGAAAAATGCACAAAAAAGATTTTATACCTTGCAAGAAAATCATGATATTATCGAAGGATTGAATAACCTTAGTTTTTTTTAAATCAAAAATTTTTTGGTATTTCGGAGCTGAAGATGGTTGAATTTACTATGAATCCTAGCATGGAAAATATGTCATATTTCATGTTGTCGAATTCACTGTTTAACAGGCTAACTCACATAATTATAAAAATAGAAGTTCTGCAATTGGTTTTTTGTACTAAATTGTAAGATGATTTATTTACACTTAGATATTTTTTTATTAAAACAGAGGAAATTTTTTTTCTTCAATTTTTCTTTCAAGTCTATCAAAACTAACTGCACCCATAGGAAGCTTTTTTTTATAATTTTCTTTGTATACGGATTTGACTGATCTGAATCACAATCATAAACACGAACGAAATAGTCAAACAAAATGGCAATAATTATAAAACACTAGTTGGTTCCCGGCACGCCTTGCAATGTCATATTCACAGAAATAAATTGTTTCTCCCTGCATGTCCTTTCCCGTGCGTCTCCGTTCCCCTCCTGCGTCCCCTTCCACATTCTCCGCCTTCCCTCTCCCCTTTCGTGCTCCCCCGTTCCGCCAACCCCCCTCCCGCGTTCCATATATTCAGCCCCAGTACATTCAGTTTTCAAACAGCTCGCGTGCCACTATTACAATTTTTTTAATACAAATTTAAATTTTTCAAGTATTACAAATATTCATTTTTGTATATTGTAAGAACTATCAAATATTATGAGAACAATCAATCAAATTTGGTACCTATTTAAAATGGTGACCGGACAACTGGTGATAAAAAAATATAAATAAAAAATTGGTTAAATAGGTTACGTTAGGTTAGGGTTATCGGCTAATTTTAAAAAATATATTTCATAACTTTTAATGAGTTGACTTTATTCTCAGTTGGCATGGAACAATTATAAAATGAATCTATAATTCTTAATTCGATTCAAGAAGGTGTTGAGTTGACTTTATTCTCAGTTGGCATGGAACTATAAAAATGAATCTATAATTCTTAATTCGATTCAAATTATTATGGAAGCACTTCGTTCATTACTCATTAATTCATTAATTTAAAGAGTTTTTAAAATTGAATTTTGACTTAATCATTGTTTTGCAAAATGTCATTCTCAAATTTTTGACAGTTTCGCAAGAATTTTTGTGATGATTAAAAAACTTTTCAGATGTATTGTCATGTGATTGTTATAATCCAGAAACATTCTCGGGGGTTTAAAGAAGGTATTTTTAAAGTTTCAAACATTTCCTTTGCTTAATATAGCAATACATAGACACTCACCAATCCCCAAAACATTTTGATTTTTAAATATAATTATAAAACTTTACTCTGCTGCAACAAATAAACGCCACATTTTATACAATTTCAACATCCTTAATATTTACAATAAAAAATTAACGTCAAGATAACAGTAAAAAAAGCAAACTTTCACATTATTTTCCAGAATGATTTATGGTCGGCCCAAACATTAAATGCAAAACGCATGGGAAGTATAGGCCATAAATCAAACGAGATATTGCATGCTATCTTTTTATTTTTCTCGCTTTGTGGTGCAACTTAGTTTACTCGTGCAATAAAATCATGTTGTTTAGAAGGTGATAATGGCAAGTGATGCAATCGCTACAGGGGATATCTTTCCATTGTCAGTATTGACACTGGACGGACACAGGAGTCATTGTTATACCGGTATTACAATGGAAGATGCTCCTCGGCACCGGTGCATAGTCGGGAAACACGCCAAACATGCGCTTAACATTTGTACACGGATGACATTAGTGTGATAATAATTATGTTCATAATACATTTCTCTAATAAAATATGTTTGATTTTATTTTTTTTCGTTATCAGTAATTTTAGTTCAAAAAAGCGTAATATTTTAAAAACTTTTTTATGTTTAATAAAAAATAACATATTTATTTCTAATAATAAAATGTTAAAGCGTATTACATCACCTTTTTAAGGATCTACTATTCGTATTTCGACCGATTTCTTACATATCTCCCATAAACATTTGAAGTTTTTAAGCTCTTAAAAAAATATGTTATTTTTGAAAATAATATCTAGATACGTTCCACGCTGAAACGCAAATTATATGAAATTCCCTCGATAGAAAAAAATCGCAAAATATGCTCCGAAAATTATTTAAAACAAGTCTATTTCTTTTATTTTACAAGTTATATTTGTGAAAAAATTCACAATGTTTCTTTAAATGATACTTAAGATACGTTCCACGAGATTTTTGGTCTATTTTAAACGAGTCATGTTTTATTAAGCTTTTTCGCAATTTTCGCTGTTATTACACGACTTAAAATATTAGCGCGCTCTGTCCAACATTCGTAATTACATATCTCCCCATCTTCTTCTTTTTCAGCGCCGTGCGTTTCAAGAGTGCCGCCTTAGTTTTCGAATACGTTCAGAAATATTAAATTTATTTGGATATCATTGCAAAGCGGAAATATTTTGAGCTGACAGAATATACCCGTGGCCTGAGGGGACAGGGAGGATAGTAACGTTCGCCATACAAGGAAAAACAGACAATAATAAACGCCTGGACGGCCAGTAAAGAAATGAAAATGATTTACGTACATTTTACTACAAATTTATTCATTCATTTTCGCGAAATCAATCAAAACACCTGTACAACCCGTTGAGGGGTATATTTGCTTATTTATTATTACATACACTAGCTGAAGGCCCCGGCGATGCCCGGGCTTTACATAGAGTTTTCGAAATCAAATAAACAGTGAGCTTCCTCTTGTTTTGAAAGTCACATGTGCAAAATTTCATCAACCTCGCCATTAAACTGTAGATTTGCATACAAATCAAATTCAAAGTGCCCGCTTGCCAGCCCTCTCGACCACCACATACAGACATTCTCCTTTATATATTACATATTTCAATTAATTTACACAAAACCTTGACAAATTATATACCGAAAGCTTCCTCATGAATCACTCTGTCTATTGGTGAAAACCGTTTGAAAATCCAGTGTTCAGTAGTTTTTGAGTTTATCGCGATCAAACAGACAGACAGACGTGGCGGAGGACTTTGTCTGATAATATGTAGAGATGGGTAATGTACTGGGCCTGTTTCACTGGGAATTCCTGTGTTAAGTAAGAACAGGCGCACATTATGACATAAGCATATGGGAGGGGGGAATGGGTGCCGCCACCCCGGAAACCTTTATTGGATAACTAACACCTCTGCCATAAGTCACCCCAAATGGTTCGCCACGTTTGGTGATTTAGCAGGCATGCCCGGGTTCATGGGGTGAGATTAGTCTAGGTCTTGGAGACGGGTGACCAGGACACACTGAACCCTAGATTCCTACCCACCCCGTAAACCTTATTCCTTCCCAGAACTCTCCTCCCTTTCCTTTCCTTAAAAAAACCCTTCACACAGCATCCCCAAAGATGACACAGGCCGTGAGAAAAGTTATTTTCTTCAGGGCCTCCTGTGTGGAGCTGATGTAAAAAAAGCAGTTTAAAACAAAAACAACAATACAATATTTTGTAATAAAAGACAATCTGCATTGTACCACTGGAAATGCTGATTTAATTTAATTCGTAAAAATCTAATTTGTATTTAGAAAAAAACGTTTTCTGAGTAATGTCAGTGGAAGTGCATTGTATAGAAATATTTAGAGTGGTATATAAAAAAAAAATTCGGTGATCAAAAAATATAATCACATCATTGTGATGTATCCCCAAAAGTTTTACATCCTAAAAAGAGATGCAAATAACAAAATGTATTGAACTCAATAACATTATGTAGCAATGCGCAATGGCTTTTTGATGGAGGATCGTTAACCTTAACAATTAAGTTTGCAGACGAATGTATTCGAAGGCAAGGTGATTATTTTAAGCATACTAACGAGATCTTCAGTTGTTATTAACAAAAGTACTCTGCAATACCCAAAGAGCCTTTGCCTCAGATAAATTAACGATATTTTTATGAATGCAATTTAAATCACCGTTCATGAGATGACTACAAAAGAATCCTAGACAGACTTCCAATTATTGTGAAGTGGTATTGGAAAATTGGAAAAATCAAGAAAATAATATAATAATGACAATAAAATAATTTTGTTTTAATTCCACTTTAATATTTATCTTTAACCAACCGGTTTCGGTTCGACCCGAACCTTCATCAAGAGCGAATAAAATATATTTACATATTTTTGTTATTTATTTTTGGGGTGTTATGCCGTGTTTCTTTAGCCAACGTTTCGGACAGCGTTACAGTGTCCATCATCAGGGCAGGGCAGATAGGGTCCGTTTAAGATGAAGACATAATAAATAATGCAAAATCATACAAAATCATATGTTTTTGTTTTGAAAATTTGATCGCTTAGAAGTATAGACGCTTTAATTAAATACAGCGTGTAGAACAAATCTTAAAGCCCTTAAAAATATCGGTCATTTTTTAATAAGTCTTAATAAGCCTAGAAAAAAATAAAGTATTAGGTTTATAAAAAATACTTTCAAGTGCAAACTCTCATACTTATAAACCCTTTTTCAGATATGGTTTTATTGTATAATGTGGCAAATTCATTTTCTTTTATGATAATCGTAAAAAAATATATTTACGCCAGAACTTCACAAAATAAAATAAAATATGCATTTTCACGTTATTTCACAATACGGTCGGCAGTCGACGAATTTGGATTTTCAAAGTGAACTCTTTGCCGTGCACCGAAGAACTGACTAACCCCACCCATTTTCTGTCATTCTGCCCTCGGCTGGAGCGAGGAATAGACGTGTTGCTCCGCGTCGCTTGGTTCCGTGAAATCAATTTTAAATTTCCATTTTATTACATTACGCAATGCGTAAAAAAGGAGTTAATATTTTTTTCAGGCCTTTACGAAATCAACCTGTAATAAAAAAATCTCAAATACCTTTTCCAACCTTTCCAAAAGCTTTTTCTCAAGTAATTTTATACTCCTCCCATAAAGGCGCGTGAATTCCGATTTCAATTTTTTTCTGAACTATTGGATCGCCTTAACAACTGTGGTGCAATCTAACCATGGAAGTCTTTCTCTCTCTCCATCTAGTTTTAAAGGTTTTAAAGTCATAAATGTATTTATAGGACTTATATCCACGGTATATCCAGGGTAAGAAACGACGTGATCACGTGCTGGTGCTGCTCAATTCAGTTATGGTAATAATAGTTTAATGTGATGAACTAGCATCTTATTTATTGTGAGGAAATATAACACTCTACCTGAGAACACTGGGTAGAGAATACGAAGTATCATTATTTGCAACCACAGGCTGCGCAATAAAATATTACTGTTTCGGATCGCAGATTCCTGCGGTGTAGCTCGCGGGGCGCGTTTGCCATTCGCGGGCCAATTTGCTGCCAGTGTAATTAGCATCCGGAGATAGATATAACGAAACAGGACCGCATTCACAGATGATATGGCAGATGGAACAAGGTTAGGAATAAGCTAGCTGAACTTTAGGCCAGAAAAACACTGAAACAACCCATTCCAGAATCCTTTTGCAAGGACATTTGATGTTAATATTATTAGACCTGCGCAAGATATTGGAAGTTTAACAATAAGAATGAACCACGAACTCGAAAATCCAAATGAGATTAAAGCAATAATAATGTATTTGAGAATTAAAAAAGTGTGATGAGGTGGTATTGAAGACTAGTCTAGAATTAAATTCAATCGAAGATAATCAATGCGAGTATTTTTGAACCCACCCTGTAAAGAAGTGTTCTTAACCGTATTGAAAGAATCGTCCCCTTTACCATCGCCACAACAACTTCTGCAGCGCTCCCTAAATGCTAAAAATTTAAAAACGCGCCGCCAGACCTACAAAAGGGGCGCTGGACGGCGCCCCGGTTAAGAATCACTGCTATAAAGTAAGCTAACGATGCATGATAACCAGAATGAAAACCTTATCAGTTTCAGAATGCCCCAGAAAGACTGCGATGGACTGACATTGATGAAAGGATGCAAGATGACAGGGCATTGAAGATTATGACCCAAATGGATGCCCCTGTTTTAGTAACGATGGACTAGATGGACTAAAGAAAAACTAGCTATAAGCCAGAACACGTGGAGAATACTTGTGGAGGAGCGCATTTAAACCCGTAGACGAATATGATTTTTTTTTTTTTTTTACAGTTAATACCGCACAAGAGTCCCAACTGCTCCCGTCTGGAGCCAGTGAGACTATGGCATCCCCAATCGGGTATGTTGTGAGGCTGAAGGTAGTAGGGAGGGGAAGGAGATAGGGAAGAGGAAGGTGGGGAAGTACCTGGCTATTCAGATCTGGTCACTAAACACGGCTAAAGCCATTTCAAGCAACGTTTCAATTCTGAATGGTGGTCTTACACCAGGGCGATACTGATAGTATCTTCCACTCTGGAACGTGCCGCAAATACACTATTTATTATTTTAAATGAATAAATTGTGAAATAACACAAATTAATCAAATAAAATTTATTTGCACACGCCGGGTTCGAACCCGCGACCTTCGGATTGTGAGTCGAGAGTCTTGCCTCGGGACCACGGAAGCCGTCAAATGATTAAAAAGATTATGGCGTATCTTATTTTGTTAAAGAGCGGCATGCTAGCAAAATGATGCTTTCTAGTCATCGACGAAATTTCTACAAAGCGAAAGAACTTGAAAAAACTATTTCTTTCAGTTAAGACTATATTTTTTGTAGGAATCATCTGTGTTTGTAAGTCCGTCTCTGCCCAACAAACATATATCTTCTTCCAGTACCAAGACCGGATCGCTGTTATCAGAAGAGGCCTCTCTAGGAATTGCTGCCCAAATTATCATTACACGGGCTGTCAATCAAAATACCACACGTGTCTCCACAACACTGGAACGAAACAGAGCGGGAAACGCCCAAATTCCGCAGTAAAATCCAAACCAATTTTTTTAGTAGTTCCACACAGCAGGCCCTGAGGAGAATGATTCCCTTCAGAGCCTATGTCATCTTTGACAGAGTGTGAATCCAACCCAGACCCAGACAAGCCTCACCCTATGAACCCGGGCATGCCTGTTACGACACCAAACATAGCGAACCACTTGGTGTGACCTGTGACAGAGGTGTTGGTTATCCAATAAATATCCGACTCCTAAATTGAAATTTAATTCAGCATCTTACTCGTAAAAGAATATTCAACGTTAATTTACTCGTAATTCCGATGGTTTAAATAAGATTTTTACATATTTTAACAAAAAGCTGTATTCAAAAGGGAATAAAATAGAACAGCAGAATATTTTTTAATCCAAAAACAGTGTCAATAATAAATCCTACAGCACCCACTCTTTGTAACGCCAAATACCTTTTAACCTCGAACGATTTGCGGCATAATATGGCAATCTTTGTAACGTCTTGAGCGATTGCTTGCCACAATATGCCGAAATTTATAGAACCTAAAAATACGGGATAAACTTTTAAATCTAGGTGGCTTTAAACAGCAGTAAGCAGTTGATGTTTACACATTAATATTTTGATGGATGGATTAAAAACACCGCCACCTATCGCTCGAGCGGTTAACGTTAGTTAAGTATTAACAGTGTACATTGAGCAGTGCAAGGTAATACAGATTGTGTTTTACCTTGCACCGCTCCTGGCAAATAATAACGATTCGTTCACGTTCACTGGTGAAAAAAACCGAGAAACAATTTCTGTAATTATAAAAGTTACTATCGATACGCGTGTGGTTTGAAACCAAGTTTTTTTTTTGTATTTGAAATTTGAATGTGATTTAAACAATTTTTTTACAAACAGGGGCGATTTTTTCGGGAGGATAAGATAAAATACTTAAAGGAACCCTGATATAATATAATGACTGTGACTAATGGGTCGTGGCATTGTCGAAATTTTATCTAAACACGATCTAAAAAAACACCGAAACACTTAAGCTGTCAAATCCAATGAGTAAAAGTTTCATCGAATGATTTTATTGTATTCAATTCGAAATATTTCGAGTTGGACGGTTTATTTTTGGAGAATCTTCTACATATACAGGGTGTCCAAAGGTAAATTGCATTAACTTCGGGAGATGATTCTACATTATGGTAGGAGTAAAAAAGGTTAATAACTTTTTCTAAAATTCCAACTTTTTTCCATACAACAAGACATACCTACTAAAAATCCCTAGTGTAAGGTAAAACTTACCCGATAAAGTTGCTGTTAGCTTTCCGGGCGCGATTGAGGCAATGTTGTATGGTTGCGATTGGCCCGTATCGTAACAACAGAGAATAATTATGCTGGCCGCACACGCCAGACTAATTTTATCTTTTTACCAAAAAAGTACCCCTAAAAGTTGGAATTTCGAAAAAAGTAAGTTATCTCTTTTAATTAAACTATCATGTAGAATCACCTCCCGAAGTTATGCACTTTACCCACAGACACCCTGTATAAAAATCAAAATATGTTTGCTTAAATGTGTGTATGTGAGTTGTTTATGTAGGTATTGCTGTATTAAGCATAGAAAATGATTGAAACTTTCAAAATACGTTATTTCCACCCTCGCGAAGTTTTCTGGATTTTTACAACCACATGACGATACATCTGAAAAGTTTTAAAATTATTTAATAAATAATAAATAACATTTTGCAAACCATCGATTGTTCAATCAAAATTCAATTTTCGAATAAACTCTTTAAACTAATGAATTTTACGAAAAGTATGTAGCAATGTATAAATTTTAAGTTTTATTTTTTTTTGTTCTTTAAAAAATGCGGCGCATCGGTGATTTGAATATCAATCTCCAGTTGATTAGTCAGACATCTCGAAATAGGTATTAAGTTTTGAGATAACGAGGAGAGCATTATTCGAAAGCTCGCTATAAATCAAATAGTATTTGCATATGTCTATGTTTTCTATAATAAATATGCTATAAAATAACACCGGGAGGCTTAACGGTCCGGTACATTAGTAGGACATTTTAAAATGTCCTACTAGTCACCCAGAAAATATCAACATTATGTTTAATTCTCTACAAGTTTTTCTGCTTTATAATTGATTTGGTGGTGTTTGAGTAATAGGATCACCTTAAAGACATACATTTCAAAAATAACAGATGGCACTCCTAGATTCAAAGTTTAAACATACCTACTTAATTACCAAAGTAAGTTGATATTGCAAGAATGTTGAAAGTTGCAAATTGAACTAAGTACACTTTGATGTTAGTTCTGCATTTTATGTTAATGCACCTGCACTCTACTACTGCTTGCTTGCATCAGAAGATACCTGCGAATGAAGTAATGCATAATTATTATAAATTACATCGTTACAATATCTAAACTGTTACATTCCTGAGGCTGAAATGAAATTCCACGATATGAGAGAATGTTACTCCGTAAGAGCTAACCAATATATGTATAAACTTTTCAAAAAACCTCACTTCCTCGTCATTAAAATAAATAACATTCAAAGACAAAATGAACAAAAAATTATTATTTTTATTCTTAACTTAATAAGTTAAACTACAATTTATTATATTTAATTAAATGAAGACAATATTAGCTAACTCAATCGAAAATCTGAAAACAGAAAAATCAGAAAAAGATAGGTCACATCTGGGACCCGAACCCAGAACCTTCGCCTTGCCAGGGCGCAACTCTACCAATTGAGCTAATGTGTCCCTATCTGATTCAGTCATATATTATTCGTGACTCAGGCATTGAGACAAGAGCAACGATATTTGACAACTCTGTACAACTAGCTGATGTTATCGACATAATCGCGAAAACTCCAGATGCTTTACGTGACGCCTTCATAAATCTTGAAAGTTCTGCCAAAAACATGGGTCTCGTAGTAAACCAGCAGAAGACCAAATACATGGCTGCAGGATGCACCCAACAGACCCCAACACTCACGTGGTAGTCAAATTTTTGGGTAGGAATTTTTGGATAGGGCGAAGGAGCCTGGGAAGGCCTAGATTAAGATGGAGCGACAACGTCCTTCTAAACTGGCCCAAAATTGCCCTTTTTATTTGTGTACTGTGTCTTCCTCCCATACAGGTGTTTGTAGGATATGCTGGATGCAATCACCCAGCGCTTGCCGTCTCGTGGACTGTCACCAACCTGTCCCATTATCTTGTCTATATCTTATCATACTAACACATATTTTATCTTGTATTTCCCGCTAAGCACTTGCATACTGCTTACTAACAATGCAGGGACACTGGAGGTCTAGAATCGTTCTAAATTAAAGGTAGCTTCGTTCTATCAAAAAAATTAGAATCCTTGCGAGAGCCCTGAAGGAGTAACCATCTGTTACTTATACCAGGACGGGTATATGGTATATGGATAACTGCCTCTTGTTGTAATAATGTAATTACTCTTAGCTATTGTAAGATTACTTTTTATTTTATAGATACGTAATGTAATAGTATAATGAGGAAATCTATAATTGGTTTTTCAGATAGGCAAATTAAACTTTTATAAATTAATCATGTTGTAAACTGTTGATTTCCCTAAAATAAAATAAATAAATAATCTCCAATGGCCCGAGATGAGTGGAGGAAGACTCTTAAGGAGGCCAAGACCCACAAGAGGTTGTAGAGCCAAGAGTGATGATGATGATGATCCGATTCAGTCATATTTAACTGTATATTTTTTATTGGCTATCGCTATCTATTCGCTATCTTTATGTATAATTGCAAGATTCAAACCTGAACTAAATGCTATTCAGATAGGTCTTGGAAATTTTTTTATTCATTTTTGTTTTTAATAGCTGATATTGAATTTTTTGCAATTTAAGGATGAATATTTATTTTTATTTTGAAATTAATTAGTAAAACCTCAAATTGTAATATTTTATTAAATGAAGACAATATTAGCGAAACTCAATCAAAAATCTGAAAACAGAAAAATTAAAATTTGATCATTTCTTTTTCTGATATTTCTGTTTTCGATTAAGTTTCGATAATGTATGGAGCCAAGTCCACTGTCCAGAGAATTCTCTATATGCAATTATCATTACACTGATGCCATTGCCGATTAAAATACTTGAATAATGTTGCAGTATCTAAGTTGAAAATTTCCGGGTTTCCTTCAGATTAACCTACAAACGGGACACCTACATATGTGAAATCAATTACAGATGCTTAGTTTAAAAAAAACTTTCTGAATCGACGGCCAACAGATAAAATTATCTCTGCTTCAGTCATGTAAGTTGGAATGCCCATAAATAGTTCTACAACGAGCATTAGATAAAAAATACGTGGTCCAGATTGCATTACGAAGCTGTATACGGTACCTACTAACTACCAGCTATTTGAAAAAAATCGTTTGGCCCCTTGAAGAAATTAGAAAAGTAGTTTCACTGTACTGTTTCAGTAGGTACTGAAAAATACCTTATTTCTTTAAGATTTCACTAAAAATGTTTGTTTTACATTATTGTTTTTTTAACGTTTCCTCGGGCAGATATTTCACAAACAGCTAAGAAAGAAGCGAAGCTAGCAGTTTACAATGGAGTACAGGAGCTCTAGTACGGTTAAATCGATAACTTTACAACATCGAATCGATAGGCGTAAATTCCGATGATTTTATATCGATGTCCCTAACACGGTTCCACCGTTGACAGCCGAATCGATATTGACAGGGAATAAATAAGATATATATACGCTGGCAACACTGGCAGACCTGTCCACAAATTCCCGAAACATCAAACGCCAATCAATTACTTAAAATATTAATAATTTGGCAATGCTGAACTGAAATACTAACCTAATTATGCAATGGCAGTCCGTATTTATGTTTTGACACTAAACAGGAGTTAATTAGTTAATCAGGTCTTTAGTCATATTTCAACCTTTTAGTTTCCCAAAGATCGAACGGAACGAAGAAATTGGTCGCGTTTTAGTTGAATTATTTAAGTCTATGGACGGCGCATATGTCAAAGTTTCATTAGTTGAACTCCGTTCTTCAATAAGTCAGTAATTAAAAGCCGCGATTACATTGAGCGAGTTTACAAGCTACTAGCCGGTAATTTTAAAAGCGGGTGAATCGGCGAGTGAGATTGTCCTGATGGCACACAAAACTGTCTATTCGTTCAGTAGTGACAGTAGCAGCTAAAATAACGACTCTCGCGCGAACCAATTCTGTCGACATTTTGTAGAAAACTTGAGCTCGCAGCTGGCACCAGTAGCGAGAATAACGACTCCCGCGAGAACTAATTCTGACAGTTACGAAATCAGCTGTTCGTGGGCTGCCATCTTGAGGCACACGCTGGGGAGTAGTGAGCAAAGTTGACCACCTTTCAACTTTTTCGTAGATTGTCCACAATCAGCTAGTTAGATAGTAATACAATTAATCTGAGCGAGTTTACTAACAGATAGTTAATTTCCCAGCCAGTAGCTTGTAAAGTCGTTCAATGTCATCGAGAATTCAAATAGTTAACAAACATGAAATAATATACACATATAAAATTGATAAACATATTAACAGTAGTTTAAAAGTATATTTAAGAATAGAAATTTCTGGTTATAAGTTGAGGTTTCTCATAACCTGCCTCACTAGGCTAGCCTGTGTTGAGGAAGTTATTTTTAAATCGATTTAAAATACCTATGAACATACCTACACTTGGTTTATTGTTTACATCAAAAAAAATTTAAGTTTTGTTTATTCATTGAATTGTTTGTTACATTAATTTTAGGATTTTTCGACCACCATGCTAGGCACATGTCCGTGTTGTGGTGGTCGAGATGCACAATGCTTTCAAATAATAACAATCAATACGTTGGTACTTATTAGTAGTTTCGGATTTGGGTGAGTGCACCAGTAAAGGCCCTATCATTACTTTTAATCCAAATTTTTATGTTAACTTTGAAATTTTTTTGTGAGTCACATTTTTTTATTAGATGTGGAAGAATGTTATAGAGTCTTGTTGCGAGGTATTTGAAATTTCGTTGACCAAAAGTAGTATGCGTTATGGGAATTTGAAGTAAGTCTTTGTTATTGTTTCTAGTATTAAGTCGAGTATTTAATATTTTCTATTATGGGTGAGAATTGTTTAGCATACATTTGCCGAACATCAAACACATTCATAATATTAAAGATTACGTTCGAGTCTGTAATAAGAGGTAGCCTAAGGATTAGTTTTATAATAGTTTTCTGTGCCTTTATAATTGGGTCTAGTGCAGATGCAGTGCCACCTCCCCATGCTATGATACCATACTCAATAATCGATTGACAGACTGCAAAATAAATCATTTTCAAGTGTTTGTAACTGACAATATAGATGACGGATTTGGTCAATATCGCATTGATATAGGGTTTTATCAATCAACCCTGCTCCTGATAACAACCCTGATCATGGCAGTGAGGCATGGCTGGCAGAGCAACGATGAAAGTAGACGGAATGCTATGAAAATGAGATCGCTCAGGCGAGTGTGTGGTAAAACCAGAATTCTAATTTAAACAGTTACGAATGTTCATCATTAGCCAAAAATCACTTGAAATAAGCATTATTATTCCCAGGCGAGGCCCAGTGAACTACATTCCATTACAACACCGCATGCACGCTTTTAAAACGTGATTAAGTTATTGATTACTTTATATAAAATTTACAACTCAGTAAATCACGTCGTAATTACGTTATCGTATAATTAAATGCCGGTATCAACTTTCAAATAACTACCTACATTGCTTCCGTTTAAATTATCTGAAATACACAAATTATTAATGCAGGACATTTACAACATTCTTGGGAGGGGCCGGTTGGGGGAGATCCTGTGACCCTTCAGTCGGACTCTCTCTATTCAATGCCTTGCACCGCAGTAGAAGGGATGGATTAATACGTCACTGCCAGATACATTGACCCCCAGATTTTTTCATAACCCTCATAACTTTTACCTTCCCAGATCCCTTTCTTCCTTTATGTGTGCCGCCGCTACCGGAATTTCTACCGATTTCTTACATATCTCCCGTAAACTTAAACATTTAGAGTTTTCAAGCTCTTCAATATATGTATATTATTTTTTAAGATAATATATAGATACTTTCTACGCTGGAACGCAAATTATATGAAATTCCCTCGCTAGAAAAAAATCGCTAAGTATGCTCCGAAAATTATTAAAAACAAGCCTATTTCTATTATTTTATAAGTTATATTTGTGAAAAAATTCACAATGTTTCTTTAAATGATACTTAAGTTGCCTTTCACGAGATTTTTGCTCTATTTTAAACGAGTCGTGTTTTATTAAGCATTTTCACAATTTTCACTTCAATTTTATCATTTAATATATTGCGCGCTCTGTCTAACATTCGTAATTACAAATCTCTCCATCTTCTTTTTTTGAGCGGGGAAGCGCCGCCTTAAAAAGACCGTCCACACAAGTAGGCATTGAGAGAAATTATTTTCCTCCGGGCCTCCTCTGTGAACTAATCCAAAAATCTTTCGATCGCAGAAAAACGACTAACGTGGGATCTATATTAGATTACCTGACCAGAGATGTGCTTTATTTCAAATAAATCCATTTTGAATTTAAATTCAAAATGCCAAATAAGTAAAGATATTCCGTTTTGTATTTGATACGCTTTTCTCAATGCTTATTCCATCGTATGAATCCATCTCTCCCACTACGGAGTAAGGCGATATTCTGAAAGAGTATGACTGGAGACAAAGGGACTCCCTCAATCATTCTCTCTCGATCCGGCCTGCCATGCAGCTGATCCGCCGCCAAGACCCAGACAAACCTCACCCCATGAACCCGGGCACCCCTGCTAAGTAACCAAACCTGGCGAACCACTTGGGGTCAAAGATGGCAGAGGTGTTGGTTATCCAATAAATGGTTCGCAGGGCGGCGGTCCGCCTCCCGAATTGTTATTGCCTATTAGGATGCCATAGTCTCACTGGCTTAAAGGTGGTTGGGAGCAGTTGGGATCGTTGTGCGGTATTCACATAA
Source organism: Glyphotaelius pellucidus (assembly GCA_936435175.1). Classification (NCBI taxonomy): domain Eukaryota; kingdom Metazoa; phylum Arthropoda; class Insecta; order Trichoptera; family Limnephilidae; genus Glyphotaelius; species Glyphotaelius pellucidus. Next base: position 14,059,948 of record OW386556.1, read on the forward strand.
AAAAATAAATAAAAATTTCTGGCAGTAAACTCTACGAAGGCAATAGGATATAAACTTGTAGTTTGTTTTGGAATAATGTTCCACCACAGGGCACTAAGTAAGAACCTAGGTAATTTCATTTTATTTATGTTCATTAATGAGTAGGTCTCTGACGATTGATGATTGCCAGATGATTTCTCCGGCAAACGAGATGTGAGATTGCCAACCAGTCGGGTACCTACTACCTACCCAGTGCCTGGTCGCGCTGCACTTGTGAAAGTCACGCAAACTGCTGTTTTCATCATTTTTGCAATCACACATCGGATGCAATTCTAAGTGCCGTGTTCACTAGCTGCAATAAGCCTGAATTAACTGCACACAGGAAACAGCAGGGTGGGCCGGACCTATTTATGAACGATTTCAGATTTCGATATATCCGGGAATCAAAAGTGGTGTATATCGATATGAACCGTCTACAGGTCAGAAGGGATGTACTCATTATAACACATTTCTTCAGACTGATTCGTGAACGGTTCGAAAACTCGGCTATCGTGGAGAGCATTGGTTTCTATGTTCCCGACGGTTATCTCCGTCACCGACAGCATGGACTGTTTTATCTCCTGGCTTGCAGAACTAATTTGCCGATGGTTATGCCAGTCGGGAGAGTAGTCTTGTTGTTAAATAGGATCACTTTGAATATCGATATGTTTAACATCAAAGAAGCACAATTTAGACAGCAAGCTTTATTGCTGTTAGTCTGATTGTGCTTCATTGATGTTCAAATTGTTCACTGATGTTTAAATTGTTTAAATTATTTAAATTGCTTAAATATGCTTTAATCTTAATATTTTCTCTACTTTAAAAACGATTAGAAATTTTAATTTTGTTATGTTGTTAAAATTAATAAATTGAATTGAGTTGAATAACTAACTAGCTTTTACCCGTGGCATCGCTCGCACGGTATTTGAGGGAAATTACTGTAGCAATTAGCAATTCATAATGTCCTTTCCCGTGCGTCCCCGTTCCCTTCCTCCTTCCCCGCCTTCCCCCTCCCTCGTCTCTTCCGGCTCCGCTAATCCCACCTTCTCCCTGCCTTTCTTCCCTGCCGCTAAAATATATGAAATATATACATTTTCATTTATACAAATTTCATAACGCCAGAGCTTACCATTATATACAACCTATATTACTCGCTGATAATGTAGCTTTCTATAGGTGAAATAATTTTTAAAATCGATTCATTGGTTTAGGCGTGAAAGCGTAACAAACAAACACGCTAACTTTCGCATTTATAATATTAAGTATAGATTAGAGTATAACCTTTTTTTTAATTGTGTGGCTCGTAAATAAACTACCGCATGTCCACATTTTAGACGGTTTTATTTTTTACGGACATTTTAGTCCCAGGAAGAAATCGTAACTACGTCATCGACGATCGTCCTGAAAAGCTGTTTAAAAAATCTTCCTTCTCACACGTCTTGTATGAAAGTGAAAAAGGCAAAAGATACTAGAATGTCTAATATCTTTAATCAGATTCCTTTATATATTTTGCGAATGAATGCTTCTTAAAATTGTAGAATTATCAAGGTATTGCCAGCTATAGAAACAAGCTAAAAATATACATAAATGCTTTATTTAATGAAACGCATACCATGGTAATAAAATGGGCACAGGATGAGGTAGACATTAAAATTAATTGAATACTTATTCGTTATTATTTTTAAACTAAAAGTTATGTGATATTGTCGTTGTAAAGTATTAAAGTTCCTGACGGGACGACTTATTTTTAGATTTGTAACAGGTACCTCAAATTCAAAAGTCATGTAATGAAAAAATGGTAACGTGACCTCCCAATTCTGAATATTGGAATTTTAAAACATTACACACACATTAAACACCCCTTTTTTATGGAAATATTAATTACGATTTTTTTGTCTATTATTTGTAAAATGTAACTAATTAAATCTTATTACAATATAATATAGTACAGGGTAGGGCAGAATAACTTCCTTTTTTTTAAATGCGCGCCATTCAGTCGGTTGATGTTGTAGCGGAGCGCTAGAGATCTCGTTCGAGGCGGAACTATAAAGTTTTGTCCCGACACAGTTTAGTCACCATCATACGTTGGAACAGTGAGGAGCGTGCGTTTGCCGTTGACGCCTACTTTTCGCACGCTTATTGTAACGTAGCTCGAAATGGTATTAGCCATGTTTGGTGACAGATCTGAACTATATACTTCTCAATCTTACTCTTCCCAATCTCATTCTCTTCAGCCTCATAAGATACCCTGGATGAGGACGCCATCATTCTACTAACTTCGGATACTCAAAAAACTTAGAAAACTTTCACAAGCTTTTCATTCTAGATTCTGTGAGGGTCCATACATATTTACATGATTAAAAATTTATTTTTCATGTGTTTTAGAAGACAAACTACGCTTTTAGCTCAATCCATACCCATCCATATCCATACTAATATTATAAATGCGAAACTGCTCGAGTTTGTTTGCTACGCTTTCACGCATTAAACAATAGACTTTAAAAATTCTTGCACTAATAGAAAGCTAAATTATATGCGAAGACTAAAGGCTGTATATGATGGTAAGCTCTGGCGTTATGAAATTGTAAATATTTATATATATTATATTTGTTATACGTTTTCTGTCGCTAACAAAAGCAAGTTTTTGCTAACGTCAGAAAAAAATCGTTTCCATGGAAACGATGTTGATATATTTGTGGGCTCTATGCTGGTAGGTACTTAGACCCTTACCTACTGGTCGGCTAATGCTCCAGAAAGTTCAAATATTAGAATATGTTTTGTTTTTTTGGACATGCTTATGTTTTGGAATAAATGTCAGATGAGAGTTTCTACATTAAAAATATAATTCTTTAAGATTATAAAGACTGAATAATAAATAGTACAATTTTTTATGTATTTACAAATTTCCAAATATTATAAAAGTAAAGATCCGAAATGTTTGTAAGCGCATAAATTCCGAACGAATGAACGAAATTCGATAATTCTTTTGTTTTTTTTTAAGCTGTAGCATTATGAAATTTAGGTGGCAGGCGAGATGTTTGAAAACTGGATGTTAGGAAATGAATGTGTGGAATGTGTGGAATGCGGGAGGGGGTGGGGGTGGGTAAGGTAGGTAGGTAAGGTGGGGGGGAGAGGGGACAATTGTTAAGTGCAAGCGCTACAGTAATTTCCCGTAATACCATGCGAGCGAAGCCGCGGGGAAAAACTAGTATAAATATAAAACCAAACATATAATAACTCCATTGATTACGCGGCGATGATTCACAGAATCAGCAGGTCAAAACCACTCGCCGGAATTATCGTCATCATCGTAACGCAATCATAAATTTACGTGTGCCAAAACTTGGTCTGCCAAACAAAGGCCCAGTGTTGTTTTTTGACCCACGGCGAAGGGCTAATGATTTCATCGGGCGTCGGGGCAGCAACGTACCCAGTATCCCTCGGTAATTACAAGCGCGCGGAGACGGCCCGCTGCGGAGACCGAGGCTCGACAGACGGGGAGATCCGGCTCGTTGCGGTAACCTCCTGCTAGCTTATTTAAATTGAGTCTTGTTTTCAGGGATGGATCTGTCAGGCGGACTCAAGTCTTTATCCAATGGTACTGATTTCTTCCATGGCTTTAAAGATTGACGACAAAGAGCACAAATGAGTTTGATTTATCAGCTTTTCACAATTTTACAAAACAAAATCACAATCAACGAATCAACTATCATCACTGTTGAAATTTTTACTTCCGATAATTTTGGTATTGCAAAACTCTTTCACGATTAGAAGGGCATTAATTTCTTCCGTGGCTTTAAATATTGACGACAAAGAGCACAAATGAGTTTGATTTATCAGATTTTCACAATTTTACAAAACAAAATCACAATCAACGAATCAACTATCATCATGTTGAAATTTTTACTTCCGATAATTTTGGTATTGCAAAACTCTTTCACGATTAGAAGGGCATTAATTTCTTCCGTGGCTTTAAATATTGACGACAAAGAGCACAAATGAGTTTGATTTATCAGCTTTTCACAATTTTACAAAACAAAATCACAATCAACGAATCAACTATCATCACTGTTGAAATTTTTACTTCCGATAATTTTGGTATTGCAAAACTCTTTCACGATTAGAAGGGCATTAATTTCTTCCGTGGCTTTAAATATTGACGACAAAGAGCACAAATGAGTTTGATTTATCAGATTTTCACAATTTTACAAAACAAAATCATAATCAACAATCATCACTGTTGAAATTTTTACTTCCGATAATTTTGGTGTACAAAACTCTTTCACGATTAGAAGGGCATTAATTTCTTCCATGGCTTTAAAGATTGACTACAGAGAGCACAAATGTGTTTGATTTATCTGATTTTCACAATTTTACAAAACAAAATCATAATCAACAATCGTCACTGTTGAAATTTTTACTTCCGATAATTTTGGTGTACAAAACTCTTTCACGATTAGAAGGGCATTAATTTCTTCCATGGCTTTAAAGATTGACTACAGAGAGCACAAATGTGTTTGATTTATCTGATTTTCACAATTTTACAAAACAAAATCACAATCAACAATCATCACTGTTGAAATTTTTACTTCCGATAATTTTGGCATTGCAAAACTCTTTCACGATTAAAAGGGCATTGATTTTATAATTGCTTCTCTAAATACTTGGATAAAATGTATTAATGACACTATTTTTTTGATATGTTACCGTACGTTATAGCATTAACCGTACATTCGTATTTCTCTACTTTCTAACTGCAACTTTGACTGCTGAATTGGCATTTGAGTCGCTTCCAGGCGTCATGTATATAATTCCTCTGTTGACTAAATCCTCCAACATGGCACAAGCAACATTTTCCGCATAATTGGAGATTTTCAAATGTTGTTGTTATTCGTGACCTGGGGATGTTTGAATTTCTTTAAAAAAATAGAGGTACTCACTACGACACATATTATATACGAACGTATATTATTAATTACTGAAAAATTGATAAATGCGAAAAAGGACACTCCTCTTCCAACAACAGGCAAACGTTTTCATAGAAGAGTAGTATTGAAATCTCATTTAATCTAAAAACCCTAGAAGTAAATGACTTTTTCTAAATGTTTTTTTCTGTACAAAAAGTAGGGTAATTACAAATCCTTTTTGTTCTCAGATGGCAGATTCCTCGCTCTAGGCAAAGAGGTCAAGGTTGAAAACCAGGGTTTTTAAATAGTGTCGCCCTAAAACTTCTTTGAAATATGAAGTCGGGTGCACCTCAGGGCAACCATAACACGATCAAATCAAAAAAACTCGAAAAATGGAATAACAGGCGAGTATGTATGATGAAATGATATAATATGGATTTTTGCCAACACCTCTGCCATATGTCACCCCAAGTGGTTCGCTACGTTGGTGATTTAGCAGGGGTGCTCGGGTTCATGGGGTGAGGTTTGTCTAGGTATTGGAGGCGGCTGACCAGGACACACTGAACTCCAGATTCCTACCCACCCCTAAAATCCTTTTCCTTCCCAGACTTTTCCTCTCCTTTTCCTTAAAAAAACCCTCCACACAGCATCCCCAAAGACGATATAGGCCCTGAGGGAAATTATTTTATTATTATTTATTACCTCAGGGCCTCCTGTGTGGAGTTCAGGTAAAAACAAAAAAAAATGGATGAAGCAGTGATAGAATTGTGTGGCGGTATATTTTCTCAGAGGCGATTATTAAGTTATTTTGGGTGAATTTCTGAAAAATTACTGTAAAATACTAAAATTACCGTATTCAGTAATATCCCGGGCCCAGGGCGCTATTCCGGCTCTGCCGGTGTCAGCGCTTCGATGAGGTCGCAGATGAAATTGACCTTGCGCACTTATGTTTAAAAATTGACCCCGGCAAATTTTATTACAAACACAATAATTAGTGTCCATTCAAATCGAAATGGAATGGAAACGGAACATTGGAAGAAAGAGAGAGATAGAGAGAGAGAGAGAGAGAAAGAGAGAGTTGTTCGGATAAGTTATAACTTAAATGGCTAAGTAAATTACAAACCATCTAGCCTTTTCTCCGTAGCGGTTAGGCAAAGGAAATCGTTTTCTACAAAACACTATCTAGACACACACCACCTAGGATTTATCACCAATCACTCAGATAATAAAATGGTTTCATCAAACATGCAGGAACCTCAATTTTACTGAATTAAAACTGCATTCATCCTTCATCCTTCCTCATCATTTAAAATTAATGTATTGCAGTGTTTTCGAATCTTCATAAGTTTGCTTTGTAGAATAATGTAGTAATATGGTTAAGTGGGAGAATGTAATAAAATTTCATACCTACGTGCGTTATGTAATGCTGGGCTTACATCCAAGAAACCGAAGCACAGGTATTTACGACGAAACCAGCTCCTCCCCTTATCATTATCCCGTAGATAAGCCATCACGCCGTATGGCAGTTGCTGTTGTTGCGTCGGGTGTTCCGCAAGGCTTCGTGATGGGACCGCCGTTGAAAAATACCGCGGAGGAAATCTAATTAACAAAGGGAGGGGCCGGGGAAACGTGTTCCCTGATCGGAGGCCATTAAACGCGGCAAATTGTTGTGCTTTGGCTGCTTTAGACATTCTTTATACGAAATTATAAACATGGTATGATGTGGAGGCTGAAACAGTAAGGTGCTATATACGTGAAACAATGCTCACGTTTATAGGGGCTGTAAGCTTTAATGGCTGATTATTGGTAAATATTTGCTTTGATAGCTGATTTTGGATAAACATACGAGTTTTGATGACTGGCTTTGGGCAAATTGTTGCTTTGATGTCTAATTTTGAATAAATACACCTATTAGCTTTGACGGCTGGCTTTCGATAAACGTGATCTTGTATGGCTGACATTAGATTTATATTACGATATATAGATAATAAGATGTATCTATATGACTATGGATATTTACTCGAAGTTCGATGGGTGACTTTGCTTAAATATGAGCTTTGAAAGCTGACTTTGGATAAACGTGAGCTTTGGTGGCTGGATTTGGGTGAACACGGCTTTAGTGCAGATTTTGTAAAAATTTGAGCTTAAATGGCAAATGTGAGCATTCACGGTTAGGTTTGAATAAAGGTCAGCTCTTATGTCTTATGGCTTTGGGTAAAGAAATCACCCGATGATTTTTAAACGGATAAACATTTTCTTTGAATAAATAATGAGTTTGGCTGTTTTTTATTTAATCAACCAATTCTTTAAATTGACGAATGGGAAGATAAAAATATTGGAAAAGGCATGTTAAGAAATTTGTTTAGTACTTGATAGAAAATGTTAAAGTTTTTTTAAAGTCAGACAAACCTATTTTTTATTATTATTTTAAATTTACAAAATAAAATAATGCTCACAATCTCAACATTACGGTATCGAAAAATTACAACACCTTTTAATAGTATTAAATGGCTGCAAATTAACGGCGGAATGCGGTATCGTGAATCTATTATCTTTACCATAGCATAAACGCTGGTTCACAAGATGCGGTAATTTTTGACGAAACATGTGTTAACCCGTTTTTATTGCCGCATCGTCTGAACGAGGGTTTTGGCAATGTTTATAAACTGAAAGGGATGCAGAATAAGATTGAAATATCCTCCGGAACCTCCGAAAAGCTAAAAATTTTAAAGACTAGAAACAAGTCACAATAGATACAAGGCTTGTTGTCACATAACGAAACAGTCTCGAACCGATCGAATGCAGATTTAAGATATCAATAATGAACATACACACAATGTTCAACTCATATACTTACACCTTCATCAGCTAGCTCAACCTGGAGACAATTCGTGTTTGAGTTATGCAGGCCCAATTCAAAATGATTATTGCTTAATTATTGATAAATTAAATGCAAGAAAGGTTATAATAAATTAAAAGATCTCTTTTTTGCTAATAAATTAACTTGAGTATATTTAGCTTGCTTCGACACTTCTAGGAAAAGCCTTAAATCTCTTTGTGAACTCAAAGTTACTGATTTTTACAATAAAAGTAAGAGCTGATTGAATAATGGATAATTAAATAGATTTACGTACTTTTACTCCGTCACCGGATCATACTTGTGCTGGTTTGAGACATCGTCAGAAAAAACCACTGAGTTGATTCAGATATATAAAAATTATTTTAAAACACGTGTTGCAGATAACTATTTGAATGCAAAAAGGTCTAGAGGAAGGAACCATGACCGACCCATTGGAGAGTTAAAACCAGAAGAAGCTGCTAGCTTCCTCGCAGCCCTTAGCCGACCGCCCCCTCCAATATTGACCATGCACGTCAGTGTTGCTCTCATATAACAAATACTAAATATTCAGTACCTGACGCAAATCATCGTTCAGGGGTTGGAAATTAAACATTCAGGAAATAATTATTTAACACTGTGCACAAACAGCAATAGGGATGCTGTGATGATGAGATATTCAAATAATACGATAGATGAAAGAACAGAAGAAGAATTAACCGTGGACGCTATCCCCCTTCCAGAGGCTAGAGAAAGGTTTCCAAGATACTCCAGATTTCTTCGGTCCCGGAATGGAACTTTACGATGAAGCTATACGTGAAATCCTATTTAGATTCATCTTTACGACAAATCGGTTTACAATATGAACATCAAAACATAAACTACGGATAAATTGAAGCTTTTACTAGCTTTTCTATGTATTGGAATTACAATAAAATTATTATTTAAATGACAAAAAATATAAGCGTACACCACTACAAAACAAAGCGTACACCACTACAAAAAAAAATGTTTTTTCATGACTTAACTATGAGAAAAAAAAATGAAAATAGCCCATTATGGCTAAAACTATTTTTGAGGTTTTGTACGTTCTAACTTTTTTCATTCTTATAAAATTATGCACAAAATAAATAAAAACCACTTTTTCGCTTACTTGCCTCGTGCAAATACGACGCACGATTTTAAATTTTGTTTGGCATGAGAATCGATATATTTCTAGTGTGTATATTCCTCTTAAGCAATTTTAGGACAAATACTCGAGGGTCACTTTTCAGAGGGCACATTTTGGTTTGCATTTTCAACAGATAAAAATATTTTTCTTTTAATTTGTTTTTTAAGCAATACAAACCAAACATTTACATATATGTGTCAAACAAAATATACCACGTTCTATCGGCGTGTAAATATCTCATATAAATATCTATCGCCCAGTTGATTATTCGGACATCTCCAAACACTAAGTTTTAAGATAATGAGGAAAGCAACATTCGAATGCTCACCATAAATCAAACATTTTTACACGTGTCTCTGTAACGGTCTGGTACATCAGCATAAAATTTTGAAATATTCTACTAGTGACCCAGAAAAAATTAACATTTTGTCTAATTTACTACAAGTTTTTCTGTGTTATAATTGATTTGGTGGTGTTAGTACCAGATAGAGGGTTACACTGCATACTAATTTAATATTTATATTTTTATTTTGTATTTAATTTATTTTTCCCACTAAGATATATAATAAAAATCTTTAATACATCTAAATAAAGATAAAAAAAAACAAATTTCTTCACCACAGAGGACAAGTAACATATCCTACACATATTTTTCATTATAGAGAAGGCCGTAGAATTTAGATGGCGATGCCGATAGTTTTAAGTCAAATTAACTTCTGACCCCGTAGAGCATTTAATTAATGTAATAAATTATTATAGAGGGCGTGCCTTTGTTGCTAACCGCTATTAAAATGGACTTATAATAAAGTATGGACATTCTTAATGAAAACAACTTTTGTGAAGACGTGTTAGGTTAAATGTGTTGGACAAAATGTTGCATGTTGGAGTTTTACTGAAAATAAGTTTGAGTGCCGTGGAAGTCGGGAGCAACTCAATGATAGAATTAAGGCTCCTGTTAGCTGACTGTTATGAAGCGGAAATAATTAGAAAGGGGAAAGAAGAAAGGATAGAGAAAGACTGTCCTTGGAATTTTCATAAAAGGGTCCAACCCGAATGGATGTGGCGACGTTGACTGTTACGTTTGATGAACATAACAAATATTATTAATAGCTATCATGAGGAAACAATGTTTTTCAAATATTAATATATATACAGGGTGATAAGGATCATACTTGACTTACTTTAACCAGTGATTCCTGACATTATTTGGAGTAAGAATGTGAACGAAATTTTGGTCTCCGGCGACATTTTTTTTGCTTATTTAAAAAATCAATAGGTATTAGACAGTTAGGAGCGGGGTGAAGGGTTGGGTGGCGAGTGACCAGTGACGAAATGTGAAAAAAAAATAGTTTATTTTGAAGAAAAAAAAATGATATCGAAAAAGTCATCGGAGGCCAAAATTTCATTCACATTTTTTACTCCAAATAATGCCAGGAATCATTAGTTAAAGTAAGTCAAGTACGTCTCTTAACACACTGTATATAAATATGAAAATAAAAATAACGAAAAATCTATCGATTTTGAATAATGGACATTAAATAGGAGAATAAGTATTTCGGACATTGGTTAGGAATATTATTAATAAAATTAATTCATAACAATATAACATCGGATATGATATATATAACATTATAAATCTATAATTCTTATTATGTTTTATTACTTACTTACAATAGTGAGTGGTGTTATGGTTAGCATAGTTGCCTTCCAAACAGTTAATTGGGGTTCGACTCTCGACCGTCAAAGCTTGATTTTTTTTTGTTTACTTAAAAAAATTAAAAAAACATTTATGTCCCGCGATTTTTAACGGTTCTACGCTAGTGTACCTATGAGTCAATACGTATTCTATTTGATCACCTATCCTAGCGAAAACTACTAAAAACGTTGCTCAATTTTCTCGATCTCTTGGCCATTATCACGTGGTTTAAGCACGGGAACATAACATCCACGTGTTTGCAAGTAGTAACTAGAGATGAAAATGTAATTTACAATGCTGTAGCTTTATCTAGTCAGAAAAGTTAAAATAAATAAGAATAAAATCGTTTGGCTGTCATTTTTTTAGCGCGCTTTAGAATAATCTTTGACACGACGCCTTGGAATAATCAGGTTCATCTGACACGACCAATTATGCGACAATGACAATGCTATGTTATATAGATATAACTTTGTTATTCTAAGGGGTCGACGAGTGCATAGCTCACGCTAGCGGCACCCACGATGGTCTGAACTCTATGGCGATAGGCAACAATGAAGAATTTGGGCGTATGCGAGATTGTTAGTTCGAAAACTGTGTATTCTAAATTTAAATCTGACTACAATCTGAAACTATGCGCGGGAAATGTCAACACGTGGTGTCACCGCGGGGTCATGCAGAAACAAAGCTAATTGAGGGGTGCCAAACCATAACGTTTTAAGTGCCATACGAACTCAAATGCTTTTTATTGCAGTAAAACGTTGTATGTGCTGATGTTTACTTGTATTCTAAAGTAGAAGGCTTACTAACGCCATTATTGCCACTAAAGCCTAAATATTGTGAAATAGCATGCCATAACGTTGTAAGTGCCAATTGAGCTGCAAATGTTAGTTCATTAAAAATGTCGGAGAAGACGGTGCGTCAACATCGAGAAAATGTGTTTTAAATAAAAATAGATTGAGCTTATTGCAAATGCTGGCAAAAAAAACCATTCTTGGTAATGGATAATAAAACCTTTTTTAATTAGATGAATTTGGCTAAAACTATGATTAATACCAAAAAGATGAAGATTTCTTCGGCAACGATAATTTGCCTAACATCTGAAGATTTTGGTGTTATTCGTACAAAGAAAAGTTACGGTGAATTTGTTCCATGGATATCAACTCCAGTGCTTACACCTGGAATTAATAAGGCAAATTTTGAGGACCTCCAAGTTGACGTGGTCGAGACACCAGTACCTTTTTCTTAGAAAAGAAAGACATTAATGGCATGTTGCCGTATTTAGCCGAGAAATGAATTTTTTTATGAAAACCTTTTAAAATAAAGATATTGAAAGAGTTGAGTTATGTGCAAGTAATACAACACTTACAACCTTATGACTTGCATAAATAATGGCACTTAAAACGTTTTGTTCTTTTTATTTTTTTCATTATTTTTTAAAAATTATTTCCATATTTTGGCAGAGCACAAAATTTGTTTAAAATTATTAAAAATAAATGATAATTTGATAATCCATTTTTTATAAATTACTTTTCTTTGTATTTTCCCATTAAAAATGTTTTTTGTGTCTCCTGAAAATTTCATTTTCTGGCGCTTAAAACGTTATGGTTTGGCACCCCTCAATTATTAACCATTAATTTGGTTTGAATTCTACTATCTGCAGAATCAATGTTTTATCGTACGGTCGAATATTTTTCTTTGTATGTGTAAGGCTGGGGCGTCTAAATTGCTACAAACGAAGCGGGTTTTCAACCCTCAGCCCCTCAGGCTTCGTTCGAAATATTTCCACTACGCATTAAAATCCAAAAAATGGAACATTTTGAACGCATCCGAATACTAAAAGCTGTTTTTGAAAGGTGATGAAATAAGCATTCAAACTTTATAATTCGAAATAAACATATAAATTTCTGAAATACAATTTTTTGTTAGTTCAAATATAAAAAAGTTTAAAAAAATTTCACCAAAATTAATGAAAAAGAACTAGTTGAAGAAAATTATAAGCTAAATAAGCTTTTGAAAATATTTTTTTACGTAAGAATGCTAGTTTTCCTGCACGCCGAGAACAATTGGGACTTTTATGCAATGTTCGCATAAAAGAAAAACGTTTACAACCTTTTTTTTGCTCTACAGTCGAAGTCAAACGCGCAGACAAGACAAAATACAGAGTCTAACAAAATAAAAATAATAAACAAATTCTACATGAAATTCTTCAAGCTTGCCCAACAAAAACGAGTATTCGCTGGTCACTTAAAAATCAATTAATGACAAGATTAATTAAAACCTGGTACCTGATTCAACTCGAATAACAAAATGCTGATAAGAACAGAACTAATAAAGTGTTTCAACGAGTCTCTTTTAATGTGCTTAAAGCTTTATTTTATCCAGATGTTCAGTGGAGTAACAGGCAAGAGGTTTAACTGTGGGAAAATCCTTTTTTACATGTATCTTTTTAATTTGAGAATTTCCAGGTAAATTTTTCATTGGCACCGTTGTGATTTAAAACATGATTAAACGGAAACGACGCTAGAAAGAGACAAACACATTAATCTATAAGATTTAGCCTGTGAGAGAATGAGATAGATTGAAACCTTACCGCATTGTCCGCTTTGATTATGAGCTCACTTTACGGCTCCTATTGGTTGCGATTGTTTTTATCATTATCTGTGCCAAAACAGCACTGTTATTGTTTATTTTGTTCTCTTGGCATTGCCTTGTATGTACTGTACATTCTTTTATTCATATTATTTGATCAATATTTTGTAAGCACTCGTAAGGAACACTGTAGGATTACTTTTAGGTTTATTATAGTCAAGCGCACTTGAAGTGAAATAACCCAACACTGTGATAATATGATATAATATAGCGCAGTTTTGTGTTATTTCACTTCAAGTGCACTTGACTATAATAAACTTAAAAGTAATCCTATAGTGTTCCTTACGAGTGCTTACAGTGCTTACTTACTTTTTGTAAGCACTCGTAAGGAACACTATGGAAACATAATTTATATTCCTCCAATTCATTATACAAAAAATTAAAATGCAATTCTTTATTTACGCTAGAGATGTGACATTTTTTTACAATTTTCTTCAAATCAACGAAAGTTGATATAGCGGATATAGAAATTGAACGACTCATGTGTGAAAATGATCAATGAATATGGTAGTGAGCAATGTTTGAGAGCCAAGGTTTGACAGTCAATGTATCTATGATGAGTTAGTTCAAAAATGTGTTTGCCAGGGCTCTCGTAAATTTGAAGTTACACCACTGACTTCGATTAACCGTTTAAGAAATTAATATGAAAAAAATCATGAAAAATGTGATAGATAATATCATCTTAGAAACTACAAATTCAGGTTTATATACAGTGGGAATCGCAAAGCCTAGACGAGGAAGCAAATGAGGAAGTATCAAAGAAACTACGTCTGGACCATGCTGAGCAGTTCCCTGTCGTATCTATATAACTAACATGGCTTGATTATCAATTTCCTTATAAACTCAAGTATAAAATTACCTTTGGGTGTATGTTAGAACGTAAAACTTTAATGTCACTTTTAAAAATTGTCTCGGATTGCAAAAGAATATTGCTAGAAATGGTAATGATGTTGGGTGACGTAAATAGATAGGTTGGTCCAGAAAACCGTAGCAAAACACTTTGTAAAAAAAAACACATCGCCAGTATTATTTGTGATAAATGAAATGGAAGCAATATCTATACGTTGTTTAGATTTTTCTTATAAGATGTAAAAACTGAATTATTTTAATTCAATCTATTAAACAATCCAGCGGACAACATTCAAGATGCTTGTCATTGTCAATATGTCTCGTCAAAAATACTGTGAAGGATGCAAAAATATAATGAAGAAATAAAATACAAATGAAATTTTTTTTACCATAATACATCTATTTTCAATTTTCGACCTGGTTGCGCCATCTCTTGGGCCGGTTAGTGGCCAATTTCAGAGAAATGCGAGTGTGTGCGCGTGTATGTGCGTGGGTGCCACCAAAAGTTGACAGAATGCATTGCCATCGATAACTAGTTTATCTGCCGAGTTTCAGTTTGATCAGATGTCAGGAAACGGGTCGATTTCCACTTCCAAGATTAGCATTCATTTATGAATAAATAAAAGAAAGAAATCAAAATCGAAATTCAAATAGAAAATTTAAATTTGTATTAAAAAATAATAAATTGCTGTAAGCTTCAATACTTGAACTTTTTGCTTGGCTGCAAGTCATTCATTCACCGTGTTGATTTCCTATCCAATAATTCATTTCTGTTTTGTTAATATAGCCGTACCAGAGTTTTTTATTGTTGTGAAAAATAACATACTTTCCACATGCATTAATTCAATTATCCAATCGATTCGCAAATATTCAAAAAGTTAAGACTGAGAAACTTACATTTTTAGACAAGTTAAGATGTTAACATTGAGGAAGTCATGTTTATTTTGAGAGCACGATTATTGGGAAGAATTTTGATGTAGGTAGGTGCTGATTAGAGTTTCGCGAATCCCGCAGCTTTTTCAAATCTCCTGGGATTGCGGGACATAATTCAGAAATCCCGCGGAATTTGCGGGATTTGTTTTAAGGGGTATCAAAAACTATTAATTTTTTATATTATTATTTGGTAACAATTAACTTTGATAATAGTTTATTTTAAAAATAGAAATTGAAAAGGTGACACGTTAAGTCATTTGAGAGGACTTTTCGAATCAATCGTCTTTCTACTAGTATCATTGTAAGAAATATTGAAAAAAAAAAATTATAACTTAACGTAATAAGTATTTTAAGTAGTCTTTGATAAAAACATAGTATCGTGAAAAACTTCGTACATACTGAATTCTAGCGCTTGCGTAACAAATAATTTGCAACTCCAAGCACATGTAAATCAAAAGTGCATGTTTTTGGTGAAAATTTTGTATTTTTTCAATCCCGCATATGAAAATCTCGCAAATCCGCGGGATCAAATATTGCTGAAATTTTTCGAAGAAAACTTCTTCATTAAGGGTTTTACTTTGTGATGGCATTATTTTATTTTTATTAAAACACAGATATCTTTGTACACATCACTTTTATTTAATTTACACTCAACATGTTTCGTGAGCGATGCTCACATCATCATCTGAGTATACTTTAACTCCTGAAGACGTGAGCATCGCTCACGAAACATGTTGAGTGTATATTAAATAAAAGTGATGTGTACAAAGATATCTGTGTTTTAATAAAAATATTGCTGAAATCCCGCGGGATTGCAAACCCTTGTGCTGACAAAGTACAACCTGTTTTTTCGACAAAGTAAAAAGAACTTACTTAAAGTCGTAGAAATTATTGTCATTCTTTTAATTAATTAATAGGTACTTTGGATGGAGTACAGTTGAAATAGTACGTAAAGTCGTATCACTGACGACTCCGTATTAACCAAAACCTCTCCGTGGAAAGAGCTGGTCTCAATACGACCAATAAGACCTGGTGGAATATTCTCTTTATATCTTTCATCTTTTCAGTATGCTGGTCCAATTAGTAGTTTAAAATCCAGCAGAGGGAAAGACAACGACCTGCCTAATGTATTCTAAGATTGATCAAGGAAAAAATCAAGCATTCATAAATATTTATGCGCAGACATGCAAGACCAAGACGTGCAAAGCCGGCAGTCAACGGGATTTCACCAGAGAAAATAACTTTATACGTGGGGTTAAAAATCCCCCTACAAAAATTTAAATTGTAATACTAGTATTTTACGAAATACTAGCTGGTTCCCGGCATACGTAGCAATGCCGTATTCAAATAAATTGTTTCTCCCTACATGTTCTTTCCCATGCGTCCCAGTTCCCCTCCCACGTCCTCTTCCCCTCTAGCGTTCCCCTTCCACCTTTTCCGCCAACCCCCCTCCACTTTCCATATATTCAATCCAAGTACATTCAATTTTCAAACAGCTCACGTGCCACCTATTACAATTTTTTTATTCAAATTTTCCTTTTTTAAATATTACAAATATTCATTTTTGTATATTATAAGAACAATCAAACAAATTTGGTACCTAATATAGGAACCTATTTAAAATATCTGTAATTCTTGATTCGATTCAAGTATTGAGCGAGTGCTTAAAATAATTTCATTAATTGAAAGAGTTTCAAAAATTGAATTTTGAATTAACAATCGATGGTTTGCAAAAAGTCATTATATTGTGACATTTTTGACAGTTTCGTGAGAGATTTTGTAATGATTAAAAAAACTTTTCAAATGTATTGTCATGTGGTTGTAATAATCCAGAAACCTTTGCGAGGACGGAAAGAAGGTTTTTGAAAGTTTCAAACATTTCATATGCTTAATATAGCAATACATAGACATTTCCGAACTCATATACCCCCAAGCATAATATATAAGAAGAAGATACATTAGCTACTTCAAAATCACGAATTCAATGTATTTTGAAATTCAATTTATTGTTTTTGTTTGGTATGTAATATATAATTTGATTTATAAAAAAAACTGTTTGCTTATAAACAAGTTTAGTGTGGGAAAGTTTAGTTTCGCATTGCTCTGTTATTAATAACCTTTTTGTTTGTGTTTCTTGGGCGTTAACCATGTAACAATTTCTAGACATTTTGTTTAGAAGAGTAGTACTTTCCATGTACATTTGTTACTTAAATTTTAATGTTTCCGTGTGATCCACTAGCAAACTTGAAACTAACTTAAAATTTATACAAGTACAATAAATTTAAGTAACAAATGAACATGGAAATCAAAACTCTTCAAAACAAAATTAATAATATTATTCCAAAGTAACCAGGTACGTTTTTTCTTTAATTAACATTAGAACACATTGGAAAATAATTTCGAAATGTCAATAATGTACAAATAAAATTTATTAAATAACCTACCAATCAGGTATCGAAAATTAACACATCAAAATATCACATTTTAAGTATATAAAATGTCTTAAAATTCAATTCGCTTCAATTGTGTTCAAACACGACAGCATAGACTGTTTTATCTCCCAGCTTGCAGAACTAACTTGCCAGTGGTTACGTCAGTCGGGAGAGCGGTCTTGTTGTTAAATAGAATCACTTCGAATATCGATATGTTCAACATCAATGAAGCACAATTTAAACGGCAAGCTTTGTTGCCGTTAGTCTAATTCTGTTTATCTAATATCTAATCTAATATGTGTTCTCTTTTAAAAGCGCTTTGAAGTTGGAATTTTGTAATGTTTTTAAAAATTAATAAATTGAATTGAATTGAATTTATTATGTATATTCTTGAAGTTAAAGCGTAAATGTTGAGAGCAATGCAACCATCTTCTATATCCGGGAATTTCAGACCCCATATAGTCACACCACTGTTAAGTTGCTAAATTTGCACACATCCCAGACTGCACCGGTCTGTCCAGTGACCAGCATCGTTGCTGTCAATCGCGTCAGGAACCAGGCACTAATCAACCGACCATTTAATTAACACCAGCAAATATTCTTAATCACCTTTTTATCCGGACACGCTGCCCACTGATACAACAATACTTTTTTGGCTAAGTCATTTTAAGCAACTCGTTTAGACTGGTGTTATTTCTTTCAGAAACAACTAGAATTTCGTGCTCGTCGGTTGGTGCATTTTCAATATGAATTATTCTAATAAAAGGAATAAATTATTTTGCATTGATTGTGATTGTCTAAAGATATCAGGTAGTTTGGAGGAAAGCAAACCAGTTTTCAAGAGAAGCGATATACAATATAAAAATCTGATCAGCAAGATCAAGAAAACAACAGGTCATACATAATATGAGGAATAATCTCCTTAGTAAAGTTCTTGAGATTCCTAGTTTTATTTAAAATTTATTGTAATCTATTATAAGTAATCTATGATCAGTTCCCTTAGTGTCTTAGTCGTCTATGAGCCATTTGGGTCACATGGTCTCGTTTTACGAGATGTGCCGAAAAAAACCGAAGGCAGGTCTGCTGTGTCATTATATTGCAGGAGCTTGCTGGCAAAACTAGCTACCAGTTGTAAGGACGTCAGTCCACCTAAGTTCTCTTTGTAAATAACCAAACTTCAAAAAACGATCACTGTGATCTCAAGGATCTAAAGTCTTTCAATAATCACATTACTACTGGAGAATACTGCCCCCAGAAATTAATAAATAAGAACATTTCTGGAGAGGACTTCTGCCTTGTCAAAATTATTTCCAGTGAAGCCTACCACAGTTTTTGCATGGATAACAGGATTTTCTCCAATTTGAAATACATTTTTTTACTAATTTTTCCAAAAAGACAGCCAAAATAGAGAAGATATACCACCTACGCGTTTTTAACCACCTTGCAAAGGTCATATTAAGTTTAAGAATAAGAATTAGAATTAAGGATTCCAACAAATCATACACTAATGTCTCAACTCCAAACACAGTTCAGCAACCAACTGTATTCAAAGATATAATTAAAAATGTGGATGGATGCCTATCCAATTGATGTGGTTTTTTATTAGCCAATCCGTCGGACCACACTCGAGACAAAGGCAAATTTCAAATACGAGTTTTTTGCATATCTTTTTCATCTTTGTATCTCAAACCCATCGTGTTTTAATTGGTACTTGTTTATCGCCTTGACGGGAACTAATCGATTTTTTGACATTTTGTGACAGACAAGGCGAATGGAAATGTTTGAACAAGAACACAACACGACAAATTTAACATAAACGAACTTTTGTGTGAGTTTTTTCTAGCAGACGTGTAAAGTGGAAAGTGAAATGACATTCAAATGAAACTTTGTGAAAAAACTACTTGTCTGGGATGCTAATCAAACATAAGATGTAGTTCTTGCATTGGACTTATTTGTATTTGGACTCTTATACTATTTGTCTTTGGACTTTTTGTATTTGTACTCTTGCGTTGACTATCTTCTCCTATGGTGAATATCGATTTAGGCTTTAGGGTGCAGGAACTACGATTAGGAACAGTACTTAATGAGTTTTTAGTTACGTAAACTTCTAACCTTTGGCAACACCGGCGCACTGGTTCAGGCGTCATGCCGCAGAACGGGAATTCGAGCAACCATTGCGTTCTAATCATCGGCTCGAATAAGTTTATAAAATCGTAGTTCCTACATTACAGTTCCGTTTATACTTCTGATAATATAGCGCGTGTGATAAAAAAAAAAGTTACAATAAAAGTAACCATCTTTGTGAATAATCGATATTTTATTTAATGTTAAAAACATACAATTCCACTGCTGCCATCTATAAAATCATCGCCACACCAACACCGCTATAAGGGATTCATTTCCATATCATTCTTCGATCAGCGCTAGAACTCTTCGTGAGACTCGGCCACTTCTCAGAAACTTTCTTAACTCTTGCCAGCCTCCTCCCGACCAACGGAGACGTCCGGTATACATTATGAATCATGTTATCAGCAACCTTAAAAATTGGTAAGCCTCGTGCACCACTATTTTCACACCATTTTCTAGTATGGTTTTCAGTGATTTTTCTTAGGATCGGCTGCGCGGTTCTTTTCATACAAAATTTTAATTTGGATTTGAACCCAAAATATCCAACCAAACTGAATAATTTAACAAAAGATATAGCAAATATCTAGTACGGTTTAGTGGCGGCTCGTGACATTCGGTGTGCTAGAGTGCTAATATTTAAAAAAAATGGCATTATTGGTGTTGCCGTAACCGAAAAAAAATATTTTTTGAAATTTCGGTTTTTGTATGAAGATATTCGGGAAATGGGTGTGTTCTTCGAAACCGATTATCGAAAAAAAATCTAGCACTCTATAATACCACTTTAGCACACCCAAAAGTCACGCGTTGCCATTTGTATGGATTGCTGCTTTATTTATTTATGTTTTAAAATAAGATATAGGTACCTACAGCCACGAAATAATTAAATTTTCCGATTATAAATGCAACTTTGACATTTTTTGTGGGTTAATTGTCATTTAAAAAATGTTTTGCACTTACTACTGTAAGGGCACAACATAATTAAATACATAAAAAAAAATTGTAGAGGAGTTTTTGGTTAGAAATTTTAATATTTGTGCTCCAACCTAAATCAGTCGCTTATAATTTAAGTTTACGTTAATCAAAATGCTTTTTTAATCTATTATATTTGTTTTTATTATAATACATTATAACGGAATTCCACCATGAATTATCAGTTTCCAAAATAGAAGTATTAAAAAGTGCTTTTTTAATCATTTTTATTTAATATATTTCATCATATGTTTGTAGTAAATAGAGCCAAATTATTTTTTTTAATGGCCAGTATTTTATACATAAAATAGCACACATTTGTACTAGATATTAGTACACTTTACACACAGAGTTCGGCGCGGGACGTGCCCCGCGCGACTTCAGGCCGCCGCGCAGAAAAGTCTCACAGTGAACTGCGCTGTAAACCGTTATCTTACTTTCGATCTTTACTTTTCTGCGCGGCGGCCTGAAGTGGCGCACGGCACGTCCCGCTCCGAACTCTGTGTGTAAAGGGTACTATTGGCTATACATGTTGATTTGAAAAACTTATTCAGTTTGGTTGGGTTTTATGAGTTTATATCCAAATTAAGTTTCTCTTAAGATCTTCGGCTCTCAAATATATCCAATACTATTTTGGTACCCTTCGCAAGGATTCAGCACTCATCTGGGTTTGCTCAATTAGATATAGGTCTGATGAGTATACAAATTAAATTGGCTTAAATTAAAGAAGGGTTTGAATTTGAGAGACCGTGGTATTATTTGTGGCCAGGGTTTTAATGTCCATAGCTCTACTTTATAGTCTGTATCACTAAGCATAACTTGTTCCGATAGGGAAATAAAACGGAATCCACTTTGCGATTCGTTTCAGTCCGTTCTACTGCTAGAGGAAAGTGCAACCTCCTATCCACCAGCCATTGGGGCTCTTTTTCACCTCGCGTGGTTCTATTTCCTGGCTCACGGTAGTAGGTACGTATATTGATTTCTTTGGCATGGCAAGCATTCAGAGATAAATAAACAACCGATTTGTGGAATTAGTGAAATGCTAATGTGGTCCAGCAATAAAATGAGACGAGAAAAGTTGATTGTGAATCAGCTAGAGTAGACGCTAGTCTCAGTCATATCCAAAATCATTGTATCGCGTAATTAAAAAACTAAGTATTGTAAACCAAGAGAAATCAATTTGGGAGGTGGGAATAGATACAGCCACCCCGCGAACATTTATTGGATGACCAACACTTCTGCCATAGGTCACCCGAAGTGGTTCGCTACAAACTACTCACTAATGGTTTGATGACTTAGCAGATATGCTCGGGTTCATTGGGTGCAGTTTGTCTAGGTCTTGGAGGCGGAAGACCAGGACACACTGAACCCGAGATCCCTACCCACCTCTCATACATTTTTCTTTCCAAGAACTTCTTTTTTTTTACATGAGCTCCACACAGGAGGCCCTGAGGAAAATAATTTCCCTCATGCTATGTGGATGGTTTTTTCAGAGAAAGGAAGGAGAGGAGAGTTCTGGAAAGGAAAAGGTTTAGGGGTGGGTAGGAATCTGGAGTTCAGTGTGTCCTGGTCTAAGACCTAGACAAACCTCACCCCATGAACCCGGTCACCCCTACTAAATCACCAAACGTAGCAAACCACTTGGGGTGACCTATGGCAGAGGTATTATCCAATAAAGGTTCCCTGGGTGGCGGTACCCATTCCCGCCTCCCAAAGTGATCTTGTTCTTCCTTTCCTTAAAAAGACCCTCCGCACAGCATCCCCAGAGATGACATAGGCCTTGAGGGAAATTATTTTGCTGAAGGCCTCTCTCATCAGTAAAATAGCATTGGCGCAGCCGGTACGATAATCGATAATAGAAATAGTCTGACGCTATTTTTCCGCTCTCAAAAACAAAGACAACAATCCCCAGTCTCTCCTCCAACAGAGCCTGCATAACGTTGATGCGAGGTATGCACCATGCAGCACACGAGGTGAACAACCTGCCGGACGAACGACCGTCCGCGGCCCAACCACGGTCAGGAGCTGGAGATTTATCACCATGTGCAATACGTGACAATATTCCCTGTGTCTATTTTTACATACGACCACCGAATTGTCGGTGAGTCTCTTTGAAGGTTTACTCCAAGAACAAACCACAACGGACAATGAATTTATGCATGTTATTAATATTATCTCTTGCCATCATCACCAGTTGTTCGAAGAATAGGCTCACATGGCTGTGGAACTTTGAAAAATACGCCGCGCGCCATCAGTGATGAGTTTTCAAACCGAGCCTGACATGATACATTATCCACGGTGAGGCCTGGAATTGGTAGTGGAGTAAGGACGAAAGTAGACTGAACGCAGTATAAATGAAATCATTGATACCGCCTACTGTGCCGGGTGTGCGCCGGCGCACAGCGAAAATTTTCAATTTTTTTATTATTTTGGCATGCGATTTTAACCCTTATGTATAAAGAAAACGTATGAAGAACAAGGTCAGAATCGTTTGGGGCATTCTTGTTATTGACGTATGAGATACCGTAAACACACCTAGCCACTCGGAATAATTTGTCTTAAATTCTCTATAGCGTCCGGGTGTCATTTTTCCCGGTATATGAGCTGTCAAATTAGTTAGCGTCGTTCTCGTGAAAAATATCTATAAATTCATCAAATAAACGCAAGTAATGTTGTTTTTATGCATAGTTTATTGTTCAAGGAATTGTTCCCGGTATTTGAGCTGTCAAATTAGTTAGCGTCGTACTCGTGAAACAGATCGTAAAACCTATAAATTCATCAAATAAACGCAGGTAATGTTGTTTTTATACATAGTTTATTGTTCAAAGAATGTGTTTCAGTAAATATATTATACGATAGCACAAAATAAACCCACAAAATATTACGTCAAAGTCAAAACTTTGCGATTTTACGTCGTTTCCTCCCTGGCATTTAACAGGTTGCAAGATAAAACGGTGTACGAACTTGAGAAGATTCTTAAACAATGCAAGGATGATGATGCAAGCGTAATAACATACAGAACAGAAGAACTCAAATAATTAAATCAGGTCTGTCAAGAATCTGAATAATAAAATCAGAAGTATGAAATATGTTTGAAACGATGTTTGTTCGAGATAAATTCCAAAACTACTTAACCGATTTTGATGAAATTTAGCTTACTGTATGCAATTTGGTCCAACTTAAAAGATAGGATAGTTTTTTATCTGGATTATTAAGCTCAATATTTATTATTGCGAATTAAATGTTTGTTATAGGACAATGCTTTGTAATTATTTGTAAGTTCCATAAGTTTCTAACAGATGGCGGTGTGAGTTAATTTACCAACACAACACTTGATTATCTAGGTTGGGTAACCATCCAGTAGATGGCGTTGTGTTTCGATTTCACGTCACAGCAATTCGTGGCTGGGTCAGCCAGTATAAATAAAGTTATCGTGTATTCAAAAATATTTTTTATATTTTATTTTATACAATTATTTTTTTATACTAATTAATCACCACTATTTGTAATGTTTTTTGTTTGTAGGTACTTATTTGCCTATACTTGTTTGGTTTTTTTTATTTTTATTTTTATCCTGACGAAGAAACCATTGGTTTTGAAACATATTGATAATTTTGATTAAATAAGTGTTGTATATATATAATAATTTGTTTTCATATAATCAAAAAGTTGTGTTTAATCAGAATTGTGTGGTATTACGTCATATCTGCTGGATTTGATATTGGCGATATTTTTTTTTTTTACTTGAGCTCCACACAGGAGGCCCTGAGGAACATAATTTCCCTCAGGGCCTATGTCATCTTTGGGGATGCTGTGTGGAGGGTTTTTTAAGGAAAGGAAGGAGTGGAGAGTTCTGGGAAGGAAAATGGTTTAAGGGGTGGGTAGGAATCTGGGGTTCAGTGTGTCCTGGTCATCCGCCTCCAAGACCCAGACGTACCTCACCCCATGAACCCAGGCACTCCTGCTAAATCACCAAACGTAGCAAACCACTTGGGGTGACCTATGGCAGAGGTGTTGGTTATCCAATAAAGGTTCCCGGGGCGGCGGTACCCATTCCCGCCTCCCAAATTGAATTGATATTGCGTGATTCTAGCTAAAATGTGTGCTAAATAAGTGACAGTTTTTCTTCTCTGAAATATTGGTTGAATATACCCAAATTTAATATCTTTTAAAAAATAAATGTAACGAATAAGTATACTAACTGACATTTTCAATTCAGGAATTGTCCGGCTTATGAACCCGCGAACTCCGGGTCCAGAGCCAAGCCCCTCGCCGTTCCGCCACAGAGCTCGTCATTAAGTATTAGTTCGGTAATGCTAGTCAGAGTGTAACCAAAGTTAATAGCCCGATCACGAGCGGCCCAGCTTCACATCGAGAGATGTATTGATTGATTTAATGAATGTTATTAATCCCCCCATAGACCGTTTCTCGCAATTACCGGCTGCAGATACGGAATTTCGGCCATACTTTCACGTGGTTGTGTTATTATACACGTCTCTGATTCCCAATCGAGATCTTAGGCCAGTGTGTGTCGCAGATTAGTCTAGAATTATCCGAGTCGTGCTCGAGATAAAACCAACCCAATGTTGTTTTTGTGCGGCCGGAATTTCTCCATTAGCGAGGAGTTTTTACCACCGGAGTCCAAGCGGAGGAGAGCGTCCGTCTGGAGAAGTAAATGGTCCTTGGGACCGTTATCGGCGGCGAAGGTCGCGCAGACTCTTACGTAACGGTGTCTTAGAGACCGACACAGGAAGACTAATGGATGCATAAAAGATGAACACGTAAAACGCAGGTGGAAAACGGGAAAGGAAATTTATATTCTTGATTCATACTGGAATCTGATCACTAGCCAATAAATTAATCTTTCAATTGCAGGCAATAAGGGGACCCTTGCGGCGGAACAGCAAGCTTCCTGGCTCTCGGCCTGTCACAGGTTCTAAGCGGCGATATAAAATATTTTTATGGCATATATCTGCACTTTGTCCAGGAGTGGCCTGCCTCCTCTTTATCTCCTTTATGCCTACTACGGCTATATATGGTTTTATGCCTCTAAGGTCTTCATTTCGTTCTAACTCTACCAACTCTATCTTACGCTGCTATAAATGCACCAGGATTGGATAGAAAATCAGTATCAGAACATTGTGGACTAGCTAGATCTCTTTAACATCGTTTTATTGGAGATTACTGAAGTCAGTGACTTCATGACTCCAAAAACTATGAGAGAGATATTAGTTCAGTTTTGTTTAGTGGTTCTGGGTTGCTAAATGTTGGGTGAATATTACCCTGAATATTATAGCTAACTGCTGATGTAATAGGGCTCCAGAAAAATAAAAAAGTGGCCGTCAATCCTTTTAAGTATCCACGTTCTTCGTAACTCTACCTACCCCTTTCTCATTTTCATTCAATGGATTATTTAAAAGTGAATACCGCAAAAGAGTCCCCTCCAAACGGTCTGGACCCATGGGAGACCATGGCTTCTCCAATTGGGGTATGTTATTAGGCTCAGGGATGTGAGGAAGACGAAGGTGATTATTCACTATTCAGATATGGTCATCAAATACGGCTAAAGCTATTTGAAGCAAAATTTCAGTTCTAAATGGTGGTCCTCCACCAGGTCTATTTGAGAGTATTTTAATATTATTTTTAATCATAAAACTATTGTTAAACAATACAAATTAATTAAATAAAATTTGCTTGTGCACGCTGGGGTTTAAACCCGCATCTCTGGATTTGTGGTATAGGGCCGTACCCCTCGACCACGGAGACCATCATTCAGAATAAACTACAGTTAAAAAATTGTCGGACCATCATAAAACATGAATTGTTAAACCTTGAAAGGAGTTTAACTTCTAAAGAAACGGCAGTAGTCATAGGTCAAATTACAAAACTGGAAATACGCGGGTAAAGTAGCATCATAAATCACGAGACACCTTTGAAAGGTTTTACCGTAGTTCTACGGGAGGGAAGGGCAGGTTTTGACACGTTATGGGAGGGTTAGGCAGAGAAGTTCTGTCAGGCAAACAACTTTCTGTGCTAGTCATTATTGTTCTCACGTTTTAGGTCTGTGACCAGTCGCACCCATGGCTGCGAAGAAACGGAACCTGGCCTTTCGTAGATATTAAATTTGAAAATCATTTAATTATAACTAAACATAATCAGTTTTCGGATCTTTCTTGGCGTACGTGTAGAATTAAATGAAAAATTCTAGGAAAAATTGAGTACTTAAATACGAATTATTTAATTGCGTATTAGAGAGTAGGTACCTTTACGAATAATAAATAACGAATATCATTTGAATTCGAACTACCATTGCGAAGGAAAAATAATCTATCATTGAAGAAAAGGATAATACTAATATATCTAAACGAAACATGATACAGGACAAGACACAAAAAAATAAAAAGGTAACGTTCGCAACTGGGACCAAACCCAAGATCTTTTGTCTTACCGAGATACAGCGCCTTAACGAACTCGGCCATCGGGACCTAAGAGTCAAATCATTCAAAAAGATAGCTGCCAAAAATTCGGGGAAAATTGGTTGAGGATAATATTGTTAATTCTGAAATTGAAAACGACAAATATCAGAAAAATATAGGTCCCAATGGCTGGAGATTCCAGTAGGACAAAAGATTTTGGGTTCGAGTCCCGCTCGCGACCGTTACCTTTTTTCCGTGTCTTGTTCTAATTCATTTTTCATTTAAATTGATTAGTATTATCTAAACTGAAATTCGCGGAGACCAATATTTAATTTAATTATTTTTTTAACTTCAAATAACTTCACTAGGAATCACTGGTTACATTAAGGCGACGCTTCCTGGCCCAAAAAGAAAAGAAATACGTAATTACGAATGTTGGACAGAGCGCGCCAATATTTTCAACGACAAAATTAATGCGAAAATTGGGAAAATGCTTAATAAAACATGACTCGTTTAAAATAGAGCAAAAATCTCGTGAAAGATATCTTAAGTATCATGTAAAAAAATAAAGTGAATTTTTTCACAAATATAACTTGTAAAATAATAGAAATAGACTTCTTTTAAATAATTTCCGGAGCATACATTGCGATTTTTTTCTATCGAGGGAATTTCATGTAATTAGCGTTTTGGCGTGGAACGTATCTAGATATTATCTTCCAAAATAACTTATATTTTTTTAAGAGCTTAATAACTTCAAATGTTTTGGGGAGATATGTAAGAAATCGGTCGAAATTCGGATAGCGGCGGCTTAAGTCTAAAACGTCCCTTAACACCCTGTATAGATAAAAATAAATAAATAAAATTCCTCTACATTTTCTATTTTCCCTCCCCCACTTTGTTCTGATTCTCTAAAATTAATGAAAAAATACCTACTAACTCCTGGACATATAAACATTAAAATAAAACATAAATGTTACACCTAGGTATTTCGGGCATTTGGATGGCGACAGCCTCTTCTAATAGCAAACTGTCCAAGCCTTGACTCGCCACGGGTACCAGACAACAATATCATTAGCCGCAAATAATTTCTAATAAAAAAATATTAATAGAAGAAAGTTCAAAGTATCGCTTATCACAAATGAATGATTAACCAATAAATTGACGGCGAATTCCTAAACTACACAATATAATATTTTGTTTATTCCACCAATATTAAATTATTATATTAGGTGGTCCGTTGGCTTAAAATGCGTACAATTCCCATTAGTTTAAAGTTATTCCTCTGTTAAATACTTAATCATCGTCTCCCACTGATTTCATTACCCCAGAAGACGATATTTCCCATTTATGGCTTTCCAATATTTCAACTAAAGAGCGGCGTAATAAAATTAACAAGTCTCGGAGCCACTTAATGTCGTAAAAGGCAATTTTTAAATACTTTATAAGCGATGATTAAGCAGAGAAAAGAACATAAAACGAAGAATGTAGGTATTTATAAAACAGTGGGATTTAAACAGATTAAATTGAGTAGGTCAATGTCGTAAAGATACAAAGTAACGAAAAATACCTACATAGAATTAATTGGCTAACTAGGCAGATGAGCCTATCATGAGGGCTGTCCATAAAATAAGGTCTCCAAGGTGCTGCGGTCGCGAGAACAATTTTACGTATAATCCGGCAGCCGCGTAGCCTGGTTCCTCCACGCCAAATACTCACCACGCTGCACTCTCTGTGACGCTTAGTGTCGGCGTGGCAGCCGATCGCGATGGAGGATTGTGTGTTGAATTTCGATGTTCTTGATAATATAATATTGGGCCTAATACTAATATTAATAATACCTTATATTAATATTCTAGCTACGCCAAACAGTGGCGTAGCTCGAATGGGTGGCACCCGGGGCGGATAACGTGGTGTCACCTCAAGAAAGAACGTGGTGTCACCCCTCCCCCCTTCCCATTAAAGTTGACTTTGAGAAATTCAAAACGCAAATTTCATAAAAAATAACATTACTAAATAGTCAAATTGGTAAAAAAAAATTCGAAATCCTCAAATTACTTATTATGTATTCTAATTCCTTAATTATTTATTTATGTACACACAACAGAAAAAAAACATTGATTCAGACGATTGATCATTTTTTTTCAGTCAGTTATCGATCGATTCTGCTACATCCGTTTTCTGGTTTTGCGTTTATCAGTTATCGGTTATTATTAAAAAAATAACGATCCAATTCACTTACCTTGTTTTTTTAACACTACAACAACCAATAGGTAATAATTCCCTCCACGAGTTTACAACAATCCCAATGTACCAAAGAAATGAGAATGACAGGTGACAGGTGACAAGCGATGAATATTTCTTATTTTATATGGGGAATCCCCAGCCAAGCCATTTAGTGCACAGGCGTCAGGTGGGAATGCTGTCCTTGTTCTACCGGTATTACAATGGAAGACGCTCCGAGGAACTAGCGTCATTGATTCCCTCGGCACCGGTGCATAGTCGGGAAACATGCTAAACACGCGCCCAACATTTGTACACGGTTGACATTAGTCACATGTGAACGGGTCGTTTCTACGACTCGTTCTTAAGTTCAACAGCTCGGCTGTGGAACGTTTGCCGGCCTCCGTGTTTCCTCCCTCCTACAACATGGGTCTCTTCAAGACCCATGTTGTAAATTATTTTCCTCAGGGGATCCTGTGTGGAGTTAATGTAAAAAAAAGCCATAATTAGAGCTAAGAACGAAAATGAAACAATAGAATTTTTGGGGAATCCCTGACCGACCAAACCTTAGAGCTATGAGAATATAAATAACAGACCGTGTTGTGTAAAATATTTTTGTGACAATATTCTACCTTCGTAATTTTTTTTTCACGGTCGGGTTCACCCATGCGGGCCGCCCCAACCGCCCCCCTAGCTACGCCGCTGCTGGCAACCATTTTGAATTTTAAAAACTGAACCTTAATTTTTAAATAATTTCACCAATTTAAAATCAGGTTTCCGAGCGATGATTTTGTATTAATTTATTGCTTGGAAAGTCAATCATGAACCATTAGTCGTCAAATTAATAATATTCACTAAGAAATGATGAACGACGAATTTATGCCGCTTTGTACTAAATTATCTAAAGAAATACTGCCGTGTTTGAACGTTAAACCATAATTGCAGCGATTAAAATTTATCCGAGTGTACTCAATTCGCTTAAGCCATGTCAAATAAAAAAGGTAATAAATCAAATATAGAAATTTGACTCACGTTAAATATAAAATATGGAGTACGTCAGAAATAACTGAGGCGTGTTTATTAAAGCGCGAATAACTCTTTAATTGATTAATTGATTTCATTAGAAAGGTAGAGAACCTTTCATCTTGTGATGCCTTCTCTTAGCGGAGGTCATGAAAACCAAGTTTGAAATATCACTGACTTTCGCAGCGTGAAGGAAGGAGGGTTAGCCATACAGGATCAAAACCCGAAGTGTCCTAATTGCAATATTTTATTTAACTTTTCTTTCACAATAATGTATTGTTGATCTTATTATATAATATGGTATACACGTACATTAAAAAATGTTAAAATATGGGTAAAAAATAATTTGGAAGTTTGTACCTTTTTTTCTATAATTTAGTTTCCAAATTACTAAAATATTCCATGTCTTTCTGTATATTCCTTATTGATTAAATATAGATTTATACGTGTCTATGTATGTAAATGGATTTTTAATTTTAAGAAAATTCTCAGAAACTCCTGTAAACTCAATCATACTGATCTCTACAAATACTATGTACGTACATATATCTTTTAAACTCTAATATAACCATCACTGCTTAATAACTACATTTTTATTTTTATTTTTATATGAATACCGCACAAGAGTCCCAACTGCTCCCGTCTGGAGCCAGTGGGACTATGGCATCCCCAATCGGGGTATGTTGTGGGGCTGAAGGTAGTGGGGAGGGGAAGGAGATAGGGAAGAGGAAGGTGGGAAAGTACCTGGCTATTTAGATCTGGTCACAGAGTCCAACACGGCTAAAGCCATTGCAAGCGACGTTTCAATGCTGAATGGTGGTCTTACACCAGGGCGATACATAGTATCTTCCACGAACGTGCCGCAAATAAACTATATATTATTTTTGAATGATTAAATTGTGAAATAACACAAATTAATCAAATAAAATTTATTTGCCACGCCGGGATTCGATCCCGCGACCTTCGGAATGCTAGTCAAAAGCCTTACCGCTGGACTACGCCGGCCGTCATATGCACTATGCTTCGCATTTGTGGGATTTTTTTTGTTGTTCCTATCATAAATTTGATGTTATTATATATGTACCTATTCCCTTGTATCAAAAAAACGTGTATCCAAATCCTCGCGATCTGGCCCGCCACGTAGCTAGCGTGCAGGTACGTCCGCCGTCAAGCCCTGGACATGCTTTACCCGATGAATCCGGACACCACTGCTAAATCACACCAAGTGAACCACTTGGGTGACTTAATCTATGGCAGAGATGTTGGTTATCCAATAAACGGTTCCCGGGGCAGCGGTACCCATACCCGTCTCCCAAATTTGTGTAGAAATGTTTACTGCGGAAGGTGAAAAATATAGGGGTTGCTAAGAAATAAACATGTGAGGAAGAACATCATCAAACAAACTTATTTCAGTTGTGAGTCTGAGAGTGTTTGTAACCCTGGTTCAATGCACTCGGATCTGTTTGAATGTTATTTTCAAAGTCGTAACTGATGGTTCAAGAATTAAGCCAAGCGATATAGTACCTACCTATAAAGTAATATTTAAAAAATACATATTTTGAATGTGCATTTCTTTTTTTATTTTCATAGGGTTAATCTTGACAAGTAAAGTCAGATGTCGTGATTTTTCCATTTTCAAGACAGCGGTATTTACTAACAAAGTTTAATAATGTAATATCACTAGTCCGGCGTAGTCCAGCGGAAAGGCTCTTGACTCGCATTCCGAAGATCGCGGGATCAAATTCCGGCGTGGTAAATGCATTTTATTTCATTTATTTGTTTTATTTCACAATTTATTCATTTAAAATAATATATAGTATATTTGCGGCACTCAGAGCGGAAGCATACAGAGTGAAAGATACTCTCAGCATCGCACTGGTGTAAGACCACCATTCAGAATTGAAACGTTGCTTGAAATGGCTTTAACCGTGTTTGGTGACCAGATCTGAATAGTCAGGTTCTTCTCACCTTCCTCTTCCCCATCTCCTTTCCCTCCCAATACCTTCAGCCCCATAACATACCATCAATTGGGGATGCCATAGTCTCACTGGCTCCACACGGGAGCAGTTGGGACTCTTGTGCGGTATTCATATTTAAAAAAAAACTAGATCCTAGCCACGGATGCTAAGATAATTACTCAAGCCTAATTACAATTGCCTGTCATTGATTGAGAATAGTATAAAACTAAAACACTCATTAAAAAATACTAATATATAATGTTATAATAATAAAAAATGTTATATTAATAAATAATGTTAGCCGACCTGTTATTATAACTCATTAATATTATAAAAACTTAAGGCGACGCTTCCCGGCTCAAAAAGAAGATGGAGAGATTTGTAATTACGAATGTTGGACAGAGCGCGTTAATAGTTTCAATGATAAAATTGAAGCGAAAATTATGAAAATGCTTAATAAAACATGACTCGTTTAAAATAGAGCAAAAATCTCGTGGAAGGAATCTTAAGTATCATTTAAAGAAACATTGTGAATTTTTTCACAAATATAACTTGTAAAATAATAGAAATAGACTTGTTTTAAATGATTTTAATCAAGGGAATTTCACATAATTTGCGTTTCGGCGTGGAACTTATCTAGATATTATTTTTAAAAATAACATATATTTTTTTAAGAGCTTAAAAACTTCAAATGTTTAAGGGAGATATGTAAGAAATCGGTAGAAATTCAGATAGCGGCGGCTTAACAATGCACCTGCATAACCCTTCCCCTGTAAAAGCACACACAATGTACATTGTAGATGCACACAGCACATGGCACACACCTCACACCTGATACTTAATTGGGTACCTACGCAGGTATGCAAAGCGTTTTCAGATTCACAGATCAAGCGTGTACCTTCATTGTAATCGAATCCAGCATTTGACACCGGCTGACACCTCTCTGTGACGGTGTTCGCGTCGGCGGGCCTGACCGTCTCATCCATCACTCTCCGCACTCTTCAGTCTCCACTAGTTCCCCCCCCCCCCCACCCGACGCGACCGGTCGCTGGGAGAGACGCGGGGAGACGCGGGACGGAGCGTGGAGTCAGATTAACCATTCCCTTAAGGGGATCCAATAGTCCAGGGAAAAATCGAAATCGGAATTCACGCCCTTTGTGGGTGGAGTTTAAAAATATTTGAGAAAAAGCTTTTGGAACGGTTGAAAAAGGTATTTGAGAATTTTTTTTTACAGGTTGATTTCGTAAAGGCCTAAAAAAAACATCAACTCCTTTTTTGCACATTGTTTATTGTAATAACAAGGAAATTTAAAATAGATTTCATGGAACCGAGTGACGTGGAGCCTACACGTCTGTTCCCTGCTCCGGCCAGGGCGGTTCTGAAAGGAAGTGGGGTGTGGCAAGCCAGTAGTCCTTCGGTGAACGACATAAGGGTCACTTTGAAAATCCACATTCGTCGGCTGCCAGCCGTATTGTGAAATAACAACGCAAAAATGCATATTTTATTTTATTTTGTGAATATCGGGCGTAAATATCAATTTTTTTTTGCAATTATCATAAAAGAAACTAAATTTGCTACAATAAACAATAAAACTATATCCAAAAAGATGTTTATAAGTAGAAGAGTTTGCACTTGAAAGTGTTTTTTTATAGACCTGTTACTTTATTTTTTTCCAGGCTTATTAAAAGACTTATTAAAAAAATGACCGATATTTTTAAGGGCCAAGATACGTTCTACACGCAGTATTTAATTAAAGCATCTATAATATTTCTAAGCGATCAAATTTTCAAAACAAAAACACATGATTTTGTGTGATTTTGCATTATTTACTGTGGCTTCATCTTAAGTTACGTTGCTAGAAAAATCCGCACGCTCCGGTGGCATACACTCAGTGCACATTTACAGCCTTAAAAATAAAAATAAAATATTTCTACACCGATAACTGCGATTTAGTTACACATTGAATACTCTACAAGCTAAGTTTGAATTTTACAAATGAAAATTTTCTTCAACTGGGCTGCGAAAGCGCTGGCAACGTCGCATTTTGGCAGAATGACATAAGAGATTACCGTCACGACCTAGCGGCTAGGTCGTAAATAAACAAACAATTTATTTACAAATTGATTACAGTAATTACGTGTAAAAAGATAAATGCAGTTGTAGCAATTATAAGAAAACAACACGTATTATTTATTGTATCAATCTTGAAGAAATATTTCGATAAAAGGTGCAATTGCTTGATATTCATAATTCTATTGTAAAAGTTTTAATATGCTGATTTTAAAAATGTGTTTGTTAACTTGCCACCGTACTGAGTTGTCGTAGAACGAAATTTATTGGGGAGAATTATCTACAATATGAAGCTGTTCTATATATATATATACAGAATTGAAATAATTAGAGAAGATGTTAACTCAGTTGATGGCATCGGTAAGTAAAGGTTAAGGAGGAAGCGGGGAGAAACGAGGGGCAGAATGCGAGGACAAAGGACTTAGTCTTCGCTATCGCAATTTAATTCAGAACAAGTACCGTGATTTGTTGGCTCAATTGAATGCGCCCTTAAGGAGCTATTGTCTCTCTTTCTAATGTCTGTCGTTATTCGTAATTCTAAACAGTAGACTTTCTATTAGGCCTGACAGCATCATACTTAATGTTATATTTATTCTGCAATTAGCTTTAATTCCTTTTGTGACTTTCATAGTTTTTCCTGACAGTATTCTATTTAATTCACGGTCAGTGGCTGTTTCGGCATCGCGTCTGGGTTCTAAGTGTCCCGTGTTCGATTCCGCAGCTGGTTATCACGACACAAGTAACATTTTTCTCTTACTGCGGAGATAGAAGATTTTCAAATTTTGTTGGTAACCCGGGAAAATTTGTCTTTATTTAAAAAAAGTAATTCTGAAGTAATTGTCTGTGTGTAAGTAAGTTATCAGTAGTAAGTGAGGTGCATCAAAATGATTAAATTACAATACATGTATACCATTACAATACCAAATATGGTAGTGCTCATGTTTCAAAGGATAAGTCTAAGTTATATAAATACGATCTGACGAAATTGGCCCCCCGACAGTTGGCCCGCCGACAGTTGATCCCTCCGACATTGATCCGGCGGACAGTTGATCCCCTAAAAGATTATTTCTTCAAGTAATTATTAAAAAGAGGGTATACGGCCATACATCCAAAGTCGATATACTTATATCTGCAGGCATTTTGAGTGAAAATCCTCCGCAAAAATATTTTTAATAACAATAATTTCGACTTTGCGAAGGAGCGTGCTGTGACGCTGTACGGCCGAATAATAAAATACGACATACTTATATGTGCAGTCGGCTTAGCAAAGAACCGCTTAAGGTTCCTACTTGCTTACAATATACCCTTTTTATCTGAATACCACACCAGAGTCCCAATTGCTCCCAACTGTCTGAAGCCAGTGAGACCATGGCATCCCCAATTTTGGTATAAAGTGAGGCTGAAGATAGTTGAGATGGGAAGGAGATGTGAACAATATACCTGGTTGTTCAGATCTAGTCACCAAACACGGCTAAAGCTATTGGTTGGTTGTATGGCCGTATATCCTTTTTGCATGTTTACTTGAAG
Source organism: Glyphotaelius pellucidus (assembly GCA_936435175.1). Classification (NCBI taxonomy): domain Eukaryota; kingdom Metazoa; phylum Arthropoda; class Insecta; order Trichoptera; family Limnephilidae; genus Glyphotaelius; species Glyphotaelius pellucidus. The sequence continues at coordinate 14,095,749 of OW386556.1, forward strand.
AAGGGGATCAGCTTAATGATACTTACTATTTAGGGGATCAACTATCCTAGGGATCAACTCTCGGGGGATCGACTGTCGGGTGATTAACTATTGACGGGCCAACTGTCGGCGGGCCAATTTTCTCCGGATCAATTGTAACGGAACCATAAATGCCTGTATTAAAAAAAAAATCGGTCGTTTATTTGGTTTTGTATCGCATTGAAACTACGTATTACGAAATCCTAAGCCAAAAAGAAAAACAATCTATATTAAAGAAGTGTAACCCTAAAAAAATATATGTTTACGTTATAACGTAATCCATAACAACAAACATAAAGTCTCTACATAAAAAAGTTATGCGGCCTCTGTGTTTCCCCCCTTGAACAATGTTGTGTCTCTTCGCAGCATTCCCAAAGATGACATAGGCCTTGAGGGAAATTATTTTCCTCAAGACCTCCTCTGTGGAGTTAATGCAAAGAGCCTTAAAACATGTATAAACCTTAACACAGAGTCCTTAAATGCCGTAGCCTCCAGGTGACTGACTAGGAGATTGCTACGCTACTGCTGTGGGTACTCTACCACATCTTTCAATCTCCCAAATTACAACTACTCAAATAATTTTAATTATCGTGAAGTAAGTTAGCATGAATCTTAAATCTAACACCAGATTACGGGTAGGCTGAGAAGCGCGGGGTTGTGGGAAGAAGAGGGGGAAGTAAAGCCGGCTAAGGAAAGATGATAGTAGATTAAATTGAATGGAAATGTGATCACGAGGAATGCGAAGAATGCGTGGAAGATGATTTATAACTGTAAGAGCGAGGCGAAGAAGATAATAGAAGAATAGGTAACCACCGTAGTGATGAATGTTTATATCAAACTTGAAAGGAATACATTAAGAAAGTGAGGCAGTGATATTTAATTAATGCCGTAACCAGAACGAAGTACTTAAAACTAAGACCTTTTCAACGAGTTACGATTCTACTTCTTGAGTTGGTTGATACTCAGTGAGTAGGATGCTCATAAAAGAGGCAAACGGGAGGAGTTACATTTACTGAAAAGGTCGTACTATTAATCTAATGGCTAATGTACAATTACGAGCCGAACCGCTGAGCGGACCTGTGAGCCATGTTATTATTTCATAGAATCTCAACCCGTGAACCACGATTCATGAGGATCTAGAAAGTTTCAAACCATTTATTGGATAACCAACACCTCTGCCATAGGTCACCATAACTACGTTTGGTGACTTAGCAAAGGTTTCCGGTTCACGGGGTGAGGTTTGTTCAGGCCTCGGCGGCCGATACGTCGCGTGGCGGGTCCGATCGATAGAGACTGGTTGAGGGAGGTTTTTTGACCTCTCCCGCCGGAATCCCTCGACCCATCGACTTGCATCGCAGTTGGAAGGATGGATTCATATGTCCGTCATACCTGGACGTACTGACTCCCAGATTCCTTCCAACCCATTCAAAATATAAGACATGAGGTACTTTATAATTAAATTAAAACAAATTACTTTGTATCTCAAGATAATTTAGAAATAAGGAAAAATGTTAATAGTAAACGAAATATTATTATTAAATAATCATCATAGAAATGTCATACCGCGTTCAAAAGGTTAAAAATCATTTCACCGACGTTGTTCACATTTACGATAAAACTCCACCCTTCACAATATACGTATGGCATCATTTTACCGACAGCAGGTTGCGCAATAAGGAACTCCAGTCCAATTTTTTTTTATATTTTAAAATGAATAATGACCTTCTAACTTAAATAACTGCACATTTATTTTTATTTTTGTAGTTAGTTTTAATAGTTAAAATAAATGTCAAAGTTTTAATTTTTCAAGATCCCCCGAAAACCACCGAATCTAGTATGACGTCATCATGACTATCCGAAGTATGAATTTTTAGGCAACTGGAATCAGCTGATCATCGACGGCCATTTTGAATTTCAGCATTGGAGCGTTTTATGGACGCGGTGACGTCACGCCTCACAAATTCAATAATACCAACTTGACAGGGTGTTTTAATGAACTGTTTTAAAATGGACTTTTTAATATATTTTTTTAACTCTACGTTAAATATTATTTAATAAAACTTATATATTCAGAATCAGCGTTTATTGGTCTGTATGAACATATTTTTTTAAAGCCATAATATTTTTCACTGGAGTTTATTTATTTATTTATTGATCAACGCCCTTTTTCAGGGCTTTTACATATTAATGGTAATAAATAGTTCCTTATTATACCATTAATGCTAACCAGTAATAATAATGTTAGATGTTTATTTTACGGGGGCTGTGCATTTTATGGGAAAATAGTCGCTGGAATGGAAGGCTTGTAAAACAGCGCGGAAACCGGGTTTGAACTTGGTGTTAGCGTTGATGTCCAATGTATGAAAACGGAAATCGGGTACAAGTCTTTACCGCTCGTTGATGTTAAATATATTGAACCATATCATTAATTGGTTGTTGATTCGATTTTGATATTAAATTCATTAATGATAACGTGATTAACAACATTATTAAGGAAGGGAAAAAATTATTTAATCAGATCGGTTTTATGGCGACAACTATTATAGGTAGATCGTAAATTGAGTCATATATTTTTAAAAAGAGCAACGTAATATATATATCCTGAACATTTTATATCAAACGTATTTAGTATTGTTACTGATTGATGGATTGACTTTTTAATATACATAAAGGGTGTCAAGGGATGCACTTAACTTACTTTAGCCTTTGATCTCTGACATCATTTGAAGTAAAAAATGTAACTGAAATTTTGATCTCGGGTGACTTTTTGACGCCACGTTGTTTTGTCGTTGGTTACAATTCGGAAGGCGTATATGGGTACCATCGCCCCGGCAAGCATTCATTGGATACTAAACTCCTATTTATTTATTTATTTTATTATTTTAATATTACATTGGTTACATTGATGACGTATTGCCCATCTCATTAGGTCCTATGCAATAAAGGTTACCTGCGTTTGGTGACTTCAAGTCCGAAGAGGTTCGCTACGTTTGGTGACTTAGCAAGGGTGCCCAGATTCATGGAGTGAGGTTCGTCCATTTCTTTTCGGCCGATTCGCAAGAATTTTTATGTCACAAATAAAAACATTAAAAAAATCAGAAGGCATTTGACAGTAAAGGGGTAAGGGATTGGTCGGTTACCCGGCTAAGTGACCGGCGCGTGGAAGAAAAAAAAGTTTGATTTCTAAGAAAAAAGTCACCGGAGATAAAAAATTTACTTTTTTTCTCCAATGTCAGGAATCACTGAAGTTAATCAAGTACGTCCCTTAACACCCTGTATATATATATTTAACATACGTTAAGTTTGTCTTATATGAAATGGATAAATATGTTCCTAAGGCCCGGTATTAAGCGTTCAAAAAGAAGAAGGGGAGATATATAAATACGAATGTTAAAGGGAGCGCGCTTACATTAAAAACGATAATAATTAAGTGAAAATTGTGAATATTTTTAATAAAATCCTCGTTTAAGCAAAAATCTCGTGGAAAATGTTTTAAATAGCTTGTAAAGAAACACATAGAATTTTGTCATTCATATAACAGAAAAAAGCGAGTTTAAAATAATTTTCAGAGCATTCTTTGCGATTTTTTTTCTATCGGGGTAATTTCATATTTTTTTACATGAGCTCCACACAGGAGGCTCCACACTGTCATCTTTGGGGATGCTATGCGGAGGGATTTTTTTAAGGAAAGGAAGGAGAGGAGAGTTCTGGGAAGGAAAAGAGTTTAAGGGGAGGGTAGGAATCTGTGGTTCAGTGTGTCCTGGTCATCCGCCTCCAAGACCTAGACAACCCTCACCCCATGAACCCGGGCACCCGTGCTAAATCACCAAACGTAGCAAACGAGTGACCTATGGCATAGGTGACTGGTTATCCAATAAAGGTTTCCGGGGCGGCGGTACCCATTCCCGCCTCCCAAATTTAATTCATATAATTACCGTTTCGGCGTAGCAAATCTAGAGATATTTTCTTGAAGAATAACACATACTTTTTTAAGATCTTAAAAATTTTAAGTGTTATAAATAGGTAGAAATTCGGGATGCCCAGTGTAAAAAATACAAAGTATATAAATAAGATAATGCAAGGTTCACAATAACAAAAAAAAAACAAAATGTATGGTGATTGGGTATAAGAAGACATCCAGTGAGAGCAAAATTAAAATTGACGGTGAAATTATTGAAAGTGTGACTGAAATGAAATACCTAGGAGTTATATTAGATTCCAAATTAACCTTCAACAAACATGCTGAATATACCCAAAAGAAAATTGGAAAAAAAGTATCTTTTTTGGGAAGAATTCGGCAAAAAATTTCTAGAAAAACTGCAGTCCCTATTTATAATTCAATTATTGCTCCACACTTTAACTTCTGCCCAACTATCCTTTTCCTGTGTAATGAACGAGAACAAAATAAGTTTCAAATTCTCCAAAACAGGGCAATGAGAATAATACTTCAGCGAAATAGATTCTCAAAAGTAAATAAAATGTTAAAGGAACTAAATTGGCTAACCGTGAAATAGATGTTGACCCTGCACACGATGATATTTATCCATAAAATAGTGAACAACATGTTACCAAAATACTTCTCAAACAAAATTATATACAACAAGGACATTCACAGACACAACACAAGGACTTGCAAGGAAATCAGACTACAAAAAAGGACAAAACGAATACGCAGAACAGTTTATTATACAAAGGGATGAAGTTATACAACACTCTACCAGAAACTTTAAAGGCCGCACAAATTGGAAAGTTCAAAATGTATTGTAGGAGATACATAAAACAAGAAAAAAAAAAATATAGTTTGAAATATGATACGATATAATTAATTAGGAAATTGTAAACTTAAATGTACAATTTACTAAAATAAAACTAATAAATAAATAAATAAAATAAATAAATAATGGTAACGTTGGTACTGATATTATTTGATCATATCAATTGTGCCCCGTGCTACGGAATCGAATTCCTAGAAGAATGGACTGGCTTCGCGGCCGTTAATGAGCAATATTTGGTACGTAATTAAAAACGTCGACAATGCCCAAAGGTCCTACAGATTGAAAAGTAAATTAATATTTTACATGTTAAACTAATTAAAGGTAATAATAATTATCTACAGACACAAAGAAGGTATATGAATTTATTAAAAACAGTTTATTTATTTATAAATAAACGCCTTTTTTCGGGGCTTTTACATATATAGCATATAAAAAACATTTTATTGTACATAACTGAACTGCCTCAATAACAATATTTTATATTTATTCAAAGATAAATTGAAGATGTCCACTGACTTGGTATAATTGTTTCCCTCCATTAGTATTCTGGGCAAAGAGAAATACATATGGTAGTTAGTCCCAGAATTTCTGCACTGAAATAAATCCTGACTTCTAGTTTAGAAGTCATAGAAGGTCGCCGAGGGCCTGGTAGGAGACAAATGTCTTGGCTACGAAATATACGAGAGTGGACTGGCATTAGAAGTGCGGAGGAGCTATTCCGGGCAGCACAATGTAGAGAGACATTTTCCAGAGTGATCGCCAACGTCGGGGGGACCCGATAGGGCACACGAAGAAGAAGAAGAAAAATAGTTTGAGTAGAGATTTTTGGTAGAAAATTAGAGAGTACAATCCCGAGCATGTTTTTAAATCCCGGTATTACGGGATCTTCGTTGCGTAATCTCGGGATCCCGGTACTATCCCGGGATTAGGAAATGTGATTCATAATTGAGATAAAATAAAATAAAAGCATAGATTAGTAAGTTCTTAAACATTATTTATTAATATTATTTGTTACACAAGACAACGCATCTGCACTTAATATTATAAATGCGAAAGTGCGTGTGTTTGTTTGTTATGCTTTCACGCCTAAACCACTAAATCTATTTCAATAATTCTTTCACCAATAGAAAGCTACATTATATGCGAGTAATTTAGGCTGAATATAATGGTAAGCTCTGGCGTTATTAAATTATAAATATTAATATATTACATTTATTGTACGTTTATTGTCCCTAACAAAAGCGAGTTATTTATTGATAACGTCAGACGAAAAGCAAAACAAATCGTTGTCTTGGTAGGACTAAGTATATTGATTTATTTGTGGGAAATTTTATTTCAGGCGTCGTAGTTAATATCTATCTATATAAATCAAAATGAATCTCCGAATGTTTGTACGCGCATAACTTCCGAACAAGTCAAGGCGCAACGGATTACGGAATGCAAACTAGACCTGATTGTGGCAATCCCGAAAATCCCGAGATTAGCCAAAGTGCAGTCCCGGTATTTTCGGGATCGAAAATGGGCCGGGATCCCGGGATTCGGGATTCGGGTGAAGGACGATTTTTTTCCATATTTTTATCTCCAGATTCCACTGCACCTTTTCTTATACATTTGATCATCTTATCAGTATTCTTTTTCGGAGTCAATAGATGTCGTTTTCTTGTGTGCTTTCTTTGCTTGTTCATTTTAGAGTGATTTTTTTATTGATTTTACAAAAATGTATTTATTTTTTTTGGATTTAATATGATTCAATCGTTGCTCTGTCTGACCGCTAAGATTTATCGGGCGCTTTAAGCTACTATACCAAAAGGGACCTACGTAGGATCGTGGATTGATCGTATTATATTGGAACCGAGCACCCGTAAAATAAATAAATATTTTATTGCTTATCTTTTTTTTACATTAGCTCCACTCAGGAAGCACTGAGGAAAATAATTCCCCTCAGGACCTATGTCATATTTGGGGATGCTGTGTGGGGTCTTTTTATGTAAGAAAAGAGGGGGAGTTCTGGGAAGGAAAATGGAATGAGGGGTGGGTAGAAATCTGGGGGTCAGTGTGTCCAGGAGTGACGAACGTATGAAACCATCCCTCCCACTGCGGTCCGAGGCGATATTCCGAGAAAGTACGGCTGGAGGAGTCAAAGGGACTCCCTCAACCATTCTTTCCCAATCCAGCCTGCGATGCAGCTGATGGCTAAATGCATCCGCCGCCGGACCCGGACTAACCTCATCCTACTTTGGTGACTTAGTCAACCCGAGCACCCCTCCTAAGTCACCAAACGTAGTATGTATCTCATTCTCTCGCAGACTAAATCCTTTAGACACATGTGTTTGTCTCTTTTTAGTGTCGCTTCCGTTTTCTCGAGTTTCAAAACGCAACGGTGCTAAAAAAATCTTCACTTTAAAAAAAACGCTAAAAATCTAGATTCAAATCTTTCATAACATCAAAATACTCTAGGTCAAATCGAGCGGTTTACTATGATCAATCTTTGCGTGTAATTTTTACAGTCTTTTGGAATGAACTTCCCTCAGCTCTTACTAATATCCAGAACTTGGCTGAATTTAAACGGCCTTTAAAATTAAACTAAATATTCACGAAAAAATCATATTATTCATGAATCTTAACTCTTTTTCAATATACTGTAATAATCCATGTTTCTCAAGTTTCCGGTAATTGTTCGGTTTCCTAAAAAATTATGTTAAAATTGTGCCAAAATTATGTCAAAAATTCTCAAATTTATAGATACCTGGGTACTGCAATCGACATGTTAACAACAATAGAACCATCTCTCGAACTCTCGACGAACTTTCAGTTTAGTCGTGCAAATCAATGGTTGACATTGGCGGGCATGCATCTCAGTCTCGAGTGAAAATAAAAGTGCACCCAGAACAAAGGCACAATGCGCAATAAAACACACTTAGCGTCCCGCGGAATGCTCTAGCCTTTAGCCGAGCTGCTCTACCTGGAAATCTTCGAGCATATACTGAATGGTTAATTATGGTAATCAGCCGTATGAATTACAACCTGATTTAAAATCCCTTTTATAGATGGGTGGGGTGAGGTGCTGCGGTGAAGATTTGCTTTTTGCCGCGACGCAACTTTGTGTTGCATTCTGTTGGTGGATGTTAATGAACCACTCCTGGAAAATCTGATGATATCAACAACCTTTAGAGTGTTATAAAAATTATCATTTTTTATTGTCTTGGCAATTTAATGTAACAATGATGTTTCACAGGTTACATTATTAATTTTCTACTGAACATTGAAATCATTTTATAACACTAACATTTAATAATTTCCTATGAAGTTTTCTTGAATTTCATACGCGCTCTGATGTAGACTTGTTGAAAAAGCATCGATATATCGATATTTTTAATTCGATATTTTTAGCTGATATATTTTGATCCAATATATCGATACAAAATTCCAATATTGAAAATTGTATCAAAAACTATATATTTTTTTTATGTATGTAACTAAAGTCACGAGACATTTCACCCCAGTTCTTTCAAATCTAGCACTTAAATACTTGACACCTACGGCTTCCTCTGTACCTTCAAAGAGAGTGGCTTCTGCCGTAAATTTGGCGGTTCCTAACAATAGGAGCCGGCTGACAGCGGAGCATGTAAAGAGCAGAGTTTTTCTACTTTCGCTACCGGACAAATACTGGTTTGCCTGATACAATAGGTTTAAAATTATTAGTTAGAAGATAGCTTTTTAGTTTTTTATATTTCTGTAATTATTGCCTAATAAAAGGGAATACTGATAAAAAATACCTTCATTTTTATTGAGATTTTTGTACATTAAAATAATGTACATTATGTATAAAAATTAATATTGATTATATTGAGCTGAATACATTATTATTTTAAAAACGCAAAATCTTTTGAAAATTTGACCGATATATCGATATTTTTTCCTCGAAATATCGACGTCGACATTGATATTTTAATAAACATCGATATTTTTTTTCACTTTCGACATCACTACTCTGATGATGCTTTTAAGTGGTAGAGGTGTACTGCATGAAATATTGTTATAAGAAGGCTATAATAATATATTTCAATCACAATAATCAATGTTAGGCATGATAACTTTCGTCTGCGTGGATTCTATATCATGTTTTACTACAGATACTAAATTACTTACTTCAAATATCTTAACTATCAGACAGAAGAGTAATAGTTAATAAATGTATTATTTTATTCAAAAAGATTTTTTTAATCCAAAACTATTATTAGATTTCTAACTGACAGCTCTGAAATAACAGAGCTAATTAGTAATATCCGCACAGTCATTCCAAACCAAGTTAACTTTGAAGGTAACAATAAACTATATACAAAATTACTCTATTTATTGTCTATATATACTTGATGTTGACACCTTTCTAATAAGTCACATTTATTTTCATATTTTATTCTGCTTAAATAAAATGTTCTCTGTTATCATAATATTCCATACCTTCAGAGTTCGTCTTACATAGTAAAATTATTTTTATAATGTTTTTCGTTTACTCACAAATAATTGCCCAAGTTACCTCTAAAATCATGAAACACTAAAATCTTTAATGTCCTACATCTTATAATTTAAAGCAAAAATAAAAAAGTAGCTCACATTTGTACTAGATATTTAATAAACCTTTTGATTACAAAAATAATTTTTCAGTTTGGTTGGGTATTTTGATCTCAAATCCAAATTTAAGATTGGTATGAAACTGGCCGAAATGGGCCACGCATACGTTCCTCTTAAAGAAAAGATATACCAGACTAATGTGCCTTTATGATTGGGTCTAGTACAGGTGCAGTACCACCTCCCCATGCTATGATACCGTACTCAAAAATAGATTGACAGACTGCAAAAAAAATCATTTTCAAGTGTTGTAAGACGAGAAAGTTGTGTATCGTTCTGAAAAAGTGCATGATTTTATAATAACAGCGATACAAACAACTTGTAAAATAATAAATAAATAAAAAATGAAATAATTTTTTAAATACAAAGTATGCCATGAAAAAATTTAATTAAATCAAAAAGAATATTTCATCACAAAATTAATAAATTCGTTAAGCTGGTACGAACATAAGTACCTGCCTGTAGTTACATATTTATTTTTCTTGCTTTTCTTGCAAAAGTTCAAATTTTTTATGAAGTGAGACTCCAATTCGAAATTAGATTAAAAACTTCATCAATTAATACATTTAAAATCTGCCCATTTTTTTAAACAATTGACTTTGTGGCAACGAATTTCATAATCGGACTGAATGTTTTGAGTTCTGATCTTAAAAAAATAAGTAGACGGACCTTACAAATATTACTGAAGAGATTTAAGAGTCAGTTATTACAAAACAAACCGAATCGTCAACAATTAGTTCAAACATCAAGTAACTACATGCAAAGTAAAAAAAAATAAAACCATGTTGTTTTACGATGAAATGAGTTTCGCTAACAACCGCGCGTTGAAATAATTATGTACCATATTTTGTTATGTCTTCGCATCGTCATTTTAAAAAATTTCAATTTCATCGTAAAAATCGCATTCACCGTAGTTATAAAATATGTACATTATAGGTGTCTACCATAAAAATAAAAGCCAAGATTTATTATTTTATACGTGTTAATTTATCACAAGATAAACTGAAAGAAATGTACAAATAAGCTCAGATATATATTTTTACATTAGCTCCACACAGGAGGCCTTGAGGAAAATAATTTCCCTCAGGACCTACGTCATCTTAAGGGATGTTGCGTGGAGGGTATTTTTATAGAAAGGAAGGAGAGGAAGTTCTGAATAAGAATGGATAGGAATCTGGGGGTTAGTGTATTCATTATGGTATGAAGGCCAGCTGGAGAGGTCAAAGGGCCTCCCTCAACCAGTCGCTCTCAATCCGGCCCGCCACGCATAGGTGGCTAGATGCATCCACCACCAAGACCCGGACAAATCTCACCCCATGAACTCGGGCACCCTTGCTTAGTCACCAAACGTAGCGAACCACCTGGGGTGACCTATGGCAGAGTTGTTGGTTATCCAATAAATGGTTCCCGAATTAAATTACAGACAATTTTGTGTGTAATTATTAGGCTTAAAATGCGCTCATTAAAGAACATATTATATGCATATTCTTGATGAGCGTTCCCAATTATTACTCTGCGTGCGAACTGAACTTAAATTTCTTTAAATAAACAATAACAGTGTTAATCTCTAGTGACATCCAAGGTAAGAATGGTCATGTATATTTTCTGTCTATACCGTGAATTTTTACAGCAGCATCGCGTTCATTGGTCGAATCATTGTACATAGTTTCGTATCGGTGATCGATGGCCGGTGGATGCAATTTTTAGCCATTAGTTGTTATAGTGGTTTGTTGTTAAAAGTAAGATTGTAGAAATGTGTTATAAGTTTGTACAGCGCCCTTGAGGTAATTTTTCACAAAGACGGCGCAATACAAATCATTCAAATATTATTATTATTATTTTATATTCTGTGAAAAGCAACAAATAAATTAATTATAGATATATAAAAAATATTCAGTGATGGCTGTTAAATTTAACAATACGAAATAAGACGATTATCGTTAAGGTCCTTAGCTTAGCCTCGAAATGAATAAGTAGTATTCGTTCAACATTGTGCTCTCTCAAAGCCGCGAGACACTAAAACACTTTGCAGGTGTATTGAATGCACCTGCCTGCATTCGTTACTTATAATCAATCGCATTAAAAAGGGCAATTTTTATGATTTAACGTCATGAATTCGATAAATTAAGACTACTTTAAGATATTTATAAAATGCGTATTCTATCTTTTGGATACAGATGCACCTTCTGTAAACTAGTAACCAAAAAATTAAACCTTAGATTTTTTTGTGTATAACAAATAATGAATATATTTTTAAAAAATCTACCCACATTTGGATCGTCTTAAACCATAGTGAACTAACACTTTTTGCAGTTTCTGAGTTAGAGCTTGAAATTAGGGCTCCAAATCACAATTTAGCTTTGCTAGAGAGAACCAATCAAAGAAATACTATCTTGACCAATCATAGATAGTTTTTCTTTGATTGGTTCTTCTTTCGGACAGAGCTAGATTATGATTTGGAGCACTCAATTTAAGCTCTAACTCAAAAATTGCAAAATGAGTTAGTTCACTGTGGTTTAAGACGATCAATTTTAAAATTAATAATCATTATTATTTTTCTTTGTAAATTGGGTTTGGTGGAAAAATTTACTAGACAATAAGCACGCATTTTTGGAACATACAATTTATAAAATTATACCGAAATTTTTTCAAATAATAAATCGATGTTCCGAAGAACAATGTTGGATATGCGTTTTATAGAGCAGTAGAGCTGTTAAAAGTTTCATTTCTGCATTTTTACTGTTTTTGAGATCAAGAAATATGGTGTAATTTTGATATTTTGCATTTCATTTAATTTCATCTGAAATTCCGAAAATGCAGACTTTTAAATCATCAGAAGGAAATTAAAATAAGCCAATAAATCGATTTTCAAATTTTAGCAGATCCGACATTGTTCTATGGCACCGTCGAAACGTTCCGTTTGACAGTTTTTCAATATTCGAAATGTTTTTAAAATTTAAACTAACATCATCACAACATTTCGTTTGGCAGCTTCAGGAAAAATTTAAAACACTTTTTTTAATTAATATTTACTGACATTAAATAGTATGAAGATAAAGGCACAGAGGGCAGAGCGCAATATTTTTTATCATACTTCCCTTGTCATGTTTTCAAGTTTTTAAAATCAATAGATTTCAAAATATGTCTATATTTAATATTAAAGGTACTTATTACGAACGCAAGGCGCAAGCTTTTAAAAAAAAAAAAATTTGAATTTTTTTGTTTTTAAACGTCAAAATGCCGAATGAAAATAATGTGTCAAATAAGCAAGAAAATTATCATAATATTTTCATTGTGTATTATTTTTTTTACTGCGAACCCCTGCGGAGACACGTTACATAGGAAACAACGCGTAAATGTACTCGCAAAAGACCTACCTCCAGTAATAAATCCAAACAAGATTTTTTATTCACATTCCCGAGGAATGTTGACTGTTGACGCTGCATTGCCATTTCAATGGTGAATGCTGGCACAAGAAATGCACGGGTACTTACTGGGAAAACTGCATTAATTCACAAGAAATGGTGCACTGGCTGAATCGGCGAAAAAACTTTGCAGATCTCCGGCATCAAGAGCTGAAGCAACGCACACACCGGACGCCTCGAAAGCCACCAACCAACATTGTTTCACCATCACGGAAAACATGCGAGCTTCAAAATAAGTTTCAAAACACAACTTAAATGTATTTAAATCAATATAACAACACACTAATCGTGGTGGATTAGTTTAAAATCAATCGTTTATCAATCCCATACGTTTTACACATGGTTTTCGTTATCAAAACCCCGAAGAATCTAAGAGAAACTCAAAAAATTGGCCACGCGACCGACGACCACCGCTCCCGCGAAAACTTCGTTCCGGACTAAGCTGAAGTTCGCGCGGAGCCGCCATCTGCACTGCACGCGTACGCACTAATCCATAAAAACCACCTAAGCGATAATAAAACAACAAAACCTTACAGAAAGGATCATATCATCAGTATGCATGTTTATATTTGTTCTATAGTAATGAATCGACCTTTCATTGATGTTTCCCTTTACTATTGTTTTATTTATGGATGGTGGGTACGGGAGAGTATCTTCGTCTCTTTCTTGGTGATTGTTGCGCATGCGCGCGAGGCGGCCATATTGGAATGTGACCCCAGCTTGACCTTGAAAATATGCCGGCCGCAAGAAGTTGGAATACCTATACTCGCCTTGTGGAGCTGACTGGTGGCCGGTGGCCGGTGGCTGGACTGGCTGGTGGCTGCGAAGTGCGGCTCGGAGTGACCGCTCTCCGCTCTCTGCTCGCTGGTCGATGGTGACCAGCGGTGCTGGCTTTTTGTGTACACTTGCCGATGGGCGAGCTTTTCTAACTCACCACCATGCGGGGCGCGGAGCTAGGAGGGACAGACCGAGAAATGATAAAATTTTTACCCACTTCCGGAAACATATATATTTTCTTTCATCAAAAGTACATTTGTTTTCCTTTACACATTTCCTACATTATTTACATTATCGTATTATGTGGGAATCTTTCTGTCAGAGTTTCAAAACTTTTAGCAAATGATATTGTGTTCTAATAATGTCTTCAAGTATGATAATAAAATGAGACATGCTAAAAATTTAAAAATCAATCTGAAAATCTTAGTTTGTTTTTGATGTTTTTTTTTATTGTTTTGAAGTCAAAACTTCTTTAGCACCGTTGTGATTTGAAACTTGATGAAACGGAAATGAGCGACACTAAAAAGAGACAAACACTTACATCTTTAGAATTTAATCTGCGGACGTTGAGATTAGGGATTGCAATCCCGCAGCTCGTTCAATCCCGCGGGATTGATATGCGGGATTATTCAATCCCGCGCGGGATCCCGCGTCTTTGAAATTATGTTATAAAAATCAACTTTTATTAAAAAAAATGTACATTAAGCAATTATTTCTTTTCTATTAATTAAGTATAAGTAATTAGTATTCTGTTTTTTTAGATTCATCTTTAAATGTTTGGCATAGTTTAATAGTTTTGTTTAATTTTATCCTTACTCCTAACAACAGTTTTATATTTTTAATTCAGTCTTATTCATATAATGACTAATTATCAAATCACAACTTTCTCTTAGATGCTATTACTATGATATCAACCGATGGTGATAACTTTTGAAAATACGCTCTTAAGAAGCAAATGGCATTTATTGTATCACCTCCGAGCCTGCTTCTGAGTGAACTGCAAATATATCCTGATGCCGAAAACGCTCTCTCGGCTTCTACGTTAGTAGGCTGAACCGTCAGGATATATTCATAGGCGAGCGTCAGGTACTCTCCTCTGATACCATCAGACTCAAAGAACATCATTTCTTTCTTCAAATTTTTCTCAAAGTTCTTTTGCTTGTTGTCTGGCTTTTTCTTAAATATTTCTTTTTCTCGTTGAAGCTGTTTTTCTAATTCTTCTTTTAGCGTTAGAGAAGGATCTGTATCAGTAGCAGATGTTCTAGCTATAGGTGTATTTTCGAAGACGTCTGCAAATGTTTTTTCGTCTTGAACTACGACTCTTTCTTTTATTTTCTTTATTTCTTGAAAGACGTGCGCAGCGCAGTGCCATTTATGAACAACTGACAGAGTGACAGGGTAGCCCGCCAACCGTCCGCTAGTCTGCGCTGAACGGCAACATCGCGCTACTCTCGATTTACGCGAAAGTTTTAGCGCCAACTTTTTAATTTGCGGGATCCGCGGATCCGCGCTTTGAAGGTGCGGGATCCAGCAGATTAATAAAAGCAGCGGGATTGCAATCCCTAGTTGAGATAGACCAGTTGTTTTCAATTGTAGCAACAGATTGCAAACATACATGGTACGCAATATCGTGGCACGAATGTAGGTTTTAAAACTCAGCTCTACCTATGTGAAATTGAGCCAATCTCTGTAAAACTTTGCTCTGCAAAGCAAACTCAAGGGTCACATTGACTGTATGTTAACATTGTATTTTATTTTAACTACTGATACATGAGAAACTCCTTTTCTACAAAATTGTTTGAGGTTAAAAAAAATTATCCTCTTTTTCCACTTTGTGAGTTTGAAGTTTTGTGAGGAGAACATGAAATTTTTTTCGTCGAAATAAAAGCAGTGGAACAATATTTGTTCAATTTCGCATGTGGAATCACAGGTTAAAATGCCCGAAATCGTATTACACTCTGTATAAAAGTATATTAATTGTATTTGTATGACTTGATTGTCAAATTCATGTAGTAATGAGAGTATTAAAATATTACAAATGAAACATGTCTCTCAAAACACGTGTACACAAGATAGATAGAGTACAAAAAATTTTTAGAAAGAGTAAAGGAGTACGCAGACTCAAAAAGGTTGACATCTGCCGAGATAGACTAATCGGTGTCCTCTAAAGTCGTCTTTTGCGGTGCTTCGTAGAACAAAATGTAAAATAATTTTTAAACTTAGTAATAATAAATAGACCCTACAATTATCCTACTCCTGATACTCTGCATTCGTCCCATTCTATCAAAGTTTTGTTTTCTGAAAGTTTCATTCCTACTGCGTGTAAACTGCACACACGATTTTTTGTTTTTTGCTCAATACCCTCATATAAAACGGGGGTTAAAAGTTAACGTAAGTGGAGACGCGTAGGTAGAGCGCCGTTGTGAGAAAATCACCCATAGATACTGTATTTCCTAATTTTATCAATAATTAATATAACTTTTGGCAACCCGGGCGTTTATTGGCATAATGTGATATAGTTACGATTGCAAGAGCGTTATCCGCCTCACCAGAATATATCTAGACTGAGACGGAATGATGATTAGGTATGAGATTTATAATTCAGTACTCTCTCAGTAATTCATCGGTGGTTTTAATAATCTCGTTTTTTATTCGAAAAGAAGGTATTTGACCCTCTCAAAAGGGATCGTCTATTAATCACGTAATGCTCGAAAGGTGGGGGAGGGGTTGGGAAAAAAATCACAAAATTTCACAAGGAGAGGGGGGGGGGGGGGTATAATGAGATACCATGTATATTTATTTTTCGTTGAACGCACGATTTCTAAACCAAGCAGCAGCGCGTGGCCTTGACTCACTGTTACCAGGCAACGATTTCCCCGTGCGTTGCGACAGCCATTTGGCTTACCAGTCACCAGTAAATCTGTGATTTTGAGGCCGAATACATGCGTAAATTGTCGCCGCGTGAGTTTTGCCTTAAAACAATATTCTGAAAATTTCAATACACTTTATACTAAAAATATACTCGTGGTTTTGGGTATGGGGGAAGGGAAGGGGTAGTCTAAAACCTCATCACATATCACCAGGGGGGTGGTGTTAAAAATTTGCTAAAAAATATCACGTGATTAATGGACGACCCCAAAGTAAACAATATCGTATTGTTGTGGCAATAATTATCTCGAGGTTCCGCGGAAGAACCATATAAACTATTATATTGTGTGTTGTGTGTTCCTTCGCAGAATTACAGTGGTAAGTGATTTGTTATCCTTCTTCCTCGCATCCCTAGTTTTTTCTACACATATTATCACTCAATTCCAGCAAAAACCCTGTCGTTTCGTTCCATTTTTAGTAATTTTAGTACATTTCCAAGTATATCTGAAGCTGTAATTCGTAAGCAGTTTCGGATGCAACAATAAACATAAATTTCTGATGATAGGATATGCTAGCAACAAAAAAGAATTCCGTGAAACTGAAAATAAGTCAACCGAATCCTGTAATAAAGTAGAATTAGTTCGATAGGTAGACGAGCGGGCAAGCACAAAACCCGATATATTATCATCTCCGAACACTTTAATCTTATAATCAGGCGCTGTTCCCATACAAAATTATTTATTATTATTTTATTATTTATTTTTTTTTTTTTAACAAAAAAAATTACATTTATAATATAATTACCTAGGTATACATAAGAATTAATTGTATGGTTCTACTACTCCATAAATTGAGCTCTAGGAGCTCGTGTTTATGGGAGGAGTATTTAAACGCATAAAAAAAACATATTGTTCTGAAAAGTGTGAATACAATGATCAAAGACTTAAATGTCTTGAATGAAATAAATATACAAATACTTTTTGACATAGATATAAAAATAAAAAAAACAATAACAATAATACATTTTTTTAATTAGATGTTAATTAGTTAAGGGTACAATATATCATTATCCAATTTCAGGGACTTAATTTGATTTTTAAATTGTTCATATTTCATTGTTTCTGTTACATTTATTTTGTTCTTGGATAATAATATATTGTACCATCTCACACCTAAATAAAAATAGTGGTGTTGAGCCGTGGTCGTTCTAAGCATAGGAATGGCTATTAAGCCATTAGTTTTGAATCTATTGCTTATGCTATCTGAGGGATGAATTTTTTGGATGAAATATTCTTTGTAGATTTGATATAATGCGTTTCTCTTATACAATTCTGTGATAGTTGGCACATTAAATTCTCGAAATATCTCTAAAGTAGGGAAGTCATATGGTTTCCTAAGGATGATTTTAATAATTATTCTTTGTATTATAATTATGGGCTGTAAGGAAATCTTAAAGGCCCCTCCCCAACCAATAATGCCGTACTGTAATAAGGACTGAATTAGCGCATAATAGACAATTTTGATAGTTTTCTTGTTTAAAATGTTTCGTATGTTATAGAATACATAGATAAGTTTTCTTATTCTTTCCACAGTGATATGATCTTTCCATTTAACATTTTTATCTATTAAGATTCCAAGATATTTTACATTAGATTTATGATTTAGCTTAGCGCAGTCCGTATTACATGTACCGTCATTTGCACAATTTTTGGAATGGATTATTATGTTAATTAAATTAATTGGCACATCTTCTTGAAGAGAAAATGGAATATAGTATGTTTTTTCTGTGTTGAGTGATAATAAATTGTTATCGAACCATTTTTTTATAACCTTCATGTCCTGATTGGCTGCATTTGTAATATCGTTCCACGTCTTTTTTTCGATAATTATTGCAGTGTCGTCAGCAAAAGATATAAGTTTACCATTAAGTGTTAATTTAAACATTTGGTTAACGTAAATTATAAATAAAATCGGTCCAATAACAGTCCCCTGGGGAATTCCAAATGCTAAAGTTTCATCTGCACTTAGTGAGTTATTTAATTTTACTTTTTGACTTCTTTGAGTTAGGTAGCTTTGTAGCCAATACCTAACCTTACCAATAATACCGATATCATTTAATTTATTAATTAGTTTTGTATGGGAGATACTATCAAAAGCCTTGCGTAAATCAATGAAAATGCCCAGGCATTTATTTTTTATTAGTTTGATCGGTCATGGCAGATTTTACTAATATCTCTGATTAATTTTCTCATCTCATCTGTATTTTGTTTTCTTAAATCAGTGTTTATGTAAAAGATTAATTAATACGTTGGGCCCGAGAATGAGTTGAGCTTATAATAATGCTATTTGCGTACATGGATCGGAACAAAAAGGTCGAATTGCCCCTTGTTTTCAATTGTGGGCCTTTTGATGTCAGTTGCCGAAGTTCGATGATAATAACATACGAACACTGAGGGAAATTATTTTCCTCAGGGCCTCCTGTGTGGAGTTAATATAAAAAAAATTTAAAAAAACTATCCCGCCTCAATGAAAAAATATGAAAGACATTCACAAAAATCGAAAAGCTCATAATATGAGAAAAGCTCATAATAGATATTATCTAAAAAAATTAAGTTTTTCTGTATTCTCCATGTAATGTTGATTCACTAGTTTCCAGATACCGTGTATATAAGATATCCATGGAAAGCGCTGCTGCAAAATGCAGTCTTCGCATTATAACAGAATTCTAAGTGAAACCATTCGATCACAAGTAAAAAGTCCCTAGAAGGGATCTAAGTATTTACAATATTGATTATCAAAGAAAACATCATTAAATATACAGTTTTTCTAACTTTTCTTTGTTTTCGCTGTGGTTGACATACAAGTATCAAACATTTATCAATATGGTGAAGATGTCACTGTAGTTTTTTTCTAATAGAATCTTTGCAGAAGGCAGGAAACTACCTGATGATCTTCGTTAAATGGAAGTCTTTCAGTCATGGGCAAAAAGTAAATTGTCACATTTATCTCCCAGTGAAAGACGCCGTATAAGGATGCGTGCTGCAAAATGCAGAAGATAAAGAGAGAGACACCACTTGTGTTGTAGATGGTTCACTGTGCAGCAGCAATTGCGAAAGAAAATTGTTGTTAAATACATAGTTTACGATTGAAGTAATACAGGGTTGAAGTACGGTGATGATTTGGAATGACGGAGTTGCTATGAGGAAGATACAATTTATTGTCAGTTGCTGAAGCTCATCAAACTCGAATACCTTCATAGAGCAAAAGTCTAGGCATTTGATTTTGAGCTGGTGGTTGCAAATTTGATGTATCTATTTTTATTGTATTTTATACCGCACTAGAATCCTAACTACTTTCAACCTTCTGAAGCCAGAAGACTATGGCATCCCCAATTAGAGTACGTTGTGAAAACACCAACAATTTGCTTCCAAGGTAGTTCCAAATTCAGAATCCTTTTCCAGCAAAGTGATGCGTTTGGGGAACAGTACGTACTGGATAAATGACATCCCGGTAGGAACTATGCATTATTCTCATTTCAAAATCAAACATTCATGATTACTTTTTTCTTAGGATAGGCACATCTTTTCAGCCTTTATGGACTGTACACCACTGTCTAACACTCACTCGGTTGAGTCAAAGGGAGATATCTGTTCTCGCAGCAACTTAGCCAAATGTGTCTGATAGAAGATAAAGAATTTATAGGCAGGTAGGTAGTAAGAGATAAACGGTAGATGGCAAATGGTACCCGGCTTATCTACCCATAAACTTACCTTTTTAATTCCTCAAACCAGCGTTAATATATTGCACTTTTACAAAGACAGTGGTGGGAAGATGGATATGTGATTTATCGGAGTTTTGGGAAATATTTGCTTAAATAAAGTTAGCATTGCACATGAACAATAATATTAGTGGAATGAGTTGAGCACTGTCGTTTGAATCCATATCATAATCGAATTCTAACAGTAAGTCAAAGGTTTTCGTAAAATATATTACATCCCACATTTAAAGTGCTGAACTTTATCAATGTTTAAAAAACTTTGGAAGATGCATCTTAAGTGCAACTTTGCGCTGATTACTGATTTAAACACTAACGATTTTGACATTTAGGGAGATGTATTTTTTTAGTGTTTATTATTTTTTTTGAATTTATTGTAAAGACAATAATAAGTAATACAATATGACAGCAAAAATAAAATATTGTACAGAAAAATAAAAGTCCCAATAAACTACTTTTAAGTAGTCTGTCAACGGGTGCTTTTACTTTGAAGATATAAATAAACATATTTTACTTTATTATGCGGTTAGAATTTTTGTGTTAGTCTAATACAAATTATTTCTTCCGGCTAGCCAATTCTCCAACATAAGATTTGTTTTACCATTTGTACATTTTTTAATTTCGGCAGGTAACATATTTAAGCAATTAGGTAGCATATTTGTTTAAATGCTTAGGTATAATTATTACATCTGGGTACAAAGTCCTAAGTCTTATGTAAATGCGCACTTGAAGTGAAGTGACACAAAACTGCGCTATACAAATGTATATATATATATATATATATATTATTATTACTATTAAATACTGCACAAGAATTTTCCCAACTGCTCCTATCTGGAGCCAGTGAGAAAATACATCCCAGCTGGGGTTCCATTGTTAGGCTGAAGGTAGTTGAGAGAGGAAAGAGATGAAGAAGAGAGAAGTGAAGATGAAAAAGCACCAGGCAGTAAACGTGGCTAAAGCCTTTTCAAGCAACGTTTCAATTCTGTTTCTTTTTTATTGTGGTTTTACACCAGTAAATATCGCCCTGGCGTTTTACACCAGGTCGATAGCTCCAGTCTGGAACGTGCCACAAATATACTAAATATAATTTTTAATTATTTAATTGTTAAATAACACAAATTAATCAAATAACCGTCTTACACCGCAGCGGGAGGGATGGATTCATACGTCCGTCACTCTGGACACACTGACCCTCAGATTACTACCCACCCCTTATATCTTTTTCCTTCTCAGAACTTACTCTCCCTCCTTTCCTAAAAAGATCCTCCACACAGCATACCCAAATATGACAGAGGCCCTAAGTTAAATTGTGGATTTAATAAAATAAATACCAAAATGTCTGATTTTCCTTCTTCCCCTTTTCCATCTCCATCTCTTTCCTTTCCCTAATTCCTTTAACCTCACAACATACCTAAAATGAGGATATCATTTTCCTCCATGAACGATGATGTTTTGAAACATCTTATAGCATATCCTCTTTTACGTCATTATTTCGTATCAATGGCGGCATTAGGGTGAACAATATTGATCATTCTGAATTTATTAGTTTATTTCCACTCACTCTTGAAACTAAATAATTGAGAAATTAAACATAAAAATTAAAAACATTATTTTAAATATACCGATGATTGCACTTATTTTATTATGTGCGAACTTCCACCACTGCAGATTAATCTCACTTGCACAGTGCAAGCGCATATCACGTCGAGTAAAAGCACACCGATGTATTAATAACGAGCCTTAAACTCCGGCTAAAAAGGAATGAGAGACGAGAACTCAACCAAAAAACGACATTGAAAATACACTGACATTCTTCATTTTATTAAAGTAAAAGACTTAAGAGGAAACCGGGCGGCCTTTTGTCCATACAAACGTATTCCCCGATTTCCTCTCTGAATTTTAAAACTTGTATCTTATATTACTTCATAGTTCAGTCATGAAAAAACATTTTTTTTGGTTTACGCTTATATTTTTTGTTATGTTAATCATAATTTTATTGTCATTCCAAAACATAGAAAAGCTAGTAAAAGCTTTAATTTATCCGTAGCATATTTTTCGATGTTCATACTGTAAACTGATTCGTCGTAAAGATGAATCTAAATAGGATTTCACCTATAACTTCATGTTAACAACTTTTTGTGTAAATCGACCTTTGGAATTATTATTTTCTTCTTTATTATATTTTTATTCTCAATTTTTGTAATATATCTACGCACCTACTAAGAAAACGATCATGTTTGACTGTGTATTACGTAAAAATAAAATAAACTTCTATTTATAATACACTGATTTAATGAGTTTGCGAGATATTATTTATATTGACCATCTTCCCGGATCTTCAAATAATCCATCTGGCTTTTTCATTACACACTGAATATGAAAGATCCAAATTTGGTTGTTTATAAAGAAAAAAAATATTGACATTAAAAAATACGTTTTTGTTGGCAGCACATTTTTCTTTAAATATGCTTTCATAAAAAATACACGATATAAAGAAAAAGCGGTCCCTTCATGCCACCTTTCCCCTACGTTCTTCTTTTCTCTGCCAGTTTCATGCCTTACTACCGTATATCCGGATATTATTATCACTAAGTAAGTACGTCGGATAATAGTGCCACAATCCAACGCATTCTGCACGTCACTGTACAAGTCAGAACTTTGGATAGATTTCACTGCATCCCAACGGCATAAGCTTAAAGTCACTAACAATAACGTTTATCGCAAACTATTCCGCCTACCGAGATACTGCGGAGCAAAGGAAATGTTTCTGGAGGGACGAATGCACTCTTTCAGAGAATGAGAAGCTTACGGCGCAGACAACGCCAATCGAATAATATAGTCATCACTGCAAAGATTGTCCTCCATGCAAAGATACATTGATATATTCCTCCATGCTTACGTACTTTTTTGTGTTTAAAATTTTCCACTTTAGTTTTCATATTATTACTCTTATTATTATTAGGCTTGAGGTTAAGAAAAAAATGTGCAAAAGTAATGTTTATGTATAAAAACCTAACGGCGTGATCGTTAGTTAGTTTTATTAATTGTTTACAATGATATCTTAGCTTCGGAATGTGGTTAATGAACATTATATTAATTAAAGCCGTGTTATTCATGGCGGTGTACCGGTGGCATAAAACAATTTATTTACATTCTAATAAATATTGCATCCGTTTGACTGTGAGACTTCTTACATTTACTTCGTGATATTGTTTGACACAGCTAATCTCAGCTTCGAGGCAGGACCGCACTACCAACCAACTGCAAAAAAATATTTTATAAATTTTCCTTGTTATATTTTATCATCATGAATGATTGTGGTCTCCGTGATACTCAGAACGAGTGCAAGGAAAATACTAGACGCTATTGAGATGTGGGACAAAAAATGCTTGATGAGCTTTGTTCTACAATATATTATGACTATGAGGAACCACCAATAATAGTACAACCACTTGATGATTAAATTACAATTGACGGTATTATAGACTGCCCTTCTAAAATTTATAGACTTGTAGTAAGAAAAACTGATAAAATCAGGCCCATTAAAGTGGAACTCCAAGACTCGCATCAAGCTAGGGAAATATTCCTCAATAAATATAAGCTGTCGAATGGTACTAAAATTAAACAAGATCTAACGGAGCTGCAAAGAAAACAAATATCTTATGTATGGAAAGAGTTTGAAACAAGGAAAGCTAATGGGGAAACCAATATTACAATAAAGTATATTAATTCCATTCCAAAAATAGTTACAAATATACCAAAAAACTGAAACATCACTTAAAATTGTTTGGGTTCGCTACCAAAACGTTCGTGGGATGAGAACAAAACTACAACATCTTAAAACAATCTCTACCAACATTCCACGCGATATTTTATTACTAGCGGAAACTTGGCTAAATAAGGATATCAGTTCACCGGAATTAGGCCTCAATCAACACAACATTTATCGTTTTGACTGTAACCGCACCACCAGCATTAAATCAAAAGGAGGCGGTGTAACAGTGTGCATATCCAAAAAAATATAATCCAGAAAATTACCAGTTAAGCACAAAAGCGTTGAACACGTATTTGTAATGCTAAATATTTCAACCAGTAAAATTGTTATTATGGCTTGTACGTATATTCCACCAATGTCAGATCTACAAATATACCAGAACCACAACGATAACTATATTATAAGCCAAATTTATAATTGCTGGCGATTACAATCTACCGAACATTGACTGGTCCTTCGATATTAACAACGAATTGGTTATTAACAAAACGAAGTACAGTGCGCCAAATCAAAGGAAATTCTGGACATGTCTATCTTCCTAGGACTAACACAGCTAAATAAAGTGCGTAACTCTAATAATCGAATGCTTGACTTAGTATTTTCTAGTAACCCAAAGACAATGGGAGCAATTGGATGATTTGTTTTTACCTCTTGATCAACATCACCCGTCGTTAGACATTATTATTACAAATGAGTCTAGAAATTTTTAAAAACTTCAACGTACAATTTTAATTCCTTATTACTTTATTGAAATATATGATTTGACGATTCCGTAGTGAAAGCACTAAATAATTTTAATTTGTAATCATTATATATTGTGTACTACGTCTTGCTTATTACTTAATGTATTACTTATTACTTCAAGATTCGGTGTTAGTTATAAAAAATTCTTTATTAGTACTTTATTGAAAAATATAAATTAACGACTCCGTAGTGAATGCACCAAATAATTTTAATTTTTAATAATTATATATTGTGTACTACGACATGCTTATTACTTACTGTATTACTTATTGCTTTATTACTTATTACTTTATAACTTATTACTTAATTACTTATTACTTTATCATTACATATTACTTACCTTATTACTTATATGTGTAAACGTCCACTAGGGCGTAAATAATAAATAAATATAGCTTAATTACCTTCCATATACCAACAAGAACCACTCGATCTGAAAATCTTTTTCATTGCAACAACAATATCAGGACCGAGTCATTTAGTGCATGCAGTTAGCAACACTTTCTCAGAAGTAGTTGATGTATTCAAATGCACGGAATATAAATCAATGTTACAGTATTATGGTAAGTATCTGCTATTCCTCTGAATGGCTTCTATATAATTTAATTAGCATATTTTAATTCATTATAACTGTTCCACAAAATTATCATGTGTAGGCATTAAATATTTTTAAAATCCCGTGAAGGAGTAGGTACTTTAATACAATTTATTTATTGGTTTTGCGCGAAATTGAGTGATCTGGAAGTATGTTGCCTGTTGTATGCTGATGATGCGGTGCTGATTTTTAACAGTATGGAAGATCTACAGTCGCTCGTTTTTTTTTTTTTTTACAGTTAATACAGCACAAGAGTCCCAACTGCTCCCGTCTGGAGCCAGTGAGACTATGGCATCCCCAATCGGGGTATGTTGTGAGGCTGAAGGTAGTGGGGAGGGGAAGGAGATAGGTAAGAGGAAGGTGGGGAATTACCTGGCTATTCAGATCTGGTCACTAAACACGGCTAAAGCCATTTCAAGCAACGTTTCAATTCTGAATGGTGGTCTTACACCAGAGCGATACTAATAGTATCTTCCAGTTAAATTCTGTTTTTTTTTCAAGTTTAAGAAAAAATTGAAGTCCAATGGATTTGTTAGAAAATTTAAATAGGGTGGAATCATAAATGGAATACTTGAATATTGAAGCGAGGAGAAAAGGTGTTACAGCTCTGAACACAATATGAATAAAGTTGGCCTGGGCACGGCCCAATGTTCGTAGAAAATATATTAAATAAAAACTGGTTTATAAGGAATATTTTTGTATTTATCAAGTATAACTAAAAAAATTTGTTGAATTATTAAAAAATATTTTCACGTATAGCATTCTCCTGTTTTTTTATCTGATTCAACTATTTCACATTATATTAATCCAATCATCAACTATTCGCAGGCTTGAATTCGCAATAGAAGTTGTACAGAGATCAAAATTAAAATCCTATTAAAAAAACCTTCTGACTACCCAGCGGATCGATTATTTAAAGAATTCCAAGAACCTCCATTCAAGGATTTGTACACTAAAAATGCATTGATTCAAGTCATAAAAGAAAAGGACATCAATTTCTAACTGGAAACCGTACTAGACATAAATATATTTTTCCATGCCCAAAATTACCGCAAGAAATTAGAAATATAAATGACAAAATCCAATTAATAAACACTGTAAAAAAATATTTTTAAGATAATCTTTAAAAAAAATAGTTTCCGTCTAACTTAATATTAAAAATATTTCATACCTCAGTTTCATCAAATAATTTTTTATTCTCTTCTTCAAATAATTTAAATTTTATTTTATCATCAACAACTAAATACAGTATTCTTGGATACGTTATTCTAATAGTAAAATAGTTTGATAGTAGCTGTTTCAGCTAGAAGTTGATAATCTCGGTAAAATTATTCCTATTCACTTATAATGGCAATTATTTTATTGTTTGGAAATTACAGGATAAAATTTTGGGAAGGTGTTCTCCTCAATTGAAGATGTGTTTTCTCACAGCGTTTCACTTGATTGCTTTCACTACGTATTTTTTTAACTCAATTTGCGACGAGTTTTATTGATGCGATTGTTATAATTAACTAAGAGCTTATCCCGTTAGGGGCCATCCATAAATTACGTCACACCTTAAGGGGGGGGGGGGAGTAAAGAAGTGTGACAAGGTGTACGGGGGGGTCAAAAATCATGAAATTCTAGGGGAGAGGGGGTCTCATAAATGTGACAGGGGGGGGGGGTCAAAAAGTCATGAAATTCGTGTGACGTAATTTATGGATGGCCCCATCGACCAAGTATTTGATTGAAGGATGGCCCCTTATTTGCGAGAATGCACTGCGGCGTGTTTACACTGGTTTGGGTTATTGCCAACTGACCGGGGAGCGGGGGAGAGGAGCGGAAGGGCCAACAAATAATTGCCATGGAATAAAATGTTCATTCCCAAAATAAACACAAAATCGTCCACCGAGCGCAGCCAATAATAACTGGCGCTAACAGTAGCAAAATAATTACAATTATATAACACCTAACAAATTGCAACTTATTTTTTTCTACCATACATCGTAATTTAAATAAAGCATATATATTTTTTTCCTAAGATTCCAAACTAAAAATAGTTGCGCTAGTATACAAAACCCAAAAGAGGCTGTTCAAATTTCATGACGCCAGAGTCACAACGTTCGAGAGTTCTTTTTGTTTTGGAATTTCTGTTTTGTACTTAACTTTTCTCTTATTAACAATATTGTCCCCTTTTCATGGTAGTGGGTACAGGGTACATGACCATTTCTTGATTTCTCAAAATCTTTGGTGTCTTTTGTCAATCCTTATCCGAATACCAGCACTGGTACAAGCTAATTAATGTAATACTTGCTGACAGACAGATTAAATTTTTATACAATCAATACGTGTCACGATTTGGAAGGCTCACTTATAAAAAAGTGATGGCGTGTGATCGATCTATTACTGTCGACTTGGGCTTCTTCTTTGTTCATGCGTCTTTATAAATCTGGCCTTTAATACAGACCAGACAATTATGATGTGATACCTCATGTGATTTGCGATAGCATGCACGCTTCATCCTTATTCAAACTACCTGACTTTGCCTAATATCATTTTGAAAGTATACAATATTTACGAAGGTAAAATACTTATATTAATTAAGATAGCGTTTTTCCTAGTCTCGAAAGTATAATGTAAAAGAATAATAAAATAAAAAGTGAATTATCACCGTATAATATGTACTTCTTTTAGTTTTTTTTTACATTAACTCCAGACAGGAGGCCCTGGGGAAAATAATTTCTCTCTATTGAGAGAATTAAAATTATTATTTCGATGTATGAAAGATTTGCGTCTGTGTGAGTACTGTGATGAAACCAACTTAACTTGCGAAACCTATACGTACATATTATACAGTATACAGGTATCGGTCGCACAATGAATAAATGAAATAAATCGATGCTTTGCCGGGGTTTGTTTTGAGCAACCGGGTTCAAATCCACCGAATCCGTTTTTTTCTTTTTCACATTTTTTTAATCGAAGTTTATAATATTATCTTCAGTGATTAACAATTATAGTTTGATCTTTTTCTCAAAAAGTTGTTCAAATATAAAAATAAAAATAATTTGTTTCGAATGTGCAATAGTCTTCAAGAATAAGTAAACCTTAAGACACTTGAAATCGTAGAACATAGTCCCCAAAGTTTCATCGCAATCGGATGAACGGTTTAGCAATGCATAGCATACATACATAAATAGACAGAAGCAGACATATTTTCATTTATATATATATATATATATATAGATCACTAAAATGTGTGTGCGTTTTTGTGTTTTGAGAACTTTAGCTCAGTAATATCATACATGCCGATTTGAAACAAACCCAAAGTCGTAAATTCTCATAAGAACTTCTGACTCTGTGCCCTAGTCATCCGAAGATATTAATTATCTCTCGAAGAAAGAATTTCAATAATTGAGAAAGTTTGATATCACCCAACGTAAAAGGGTACGATTTGAGATATACCTTGAGATTTTCACTGCCAAAAGTATTATCGTGATTTATTTTGGGGTATTATGCCATGTTCCGCTACCTCCTTCTTTAGGCAACGATTTACAGTGTTACGGTGCCCATCATCAGGGCGGATATGTAATTAAAGATTGTGGTGAAGTGTGTGCTCGTGTATGTATTCACTTGACGGCTACACTAAAACTAAACGCAGAAAAACATTTTAAATTATACTGTACCTAATACCAGCTCGTAGAGAATTGGAGCTGGCAAACGGTATCGTATCTAACGTTTTAAACACATTGACTTTAGATTCAATAAATTTAAAAGATTCGTATGTTCGTTTGTATACAAAGTGCAAATGGCTATTTTAATTATAAAACCATTTATGATACAGGTATTTCATATTTCCGATTCATGTCGAATAATTTTTGGTCCAAGAAAAGCTTTAATCCCCCTTGTGACGAAATATCCACAAGGGGATCGAGATCATGGTATATGATGAAAATACACATTTTCCACAAAAAGATGAATTGTAACTCCTTCAACTACTAAACAGTATGTAGTTGATGAATTTCCGATGGAAAGTAATCTATTTTGTTGACATTAATTTGTAGAACTCCGTTTTATTTTTATTCAGTACTAGCTTTTCCCCGCGGCTTCGCTCGCATGGTATTACGGGAAATTACTGTAGCGGTTGAACTTATCAATTATACCCCCTCCTCCCCACCCCCACCCCCTCCCGAATTCCATACATTCATTCCCTTACATTCAGTTTTCAAACATCTCGCCTGCCACCTAAATTTCATAAAGCTATAGCTCAAAGAAAAAAAGAATTATCCAATTTTGTTCATTCGTTCGGAATTTATGCGCTTACAAACATTTCGGATGTTTATTTTTAATTAAATATTTGAAAGTTTGTGAATATAATAAAAAATTACACTATTTATTCAGTTCATTTATTCAGTCTTTATAATCGTTACGAATTATATTTTTAATACAGGAACTGACATTTATTCCAAAACAGAAGCTTGTCCAAAAAAATAAAACATATTCTAATATTTGAATTTTCTGAAGCAGTAGCAATCGTTTCCATGGAAACGATTTTTTTCTGACGTTAGCAAAAATTTGCTTTAGTTAGCGACAGAAAACGTATAACAAATATAATACATTAATATTTATAATTTCATTACGCCAGAGCTTACCATCATATACAAAATATAGTCTGCGCATATAATTTAGCTTTCTATTGGTGAATGAATTTTTAAAGTCTTTATATTGTGTTATGCGTGAAAAGGTCATAAACAAACTCGAGCAGTTTCGCATTTATAATATTAGTATTAGTATGGATATTTATCATTTATCATTCAATTTATAAAAAACAGTTTATTTTTAAACAAGTTCTGCTATGTAATAGTTCCGCCGTGTAAGCCCGCTGTGTAGAATGTAATAATTCTGCTGGGTAAACATAGCGGAACTTGTTTACAAATTGACTTTTTTTTTAAATTTAATTTGATGACATTATTCAGTTAGCCTCTCAAAAACTGGGCGTACTGTACAGGGCCTGAAGATACTTTAATAGTACTGCTAACCCTGTACAAACCACAAGTGCGCCCCACGGTTGAATTGGGAACCTGAGGGGAATTGTTTTCCTCACGGCCTCCTGTGTGAAGTAAATGAAGTCGTCAATAAATAAAAAAAACAGTTGATCGGGTCGGAAATGCATTTCCTTTTATATATGTCAAATTTTTGCAGGTAAAGGTATTTTGCAGCCAGAATTATTAAAACACGTTTTCGAACAATACGAGTATATCTGATATCCTCCACAATGTTCGTGTTGATCGCATTCGAGTAGCCTTGCTGTGATGTAACACAAGTTGTTGTGGTTTGGGTCCTGCCCGAGGCAGCACCGGTTGAGATTTATAATCATTTCGAACCCCAGTAGCACTTCTTCTAAGTATAGTTAATGTCCGGCTCTGACGACCGTTTGCATACATTAAACGCTGATAACTGAAATAATCGGCATTTTTCCGTCGCTTTGTGAGGCTTTTTTCTATTTATTTTATGATTTAATGTAAATATTCATTAAAGGGGAGACCCAGTAATAGGAATCTTACAACGGATTATATTTAAGCACCTGTTTTTTTGTTGTTTTCATTTGGACCAATGTAACATGCCTTCCAAACATTTGGAAGTTAATCATTTGATTTATGTGTTTTGGTTTATAAGTAGAAAGTACACACATCTTTATATTATATGTGTGGGATTATATATAGTGTTCATTTACCTACGTTCACGACTACTTGGTAAACGTTTCTCAGTTGATTTTTTTTTATTTGTTCCCATTGAAGTATTTTGATTAAATTCAGGAATACAGATTTTTTACGTAAATGAAAAGAAAAAACTTGCTTTTAAGTCACTTTATTGATGTATTTTCACTGTCTACCGGTTTCGGTACATCCGTACAATCGTCAGGGCTATTATAAAAATAATGCTATCAAATACACTAATTCACTAATCCTAATTTAACTGTCCTAAAACGGGATTCATCCTAGTTGGACAGTCAAAACATCTCATAAATAATGTGTTTGCGCCAATCAATGTTCTTTTTGTTTGATTTAGTACCTACTGGAAAACTGTTTTACCCAAGTACCTGCCCAGTTCCTCTATCCAAGTAAGTACCTACCCATCCCACGCCAAGACAAAACCCAATAAAACGTTCGATTGTTTCATTCACTTGTTTTTTATTTGACTTGTTGAAAAACGCACCCGTCTCGAGTTGGGAGAAATTTGTGCATTTTACTTAATTGAAAAGTAACGCCCTAAGTTTAATTTGCGAACTTATTGATCACACCGCCGCGGTTGCAGAAGTAACCGTGTTTACGTATATATGTGTACAAGTGAACTATTATAAAGACAAGGGAGAATTAAAAGGACCACAGAACCAGCGGCAAATGTCGAGTGAACTCGGTGAGTTTTTGGCAATACCTATCCTTTCCGTTTCCTTTGAGTAGTTTTCCAGTGATTGTTGTTTTAGAATCACACCGCACCCGCCTGCGGACGAATTGATTTGCGCAACCATAATGTATATAGATGTATAATACATAAGTACACATATATTTATACATGAGGGTGTAAATATACAAATATATATTTTTTTTTAATTTAAAGAAAATATAACTCTTGTAAAATCATTCATGTTGACCTCTGTAGATACTATATATATTTTTTTCTAATGTTTTATTTTATCCACCTCTGTTATCCACATAATATTCTCGTAATATCAACACACAGGCTTCGCTTTTGTGGGATTTTTTTTTTGTTACTCATATTTTATATTATTATGTATTTACCTGTTTATAAATGTACCAAAAAAACTTTGCTAGGAAAAAAATAAATGAAAAAGTATACATTTTGTCAAGAAAGAAAGGGACAGTATACTAGAGTGGGACAGTGCATCAGTTGCGGGAGGGAGGTGTGGATGGGGAGTTGGGAATAAGTGAAGTAACGGGGAACATACTTAAAATAGGGCTGAAGTTTAAATATAATTGATTATTAATGATTTGAAAAAAAATTACACTTTTAGTTTTACATCTAAAGGCTCCGTTATAAGCGTTTAAAAAAGGGTTAAAATTACTGAAGTTGGTTTGGAAGGGTTATATTTAAATGCAAATGAAAGAGGAAAGAGGAAGCGCGCTAATATAAAAAAAAAAACGTTTAAGTTAATGTTATGAAAATGTGCAAAAATCTCTCGTCCTCTGAAAGTACCATTTGAGGAAAAACTTGAAACAAAATTATGTTAGATATTACGTACTCCCAACCGATATACTTATGATCAGGAGTAAGGCAAGGAGGGTGTATGTCCCCAATCCTGTTCAATGTATACATGGATGAATTATCAAATCGCCTGGACACCAGAGCGGGCTGTCGTATCAATAATCTGTGCCTAAATCACATTAGCTATGCGGACGACATGATTCTCTTAGCTCCGTCGATCAAAGGGTTGAAAATACTATTAAAAATCTGTGAAGAATATGCAAATGATCACAACATGATGTACAAGCCCAAGAAGACGGAACTAATCGCATTCCACCATGGAAAAAATCTCGAGAAGACGCTTCCCGTACAACTCAATGAGGAAAACATAAGCACATCAACAAATGTAAAATACTTGGGTCACATCATCACTGAAGACCGCTCGGATGATGGTGATATTTAACGACAAAGGAGAAGTATCAGTGTATTGTCCAATATGATTGCCCGAAGATTTTTCCAATGCAGTAACCATGTAAAAAAACACTGTTCAATGCATTTTGCACTAGACTATAAACATGTGAAACATGGTGTAACTACCGAACCACCTCGATGGAACCAATATAATGATGCATGTAGAATTATATTTGGATTCAGAAGATACAGCAGTGCATCGACAATGTTCACTGAACTAGGATTGCACGGATTCGCCGGTCTAATGAGACATCGGGTGGAGCCAGGATGCGGCTAATGGCTTCCGACAATACAGTGGTGACCGCAGCGTTTCAGCACCAAACCCCACTCCTGAGTGAGCGCTGGGCCCGAGCTCACCCCAGACCACACCCTACATAGAATTGATTATTTATTTTTATTTTTTATTATTTTGTTTTTTTCCTATTCTATGTACCTACTTAGTTGATTATTTAAAAAAAATGTGTTGTATTAAAATATGTATAATTATATAATTATGTTCAATTGTATGTGTGGGATTGCACTATCCTCCCCACATCCTGGAATAAAACATTATCATCATCATTATTCTGAATTCTGTTGAGTTTTTTAATTAGCTGACGTGAGATTTTATACGAGATTTAATAATAACGAAAACTGTGTTTAACTCCTCCATTCTATAGCGTAATGCTTAGTTCACACTGAGCTATATATCTGCGAGTAGATATCTGTTGATTCGCGAGCGCTTATCTTTTGTCCTTTCACACGAGGCTATCAAATATTTCTTCCTGTGGTAGAAGAGGGGGTCAGTCGAATTAGGGAGCGGCAACGGAACGCATATTTTTTGTACTGAAATCTGTCAACTTGACTTCTGTCATCCACCGGTCTAGGCAGCTCCGTAATTACAATGACCCCCTCTCCTGTTTTAGTCGGAGAAGGGGAGAGTTATCTTCTGGGATATCGCGTCTGGAGCGGTTACGTCTGAGATGTGTATTGTCTATGATTGATCTGCGCTTAAAAACGCTTAGGGATTGTATGGAGAGCGTTATTTGGCGTGCAATGATCTTTTATATTTGATAGCTGAGTGTGAACCAGCTTTAAAGCGTTCATGACATTGTCCCTCCAGGATTGAGTTCATTCTATCATTTTCAGTTTAATACATTATGCGCCTAACTAAAACTTATGTTGTCATTTAATTTAAAAATTCTACTCGTTTACTTTGTACAGGTGGACAATTTATGTAGAAGATTATGATGTAGCAAGGTAGTTAGTAGGTAAATGAAGTACCAACTATCGTCGGTCGGTCGGTCGAACGGGCAGCACATAATGTGTTATTACTTTTATTATGTGGGTCGAGTTATCGAACGAGAGAAAAGCCATTCAGATTATTATTACGATGAGAGTATGGAATGTCCGAATGGTCTTTGTAGCTGCCGAACTTACAGCGGAAGTTGCGGTGAAGTGGAGAAGTTATCAATATGTTTAATAAGAATTTATAAGTTCCCAGAGTGTACGATGTGCTTAAAATTATATAGGTATTACCTTTTTTGCTCGCGGCTTCGCTCGCATCGTATTAAGGGTAAATTACTGTAGCGCTTGCACTTATCAATTATCCCCTCCCCCCCTCCCGTATTCCATACATTCATTCTCGGCACATTCAGTTTTCAAAAAGCTCGCATGCATTCCAGAGCTCACAGCAGTAAAAAAAAAGAATTATCCAATTTGGTTCAATCGCTCGGAAGTTATGCGCGTAGGTACCAACATTTCGAAGATTCATTTTTATTTACATAGTGTAGTATATGTAATTATCCATGTATTGGATCATTCGGAAACGTTCGGGTTCCGACGAAGTTTGTCGAGCGGCCGCGGTGCCCTCTGAGCCGAGGCAGCCGTTGGCGCGGGCAGAACCATTTTACTAGCCTTAGTAATCACTCGCTACGTTATAGACAATAAAACAGTACTATCGAATCCATTGTACATTACAATAAAACAAGAAAGAACTTACGTGTACATTTTATTATTTGTGGGCTAGTAAGGCCACAATAAAAGAACATTACACATAGATAGATAGATATTAACTACTACGCCTGAAAAAAAAAAAAATATATCAACATCGTTTCCACGGCAACGATTTGTTTTCTGACGTTAGCAATACTCGCTTTTATTAGCGACAGAAAACGTATAAGAAATCTAATAAGTAAATATTTATTCATAACGCAAGAGCTGACTATCATATACAGACTATAGTCTTCGCATATAATTTAGCTTTCTATTGATGAAAGGATTTTTTAAATAGTTTTATTGTTTTATGCGTGAAAGCGTAACAAACAAACACACGCAGTTTCGCATTTATAATATTAGTATAGGTTTCTTCCTGCGTGTCCTTTCCCATTCGTCCCGTTCCCCTTCCTCCTTTTCCTCTCCCGCGTCCCCTCTCCCTCACGCATTCCCACTCCGCCTTCTCCGCCTTCCCTCTCCCCTCTCCCGCCAAACCTCCTCTCGCGATCCCCTCCCCTCTCCCGCTTTCAATATATTCAGTCCCAGATTCAGATTTTCAAACAATTCGCGTGCCATCTATTGCAATTTTCTAACAAATTTGGTACCTAATATAGGTGCCTATTTAAAATAAATATTAATTTTGATAAGCATCAAAATATTCGATCGATGGTTTGCAAAATGTCATTCTCAAATTGTAAGAGTTTTGTAAGAGTTTTTGTAATGATTAAAAAAACTTTTCAGATGTATTGTCATGTGGTTGTAATCATCCAGAAACCTTCATGAGGACGGAAAGAAGGTTTTTTGATACTACACATCATCCACATCAAATCCCCAAAGTTTCATCAAAGGATGAACTGTTAGAAACGCATAATTTCATGATGCCAGAACTCACTTTTGTAGATGGTAAGAATCACAGGCACGCGTACATCAAATCACCAAAGTTTCATCGCAATCGGATTAATGGTTTAGGAACGCATAGCATACATACATAGACAGAAACAAACATATTTTTATTTTTATATTTATAGATTATACTATTTCTAGTGAATTATTTTTTGGGTAGTTTTCTAATTTATTTATTTTTTGATATTGGTAACAAAGATCTAAGATCGCGTACCACTTCTTGTTGTGTTTTTGGAAATTCACACACTTGGATTTTTCAATTACAATAATAATGATTAAAATCATAAAACACAATAAAAGGTTTTAATATTCTTACGTAGGTTTCCCATTCGTTTATCAGAGGAGCGATTCTGTATCTTTTGTGAATATGGGAAAGATCCCATACGGAATCGGCTGTCAAATTTGTATGATTTTCCGTCACTTTCAATTGCTTTTTCAATGGGTGACAGCTGCCGCTATTTTAACTAGTTTAAATTTAGAATCTCGATCTTATCCTGACAAAGAAAACTTAGTTTCCGAAACATGTTGATAATATTGATTATAAAGTGGCGTTTTACAAAGTTATTTCTTTTCATTTAATTAAAAATAACGCCACAAATTGCAAAGTTTGAAGAAGTGGTTATTTATTCATTTAACGTTGAAAGTTGTGTACCATGGATTTGACATTATCGAAGTTTCGTTTCAATCTAAATACGCATGAATTATTTAGTTTGCCTAAACTAAGAACCTATTTTGTGCAGATTTGTTTCTTGTAGTAATTGTCGAAATTTAAACGAAAGATTTAAACTAGTGTGTTTTAGGTTTTAAAGTAGTTTAAAACGACGGCAGCTGTCATCGCCCCACGACATCCATTGAAAAAGTAATTGAAAGTCATAAAAAATCTTGAATCACACTAATTTGATAGCCGATACCGTATGGGATCTTTCCACAAAAGATACAGAATCGCTCCTCAGGTTGAAACTGCAGTAAACTTTAACGTTAAAAAATACATAAAAGCTTTTTTTTAACTATCTAACCAGAATCAAAAAATATCAACGCAGAGAAACAATTATTAACGTAATTTCATCAAAAACAGCTGTAAAATAATTCGATGTAAAAGCAATTAAAAACTTTTTTTAACACCTATCTAGTTTTTCATTATTCTTTTGAGCATAATCTTGTTTTACCTCCCATGTAAGTAGTTAAAAATTTTAAAAAGCTTTTTATTTTCACCTTCTATGTAAGTACTTATATATTTATAAAAAGCTATTTATTTTGACCTTCTATGTAATTAGTTATATATTTATAAAAAAATATATTTGTTTTCGCCTCCTATGTAAGTAGTTTTATATATTTATAAAAAGGTGTTTGTTTCTTACAATTTCTTTCTAGAAATTATCATATCATATAAAAAATATTTATTAATTTTTAAAATTTAAGGAAAAGATCGAGGTACATTTTTTCTCTTGTAGGTATGCATATACCTTTTCTTTTTTCACATTAGCTCCACACAGGAGGCCTTGATGAAAAAACTTTTATCAGCCTGTGTTATCTTTGGGAATGCTGTGTGGAAGGTGATTTTAGGGAGAGGAAGGAGAGGAAGTTCTGAAAGGTAAAGGATATAAGAGGTGAGTAGGAATCTGGGTGTCAATGTGTCCAGGAGTGACGGACGAATGAATCCATCCTTCCCACTGCGGTGTAAGGTGATGGGTCGAGAAAATCCTGCAGCAGAGATCTAGATTTGGTCTCCCTCAACCAGACTCTCCCGGTCCGGCACACCACGCAGTATGTGAGCAAACGCTTTCGCTGTCAAGACCTAGATAAACCTCACCAAATTCCATCAGTTGATTCTTTTTTATTCATCAAGGCGCTTTTATAAATATTATTTATTTTATCCCAGCTAACAAGAAATTAAAACTACAAAGAATCTCACACTGCAAATCTTAATGAAAACAATTAAGAATGAGTTGCGTGGAATTATGAATGTGTTTTAGAACTGCTCTGAGAACTTATTTTACCACTTGTGGAGGCTGTTGAAGGTATTTTGTCTATTGGAAGGTATGAGTACCTACCTGGACAGAGTAATAACGTACACAACTACAGCGAGATGTTTGTATTCTCTCAATATTACTACTTATTATATTCTCGACTACGAACACCTGACGATAATGAACCGAAAGAAATACACGTCCACTATTCGTTTAAATAGGATCCCGGCAGATAGACAGGGGAGGTCAATGTTTGGTCTAATTAAAAATATTGGGCACAGCGCTCGGAGGCTCAATCAGTGGTGTCCAAAGAACTCAAGGTCGTTCTGAAAGCGTTACAATTACGTGGAAAAAATAAATATAATAAACTAAGGTAAGGTGTCGAAAAGAAGTAACGAACTTCTTGACTTGATTTCATTGTTATATTAACTAACATAAATGTGCTACTTTTTGCTGATGATATGAAACTTTATAAAGTGATTAACAACATTAATGATTGCATTATATTACAAAATAATTTAAGAAAACTTTTTGAATGGTGCTCTATCAATAAACTAGCATTAAACATAAACAAATGTCAGTTTGTATTTACAGAATAAATAATCCAATAATATTTCAATATGCATTAAATGATAAAAAAATTAAATGGCGTTAGTGAAATTATTGACCAAGGTATAATGTTTGATAGCAAACTAACCTTTGTTTGCCATATTAATAATATTATCAATAAGGCCCTTAAAACTCTTCGATTTGTTTTGAGAGATGCAAGAGACTTCAATAATTTAGGCACATTTATCATATTATATAATACCCTTGTCAGATACCAACTAGAGTACAGCTCTACGTTATGGTCTCCATTTTACAATATTCATTCCGACAGCATTGAAAAGATTCAACATAAGTTCCTGAGGTTTATAAACTATAAATTGCATATTCCTGTACAAAATATTGATTATAATTACCTACTGGATAAAATGTCCCTATTAAAACTTTCAAAAAGAAGAATTAACACAGATTTAATATTATTACATAAAATACTGCATTACAAAATTGACTGTCCTGAATTACTTCAATTAATCAACTTCCACATTTCCAAAAGATCTGGCCGACATTTACTACCCTTTTACTTTAACAACACCAGGACACTCTCTTACCAACATTCCCCGAGAGTTCACAATTTCGGAAATAAATATTCTGATCTAGACTAGACACAAAAAGTCGTGGCTAATTTCTGCACATTTTTGTTTATATTGAATATCTTTTTTCTGCGACTTCTTGTCAGTTTTTCCAATGTATTTTATTTTGTGTTATATGTTATTGTTGTTACATTTTTTTCATTATATTATATTTTCTTTATTGTTTTAGTTTGAAAGTATTTAAAAGTACTGTGTTACTTAACTTATAAACAAAGAATGTAAATGTAAAAAAAAAAATGTTGAGTTTTTTTTTTAAATTTATGGGAATTCCGCAAAGTTCCAACTTATCTCAACCGCCTTGAGCCAGTGATACTATGGCATATCCAATTGAGGTATTTTGTGAGGCAGAAGGTAGTGGGGAGGGGAAAGAGATGGCGAGAGGAAGGTGGGGGTTCTTAGCTTTTCAGATCTGGTCAAAAATATAAATAAAAAATAAAAAATTTACATGAACTCCACACAGGAGGTCCTGAGGAAAATAATTTCCCTCAAGGCCTGTGTCATCTTTGGGAATACCGTGTGGAGGGTTTTTTTAAGGAAAGGAAGGAGAGGAGAGTTCTGGAAAGGAAAGGTATTTAAGGGATGGGTTCTAGAGGGGTTCAGTGTGTCCTGGTCGTCCGCCTCCAAGACCTAGACAAACCTCACTCCGTGTACCCAGGCACGTGTAGACGTGTTGGTTATCCAATAAAGGTTCCCGGGGTGGCGGTACCCATTCCCGCCTCCGAAATAATATTTGTTTTTGAAATCGACGGATCCAAAGGAAAATGGTTCATGGATACTTTGAGCTTTGCAAATCCTAGAATATAATAACCCGTGATTCTTCACGGTTCTGCGGTAAAACAAAACCAATTAACGTAAAAAGTAGAGAACCGTTTTTTGGCTTAGGATGAACAGAAAATATTTCTGAATTTAAAAGAATTGTTCCAATTAAAATACGTGCAGCATTTTTACAAATTGTTTTTAACTAGCTTGCATTTTCGAGTGTTTTTAAATGAATGAATTGAACGTTGAGAGTTGGGAACCCATGGCCGGTCCCAGACTCCAAGGAAGGGGCGGACCCCGCGCAGTAAGAAGATAATTACATTCTGATCAGACCGGAGACCGGACCCCTCTGAACCCCGCACAGAATATTATACATACCTCTGCCTCCAGAACACCACAAGGTCCCACCACCCCACGATCATCAACAACACGCTTCATCAAATTATAGCTACAATAACAATGTTATGCTGACGATGGGGTGGCTGTAGAAATGTCTGTGATCATCGAACAGAACATTATGTCTACCCAGAGGCGTGAATTCCATACCTTACTCGCATAAAAAATATAAATAATATTAAAAGTTTTAAATTTATGACAACGAATCACTCAAAACTTTCAAAAATACGCGCGATGTTCCAGCTATAATGTGAACTATAACGTATCCAAAGCAGAAATTAAGCATAGCCAAATCTCGCTCACGTCAGAGTTTTCAATGTTTACTACATGCTTTTTCTGTTTTAAGCAGAGAAATGTCAAAATTCAATACTGTCGTAGGAAAGCACAATCATAATTGAAAATGTTCTTCTTTTTATTTAGAGATGGCTTCCGTGGTCGAGGGATAATGCTCTCGACTAGCAATCCGAAGGTTCGCGGGTTAATATCCTTGTGTGGGCAAATAAATTTTATTTGATTAATTTTGCATAATTTCAAAATTAATTAATTAAAAATATTATATAGTGCATTTGCGGCAAGTTCCAAATTAACAGATACTCTCAGTATCACTCTTGTATAAGACCTTCATTCAGAATTGAAACGTTGCTTGAAATGGCTTTAGCCTTGTCTGGTGACCAGATATGTATAGGTACTACCATTTTCTCCTTTCCCTCCCCACTACCTTCAGCCTCACAATATATCAAAATTGGGAATGCCATAGTTTCACTGGCTCCAGACGGGAGCAGTTGAGGCTTTTAAGCGGTATTCGCATTAAAAAAGGAATTGAAATTTAAAGTAATTTTATGTTATTTTTATGACAGCTCGATTGAGCACAGGACTGTAGCTATAAAGATTGATAATTTAAAGCTCATTTTCCCAGGGCAGCATTTTATCAGATGTAGCCTTATTGTCGTGAGGAAACTTTTTGACACTTTAAGCATTTTTTTTTTAAATAATATTTTAGGCCGATGAATTGGGTGGACTCTGAAGAAGATTTATATTGTCTACGGTCGCGTTTTTTAGAGTTTCCTCTATCCTCGCCGATAGTGTATGAATCGCGAAAAAAAAACGTTTATCTATGGTTAAATAGCGGACAAACTTTTTCCATGCAAAAAGAACGAAGTTATCAATGTAGTGAGTGGTTTATTATGATTACAAGGTCCCACCACGCCATCAACAACACCCATAATCAGAATACAGCTGCAAAAACAATGTTACTGAGGTGATCCTAGAAATACGCACAGTGATATCTGCTGCATCTCCGGCGGGGTCAAACCTGTGCTAAAATCTAGACATTATAATCACGCTTGAAAGTGTGATTATAATTTTTTTAAGCCTACTATTTAAGCGAGAAATACTTTGATGGAGACGTACATAAAACCAAAGCATATGAATGAAAAGAGATGTACCCCATAAAAGTGATAAAATTAAACATAATCTCACATCGGAATTCAGTAGAATTTGTGTCAAAGTTATTATTTATCTATTCATCTATATATGTAAAAATCAAATATGTTTGGGGATTAGTGAGATGTCTATGTATTGCTATATATATTAAGCATAGGAAATGTTTGAAACTTTCAAAATACCTTCTTCGAACCCCCACGAAGATTTCTGGATTATTACAACCACATGATAATACAATTAAAATGTTTTTAATCTTCACAAAAATTCAAAAATTTGAGAATGACATTTAAGTAAAAATTCAATTTTCAAAACTCTTTGAATTAATGGATTAATTTGAAGTACTTACATAATAATTTGAATCGAATCAAGAATTATAGATATTTTAAACGTGTACCTACGTTGGGTACCAAATTTGATTGATTATTCTTATAATATTTGATTGTTCTTGTAATATACAAAAATGAATATTTGTAATATATGAAAAATGCAAATTTAAATTTAAAAAATTGTAATAGGTGGCACGCGAGCTGTTTGAAAACTGAATGTACTGGGACTGAATATATGGAACGCGAGAGGGAAGTTGGTGGGACGTGGGAGCGGGAGAGGGAGAGGAAAGGCGGGGAAGGTGGAAGGGGAACACGGGTGGGGAAGGAGATGCGGGAGGGGAAAGGGGACGCACAAGGGACATGCAGGGAGAAACAATTTATATCTTTGATTATAATTTATATCATTGCAACGCATGCCGGGAACCAGCTAGTTAATTATATTTTCTATTATTTTCTGATTTTTTTAAGACTAGATGAGACTTTATAAGACTAGTTTAGATCTAGTATAGCAAGAAATACTTTGATACGATACTTTGATGACGTACCTAAAGAAATACTTTGATGACGTACCTAAAGCTAACATTCTTACAAGAAACACTTTGATAGAGATGTACATACCTACTTACTAACTCACTCTGGTGTGAGGTTGTATTTACAACCTCACACCAGAATACTATAGAATTTGTGTCGAAGTCAGTATTGCAAAATCAAATCTTGGAATAAAACATTTAAGTTACTCCTTATCAAATTTCTAGATTTTATTCTTAAATCTTAATGCCTGCAAAAGCAATATTGCTAAGAACTGGAAAAAATATCATCAAGTCCTTTATTCTTGATACCTGCGTTAATCCGCGCGATGTATAAAATTGAGAAATGCGGTTTCTGCGGTTCGAATGGCCTCAACCGAACTTTTACATCACTCGGTTATTTTATTTGGCCGGACCTCCCAGGAGGAGCAGATCACCGGGTGTCATTTTGACTGATGATTTTGGCGAAGAAAGGCGGAGAAATGATGACAGACAGCCTCTTTTGTAAGATGCAATGCTGTGTAATGCACTAATGTGATACAAGTTTGTACAATGAAAAAAATAACTTAACACGCTACTATCCCCATCCGACATAAACATCCCTGCACATAATCCAGTCATGAGTTGGATATTATTTACAGATCAAATCAAACATTGATATTGTATGGTAAGATTCGTAAGCTTTCTTAAAACTATCGAATTTGAGCGTCGCTTTCAAAGATTTTCGTTTTTTTCTTTACCAAAATGTTTTATAATTTCTGTGCGTGTAGCAAGTGGGAAAGCGAGATTATTTTAAACCCATGTTCAGCTTCTTTTTTGATGTGTCCTTTCAGTCTTTTCATCAAATATTATAATTGTATCATCGCCATTGTTTTTTTTTCCTTTGGTGGAAAGATCAGTTATTTCATTTGTGTACATGAGAAATAATAATGGTCTTAAAATACATCCTTGCGGAACTCCATAATTTGTTGGAAGAGACTTACTCGTTTTCCAAAAAAATATGGGTACCAACATGCTGCTCTCTTCTTAATAGGTATGTAAATTTCCAATATTTTTTATATCTATATATATATATATATAAAAATTAAAATATGTTTGCTTCTGTCTATGTATATGTGTATCTATGCTATGCGTTGCTAAACCATTCATAGGATTGCGATGAAATTTTGGGGATTTGATGTGCGCATGCCCGCGATTCTTACTACATACAATAGTGAGTTCTGGCATCATGAAATTATGCGTTGCTAACAGTTCATCCGATTGCGATGAAACTTAGGGGGTTTGATGTGTGTCTGCCAGCGATGGTTTCTATACATGCTGGTGAGCTCTGGCATTATGAAATTTTTATAAAAAATTGCAATAGGTGGTACGCGAGCTGTTTGAAAACTGAATGTTCCAGGAATTAATGTATGGAACTTGGGAAGAGGGAGGGGAACTCGGGAGGAAGATTTGCGGGAGGGGGAGGCGAATCCAGGAAGGAACTCGGGAGGGGGGTTCGCAGAACGGGGAAAGAGGGCAAGGGGAGTGGGGAGACGGAAGGCGTAGTGAGAAGGAGGAAAGCGAGAGGGAAAGGAGACGCGGGACAGGAAGGGGAGGCGGAAAGGGAACGGGACGAATGGGAAAGGACGTGCATGGAGAGACAATTTCTTTATTAAGTATAGAAACGCATGCCGGGAACTCGCTAGTGGTTTATATAATTGTTTATATAATGGTTTATATTGTACTAGCTTTTCCCCGCGGCTTCGCTCGCGTGGTATTACGGGAAATTACTGTAGCGCTTGCAC
The DNA here is from genome assembly GCA_936435175.1 of Glyphotaelius pellucidus. Classification (NCBI taxonomy): domain Eukaryota; kingdom Metazoa; phylum Arthropoda; class Insecta; order Trichoptera; family Limnephilidae; genus Glyphotaelius; species Glyphotaelius pellucidus. The sequence goes on from OW386556.1 coordinate 14,140,058, forward strand.
TTATCAATTATCTCCCCCCCCCACCCCACCCCCATCCCCTCCCGCATTCCATATATTCATTCCCTTACATTCAGTTTTCAAACATCTCGCCTAACACCTAAATTTCATAATGCTATAGCTCAAAGAAAAAAAGAATTACTTATCCAATTTTGTTCATTCGTTCGGAATTTATGCGCTTACAAACATTTCGGATGTTTATTTTTATTTAAATATTTGGAAGTTCGTTAATATAATAAAAAAATACTCTATTTATCATTCAGTATTTATAATCGTTACGAATTATATTTTTAATACAGGAACTCAAATCTGACATTTATTCCAAGCTTGTCCAAAAAAAAACGAATTCTAATATTTAAATTTTCTGCAGTAGTAGCTGACCAGTAGACTGAGTGCCTACCAGCATAGAGCCCAAAAATATATCAACATTGTTTCCATGGAAAAGATTTTTTTCTGACATTAGCAAAAACTCGCTTTTGTTAGCGACAGAAAACGTATAATAAATATAATATATTAATATTTATAATTTCATAACGCCAGAGCTTACCATCATATACAACCTGTAGTCTGCGCATATAATTTAGCTTTATATTGGTGAAAGAATTATTAAAGTCTTTATATTGTGTTATGCGTGAAAAGGTCATAAACAAACTCGAGCAGTTTCGCATTTATAATATTAGTATGGATATTAATAGTTTCGAACATTTAGAATATTCCAATTTTTAAAAAGTTGACATAAAAAAGCTGTTAAAAGAAAATATAATTTTTTCCATTAACTCCACACAGGAGGCCTTGAGGAAAATAATTTCCCTCAGGGCCTATGTCATCTGGGATGCTGTGTGGAGGGTCTTTTTGAGGAGAGGAAGGAATGAACATTGGTCTTGAAGAGACCCATGTTGTAGGAGGGAGGATACACAGATGCCAGCAAATCGTTCTATACATGAGCTGTTGAACTCAAAAACGAGTCGAAAAAACGACCCGTTCTCATGTGACAAATGTCAACCGTGTACATTGTTGGGCGCGCGTTTGGCGTGTCTCCCGACAATGCACCGGTGCCGAAGGGATCAATGACGCTAGTTCCTCAGAGCATCTTCCATTGAAATACCGGTAGAACATGGATAGCATTCCCACCCAACGCCTGTGCTCTAAAGATTCGATTCGTTAAGATTATTAACTTCATAGAACCCTTCTGTGATAGCATTCACATTTAAATTTCCGATCCACTTACATTGGGATATAAGGTACCTACTTTTAAATTTATGAACAATATTGGGTGTTTATTTATTGACGTTTAAAAAAGGTGTTTGGTTCCCAATATAGTTATCTTGGCCATTTAGCTGCAGGACCCACTAATATATTTCACCTCCATAAAATAAATATGTGTTTGTCCCTCCAAATAAACAAACGGAGCATACATAATGATGATTTGAATGGCCCATTTTACTGTCGTGTACCTCGTCAGCGGAAACGTTCATGGCAATTTAGTGTTTATATTGACTACGTTGTTTTACTGGGGAAGGTTTGGAACAACGATGAAAATACACATTTTGTTTGAATGTTTTTCTGAGCCAAATTCGACGAACGCTAGAGTAAGTTAAAAAAACACCTAAACAGTTAACCAACACCACTGCTATAGTGGTTCACTGCGTTTGGTGACTTGGCAGGGGTTATAGGGTGAGGTTTGTCTAGGTCTTAGCTGCGGATGCGTCTGCTCACCTGCTGCTTCGAAATCGAGAGAGAGTGTTGAGGTAGGCTTTTCGACCTCACCGGCCAAACTCTCGACAGTTGGAGGGATGAATTCCAACTATCGTCACTCCTGGACACATTGAACCCCAGATTCCGACCCACCCCTCATCCCTTTTTCCTCCTCAGAACTTCCTCTCCTTCCTTTTCTTAAAAAGACTCTACACACAGCGTCCCCAAAGACGACACAGGCCCTGAGAGAATATTTTTTCTTCAGGACTTCCTGGTGAAGCTTATGTAAAAAAAATCTGCGGTGAGTTCACGGGGTGAGGTTGTCTAGGTCTTGGCGGCAGATGCGTCTGCGTGGCGGGACGGATCGAGAGAGACCGGTTTTAATCTCTCTGGTGGACTCTCAAACCATCACCTTGTTCCGCATTTGGAGAGACGGAATCATAACCTTATGATTCCGTCCTCATATTGGACCTTCTTACCCAGTGATCGGAATTATCGGGCCAAATCCTGATCTTAAATATCGTCGAATTTCAGATCAATATATTTATGTCCGCGTGGGTATGCGAGATTGCCACAAAATGCATTGCCATCGATAAAGAGTCTGTCTGCCGAGTTTCAGTTCGATCAGATGTTGGGAAGTGGGCTAATTTCCACTTCCAAGATTCCGATTCAGTCAAACGAACGAAAGTGAAATTCAAATAGAAATTTTTAATTATACATTATTATCGTGGCTCCCTTATTAGGCACAACACTTCCACTTTTCTGATAAGGTGTACATTACCAATGATGACCTTAAATATTATATTTTGTGAAATATACATGTATAAATGTAACTCATATTATTTATATTATAATAATAAATTAAAAAAATAATATATGTGTAAGCAATAATTAAAAAAATTCTACACTTTTTCAAAAAAAATCTTTCTCTTTGACACAAAGGCAATGTGATGTAAATTGCGTGTTCATTTATTTGAGTTTTCATAGAATGCAGTCATTTTGTGGTTTGACATATTATTATGAAACAAAGCCTTTGTTTTAAATTTATTTAAATTTACCAACCGGTTTTGTTTGGCTTGAGCTTTGTATTGCATGTAAATACGTACGTAGTTTCAATGTTTCTCAACAGTTGTTGTTAGTATAGGTAGGTTTAATGTATCTCAACAGTACTATGTGAGAGAGACAACTGGTTACGAAGATAGTCGATGATGTCCGATCGACTGGTAGGCACCTTTGTTGACCGTTTCTCATGTCACAGATATTCTCAGAGCATCCTTTAGAACGGACGTTAAGTCCGATAACCTGACGAACCGAAGTATCATCGAACATCAGAGAAAACAATAGTACATCACCAGCTCCGTCAAGGTAACAATTTAAATTCTTTGTTTCATTTAAATGAAACAAAGAATTTAAATTGTTGAATAATTAATTATTTAAAGCCAAAATCGGTTTTCACGTAGACATACATATTAAATTATAATATTATATAATGCCAATACATCATTTTATATCCCATTTTCAAGACGAGGGGAGAAGCCAAGATATATTTCACATGCTGACAGAACAAAAAAAATTAATCAATAGCATCGTCCAAGTCTTTTGCATATCCTGCATTGTTCCTTCGTCATGGGAATTTGGTCAGTTGACCTTCGTGTTGACATTGACCGCTGCCAAAGTCACATCACCCTAATTTAATTTTATGGACACACCGAAGTGACTGCACCGAGGCGTTTTGCGACGTTTTATTGTGATTGTATCAGAAAAGGGAGTTACGCTGGTGATTCACTTGATTGCGGGTCTCTTCTTTTATATGGAGTGAATGGATCCGATACATGATCGTGAAATCTCCAAATTGTTATTTTGCTTCTTGATTTTTTATAACACACGTATTTATCCATTTATTCTGTAATCAGGAACCTCCATATCCAAGACATGTTTTTACGGTCTACGTTATTTGGTTATGCTCAAATTTAAAAATCGTTATATTGTGATGAAATTTGGAGAAATTTGATATTTATTTATATTCTTATATACCACCCTTAAAAATAATGATGTATGAATTTACTTCCGCGGACAAATATCTCAAAAACGGTAATCTGAAATTTTCTAAATGCATGAAAATTGCACCTGTAAGCGAACGTCTTCCTGTAAAAGCGGTTATTTAAACTTCTAGATGGCATCTACACATCAAAAACCACCTAAAATATCACCCCCTCTTCTCTATCCTAATGATCACTTAACGGTGAAACTTTCATTCAAAATGTTAACCATCCCCTCCTCTCTATCCAAATGATCACTTGACAGTAAAATTTTTATTCAAAACGTTAATCATCTCCTCTTCTCTATCCTAATGATCACTTGACACTAAAACTTTCAATCAAAACGTTAATCATCTCCTCTTCTCTATCCTAATGATCACTTGATAATAAAACTTTTATTCAAAACGTTAATCATCTCCTCTTCTCTATCCTAATGATCACTTGACAGTTAAACTTTCATTCAAAACGTTAATCATCCCCTCTTCTCTACCCTAATGATCACTTGGCAGTAAAACTTTCATTCAAAACGTTAATCATCTCCTCTTCTCTATCCTAATGATCACTTGGCAGTAAAATTTTCATTCAAAACGTTAATCATCTCCTCTTCTCTATCCTAATGATCACTTGTGGCAGTAAAACTTTCATTCAAAACGTTAATCATCTCCTCTTCTCTATCCTAATGATCACTTGTCAGTAAAACTTTCAATCAAAACGTTAATCATCTCCTCTTCTCTATCCTAATGATCACTTGACAGTAAAACTTTCATTCAAAACGTTAATCATCCCCTCTTCTCTATACTAATGATCACTTGTCAGTAAAACTTTCAATCAAAACGTTAATCATCTCCTCTTCTCTATCCTAATGATCACTTGACAGTTAATTTAATTAACCAACGTGACATATGGTGTCCGGAAACTAGTGCTACGAGCGGGAAACTGGTGATACATCATGGAAATCCCAAAAGTCGTCTTTTCTTCGATATGACCTTTATATGTCTTATTACTTGTTCGTGTTAAAAAAAACCTTTTGAGTCGTGCAAATAAGTAAATAAACAGTCGATATCACTAGTAGTCAACGCTGTAGCCACCAATTTTTAAACTTTGAATTATAAAATGACAAACTCGGACTCGATTTAATCTAAAAGGAAAAACTAAAATAAAAAAAAAATCATACCACAAAATCGACTCCAAACGTGATGTAGGTTCACCGGTATCCCGCTTCTATCACTAGTTTCCGGACACCAGGATATGATATCAAGAAAGAGTGAGAGGGTAAAATCAACGTCTTATGTACATAGTGATGGAGAGAAAGAGACGGGAGGTCTCTAATGATTTACAATATTACAGGGACAAAATGTCACTTGAATAGGTGATTAAGAGATATGGTGATTAAGGTGTGGTGAAAGCGCTGAGTCCGTCTGGAAAGGTCAAAAGGCCTCCCTCAATCGGTCTCTCTCTAAAACGCAGCAGCAGAGCAGACGCTTCCACTGCCAAAACCTGGACAAACCTAACGCCATGAACCCGGGCATCCCTGCTAAGTCACCAAACGTAGCAAATCACTTGGGGTGACCTATGGCAGAGGTGTTGGTTATATCTCCACGTTTCTCACACGATCGTACATGGCTTATCACACGTACGCCTCGGGGATCTCATTTCTGGTTTATGGGAAATATCGCTAGTATGGGGCTGTTAGACATATTTACCTGAATATTAAGGATTTGGGTTTTTGTCCGTATATATATATTATTACGGCATTCCAGAATCTAAGACACGTCGCGACGTGAGTCACCGCTCTTGGATTCTGCTTGCCCAAATTCAAGTGAATACGTGATACACATCGAATACGTGACACACTTCACGCGTTTGATTGTATTGGTGAATTTATTCCCGTTTCCCCCTCCCTCTCCTCCTTCTAAGCGAGCCGCGGTAATTATCAAACGTTGACCGCGGCGACAAAATGGTTGGGGATCACTGCTTTAGAATATTACATTAATATCCTCGCTCATCATCCAGTTGACCGCGTTTCAAAGCTTCCATCCTTCGTTCATCATTATTTCAATGCGTCGCGCATTCCTGATCCCAATTATGAATAGATGAAAGGTGTGCCAAATGGACAAACACTACACTACTCGTGGAAACATACAATGTTGTGCTGTTGGAGGCACTACTCTAACACCGATAAGGGTATCCTAGTGATGAATGCACAGGTTACGTCATTAGACACTCTGCTTTCAGTGACGACTAGCACGGTCCTACCATTTGCATTGTTGTATTCTCGCTAATTATTTCCATTTCCACGGGGCATTTGTGGATTAAATTATGCTGAGTTCAACTAGTATTTCAATGTGAATTATAAGTAGATACATTGTGAAGGTATTATTGTATGCAGAATGTTTAGCGGCCAGCAGGAATTCCTCCCGCAATAAGGGCTTTGTCGGCTTCTCCAAAGCAGCCGCTACCGATCTTAGAAACCACACTACGGTGAAAATTCAAAAGGACACAAGACTTATTATTTTGTTTAAAAACACGTTTATTTATTTATTTTCGGGAAATCGACAGTTTACATTTTTTCAATTTGTACATGAGTAATATAGTCAAAATAAAACTTAATATGATTTCCTCCTTGTGACTTTACCTCTAACAAGACAGCATAATAGGAATGAAAAGTAATAAAGGAACTAGTACATACTTTACCAAAGCAGTGTATGAGCTCTTCGAGTCTCGTGGTCTAGTTGCCGAATTGTGCCGAAGGTAGATTTACGAAGTCTTGAACTAGCCTTCACCCCGGAAGGACGTTTCTCCTCAAAAGTATTATGATAATTACGATACGATAATAAACAGTCACTGTGTTATAGATCCTAAATCTTCCACTCAAGCATTCTATAGTTCATAAGGATAATAAGTACTGGAGAATGCAGGTCCCAGTAAAAACCACATGAGGGTATTCTCTGGAGAGAATATAAAAGACATTACATTAAATATTTTAATAGGTTACCTAGGACTATAGATTTCTCAATAAATAAATAAATTGAAACCTCAAATAGCTCTGAAACAGCGAGCCCCTTGTTAAAGTATTGGGAGCGCTGGTCCCTTCTACCTTTCTATATTCACTTAGCTTCTTCTTCTTCTGGTCTCGTGAATGCAAATTGTCTAAAATAGCAGCGCGGCTGCAGTAAATGCGAGGGTATCTGACAATAGCAGTCGCAGATAAAGACGTGGGTGTCATTATTTCACTATCTTCCTGAGAGCAAGCAGCTTACTAATGGATTATTGTGTTCCGAATAGGAAATTATGAGAAGGGGGAGGAGGAAATAAATCCAGGCCTTACGCACAGAACAAACCTAAAAATAATAAAAGTTATATTTTATGGAAGCTCTTGACCCCTCAAGCTAATTTAAGTGTCATTAGAAATCATTGTATCTCCCTTATTTTTGTGTTGAGAAACATGATCCCAACAGTGTTAGAACGAAACCCCGTTTTATATTCAAATATGCATTAAAAAAAAATATTATGAAATTTTGGGAATTTTTTATTGATTATTTTTACACGAGACGATAAAAAGTTAGTTGACGATAACGTTTAAAATACAATTGCTTAAAAAAATATGTATGTTTCTTCAAAATATGCATATAATATCAACAAGTTATTTGTTTTTCATTAAAAAAAAAAAAAAATGTGTTTTTTTATTTTTTATTAGTAATCTTACGTAGAAAAAACGTAAGGTGAGCCATTTTTAAAACTTTTTTAAGGTTTGCATTAAAAAAATTTATATTTTAAAAATTAACAGTCTTACTAAAAAAAACGCCTTCACGATCGTTAAACGGTATATCTGTTAGGTGCTCGATGAACAGCATTTTTGTATCTTTACTAATAAGAACATCACGTTTTTTATGATTTTCGTAATGGTCAAATTGAATCTTCAATCAAACATGATTGTATATTTCAGATATAAAAATCTAAAAGGCAATTTTATCTTTTTTCTAAAATGGTACTTGTTTTTACGACATCTTCAAAAACAAGAAATATACAAGACATTTAAAATACGTTGGAAAAATTCAAAAATTTGTGCAGAAATCATTAACAAAACAGTCGTGTACATGAGATAAACTACCCTCTTAGGCTGTGTAAGCAATATATATTTCTTTCCATGAACAATTTTTTAATTAGTAAAACATATTTTCACATACACGCCCGTTTATCAATGGGGTATTTCCACAAACCAGGTATACCGCTAAAAACATGTGGAAGATTTAAAGATTATTTTTCTGAACATGATTATCGCATTAAAAATGTTTAATTTTAATATTTTCATTCATAATTATTGATTTCAAAATACGCGTAAACGGAACGAAACGAAAACGGCCTATGACTGCTTGTACGCAACATGACGTCACTAGAGTCGCCGTTCCGAGGTTTATCACCGTGTTAATATCAAACATCTAAACATTCTCGACTTGTTCGGGGTTATAGACGGTTTTATTTCATATTTAAGATGATTGTGTTGTTTCTACAGTTTTATATAATATTGTCCAGTTGTAATGACTGACAGTAGTATTTTTAACGGCGTAATCCGACAACTTGCCTAAAATAGACGCTACAATGAGTAACAGTAATTTTCTAAGCCCTAAATTTCGGGATTCTAAGACGATATGGTAATGAAAACATTTTATTTACACAAACCCTCATATTATATACGTTATATAATGGTTTCAATATTTTGACAAAATAGAGTTAATTCCGTCCCTTTTAAAATTAAATTGGAACAAAACAGCAAGTGTCAGTTCGTTACATAACCTCCCTGTCATAAAATGACGTTTAAAACTTTGGCCATTTTACAAGTAAATTTCCTTATTTTAAGTGAATACCGCACAAAAGTCTCAACTGCTCCCAAACATCTGGAGCCAGTGAGACTATGGCATCCCATGTGGGATATTTTGTGAGTTTGAAGGTAGTGGGGAGGAAAGAAGATGCGGTAGAGGAAGGTGGTGAAGTACCTGGCTATGCAGATCTGGTCACTAACCACGGCTAAAGCCTTTGAAACAACGTTTCAATTCTGAAAGGTGGTCTTACACCAGGACGATACTGAAAGTATCGTTCACTCTGGACTCTCATGTGCCGCAAATATAGTACATATTATTTTAAACGAATAAATTGTGAAATGCAAAAAAACTTATTCAAAGACCGGTCAGTGGCTGATTTGGCATCGCGTTTGGGTTCTCCGTCACGACACAAGCAACATTATCCTGTTTCCTATGTGGTGGTAGTAGGAGATTTTCACATAATGTCAGATCATTCGTAACTCAGGAATGTATGTCTTGATTTAAAATAAATAAAAAAATATATTTTTTAAACGTTTATTATAAAATTTATATTGTGTATTATATACATATTAACGCCGGGATTGCTAGTCGAGAGCCTTACCCCTCGACCACGGTGGCAGTCATTAGTGTGTAGATATCCATCTTACGACTGTATATAAAGGTGTTTCCACGTTTAAATTATGAATTCAAATAGTCAAAAACGAAAGGTTTTTTTTTGTAGTTTAAAATTTAAATCTGAAAAAAAAGGCACGGGGGCTCCATCGAAGCCTCCTTCTTCTTCTTACCGTACTAAGGGCCAATATATTCTGCAGATAGTACACAACTGCTGACCCTGTACAAATAGCAAGTCCACCTGTTGAATTTGACAGCCACCTTTGGTCTAGAGTCCCAAAATACTTGAAAATTCAGAAAGCACAAACGGGCGGTCCGTTCGATAGATTTCCCTCTCAAACAAACGGATTGCAATGTTTAGCGCGCAGGTTTCAGATGGGAATGGTGTCCTTGTTCTACCGGTATTTCAATAGAAGATGCTCCGAGGACCTAGCGTCATTGAACCCTTCGGCGCACACATTAAACGCACGCCCAACATTTGTACACGGTCGACATTTTTTGTCGCCTTAGAAAGGGTCGTTTAAACATCTTATTTTGGGTTTTTCTTGTAGTATTTGTAAACAACGTGTGTACCAAACTATACATGTTTTGCAAGTGGGAAAATATAGGATAAATATAAAGATATAATTCGAGCAAAATGGAAGTCAATAAATAACATCAAGTACAACTTACGAACTCACTACAGTCACTTACGGGCGGCGATCGCATGATGAGAGGCGCCTGTGACGTCACAGAGTGAACGGGGGCAAAAACATCGTTTTGGGGGCATTTTCAAAAGGCGTATTTTAAAACGTTATAGAAAGTTAAGTCGTCGTCATAAAAATAAAATAAAAATTCCGTTATCATCGTAATTTTTTGCTTAATTTTTTTCAATAATAAAAAAAAATTGTGGAAATACCCCATTGAATAAATTTTTCATGGGGTTTTTTAGTAAGATTGTAAATGCTTATTTCGAATTATTAACTTTGAAAGCGTAATATTTCATCACCTTTCAAAAATAATTTTTAGTTTTCGGATGCGTTCAGAAATATTCCATTTATTTGGATTTTATTGAAAAGCGGAAATATTTTGACCTTGCGACAAAATAGAACCGAGGCTTATTTTATCGGAAGGCTATATTTTTTCAAATACCCCAAATTATTAATACGAAATAACATATAATGAAGTAGGTACGTTCACTAATTATTAGTTTTTTTAACAACAAAGCTCACCGTTCGATAGATTTTTACTACATCATGCAAACAAATTACCTACAATTATGTGCCAGAGTGGAACAGGACACTTTCAGTACCGCCCTGGTATAAGACAACTATTCAGAATTGAAATGATGCTTGAAAGGGCGTGACCAAATCTGATTAACCCGGTATTTCCCCGCTTTCTCTTCCCCATCTCCTTCAGCCCCATAACATACTCCAATTGGGGATATCATAGTCTCACTGACTCCAGACGGAGTGATCACTAATTTGATTCCTCGTCTGTTTCTGTAACTCTCTAACCAAATCATGGCACCCAAAAATACAAATGGCACCCATAACTATTAGACCCAGGTATAAAAATAATTGAGCTTCTATCTTGATTGCCTTAGCGAGAAGTTCTCTTGCGTAAGATGTTATTCCGCTTTTTAACCTTTCCTATTATTTACGCAATCAATTAGTGAACTTTTGAACGAAAGATACGCCCACAGTAACGCGTAGTAAATTATTTATTTATGGAGATATAAAAAAAACTGAGTGCAATTCACACGCGGTGGAAGTGAAACCTTAGAAAACTAAAGTAAGCAAGAGTGGGGAAACTACAAAGCACCGCACAAAAAGGAGACCGATTATACTATCTCATTCTCTCGCGGACTAAATCCTATAGTTGGTTGTGTTTGTCTCTTTTTAGTATTGCTATTCTTCGTTTCATCGAGTTTCAAATCTTAACGGTGCTAAAGAAGTTTTCATTTCAAAACTAATTGTACTGCTTTTATTAACCTTTTAAGAAGAATATAAGCGCTAGAAATATTTCGATTCTCATGCCTACAAAATTTAAAATCGCGCGTCGTATTTGCACAAGGCAAGTAAGCGAAAAAGTGGTTTTTATTTATTTTTGTATAATTTTATAAGAGTGACAAAGGTTAAAACACACAAAACCTCAAAAATAGTCTTAGCCATAAAGGATATTTAAAAAAAAAAAATATTTTACATTACTTCATAGTTAAATCATGAAAGAACATGTTTTTGTGGTTACTACTAAAGCTTATATTTTTCGTTATGTAAATAATAATTTTATTGTAATTCCAATACATAGAAAAGCTAGTAAAAGCTTCAATTTATTCGTAGCATATTTTTTGATGTTCATAATGTAAACCGATTCGTAGTAAAGATGAATCTAAATAGTAAATAAATAGGATTTCACGTATAGCTTCATCTTCAGCAATTTCGGGAGATATTCTTCGTAGACAACAGACAAACTTTAGAGTCCCATTATATCCCAGCTTGAGGCGGTCTCTAAAAAGTTGTGTTTTATCCTTTTGTATTACGGCGAGAGGGGTGGGAGACAATATCGTGCTTTCAGTTTGCATTCCGAAAAATTTTGTATAATTCTATGAAACTGCATTTAGCATTCAAAAATATTTGTCAAGGTTTAAAAAAAAATATTTCATTCAACGAGAAAAAGTGAGGTGACAATAACTTTTATCTTTTTCTAATTATGATTTACTTTAATTATTTTATTTCCTTGTAAAGTGGTCATTACAGTTTACACGCTAAAATCGGTAGGCGACTTCAAAAACTTTATAATTTTTGCGTTCAAAATTTTAATATTTTTAATTACATAATATCGATTTTTAAGACCAAAAAGATTTCATTCATTTGCTTTCAAGAACAAAATTTTTATTTTGAAGTACAAAGAGTTCAAAACAGAGAATTTTCAATTCAAAGTTCAAAATTATTTTCCGCCGTATCTGTATTCTGACGATTTTTAAAAGAGAAGTACAATACAAAATGACAGAGGCCCTAGGGGTTAAATCTTTAGATATTTTTATAAAAAAAGATAACCTCCTTCATAATAACTTCAAAATAAAATTTAAAATTCCCCCGACTATAGGGAACTTATGTTAAGCTGAGGTTATTCCCGGATGCACATCACACTAGTTGCTTATAATTAAATTAATGGTTTAATAACGATCTTGTTAGCAAACATTTTTTATTAATTACATTAATTCCACACAAAATAAAAATTCTTAGGGCCTTGTCATCTTTGGAGATGCTGGGATGGAAAAAACGCAATTAAGATTATTTTTTTACATTAACCCTACACAGAAGGCCCTGACTAAAATTTATTTCCTTCCGAACCTAGGTCATTATGGAGATTCCGTGTAAGTGATATTTTTAAGGAAATGAAGGAGAGGAGGTTCTGGGAAAGAAAAAGATATGATGGGTGGATAGGAATCTACAGGTCAGTGTGTTCAGGAGTGATAGACAAATGAATCCATCCCTCCCTCTGCGGTGCAAGACTATGAGTTGAGAGAGACCAGCAGAGAGAGATCCAAGGATCTTTCTAAACCGCCCTCTTCTGCTCCGAACCGCAACACAGCAGGTAAGCAGGTGCATCCGCCGCTAAGACCTAAGACCTAAACTTACCTCACCCTGTGAACCCCTGCTAAGACACCAAACGCAGTGAACCACTTGAGCAGACCTACGGCTAGTTATAGTTTCCTGGGGCGGTGGTGCCCATACTGGATTTCCAAATTGTAAACTCCCAGAATTATCAATGGATATGCGACGATATACTAAATCGTGACACAAGCAACATTTTTCGCTTACTATGATGATAGTAGGAGATTTTTAAACATTGTCAGGTTATTCATAACCGGGCCTTTGCCTTTTTTTAATAAAAAAAACGTAGCTATAACGAAGTTTGTATCGATTGCAGGTACCTATATGATTTCAACAGCCATCGGGGTGGGAGAGCTTTTTATGTGTTCACGCCTCGGCCAGTCGGCTCATTTCGACCAGAAAATTGTTTTCAACCGCAAAAACCATTTCCTGACCTTCTACGAGTATCCTTAAAAAATACACCACCGAAGTTGGCAGATTCAGGTCGGTCTACTTCCTCTGCAAAGAATCATCAATATTAATTTAACATCTACTCTTGAGTATAATGAATGTTAAACAGTACGGTTGTTAAATTAAATAACAAAATAATAGTTTGCAATAACAATGGTAATTACAATTCTTGGCTAATATCTATAACATTTGGTAGCTATATCTATGTAAGACAAAATAGCCTGAGAATGAGAAGACCCGACTCCAACAGCCTACCTAAGCAATACGTTGGGACAGTGCAAGGAAGAAGAGGAAGAAAATCTAAGTGAGTTTAATACGAAGCTCGCATAAAATATATATAATGTAGATGTTTGATTCCTTAATTTAATTGATAAATAAAACACTTGTGTTGCTAAGTTGTGTAACGAAGAAACGACATTTATGTTTATTATATCACTTTCTTTTTATGGTTTCTTCTAACAAACTGACACTTTATAATAAAATCATATAATAACAAAACAAGTGACAATTCTCAATCTAACCGACACCACAACAATACTTTTTCTTTACATATTTATGAACTATTATATTCTGTCATGCTACGAAATTCAGTTTTCAGTTAACAGATAGTGTATTTGTTTAATATATTCTTTTATATATTACATTTTTAATATGTTTATATATACAAGGTGGCGCAAAATTAATCACTCTATCGGAAGATGTTATAATTTTAGCAAATGGCGTCGTACGTCAATTATATTTGACATTTGTGAACTAGACAGTTGCAGAATACAAACAGACAAGCAATGGAGCCCTATACTCAGCAAGAGCGTGAAATAATTGTGGATTAATTGCCATCCTCAATCTCAACACCGAAGAGGACGATTTTATGTCGAAAGTTATCATGAACGACGAAGCGCTTTTCCACTTTAATAACCACGTCAATAAGCAAAATCTTCGTTTCTGGGGCGCTGAAAATCCGCGTGTGATGCACGAAGAGCCATTACATCCACTCAAAGCCACTGTGTGGTGCGGCGTTCACGTGAGAGGAGTGATTTGGCCGTATTTTTTTGAGGACGCCATTTGCTATACGGTCACTGTTGCTGGCGATCGCTACAGGGCCGTAATAAACGACTTCTTACTGCCGGAGTTAGATGAGCGGGGCTTAGTGAACACGTGGTTTCAACAAAACGGTGCAACCGCACACACAGCACGAGCCACAATGGATATTGTCAAGGAAGCGTTTCCTGGTCGCGTAATCTCACGTTTTGGCGATTTGGCATGGCCAGCAAGATCGCCCAATTGAGCAATCCCAGACTTATTTCTTTGGGGCTAGTTGAAGTCGCGGGTTTATGCCAACGCGCCACAGACATTCGCAGCCCTTAAGGAGAATATTCGACAGGAATGCGAACAGTTATCACCGGAATTCTTGCGGAAAATCATGGAAAATGCGATAAAACGGGCACAAATGTGTATCAACACTGGCGGCAGCCACTTGACGGATATCATATTTTCCACTTAACAGAAAAAATTTTAAAGGTCCAAATAAAGATGTCCATCACTCAAAATCTTTTTTTTTATTTAATAAAAAAGTTATTCAAATTCAAAATTGGATGATTAATTTTGCGCCACCCTGTATATTGCACGACCAGCAATATAATTTATTTATTCAAAAAATAATGTCATAAAAAACATAAACCGCATATCTCACTAGGGCATTCCTATATACAGATGTGCAGCTTTACAATTATGAAATTTTAAAAAAATAAATATAAACTTAAAAATATAATTATAAAAATTAACCTAAAGGGTCCTCCAATAGGGACTTCCAAACTTTGATAGTTGATAGCGGCCACATTGTTGAAGCGACACCTGTCAAATTGGCTGTCATTTATTCAGTCTATTTTGCCAAATCGCCTTGGACGAATATAGCGTTCAACAACACGTGCAGATGACAAAATTGTTTAAAATTTAATTATTCAAAAAATTTTAATGATAAAATCTCACGTGGAGATGATGTGAACTGGCCACCGAGATCATGCGATTTGACCTCGTTAGACGTTTTCTTGTGGGGTTTTCTTAAGTCACAGGTCTATGAAAATAAGCCACAAACCACAGCGGCCCTCAAAGCCAACATAACCCGTGCCATCGGTCGAATTCAGCCTAATTTATGCGCCATGGAAAATTGGAGATTTCGGATGCGCGCCACCCAGAGAATCCGCGGTGGACATTTGAACGATGTAATGTTCCATACATAATGGCATCGATAGGCCTTTCAAACGAATAAAAAATTTCGATGATATCTCACACACACTTTGTTTTATTTAAATTTAAAGAAGGATGCGCTTAATAAAAGACCAAACAAAAGAAGCTCTAAATACAGTTGTTCAAACATTAATTACAGTTGGGTTATAGTTGACAGCAAAAACGTTCTACTGTAAATCAAATATGTACAATGTACTTGTAGTGGCTTATCAGATGCATTCATAAGGTGACCATACCGACGTACGAATTAAGTAGAAAATATATACTATAATTGTGAGTAAATGATAATAAACAATTCTTTAATTGTAAGTAAAAAAGACACTGGGCAGAGATAATAGTAAGTAAATAATATAATATAGACGGAGCGGGTAGGTCGCCAAACAACTCCGTCCACACCGTCCCTTCCCTTGCTTCATTCACAGTCATACATCGTTTCATACATACCCTCTTATACCAAATATCATATTTATTTATTTATTTATTTATTAACGCCCTATTGGGCTTTTACATGTACAATACAAGTTTAATTTTTAACAACAATATAACCATAAAAAAAATATTACAACAGTGTGATATCCACCAAAAAATTATTACTGGTATTCAAACATCTCCAATAATATTTCTATTGCCGCATGCAAATCTGCGGGCTTTAAATATAATATTATTTAAATGCAGTTCAGAAATGAAATTTGTACTGTAAATACTATCAACAGTTTCAAATGTTTGACTTTGTCTAAAAATAAAAGTTTCAATGGTTTTGTGGATCATTTGTATATTCAGAAGAGTTATCTACTGTAGTAAAAATAATAATTAACGAAAGAGGACAAATCACTTATTTGAATGATTTTACTTAGGCGTTGGTCTAAGATAGAGGTTCCCTAACTTTTTTTCTCGTGGACCACTTTCAAAATTTGACTGGTTTCAGTGGACCCCCTGCTGCAACATTTCTACCATAGCCCCAAAACTCGACACGCGTTGTACTGAATATTGAATATAACGCTGGAGTAAGAGCTGGTTCACACTCAGCTATCAAATATAAAAGATACGCGAAATAACGCTCTCCATACAATCCCTTCAGACCGTTCACACCTAAGCGTTTTTAAGCGCAGATCAATCATAGACAATACACATCTCAGAAGTAACCGCTCCAGACGCGATATCCCAGAAGATAACTCTCCCCTTCTCCGAATAAAACAGGAGAGGGGGTCATTGTAATTATGGAGCTGCCTAGACCCGTGGATGACAGATGTCAAGTTAACAGATTTCAGTACAAAAAATATGCGTCCCGTTGCCGCTCCCTAATTCGACTGACCCCCTCTCCTACCACAGGAAGAAATATTTGATAGCCTCGTGTGAAAGGACAAAAGATAAGCGCTCGCGAATCAACAGATATCTGCTCGCAGATATATAGCTCAGTGTGAACTAAGCATTATGGTTTGTCACAAAGGGTGGGGGGGTGATAATGCGATATAAGGTTGGGGCGGGATGGGATATGGGCACGGATCTCAAAATGACCATTTTTCACCGAAATGCTAGTGTACTATCTGCCTACATTGACAGGTAAAGCCAAGCCAACATTTTTGTTCTTTACTATCGAAACCAGCAGGCTTATTCTATATCTTATGTGGGATCATTATCGAGAAAACGGACGTGATCTCCTGACAGATTTGTGTGATTTATTTGCTCTTTCTATGTGCAACGTACATTCAATGAATAAATAATCGTGCATTCTTGCAGGAATTCATGTTTAAAACGATCTAAACTAAAATATGTTACAGTAAATATGTAAAAATCTATCCGTCCGTTTTCTCGATAACGATCCCACAATAGATAGAGAATAAGCCTGCAGATAAATTTTAGTGGACCCCCACTTACAACTTGTGAACCCCCATTTTTTTATCACGTCTACTTGGAACCCCGTCGAGTCTCCCGTGGACCTCCAGGGGTTCACCTGGACCACTTTGGGAATCACTGGTCTAAGACCAAAGATTTATTTTCCAACTTCAGCACTGCACACAGCCTACAAAGATGTCATGTTATTTACTATTCCTTCACGACCTAACAGGACCATTCACAAACACTTATATTTTCCTTGTATAACGGTCAACATTTGCACAGCTTTGCAAATTTCAAGATATCAAATTTCGCAAATAGGTATCCTCCAGCCTGGCAGATTCACCTTCGATTATTATTGTTTGCACATCTCATTTGGTTGACCGCACTGTATTTTTTTAAGTGTAAGTATTTTGCGGTTTTTTGAGAAATAAAATTTTAATTAACATAACTCCGAAAGCTATAAAAATCTTTGTGAAACCTTCATAATCGCTTTACGAATATTAATAAGTATTATTATGGTTGGATGCCTAAAATGTTGTTAAAATTATATGACCTTTGATTGTTATCAGCTGTATCTACCACTGCGGGTACCACTGAAAATCTGGTTATCATGCAAACGTCAGAGCACGCAAGGGTTCCCAAGGGTCAAGATTTGTTTTAAAAATAAATGTAGTTTCCTTTTCAAAAAAAAAATTGAGTACGCGGCTAAGGAGGTTAAACAATCAATTTCCTCACACAGCCGTTGGGAAAATGGTGGGTCCCCTCCAATGTCCAAAGCCAGTAGGACTATGATATTGTTTCTTCGTTTAGGTGGTATTGTGATGCTGGATGAAGTAGGTGGCATATTGAACGAGGAACGTTGGGACTAAGTGGCAATTCAAAATTGTTCACTAAAAATAGGTACACTAATTTCATTCAACGTTCCGGATTATAAATGACAATGGCCGGAGACTCGGAAACTTCTTTTTTTAGGGATAATTTTACCCGAAAAGGGACAATTTTGCAATGTTCTCGAGAATAACGCGAAATTCGCATAATTTTGCGGCAAATTCCGACGGATTTTAGTACCTTTCATGTGATTTCGTGGTATTATTAAATGTTTGTCTGTATTAAAAAAATATAAGTATCTTTGATTTGATGGATGATTTCAATCATACAACATATTTCAGTTGCTTTTTAAGCTCGACTTGAAATATATTTATGTTCGTCAAGTTGCTCTCTAGTAGAAACCCCAAATGACAAGAAGAAATCGATTCCTGAGTATACTGATATACCGACCCTTTTTTTAAATTTGAATACCGCACAAGAGTCCCGATTGCTCCCGTCCAGAGCCAGTGAGACTATGGTTACCCCAATTGGGGTATATTGTGAGGCTGAAGCTAAGTGGGGAAGGGAAGGAGATGGGGAGGTGGGGTGGGTTGCTACTCCACCAAACACGGCTAAAGCCATTTCAAGCAACTTTTCAATTCTGAATAGTGTTCTTACACCAGAAGTATCTTCCACTCTGGAAGGCGTGCCGCTAATATGCCTCATATTATTTTTAATGATTAAATTGTGGCAACACAAATAAAATACAATCACGAATGCCAGGATTTGAACCCGCGACCTCCAGATCGCTGGTAGAGCTTTACCCCTCGGAGATCGTCAGAGTGTAAAGAAAATCAAAGATACCAAAAGTGCTTTCTTTGATTTTGTTGATTTGAGAATTGTGGAAATAAAATAAACATTTTAGAATTTCGGGAACAATGTTGAGCCACAGAAAAAAATACTGGATAACTAAACTGATACGGGTTGTTAAAAGGCGAGTTCACGAGATAAATTTAACCTACAAAATATATACTTATTTATTTAATATAAACTGTATACATATATCATAAACATGGATTACCGATCACAAAATCATAGTTAGAAATAATAAAAAAGAGTAGGTACAACAGTTAATTGTGGCTTTTCATTAAGAAATGACACCAGAGATACAATTACATATAAAATTCTATAGTGCAAATAAAATTAATACTGATTGAAAATATTTGATAGTATAGCCTTCTTGTACCTAGCTTCCGTGCAGTTAAGTAGATCTGCCACATCAGCATATCTATTAGTAACTTCATGTAATCTAGGTACAAGCGAGTGTTTCGCATACTCAGTCCGGTTATTGTAGCATTTAAACAGGATTTTAGACCGAGCGACTCTCGTGGGTATATGAAATTCAATGAGCTTAGTTAAATCAGGACTGTCTATTCTACCATTTACAATTTTGAACATGGTAGAATAGAGTATGGTAGAAGAGTCTTAATAAATTTAATTCTTTCATCAAGTAATTATAGTTTATGTTTTCAATGGAAATGCCGAGTTTAAAATTAATGTGTCAGAAATTTATGTTGAATTTTCTCGATTGAATCTGAATGTATTTTAAAAGGGGGGACCAGATTGAGGAGTTATATTCAACTTGACTACGTACTACGGATACAAAATTTTAAAAGTTGAAATATTCCTAAAACCTCTGGAATTTCAAAGAATGAAGCCAAGCATTTTCATTCCTTTATTATTAATTGTGGTTTTTCATCACTTTGTTTAATCTTTCAATAATAATGAAGTGATTATACTGGACGTATCAAACTTAATAACGTTCAGTGTTTTGTAGTTCGCCCCTTCTTAGAAGCGAAGAATTAACAGGCATTTTAATTTTAATCAGGGCAATAAATAACTCGTTGCGTCCAGTAATTAGTCATCTTAGTTTGTAAGGATATATGGTACAAGATAGTGCGGACGAGCGAAGCGGCCGCGGCCCTCTATCTCGTGACGCCATCCTCCAAACTCCTCGGGGATTGGGATAGTGTCGATGGCCTTATTATAGGTGTGGATTACAGGGGTAAATAACTTCTGGCGATAATGAAGATTTGTGTAAAATTATCCGATTTTTTTAATTCTCTCAATTCTTCATACTCCTGTTGAAAATATAAACTATAACTGGTTTATGAAAAATCAAAAATTTATAAAGCTGTCCGTCAGAAAATTGGTATCTGACAACATTTTTCTTTGTTTAAATCTCTAATTCCCTTACAGCCCTGCACGTCTCACGAATTAATTTTCAATCTAGCACCGAAAGAAAATATACAAAAAAAAATTTTGACATATCTTTTTTAAAAAGTTATGTTTGCATTTTGTTTTAAAAATTGTAAATTTGAGATATTTTTCAATTATAAATATTTAAATTTATACACTTTTTTTGTTTTGTAATCCATTTTATGTAAAAATGTGTTTATTCTGTAGTAAAGGTCTTTGTTTTGTTTTTTTTTTTTAATTGTGTACGTGCTGAAAGGGTTGAATTGAAGCATTCTTTCGAATCCTCTTTTTGCTTTCTATGGCTGTTCAAAATACATTTTTCTTAATGAAGAACATTTCAGCAGTTCATTCAATTGTGTTTAATGTAATGAAATACAATTATATTATTCCCTTTGTAAGTATTTGTTGGGGGACAATTAAATGATATGCAATTAAATGCATCAAAGCGTGGTAATGAAAATTTTAGACATATTGAATTCGTGATCGCCGGAAAAGAAAACTTTCATACCTTCATATTTACTATCTATCTTTCATATCTTTCACACCTCCTTTAACCACACAGTTCTTTTAGAGCTTTATCTTTCTCGTTTATATTATCCCTATTCAATTTGGGAGGCGAATACGGTTCCCCCACCCCGAATTTATTGGATAAGCAAGACTATAGGTCAGTGCAAGTGGTTCGCTACTTTTGGGGACTTAACCGGAGAGGTCGGTTTAGAGAAAACCTTTGACTTCTTCAGCTTGTATCTCTCGACCCACCATCTTGCACCGGGAGGGATGGATTCGTACGTCTGCCTCTCGTGGGCATTCTGACCTCCAGTGGGTAGAAATTTCCGCCCACCTCTCTTATCGTTTTCCTTTCCAGACTTCCTCTTAAAAAAAAACGAGTGTGCTTTAGGCCACACGACTGAAGTAAAACTTCTTTGTGCTTCGTTCGCCTCGCCCGATCACACTTTTCGTAACGTTCTCGTCACGCATTCACCAGCTTAGTACCTAAGTCAAGTGGGCGTAAAGAAGTTTAACTTCAAAAAGACACTCCATACAGCATCCCTAAAGATGACATAGGCCGTGAGGGAATTTTTTTTTCCTCCGTTCTTAGTATCCCACTTGTGATGATTTATTGCTCTTTGTCAACAATTACGCATTCGAAAAATGGTCTAAATTGACAAAATATTGTCCAAATGGACAAAAATACTACCATATTTTACAAATTTTACAATATTAAACCATATTTGATCACACGTTTTCAATTAGATACTGTTGTTAATAATATCTGAACAATGATAATTTTTATGAACTTTCATCATTTTCGTCCCATTCTAAAATAAGTGAAGATATTTCATGTTTTACTGTCATTATTTACTATTTATAAATAAATAGTCTCGTTCGTTATAAATAGTTGTGTCCCCCTGCCCGGCGCTAAATGAGACCAATAAGTAACTTAGTGTCACGGAAACTGTCACTGGATAAGCGGTGACACCCGTCGCCTACGCGCGAGGTCCGAAGTGTCCCTCTCAAACACCAGCAACCTTCCCCTCTCCATCCCTCCACCACCCCTCACTCTCCCCTTCCGCCACTTCCTGCGCCGCTGCGGTCAGCAAGGGCGGACTGACCACAGAACAAAATAATTATATTATTTTAATAATGACTTTAACTTCCTTTATATAACCGTCCCTTTCTAATGTGCCGCAAAATTATGCGAATTTCGCGTTATTCTCGTGAACATTGCAAAATTGCCCCCTTTTCGGGTAAAATTACAAGTTTCTCGCAAAAATTATTAAAATTTCTCTCAAAGATTGCCATAAAATGAAAATACGAATTCCATATTTGTACAAAAATATCATCAAAGCTCTTTTCAAAATTATAAATACTTAATCCTTCTTGACCACAATCAAAATCAATATCAACCACCATCTACTAAGAAACTTCAACATCCTTCAACAGATGTCGTTAGTATAATAGTTATATGTAATTTTGAGGTGTTTCAACAGATGTCAGTAAAATAGCACCTTAAAAGAGTATCAACCATTATTATTTGTGCCTAATGCACGAATATTTACGGAAATAGCCGATAATACACGATAGACAGTTGAACTCCCATAATGTCTAGCTTCAGAATTACTTAGAATATCCAATGGGACGGACGTCTGGTCCAGTTAAATATTCATTTTAAATCTTACGATAGCGTAAATAAAGCAATTTGTAATCTCGGCGAACCTCCATCTGTATTGGAGTTTTTCCGAAAATATTTCAATCAAACTTAATCACTAGTATTGAAGGACATCACACTTTTCAAAGAACCAACTTAACCTTCTCCCAACCTCTTGTGCGAATGGGTCGAGTGTATAACACACTGTAGTGGCAAGATTCCGGACATATTTAGCTATAGCCCCCAGAACTTTATTCAATTTCTCGAGAGGTGGAAAAAATCTTAGCACATTTAAGTTCATTTGACCCTATCAACTTTGAGAACAATGAATTGCCAATGAAGACGGGTCTCCAGCGCACAAAATGTTTTGTTTTGTTCAAAACATTTGCGCCAAACATTTAAACATTGGGGCATTACCACAAGGTTTTTACTTTCAGTGGCCGATGGAAAATATGTGTTTTATATAAATGCTTCACCAACATCGCACAAAACCAAAACATTGTGGCCCTGCCTCAATGTTTCATGTTTGAATTTTTTGCATTAGCTCCCCACAGGAGGCCCTGAGCAAAATAATTCCCCTCAGGGCCTACGTCATCTTTGGGGATGCTGTGTATAGAGTGTTTTTAGGAAAGGAAGAAGAGGAAGTTCTGGGAAGGAAAGCGGTATTAGGGGTGGGTAGGAATCTTGGGGTCAGTGAGTCCAGGAGCGACGGACGTTTAACATTTTGTTCAATGTTTTTAAGCAATGACCCGGCTTTAAATTAAAAAAAATACATTATCTTATTTTGAAAAATTTATAACTAACTACCTATACCTATGTGATGTTTCCATTACTACGGAATGAACGTACTTTCAAATATTTTATATGGCTGATTTTATACTTCCCGCGGTAAAGTTACGACGACGGTAACGGCTCGCGGCGTCTGATTTCTTTAACACGACTGAGGGAGACGCACGAAAATGATTTATTTTTCCTTTGGAGGAAGTAGACATAGTACATCGTGTGTCTTACTATTATTTAGTGTGTGCGAAAGAGCTACAGCATTTTTGTGATGAGGAACGTATGTTTATTACCCTTTTTGTGCCGTCGCGGTGCCGTAAACGTCGGACTATTAAAAGCAGCTATTGACTTTGTTTATTTGGTCCCTTTGAGTTTTGAGTGTTTTAGACAATTTTAATTTGTTTTTTAAGTGGTAACATTATTTAAGAATATTAAACATGCCGGGCATTTTGTTTTACGGCAGTACGATTTTCTTAGGCACTTTCTCCAAATTTAATCCATTTAAAACATGTTTTATTCGAGTACTGGGGAGACTTATTAATTATTTATTTTTCTATGGTCGAATCCATCCTTAGATATGGAATACGAACTTGGGGGCACACTAGTATTACTTATATTAAATATATACAAAATTTACAAATTGCTATAATAAAAAAATAGTAGCACCCAATATTTACAAACAAGGAAGTAATCTAAAACTACTGTTTGGTTCTGAGGGCCTACTTCCAATAAAGGGTCTTCTTTGGTACATTATTATAATGGATAATGAGGGAGAAAGCAAATACAAAAAGCAACTGGTGCATAATCACACCACAAGATTCACTGAAAATAATAACATCATAATAATAAAATCATAACTCCAAGAATAACAAATAAGTGTGGAAGCAGAACGCTTAAATATTTAATACCAGAGATTTTTAATAAAATCAATAATTGTTTTAAACCACAGAATAATGAGAGACCCTGCCCCTATAACATTAAGCGTTGGATAATAAATGACGATTCAATGTATCTCTGAACATCTCAACGTACCTGCCTAAACAATTTGTATTTAGGTAGGTACATTAAGATATATTATTTTATATGTAATATTGTATTTACATGTATTATTTTTGACTGGTCGGTGGTTGAGTGGGCATCGCGTTTGGGTCCCACCCGGGCGTCTCGTGTTCGATTCCTCGGCCGGCTAAGTCCTCCATCACAACACAAGCAACATTTTCGGCTTTCTGTGGTGGTAGTAGGAGATTTTCAAACATTGTTGGGTTATTCGTAACCCGGGAATGTTTGCCTTTCTTTAAAAAAAAAAAAAAAATTATTATATTTTAAAAAATATGTATTTTATTTAATAGAACCTACAGACAAGCCGTCGTGTGACAGCTTTGTGGGACTAAGACTTGTATATATTTTTTTTTCTGTATTAATAAATAATTTTAAAAAAAAACTGTCAGTGGTTTTCCCAGTGCGTCCCTGCTTTGTGACCATTCCACCCATATGTAAATCAACTTCTTAAATAAATAGCCGGTAATCCAGCCGATCTAATGGGCTCACTATCTGGGAGTGTGAAACTATTTATACGAGAATATCCTCCTTGTATAACTAAGAGAGGATGTAGGGCCTTATCTGTCTTGTTCCATCGCATTGGTACAGGTACAGGGTACAGGGTACAGGCCCAAGCGGCACTCTCAAAAGGGGACTTGGTAATGTGACAAAAATATTCATAATTTAACCTTCTTCCAATGCGGGTCGGGAATATAATTCTGAGTTAAAGGATCCCGGGATCCACGCGGTTTTCTGGTTCTCAAAATCCATTTTTTTATATGAAATACCGCACAAGAGTCCCAACTGCTCCCGTCTGGAGCCAGTGTGACTATGGCATCTCCAATTGGGGTATGTTGTGAGGCTGAAGGTGGGAGGGGGGGAAAGAGATAGGGAAGAGGAAGGTGGGGAAGTACCTGGCTATTCAGATCTGGTCACTAAACACGGCTAAAGCCATTTCAAGCAACGTTTCAATTCTGAATTGTGGTCTTACCAGGGCGATACTGATAGTATCTTCCACTCTGGAATGTGCCGCAAATATACTATATATTATTTTAAATGAATTAATTGTGAAATAACACCAATTATTATTATTATTATTTTTTAATTATTATTTGCGCACGCCGGGTTCGAACCCGCGACCTTCGGATTGTGAGACGAGAGTCTTACCTCGGGACCATGGAGGCCGTCATATATTTTACATAGTATCTGGAAACTCGTACGAAATTAGTAAATCTACATCACAACCAACATCAAATCTACATCACAATGTAACGGTATGGTCAATTTAATAAATAAAATCCGCACTTTTATTCCGTAAACACAATTTGTCTTTATTTGGGTATAATCAATTTGCAAGTATACAGTTCAATAATCGTAACACACAGTAGTTTATCAATAAAAACTACCACAATAACTTTATGGGTATTTCTACACTAAATACCCAAAGGAAACCAATTGTTCCCTAACCACTCGTCACCTTATGACAAAGGCTGTATGAGGACCTTTTCTCTCTACGGAGACCTGAAGCCGCGCGAGCTAACCTCGGAAGGCAGACTTAACATTTTAGGGTTTTGCTTGTCTTTTATATCGGTCCGCTACCCCAGCGGTGTTGGGTGTAAGGGACAAGCGATGTTAGAAAGGGAGAGCCTTCTATATTTCAACACTTATACGCTAAAATAATTAGATTCGCTACAGACTCCCCCTAAATGGAACTTAAATCGCCTCGATAAGTTTCATTTCCATAAACAAAATTATTTTCTTTACCTAATTACACATAAAAATTATAATAGAAGAAGTTGATTTTTAGTCTTTACACATAACAATTATAATAATAGAATTTTTTTTTTTTTTTTTTTCAGTCTTTACACATAAGAACTATCATAGGTTTTTTCAGTGTGCGGCATGTCAGCCGCTATTCTGCACGTGGGGTCCCCATCAGTTGCCATTGTGGAGGTCTGCCGTCTTGAATAATAGGGTCCAACTTCCGGTGATTTATGATAGGTCCCTGTTGTCTTCTACTGTGGTCCGTCTCGTGTTGCAAGTAATGATGGGTAGGTCATTATTACTTTTATGAAGCTATTTAGATTTATGGCTTTCTTGTTGTTCGCTTTGACTCTTGAAGATTGGGTAAAAATCTGCGGCGTATGCCACACGTGGCCAGTTGACTCCGGTTGCAGTGATTGAAGTCGTCCTTCTCGAAAAATGGTCCGGTGGCACTAATTTACGACTGTTTATCTTGGCTGTGCCTGCTTCTTTGTTTTGCACTTACATCATATTACTTCGTGAGACCCTATTCACTTGTACGTCAATTTAGATTTAATGTTTTTCTGGATTCTTTGCTTTGTCCATGGGTCCATTATGGGTTATGACCTTTTTCGAAGTTTTAAAGGCTCGGATTACGGTCGGCTGTAAATGTGTGCCCCTGTTTACAGCACACATGTTATCCATGTACATTGTCCAACTTAGCAGTTTATTATTTTTTCGAGAGGATTTGCGCAATTATCCTTCGATTTATGATGTTTCAGGTTTAGTATTATATCTTCAAGGCTCTTATTACAGCTCGATTCCAATATTATCGTTGCAGGCCTGTGCACGTGTCTTTGTTTCTTTTGCTGCTTTGTTTCTGCTTTTGACCGCTCGTAAATCACCCAATATCTTGGCACTCTCCCTTTATTTTGTAGTTTTCTGAATGGGTGGTCGATTTCGCTGAATTTTGAAACAACCCGTGAGATGAATTGTTCGATAGGTTTGAGACTCATCTTGTACAATTTAATTCGCATGCTGTTAAAAGCACAGTTACCCAAAGGGCGGAAGACTTTGCATCCATATTTTATCTTGACCTTTATGCGCCAGTCTCCTGCGCGGACATCGGTGGGGATTACAATTGCAGTTGGTAGCATGTAATCCATACCAAGCAGATGATATCTTTCTACTTTGGGTGTGATTGCTGCCTGTTTTTGTAGATGATCTGCATAAAATCGGCTGGTAACATTTAAATTGGTAGCCATCACGAAAGGTGCTGCCAATGGTGCTTCTTCTAACACCTTTTGAAGTTTGTCTTGTAGCACAGGACTTAGGATGTCAATTTTGCGCGGGGCCAGACTATCCAGCGGTACTGCAGTCAGGACATCAACATCTTGTTCGATCAGTTTTATAGACGGTTCAACTGGGTAATCTAATGTCAATATTTTAACAGACATTATTTCTGATACTTCAGAGATTTCGGTTTCTGGTTTTTTATCCGGTGGTACTTCTAAAGGTATTATTTGAGTTACAGGAAGGTAGATTTTTGATTTTTCACTGTACTCATATACATCTTCCGTGGTTTGCGATGTTTTATCTGGTAGCGCTTCTGTAGGTATGACATCTTGTTGGCTAACTTTTTCTGGAGCACTTTCCTCTGCCAGTTTCACCTTACGGAGTAGCTCTTCAAACGTTTGAATAGAGCGTCTAGGTATCTTCTCTCGTATGAATGGATTGAGCCTTACGTACATCATATCCAGCTCCATTACCTCACAGAGATAATCAACTGGAAGTTCGGCAAACAATGCCCTTTTGGTGGCAATAAACCGTTCCGTCGACATTCCTTCTTCTTGTTCAATAATTAAGACATCGCGTATCACGACATATGATGGTCTTTTAGACGCCATCGCATTCTTTGCAAGCGTCATTATTCAACTTTTCACTGTTGTACTTGTAACTACATACTACGCTTTCTCGATCGTAATTTCATTAGCGCTTTCACACTTTCACTTTTTCTCCCCCTAAACTAGACTTTATCTCGAAATTTTCACAACTTTCGTGATTTTACTTCCACTAGTTTCACTGATTTTACTGAACTTACAACACTCGCGAATTGATTGGCCTCGAGTTGGGCGCCATTGTAACGGTATTGTCACATTTACGTGTATACCCACGTAAATGTGACAATACCGTTACAATGGCGCCCAACTCGAGGCCAATCAATTCGCGAGTGTTGTAAGTTCAGTAAAATCAGTGAAACTAGTGGAAGTAACACAGTAGTTTATCAATAAAAACTACCACAATAACTTTATGGGTATTTCTACACTAAATACCCAAAGGAAACCAATTGTTCCCTAACCACTCGTCACCTTATGACAAAGGCTGTATGAGGACCTTTTCTCTCTACGGAGACCTGAAGCCGCGCGAGCTAACCTCGGAAGGCAGACTTAACATTTTAGGGTTTTGCTTGTCTTTTATATCGGTCCGCTACCCCAGCGGTGTTGGGTGTAAGGGACAAGCGATGTTAGAAAGGGAGAGCCTTCTATATTTCAACACTTATACGCTAAAATAATTAGATTCGCTACAGAAACCTTTTTTTTTTCAATGTGATTCGATTTTTTGGCTTTTTTTTAACTCCACACAGAAGGCCCTGAGGAAAATAATTTCCCTCAGGGCCTACGTCATCTGAGATGCTGTGTGGAGGGTCTTTTTAAGGATAGAAAGGAATGAAGTTGGTCTTGAAGAGACCCATGTTGTAGAAAGGAGGAAACACAGAGGCCGGCAAATCGTTCCACAGCCGAGCTGTTGAACACAAGAACGAGTCGAAGAAACGACCGGTTCTCATTTGACAAATGTCAACCGTGTACATACGTTGGGCAAGCGTTTGGCGTGTCTCCCGACTACGCACCGGTGCCAAAGGAGTCAATGACGCTAATTCCTCAGAGGATCTTCCATTGAAATACCGGTAGAACAGGAATAGCATTCCTAACCCAAGCCTGTGCTCTAAAGATTGCAATTCGTTCGTTAAGGTGGGAGAATATATCAAGGGTATTTTTCAAGTATTTTGGAGCTCCAGACCAGAGGTGGCTGCCAAATTCAACCGTGGGACGCACTTGCGATTTGTACAGAGCTAGCAGTTGTGTACTATTAAAGTATTTGCGGGCCCTGTACAGTAGGCCCAGTTTTTGAGAGGCTAACTTCGACTCTCATACCTGAGCTGGTCACTTATAGTTACACCAAGCATATCAATGGAGGGTCTGTTCGGAAGATTGCTTCCGCTGAAGGAGACTAGTTTTCATTTCGATCCCTTTTAGACGTAATCAGATTGATTGGGTCTTTGAAACATTGAATTCGACGAGGCTCGAGGATTTGGCTACTAATCAGTTATAAAAACCTTTTTGTGGCAGGCCATAAAAGACATTTTACAGCTATTAACCACCAAACAATCATTTTTTTTCAAATTTCACCTAAAAAGTTCCAACATTGAACTCAATTTACTCGAAAACGTAAGCTCAAATCAAAAAAGTTATGCTTCAAAATCGACTCCAATTGTGGTGTAGATTTATAAGTATACTCTACTACTATCTTACGTCACATTGAACACAGATCTGAACAGCGCAGAACAGCGTTGCGTGAGCAGCGCAGGATTGCGTTTCGTGTGACAAGTGTTTTTATAAACCATTTGATGAAGTGAAAATTTCTTTAGCACCGTTGTGATTTGAAACTCAATGAAAAGAAAAATAGCGACACTGAAATTAGACAATACCCAGATATCTATAGGATCTATCTTCCGAGAGAATGATATAGAATTGTCGGTCCCCTCTTTGTGCGGTGCTTCGTAGCCTCCCCACTCTTGTCTACTTTATTTTTCTGACGGTTTCACTTTTGCCGCGTGTTAATTGCACACTCCGTTTTTTTTCATATAAAGTCAATGGATTGTAAGATATTAATGCGTTGCCCACGTTGCGTGCGTGGGAGTAGTGTGTTTACCTGTAATCTTTTGCGCAAATTCACAGTATTATATTTGATTATCCCAGAGCTTTCAAAACCACATACCTAAAAAAAAACTCGCCTCGTGAATCCAAATGTAACTACAATAATTATAATCAAATAACTTCAGTCATTATAACATTTTTTAAAGCCTAACACTTAAGCTGCTCCAGGCGCCATGCTTTGGTCTCAGACCCGCTTTTGAACGAGGTATATTATGAAAAGTATCCAATAAAAACAAATTCCTTCATTTTATGAAATTGATTATAAACAACTTTAAACGTCTCTTTAACACCTTAATCCGAGGGTTTTAATCCCCTCGTGCTGTATGATTCACCTCGCCTTGTAGCACAAAGGTGTCATTGAATAGTGTGGTGTTGTGTTGTAAGTTGTGACAGGCGCACAGTGGGCACGGTGTCACAGAATGGGGGACTGTTGGGGAACAATGGCGATTGGCCGATTGTCGGGGCAGGTACTAACCTATACTCTATACACAGCACACCGCACAGTGGGTCTCGGATAGGGGATAGACATTGCTTGTTAATGGGTGGATCGTAACATTTTAAAAAATAGGCTTTTTAATTTGTTGTTTCTCAATATCCTTGATTTGATCAAACATTCAGGTTTTAAATAACAAGCTCTTGAAATTATAATGAAGTATGGATAAGTTTTTAGATTTTCACGGCAAAAGTATTTTCGTTATTTGTTTTCGGGGTGTTATGCCGTGTTACCCTACCTACTTTTTTGGTGAAATGATAGCGTTACCGCGTTGCCAGGTCCACTCCACTTCGAGCTGGTATTACAATACACTTCAAAATGGTTCACTGCGTTTACCTTTGGTGTAGCCGTCAATTACCGGATACCAAGAACTATTGAGCTTAGCTCCGTCGTCTCTATTAATATTAATTGGATTTTTGTGGATTTCAATTGCCTCCGTAATCAGGCGTGCTCTATGAGTTTTGGGTCTTCCCAGGAATTCAGGAACAAATCCAAAATAATGGCCGGTTTCGATTAAGCTTTTGATTTGTCAGGGTGGCCGAGTTTGCAAGCACGAAAGAGTTCTGATCCTATTGGAGATTGTCCGCTCTGTCAGGCCTCCATAAACCCTGTCACATTCGGAACAGTTGAGTTTATACACCCTATCTGTTTACAGAGGAAACTTGGTCTTTGTAGACCTCAGTAGGTCTTGTATTTTTGTTGTGGTTCCGAAGACAGTCTTGATGCTTTCTTTTCTCAATAGCCTGGCAACTCAGTCTTTCACATTCACAAAGAAATAAGAGCGTTTATTAAAATTATGCCTTCCTTAAAATCTATCATGTTTATGTTGTGTGTAATTTACAGCTACGCGAAATTCACCTTTAAATTTCTGAACGCATGATCAATTCTTTCCTGATCTTTAAAAATTAAGAAAAACTGACATTTTAGTGACGCATTCTTTCAGCCAGCTATCCTTCATCACCGAAAGCGTAAATAATAAATAAATTCATTTATAAATGGAAACAAACATTCGAAGAACTGGTTTGTAACCTAGATAGCGTCACGGATAAATACATCCGATTTAATTTTTATGGATACATATAAAACTATTTCTAAAAGTTTAAATGAATGTTCATTTTTTTATTCGAATAACAACACTCTTTCGTAAGAACTTTTGAAGGTTATTCCCATCAATGTAGTACATCATTGAACAAGAAGATAATACTAATAAATATATTCAAAATATGAAAAAGAACAAGAACAAAAAAACGAAAAACTAACGGTCGCAACTGGGACTCGAACCCAGTCTTACCGGGACGGACGCTTTAACCAAGTTGGCACTGGCCCCTCTTATTTTTAAGGGTCCACTATTCGAATTTCGACCGATTTCTTACATATCTCCCTTAAACATTTGAATTTTTTAAGCTCTTAAAAAAAATATATGTTATTTTTGAAGATAATATCTAGATACGTTCCACGCCGAAATGCAAATTATATGAAATTCCCTCGATAGAAAAAAATCGCAAGGTATGCTCCGAAAATTATTTAAAACAAGTCTACTTCTGTTATTTTACAAGTTATATTTGTGAAAAAATTCACAATGTTTCTTTAAATGATACTTAAGATACGTTCTATGAGATTTTTGCTCTGTTTTAAACGAGTCATGTTTTATTAAGCATTTTCATAATTTTCGCTTCAATTTAATCATTGAAAATATTAGCGCGCTCTGTCTAACATTCGTAATTTCATATCTCTCCATCTTCTTCTTTTTGCGCCGGGAAGTGTGGCCTTAAGTCATTTTTGTGAATCTCATATTTCAGATTCAGAGTTAACAATATCTTCTTCGACAAATTTTTTCCCTTATTTTTAATTAATTCATGTTTGAAGTTAAAAAACCCTGTTGAAGGTTCAGGTATGCCCTCAACAGGTGTGTCTCAGAACCCGAGCGCAAGGTACAAGGTACCTGAGAACTGGAAGTACTGTGGGATACCTGGGGTGACTGCTATGTGACAGGGTCTAGACGGGGAGTCGAGAGGGTTCCAAGCTCCATATTCTATTTTGGCCTCTGGGTCCGGCTTACAAGTGCAGGAGGCGAAATCATAACCGCTTTAGTTTCCAGAGATATGTTATTTTGAAACATATTAAAAAAATGGCGGTCGCCTTCTAGAATTTATTCCTTGAAAACAATCAGGAAATATAATTCCCCGACCTAATATTGTCACCACCGCAAGCCGACTTTATGCTGGTATTTTGTATTACTTTTTTTACATTAGCTCCCCACACGTGGCCCTAAGGAAAATAATTTTCTTCTGAGCCTATGACATATTAAGGGATGCTGTGTGGAGGGTCTTTTTAATGAAAGGAAGGCGAGTAAGTTCTGGGAAGGTAAAATGTATAAGAGTTAGGAGAAAGGAATCTGGGGATAGGTGTGTCCAGGAGTGACGGACGTATGAATCCATCCCTTCAACTGCGGTGCAAGACAATGGGTCGAAAGAGATCGAAATCAAAAGGCCTCCCTCAACTAGTCTCTCTCGCTCCGGCTCGCTACGCTGGAGGTGGGCAGCGCACCCACCGCCAAGACTTAGATAAACCCCACCCTGAATGTAGCGAACCACTCTGGGTGACTTATGGCAAAGATATTGGTTATCCAATAAATGGTTCCCGGGGCGGCAGTACACATTTCCGCCTCCCAAATTGACAATTTCGAATAGAACAAAATATATAAGTATAATATGTGTAAAAATAAAATATAAAGTAAAATTAGGTAAAATCTAATAAAATTAGGTCAAACCTAATAAAATCTAATAAAATTAAGTAAAATCTAATAAAATTAGGTCAAACCTTATAAAATTAAGTAAAATCTAATAAAATTAAGTAAAATCTAATAAAATTAGGTCAAACCTAATAAAATTACACTAAATATGATAAAATTGTTTTTTACGCTTTTGCGATAAAAATCATTTCACCTGTAAAATTATCATGATTATAAACACCACATAACTCATTCCGAACCGGTTTCACCCTATCACAAACAGAACAGTAGAAATTTAAAAATGTACAAACGTGAGTTGTATTTTCGTGTGGCATTGGGAGACGCCACCGACACCTTTTATTTTAATATGTACACAGACATAAATAAAGCTTTAATGCCTTTTTAAAAGCCGGTAGCCGAAATAGGGAATATTCAAATGTTTTCTTTAATGTTGCCAGTTTAATTAAATCCAGAGTCATTTAACCGAGCTCCTACCCACGCCGAGATATAAATTACATAAATGAATAAAAAATTTGTTGATTACAATAATAATGAGTTGTAGGGTTTGATGTCTGCTGACCCGCGTACCCAGTGAATACAAACCAGTTTTAAGGACCCCATGATCTTAATAATAATTGCTTTTTCTTTGGTACAGACCCTAGGCAAGAAAATATCTTATACCACTGATTTTTTTCTGTGTCTACGAGATATTAATTATCAGGCTACTACCGTGTGTATTTTTATAATTGTTCTTATGTTTTTATGTTGTTGTTATAAAATCGATAGCTTTATAAAATCGAATCGATAGGCGTAACTTCCAATGATTGTATATCGTTGTCCTGAGCACGGTTTACCGTTGACAGCCGAACCGATATTGACAGAGAATAAATAAGAAATCGATATGGCTGGCTACATTGAAGGTATTTTTTTGTATTGACTCTCCAAAATCTCAAACGCCAAATAATTACATAAAAATATTAATAAATTGACAATGTTGAATTGAAAAACTAACCTAAGGACATACATATGTATTGGTAGTCCGAAATTTATTTTTGACAGTAGCCAGTAATATTGCATAACGAACGACATTATCCTAATAAGTACGTATTTTTTTACGTTAGCTCCACACAGGGGGCCCTGACGAAAATAATACCTCTGTCACCTTTGGGGACGCTGTGTGGAGGGTATTTTTAGGAAAGGAAGGAGAGGAAGTTCTGGAAAAAATGATATTAGGGGTGGGTAGAAATCCGGGGGTCAGTGTGTCCAGGAATATAAATCCATCCCTCCCCCTGCGGTGCAAGGCGATGTTCTGAGAAACTACGGCTGGAGAAGTCAAAGAGACTCCCTCAACCAATCTCTCCGGATCCGGTCTGCCATGCAGCTGGTAGGCAGACGCATCCGTCAAGTTGTAGACAAATCTCACCCCATGAACCTGGGCACCCTTGCTAAGCCACCAAACGCAGCGAACCACTTGCGGTGTGAGTGTGGTTTATCCAATAAATGGTTTCCGGGGCAGAGGTACCAATACTCGCCTCCCAAATTGACATTTAACAGTTGTATATTGACAGCGCGCTAAAATGTATCAATCGTCGCGAGTATCGCATATCTCTTATTAATTGTGGACCGTTCTCGCAAATATTGATAACTGATCATAAGTGACGGATTTGTATTGATGTTTAATCTCGTATTGGGTTCCATGCTAACTCAGAATAAAGTCAACTCAACACCTCTTTTGAAAACTCATTAAAAGCTATGAAAAAAATAGTTTTAAAATGGCCCATAACCCTAACCTAACGTAACCTATTTAACCAATTTTTTTATATTTTTTTCATCACTTTTAATGACTTTTCAAGTGATATTATGAGTTGGTTTCATTCTGAGTTGACCACCAGTCGGTCACCATCGTATTGATACAGGGTTTTATCCATCGTCCATGCTAAACTTCCTGACATGTGCAAGGAAGAAACACATTTACTTACCCGACGCTTTAATAACTGGGCATTTTCGCCAAAGTTTGCCAATATTGCATTTTTGACATGTCCCATGAATTTGATAGGATTTTTCATTGTTATGAATTGTAGAATATTGAAAGTTCAATATTTTTAGCATGACAATTTATAAACCTATTTTATAAATAATAAATATAGCACTAGATTCACGCGTAACGACGGGTTAATAGTTCCGAAATTTAATAATAAGTACGGACAGAGAACGTTTGAATACAACATACCGAAGATATTTAATTTATTACCTGACAATATAAAGCAACATAATTCTATGAATAAGGTAAAATATATGGTGAAAAATTGGTTATTGGAAAAAGAATATTTATTTTGATACTTGATACTTGATAAAATTTATGAAAAAATGTTTAAACTGTAGATAAAAGATGTAAATTATAACTTTAAATATATTTGTAAGTAATTATAAGCACCTGCTGTCAAGCCAATTGCAATTGGCTTAGCGGGACTGGATTGTTGATTTATAAAATAAATAAATAAATTAAAAAAAAAATATATATATATATTTAATCAACTGTCAAAAATGTAGTTATTTTTAATTATTTACATCAAAAGGAAACGTAATTTTATTTTTACAATGTCTCATTTCTAGATGCAACGAAAAAAAATTTAATTACATAAGACTAATTTTGTGATATCTTAAATAGCTTACATAAATATTTTTAGAAAAATATTTAGTTTTTACGTAAATTTATAATTTTTACTGAATTTGAACCAACGTGGAAATAACCACATTTATCATTTCGGATATACTACACGTTAGTTCCATTAGTTCCATTTAATATTATTATAAGGAAATATTTCCATAAGGCATATTCTTTCCATCGAGGCAACGAATGCTTACAATATTTAAAAAGTAGTGTCTTATTGTTCGATTTTTAAAAATGCGTTTTTAAATTAGGAACCCGAAGTCCATTTTTTCAGAAGGGGTGTGGCGCTCGGGAGTAATAATTTGATGGAAAGGCAGCGACTCATTGTTGTTGTGGCTGATGTACAGGGGAATCGTAATTCAGCGTATTATTTTAAAAATTAAATTTATAATAAAAATTTGTGCTTTTTTTAACTCTATATATTCAACTATTCAACGTAAGTATGTTAAGTTTCATGCTGTTTTCAATCTGGTCCCCAAGAACGAAGTTTCCTTCCCAACCCCAATCTAAGAAAATCTCGAAATAAGTTGATTTTTATCGCCTATTGAAATTATACTAGTAGTAATGTGAACAGTGGATCTCACGTTCAAAAAAACTGTGCATCTAATTTTCTCTAATTTGATAAATAAAAACCAAAATTTCCTCCGAAATCATAAAACTTGTAAGTGTGTACCTACTTCATTAATAAACACAACGATTCAACGACCGATCGCATTTGAATAAAGAACATTTGCTGAATTATCAAAATGGCCACCATCTTTAACCGGAACCGGAACAAATTTACTGAAATACGAAATAGTGTAAAACGTTCGAGTAGGAGAGTCCGAGCTAAAACAGGACCTCGCTGCGCTCAGTCAATAAAATAGATTATTTTTGGCCTTGCTTTTTTATTCATTATGTTCATTTATTTTTTATACTGCTTTACAATAAATTATATTCATGTTATTTATTCCACAAGAGGTGCTATAGTGCACGCTTGTGCTGCCACCTTTTGTAACACTCGGGATTTGTCCGGGTTCGAGTTCTTGTGCGGGTTCCGGCTCCGAGGTCCGGCTCCGGCCGAACCCGTGCGTCCCGGTAGCCGCAACACCACCCAGTACCTAGCCAGTCCGCACACAAAGAACTCGAACCCAAGACCTGCTCCTAAAACTCGAGTACTTTTAAAAGGAAACGCTCCTCGGAGGCCTCCGGCAAAATGCAGAACTTACCCATCGCTAGTTCAGATGTCCACAACTCGGTACAAACTGCCGCCGGCGGACTCGGGCGCCGACCACCGGTAATCTGAAAGCCGAAACCCGCTTTGTGTTTCTACATTTGGTGCCCCGATCTATGTATTTGACATTGAATTGGCAGATTGTGGATTTGATTCCCGAAAATCATAAAACACCCCTACATTATCAGATTTTTTCGATGTCAATGGGCGCTAGGCGAGTGAATTCAATGCTCACTACGGCAGGTGATCATATAAATAGGTGGATTCTCAACAAAGCACCGTTCAGGGTGATTTTCTCCAATGTTGGTGCATAAAACCGAGCCCAAGCGTTCAGGCAATTTAAACAGTACCTGCCGTTCACTTAGAAATGAATATCCATGTGCAGCTCGATTTACGGTTGTGCCCCTGACAGAACTGTAACTTCTCGTTTTGTTTGTTACGTGCAGCGTTCGTGAGAATGAGGGAGAGGTTCCAACGGATCTATCAGCGGTACAAAGGCGTTTCACTTCCCGCAATTTATGTAAGTAGGTACATATTCGTGAGATGTGATAATAACCGACGTGAAATTAGCGTAAGTACGTAATTTGCGATGTGGAGAGAGCCAAGCTTGTGATTACGTGGATTCGAAACGGATATAATCTCATTAAATATTCATGGAAAGACAACACAAAAGTAACTGATTATGTAGTTTAAATCAAATTCATCCAATTTATATTACGTTACCGATGTTCCCTAAAGTTGAACGCTGCCAAGAAGAGGGGGGAGAATAGTACGACTTTTTGCCACATTAAAATCAATCGTGATGTGTGTAAAAAACGCTTATTAAATATTTTCAAAAATCTCTACAAAAATGTCAAAAAATCTGATAATGCAGGTATTATTTTGTGATGAAAAAGTTACGAAACATTTTTTTAGTTGCTCTTCGCTGGCGAAAAAAAAAAGGCGATGTGTAGTATACGCCAAACTTTAAGACGGACCTGAAAATGGTCCGATCCATTCTCGCGCAGTTACTGACTTTACAATGAACGTAAGCGAAATAGAAAAGTTGACTAAAAACACACGTGGGGGGCACGCCACTTCTTATCCTTAAACTAGCCTATTTCGACGGTTTCTGACCAACGTAAGGCCAGTGTTAAAGTTTGGCGTGTACTATATGTTAAGACGGCAAAAATGTATGACGGAAATGGCTTGCATACAATTCAAATGATTATGTCAGTACCTACCTACTTCAAATGATTGAAAGGTTTCGCTGCGGCTGTCATATGGACGCATGTATCGTGTTTTTGCGCATGTAAGTCGCTGCCTGTAGACAGGCCTTTAAAAAAAATACGAGTTTGCTTTAGACCACACGACTGAAGTAAAACTTCTACGAGAGGAAGAGAGAAAGAAAATGTGCGCGCGCACTGCTCTCTCTTGCTCCTACAGTGTGATACAGACAATAGGCCTGCACTATGTCTTAGATATACGAAACGTTACTGGCTGTGAGAGAAAGAGAGAAAGAAAATGTGTGCTCGCACTTCTCTCTCTTGCCCCTACAGTAATATACGAAACGTAACTCTCTCTTTCTATCTTCACTAACTTATATCTCCCTCTCAACTTTCGTTCGCCTCGCCCGACACTTTTCGTAACGCTCTCGTCACGCATTCACCAGCTTACTCCCCAAGTCAAGCGTGCGTAAAGAAGTTTTACTTCAAAAAGTACATTTTAGGTGTACACATATCGTCGCCTCAGTTCTTGTTTGTCCAATAGACCATTTTAGTTTTTATTCAATCTCCACTTTAAAGTTAAAAAAAAAAGAATAAAAAAATGATAGTTAATCACTTAACGAAGAATTATTTAAACTAATGCGACCTTTACCTTTACGGAAATAGCTTTATCTTTAATACTTATCATAATGCTTCATTGAAATAATGAAAGAAAACCTTCTCCCCGTGTAAAATTTTCTAATGGTCTCTTGGACAAATACGAAATAAGACGATAATATGTATTATTAAAATTGACAAAAATTTTGTCCCAACCTGTATAAAGTCACCTTAGCTTCGTTATCCTCACAAAAACGACACAGTGGGCCAATTATGTGGTTTGATTATTGTTATTTCATATCCTGTCGCCATTGAGGCACTGATGGCAGAAGGACGAGGAGGTGATATGTAATTTAATTGTGTTCGCCCTTTGGCAGTTCAGGTTTTGTGATTGTAGGTAAGGTGCTCTGATGCTGGTTGATTTAGGTAAAATATACCTCACAAAAAGCAGCTGGTGATTTACAACTATGATTGCACTAGACTTATTGATAGTGCATACGCAGCTCATGGGAAAAGCTACGCGGCCTTTTTCATACAAAACTTAAGAGGAACGTATGCGCAGACCATTTCGGCCAGTTTCATACAAATCTTAAATTTAGATTTATGATCAAAATACCCAACCAAACTGAAAAATTATTTTTGTTATCAAAAAATATATCAAATATCTAGTACGAATGTGAGTTACTTTATTTATTTTTGTTATAAATTATAAGATATAGGCCATTAAATATTTTAATGTTTCATGATTTTAGAGGCAATTTGGGCAATTATTTGTGAGTAGGTAAATGAAAAACAATAAATAAACAATTTTACTTTATTTATCATAGAAATATAATGAAATATAAAATAAA
Organism: Glyphotaelius pellucidus; assembly: GCA_936435175.1. Lineage (NCBI taxonomy): Eukaryota > Metazoa > Arthropoda > Insecta > Trichoptera > Limnephilidae > Glyphotaelius > Glyphotaelius pellucidus. The sequence continues at coordinate 14,179,882 of OW386556.1, forward strand.
AAAATAAAACCTGTTTAGGGGCCATCCATAAATTACGTCACACGAATTTCATGATTTTTTTACCCCCCCCCCCCCCCCCCCCCCCGTCACACATTGTCACATTTGTGTGACCCCCTACCCCCTAGCGTGACGTCACATATTTTGCAATTTTCCATTTTTTCGTTTACATTTAAGTTTTGCGTTTTAATAATTTAGATTTTAACATGTGATGTCACAGAGCTGATGACCCCCCACACCCCTTGTCACATAGTGTCACACTTCTCTACTCCCCTCCCCCTCCTTAAGGTGTGACGTAATTTATGGATGGCCCCTTACCGCGGAGCAAAATTTTGTAGTTTATAATATATTAAAATTACTACCCCAAATTCATTTTTCACAATTTTTTATTTTATTTTTCATTGTATTTTTAAAATAAATGTAAAAAAAATAATTTTTTATGTATTTCATTTACTCACAAATAATTGTCAAAATTGCCTCTAAAATCATGAAACACCAAAATCTTTAATGGCCTATATCTTATAATTTAACGCAAACATAAATAAAGTAGCTCACATCCGTACTAGATATTTGATATACTTTTTGATAACAAAAATAATTTTTCAGTTTGACTGGGTATTTTGATCTTAAATTCAAATTTAAGATTTGTATGAAACTGGCTGAAATGATCCGCGCATACGTTAATAATAATAATAATTTTTGGATAATTTCTATAGCGCCATTTTTGTGAGAAAATCACCTCAAGGGCGCTTTACAAATTAATTTATACATTTAACCTATTTATATTACAAGTGTCTTATAACTAAGATTGATAACTCCTCTTAATTTTAAATTGGAGGACAAAATACCAAACTAAATTAAATAATTATTTTTTATTCAAGATATTATAGCGAATGTACCAACACGTGTTTCTTCATTTATTTATATTTTTAATAACAAAATACAGGCCAATAAAGAAGTCACTTTTGCGTGATTTTAGTGGCAACTTAGAGATTTCACATTGATCAAATTGATTTTTTAAATTATTTTAATTTTTATTATGTACCAGCTGGTTTCCGCCATGCGTTGCAATGCCATATTCAAAGAAATAAATTGTTTCTCCCAGCATGAACTTTCCCGTGCGTCCCCGTTCCCCTTTCACGTCCCCTTCCTCTTTCGCTTTCCCTTTCTACCTTCCTCGCGTTCTCTCTCTCCTCTCCCCTCTCCCGCTCTCCCGTCCCGCCAACCGCCCTCCCGCGTTCCATATATTCAGTCCCAGTACATTCAGTTTTCAAAAAGCTCGCGTACCACCTATTACAATTTTGTTTATTCAAATTTTCCTTTTTCACATGTTACAAATATTCATTTTTGTAAATTATAACAACAATCAATCAACCTATTTAAAATATCTATAATTCTTGATTCGTTTTAAAGTATTGCGAGAACTTCAAATAAATTCATTAATTTAAAGAGTTTCAAAAATTGAATTTTAATTTATCAATCATTGTTTTGCAAAATGTCATTCTCAAATTTTGACAGTTTCGCATGAGCTATTGTAATGATTAAAAAACTTTTCAGATGTATTTTATATACCTACGTGATTGTAAGAATCCAGAAACCTTCGCGGGGGTTTAAAGAAGGTACTTTGAAAGGTTCAAACATTTCCTATACTTAATATATTATCTCATATACCAAGCAAGCGTGGAAGATACTATCAGTATCGCCCTGGTGTAAGACCACCATTCAGAATTGAAACGTTGCTTGAAATGGCTTTAGCCGTGTTTAGTGACCAGATCTGAATAGCCAGGCACTTCCCCACCTTCCTCTTCCCTTTCTCCTTCCCCTACCTTCAGCCTCACAACATACCTCGATTGGGGATGCCATAGTTTCACTGGCTCCAGACGGGAGCAGTTGGGACTCTTGTGCGGTATTAACTGTAAAAAAAAAAAAAGCGTATTTTAATTTTTATGCATAAAGATTTTATCACATTGATGTAATAAATAGAACTTTTTTTAATAATTACCATAAACTCCAAAGTTGTTCCTAAAATCTTGAAAAATTGCTATCTTTAATGGTCTATATTTTATAATTTAAAACACATTAAAGAAAGTAGCATATATTCGTACCAACCGGGTTAAATGAAATAGGAAAAACAGAAAAAAACATCTCCTTTAAATATAATTATATTGTGGGCTCTATGGTGGTAGGTACTCTGCGTCCTACATACTGGTCGGTTGTTGCTTCAGGAAATTCTAGTATTAGAATATGTTTTGTGTTTTTTTTGTCAAGCTTATGTTTTGGAAAAAACATAAGCTTGACATATTTTTTCTATGATTGGTAGCATTGATTGATGATTGTTTGTCTATGAAATGTAAACCCAAAAATGATGAAAATACGAATGGCGTATGCCGCGCGAGTGAAATAATTTTAACAAAATTTAAATGTAACATGCATAATTTATGCAAAGTTTTTCGTCTCCCCCGAAGTAAATACTCACTTTTCGTAATAATAAAGCTAAATCTAATTGTTTGAATAAGAAATATTGCGTATTAACCAGTAAGCGGATTAAGACATAAATAATATGGTTTGTTTCTTCAAAATTCGCAAATTCACTTTGTGGCATCATTATTTAATTTTAATTTACTTTACACAAAGTAATTTGTTTTCATTAAATTAATATGTTTGTTTTACAATGTAGATAATTTAAAAAATGTTATTTGGGCCCCAAAAGTTTTTGGAAAATACTTTCTTACACCAATCTTAACAAATTACGTGAAGGATATTTTATTTTGAATTTTTGTGACGACTAGAGCCATCTATAAAATGTATCCGGATTATCCACGAAGAATAGGTAAAAAGCAAAGAGTGTGCAGGTATTTTTACCTGCGTCTCGGATAGTAACACGCCTTCTAAATAACGCCATCTGTAAATTGACCGACCCACTAAAAGACAATGTAATACGTAAGTTGTTTTTTATATCAGATTACACAAAATACATAATAAATATTGTTCTCGAAACCTCTAAAGTAGATAAACTAAAACATGATAAACTTTCTAGAAAAATATCGTGAATTGTATGTATTGTATTCTGAGATGACACATTTTATACACCTGATGTTAATCCGTAGATATTCCCGTACTCATGCCCATTGCAAGAATGGTTTTTCACTAAATAATAGCTCATAATAATAATAATAAAAACATTTATTCATCAATAGATTTTTACAGCTTTATACATTTTGTTTATTTATCAATATTTCTGATGATAAAAGGGTCACTGCTGAACTATAATTCAGGATTACTCCTGGAATGCTGCTGGCCTGGTTTCAGCAGTGCCTCTAAATACACTAAATAAATAATTAAATTGAAATAAAATAAGCATAATTAAATTAAATTAAAAGATGTCATCAACCAAACCTAAAAAGCTGTTGAAACATCTTTTTTTACATTAGTACCCTTTACACGTAGAGTTCGGAGCGGGACGTGCCCCGCGCCACTTCAGGCCGCCGCGCAGAAAAGTCTCACAATGAACTGCGCTATAAACCGTTATCTTACTTTCGGCCTTTACTTTTCTGCGCGGCGGCCTGAAGTGGCGCGGGGCACGTCCCGCTCCGAACTCTACGTGTAAAGGGTACTATTAGCTCCACAAGAGGCCCTGACGAAAATAATTCCCTCAGGGCCTATGTCATCTTTGGGGATGCTCTGTGGAGGGTCTTTTTAGAGAAAGGAAGGAGGGGAAGATCTGGGAAGGAAAAGGGTATGAAGGGTGGATAGAAAGCTGGGGGTCAGTGTGTCCAGAAGTGACGGAGGAATGAATTCATATCTTCCACTGGGGGGGTCCAAATCCAGCTGAGAGTCCTGCTGGAGGGGTCAAAATATCTCTCTCAACCAGTCTCTCCCGATCCGATACCCCACCGCTCACCAACTGACAATTTTTGCTGTTTCTTTATTTTTTTACTGTGCGAATTTAAAATGAAACAGTACCTATTGCCTATTTTTATGGCCATCAGAAATCAATATAATTGTGTTTTCAATAAAGTCAACAAACCTGTGTTTGTTCATTTGCAGCGCGTTTGTTGTCAAGACAACAACTGCTGTCAAACGTCACTTTGACATGCTGTTTTAAAGACATCGCGATTAACTGTCATCTGTCTCTTTCTCGCAAGGGTAATAAACTGTTGTTATTATAAGGACGGCGAATATTGTGAAAGAAATCACCATGGCAACGGGAATATAAACTTTATTCCGCAATATTTGGGTCTCGTTTGTTTTTATGTTGTGGGTGTTGGACGGAAAAGGAGAGCAATAGTTGATCTGAAGTTGAAGTGAGACGTTCTGGAGTATTTGAACGCTCCACTTCAACAGTACTACCATAGCTGAAAATAATTATGGAAAACGCCGAACGTTCTCACTAGTGGCAGAGTTCCCATAAATAATATCTACAAGGAAATAAGATTAACCTTTAAAATTTCAATTCACTGTCAATTCACTGTCTAAAAGTAATTCACTGTCTAAAATTCAATTTACTGTCTAAGAGTGAGTCCTAAATGAATTCTAACATGCAAATGGGATCTTCTGTCATATTTCATTGGCCATGTCCGCAGTGAACGCGCGGTGACTTGCGAAACTTCACCAAAATAATCTCAACCAATAGGAGACTTGAAAAGTGATGTCATAATAAAAGCGGCTAATGCGGCCAGCTCGACGCTTCGTAGGTACTGTTCGTAGGTAAGGTTTCATTCTATCTCATTCTCTCGCAGGCTAAATCCTATAGATGTACATGTTTGTCTCTTTTTACCATCTCATTCTAGTTTCAAATCATAACGTTGCTAAAGAAGTTTCAATTCAAAAAATTTCATTTCTTTTAAGATTTTAAACAATTAAATTACTTCCATTATATACCCACTATCAGTGAACAACAAATGGCATTACCAAAAATTGCGCTATTTGTTTAAGATTTTAATTATTTTAAAAAAATTGACAAGTATTACTAAAGTTAAAATTACCAAGTTGACTTTTTCAATATATATAATTTACGAGTTCGGAGAAATATGGGTATTTTTTAAAGTACTTATTTTTATTGAGTAACTGTGGCAGTATGATTTCCATCAAGCGATCCATTATTATTTATCTCTTTCTTTCTTTTCCCCGTGTGCATGTCCATGGAAAATCAAACTCTAAACAGAAAACAAACCGCACAAAAAGTACCGAACCTATCACACGATAACAAAACACTACTAAGATAAAGAACAGTCTCTTCTACTCCGTGCGGTTAAATTGCTATCCGCGGAATATAATATTTAGAAAATTAAGCTTTATCATTGGACTCAGGTGTTTCAACTAGTAATTTTTAGTGCGAGTCGTTCTTCTATGCGGGCCGGTCGTTTCGCTTATTTCGAGGTTTTTAAGTTCTGTCAAAATAACAACTAGTACTCTGTTATATATTTCGCGAAATTCCTCAGCGTACAACAATTGTTACTGGTGTTGCGCAATTGTGTCAATTTAGAGTGTTTTGATGGCAGCAAATTGATCTATTTCAAATTATAGTTTTCAAAGATGTTTCAGCAAGAAGAAACGATCTCTAAAACAAGTTTTTGAATGCCTTTTCAAATGTGATCATGATTGTGCGATGAGCCAAGGAAGAAATCAAAAATACTCTTAACGTAATCAAGACACATACCAAGTGTTCAAAAATAGTTTGAATTGATTAATACAAGTGTATTGTTTATATTAATTAAACTGTGAGTGATAGAAAATTAAACATGCCTAAAAAACGAGTGTTTTGAAATGTATAAACAAACGATTTTTGTAGTTTTTGGTTTTTGTATAAGAATTTGATTTTAAAACTTAATGGCTTCCACGCTTAGAAAAAATAATAGTAGTGATAATAGTTCAACAAGCAAAAACTTCAATAGTGGCGAATATACTGTTAAAATTCCATCAGAAAATCATACAAGTGGATCTTCGAATAAAGTCAATAGCATTACAGCACACGGCACAGTAGAAAAGGATATCTTTACCTATGACCCAAGAATCGAAAGCTCTGATACAAGAAACAGGGTCATTCCACTCATTGGGCATAGAAGGAGCAAAAGCGGTTCCAAATCTTTAAAAGGAAATCTGTCTTTTACAGCTGAGTCATTGGAGTCAGAAAATTTCGCAGAAGAACTGGGAAGATACGTCTCAGAGATGGCGAGGACTGACTCCAGCAGTGAGGATGTGTGGGCCCAGCTGCAGCAGAAGGAGGCAGACTTGCTTCTGGCTGCAGAGCTTGGCAATGCCCTGTTAGAGAAAAATGAGGAGCTAACGAAGCAGGCAGAGAGACTGGCCGAGCAGTTCTCCAGTAAAGTTGAGGTGAGTCAAAACATAAATTTGAAGTAAGCAATAATTCCCATACTGTCTCTAATGATTTATATATCTTCATAAATGCATCGACAACACTGCTAATTTCTAAGAAAGGCGACAAGATACCGTTAGTTCTGACACAGTGATGTATTTTTGTTTCTTGTTTGAAAGTTATAGGCACTATTGCGCCTAAATATTACGCCCCAAACTGACTACAGCTTCATGCACTTGTAAAGCAATGTAAATGTTAAAAACTTAGACGAAACTGGTGTTTGCTGGAATTGGGTGACAGTATGTGTAGGAAAGAAAAAGGTATGGAAGGAAAAAGGGATGACCAATCACTTACTACTGTATCTCTGTGTTGATATTATGACGTTGTTTTAATTTTAGACTTTTCAGCTTTTAATTTTTTGGAACACGTTACAGTGTCCGGTATCACTCATCGCTCATCGCTCATCGAGTAATCTCAAAGAGATCTTGTCAATAACTCAATACTCGGTTCACGTTTCAAGTTTGCTACACATCCTTGGTAAATATTTACCTAACCGCCGCACTTTTATTAGGCACGGATAATGGAGATTTCCCTTCGTTTCAACTTAATCACTACAAGAAACAACTATTTACGTCCTGAGAGATGATAAAAGATGCGTTAAAAATAAATTTTTATTCAATAAACAAAGTTCAAAATTTAACTCATAAAACGATCCCCGTTTCGCCATTTTTAATTCAATCTAAACACGCATAAAATACTTAATTAACCCAAAGTGCGGCCTCGATAAAGATATCTTTATTTCGGAAGACATGTAGAATATTATATTATCAGATGGCCATCTTTGGTCAATCTTCCACTCACTTTTGCAATCCAGTCACTAAAAATAGGTGGTAGTAAGCAGACGTAATCGTCATCATACAGATCCACTACAACTTTTATTTCCTGGTTTTATATATATTTTTTTGTTCATTTTCAAGTTGTTTATTTTTCACTGATCTCTGAACTCTGATTGTTCCTTAGAATACCAATATTATCAACAGAAAGAACATCATGTAAAATTTCGACCTATTCTGCGAAGGCAAGGGAAGTAATACTCAATATGATTTTTCTTCCTTTCAGGATCATTAATCATTACCTATCTGTGATACCGCTATCAAAATCACTAGTGATGGTTGATCAGAACCTAATACTAGATGATAGAATACTGTTATTATAAGAAGGTTGGCGAATACCTTGCCTAAAACTCTCTATTGGATAATTTTGGCCAACAATGTAATCACCAGTAACAACCCTGAAAGAAGATTCAACAGCCTCCATACAACAAAAAATAGTAATCACGATTTAGCGTTGCGACTCATCCTGGTGAACTTTAAAAAATATTTGCAACGTTGAGTTATAATTATTATTGCATCGTCTATGAATCATGTTTTCAATGAGAGAGCTAAAACTGTTCGCAATATAATTGATGGCAATTAATATTTTAAAAGCCAATAATTAGGTATGCTGTGGTCAATTAGTTTTCCCTTGTAAAGGTTAGAAATAGCTCAAATCAAAGCAATTATCTGAAACTGGTCTACCTACAAATGTATCTCAAATACCAAGTCATGATATTGTCCTTCCACCAGTACTTTTTTAAAGCTCAAATTTACCTACCTTTATCGAACAGTCTGTACTTTTGTAATTGTACTTATATTGTTTATTTGGTTACTGGACAAATCAATAACATACAACTTCATCACCTCCTTTGGAAAGTCGTTAAAAGTGATGAAAAAAAAATCGGTTAGATAGGTTACGTTAGGTTAGGTAATGGGCTATTTAAAAAAAAAATGATAACTTTTAATTACTTCAAAGGGGTGTTGAATTGCCTTTGTTGAACTTTTTTGAGTTGTTTGTTGCCACTGTTTAGTTTTTTTACATCATGTAGAAACTAAATCCCAGTGCTTAATCGTTTAGTACTGTAGTTTAGTTTTGTTTTAGTTTAATTGTTAAGTTTATTTATTTTTTAGTTTCGTGGATTACTACTGATTAAGTAGCCCCTGTTCTTGCCTTTAATTTTGTGTATAATCCCATCCTGCTCAATTCTTCTACCAAGTGGTCAGCCTATTTCTTCCTTGGTCTATCTCCAGGTTGTTTCTGCGGTAGCACTCCTTAAATAAGTACACAATGGTTTTTTGAATCTGATCATTTGGCATTCTTTCCACATGGTCAGCCAAAGTTAGTTGCATTACATATCTACAGAATCTTTCAATGGTATCATCCTGTAAAAATTGTGTTTTTTCAATTGTCTATTTAAATTAGTGTTACTGTTTTTATCTTTCTGCATTCATTGTAAAACAACTGTTTATTTATTTATTTATAAATAAACGCCCTTTTTCGGGGCTTTTACATATATAGCATAGAAAAAATATTTTATTGTACATAACTGAACTGCCTCGATAACAATATTTTAAATTTATTCAAAGATAAATTGAAGATGTCCACTGACTTGGTATAATTGTTTCCCTCCATTAGTATTCTGGGCAAAGAGGAATACATATGGTAGTTAGTCCCAGAATTTCTGCACTGAAATAAATCCTGACTTCTAGTATTACGAAGTGGAATTCGGAAGCTTATCAATTCAAGTAATACCGGACTATCAACTAAATCATTTAGAATTTTATATAAAAATACCAAGTCAGTGAAAATTCTTCTGTCTGACAATTTAAGTATATTCATATCGTTTAAAAGCGTGTTGTAGTTTAACATATTTGCTGAAATACCCATTTTAAAATTTAGAAAACGTAAGAATTTGTTTTGTATTCTTTCAACAGCTTGTACGTGCATATTATAATGAGGATTCCAGACAGGAGAATTGTACTCAAGTTGGCTTCTAACATAAGCAAAATATAACATTTTAATACACTTTATATTGTTAAAGTTTCTAGTTAGCCTAGTTATAAACCCCAACATTTTTAAGCCCTTATTACAGATTTCTGTTATGTGGTTAACAAATGAAAGATTTGATTGAAAAGTGATGCCCAAGTCTCTAATTTGCATTAATGTCTGAAGAGCATTGTTATCAATGTTGTAATTAAATATCACTGGATTTTTTATTCTAGAAAATCTAACAATTTGACATTTTGAGATATTTAAATAAAGTCTATTTTCCATACACCAAATTAACAATTTGTTGATATTATCTTGAAGAATGTTGCAATGATAAATATTTTCAATAATTTTAAAAATTTTGAGGTCATCAGCAAAAAGTAAGATAGATACATCATGAAATATTTTTGTAAGATCATTTATAAACAAGATAAATAAGATTGGGCCAAGGTGTGAACCCTGTGGAACTCCACTTGTTGCATTAATTTTTTCTGACAGGGAGGATTTAATTCTAACTATTTGTTGTCTTCCAGTGAGATAGCTTTTAAACCAGGCTAATATATTGCCGCGTATACCAAGCTTTCCTAATTCCCAAATTAAGATTTCATGGGAAACTGTATCAAATGCTTTACTGAAATCAGTATAAACAGTGTCCACTTGTTTTTTTTTCTTTAAAAGCATTGTTTATAAAATTTTCATAAATAATTAAGTTGGAAAGAGTACTTCTACCTGGCATAAATCCAAACTGGTGAGGTGATATAACAGGTTTTATTTGTGTAAAAAGTTTGTAAAGTATTAGGCTTTCAAAGAGTTTCGGTATGGTGGATTGAATACATAAAGGTCTGTAATTACAAACATCACTTTTATCACCCTTTTTGAAAATTGGAGACAAATAACTAATTTTCCACTTATCAGGAAAAATTCCACTAGATAAAGAAAGATTAAAAAGTTTGGATAATGGAAGAGCAATTACTTTGATACATTCTTTGATAAATATTGTAGGGATATTATCCGGTCCAGCAGATTTGTGGATATCTAAGGATTTAACTTTAGTAATTACATCAGATATACTTATGGTACACTGTGAAATATCAAGAGTTTCATCTAGAGTAGTTGTTGGAATAGGAGAATTATTTGAGTCTGTTGAATAAACACTTTTAAAAAATTTTGCAAAACACACTAAGAAGTTTAACACATTAAGAAGCTCGTATAGCATATTGAAAGTGCTCAACATACGACTAATAGCTAAATAGACGTACAGAAGTGTCGTAAATCGTTTAATTTTAGAACCCCGTTCTCTGCAGATTGTATATCACTAAGGTATCCACTGAATAAATATTACACACTAGAAATGACTTTCATGTAGATTTTAATGAAAACCGATGCCACAACTGACTGAGCAAATGTTGGTCCTAGCCTATTTAGCACGCGCTCTGTCTTTTTTACACTGCCTGACATCGTACATCGCCATTCAATTTGGTCGAATGAAAATTTCAAAATGATGATGAACGAATATATGTAATTGAAGTTTTTGCAAACACTCGTGGGACTTTTGGATCACGAATTACGCCCACAACGCATTTCTTGTGTTCTCCTTAATCTAAGAATGTATTGCTGTTTTCACATTATTTCTCTTAGAACTAAAATAGCCGATGCACGTTTGAAATAAATCTAGCGTAATCAAGCGCATTCTTCATTGCACGCGTAAGCTTTATTATTATAATTATTTGGCACACATTCTTTTATAAAACATTGTAGAACAGCTATTTTTGACGAATATTTACAAAGATCTGCGTATTATTTAGACGACTGATCAGATTTTTTGTTCTTTTTTTATATTAGCTTCACACAGGAGGCCCTAAGGGGTCGTCCATTAAGGGGGTATTCTAGTCTAGAAGCATAAATTGTAGATATTTTTTCAGGTGCAACAAAAAAAAACCAATAATATTTTTAGCAACTACTATTTTATCAAACATTAAAGGATCCATTAAAAAAAGAGGAAGATCTTTACGACGAATCGGTTCACTGTATGAACATCAAAAAATATGCTACGGATAAATTAAAGCTTTTCTATGAATTGGAAATACAATAAAATTATTATTTACACAACAAAAAATATAAGCAAAAACCACAAAAAAAATATTTTTTCATGACTTAACTATGATATACTTATATAAGAAATGATAACTACTTAATATAAGAAACAATTTTTGAAAAATACCCCTTTATGGCTAAAACGATTTTTGAGGTTTTGTATGTTCTAACTTTTTTCATTCTTATAAAATTATGCACAAAATAAATAAAAAAACCAGTTCTTCGCTTACTTGCCTCGTGCAAATACGACGCACGATTTTAAATTTTGTAGGCATGAGAATCGAAATATTTCTAGCGTTCATATTCCTCTGAATAATATAATCTTCTCACCTGTTCTGCCATTCGAAGGCTTTTCCGCAAAATCCTTGCATTTTTCAAGCCTCCCTGAGCACAATGAATGCGAGAATAAATTAAAATTATCAACACAAAGGTATTTGTTTCTATGCGATAACACAACTGCCTTATCATAACTAGAATTGTTTGTATTGCACTGGCAATGTACAAGTGAGCGAAAGCAAATAGCATCCTTTCCTCCAACCACCACAAACTACAAAGATATCCAAGAAAACCGTACTGATCCGCTCAATCGCGCTTCTATATTCTTTGGTTTACTGTCGTATGTGTTACTTTAAAAATAATATTGGTGTAACTCCTATTTTATGGAAAAACCAGTTTATATCTTAGACCTTAGACACGCCATAACATTAAAAAACAGAATTTTGCTTTTACACTTACGTATTCATTACATTTATTTTCGAATAAATGAAACTATATTACTTTGTTTGAACCACTATATTTTATATATATACCGACCGGTTTCCGAACAACCGTTGTTCCTTTCTTAGGGCAAAATATATAATAACTTTACTTATTTAACTTAACTTTAATATTTACTATTAAAATGCATAATAATAATAATATATATTTTTATTCATTCACCATATTATTAAAATTTATTTATCTGACGGCCGGCGTAGTCCAGCGGTAAGGCTTTTGACTCGCATTTCGAAGGTCGCGGGATCGAATCCCGGCGTGGCAAATAAATTTTATTAGATTAATTTGTGTTATTTCACAATTTATTCATTTAAAATAATATATAGTATATTTGCGGCACGTTCCAGAGTGGAAGATACTATTAGTATCGCCCTGGTGTAAGACACCATTCAGAATTGAAATGTTGCTTGAAATGGCTTTAGCCGTGTTTGGTGACCAGATCTGAATAGCCAGGTACTTCCCACCTTCCTCTTTCCCATCTCCTTCCCCTCCCCACTATCTTCAGCCTCACAACATACCCCGATTGGGAATGCCATAGTTCCACTGGCTCCAGACGGGAGCAGTTGGGACTCTTGTGCGGTATTCATATTTAAAAAAGCCTTGGCGCAGTGGTTAGCGTAGTGGCCCGAAAAGCCGAAGGTCCTGGGTTCGAGCCCCAGATATGCTAATATCTTTTCTGATTTTTCTGTTTCCAGATTTTCGATTGAGTTTCGCTAATACTGTCTGCAATTAATTAAATATTAATAAAATAATATTTTTATACGTCTTAAAGTTTGGCGTGCACTACACAACCTAAGTTTATACTTAATATTTATAAAATTTTCATATGTACCGGACCTACGCTAATTTATTGTGCAACCCATTTTAGTATTCGGATCACCTCCAAATGAACGTTGGTTGAAAATACCATGCACGTCTATTACTCCGACTTAACGTGACAAATCATGACGCCATGTCCAGTGTACCTGAGTTCATTTTCTAACCTCGAGTATTAAATTAATGTTTTAAACGGGACGTGTAGCCTATAAATATTTCAAAGTGAAGGATTTTATTATTTAAGTAAATAGTAACTTATGAAACTTACATTACAATGATGATTTTAATTCGGCCGTTGAGGCTTCGGCTCGCTTTGCATTTTTTAATAATCAAAGTCGTGACATAATTTAAATATACGTGACTTCTTCAGCTTTTTTTTTTGCTTTGTAAATAATGTATCGCTAACAGATATTTAGGCTTGATTTAAAAGGCAAGTTTTTCAAATTTCACGAAGCCTAAATCTACGTAGAATTCGCTATATTTAGTGAGTTTTAATTTTACGAAAAGCGATTTTATAATGTAATTTTGACCCACTAAAATCGAAAAACTATTTCTCAAAAGCGAGAAGTGTTTTTAGATTTCAAAAGACAACCCAATTTGAATCAAAAAATCTGGCGAAAAAGGCACACAAAATATATATTTTTTAAATCTTAATAACAAATGGGTTCTTAATGACTTGTATAAATCCGACGTATGGGTTGTTCTTCTTTTTAACCTACATAACTTTTACCACTCTATAACATTTCCATCACTCTGTCACATTTTGTTTTTACTATAAAAGGATTCTCGCTGGATCTCATAGGGGAAATTTTAGCAAGGGGGGAATGATGCCTAAAATGCCTATTGGGGATGACAAACATGAGCTGCGTGATTATATTATTGATATTTCGAGTGACAACCCACGTGACAGAATTAACGTACGACATAAATGTTTTACGAGACAAGTTTTTGAGATTTTTAAAAATATTTTATTAAACATCATTAAAAATAATAATTGCTGTTACTTAATAGGTTATACCTTTTGTAATAAATTTTTTTTATATTTTATGTCGTCATATCATTTTTTTGTAACATTACAGAATATACGCAAGTCGAGGTGGCTGATTTGTATGAAATACACTTCTATCACGAGGAGTTATAATTCTGTAACGTAATTTTTACTACAAAAATATAAACATTATTTTATATACATATTATTTTTATTATTTTAAATACATATTATTTTATATACATATTATTTTTAAAACGCACACAGTCGTTACGTCTTTAGTACAGTAGATTTTAAAGTAATTATAAAATAATAATATTGGTAATTATGTTGAATTTTTTTCCACCAACTGGTGGAGACAACTTTACGTAGGTTAAAAAGAAGAACGACCCATATACGTTTATTGTTTTGACATTTGATAAAACTCAACGAAGTCATTGGAGGTGCCAGCATAAAAAAAGACATAAAATCAATGAATAGTGTTCACACTACTTTATAAGCAAGCATGGTCCAACACGGAGACTGAAATTTAAAACATACTAGATATTGTATCACGAATTTGATTAGCATTACTGTGTTTATTGATATCCTTGACATTTTATCGGGTTTCTTGACTGACAGGCCGCCATTTTAAAGTAACACGAACCATCTTTCAATCGAAATTTTATATCATGTACAAAAAATTACACTTCATTTGTTCGTTACTTATTATTAATACAACGTTTTCAAGGCCGTTGCAGACCTCCTTGTTCTCAATTTCAGTTTAAGAATCTGCAATGTGTCATAATAATAAAAAAATAAAAATCATACAATGAATCGATTTGAACCAGTACAATATTATAATGGAACAATGATATTTATGTTTTAAATTCATTACAAATTCTTTGACTTGACATCCGGATGCGAAATTTCGCAATGTTTCATGAAGAACAATAATTTATGAATATAAACGTAACGTTTTTTTGTACACTCGGCGTCACAAAACAATGCCATTTCGGGTTATCGCTGAATGGGCTAAACACCCGATTTCCATACAATACAGCATTTATTTAGTTAGAAGAAATAATGGTTAATTAATTTGATTTATTAACACTCGACTATCATGGAGAGCATTTTATGCTCCCGATGGTTATCTCCGTCACCGACAGCATAGACTGTTTTGTCTCCCGGCTTGCAGAACTAACTTGCCAATGGTCATGCCAGTCGGGAGAGCTGTCTTGTTGTTAAATAGAATCATTTCGAATATCGTTATGTTTAACCTTAATGAAGCACAACTTAGACGGCAAGCTTTGTTACTGTTAGTTTAAATCCGCTTATCTTTTCTTAAATATTTTCTCTCTCATGCTTTGAAATTTTTATTGAAAATGAATAAATTGAATTGAATTTGCATAGTTCCCGTAAGCACTAAATATGAACAATGCTCTTTGGCAGTAGCTCAGTTCCCTTACCTCCGGGTTGTCATTTGTTATTTGGCGATGTCTCCCGGTTCCCCAAAATGCCGTCAAGGTGAATGAGCTTTCTTCTCAGTAAGGAAATAACCTTCTTCTTTCATAAGGTGGTAAGTCAGAGGAGGTACAAGGAAATGACCCAATCCCTTATACAACGCTCGCTAAGGTTGTCATTGGATATTTGGCGATATCTCCAGGTTTCACAAATAGCTCCCTAGATATCTGAGCCTAATTCCCACTAAGAAAATAGTAGCCCAATTTCTTTAATAAAGATTACGATAATATTTGTCATAAAGTTTTTGGCTACGTTCTCTGGTTCTACAATTAAACCTAGAAGGGGCTCAGCCTCATTTAAATTTGATTGTGTATACAGCGATATATAACTAGGCAATAAGGAGTGGCCTCTACTCTGCCAATAACAAAAACAGTAATTTAATAACATCTCGAAGGTTTGTTTCCACAACGAACCAATTCGGAAGTACCTGCCGAGCGATACAGTCGACCAATTTCTCTAGTTGTATCGCTATTTTAGTGCGGTTGCAACACCGCTGTTTCGAAGCCATTTGTTACATAAAGCAGACAAAAACACATCCATCGTGAATCATAGAATTGCTGGGTTTTAAAACGAAGGACATAGTCGCACTCGTATATATTTTTTTAATTGATTTGTGGAAATAGATAAATGCAGTCGGGGTCATCCCGGTACGACTTGACAAGATGGATAATAAAAAAATCATATATTTCAACGCGCGTTAGCATTTTGTCAGTTATCACGTGGTTATTGGTAATACGCGTAAAAAAAGAGAATTAGTCCCTGCGACAAAAATTGGCAACATTAACGAATATACATGTAGCTACTATAATATGCAATAAAAACACATAACTGTCAGTTACAATATTCTCCTGAAGAAGGAAGGGTATTCGGAAACCGGTAGAGTGTGATAAAATAAAAGTGGTCTAAAACAAATTTATGTGTTTTTTATTGTAAATTATGGCGAGCCACAAAGTTAATGCTTTTTACAAATATGTACTATAATATGCTTCATGTGAATCCAGCGAAAGCCAGGAAAAGGTTTGTTACATTTTATTCTTTCTGTCTTCAGAGAAACGGGTCGGTGGTTAGTTAAACTATTGTCAAACTATCGTCACAACAAGATTTCACTTCATTATTATAAAATGATGTTGCAAGCTGAAAATATTTGCGTATTTGCCTTCACCTTGTCAGAATTTCCAGGTAGAGCCCGCTACAATTTTTAATGTTGAAAAACACATTTTCGTTAACTTTTAGCGCCATACACGAAGAATTTTTTAGCTAGTTAAGATAATATATTTACATTACATTTTAACCCTTTGTTTCTACATATAGACCAGGTTTAATGCTTGATGACACCTTAAACAATTATTTGAAAATTATTGTTGCATTTGTTTTGCTCTCTAATTTAGATTTTTTTCTTATTTAATTTTTATTATTTTTAGGCCTCAAACGGGATATTTATAGATGACGGGATGAATGGGAAAGGACACGCAGGGATAAACAATTTCGTTCTTAAGTGGCATAGCAATGCATGCCGGGAACTCGTTAGTTACAAATGAATAAATAGTACGCAAAGTGCTTTTAGAGGCAAATTTTTTTTTTATAAATAAATTTTTAATTAAAGAACCTCTCTCGACTTATTTACCTTGCAACGCAGTGGGATGGGTGGATTCATACGTCCATCACTGAATTCATAACCTATCACGCGAACCATTGTATAATTTAAAAAATATATTATTTTACAGTGTAACGTGCATAAATATAAAGATGACGTAAAAAACACTAAAATAATAATGGATCACACCCAAAACGGGATCTGTCATTATACTTAAGCTGCCTCACTCATAATTGCAGAATAAGATAACATCACGGTAATACGAGCGGGTTAGGTGAAATTGTCATACAAATTTCATCTAACCCGCTCGGATTACCGTGGTATTATCTTATTCTGCGATTATGAGTAAGGCGGAAGGTATTTACTGCTGGAATTGCAACTTAGCAGAAAAATAGACGCCATTAGGAATTCCCAAAATACCGAGCTATTTGTTTCCCAAAATCAAGCGACATTGATTTTTTTTCTCCGTGTTCCTCGGGAACAACTCTGGTATTGAACGACAATTTAAAAAAATGTCATTAGAAAGATGTTAGTTATTTAAACAAAGATAATGTGCTGATACGAGGGTGGTTTTTAAGTTCGCGGAATAGGGGGTAAGGAGTGGAAATAAAAATCCAAAATTATTTTTTCTTTTCAATATATTTATTTTCTACCCTAATACATTTTTCGAATCTTTCAATTAACTTATGTATACCCTCAAAAAAGAAAGATTTGTCATTGTCTAAAAAATACGCCGAAATAGCATCCTTCACTTTTTCATTACTTGAAAACTTTTTCCCACGAGTTTTTTTTTCATGTTTGGAAAAAGATAATAATTACTGGAAGCCAAGTCAGTACTGTAGAGTGGGTGTGGCAAAATTTTGAAGCCCACCTTCTGCAGAGCAGCCTTCGCAACAGGGTTCTTGTGAATAGGCGCGTTGTCGTGCAGAAGCAGGACTACTTTGGTCGATTTTCCCCTTCTTTTCTCCTTGATGGCTTCCTTCAATTGGTCTAGAATTAAAGCAAAGTAATCTTCGGTTATGGAAAACTTTTATCTTTGTAATCGATCAACAGGATTCCTTCTGCGTCCCAAAAGACTGTTGCCATGATTTTCCCAGCTGATTGTGACACCTTAAACTTCTTGGTGGTGGTGTGCCGTTCTGTACCACTGCATTGATTCCAGTTTAGTTTTAGATTCACAATGATAAACCCAAATTTTATCACCAGTAACAATTTGAGCAAACACTCCATCTTTGTCTTCTCTACAGAGGTCCAAAAATGCTCGAGAGCACTTCACATGCTGTTATTTTTCGCGGCGTGAGCACTCCTGGCACCCATTTTGCGCTGACTTTAGTCATGCCAAGATGGTCGTGAAGAATTTTGAAAATGGTTGTTTCTGATACTCCAATCATTTCTGCGAACTGCTTCTTCTTCAGTTGGGCATTTTCTAATATTTATTTTTCGACTTTTTGAATAATTTCCGGAGTGGTCACCTCAATCAGCCTTCCTGGCCGTGGGTCATCTTCAAGTGACCTGCCTTGTTTAAAGAGGGTATGCCGCTTGTAAACCATAGTTTTACTTGGACAAGAGTCCCCGTAAACGGATGACATCGTTTTCAGTATGGTCTGAACTGATTTTCCTTGCTTGTTAAGGAACTTTATCATTACGCGGAACTCGATTTTCTCCGTTTTTCACAATGTCTTCCCGATCGACTTGTTTGGTCGACGATAGCTCAAAGACTAATGGCCTAATAACGATAAAACCCGGTGTTTATACTTATAATGAGTTGTTCAATTAGCACCTAATTCAGCGACACCCCCACCACTCACCAACCTACCCATTCCGCAAACTTAAAAACCCCCCCTCGTAGCTTGACCACAGCTGACTTCTTTCATAGAACCTAGACTACGTTCTGGCAAAAGATTGAAGCGTGACGACACACCACGTCAACACCAAAATAATATTAAGTCCGTATCGGTTCGATTACGCGAATCCCTACATACCCACAGCTCGTTGCATTAGTCTGTAATTTCATTTGAGTTCGTTGGAAAAATGATTTGGATTTTATTTCAGGTGAATGGTGGCATGTTGGGAAAATACTCAAGCACGGATTTGCATTTTTTCTTGATGCCAACACGCTCGTCACAAACTTATTTGTTTGATGTAATATTTGTAAAAGGTACTTACTTGGCTATTTTAATGTGCTTTTTTGTAAATTGTCACCTCGATCGCACTCTGTGATCAGCAAAAAAAACTTGCAGTTTTATTTTTTTAAGATGTGTAATTTATGTACTTTGAATTTTTTGTCATTTAATTCAAGTATTAATTTTGCATGTTTTCTGTTTTCCCCATCTTTTTTATCGAGATGGTGTCTCTGTCCAAAGCTTGTGCCTGTTGACGGAGTTTTTATGAATGTTTTGTGCGCTTGTTTAATTTTTCTTGGTAAATTTGATTTTTTGGTCAGAATTAAAAAATGTACATAAGTAATGGTTTTTTATGTATTTGATTTATATCTAATCAAATTATTGAAATTTTTTTTATGTGCCAGTCATTTCACGATTTTAAAATAATTACTTTTAAATGCCCTAAGCTTTCATTCGTATTTTCCTTACCATTTTCATGCCCCCCCCCCCCCCCCCCACCCCCTGTTGTCAACTTGTCATCTTTGGGGATACTGTATAGGGAAAGGAAGGAGAGAAAGTTCTGGGAAGAAAAATGGCATGAGGGGTGGGTAGGAACCTGATAGACAATGTGTCCAGGAGTGACAGACGTATGAATCCACTCCTCCGACTGCGGAGCAAGGCGATGGATCGAGAGAGTCCGGCTGGAGAAGTCTTGATAAGGTCTCCCTCAACCAGTCTCTCCCGATCCGGTCCGCCGGGCAGTAGGTGGCAAAACGAATCCGCCGCTAACAAAATAGACAAACCTCATCCTATGAATCCGGACACCCTTGCTAAGTCAAGAAATGTAGCGAACTTTAAAAAAAAAAATTATATATAAACCGCACAAGAGTCCCAACTGCTCCCGTCTGGAGCCAGTGAGACTATGGCATCACCAATTGGGTTATGTTGTGAGGCTGAAGGTAGAGGGGAGGAGAAGGAGATGGGAAACAGGAAAGTAGGAAGTACCTGGCTATTGAGATCTGGTCACCAAGCACTTCTAAAGCCATTTCAAGCAACGTTTCAATTCTGAATGGTGGTCTTACACCAGGGCGATACCGAGAGTATCCACCACTCTGGAACGTGCCGCAAATATACTATATATTATTTTAAATGAATAAATTGTGAAATAACACAAAATCAAATAAAATTTATTTGCCACGCCGGGATTCGATCCCGCGATCTTCGGAATGCGAGTCAAGAGCCTTACGGCTGTACTACGCCGGCCGTCAACTACTTGGAGTGACCTACGACAAGCTTGTTGGTTATCCAATAAATGGTTCCTGGGGCGGCGGTACTGGGGGGCGGTCAAATTGATTTAATTTCACATCGAAATGTTCATAATGTAATATGATTAGTATAAAGTGGGTATAATTAACCTGCCAATAATTACCTTGTGGCTCCCAGGAAGTCAATATTAAACATCTGCGAATAACGTATGCACCGCAAAACCAGAACAACCTAAATCTCTCAATCAGCAATCAATTACAATACGAAGGTCAAAATAAACCATTATCGAGTCTGACCCAATAATCTCAATAATATGGTAATGCTTATTCTTGGCTAGCAAGCCTTAAGGCAACACTATAAGGACAAGTTTATAATACATCGTAATGATTCTAACTTTAGTTAGATAATCAATGTTAACTCGTTTATCGTGCTGATCCAGTTCAGATATGCAAAAAAATGATTAGATTCTTTCAGAATTACATTTTTAACTGCCTGTTTGTTTTTTTTTATCGATATTATAAAATTTTTACTTCGTAATGTAGTTCAAGTATGTAGGTGCACTATTGACTTTGATTTTATCTGATTATCATTACAAATATTTAGCTACAGCATTTTTTGTTAAATATTGAAGGTCGTTTGTAAAAGTTACATGAATTTTCTTTTAGTAAATAGATAATGTTAATCTACTTTTAGAATTAAATGTAATTTAGATGGCTTAGAAATACTTGATTTTTTTGTTATCTTGCATTAATGGTATTTTGCGCAAAGGTTCTTATTTTGATGGCGTACGGAACATGTTATGTGACTAATATTATATTTGAATCATTTTAATTCTATTTTAGACTCCAGTTTTCTTTGTGTTGTTTTAACAAGTTATAATAAAACTAGCTTTTCCCCGCGGCTTCGCTCGCATGGTATTACGGGAAATTACTGTAGCGATTGAACTTATCAATTATACCCCCCTCCCCACCCCCACCCCCTCCCCCCTCCCGAATTCCATACATTCATTCCCTTACATTCAGTTTTCAAACATCTCGCCTGCCACCTAAATTTCATAAAGCTATAGCTCAAAGAAAAAAAGAATTATCCAATTTTATTCATTCGTTTGGAATTTATACGCTTACAAACATTTCGGGTGTTTATCTTTAATTAAATATTTGAAAGTTTGTGAATATAATAAGAAATTACACTATTTATTCAGTTCATTTATTCAGTCTTTATAATCGTTACGAATTATATTTTTAATGTAGGAACTGACATTTATTCCAAAATAGAAGCTTGTCCAAAAAAATAAAACATATTCTAATATTTGAATTTTCTGAAGCAGTAGCAATCGTTTCCATGGAAACGATTTTTTTCTGACGTTAGCAAAAATTTGCTTTAGTTAGCGACAGAAAACGTATAGCAAATATAATATATTAATATTTATAATTTAATTACGCCAGAGCTTACCATCATATACAAAATATAGTCTGCGCATATAATTTAGCTTTCTATTGGTGAATGAATTTTTAAAGTCTTTTTATTGTGTTATGCGTGAAAAGGTCATAAACAAACTCGAGCAGTTTCGCATTTATAATATTAGTATGGAAGTTACTGGAACGTGTCAAGTGTGAATGAACCTGCTATGTAAAAACCTTCATCGTGCGTAGAAGGAAATAAATTAATAAGAAGAAACACAAGTTTATGGCATTCGGAAGCAAGAATCTATTTAATATAATAATAATTCTTACAGAATCTATTTAACAAAATAATAATAATTATTATTAGAGTAGTACAATGTGATACATCCGATATTTCAGAGTCATGAGCCTTTGAGGTAATTTTTCATTAAAACGGCGCTCTACAAATTATCCAAATATTTTTATTATAAAGTAGACAAAAGAAGCAAAATAACAACAAACAGAATATAAATAGAAAAACTGAAAAAATACAAATAGTCGTTTGTGTAAGATATTTGGCCGTCTCCTGTCGGGCCAACCGGGGGGACTCCATCTAGGCAGCCATGGCAGTAGTGATGATATTCTTGGATTGTATCCCTATAAACTTCCTCTGCGATGTCGGAGCCGTCCCTCCAGTAATATTTCCGTGGCGCTGATGTCTCGGTAGGCGGAACAGTTGGCGATTAGCATTATTGTACGAGGAATGATTAACGTGTGTGCAAATATTTGAAACGTGTAGTTTATATTATAATGTAATATAAATATTAGACGACAGCACTCGGAGCTCAGGTGTGTTATCAATGATCTTTATCAAAATACACATAAATTTGGAAGTGCCTTAAAGATATGTGTCATGAATCACAATAAATAAATTTGGAAGTGCCTTAAAGATGTGTGTCATGAATCACAACCGACCACGATTGCACTAAAAAAGGTTTATACCACTGGCGTATCAAGATAATTTTGGTTGCTTTAAATTATTTTTTTAAACCCTCAAAACCCCAAACAAACAAAAGTAGGAAAGAAAATGCAAAGCTATTATAATAAATTAAAACCGTGCCTTGTCGACATTCAAAAAGCGTAGGTTCATTTTAGTGATTACAGACAAGACGGTCGAGCAATGCCGAATAGCGTGCTGTCGCTAAGTAAATTTAACTGTTTAAAATAGTCTAATTACTCTATTAATTTGATATGCTATAGGTAAATCAACATATAAATCAGCAGTAACGAGTATCAACAACAAGTGCCGCCATTTGAAAACTGCAATAGCTCAAAGGCAGTGACTTGATCACGTCAAAATTCGTCGCGCACCGTTGAGATGATGACGAAATTGAGTTGCAGAGATGTTGGTCAACCACGCAAATTTATCCCCCCGAAGCCATCCTTCGACCCAAAACGCATAAATTATTACTGTTTGTGCTCCCGCGGTATTGCAGCGCTTCGTATAGCATTTATGTTTAGTCGTGTATTGCACTAAGTACATCCCGCACATCCTTGATTCAAACAATCTAACCTCAATATTATTAGTCATAAACATTGCTAATCGGGTCAAAAAAGTCGAGTCCTGAAGTCTTGATAACGGTAAGTTTTGCACGACCTATTAACATCATCGTTAGTCATCATTATCATTGCATTAATGCGGATTTTCCATTTCCAATCGGAAGGCACTGAAAGATCGTGATGCCATTTTAAACAATCTGATTTCCCAATTGTTATAACTAATACAATCAAACTGATGACTGTAGTATAATATACCTTGGGTCAGCAATCTCTTGATTTTGGCAATAGTGCACCCGCAAGGCCAGCTGGTCGATTAGAGGTAATGAATACGAACTTTAAGCTGATTTGTGGCTTACGGAACAATTGAATCGGTCAACTGATTAATGACGAAAATGTAAAATGTTGTGTTGCCTAATTTTTTGTGGCTTAGGCGTTCCTAGTACAGACTAGTTCTGATTGTTATTTTGTTTGATCTGAAGTGTAGCTTTTTTACATGAATTACCACCCACGAATTGAATCGCCCGGAGCCATGGGACGATAGCACCCCCTATTAAGGATTGTTGTGGAGAGATGTGAAATGTCGCACTTTAAGTAAAAGAGGAAGGGGTGTTTAAGTATTGCTTAGCTATATATAATTAATTACTAATTGTATTAAAGTCATTTTAGCAATGCTTTCATTTTAAAATATTGCTTTCTTACGTTACGAAAGGAGTTTTTTATTTTCTCTTAACTCCTGTAAATATAAAGAAAAATCATTCACATTTATATTTGGGCCTTGAACTCGCAACTTCTGGACCCTGGTTCAAAGATCTTGCTGGTGCGTTGGAGAGGTCATTAAGTTGTTATATTAGCTCGAAAGCTAGCTAAAAATTTAAAAAAATTATTCACATAGCGAAGTCCAGTTTTAACTCGGACAAGTCGAGCGTTTTACATTTCGTCCTGCTGTACATTTTTTAGTTACGTTCCGGTTCCGGTTTAAGATGGTGCCCGTTTTAACTTGTCGTGTGCCGCAGTAGCCGATAGACACGATTAAAAATATTTTTTGTGCTTATAAGTAGCAATTCTGGAGAAAAACTTGTCTAGATCACATACTGCTTGGATAAAAATTTGTAAACACATTATCTGGTGAGACGGTCCGATTTACAAAAACATAATTTTGCAAAAAAATATCAGCTGATGCACACGAAAAATTTTTATTAATTAATTGAGTAAATATGTTTTTGAGTATCTACTTACAAATCTTACGATTTCAGAGAAAATTTGAAACAAATTTTTTGAACGCGAGGACTACTGTTCACATCTACTGGTAGGTATTTTTAATACCATAGGTACCATTTCCTTAATAAATTGTCTCAAAATGGATCAACACATAATTAAACATTTAGATACGCAAATTTTAAAATTAAGTATCATATTATTATGTTTAAGTGTCATCACAAATGAAGACAGGGAAAATCAACGGAAATGGTTAGAAAAAATATTCACTCCCTGTAAATATTGTTTCAACATTTCGGATCCAATTAATTTATTAGAAAAATACGATGTCAATTTATGATGACTTATTTTTTGAAGGCCTAATTTATAAAATTTAGGTACTCGCTTCCCATTTTGGGCGCTCAAAAAAGCCGCATTTAGTATTTACAAGCGGACGTATGTCAAAAGCTGAATCTAGATAAACAATATTTTCATACACAACAGTGTAAAATTCGTACAATTTCGTGTTTAATCGTAATAAGTGGGTTAACGATTATATAAATAAATTAATTTTAATGATACCCGTTGCTTACTTCGTGCATGTTACCAGAATATTACTATACACTTATTGAAGATTTAATAACTGTTACTATGTATTTATAGTCATTGTTTTATTCATATATCCAAGTCTTTGTATTGATTTAAATGCTAAAATGTTTTCTATTTCGCCCGAAGCAAGGTTACAAATTTACACCAATTTGTCATTAATTAGTATTTCGTTGCCGGCACTCGAATTAAAAATAATATCAACGTTACGGTTATAGGTTTTAGAGATTTTAACCATTTCTACTTTTCAGATAATCCATTTGTTATTTTCTTCTTGCTTGTTGGTGAGGTGTGAGAACAGGGACAAGATTTAAGGCGCCGCTTCCCCGCTAAAAAAGAAGAAGATGGAGAGATACGTAATTACGAATGTTAGACAGAGCGCGCCAACATTTTAAATGATAAAATTGAAGCGAAAAATGTGAAAATGTTTAAAAAAACATGACTCGTTTAAAATAGAGCAAAAATCTCGTAGAAGGCACCTTAAGTATCATTTAAAGAAACATTGTGAATTTTTTCAGAACTATAACTTGTAAAATAATAGAAACAAACGTGTTTTTAATAATTTTCGGAACATACTTTGCGATTTTTTTCTATCGAGGGAATTTCATATAATTTGCGTTTCGGCGTGGAACGCGTCTGGGTATTTATTATCTTCAAAAATAACATATATATTTTTTAAGAGCTTAAAAACTTCAAATGTTTAAGGTAGATACGTAAGAAATCGGTAGAAATTCGAGTAGCGGCGGCTTCGCGTATACAAAAACTTACCAGTGCTGAGAGATCGTAAGAATTTCCTTCTCTTCAAGAAATTACATTTTGTTATACATAGAACAATAAATCCTGTCTTCGCATTTTTTTTATCCTGCCAACGTCACTTTTTGCATGACAGACATTTTGTAATTTGAAGGCTTTTAAAAACTTTACTCGGCCACCTACAGTCAACTTATAGATTATTGATTGCTTCATTTCAGTCTGGTTTAAATTTTGAATCGCCGAGGTTTTGAAGCGTGGGTTTCTACCATTCAATTCGTTTACATTATTTCTCTTTGTCTGATGTCCTGCTCAGTGTTCAGTGCCACACATAAAATGTCCATGAAGTAAGCCAGCAACCATTGAACAGATATAATCCATAGAAGACATAGATAGTCCAATCGCTCTCAAATGAGCCACAGTTGTTTCTGTCAGGCTAATTTCAAACTTCAGTAATCCGGCTAAACATAAACACAACAGCGCCTTATAACGTTTATTAAAAGGAAAAGAATGAAAGTTTGTGCCAGCATCATTTCAACATTTGAGGCGGCTGGACATGGCGAACTGCGTACACGAAAAGTAAAACCAGGATTTTTGGCTTTCCGGATTCGACACGTGTCCATAAACGTCATCACATCATATCTCGGAGACTAATTATCCGATCCGAGAAAACTAAACGATGTTTTGAAGAGGAATTACAACCCATCAAAGTGTGTATCTCAAAAATTAAATTTGAAAAATTAAAAAAATTCTCGACATACGAGGGAAAGTATTTTTTTACATTAGCCGCACACAGGAGGCCCTGAGGAAAATAATTGGCCTTGTGGCCTATGTCATCTTTGGGGATGCTGTGTGGAGGGTTTTTTTTTTTTTTTTTTAAGAAAAAGGAGTGGAGAGTTCTGGGAAGGAAAAGGGTTAAGGGGTGGGTAGGAATCTGGGGTTCAGTGTGTCCTGGTCATCCGCCTCCAAGACCTAGATAAACTTCACCCCATGAACCCGTCTGTATGACCAACAATACAAAAATCTGGACGAAAGCATAGAGCACAAATTTATAAATCTCCAAATGAGAATTTTGTCAATTTACTTAAGAAATTTCGATTCGAAGGTCCAATGATATTGGTCATCTGCTCAAGAAAGAATTTTGGAACTTAAAAGTGTTTATTGATTTGTAGAAGTAAGGAAAAATCAAGCTTACTTAGAGCCAAATCACGTTCACAACACAATTCTATCGACTTATCTCTGCAGTGTCAGCAACTAAGTGACCAGTATCCGTAGGAGTAAGCTGTACCAGTATCCGATTTAAGAAATACGCGAAGGCGGTGGTTTATAGATTACTTTTATGTTATAATGTGTAATGTATCGATGAAACCTTTTCATTTCTGGTTTGCCTTGTTTGCATACGAGTCATCCACGGAGTGACCTCCTCGAAGGTCCTCATTGTGGTTTTTTGTGTTTCGATTGATTTGTCGTTTACATCATCGACTCACGCCGTGATCTCACTCCTTGCAAAACTTCCTTAACATTCGCATTCGCAACACTGGTCAGCATTGTATGCTTAATACCTTTACTTAATACCCTCAATTCGTCATCTTAACTATACAGCAGAAAATCTATGTATGAAGCAATATAACACCACCCTGAGCTCTGTCGTCATGAAATGTGCACAGTTTTCCCTGTTAACTATTTCTAGATAAACGCTCTCCAGCTCGGAAATTAGGACGACATGGATTGAATCGGCTAAAGAGCTGACTAACCCACTCTACTAAAATTATGGTGTTCGGACGCTTTTAGTTACTACTATACTCTCCACTCGACTAAAATACTCTACCAACGCGAAAGGGTCATTAGAGCTATAATATGTGTATAAATTTATATTTATGTGCATGTGTGTATGTACATGTATGCGTGTATATGTGTGTGTGTGTGTAGAGTGTGCACACATGCTTACACATGTGGGTACATGTTCACGTAAGTGTGTATGAATGTTTTTTCTAATATTTGATCCTCTGATTTTAGGCACACGTACATGTAATATAATATTTATACAAACATATTAAGAATGTTGAAATGAATGCTCACCTTTAATTGGAATTATCACTGTAACCTATATTCAATTTATAAACTTATTAAAATAACTTTATACGATATATTCTATTGGCGAGCCAACGAACAAAATAAATAATAAATTGTTATTGTTAATTCTTGCTTTCAAATTTATTAGTGTACTGACAGTAATATTATAAAATATGGGGTATGGTGGTCGTAACGTTTTAGATAATATCTTGTGTTTATAAATGCATAAAATATTATATTACAAGTCTCTGCCCCATACATAATAATACCATATTTAATAGGCTCTGTCATAATCCTTAAGCGATTATGGCTTCTATTTCATTTCCTGGATTTGCATCTTGTGAATTCAGATAATATCCGTGAGACTACGAACGAATTACCGGCTATTATGACCAGAGAGTAAAGAGTATATAAGTATGCATTTATTTATAACCTCAATATCATAAATACAGTGCAATCTCTGTGCTTTACATTATCTAGAAGGTACCCGCTTGTAAGTTTATCATTATTATGTGTAACGTTGTAACATTTGATGAAATACGTTATTTAAGGCTCGGCAATCTGAATTTCTACCATTTTATAACATTTCCTTGAACACATTTAGATTTTAAGTTCTTAAAAAAATATATGTCATTGTTGATGATAATATCTATACATTTCTCACGCCGAAACGGTAATTGTATGAAATTCCCTCGACAGAAAAATATCGGAAAGTATGCGCCGAAAATTATTATAAATACGTTTTCTCTGTTATTTTAATGCTATGCATGAAAAATTTCAAAGTGTTTGTTTAAATGCTACTTGAGATATTCCCCACGAGTATTTAGTTCTATTTTAAACGAGTCGTGTTTTATTAAACATTTTCACAATATTCACTTAATTATTATCGTTTTTAATATTAGTGCGCTCTCTCCAACATTCGTATTTCATATCTCCCCTTCTTCTTCGTTTTGAAAGCTTTAGTACAAGGGTAATGTAACATTTCAAAATCAAACATTGATCATACTTTTCAAACTATGTAACAACGTCTACAATGTTTATAAAGACGGGATATGTATGTTTTCTAGAAATCCATTATCAAACTTACAGTTTAATGTAACTTAGCAGAACATGGCAGGTTAGTTACTATTTAATTGCACTAAAATATGCTAGGGAAATATAAATACATAGGTATTTAGGTAGGTATCTGGGGGCGTTCAGTTCATTGAGGCTGTAAATTTGGCGCGTCTCAGAAAAAAAATCATCTATCCAAAACACAATTATTCGTTTTTCATTTCAGGGACTTGCATACAGCCTCTCTGACTATGTACTGCATGGCCATTTCTTTTATCCTATTTAGCGAATACTTAGGTTTCTTTTTGTTTTTTTTTTCAAAAGAAAGACAAACATTCCCGGGTTACGAATAACCCCACAATGTTTGAAAATCTCCTAAATGTTAATTGTTGAAAATGGAGGACTTAGCCAGCCGAAGAATCGAACACGCGACGCCCGGATGGGACCCAAACGCGATGCCCACTCAACCACTGACTGGTCAAATAAAATAAATCAAACCTATAAAATACCCTCATTATTATAAAATTATACGTGATTAAGGCTCCGTAGTAAGCATTCAAAAAGAAGAAGAAGAAGGTTTGAAAGGGATATATTTAAATACGAATGTTAGAGGGAGTGCGTTATTATTTAAAAAAAAAACAACTAAATAATTAAGCGAAAATTATGAAAATATTTAACCAAACACAGCTCGTTTAAATTAGAGCAAAAATTTCTCATTGTTATAAATTGATAGAAATTCGGCATGCCGGGGCCTAGACGAGCAAAACAGCAGGCTATATGTAATGCGCTTAAAACGTGCTATTTTTTATGTAACTTTAAATTAATTATTCTAATTATTACATAAAACTATAAAAATATTCTTACAAGTGGAATTACTCCACTTGTTAAAATACAGAAACCGTTTAAAGAGCAGTTACATAAATTTTCTCATTCGTATGTATCATGCTGCAATAAGAAATTACTATATTAAATTACTACGTTACGAGATCCTTAAGTAGGTAACACGCTTGTACAATATTATAATATGTTGGTTTTCTTAATTAGTAAGGAACTTGTGTATTACAAAATATTTTATAATCAAATTAACGTTACTCCCTTTTATTAAGAACCACTAACCAGCGGCCGAGAATTTCCATTTCGTCGAACGATGATTTTGCGATCGTACCCTTGTAACGGTACAGGGTGGTTCCGATGAGAAAGATTAATTATTCTCCAAACCAGCATTTAAACATAATAATAACTCAATATCGATTTTATTTCATTCCAAATTTGCTTTGATAAATACTCACATTCAAAAATGCCCAAACTGGTGATGATAAAACAATTCAAATTATGTACTTTTTGTAATTATTTTTTGATCATAAGTATATATAATCTTTCAATAATGTCTAAGCAAAATAAGAATGTTTTTTTTTTAATATATAAGTTTGTAAGACCGTAAATAAAGAGACAAAATGAAGTATTTTCGTAACAAAACAAGGGCGTGGATCTTTTTTTATAATTTTATTTGAACTCAAACTAAAATTCTGGAAAGTAGGTTTCCCAAATAATTTATTGATTTATTTTACATTATATGACTTGAAATGCATGTCGAAATCAATTTAAATTTTTTTTTGTGGAAAAGAGTCAATACATTTAAAATTTGATTTAAAAATGACATATTTCCGGTTTTGTGTGGTTATTCCCTCTTATTACAGAGTAGATACTAACCGAAATTTCAGCCTTATAATTTTTATCATAACATGCGGTTTCAAAGATAATGAACCGCTTTACAACTTTGTCTTAAAACACGTTTCTTGCTTCATTCACATTCATGCAACATCACGTACATTGCAATTATTTATTTTACCGGTCAGTGGCTGAGTGAGAATCGCGTTTGGGTCCCACCAGGGCGTCGCGTGTTCGATTCCTCGGCTGGCTAAGTCCTCCATTACGACACAAACAACATTTTCCACTTAGTTATTTGTTAACGTTGTTGGGTTATTCATAACCCAGGAAAGTTTGTCTTTCTTTCAAAAAAATTAAAAAATTTAATTCGCTTGATTGTACCATGTCACTCGTTGTTGCTGACTTCTTCTACGTCGAGTATTTAATACATCGATTAAAAGTATTTTTTATCTGATTCGCTACATTATATCAGCCATGCATGCATAACTTCCACGTGGGAGTTAATAACCTAAGTCCATTTTAATGTTTTTAGAGCACAGTCCATTAAACTAATTTCGCAATATGCGGACCATAAAAAATGTATTATAATATAGTAACTAGTTATGATTTCATATGCAAAACTATGTAATTATACATATATTACCGTTCAGTTTAACAGTTTGATGTTTTTTTTTCAAATGAATTATTTCGCAATTTAAAATAATTTATATTTTGCATATTTTAAAACAACTATTAAATTGATAAATCTTCAGAAATAATATAATTTTAATGAAAAGCCACAAAACATGTAATTAGGCTGTTTATTAGCTGAATAATTTATTAAAACTTTGTGTACGCCCCTGGTTTCCTCTTGTTCTCTTCTATTCCCCCCTCCCTTATCAATTTTTTTTTAATTTACACACGAGACCCAAATACTCCTACTATACCCGTCTGTGGAGGCGGATTATCCAATAAATAGTTTCCGGGGGAGCCCCCTGTCGTAGGTCACCCAAAGTGGATCGCTATGTTTAGTGTCTTAGCAGGGGTGCCCCGATTTAATGGGGTGAGGTTTGTCTAGTTCTTGGTGACAAATATGTTTGCCCACCCTTTGCGAGGCGGGCCGGATCGGGCGAGACTGATTGAGTGAGACCAACATAGACTCCAGACGGATTCTCTCGACCCATTGCCTTACACCGCATTGGGAGGGATGGATTCACACGTCCGTCAGTCACACATTGACCCCCAGATTCCTATTCACCCCTCATCTCTTTATTCCTTCCCAGAACTTCCTCTCCCTCCACAAAACATCTCCACACAACATCTCCATAGATGACATATGCCCTGAGGGTTTTTTCCTAGGGGCCTCCTGCGTATAGAAAATGTACAATATATACATATATATCTATAAAACTGATCTATGTGTCTGAACCAAAGTTAGTTCATATTATTATTAAATAAAAGTTGACTCTTTTATGCTCGTATGTACGTAAGTTAATATACTAAATTAGTTAACTATTGCGAACCATAAATAAAATGGTTTAAAATTAAGTAATTTTTCATTAAATTATAATGTCAAGTCATGAAGATATTGTTTTCTTCGATAATACTTAACGATAATTAAATTTAATAGTTTCCTAATTATAATGTAACTATTCGGGAAATGCAAAACAAAATTACATTTATGTCTATAAATTTATATCTATTACATTTCACCGAAAGTAGACATGTACAAATCCTCCTACGTGGACCACTGGGTGTTGAACCCCAGACTCCCACATGTCGTAATGAATAACAAATATATCTATATTTATTTAAATTACCTGTACGCCTGTACCTTACTTCATGTGGAAAGATAACTGTGAATACTCATTTACCTACGCAAAATCTAATAAAATTCAAATCAATAATGTTCAACAATTATTAAAAATACCAATTTCAATTGTTCCTTTAAATACTAATAAAAAAATTTGAAGTTCAATGAATTTTTACTTTTCAGAATTGGAACTACATCATAATATAAGTGTAACATCATAATATAAATGTAACATCATAATATAAGTGTAACATCATAATATAAGTGTAACATCATAATATAAGTGTAACATCATAATATAAGTGTAACATCATAATATAAGTGTAACATCATAATATAAGTGTAACATCATAATATAAGTGTAACATCATAATATAAGTGTAACATCATAATACTTATAAGTGTAACATCATAATATAAGTGTATACGAGATGGAATGGTTCCAATTAATTTTGCTAGGGCATAATGAGAGAGGGGAAGGGGAGGGGAACAACTTAGATAAT
This sequence comes from Glyphotaelius pellucidus, assembly GCA_936435175.1. Classification (NCBI taxonomy): domain Eukaryota; kingdom Metazoa; phylum Arthropoda; class Insecta; order Trichoptera; family Limnephilidae; genus Glyphotaelius; species Glyphotaelius pellucidus. The sequence continues at coordinate 14,212,778 of OW386556.1, forward strand.
AGGAGTTATTTGTATTGTTAGAAGAAAAAAAAATATTTGTCAGAAGTGGGATTCGAACCCACGCCCACAGAAGTGGACTGCGACCTGAACGCAGCGCCTTAGACCGCTCGGCCATCCTGACTTGCTCATTTGCGCCCCATTTTGTCGATTAAAATCATTAAATTTTGTTTTGGTACGTAACTTTTAACCAGTAGGTACGTAACACAGAATTTGATTGATTTTGAGGATAACTTTGTGGTAACCCTCTTTTTGTAGCCACATTTGCTATTTGTTTTGATATTCAAGCACGTTATTTAATGAAACAACAATTTTGTTTGTATGAACCAAAAGACATCAAGGGTTCAAGATATTTTGACATTATTTTCATAGTTAAATGGACGTTTAAAAACTCCCGATGAAATGACATTGCGAAAAAAAAAAAAACATACTCGAGAAATTCCATATAGAAAAATCTGTGAGAATGTCATGACGCCAGAGCTCACCGTTCGAGAGATTTTGACGCTTCAGACAAATATAATTTTAGCACTACGAAATAATGTTACATCAAATTTTCAAACAATGTGTTTATTGTTTGAAAATTTAATCGCTTATACATATTTTAGATGTTTTTATTAAATACTGCAAGTAGACCGATTTTTACCCCCCCCCCCCCCTCCCCTTTCCCTGTCACTCATCGTCACATTTGTGAGACCCCCTCCCCCCTAGTGTGACATCACATATTTTGCAATTTTACATCTAAATTTTTTTTGCGTTTTAATAATTCAGATTTTTAGATGTGATATCATAGAACAGATGACTCCCCTCCCCCTCCCTATACCCCTTGTCACACAATTTCACACTTATCTTCCCCCCCCCCCCCCTTAATGTGTGACGTAATTTATGGATGGCCCCTAATAAAGTTATATACTATGCCTGAACTTCACAAATTAAATAAAATATGCTTTTTGGGGATATATTTTTTATGAATTTATCGGCTGATGTTCGCCATATTCATGAGGAGTGAGTTACACGTGATGTATCGCCTTAAATCATTATTTTTTCTTTCCGTAAAAATGTATTTTTCATCACTTATATTAAATATAAATGTTCATCAAGAATTGTATGTACATATGCAGTACGTACTCTTCACATAAATCAAAACTACGTTTACTTTTCCGTTAATTCAATTCAAAGCACTAGTCATAACCAGCATTAGGCCAACGGCAATAAATTAGCCGAGGCAAAGTGCTCACTGTCGGCTGAATGGGATCGCGGTATTTTCACTGGTAATTCGTATTTAATTCTGTGCCAAACTTTCGCCACCAACACGCGTCTGAAAAGTGCGTCAGAATAATGTATGACGGGTATATGGCAGACAATCATAATTGGTAGTTGGATCATGTGGGCGTATGAAAGGTATATTGTACATCATTCATTATTTCGCCAAATTCGCTAAAAATTTAAAAGCATTGTGTTACGCTGTATTTTCTTAGAAATGCTGAATAATGTGAGTGTTTTTAGAATTGACTTAAAAAATAGCCATCACGCAAATAGTTGTGCTAGGAAGAGTGCCTAGAGATATATTTGATACTAATAAATGCGTATACAGGGAGCAAGAATGTCAAACATTAACATTAATTTTCTCAATTTTGAAGAGTTTTACTTTCCATGTATATTCGTTACTTAAATTTTAGTAAGAGTAATTTTAAATCCTGGGTGTATAGCAGAGCAGTGACCTTTTGTCAATAGAATCATCACTGATAAATAAACAAAATGTATAAAACTGTAAAAATCTATTGAAAAATAAATTTTATTTTTTTATTTTTCGACTTTATGTCCGGGTTAAATCTTCCCCACAGGAAAAAACTAAACCCTTCCACATACTTTTCCACAAATGATCATCTACTCAATCCACGCTATGCAAGTATAATAAATACAAAACAATACAAGAACAACATGTCAACTTACCAGAGACCAAATGGGAAAATAATTCACCGACTCCAGATATTTTCATATCAGACGGTTCGGTTCGGTAGAACTCCTAACTGGACCGATAAATCCTACTGATCCCTCAATATAAATATTTTAAAAATCTATCGTAATCCTACATGTATTTATTTATTATTATTAAGTAACAAATGTACACGGAAAGTAAAACTCTTAAAAACAAAATGTCTAGAAATTATTGTTCAACGCCCAAGAAATACAAAAAAATCATTTTCTCCATAAAACGGTTATACACCAATATTACGTAGAAGATGATCGAGAATGAGAACTAGAATCGCAGTTGATGTAAAAGACATTAATCATTTTAAGGAAGGACAATTCTTTATCTATATTCTATAGAACCAGAATCTCCCTACAGATTCCTGCATTGAAGCACACTGGAGATAAATATTGGCCCTGCCCCGACATGTCGGTCTAAAATGTTACAGATCATTTCAGTTTGTTTGCATTTTTTTTGCTTGTACTTACGTTTATAGACATACTTCTTAGGATGTGTGGGATCGCACTAGCGTTCCAGAATAAATATATTCTCACTATCTATAACCACGTTGGACCATGCAGGGCATATATCACGGCCAACAGAAAGACATTTGAGGATGATCTGGGTCTAAATCTGGAAATCAAAAAGCTTGTGAAGGAGAAAACGATGTCAACTTATCACCCACCCCTCCCGCTTCACCCATTTCAATTTTTTTAACAAAACAACACTTAAATCGATACCACGATGACTACAGAATACTTTATTAAAAACCAGCAAACATCAAACTTACGTTGACCTAACAAACATAAACAATAATTATTGATTATTCAATTTTTATTAATTATAGCTCTCGTTATGATCACTTTTGAACGTTATAACCATCAATATAATATATCATTGAAGAAGAAGATAATACTAAAAAATCTAAAAGATGATAAGAAATAGAACAAAACACAGAAAAATTAAACGGTTGCAATTTGGACATTGGGAAACCAGGATTCCTTTATTTTTCTATATCTTGTTTTTTTTCATATATTCTTTTAGATTTATGGAGTATCTGACTGCTGCCTTCTTCAATGATATATTATTAATTATACATATCACCAATCTGTTCCAAAACAAAATTAAAAATGATCATCTTCTACCAAAGCAAACTACAATTCAAAACAATAGTTTTCTAATAAATACATTTTAATATATTTGCAAACGTCGTCGATATATCTTATTGGGTCGATGGTAAATGTAAATAAAGTTATATATGTACCCTCTCTCCCGTAAACTGCACGGGTATAAAACTCCTTTTCTATCGCCTTTGATGTGCCCAAGATAATAACCCTCAACCTGCCCCTTGCCGTTCGTCAGCCGGCGTACCATCGGCGCAGGCCAAAATAATCAATAAAAGTAATTTTGTTATGCGATTTTAACCCTTGTGTATAAAGAAAACGTGTGAAGAAGAAGGTCAGAATCGCTTGGGGCATTCTTGTTCATAAGGTATAAGATACAGTGAACCCACCTAGAGCAGCGATATATTTTCTTTGAAATTGTTTATGACACGGCCTGGAACTTTTTCCCGCCGCTCGGCTGTCAAGATGGCGGCTGTCAAGTCTCGCGTCGCGGTCGATGAAATAATCGTAAAACGTATAAATTCATCAAATAAACGCAAGTAATGTTTTATTTATGTATAGTTTAGAATTCAAGGAATGTTTTTCAGTAAATATTACATAAGATAGCATAAAATTAACCTGCAAAATATTACGTAAAAGTCAAAACATCGCGAAATTTTTTCGTTTTTTCCCGTGGCATTTGAAAAGTATAAATTCATGGAATAAACGCAAGTAATATTGTTTTTATTTATTTATTTATTTATAAATAAACGCCCTTTTTCGGGGCTTTTACATATATAGCATAGAAAAAACATTTTATTGTACATAACTGAACTGCCTCAATAACAATATTTTAAATTTATTCAAAGATAAATTGAAGATGTCCACTGACTTGGTATAATTGTTTCCCTCCATTAGTATTCTGGGCAAAGAAGAATACATATGGTAGTTAGTCCCAGAATTTCTGCACTGAAATAAATCCTGACTTCTAGTATTACGAAGTGGAATTCGGAAGCTTATCAATTCAAGTAATACCGGACTATCAACTAAATCATTTAGAATTTTATATAAAAATACCAAGTCAGTGAAAATTCTTCTGTCTGACAATTTAAGCATATTCATATCGTTTAAAAGTGTGTATGTTTTTTATGTATAGTTTAGTATTCAAGGAATGTGTTTCAGTAAACATTACATAAGATAGCATAAAATTAACCTGCAAAATATTACGTAAAAGTGGACATTTTTTTGTTTTTTCCTGGCATTTGAGGGGTCAAGGCAAGTTAAAATAAGTTTATTTCCACTAAATCCACCGAGGAAAAACTTTACTTTACAACTTTTATTGTTTTTCACAAACATAGACATGTGTTATACCGTAGTATATTCGGTATAGCGTAAATTTTACGACTTCTCAGAACCATCCATGTATATTTTCAGTACGTGGGGTTCACATTAAAAGCTCAAGTGCCGTCGTGTAAGCCGTAAACCGCGGTACAGGGTTGACCGCGCACTGAGGAAAATCGATTTTCTTCTCCGACCTTGCCACGTGAATGTTTCATGTAGCAACTAGCAATTATTTCAATTCGTTAGAAAGCTGGAACTCTTGGGCTATCGTAAAATTTCTAATATTCTGTATGCGTATCTACCTACTGGGTTTTTATTCCTAATTTAATAGTGGTTATTTTGAAACTCAATGTGTAATTGTGCAATGTGTACAATTATATATCTGCCCTGATGATGGACACTGTAACGCTATCCGAAACGTTGGCTAAAGAAGGAGGTAGCGCAACACGGCATTACACCCCGTAAACAAATAATGAAAATACTATTGGCCGTGAAAATCTAAAAACGTATCTAACATATAGTATATTTGCGGCACGTTCCTGAGTGGAAGTTATTCTCAGTATAGCCCTGGTGAAAGACCACCATTCAGAATTAGAACGTTGCTCGAAATGGCTTTAGCCGTGTTTGTTGATCAGATTAAATGGCTATTTTATAGTTTTTAACACACACCTCTTGATTGTAATTATCTATTCTACCTGCAAACCTGCGTCAGTTATAAATAACATTCGCCAAGCTTTACAACACCCTGACCCATAGGATCTGTATTTTAAAAGACGATATAATGTCAATATTATTTTGCACCAAAAACCCACACTCAAATTCAAAGGCGTAGGCTATTTTTACGCCACAGAGATATTCATTTTATTTGAATACATCAAACGTCAAATGTTAAACGTGTGGTTATGTCACGTATAATAATCTCTACTCATTATCTTTATCTACGTGAATGCAAGTCTCGTTGACTCATTCAGTTGTCAAAGAACTATAGGTGTAAATCCTATCTATTGTTTTAGTTAGAGTTTTGTTGCAAGAGCATGAATCATTGAAGTTTGCAGTATCGATAACGGAAGATATAAAAGTGTTATCTTCTAATATCCAGCAATGGAAGTAAAATGGTTATAAAACTTGTAAATACTCAAGAGCCAAAACCATTATGAAAAAAATCTATATGAAGCTTTCGGAAAATGAGCATTCTCTAGAATTCCAGGCATAAGTGTGAAAAATTATATTCGAGCTGGTTGCTGAGATGGGAATGCTTTCATTGCTGTCTAGCGTCAAAAAAATAAATTATTAATTTTTTTGATTATTACTAAAAATTAAATTAATTTTGATTATTATTAAAAATTAAATTAGCTATTTAGGTACTTACTTTTTCATATTGGCGTAAAATCTTTAATGTTACGATGAATTTAAGTTGCTCTTTATAATTTGCAATTTTGAACCTAGCGTTACAGAAATTATACTTTTTACAAAATTATAAACAGAACAACAGGTAGAAATTATCATTCAGGAGAAAATTCTTCGTCTCTCTTATTTTATTTACCTTACAAAGATTTTTTCTTATCTTACAGAGATTCATTATTAATTTAGTAATATTCTCGGTTAACATCAATTTTCTAATAGATTCGCTGTTTTTCAACGCGTCCCAAAATTAAATACTGTTGTTTGAAGTTATTAAAGATTCTTTCAGATTTCAATATTATAAATTAAATATATTAATATTTTCATTTAAAAATTTGAGGATTTATTTAATACTTCATCAAACACAGGAAACTTATTTTGTGGCACCATTTTCATTTCGAATTAATTGATTACTTAGTTTTAACCATGTTTAATGTTTATAATAAACCGACATGATTCGTAAGGAATGCTTACTTCATCAGGGTTTATTTAACACTTAAAAACCCTGTAAGCATTGCTTAAGGCATTGTCGGTTTTTACATGGTTAAAACTAAGTAATCTATTAATTTTAGATTTTTTATCGATTTTTTTGTCGATTACCGGTGGTTTTTTCTTGTAAACTGTAAAAATACCGCTTTATGCTAAAATAAATTTTTTAAGTGTTATGTATTAAAATGATACTAACCTATTTTAAAGATTATTATAACTTCCCTTTTTTTGTTTCGTATGAAAATAATTCACAAACTTTGACAACTCTTTTGCAAATATGCAAGCTATGGCAATCGATGACTTTTTATAAAGGTATTATAATTATTTTGAAATGTCTATGGTTAACTTTTAAATTCGGATGTGAAGCGTAGTGTGCCCACTTTCATAATACTAGTGCTCGCCCAATGGTTGAAATTCGACCATAATTAATTTAATGTGTAATGTTTTTTATTGATTTAATGTATTTTTATGCAAAATTAAAAAAATATATTCCTGACGAAGAAAAATATGTTAATTAAATAGTGGTTGTTACACAAAGTAATTGTTTTTCATTATTAAAATATTAAAATTTTACACTCCTTTTCTGTATAAAATATAAGTGTGCGAAATTTCATACTCCTCCGTCCGCGCAATTTTCGTAAAAAGGGGTACAAAGTTTTTGCTTCACGAATAATATACTGATATCTAGCAAAAATACAAAAGAATTAGAACGACTTTTAAGAATCCGTCTGAGTCGCAAATACACAAATATTTTTACTGCTTTCAATGTTACATGTAGGTATTAAAAAACACAAAAATATCCAAGAGGTTTTAACCCATTGAGGGTGCCAGAGCATCATCGACACTGACAGGTTATGTAGCGTTGCGTAAAAAATGTCTTTTCAAACACATAAATAACCATCAATAACCTTCAAACTTCCAATATCTCATGACACAAAACTATAAACGTCGCATTCCACGTATTTGCCTATCGATTTCCCGGCGGTCATCAACACACCTAAGGTTAACTCGCGCGGTTTCCCCATCGATTTTCCCTATCGGCTATCTGCAGCCATATCTCGTACAAACAAATAGCTTCTCGCCCAGCACACCCATTCCCTCCTTTTTCCTTCCTTCCCCTTTCTTTCCCCACTTCCTCTACTGGAGCCGGTGGGTCGAACAGGTGTTGTATAAATGATCCTACCCTAAAAACTATACCATGGGTGCGCCCTGAATATTAAACTGTTGCCGGAGGGAATAGCAAATGATATTATAAAAATAAATGTATTTTCATGGAGCATTGACTAACAGAGATGTCAATTTCTTAATAATCGACCTTTTTGTGTATTGGAATAAAACGAATTGTTTAAGAGGTCTAAAGATTAAAAATTTATGAAATGAGTCTCCACCCCAAGGATATTATCGATTGTGTACTATTTATTTGTCGATATCACAGATTGCACAATGACAATATCTCAATAAGTAGATATTTCATAATTTATTCGAGAATGTTTCGAGTTTCAAGGTGTAGGTATATCTGCCCAATAACAAACATAATATTTCTTATCTCAGCAAAAACTATCGAATTCTTATATCTGGTGTCATAAAATTTACCCAAATATTTCTATCTGTAATTTCTAGATTTACATTTTCAGTAATTTATTAGTAGTCATCAATCATTTTCATCATCAAAAAGAGACAAGATTTCATTTAGTTAGATAGTTTCATATTTTTTATCGTTCAATATACAAAAAAATACAAGTGTGCAATTCACACGGGGTAGAAGTGAATCCTTCAGAAAACTAAAGTAGACAAGAGTGGGGAGACTATGAAACACCGCATAAAAGAAGACCGATAGGCTACGAAGCACCGCACTAAGAGGAGAATATACTATAGCATTCTCTCGCAGGCTAAATCCTTTAGATGCGAGTGTTTGTCTCTTTTTGATGTCGCTATTTTTCGATTCATCGAGTTCAAATCATCGGTGCTAAAAAAGTTTTCACTTAAAAAAAATTCAAGTGTGCAGTTCTCACGCGGTAGAAGTGAAACCTTCAGAAAACTAAAGTAGACAAGAGGGGGGAGGCCAAGAAACACCGCACAAAGAGGAGACCGATTATTCTATCTCATTATGTCGCATACTAAATCCTATAGATATATGTGTTTGTCTCTTTTTAGTGTCGCTTTTTCGTTTCTTATTCTCCTTCTTATGCCCTGTCCGTTCAACGGACATTGGCTATCATGTTGGCTATCATGTTGACTATCATGTTGGCTATCATGTTGGCTATGCGGACTTTGTTTACTGCGGCCCGGAACAGCTCTACAGTAGTCTGGCCAAACCACTGTCTCAGGTTTTTCAGCCATGATGTTCTTCTTTTTCCAGGGTCCCGACTTCCAGCAATCTTTCCCTGCATTATCATATGCAAGATCTCGTACTTCTCTGGATGTCTCATCATATGTCCTAGATATTGAAACCTTCGGATTTTTATTGTTCTAATAACTTCTTCTTCTTTATTTATCCGAACCATAATAATAACATCTTCATTAGTAACTCTGTACATCCAGCTTATTTGGAGGATTCTTCTGAAGATCAGAGTTTCAAATCACAACGGTGCTAAAGTGTTTTTAAATCAAAAAAATATGTTGAAATCTCGGTCGAAACCGACTTAAAACTGCTTCTAATACAATATAGAGTATTTTTTAAAGTGAAGAAATATAATATTATTCACTCTATTTAGGTACCTGTAGAGTGCGATGCCATTATTTATTATTACGAATAGTTCTGATGACATAACCCATTGCATTACCGTTGCATTTCCGCGCTTATGTAAACCATTATAAAACTCTTTAGGCTGTCTCTTTTAGGCGATAAGCGCTATAAGTAACACACATGTTTGCTTAATACATGCTGAGATAATTTCTCAAGTCATTACGAAGTACGTTAACCTTAAAGTTTTGTAGATACTGAATGGTAAACGTTTTTGGTGACTAGATCTGAAGAGGCTAGGTACTTCCCCACCTTCCTCTTCCTATTTACTTCCCTTCCCAACTTACCTTCAGCCTCGCAACGTACCCCAATTGGGGATGCCATAGTCTCACTGATTCTAGACGGAAGCAGATGGACTCTTGTGAGGTTTTCACTTATAAAAAAGAGATAAAAATTAAAACGTTATTAGTAGAAATTTTTATTTTACACTTATCATATCTAATTCCGTGTGTTCTGCATTGATTTATATTTATTACACATGAAATTTGCTCTATTTTGGATTATTAGGAGTTTTTTTATATGCCAATGTTCTTATCAGTCCAACCGTCAACCGAAAATGACCATCTGTCGGCAGAATTCAAACAAACAAACAAACACGGATATTGTAACTTCTGTTTTCGTTGGAAAATCGTCTTCTGAAATATTTTATGAAAATACAAAGTATCTTTGCCCTATTTATAAGCGATAGATAAAATAGTGAACTTTCTTTTGCCGTACGACGTTCAAGTTAAATTGTTTTGTAGGTACTGTGTTTTGTTTTACAATAGCTCCATACATGAGGCACGGAGGAAAATAATTTTCCCTCAAGGCCTGTGTCATTTTTGGGGATGCTATGTGGAGGGTCTTTTAAAGGAAAGGAAGGAGAGAAAGTTCTGGGAAGGATAAAGGTATGAGGGGTTGGTAGGAATCTGGGTGGGTCCAAGAGTGACGGACTAATTAATCTCTCTAATATTTTTTTCGACATCTTGTTCTGGATTGGTTTCATCTTCGGGTTGGTGTGGATATTTAGAAGTTCATGCGCGGTCCCGACTCCGGTCCTGCAAAACAGCAAATTTCAATGCGCAAATTGAAAATTTATTGTTGTAGAAGCCTAGCAGTCCACAGTGGAGTTGGAGTTGGAGTTGGAGTTGCAGTTGGAGTTGGAGTTGGAGTTGGAGTTGGAGTTGGAGTTGGAGTTGGAGTTGGAGTTGGAGTTGGAGTTGGAGTTGGAGTTGGAGTTGGAGTTGGAGTTGGAGTTGGAGTTGGAGTTGGAGTTGGAGTTGGAGTTGGAGTTTTAGTTGGAGTTGGTTCCTACCCAGATGTCCATACATTTGCGCGCCTCACTGCCTTCACCGTGAGGCATGGAACCGGCAAAAGAAGGATGAAAGTGAGCTGAATGCTGTGGAAATAAGATCAATTAGGCGCACGTGTGGTAAACCGTGTATAATCATGAGAAATGTGGAGATCCGCAAAGAATGCGAGGCTGGTGTAAACGCAATGAGTAAGATTAAGAAAGAGACCTCAGATGGTTTGGGCATGTAGAGCGAATGAACGAAGAAAGTAGTGTAAGGACAATTTATGACGCAAATGTAAATGGTGGAAGAAGTCATTGACGCGCGAGCAAGATGTGGCACGATCAAGTGAATCAGATACTTGAATCTGGCCTTGTCAAGAAGAGTATGTATGAGAAGATTTTTGGGTGTGTGCCAAGACCGAGTTGTTTGGCTGTCCGTTCTCTCTGCCTACCCCTGCGAGGTAAAGGCTTGATGGTTAGTTAGTCAGTTAGTTTAGCAAATTGAAAATTCGACATTCATAAACACCCGATGATACATAAAATGTCTAAACGTATTGTTATTGGATAATAATTAATGCTAAGACAATTCATTCCACTAAAATATTACATTCCCGACATTTATAGTTTTTCTTGGTCACAAGTTTACCTTGTACATTTCCGATTGTTGCATTCATTCGCATTGGAAACAAATGTCTCAAATTGGATTTGACATTCAAATGTCACAAAAGTATTACGTTACATCCTTCTGAGTCTACATTTAAAAGCGGTGTAAATTAATATTTACTATCTTTATTATAGATATTTGTTACTAGTGTACCCCGTGATAAATCGTGTATATTATAATTGTAGGATTTGTGAAGCAAGGAGTATTTATAAAATATTTGCCTGGGGATCACATTGCCTTTCAAATACCAATGTTGCCTTTATAATGTTTCATCAATTTTCTTTATAATGCAATTATTTTTTTTACAAACAAATTAGAAACTTATCTTTGAATAAATACTGTTAGTAAACTTGAAAATTATCTGTCAGAAAAACAAAATAAATGCACACTAAAAATATAGAATTATTAATATAATAAACATACAGTGGAATCCGTTTTTAATGACAAATACGTCGTACTAAGGGGACGTCATACAAAGCATTTTGTAGAAAATAAACAACTTCCTGTTGTTTTTAGATATAAATGTATGTATTTATTTTAAAAGAGAAAACACAGCACATTAAGACTGGTGACGAGATAAACACAGCATTTTAATGTCGTCGGGCGTCAAGTAACCCTCCCGAACACTGCCGAAGGTGTTAGGAATCGTGTCGGTCACTATAGCCGGCATAATTGTCCATGAAATTATGACATAATTTATTGAAAATGGGTCATTAGGACATAATTTATATAAATGGGACATGTCACTATAAGCAAATCATTATGTCCGACTTTGTTATAAAGATCTCATATGAAAACAAAACTTCGCTGTGTAATTACGTCATATTAAGCGGTTGGTCAATATAGGCGGAGTCATAATAAACGGATTCTACTGTAAGCCTGGGCGCATACATCCGATTTCTCCATCCGATTGTCTGATCAGACAACCTGAAGGCCTTCGCGCCATACATTTCTTATGAAAGCCCACACACATTCGATTCGAAAACCTGACCGGCAATAAAAACATGCCACGCCTTTCCACGCCGGCCGGCCAATCCGGCCGTCCGAAGGGCACGGCCCCGGTCGTATTACTCATCCGATCTTCAAATCGGATGTGTGCGGTGTTAATCCGATCCGATTGTCTGATCAGACAATCGGAAAGCCAAATCGGATGTATGCGCCCAGCCTTAGAAATAGTTTACTACTTTATGGCTTAACTGAATTCCCACAATCATCGGCAACAATTTTGAAAATTTCAAAACAAATTTGAGTTCGTTGAATGTGAGGAATATTTCTCATCACCCACATCACATACAACCGAAATTAGTATTTTTGTTTAAATATTTATAAATAGGGAAGTACCTCATACTAGTTGCTCAACAGAAGTCCCAAAAGCTTCGTGTCAAAAAATATGGCTAATCAAAAAAGGTAACTATGGGAGATTCTGTGAATTGCGTTTTTTTCCATGAATATGTTGTCACATCAGTACCTGCCTTTGTCGGTTCACATTTCAAAGTACCTCTTTATGTCAGTTGTTTGTATAGAGGTCATTTCTGTTTCCTTGAAAAATTCCGGGCCTGATGTCATTTACTACGCGGTAAGGGTTGGGCTTTCCCATCAACAGGTTATAGACATTTCCTATTTCATTTAATTATATATTCCACATTTCCTTACGTCAAATCGTAAAGAATCTTATAGACAATTAGAGGGCGTAATGAGATAGGCTGAAGAGTTAAAGATAACTTTCGACTTCGGGCGGAAAAGAGTCGCCAAAAGTCAGCAAAACTGAAGAAGCTTTAGGCAGATCTGATAATGGAGGCTGGCAAATAAGAAGTCTCAGTAGCCGAATTGTTAAGACGAGAGATGCTGAAATAGGCCAAGCCAAATGATATTTTATAGCTAAGTCTGTTGGCCCTATAAAAAAAAATTGACCGGTTAAATAACGATAATTTTATTGTTTTGCCTTTAATAATGAGCTGCTCTGGAATTTTCGTTTTGCCACCGGATAATAATTATTAGTTGTATGTTCTTATTGATGGGAATAACCTTCAAAAGTTTTAAAAAAAAGATGTCCTGATAAAAAATTAATGTTTTATTAATGGTTATAATTATTGTAAGTGTTCATTTAAAATAAAAATGATTAAATGTGTCCAAAGTTACGAACCATAAGGTTTGTGATTGTGGTTTGTTAGCCTACATATTATTACGAAGCAAAGTAAAATCGTGAACCTTGGGAGGTGAACAATACGGCACGTTTGAAGCATTTCAGATGAGGTGAGTTTGATGCAATTGTTTGTTCAAGAGAAACTGAGTCACCTAATCTCTGGGTGACCAGGTGAATGTGATTATTTGATTCATCTAAACTTTTGCTTTTCGAATATCAGCATTAAAAAAAAGATTTTCTTGTCCCAAAAGGCTGACACAAACATGTTACGTTAATTATCTCTAAATGCCCTTGATAACTTATGTACTCCTGTACCAATCGCATTTTCGGTAGATATATTTCGGCAGCGCTCGGACGCTCGGTAAATATCGGAAGTTTCGGCCCGTTTGAGGTGGCAACAATTTCCAAGGTAGATTACTATGAGCAAAAATGACTCGCCTGGCAGGTGTAAGGAGTAGATAAATGATTTTCAAGAAAAAAAGGTATTTTAAATACAAAAATATATTAAAATAAAAATGACATCCTAACAAAAACTAAGGCTGCCTGGCAAAGGGCTTGCTTAGGTTTTACAAATAAATTGTTTATGTTTATACCGTGGTAAGTTGAAAGGACGCATGATGAAATTTTCTTTTGTGAAAACAAATCTCACATCGTGAGAAGGGCAGGATTCCAGACAATTGGCTCTCAGCCAAAAGGATCCTCCAGAAGCGATAGAGGCGGACGATTCTCGGTGCCAATCATCCCTCCAGGATGATTACCAGTCAGCTCCCAAGATGGCGAGAATGATGATCAGAATCGAAGCGATCTTCAAAAAAAGGATCACCGTGTTGCGGTCGAGAGGACCGCCCAAAACTCTCGGCTGTAGCACAAAGAATGACTGGGTTTCTTTTAAAATCTGCTGATGTGAATCTGTGCAGAATTCCTGTAGACAACAACTGTTGCATTCCAAAATATTACAGGGCTCGCAATATAACCAATGCCCAAATTTCAATGGGCAAGCACTAGAGGTGCCACACACCGAGATCATAAATAAAGTGTGTATAAGGGAATGCACACACCTTGTTACAAATATTTGTATGTAACATTCAAAATATCCAACATCAAATATCTAGTAGGAATGCCCAAGTTGCCTCTAAAATCATGGAACACTAAAATCTTTAATTCCCCATATCTTATAATTTAAAACAAAAAATAATAAAGTAGTTACTAGCGTACTAAATAATTGATATACCTTTTGATTACAAAGATTATTTTTCAGTTTTGTTTGGTATTTTGATCTCAAATCCAAAATTAACATTTGTATGAAAAGGGCCGAAACGAGCCGCGCGAACGTTCCACAACACGTCAGTTATTTACGAGACTCCAACAAGGTAGCAAAATTTTATGTTTCATGTAGGTACTTTAGAAAAATATTGAATTGTTAGGTAAGGCTAGGTTAGGAATAAAATGTGATTATATTCCCGTGAGCTTAAAATAAAAAACTTGGAAATATGTTTTCTGAAATTACTAAACTATTAGTGTCCGACAATTCTGGTAGTTGCAAAACTACCTCGGACATTTAGCGCTGCCGAAATATCTCGAATGGATATCGCATCGGGTATTTACGAACGTGCGTCCCGATCATGTTAAAGACGGCACGGAATTATATCAACCATCTTTGCTATTACTGCACAATAAATAATAATAAATGCAAGTATGCAAGAATACAGAAGTACCCAGTGAAAGTAGGGAAGTTCTCCATTATTTCCTGGGTCCGTCGATAATGTCTTTGTAATAGCTTCTTATTGATGCGTGATTGGCATTGCAGATGGCATTTATCCAGTTATATAACCTTTGCAAAGAGCTTTCCTTTTTTAATAATATTCTGCATTACGTATCTTCGATTAGATTGTAGCAACGAAGAATCGTTGCTACAAAGCATTGTGGAAAAACCATTTAACCACCTCCATTAAACCACCTGACTGCAGCCGTCATTGTAGTTTACATATTTTCTAAAAATAATCATAATACCACGCTATATTATGAGGTTTTTTATGTTTATAGCTTGGTGTTAAGCCGTGTAGTGCTCCTGCCCTCTTCTTGAGGTTTGAAATTCATGGGTTGCAAAAACAGCATATGGGCACTACTAAATGGACATCCTTGTTGTAAGCAAGAATGGCATATGTGGACTACTAAATTGACTTCGTTATAATAAGCAAGGATGGTAAATGTGAACTACTAATTGGAAATCTTTATGATAACCAAGGATGGCATATGTGGAATACTATATGGGTTTCTTTATTATAAGCAAGGACGGCGTATGTGGACTACTAAATGTACTTCTTTATCATAAGCAAAGGTGGCATATGTGGACCACTAAATGTGCTTCTTTATAATCAAAGATGGCAAATATGGACTACTAAATGGGCTTCTTTATAATAAGCAAGGATGGCTTGTGAACCCTTAAATGGGCTTATTTTTAATAAGCAAGAATGGCGTATGTGGACTAACTGTAACTACTAAATGGGCTTCTTTATAAAAAGCATGAATGGCAGAGTGGAGTACTAATTGGACTTCTGTATAATAAACAAGTGGAACCTGGACGATGGAAGGGTGAAGCCACATCCTTGGGCAATAGGATCTGAAATGAGATGGAAGGAGATTGATAGGAGTAACGACATTTCTTAAGAGCAAACTGGAATCTGCAAGGAGATGTAAATGAGCCATTAAATTAATAAATTCTTCAACGTTCAATATGCTCCTAGATAAAGAGATAACGCACAAAGAACTACACCAATGTTTCAAAATCTCGCGCTAAGGATTGATAGAATATTTTATAAAAAAAGCATTGAAAAGCAACTTCTTAATCTTGGGTGCGGCCACCTATTGATTAGCTAAATAAAAAGTGTACAATGTTTCATTCATTGACAAACGACCTCTAGAATGTTTATAAAAAATATATAATTGATTGACTGAAACCAACCGGTCATGTTATGTTATTATAGTCATAGAATTAATCGATAGATAAAAAACCTGACCCTTTTGTTTTTGAGACAAAAAATCTGCTTGTATGGTGAAATTATTGTAATTAATAATTTGGTAGGTACCTACAACTTAAATTTACTGCATTTTTACGAAAAATACTTGCTTTTTTTTAATCATAAGCCTCGATGAATTTGAGAAATGTGTGCCTACTTCTCAGTTATCGGTACACCACAAATGTGTAAATCTAATCGCTGGAATTCTGCAATATTTTAATACAATAATAAAAATTCTACACAATCCAATATGCCTACATATTTACACAGATGTGTATAAATAGGTAGGTGATTGTGCAAAAGTAATTTTCAAATGAAGATTTTGTGATCTAAAAAAGGTCACCAGCCGACATAGGACTGGCACATCAGGTTTCAGCCAGCCACTAAAAATGCACATAGCGAAGCCGAGCAGACCATTGCCATTCTTCTGTCTGCTCTCTGCGGTCTTACGTCATTCAGCCATGATCAACGTTGCGGCTGACTCATGCGACCTCCGGCTAGTTAGGTACCTACCTTTAGAAATGGTCAAAGTGAACAACCTTTCGGAATTAAATGTTTCCTTGCAGTGTTGCCAATAATGCAAACCTTTTTACAAGATTTAAAGAATATTCGTTACATTTTTCGAATTTAAACCCTTTGGATAACTTGTATATATTTTCCTCCGGGGATCACATCAAACGACTTATTACTAAATCGAATTATTCTTTCGAGTGCTGTCAATCTAAGTCTTTTATAAGATTTGAAGGTTGGAAATAGTGCTACGCGTACCGTCGGTCGGCCAACGACGTAGCGCTGACGAGCAGGACCGATGGTCTTCTAAGCAGCTCTTCATTCATTCACCCAAATATTACTACAAGCGATTGACGAGACGTACGCGTGACACCATTTCCTATCTAAGAGGTACAGTCTTTATAATAGGGGGAAATGAAGGGCGCTACAATAATTTGAATCGCTTTAAATGGCAACACCAAGATGATTCAAGGTAAAAGGGTACAACTTTTAAAGAATTTACCGATCGCTGGCATCTGATCATTAGTAAAAATGTTTAAAACATGGTACCTACCTACTTGTGTGTTATATTTCTAATAACGTTGGCTTGTTGTGAGATTCAGCATCGAAACGTTGCATTGCTTAATATGACGCTAGCCATGGTGACCAGATCTGAACAGTCAGGTACTTCACAACCAGCCTACAGTTAGAAAGATTAACTTTATTCCATAATTCTGACAGTTCACGACAACTGTCTTATGCTGGGCGTAAAACAAACAAAGATTAGAAATGTTTACAGATTCTAGAGTCCCCATTTTCATAGTTAGCATCCGGAAGCGATGACAGAATGGGTATACGGCAGAGAGCCCCATTGTAATATTTCTTTTTGTTTCATGTATTGATGGGAAAGAGGGAGAGGTTACAACGGAAAACTAAGCCTTGGTAGAAAATTATTTAAAACAGCTGTTAAAAAATGTATATCATGCTAATGTCGTTTTCCACACGTAAAATCTAGATTTTACTCCGCTTTGTCTTTCATTCTGACCACCGAAGATATAAAGTGTTATAAGCAGTGGCGTAGCTAGGAGGGGGGCGGTGGGGGCGGTCTGCCCCGGGTTCTACCCGACGGAGGGTGACACCCTTGGAAAAAAATTACGAAGGTAAAATATTGTCACAAAAATATTTTACACGTGAACATGGTCTGTTATTTATATTTTCGTAGTTGTCATTCGTAGCTCTATAGCTCGATCGGTCAGGGATTAAGCAAAATTCTGTTGTTTTATTTTCGTTCCTAGCTCTAACTATTGCTTGGTTGTAGATTCCCCTGAAACATTCCTCGCTTGTCAACTGTGTCATTCTCATTTCTTTCGTACATTAAAAGCAGAATCGATCGATAACTGACTGAAAAAATGATCAATTAACTTCTAGGATGGGGGGAGGAGGGGTGTAATACCACGTTCTTTCTTGGGGTGACACCACGTTATCCGCCCCGGGTGCCACCCATGCTAGCTACGCCACCGGTTGTAAGGGTATCTGTATGCCCGAAATAAGCTCAGATTTTCCTTGCTTCTTTATAAAATATCGAAATTCTTCTTGACATATTCATTGGCCTGTCGGGGTTCTTCCTTACCCAGGCTCAGGAGTCCAAAGTTCTTCTGAAAATCGTAAAAATCAGTTTTTTTTTTCAAATTGGCATATCACACTTCTAGGAAAAATTTGTTCAGTGCTTCTGATGCATACTTTTGCATACAATATTAATGTTGCTACGTCATGAGTCCTTTTTTTAACTACAACGGCCGTTTTTGTTGTGTGCAACATTGCTGCACGCTATTCTAACATCTAATGCCGGTTTAATGGTAGGTTTTGCATTAATGTTTTGCCATGTTTTTTGTTATTACCTATAATTTAAGTGTTATAAAATTTAAATTTTTACTGCCAAATTGTCAAAATGAAATACGTAATATTTGGATTTAATTATGTGGGTTTTCAAATTAATTATTTTTAAGTGGCCTATTTAGCAATCGATCGTGTCGTGTTGATACATATTTCACGTGTCGAATTCTGAACTCCCGCCCACACCTAAAATTTTGTATTAGAGTCAAACCAGTAAAAAAAATGTTATCAAAAACCGGTACCTACCGGAGCGACTAATCAATACAAGCTTATGTGTGCAGACGGACAAAAGAACCATATTTTGTTCTGGTTACAAAATCTACGATAGCGGCGCCCCCCTCCTCCATTACCTTTGAAAAAATTACAAATAAAACAAATTCTTATTATCTACTAGCTGACCCGGCCACGCGTTGCTGTGGCTAACGAAACAACGCCATTTGTTCATTTGTATGCAAATCAAATCCACGCTGCCCGCTTGCCGGCCCGATAACAGACATTCTTATACTTTTCAACCAATTTACACAAAACCTTGACAAATTATATACCTAAACTTTCCTCACGAATCACTTCATCTATTTATTGGTGAAAACCGCATAAAAATCCGTTCAGTAGTTTTTGAGTTTATCGCGAATCACTTTATCTATTTATTGGTGAAAACCGCATAAAAATCCGTTCAGTAGCTTTTGAGTTTATCGCAAACAGACAGGCAGACAGACAGACAGACGCGCCGGAGAACTTTAATTTGCAATATATAGTCTTCACAAAGTACATTGCTAAGCGGTCTAATTCCGACGAAAGAAACTTTGAGCCAAAAATATAGTTCCTTCCTGCATAGTTTGAGTTATTAGAGTAGGTACTATATGTATTTATTAATAAACTAGCAATAGTTCCTCAAAGAACATACTTTATTATTAAATTGAAAACTGAACAAAAAACCTATTTTTCCGGTTTTCCTTATTTGACAAGTTGGCAACACCCAGCGTTCTGCCTACCTAGTCCGGTCGTTCCAAATTCAAACTCGACCGCCATAGATTCCGCAATCGGTTTTGCAAACGACTGATTTCACGGCCGGAATGACAACTCTTGTGAGAAAATGTTGCCATTTGAATAAAAAGTGGTGCCAGTAATGAATAAATCAAAAAAGTACCTACTTAACTCTTTATTAATTTATTTTCTTACAGTGTTAACAACACTATTAAACTTCTTACTCGTGTGCTAAAATTCGTTGCCGTTTTTGTGATCTTCGGATTTGATAAAAACTTATAGGTTACTCAAAAGGAACGTTTTATTAATGTAAAAGTAAAATGGCAGCATGGAAATGAGATGACATTTTCTACTGCTTAAATACTATGATGAATTTCTATTTGTGCCGTAAATTTCGTATCGGAAAATGTAAATTAGTGGGCCATTCATTAAATTTATGTGCACTCGAACTCAATTGTTTTAAAAAAAAAAAATTATTTTCTCCTCAAATATAAGAATTAAGATGTCATTGAGTCCCACACAAAAAATAATTTAAAAATAAACTGACATTAAGATGAAACCATGCGAAATAATGTAAAATCATACAAAATCATGTATTTTTGTTTTGAAAATTTGATAAGTCTTTTAATAAGCCTAGAAAAAAATAAAGTATTAGGTCTATAAAAAAACACTTTCAAGTGCAAACTCTCCCACTTATAAACCCATTTTCAGAAATGGTTTTATTGTTTACTGCAGCAAATTTAGTGTCTTTTATGATAATCGCAAAAAAAATTATACTTACATCCGATATTTAAAAAATTAAATAAAATATGCATATTCGCGTTGTTATTTTACAATACGGCCGGTAGTCTACGAATTTGGATTTTCAAAATGAGCCTTATGTCGTCTACCCAAGGACTACTGGCTTGCCGCACCCCACTTTCTTTCATTTCTGCCCCGGACGGAGCGAGGAACAGACTTGTAGGCTCCACGTCGCTTGTTTCCGTGAAATCAATTTTAAATTTGCGTTTTATTAGTATAAACAATGCGTAAAAAAGGAGTTAATGTTTTTTACATTAAAAAAAAATCTCAAATACCTTTTCCAACCTTTCCAAAAGCTTTTTCTCATGTATTTTTAAACTCCTCCCACAAAGAGGCGTGAATTCCGGTTTCGATTTTTCCCTGGATTGTTGGATCACCTTAATAAGCATACTGCTAGTATGCTTATTAATATACTCGCAGTATCATCCTGGTGAGAACCCAACGTTTAGAAACAAATCGCGACATTTTTAAATTTATTTTTGTTTTTTTTTAATATGTATTTTTTTTATTACATACATTTTATTTTAAGTGTATACAAGGTGTAACAGCATGTACCCGAAAGATTTTAACCAGTGATTCCCGATAGCATATTTGGAGTACAAAAAGTAGACGTCATTTTGCTGTCCGATGATATATTTTTTTTATCATAAACCAAAATATATATTTTTCGATCACACAGTCGCCACTGATCACAAAACCACACGTCGCGACGGGATCACGTGATACGCGCGCTGTTTCGTGTGTCACCGTGTTGCTGGAACGGATGGAGTGCTTATCGCGTGACCCGCTAGGCTATACCCGATTATTCAGTTGCGAAGTGTGATGAAAAACCTTTTTATCGTTTTTAATTGAAAACATGGACAGAAAAAGACATCTTCATTTTTTATTCCAAATATTTTCAGATGTCGCTGGTTAGAATTCTTCGGGTACGTGCTATTAAACTCTGTATATCACTAAAACAAGTATTTTTTATAAGCAGTCAATAAGAAGATAAAACAATAAAATTATACAGATAAAAGATAACACATTGTTGTAATTAAAAAAATATATATTTGTAAATGTAATACGGTAAAATGAATTATAATAAAAATCCCACACAGATGTAGGGGCTTAAAATTATTTTAAAGCAGTTGAAATTTATTTGCGCGTATATTGCTTTTATTGAAATATACATTCATACATTTTATTTCTAAAAAAATTAAAATAGAATAGAATCCATATTTACAGAATAACAATACAAAAATTTTATTGATTCCTTGGTTGGTGACTAAAACTGAATAGCCACGTACGTTTTAACCTTCATCAGCCCTATTTACTTCCCCCCTACATTCAACCTCATAACATACCCTAATTGAGTATGTTATAGTCCCAATGCCTTCAGACGGCTAGGAGCAGTTGAGACTCTTGTGCGGTATTCACATAAAAAGGTTATTTTTTGAAAACCGGTTTTGATCAGATTTCTTTAAATTATCAACTTAATATTTGTAGATAATTATATCGATGATTCACGTCCATGTGATGGATGTGAAACTTGGGCACTCACCAAACGCCACAGAAAAAAGTTGGAACGCTGCCAGAGAGCCATGGAGAGAAGTTTGACAGGAATAAGGAAACAGGACAGAGTGAGATGTAGCATAATAAGGGAGAAAACTAAAGTTGCCGATTTAGTTACCCGAATAGACCAACAAAAGTGGAGATGGACAGGTCACATGATCCGCGATCCACAAGAGAAATGGTGCAAAAATGTAACTAACTTGTATCCCAGAGATGGCAAGAGAAGTAGAGGACATCAACAAATAAGATGGGAAGACGACCTAAAACTCAAGGCTGGACATCATTGGAGAAGAGTAGCGTGTGACAGGTCCCAGGGGAAAATGTTAGAAGTGGCCTATGCCAAGAGGCAAACTGAGCTTCGGGATATACTATAACAAATAAGAACATGTCAAGATTCATACCTAACAGAAGTCCAGAATAAAAAGGCTTATTATTATTATTATATATCGATGATAGCCATGCAAAATTACTTATAATAATATACGGTGTCCGGAAACTTGTAGTGCAAGCTAGAAACTGGTAAATCTATATCCCATTTGTGTGGGGTTAATAATAGAGAACTCCAGTCCAATTTTTTTATTTTTTTTTATGAATAATGACCTTCTAACTTAAATAACTGCATATTTATTTTTATAGTTAGTTTTAATAGTTAAAATAAATGTCAAACTTTTAATTTTTCAAGATCCCCGAAAACCACCGAATCTAGTGTGACGTCATCATGACTAACCGAAGTATGAATTTTGTAGGGAACTGGAATCAGCTGTTCGACTTTCGCCATTTGGAATTTCAGCATTGGAGCGTTTTACTGGGCAGTAAGATCGTTTTTTGTACAGTTAGATTTTTGAATATTTTAAATAATACAGATAAACTAATAGAGATACTTTATTTTTGATACTGAATTATTTAGGCCTAAATAATGTTTCAATAAAAATAAAAACTATTATATGTCCAAATCTCTATAAACCAATAACACAGAATGTTGAACGGCTTGCGCCTTACATTCTATTGATTTCTATACAACTTTGACCCAGGTGACGCGGCGCGGTGACGTCACGCCGCCAAAATCCAGCAATACCAACTTGACAGGGTGTTTTAATGAACTGTTTTAAAATGGACTTTTTAATAATTTTTTTAAAACTCTACGTTAAATATTATGTAATAAAACTTATATATTCAGAATCAGCGTATATTGGTATATATGAACATATTTTTTTAAAGCCATAATATTTTTCACTGGAGCTTCTTATTACACCATGTCCTTGTACCGATTCCCAGAAATTACTTTAAAATGTTAGTCACGAATCAGACATCCCTGCATTTTTCAACAAAATTTCGTCAACATTTATTCCGCGTCGTGTTTTTTGATATCCCTTTTCAATCGGACAGAGTCGTGAGGACGGTCCCCACCAGCATCTATCAGCGTTATATACAGCAGACCCTACTTAACTATGTACCTAAATTTCACATCAGCGAATTTCTTGGCAGTGGGTCTAACAGACGGTAAGTATTATGGTATGTAATCTTTCTACTCGGCTTCGCTTACAGTTTTTTTATTAATAATTACTCTGAATTTATGTTAAAGGTCAATGGATATTTCAAAGCTCCCAATGTAAAATGCATTGCGAACTGCTAATATTTACATTGACCTAAGAAAAATCTAGATGGAAAAGCGGTTCATATTGTATGCAAGAGCTCACCATTAGAGGTACACATTTCCTGGCTCATTCTCAAAGATTTTCGGCTTTGTTTACTAATATTTATATTAAAATAATGGTCACAAGAAATCAATATTTTTATAGTAAAATATGATGTAGCTTTTACACAGATAAAAGTTTTTCTGTTTGTATACGAATATTAATATTAAAATGAAGGTCATAAGAAATCAATATTTTCATAGTTCAGTATGCTGTAGCTTTTACAAAGATAAAATATTTTCTGTGGCGAAGTACCGAATATTAACCTTAAAATGATGTTCATTAGTAATCAATATTTTTATAAGTGCTATGTAGCTTTTACATAGATATTTTATCAATCGGAAAAACCATAGTAAATATCATGATGTTGAGATAACAATAATCCATTGGTTTACATACAAGTTCTGAAAATGATAATCTGAAAATTGCTTATCACCTCAGTTTGAAGTTATCTATATGGTGATTAGAGATTAACAATAAATTTTGAAATTATCGGTACCTAATTTACAAGTGTATTTAGAAAATAGACTGATGATAATATCTGGGAATTTCAATGGAAACGTCTGTTTACAAAAACGGACGCTAGAAATGAAGTCAGGATGGCCGAGCGGTCTAAGGCGCTGCGTTCAGGTCGCAGTCCACTTCTGTGGGCGTGGGTTCGAATCCCACTTCTGACAAAGCTTTTTTTTAAATTTAATGTTTTCTTATCTTTTACCCTTTGAGATCTAATTTTATGAATAAATGGACAACATTACAAAAAGTTTAAACGTTAAAGAATAAAATATATATTGGCACATCTCGTAGAAAAAGATCGCAAGTAAAAATTTTCTGTTTTATAAATATTATTTTTATATCTGAAAAGTAAATTTATTGCGATTATATACGCTCCACTTAACAATAATTGCCAATTTTTTTCATTTTATTTTATTTAATTTAATTTTGTTCTTTCTTTAATTTATCTTTTTATAGGATTTTATTAAATAGTAAAATGGAGGCCTCAGAACAGGCTAAGTACCCAATGAGGCCCATATTATCAAATAATGTTTAAAAATATATGCCGAATGTTTTTGAATCAACATTAAATTTTTTTAAAAAGCGTAACATATTTTGTAACCTCTTAGAATGTATTCATGGGTCAAAGATAAAAAAAACTGTATTTTTATTGATCACGTTAACTGTATTTATAGCGTTGGCAGGTATAACTGTGGGATCTTCTCCAAATAAGCTACCATGGTAGTAATTTAACGACTTTACTTTCAATTCCGTTTTATTGGTCCAATTCACGAGCTACTTAATCAGGCCAATTTTCTTGTTTTGAAATTGCCTTATAAAGAGTAAACACGTATCTTTCTGCAATATTTGCTATTCCTTTATGCATTGTGTTTCCATAATGTTCAGGAACAAATTGCGCACGACCCACTTTAGTCAAAATATTCACGTTTTATTTTGAAAAGATTGCCCAATCTTCCGAACATCTTTTACTCTCATTTCCAACGATAAGGTACATTGTACTAAAAAAATCGTGACTCGCCAAATAGATTTCATTTGAATAAAGAATTGAAATAAACAATTGATTTGTATAAATTTAAAATGAAGAATCAGCAATCTTTACAAAAGAGACGATTCCAATATTTTGTTTGACTGGTTATGTGTTTGTTTATCATTTATATATTTCTAGCAAGCACGTGCTGAACGAATTAGCAAATCTTCTATGCACATGTGACTGTGAAATGTGAATCCCCTTTGTAAGTGTCGAAAGAAGGTTTTGGTTTTTTTTTCAAGATCTACGTCTCAAATGTTATATCCTTGGCAGTTTTCTCAAACACCTCCTATCGGGTGTAAAAAACATTTCCTTGGGTGAACACTACGAATATAAAATCTCTAACGTGTTTTAAATCAGTATTCACATTTCCAATGTAATAATATCTTAAGCAATATGTAAACTTATGCAAATTTAAAAATTATATGATAAATAAATTGAGTGAAAAAATGATTAATAGATATAATATCCCATCGTGAATGTTAAAACGTTTGCATTTTCACCTCTAAAGTAATGTTGGAAGCCGTTTTCTCGGAGGAAATATTTCAAGCGTATTTCTAAGGATCTACAAACATATCGTAGATGCAATAAATATCCCAAGAATTTTCACGCGATCTAAATCTCGAATTCATTTTCACAAGAACTTTTTTCAGGATCAACACCTCGAATGCAATTCAACCAACGTTCTCAGAGTCCACTTACAGAACGTGTATTCACATTTCTTACAAATGTTTTTCTACGGATGTACCTAAATCTCAAATGTAACTTCGTAATCACATTTCTCAGGATGTAAGTCTCGAATTTTACAATAATACTACGTTCAAATCGGAGCTGTGACAATTAAGTTAGCCTGATTTTATTGGAAGTGAGTTACTTTCACTTCGGAGTATAATTTTGCATCTTTTTTCTTGTTTTCAGTTCACGGAAAAATATCGAGGGAAAAGTAGATTTATTATTACCTATCCATTCATTGTACTCTCTCCCATTCAATGACTTCATCGGTGGCAAAACTTTATTTGTTTTCCGCCTCGTTGAT
The DNA here is from genome assembly GCA_936435175.1 of Glyphotaelius pellucidus. Classification (NCBI taxonomy): domain Eukaryota; kingdom Metazoa; phylum Arthropoda; class Insecta; order Trichoptera; family Limnephilidae; genus Glyphotaelius; species Glyphotaelius pellucidus. The sequence goes on from OW386556.1 coordinate 14,238,909, forward strand.
GATTTAACGCTATCAATATTTTTACGAGTGATCTTACTATTGCGATCGTATATTTTCGATAACTGAATAAAACTAGTTCATTAAAGAATAGTTACATTATTATCAACAGCTAAGATGGTACAATTTATGGGAAAAATTCTGTAATGTGACCTGACAATACATTTTCTCCCCGTAATATGAACCAATGTAATTGTATGATTCGCTCTATCATGCTATGTCTTTCTAGGTTCCCAGAGCGTCCTCGACTTCTTCTTCCAACAATTTATGTGTAATTGACCGAGCACGGCAAAGTGCTGCTTTAGCTCTACCATTTTGCATTTCATGTCTTGTAAACATATTTGTTACGTTCCGGTTCAAGGTCAAGATGGTGGCCTTGTTGGACACTACCTTTTAACCCACCAGAGTTCGCATGATTGTGGTTCCTACTACGACCTGTCAAATCAGAATAATCAATATTATGGTAACCTACCGGCCTGAATAAAGTTTGAAAAAAAGGATTGTAACCGATTGGAAAATTAGAAACCTATTTTTGGACGCGAGATCTCTGTTCACAGAAACTAGTTTAATAGCGTAATAAACATTTTTGCTAAAATACTAATTATTTTCCATATTCAAAGCCATCTTCATTCAACCTAGCCTCTGTACCGTACAGATATAGACAAAGAAAAGGAAATCCTAGTGTTGCTAGTGCTCCGATATAGAAAACAGGTTCCCGGAAATATGGCTATTTATTATCATTGGTCAGCGTTTAATTGGTGAAATCGTATTTTATTATTATTGTGAATATTTTCTTACAGGTTATCGACTAGTGCCTTAACCCTCCCAGGCTAATTTATTTGGTTTTTGGGAACAGCTCACATAGGTCTCAAAGAAATCGAGAAAATACCACGCTTTTAATATCTAAAAGTTAAACATAGAAGAATTAAGATGTACAGTATATGCAACCAAAGTTTCCGACCGCAAATTGAGAAAAATTTATGAAACTTTTCATGTAAAAATAAATCTTACCCATTATTTTTACATGAAACGACAAAAAAGTATAGCAAGGTAATAGAAACGTTTATAACGCATTTGTCTAATAAATTAAACGTTTGTGAATTTTTTTCAATATCAATAATTTTAGTTAAAAAAAAAATAATGGTGCGTTTTTTTCCATCCAAAATTTCAATATTTCAAAAATTATAATTTTGTTTATTTCTAATAATAAAATTTAAAAGCGCATTTATCACTTTTCAAAAACAGTTTTTAGTTTTCGGATACTTTCATTCTATTTACTTGGATTTTATTGCAAAACGCAAATACTCTGACATTCTGACAAAAAATGCTCGAAGCCTTTTTTTTTTTTTTACATTAACTCCACACAGGAGGCCCTGAGGAAAAAATAATTTCCCTCAGGGCCTATGTCATCTTTGAGGATGCTGTGTGGAGGGTGTTTTTGAGGAGAGGAAGGAGTGAACATGGGTCTTGAAGAGACCCATATTGTAGGAGGGAGGAAACACAGAGGCCGGCAAATCGTTCCACAGCCGAGCTGTTGAACTCAAGAACGAGTCGTAGAAACGACCCGTTCTCATGTGACTAATGTCAACCGTGTACAAATGTTGAGCGCGCGTTTGGCGTGTTTCCCGACTATGCACCGGTGCCGAGGGGATCAATGACGCTAGTTCCTCGGAGCATCTTCCATTGTAATACCGGTAGAACAAGGACAGCATTCCCACCTGGCGCCTGTGCTCTAAAGATTGCAATCCGTTAGTTAAATTAGGAGAATCTATCAAACGGACCGCCCGTTTCTGCACAGAGTCAAGGGTTTTTTTCAGGTATTTTGGGGCTCCAGACCAGAGGTGGCTGCCAAATTCAACCGTGGGGCGCACTTGCGATTTGTACAGGGCTAGCAGTTGTGTACTATTAAAGTATCTGCGTGCCCTGTACAGTATGCCCAGTTTCTGAGAGGCTAACTTAACTCTGGCCTCGATGGAGCCCCCGTACCTGAGCTGGTCACTTAGAGTTACACCAAGCATATCAATGGAAGGCCTTAGTGTTTAACTTTAATTATGCACGTTCCCTTCAGATACGTAGGTACGTCAGAATCGCAAAAGATGAGTAACTAATTAAAACATTGACATTAAAACATAAAACATACAAACTAATTAAAACAAAGTAGATATATTTATTATAAACAACGTGATGTCAGAAGGATTGAAGAATGAAGTAACTGGTGGTGAACGCTCCCTCTTTCTATTAGATCACTTTTTAATGGTAGTTCTATGACTTGCCGGGTCATTTTCTTTGTCTGTGATTCTTGTCATAGATTCTTCTCGGCAGAGGCGGATTGCGAACCTTAATAATTTGGGCTAAAAATTATACTGGATGTTCCGTTTACAGTATTTATTTATTTACGACGGTATTGCCTTTTCAGCATTTTCAGTGAAATTATCTAGTTATATCATTAAATAGATGATACACGCCAGAAAAGCCTTCCATATATTCGTAGATTTAAATGGAAACCAATGTCGTCACTGAATTGGGACTTTTTGATTCTAGCCATTTAACACTCGCTCGAACTATCTTACACTACTTGCCTGAATCTTGCTAGCGATCCCGATGCGTTATGAACCTCATTTTGGGTTGGGAAGAATTTACAAAACATGTTGAAGGTAACACAATTTTTTAAGAGAAATCTAAAATTACAAATTAAATTTCTCCAGAGAGATATTCTCAGAATTGCCGTGGAGGTATAGTAATTAAATATGAAAAAAAAATGCATTAAAAGGAACGACAGAAATAAACTTATTAGTTCTTGGTATCCGGTACTGGATGACTACACCAAAACTAAACGCCAAAAACCACATTAATTTAATTAATTATTATACTGAAATACCGGCCCTAAGAGGGTTAAGGCGTGCAACACAGTGTCACTTTTATGAAGACACACTTCATCACAATCTACAAATGTGTCCTGATGGACATTGTAACTCTATCCGAAGCATTTGCTGAAGAAGGAGGTATCGCGAAATGGTATATTAACCAAAAAAAATAATCACAAGTGATGATAGATATAGCTATGTATAGCAGTAAGATCTAAATATCCGAATTCTTAATTTTCATCACTTTTCCTCTCGTATTTCCATCTGTCTCACAATATTCCCCAATTAAAGGCACCATGGTTACTACGCTTCGGGTAGCTAATTTTTGTATATCGTAAAATAATACTCATCTCAAATTTGTACGTTGATCCGCTTCTGCGTCTTTAAATCGATTATTTTTACTTTTGATCACGATCTTCTACAAATGATTGTTCGTCTCGATTTCATCGGGAAACGGTGAACAACGAATGAATTCATGTTATTGCTCTCCATTCAATCATCGCTTTTTGGATAAATGATGTGGTCAGATCGTGGTAAACTTTTGGCCAAACGTAACGGATACTCAAAAAAACAAAATAATAAATTAACATAAGAGACCATCATAAAAATATTTTCTGAAAAACTGACAAACGAGCGTATTATTTCAAAACATGAATGTGTTTCAAAATGTTAAAAAAAAAATTCTGTGAGATATGTGAATAAGTGTTCCAGGGGCAAATATTTAAAATAAAATGGGTTTCCAAAAAAACTGCAAAATTATTGCGAAATTACTTTTTGACATGTACATGTATTTAAATTAGCTCCACATAGGAGGCCCTGAGGAAAAATCCCTCAGTGCCTATGTCATCTTCGGGGATGCTGTGTTGAGGGTCCTGGGTACAAGCAAGCGATTGGGTTTTCTTGAGATTATTGATTTTATTGAAGTTTTTCCTTGAATTTGTTTAGGAAGATTTATATTAAATAAAGCACCAACACAGAAGTATTTTGATTTATAGGCTGCCTATGGCTACAGCCTACAACTGCTATATACTCTTTGATGTGTTTTTCTGTAGGTAATTGTATTTTTTTATTCTCTAACTTTACTCATGTTTATTAATCTGTGAATTCCCGAATGCCATACCCAACAGTACAACAATTAATTCTATAATAATTATAGGCAATGTATTATAATTCTCCGACCTTCTTGCATCGTCATTGAAAAGCGGAGTAACCAAGCGTGAAAGCATATCCGAAGGCTGTTGAAAAATTGCATTTCTATAATTTTACAATATTTCCAGCTGATGTAAAAACTACGGAAGATGCGTATTGAAATAACGTTGTTCTGGAAACCTGCGTAAAGCTTCAGGTCTTCTTCTGTAGAAACTAATTCTAAGCTTTCACATTTACAATTATTTTGAATATTTTTATGTCACGAAAAAAAATAACCGCGAATTTATTGAAAAAAAGATGGCCGCCGCATGCCCCAAAAGATGGCCGCGTATGCGCAGATCAAGCAAAAACAGTAATGTGAAAATGTTATTAGTAAAAGTGTAAAAATGCAGTTCACCGCGCAAGCCGTATGCTGTTAAACGATCGGTAAGGCGTTTTGTTATTAGTAAGGCTGTATATGTGGATACTTCATTATGTTTCAGTTTAACATACTTCTTTCTGCTGCATTTTCCATAGTTAAAACATAAAAATCTTTCTCAATTCGTTTAATATTTCTCAATCCGTTTTACGGAAGCTTAAAAACCTTATGCTGAGCAGATCGCTGATTTTACTTGGAAAACTTTTATTGGGTCAATGAGGCCGAATTACGAAATAGCAAGTCCGGCTTAAAGATGATTCAGTCCATTGATTCGCAAATAAAAAATCGCTTTTATTGTAGTATTATTATCTACTCAAAACCAAGGTTGTTTTCGTAAGCTGTTATTAGTAATGTAATCACTTTCCACAGTGTTAATATTGTTTAATGTCACGCTTGAGTCACGAATGTCACATTCAAAGATTCTTATGTATTGTTATGAGAACAATAAATTTTTATTATGACATGAATCAGTCTTTTTTGCTCTTGGGATTAGTTATTTCATAAATGGTTAGTTAGCATGTGCGTTTTTTTCTGCGAATAAATACGTTTGTTGATGGGGTACAGACAATTCAAACAAATCGACAGTTAAAGAAAACGAAGGAATGAAAAAATAATAATTAAACTTTACGAAAAGCTACCTTTTCTACATTGACTCCACTTGGGGCCTATGTCTGCTTTGGGGATGCCTTGTCTTTTTAGGAAAGGAATTAAATAAGGTTCTGTGAAGAAAAAAGGTATGAGAGGTGCGTAGGAATCAGTGTGTCCAGGATTAACTGAAGTATGAATCTATCCCTCGGACAGCGGTGTAAGGCGGTGTTCCAAAAGGTTTTCAAAAGGTTTCCTCCACCTCCACCTCCAGTCTCTCTCGATCGGGCCTGCCACGCAGTTAGTGGGCAGATGCATCCGCTGCCAAGATCCGGACGAACCTCACCCCATGACCCAGAACACCCCAGCTAAGTCACTAAACGTAGCAAAGTTATTTATACCCGCATCACAAATTGATACCTACATTAATGTTTGCAATCGTTTTTCAGTTGATTTTCGATCGCTCTCGAAATTATCTAACATTTTAAGTAACTAATATTGTGACAGCAATTTCAAAGCAAGATATTATGTTGCCCTAAAAATGTTTGTTGTTGACGAGCCAGGCCATTATTCTAGAATCTTCTAGGAAGAAATAGTTATTTAGAATCATAATAGGAATGGATGTCACAGTTTCACAGATGAGGATTCTGAAAGAGATATTAACTCTGTCCTTACTCAATACATCCGATTTCTAACCAAACTTTCTTATTACGGACCAACTGATATCGAAAAAGTGATTTTTGACTTCTATGTCATCGGCCTAGTCCAACATTGGTTGATGGTAAAAATACTTATCCCAGGCGCACACCAGCAACTAGTTACGGGAAACATATACATCTCTGTATCAAAATCCATTACGTTTGCAATCTACATATTATGGAGATGCGCACACACCCACGACACCAGGGAGGCTTTTTTTTAATTATGTATGGATTTTGAAATAGTCGCCAACTGTCACCACAACTAAAGCTGATATTGCGCGTCTGGACTAAACTACTAAACTAAATTTAACTACTGGAAACAAAAGTAAAATAAAAACTAAATCATTTTGGCATTTTTTTAAATACAGTAGAATCCGTTTATTATGACTCCGTATATATTGACCAACCGCTTAATATGATGTAATTACACAGCGAAGTTTGGTTTTCATATAAAGCTCTTTATAACAAAGTCGGATATAATGACTACGCTTATAGTGACAAGTCGCTTATGATGATCCATTTTTAATAAATGATGTCCTAATTTCATGGAAAATTATGTCGGTTATAGTGACCGGCATGATTCCTAACACCTTCGGCAGTGTTCGGGAGGGTCACGTGACGACGACGACGACGAATATGCTGTGTTAATATGCTGTGTCACGAGTCTTAAAATGCTCTTTTCTCACGTCGCGAGTCTTAATATGCTGTGTTTCTCTCAATTAAAATAAATACATACGTGTATGCCTAACAAAAACAGGAAGTTGTTTATTTTCTACAAAATGCTTTGTATGACGTCCGCTTAGTATGACGTGTTTGTCATTTCCCTTCGATGTCATTATAAACGGATTCCACTGTATTCCATTTTCATAAAACTTTTGTGACCCACAGATTTGGAGCCTTGGTTTTATGTACATTATTTCTTATATTTCCAATGGTACGATGCTGATTATCTTTTATTAATCGTATTATTGTGTTGTCATTTGTATTTCTGTTATAAACTGCGCCTGTTCTCAACACGAGAGTTCCTAATGAGACAGGAATAGCACACCAATTGTAATAGAATTACATAATAAAGATGAATAAATAAAACATTGTATTGTAGGTATGACTGTATCGATTAAATAGGTAACATTGAAATTGACTATAGCTCCACAGCGACGATAGAAAGTTCGTTCGCTCTTCACCTGCCCCCTCTCCCTCAAGGTCGTCAACCGCCATTTGTAGATTAATTCGGTTTGTTGTGAACGGCTGTGCGTCATGGTTACTGGTTCCTATATTAATGGGGCGGTTCCTATGAACGGTACTGAACCTTTACCTTTATAAAAAACATACATTGTTATGACGTAAATTCTCCCGGTAAGGTTCTAATGAGAACTTACTGGAAATATTAATTTTAAAATAACAATTTACTGTAATATTGTTCTGGTCTAGGAATTAAATACCAACATTCATTCATTTATTTTTTTATACTGACAATTCGTACTAGAATTCCATTACAATTCCATATCCATACTAATATTATAAATGCGAAACTGTTTTTGTTTGCTACGCTTTCACGCATTAACCAACAAAAAGAATTTAAAAATTCTTTCACCAATAGAAAGCTAAATTATATGCGAAGGCTATAGGCTGTTTATGATGGTAAGCTCTGGCGTTATGAAATAATAAATATTAATATATTATATTTGTTATACGTGTTATGTCGCTAACAAAGGCGAGTTTTTGCTAACGTCAGAAAAAAATCGTTGCCGTGGAAACGTGTTGATATTTTTTTTATTTATTTCAGGCGTCGTAGTTAATATCTATCTATCTATGTAAATAAAAATAAATCTTCGAAATGTTGGTACCTACGCACGTAACTTCCGAACGACTGAACCAAATTGGATAATTCTCTTTTACTACTGGTGAGTTCTGCCATTATGAAATTTAGATGGCACGCGAGCTTCTTGAAAACTGAATGTACCGAGAATGAATGTATGAAATGCGGGAGGGGGGGGGGGGAGATAATTGATAAGTGCAAGCGCTACAGTAATTTACCCCTAATACCATGCGAGCGAAGCCGCGGGAAAAAAGCTAGTAATAATATAATTAAAGAAAATGTGGAAATAAGTTGTATATTTGTTTTATTATATTATTAAAATGAAGGGTAGTTTGAAATAATTATATTAAAAACCAGTTTAGCTAGCTTCTCTCTGGTTTGTCCTATATTGGGGATTGGGGGTGATGTAACGATACTGCCTACAAGTATTGTGTACTCGCAATATAAAAACAGAAAATCATTAATTAAGATAATTTCAGAACTTGAACTCATTGAAATTCAATATCTAGTCTTCCTCCACTAAGGTTTGATACAGAAATTGATTTTCTTTAGTGGGTCAAAATACTTTCACCAATCAAAACAGTGCTAAAGCTAAGCTGATTGACTGAGCGAGGTCCTGTTTTAACTCGAGCACTTTGTAATTTGTTATATCTATAAATTTGTTTGTATTTCTACCATTACTGTTTTTTTTTTTTTTTAATCTAGTTAAAAGAAAATTACATTGTCACTCATTTAACCAGAAATAATTAAACACATTTAATCAAACTAAATACATCAAACCAAACTAAACACCATAATACATCGCTACTCCATTTCATTGCTCTGATTAACAAGAATAAAAATTAACAATTTTTTTTTAATTTACCCACCTTTTTTTCATGTTTAATGTCGTTTGGAGGCAATTATATAAAGTTGCCTTCCTCGTAACCAATGGATTTTTTACCATAGTGTGGATGGTGTTTAAATGTATGTTATCGTGTAAAGTGTTGGTGTACTTGGGATATTTTAATGAATTCTGTTTTTGTATGTATGAGTTTATTGTTTTTTTATGTATATTGTATGTATGTTTTGTTTCTATATATACTTTTTTGGTGGATGTTCTGGGCTTATAGTGAAATAATCTGCGTCCGGTAAATCTTGTGAAGATGGTTACCGTGTTGGATAGTTCCTTTTTAGTCCACCAGAGTTCCCATGATCGTTAAAAGCTGTCAAATTGAAATAATCAACATTTCGCGAGGTCCACTGTTTACTTGTTAAAAATTAACACATCGCATGCGAAATCCTTTTTTAAATGGTCGTTAGCTTTGTCAATACATATAATCACCTAATAATATATGGAACCTAATCGATGTGAATACAAAATCTTTAGTTACCCCCCATTAAAAAAACATAAATGATACATACGAATTTTCTTAAAATTAATTTAACACCGCTGTTTATACGGCCACCACGAAAAAAACAACGTAGATGTCACTTTAGCAAAAAATTGTAAATCCATAACATTTTTTTGCTTAGTCCAACCAGTCCAAATAACCACTTCCCAATAATCTTCGAGTCGATTTTACGAGTTAACCGGAATGTTAAATAAATATTAACAATTTGTGCTTAGCTCAACAGCGTTGCAACTGAATTTGCTTAGGTCAACCGCGTTGGTGATATTAAAATTGTGCGCTTACTCCAATTTCAATTAGGCGATCGCTAAGTTTATTTAGTGCAAACTGCCGTAAAAAAGCAATTAGCAGTTCTTTGAGTGATTTAGCCTGTACCGTTAACAAGCGTGCTAGCGTGGACAATCATTAGTCGAAAAACAAACAGAAAATAACGCCATTGAAACACACAATAATGGATGCATTACCTGATTAAGTCCTGACCTTCTCGCTAGTAGGAAAATGCGCATCCTTCATAAGTTTAAACCAAGTAAATGGATTAAAATTGCTCTAATAACAGCTTTAATGGGTGCAGCGATATGAGCTCTAATTATTATTAATGTTCGCTAACTCTATCGTTATTTTCGTAACTTTTTGAATTGCAGGCAATTTACAAATTAGTATTTTTCTATGTGATGGTCATACGGGTGTTCCAACTGTCTAGATTCTAAATCCAGGGGGATTATGCCTGCTTTCGTTATTATTTTCAATTTGGGAGGCAGGTATAGTTGCCGCCGCCCCCAGAACCATTAATTGGTTAACCAATGCCATAGGCCATACCCAAATGGTTCGCTACGTCTCGACGAAGGATACTTTTTCCTATCTGCGTGACGGGCCAGGTCGGGGAGGATCCATCGGCTTGTACCGCAATGGTAGAGATGGATTCATACGTTCGTCACTCCTGAACACATTGACCACCACTTTCCTATCCACCCCTCATCCCTTTTTCCTTCCCTTCTCTACTTCCTTTCCTTAAAAACAGCCTTCACACAGTATTCCCAAAGACGACCCAGGCTCTGGGGATTTTTTTTCTCAGGGCCTCCTGAACCGGAGATTACGTAAAAAATATATCATCTCATCTCATCTCATCTTTTCATAACATCTCTGATATGAAGGTCATATCAGACCTTCATATCAGAGATGTTATGAAAAGAAAATAAAGGGGAATGAAGAAAGGATTGAAATGTGTTATTTGAAGTTTTTACTGGTGGTTCAATGGAAGCTGCTCTAAATAAGTAAAATCATTAATCACTTTCGATGTATGTACATAAACTGAAAACACGGCAAACGCGTGTATTCACATTCATATAAAATTCTTACACAGTTGGCATTTGCCGCATTTATGTTAGTTGCCACCCGGCTTTGGCGAGTTTCAACATTCAACATCTCAAGTTCAACATTCAACTTCAAGTTTCAACATTCAACGTTCAACATCTATCAAATAAATGCATGGCGTCTTATTTTTGTGGATTATTCATTATTTCATAGTTCCACAACACGTGAAGAAAATGATTTTTCAAGGTGAAAATTGTAGTAGCTATAATAGCTTATCTTTAAAATTTGTGAAAATTTCACAAAGCCAGAACTCTCTCGTCGAGAACCTTAGCTGCTTCAGACAAATAGATACTAAACTTTTGCATGGATATAAATCCAAATTATGTCTTTCTTTTCTTCTGCGCATGTCGTAAAGCAACCGGTCCAAATAGTCGCCTCCCAACAATCTTGGAGTCGATTTTACGAGTTAACCGGAATGTTAAATAAATATTAACAATTTGTGCTTCACACGAACTCAATCTTCACCAACTTCAACAAAATATATACCATTACGCTCTGAATAGCATTTTAATCGTTGTTTTGCATACCCACGATATAACTTTAGACACCAATTAAAACACATAATATCGTTATATCGGCCTTACAATATATTTCAGACCGAGATTATGATATTTGTTGGCGATTGATATAATCCTCAGGAACACAATAGCACAATGAAATCGATAAGTATGCGATATCGGATCGAAAGGCATTAACGTTCGATGAATTTTATCGATGTCCCGAGCATGGTTTCACCGTTGACAGCCGAATCGATATTGACAGAAAATAGATAAGAAATTGATATACGCTGGTAACATTGCAGATATTTTCTACGAATTAACGGTGGCAGGACAACTTAGAATGAAACCAACTCAGAACCACTTCAGAAAAGTCATTAAAAGTTATCTAAAAAAATATCAAAAATTGATGAAATATGTTACGTTAGATTAGAGTTGTGTGCTATTTTAAAATTATTTTTTCGTAGCTTTTAATGACTTTTCAAATAGGTGTTGAGTTGACTTTATTCTCAGTTGAACAATTACGTTAAAATATTAATAAAATGGCAATGTTGAATTGAAATACACACCTAAATATGCACTGGCAATCTGCATCTACTTTTTGACACTAAGCGGAAGGTAATTAGTTAATGAGGTATTTAGTCATATTTCAATCACTTAAGTTTCTCAAAGATCGAAATGAATAAATTCATCGCATCTCAGTTGAATTATTCAAATCTATTGGTCGCGTATACGACTTTTTTTAATTCTAAGAGCTTCGTTAGTTGAACTTCGTTCATATTTTGCATAACGAACGGCAATTGCTGTCTCAACCAGCATCCAAATAAATGCGTTTAGTATTGAACACCGAATCAAAGTAAAAAAATAATTTTCACAGCATCACAAAGATGACATAGGGCCTGAGAGATTTTTTTCCTAAAGTCCTCCTGTAATGAGATAATGTAAAAATATACCTAATTCTTAGCTAATTAAGTTTTCCGTTAGGGGTATTTTTTTAATGTAAATTATTACCTTTTGCTTAGTTTAGAATGCAGTAAGTTGCCGTTTGTGGTCAATATGAGCTTCGTATCTATTGAGAAAGTTATGTTATGACTGTCATCATAAGAGAAACAGAAACAGTAAATTATTCCACTCTTGCTTTTAAAGATTAATATATTAATAGATGAACCAGATATCCACGTTCAAGCATTAGAAACGGTACTTGCTTATTGGAAATTATATTAGAAATTGATTCAATTTAAACAGATTAAATATTATTTCATTACTGGCGTAGAAACGTGATGAATAACGGTATATTATTTATTGTAGAGGGATTTTTGAAGTTGAAGGTATTAAAAAAACTTTTTTCCGAATTTCTTCAAAAGCAAACATTGTGAAATTTTCAAAAGATCACAAATTTATCTTTCTTTATTTTTGATTATTGGCTCACCAACAGAATACATCACACTGTAATTCATCTCAACATTCTTAGTACGTTGTATTACATAAATCAAGGAGGATCAAAATCAAATACTACATATACGCTTTCCTACACGGAGAGAAATGTTTTGCAAATTTATTCGGAATTCTCTTCATTTTATTCGTATTTACTGTTAAAAACGGGATTGCAGTTCTTACGAATGAAATAACAGGAAGGGGTGGCATAATAAATATTCGGACGAGGACTGTTAACATTTCCGGATAATCTTTTATTAAATTACGAATATATTATCATGATTGCTCGCAATATCTAAGCTGTCTGCATGACAATACTAATATGTTTGCATTCCAATTACGAATATCTTAAGAGTCTTCATGATATTTTAAGTTCTTAAACGAAAAAATTGACAGTTCTCCTGATATTTTATCAGTATTTACTCACTATTCATTCGTTCTTACACAGATAATCTATAAGGTGTTACTGATATTTTACCAGTAGATACTAATATTGTATTAGTTCATACGAAAAAAATGACAGTTGTCCTGATATTTTATCAGTATTTACCAACTATTCATACGTTCTTATACGAATATTCTATACGCTCGTACTGATATTTTATTAGTTCTTCTATGAAAAAAATGACAGTTCTGATATTTTATCAGTATTTACTCACTATTCATTCGTTCTTGTACGAATACTCTATACGGTCTTACTGTTATTCTGCAAGTAAAATGCTGATAACTAACCATTCATTCGTTCTTGTACGAATACTCTATACGGTCTTATTGTTATTCTGCAAGTAAAATACTGATAACTAGTTCGTTCTTGAACGAATACTTTATTAGGTTTTCTGATATTTTATTAGGTTCTTGTACTAATGCCATGCATACTGTCATGTTAATTGCTCTTTACGTACTGATAGAATTATATGACTTCTTGCTTGCATTTTTAAGGATTACACTGACATTAAATTATTCCAGTCCAAACTGTACTAGGACCGGAATAATGGAATGTCAGCGTAATCATTAAAAATGCAAGTAAGAAGTCATATAATTCTATCGTGATGGTAATTAACATGGCAGTATACAAAAATAATCGTAAAAATGAAACAAATTAAAAATACTTACAATCTTATATAATACCTTCCAATGAGCCAGTTAGATCACAGCGTCCTATTTGGAGTACATTGCGAGGCTGAAGGGGTTGAGAAGCGGGAAGGAGATAGGGTAGATGAAGGTTTGTTTGATAATAATTCATGAAGAATGAAGTTTTATATAATTTATATTTAATTACTCATCATAAACGACATAGGTACCTATTGTGTAAATTATTAATTTCAATGAACGTCGATTCTCAAATTAATGAATATACATGGATAAAATAATTACAGATTATAACACCATACAAAAGTACAAAACCTAAAACAAAATGTGTAAAAGGATGACTTTCAATGATAATAATACTTGGATGATTTATAGAGTTCCGCCACCTCAAGGGCAATTCAGCAGTTTGCACTTCATCACTGATTACTGATGCAGAAGTAATTTCACGTACAGCATCAACAATGGTATTTGACAACCGGTCAGGAGTAGGTACTCTGTGAACAAAATAAATTCAGAAATATTAATACTCGGTATGGTTTTATTCCATAATTTAGCCAAATACATTAAAATGTCAATTGAAAAGGGTTTAATCATTTAATCATTGCAATGAATTTATTACACTTTTACTTTGAAAAGTGTCTGACCAAATGATATTCTAACATATGCATTATAACTTACATAATTATTGCCATCATGTATTATAACTATTTCTTTAAATTGTCTGGACGCAGAAGAAATTTCACGTGCAGCATCAACAATGTTATTGGACAACCAGTAAAGAGTAGGTACAAGATATTCTAACATATGCATTTTAACTTACACAATTATTGCCATCATGTATTATAACTATTTCTTTTTTTGTCTGGATGCAGAAATCACGAACAGATCCAACAATGGTATTTGACAACTGGTCGGGAGTACTGTGAACAAAATAAATTCAGAAATATTAAAACTCGGTATGGTTTTCCTTTCGTTAAGATGAATATACCTATATAGGTATCAATACATGCAAAGCAAAATAAATTAACAAAGCAAAAACCGAAGAAGACTGTTTTCTTTGCAACACGCTAGCGCTTCTTCGTGACAGTTGGCGGCCATTTATAAAAATAATTATTTGTCTTCCGTATAAAACAAATAGAATGTACGAACATTATAGTAATTTTAAAATAAAAAACTTATAGCAACGTTATTTAATAATATCTAAATATATATATGAGCCTTCACTGACGTAAATACAGCCAAATAGTGCTAAAACATGATAAATTTTTTGAAATAACGGCAATGAAAAAAACTTACCAAAAACTTCGTTATATTTCAGAATTCCACACTTTGCTGACAAATCTTGGGAGTGTCAATCCAATTTAGGAGATTATGGCTTTATAATGAAAATTAACGAATGAATTAACATACATTAGAGCACATGTGATCCATAAATAAACCAAAGTACGTGAACAAAACTAAACCGATAGTGACCGCTGCAGAGTGCAGAACCGCCATCTTGACTTACCGACTGACCGCCGTGAAGTTGCCTACAAGAACAGGGTTCGCTTCCGCGCAGAAAAGTCTCGCAGCGAACCGCGCTGTAAACCGTTATCTTACTATCGGTCGGACTTTTCTGCGCGGCGGCCTGAAGTGGTATTCGGACACATCACAATATTTTATCAGGAAATATTGTATGACGCTTGACCAATAATTTAACAGGAAATGTTAAGAATTTATTCGTACAGTAATGACTTTTCATGAGTCACTTCACCGAATAAAAAATAGGTACGTTTTGTAACTACGTAAATATCATGACGTCTTGTTATATAAACAAAATATCCGAATAAAGTTAACTTATTAAGACGTTGACGAATACCTTATCAGGAAAATGACCTGATAAATTATTAAACTAGAAATTATGTACTAATATTATATTGTTATGACGTTGATTTTTTGGGAGCGTCATGATATATTATTATAACAGATCGATAATATATCCTTAGATTAATATTTTATGAATTAGACTTGTTAAATTATAGTTAGGGCACAAATCGATTTCTCTCCGTGTATGTATGCACAGATGTACACCAGGCGCGGTCCCTCCATGCATACTGTGGATGCCATTCCTTTCCTTTCTAGGCGTATAATAAATATAATAATAATTGTTATTTATTTATTTCGCTTTAAAAAAAGCTTTTGGCTTATTTTTTCAATGAACGGTAAAATACTGCAATTTAACGACACCGTCCCAACCTCAGTGACCAAAAACAACGAAACATGACGCGCGAACCGGGCCGAAATACATAATAACCATTCTCGATGATTGTCGCGTAAACGCACCAATACCAGCAACAGCGGATTCTCTGCTTCATTCCGCATCCACGATGTTAGAAAAAGTTAGATTTTTGCGCATGCGTATTTAGTTCTGCCTGCCGAGTTTTGTCTGAAACCGGATACGCATTCCATGGGAGCATCCAATGCGCAGAGCGACTTTAATGCGCTTAGGCATAGTGCACAGAATAGAATAACAAAAAGGTGTGGATTTAATTCGGCACGTATTAGATTTGTTCGCGTGACCATTTTGACAGTTTGGCTTGAATAACTGAAGCCGATTCATATTAGATTTGTTCGCGTGACCATTTTGACAGTTTGGCTTGAATAACTGAAGCCGATTCATACGTTGAATATCTTTCGAATATCTATTTAATTAATTTAATTTGAGAACTGTAATAGTAATCAATTTGGGAGGCGGGAATGGGTACCGCCGCCCCGGGAACCTTTATTGGATAACCAACTTCTCTTCCATAGGTCACCCCAAGTGGTTCGCTACGTTTGGTGATTTAGAAGGGGTGCCCGGGTTGATGGGGTGAGGTTTGTCTTGGTAATGGAGGCGGATGACCAGAACACACTGAACCCCAGATTCCTACCCACCCTTTAAACCCTTTTCCTTCCCAGAACTCTCCTCTCCTTCCTTTTCTGATAAAACCCTTCACACAGCATCCTCAAAGATGACATAGGGCCTGAGGGAAATTATTTTCCTCGGGGCCTCCTGTGTGGAGCTCATGTAAAAAAAAAAAAAAGTTGGTGTAAAGCATAAAGGATTTGTAGACCTAATTTGACATACAATTTTGTCAGTAATCTTTGTTCGTGGGTTAGTCTATAGATATTTATATTTGATATTAGGTAGGTATACCTCATACAAAAAGTCACAGACCACCACTGGTACACATATATGCATATATGTGCACACTTAAAAGAAAAATAGGTGAATACATTAATTACAAAAGTAAGGAGATCGTCAGGTAAATGCATGTTCGAAAGAACACCATTAGTATTGTGAAAATTGAGACATCTGACAAAAATTTATCAAAAGATATACACATTTGAAATTTAGAATTATTGATTAATTAGTAAGTAAATATGAACACCGAATTATTTTTTTAATATGCAGGCACAGGTAATAGTTACTATATCTCAATAACTCCATACCCATTTTTTTCTTTTCCTTTACACGCACCACCGTCAAGTGAGCACCTTTTACAGCCCAGTAGGCCACAGGGGCACTCGAGCTCATTATATCACCTGGGGAACTAAACGACAAATAATAACACAAGTACCATATGGCACAGGAAACCAGGTGCGACCGTTGTACGGCCACCTTTGTAGTCCTAATGGATTCGCCTTTTCCTTTCAGAATAATAAAAAACATTATTATTATCATAACATGTGTTTGATTCAGTTATAAGCCTGGTTCATACGCCCACACATTGTTGATTTACAGTTTTTGTTTAGCTTTATGGAATATGAATTGGGAATATTTTTTTTGTCAAAAATACACTATTTTTTCATGAACATCTGTAGTTGCGACGTCTAACTGAGAAATAGTGCATTTATTTCCGGATCACTCCATTTAAAAGGAACAGCTGCGCTTCCCTTTTCACACAAAAAATAATTTTGGATTTGAAGCCAAAATACTTGACCAAACTGAATTTTTTTTAACCAAAAGTAAGCAAATATCTAGTACGCATACTTACTTCTTTTTCTTCTTCTTCCCCTTATCCTATTCGGGTCGGGGGCCCGTTGCATCGACAAGGCGTCTCCACACGATCCTGTCTTGTGCTGATTGTTCGGCCTTCGTCCATCGCAGTTCCATCCTCTCCTCACACAGTTTCAGCACTGGACCCTCTGGAATCGCAATCAGTATTTTTCTCGGAATTCAGTCATCAGGCATTCTTAGTACGTGTCCAAGCCGTGACCTCAGTTGTGATTTTTCTATGAAGAGTAGCAGTGGTTCAATGTTCAGATCGTCTCGGATCGTCGTGTTTCTTATGTATCCCATTTCGTAACCCCTGCCACTCCTCTCACGCATACTTACTACTTTATTTATTTATGTTCTAAATTATAAGTTATGGGCAGGTAAAGAAATCAATTTTTCATGATTTTTGAGGAAACTTTGGCAAATATTTGTGAGTTAATTATAATTATTTAAAAAAATAATTCTACTTCATATCCTTTAGAAATAATAATAATAATATATCTTTATTGAACAAAATTTGCATGATTTGTAACTAAAGAAGTACATATTCAGTGTTTTGTTTTTATAAGTTACATTAAGGTTAACAGAAAAAAATATACATAATATGAACAGTAGAAAAAGGGCAGAAAATAGTTATAAATTTAGGTTTCTCATAACCTGCCTCACTAGGCTAGCCTGTGTTGAGGCAGTAATTTTAAGTCAATTTATAATACTTGTGAACATACCTACATTAAGTACACATATTAATATATAATCATGCAATAGATCGCTTGCATTAATAATAACAATCACATTGGTATAATAATAACAACATTGGATCCATTACTAATTTCGAATTCGGGTGAGTACACAGGTAAAGGCCCTGTCATTATGTTTTATCCAAATTTTTGTGTTATTTTTGATTTTTTTTTTTGTGAATCACATTCTTTTATTCTATTTGGAAGAGTGTTGTAAATTCTTGTTGCATGGTATCTAAAGTTTCGTTGACCGAAGGTAGTGTGCGTTAAGGGAATTTGTAGTAAGTTTTTGTTATTGTTTCGAGTACAGCGAGTATTTAATCTTTTTTCATAGAATTTATCTATATTTGTGTATAGATGAGTGAAGATGGTTTTTGCATATATCTGCCGAACGTCAAACACATTCATAATATTAAAGATTAAGTTCGAGTTTGTAATTAGAAGTAGTTTAAGGATTAATTTTATAATAGTTTTCTGTGCCTTTATGATTGGGTCTAGTGCAGATGCATGTCTCCTCCCCATGCTATGATTCCATACTCAATTATAGATTGACAGACTGCAAAATAAATCATTTTTAAGTGTTGTAAGTCGAGAAAGTTTCGTAAGGTCCTGAAAAAGTGCATGGTTTTTCTTATTTTATTTGCAATTATTTGGGTGTGCAGATTCCATTTGAGATATGGATCACTGGTGAGGCCGAGGTACTTTGTCTGAGTAGTGAGCTCAATGTAGGGATACTGACAACATTCATTGGAATTTAAACATGTGTGTATTCTAATAGAGGCATCATCGCGGGGTTGTCCTGTGATATTTAGGCTTGATGTGACATATTTAGTTTTCTCGGTGTTCACACGGAGAGAAATGTTTTGCAAATTTATTCGGAATTCTCTTCATTTTATTCGTATTTACTGTTAAAAACGGGATTGCAGTTCTTACGAATGAAATAACAGGAAGGGGTGGCATAATAAATATTCGGACGAGGACTGTTAACATTTCCGGATAATCTTTTATTAAATTACGAATATATTATCATGATTGCTCGCAATATCTAAGCTGTCTGCATGACAATACTAATATGTTTGCATTCCAATTACGAATATCTTAAGAGTCTTCATGATATTTTAAGTTCTTAAACGAAAAAATTGACAGTTCTCCTGATATTTTATCAGTATTTACTCACTATTCATTCGTTCTTACACAGATAATCTATAAGGTGTTACTGATATTTTACCAGTAGATACTAATATTGTATTAGTTCATACGAAAAAAATGACAGTTGTCCTGATATTTTATCAGTATTTACCAACTATTCATACGTTCTTATACGAATATTCTATACGCTCGTACTGATATTTTATTAGTTCTTCTATGAAAAAAATGACAGTTCTGATATTTTATCAGTATTTACTCACTATTCATTCGTTCTTGTACGAATACTCTATACGGTCTTACTGTTATTCTGCAAGTAAAATGCTGATAACTAACCATTCATTCGTTCTTGTACGAATACTCTATACGGTCTTATTGTTATTCTGCAAGTAAAATACTGATAACTAGTTCGTTCTTGAACGAATACTTTATTAGGTTTTCTGATATTTTATTAGGTTCTTGTACTAATGCCATGCATACTGTCATGTTAATTGCTCTTTACGTACTGATAGAATTATATGACTTCTTGCTTGCATTTTTAAGGATTACACTGACATTAAATTATTCCAGTCCAAACTGTACTAGGACCGGAATAATGGAATGTCAGCGTAATCATTAAAAATGCAAGTAAGAAGTCATATAATTCTATCGTGATGGTAATTAACATGGCAGTATACAAAAATAATCGTAAAAATGAAACAAATTAAAAATACTTACAATCTTATATAATACCTTCCAATGAGCCAGTTAGATCACAGCGTCCTATTTGGAGTACATTGCGAGGCTGAAGGGGTTGAGAAGCGGGAAGGAGATAGGGTAGATGAAGGTTTGTTTGATAATAATTCATGAAGAATGAAGTTTTATATAATTTATATTTAATTACTCATCATAAACGACATAGGTACCTATTGTGTAAATTATTAATTTCAATGAACGTCGATTCTCAAATTAATGAATATACATGGATAAAATAATTACAGATTATAACACCATACAAAAGTACAAAACCTAAAACAAAATGTGTAAAAGGATGACTTTCAATGATAATAATACTTGGATGATTTATAGAGTTCCGCCACCTCAAGGGCAATTCAGCAGTTTGCACTTCATCACTGATTACTGATGCAGAAGTAATTTCACGTACAGCATCAACAATGGTATTTGACAACCGGTCAGGAGTAGGTACTCTGTGAACAAAATAAATTCAGAAATATTAATACTCGGTATGGTTTTATTCCATAATTTAGCCAAATACATTAAAATGTCAATTGAAAAGGGTTTAATCATTTAATCATTGCAATGAATTTATTACACTTTTACTTTGAAAAGTGTCTGACCAAATGATATTCTAACATATGCATTATAACTTACATAATTATTGCCATCATGTATTATAACTATTTCTTTAAATTGTCTGGACGCAGAAGAAATTTCACGTGCAGCATCAACAATGTTATTGGACAACCAGTAAAGAGTAGGTACAAGATATTCTAACATATGCATTTTAACTTACACAATTATTGCCATCATGTATTATAACTATTTCTTTTTTTGTCTGGATGCAGAAATCACGAACAGATCCAACAATGGTATTTGACAACTGGTCGGGAGTACTGTGAACAAAATAAATTCAGAAATATTAAAACTCGGTATGGTTTTCCTTTCGTTAAGATGAATATACCTATATAGGTATCAATACATGCAAAGCAAAATAAATTAACAAAGCAAAAACCGAAGAAGACTGTTTTCTTTGCAACACGCTAGCGCTTCTTCGTGA
This sequence comes from Glyphotaelius pellucidus, assembly GCA_936435175.1. Taxonomy (NCBI): domain Eukaryota; kingdom Metazoa; phylum Arthropoda; class Insecta; order Trichoptera; family Limnephilidae; genus Glyphotaelius; species Glyphotaelius pellucidus. The sequence continues at coordinate 14,259,902 of OW386556.1, forward strand.
CAGTTGGCGGCCATTTATAAAAATAATTATTTGTCTTCCGTATAAAACAAATAGAATGTACGAACATTATAGTAATTTTAAAATAAAAAACTTATAGCAACGTTATTTAATAATATCTAAATATATATATGAGCCTTCACTGACGTAAATACAGCCAAATAGTGCTAAAACATGATAAATTTTTTGAAATAACGGCAATGAAAAAAACTTACCAAAAACTTCGTTATATTTCAGAATTCCACACTTTGCTGACAAATCTTGGGAGTGTCAATCCAATTTAGGAGATTATGGCTTTATAATGAAAATTAACGAATGAATTAACATACATTAGAGCACATGTGATCCATAAATAAACCAAAGTACGTGAACAAAACTAAACCGATAGTGACCGCTGCAGAGTGCAGAACCGCCATCTTGACTTACCGACTGACCGCCGTGAAGTTGCCTACAAGAACAGGGTTCGCTTCCGCGCAGAAAAGTCTCGCAGCGAACCGCGCTGTAAACCGTTATCTTACTATCGGTCGGACTTTTCTGCGCGGCGGCCTGAAGTGGTATTCGGACACATCACAATATTTTATCAGGAAATATTGTATGACGCTTGACCAATAATTTAACAGGAAATGTTAAGAATTTATTCGTACAGTAATGACTTTTCATGAGTCACTTCACCGAATAAAAAATAGGTACGTTTTGTAACTACGTAAATATCATGACGTCTTGTTATATAAACAAAATATCCGAATAAAGTTAACTTATTAAGACGTTGACGAATACCTTATCAGGAAAATGACCTGATAAATTATTAAACTAGAAATTATGTACTAATATTATATTGTTATGACGTTGATTTTTTGGGAGCGTCATGATATATTATTATAACAGATCGATAATATATCCTTAGATTAATATTTTATGAATTAGACTTGTTAAATTATAGTTAGGGCACAAATCGATTTCTCTCCGTGCAGTGTGAGCGTATTTGTATCCAACCATTTTTTATGCCAATGCTTATATCCTTTTCAGCTTTTTCGTTGACGGCTGGCCAAGTGTCAGCTTCAAACAGTAAAACAATGTCGTCGGCAAAACTAACAATTTTCCCCTTGTTGCATAATTCGTTAACATACAAAAGGAACAACGACGGTCCTAATATGCTACCCTGTGGTATACCATAGTTAGTTGAGCTGAAATGAGATGAAATATAAAATAAAATATGTTGCATAATTCGTTACCTAATATGCTACCCTGTGGTATACCATAGTTAGTTGAGCTGGAATGAGATGAAATATAAAATAAAATAAAAATTATGAAGAAGTATTTTGATGGGCGTAATTGTAATTTACTGATTTACTTTACTAACACAAATTTGCCATGTATCAAAGAAAATGTCACGGAGGTAAAAAGTAAATGTAGGTATACTTTTTACATATACTTTTATACCTACATATACTTTTTACATCCATGATATCGTACAGGAGGTGACGCAACACTAGGTAGACTTTTTTTAATTTGCCTGAACAATTTTTAACTTGAGGATGATCGCTTAGTCTGGCGAAAGCTGCCATAGCAAATATTATTTTTCATTATTTAGTATTAAGAAATCTCATAGCCTGGTTATGTAGATAGGTACTATTATTATACATTGTGGTACAGAAGAAAACTAATTAATTAAATTTATTAGCCGTGCGTAATATTGAATATAGTAACACAAGCCGCTTAGGAAAGTAAAAGTACCTTCTCGGCTACTTAACCCAATTAGCGCTACTAGCTGCAGCAGACTTCACCTGTTGCTTGATTTCTAAACCATATTTCATACAAACATACAAAGATAAACAACACTAAGTACCCTATCATGTTAGGTTTTATCGGGTTTTAGAATAATACCTACTACGTTTCTATTAAGTTTTATCAATTGGTTTTGATCTGATTCATTTCAGAAGATAGCACAACGCAATGATATCCATAAATGGGAAAGAAACAAAGAATTCTTGCAGAAGTTTCTTTACAGAGGAAATTTTCTTCAAAGGGTCATCATAGATTCAGTAATCCATGACAATATTTGTGGATTGGAATAATCTGCGTCATAAGTTTCCCGTGCCTAGTAGAACGGTTTCATGTGCCTTGCAGAACGATTCGTCAGAAGGTACCTTACCATTGTAACAATTCAGGTACCAATGCAGAAATAAACTGCGTAATGAACCGACTGCACAGTGCAGGGAATAAATATTGCATGAACACCAACGGTACTGAATCAGCCTATAAAAACGTTGTCATTAAATCTGTATGTTTATCTTGATAGCTTTGAAAAGTTTATAAATTTTCAATATGTATCTAAATTTATATGAACGTGCATCCTATATTTTACTCTGTTTGTTGTTCTTAAGTTAAAATTTTTGCACTTGGTACTTATTTTAATTGTGTTATCCCTTTAATTCTTTGATTATATCAAATTAAAAATTTTAATTTTATCATATGTAAAAGCCCTAATTGGGCGTGTACAAATAAATAAATAAATATGTTGGTGCAGAAGTTTAATGTTCTATAGTGCACTTGTCTCTCCAAATATATTTCCGTAGCGCTGCAGTACCTCGGTAGGCGGAAAATTTTTGTGATGTTCGCTATTATTATAGTTTACCCCGAATTTGTACCGTTGAGATGCAGTGCAGTTCATAGCTCTGACCTATGAAGACTAGTGTTAATTTAACATTTGTTGTATAAGATAAGCCGGAGTCTTCCGTGGTTTTGTCCAAGAGAGTCAGGTCTACGATAACCATGAAATCGGAAATATGAAAACATGAAAAAACGAACAAAAATCATAAGCTTGAATCAGGTTTTAAGAAAAGGAACCTAAATACTTTATCTTTAGTTTATTAAATTAGGTATTGTGATATTACACGAAGGTGTGTCAAAAGGATCGTTTGATGAGGTGTTTCTTATTATTCATATTTTCGATTAGTAGGATTTAGAAAAAAAGAGGCTCTATTAGGAGGGATTACTCATTATTGTTTTGTGTTATTTAGGAGCGGTCTTGTGGGTGTGATGGTCTAAAAAACACTCTGAACTCATAAGAAAGCGGATTTGGTTAGTCATATATCACAAACCAATCAATTAGAAGTTTGATTAGTATTTTGCGGGTAGGTCTGTTTACCATTATGTGGGTGTGTGATCAAATTAATTGTGTAGATGTGTTCAGACAAAAGTAAAACGTGAAATACTTACCTCTGTCGCTGTACTAGGGAAGTCATAAAGTACGAATATTACTTGGTCATTGTATAAATATTTACTATGTTTAACGTGCAAATTTTGTCGTGTATTCAATAACATACTTATTCAGAAAAGCCTTCCTTGATCTAACACCGGACCAACCTAACTACGATGTTAAAAACGATGTTTAAAACATATGTGCGACCTCTCCTGGAATATGATTTCCAAATATGGAGTCCATATTTCGCGAAGGATATATATCTGAGAGTAAGGGAGCAGAAACGATTTGCAAAAATTCCAAGTATTAGAGAGTATTCCTGACCTTTTCCTAATTCATACCCGCACCTAGTCCCCCTATCTATATACTTGAAATCACAATTGCATTGACAATCTTCAACATGACAGCAGTGTTTTTGCGTATCTTGACTGATAATGATAAAATTACGAGTTACGTTCAAAACCTTCAAAATTATCACTGGTTATGATTTATAATCGGTGCAAAGTGGAAAGTATTATTAGACAAGAGACATCATTACCCTGCCTTCAGTGAGTTTTTATGCTTCCTTATTTCCTACCCTTTCACAAAGTTCTAACACCAAGAGCTTTGAAAGACCTGAAAATGAAGCTAGACTCCAGGAACTAAAATTACCAACTATAGTAAGAAGGGAAAAGGGTGACTGGATTGATACTTTCAAAATTTTATCTGGACATTAAGTTGCCCTGGTATTCAAAAAATCTTCACCACCAATACAAACAAAAATCTCCGTGGACACCTAGAAATAAAATTAGCAAAACATCTTTTGTTTCCAATCCTAGGAAACGCTTCCTTGCAAATAGAATAGTGAAAGCCTGGAACAAACTTTCACAACATGTCATCGATGCTACAAATATAAATCAATTTAAAGCTCTATTGGATTCTAGATTGGATGGAAGAAAGGACTGACTTATTTTTTAAATTAAACTTAATTCAATTACGATTAAACTTCCTGTGAAATTAGATACGAGAGCATCAGCAGAATAATTTCTGTTCATTAACTAAAAATGATAATATTGTACAGAAAAACATAACCTTTGGAACCTAAAATAGAAAAAAAAACATCTCCCAGCCACAGAAAGTTTTACTTTGAGGAGATGCATTAATGCCTCCATTTTTTGTAACCCTCGTATGGTGCAAAAAGAAAATTGTTAATAATACATATTGTTACCCATCTGTATAATTTTCCAATGTAAACATTAATACAAACACGGTGCAGTGCTGCATTGTTGGAACAGATGTCTCATCCGTATGATGAATACCTTATCTTGTTTAGTTTGGGCCTCTGCAAACAGATTCCATGTGATTAATATGTTTAGCTGTCAGATGCTTGTATTATTTCGTAATTAAACGAACTGAATAGTTAATTTATTCGCTTACATTGGAAATTGTTTTCTAAGCTAACAGCAAATAGGTATCACACTCTCCGGAACCAGTGGTTCTATTTCATGCATAATTCTGTTTGGTCTGTTCAAAGAATAGGGCGGTACAAAGGATAAAGATAGGACTATAATTTATAAAGACTACTAGACTTAGAACGGTTAAACAATTCATCAAATTTCAAAGCTGAAATTCAAGTTCTGTGGTGTCCTATTCAAGTTCTGCTATTATCCAAGTTACTTTGAGATAATAACAGAAATTGTATAGGACTTTCACAGAACTCGAATCTCAACTTTTAAATTTGAAGATTTGATCAAATTCTGTGAAACAACCCGTTTTAAGAATTTAAAGCATAGTTAAAGTGTTTGATGTGTTGAGTAAATCAGCAATTTAAATAAAGAATCTTTTCAAATACAGGCAAGCGATTAAGTAGGTACCCTACCTATAATAAATTTTAGAGGTATTTTTGCAGGCCACTTTTAAAAGTTATTCACGCCATGTCTCTGCGTGATTTTTCAACAAATAGTTACTCAAAAAAATATTAAAAATCTTTCACTTTTGGGATTGTGCTAAAGCACGTACAGAAAGGACCAAAAATATGACACAACATTGCTACATGGTTTGAAGAGTGTAAGGTTTCAACAGAGCTATCAGCGGTTGACCAGTCGCTTATTTGATAGTAGTTGACAGATCAAAAATATGTTTACTGTCAAGGCTCACTATAAAGGAAATAAAAAATAAGGGAGTTAAAGTGAGGAAGAAAAACCTACACGGTATAAATATAAAAATTACCCCTGGTAGACTATTTAAAAAGTGACCTTGCGTGTCTGGAAAGAATTCCTTACAAGAAGTCTGACCTACATGGGCTGAAGATCTAGTTTGATGATACAATAAAACATACATTTTATTCGTGGGAATTTTTAGAAATCTACAAGAATTATTGGGGTTTATTACCGGAACTGCGTATGGAATTTTCTTATTTGTGCCGTAAAACTGTAAGTTATGAACTTTTCGGGAAAAATATTTGGGAAACAATATTACTTTTTTTTTAAGTCAAACATTCCCGGGCTGCGAATAACCTAACAATATTTTGAAATCTTCAACAACCATCACATTAAGCGTAAAATGTTGCTTGTATCGTGATGTAGGACTTGAACACACGATTCTGGGTACCCAGGCGCAATGCCAACTCAGACACTGTACTAGATGACTTTCAAAATAGTTGACCCGTACAAATTAAGAGATAAAAAAATCCATATAATAATTGTTGTATTAGGTACTAGCTTTGCAATTGTTTAGTTTTTTTTATTTAATTTACTAGTTTTGCCCGAGATATAATTTTATTTTAAAAGTTCTTCGTTTTATTGTTTTAAATAAATACATCTAACCTTCATTGCTCTTGATGAAATGGCATGGCGAGTCGAAAATAGCTGCTTTGTCGTTAAAATTCCTTCAGTTTATTGGGTGAGCATGGCGAATTCCGGTATCAGTTAACTCGACTATTTTGCATTTCGTCTTTTGCTTTCAAATTTTTTAATTCAAAATAAACATGTAATTTTTGAAATATAAAAATTTTTATAATTCAAAATAAACACGAAACAAGTTGGTTTTGTAAACAATAAAAGTGGTAAAAACTACGTATCTTATTAGTTTTGAAATAAAAATTTTGCATGCAAACATAAAATTTTTTTAAAATGGCTCACCGTACGTTTTATTTAACTTAAATTATTGATAACGAAAAAAAATTTAAAAAAACACACATTTTATTAGACAAATCGAACCTTGGGAATAACGACGTTCTATCTGTTGAGGTAACGTCGTGCGATAATGAACTCTAAAGTAATTTATTATAGATCCTTTTATAGTATGACGTTACCGCGTAAGAAGGAACCTTGTTATTCGAAAAGGTCATTTTACTTCTTTTGTGGTTAATTTTAATATAGAGCGCGGTTTTTCTCTTTCTAACACTACTTAGATCTCACTATGAAAGTAAGGGAGACGACGATTTCTATGAGACCTATATGAGTTGTTCCGAAAAGCGCACAAATTAGCCTGAGAACGCAACGGTATTACAAACGTAAAATTATTAGATTCCGTTTATCCACTACATATAATTAATTACTGCTAATTTTGTTTTATTAACGATTTTTTCATTAACTAGGGGCGATTCCAGTTCTACTTAAGAGTAAGGAATTGTCCTTAACATTAAAATGAACGAACTTTTCGTTAACTGGGAGGCGGTTCCTTAATGATAAGGTTCTACTTAAGGATAAGGAATTGTAACTGTACCTTAAAATTAACGATTTTTTCGTTAACTGCTATTCCAAAAGGCGGATTTCCGTTCTTTATCCTTAACTAATGAATATACTAAAATAGATAGGACAATTGCATACCTCACTCGCTCTAGTTAATGCCGAAGCTGAAATGAGAGGATTGGTATATTCCTTAGCTAAGGATAAGAGCGAGAATCCACCTCGTTAAAGTAGTTAATTTTAAGATTAATGGATTCAAGACTCAACACATCTCTTCAGCTGTTGAAACACCTGAAGATTTATTGATCTCGGAAACGCGCAAGACGCCCGCCATGGTTTCGAAATGTTCGAGCGCTCGTGTGAATGGGCTTCCGTTTTCTGAGAAATGCATTCGAAGCCAATATCCGGCCATTGTGCGCCCAGCTTCTTCCGCCTTCGAAGCGGCGATGGAGCCACCAGATCACAATGGCTTTTATCTTCACCAATTATCTGCTAATCGAAGATCGTTTAGAGATGGTTCTTGGAGAAGCAGACGCATTCTTGTTGCAATCTCTCCCTAACAAGATAAAAGGCGTTTTTCTATACTGATGGTCACACGAATAAGATATGTAGCTATAAACCCACTCTCTAAAATTTGATCAAACGTTACAATTAATATCATCTTCTTTTCGCTAGCGTTTTTTTTTTCATGTGAGTACCTACCGCACTAAAGTCCCAATTGCTTACAATCACCTGGAGCCAGTGAGGCAATGGCATCCCTGATAGGAATATGTTGTAAGGCTGAAGGTGAGGGAAGAGGAAGAAGATGGGAAAAGGGAAGGTGGGAAAGTACCTGACTGTTCAGATCTGGTCACCAAACACGGCTAAAGCCATTTCAACGTGCCGCAAATAGTATACTCTGTATTATGAATAAATAATAAAAATTTAAAAATTAATAAATGCGAAATAACACACATTAATCAAATTAAATTTACTTTCGCGCGCCAGAATTCGAATCCGCGACCTCTGGATTCGTAGCAAAGGATCGTAATCACTCAGCCACGAAGGCTGTCAAAAAGGAAAAGGGTGGGTGGCACAATTTTGATGCACACAAATCAGAGTCCAAAGCTAAAATTCATCAAAGTTGGACTTATCGTAGCTGGGAAATTTAATTTCTTGAACTGATTGATTAGATCCGGTTCTTGCCGTAGTGCGAACAATCCAAATAAGCAAGTTATATGCCTAGTTGAAATAATGTAAAGAACCTGCTTTACCACATTCCGTGATGCAGGTGAGGTGACAAAACTATACACGTGAACATGGTAGCAACGATACAAAGACAATCATTCAGTGTTGCAGATAATGTGAACAATAGCTATCAGATATCTTGACGCCAGACTGAATTTATGAAATGAATCCAAGTTAATCCAATCACTGTCTAGACGAAACTAATACAGACGATATTATTGTTGAGAAAACGTTCATATCATTTATGATGGCAGTGAGATACATGGATCACGGATAAAGATCCTATAGTTGCAACAACATGGGTATCCTCTATATTGACAATCCAGTCCCATGGATGATCCTAGGTTCTAGGTAGAGACAAGGCATTGTAGTAAAAACATGAAAAAATGGAAGCAACCAAGAAGTACATGTCTTGATCTTTTTTCCCTTGTTACCACCATCGTGGGAGCCAATCAACTAGCATGGATTAGTCTCTCATTAGCACTGAGAACAGTCAAGACGGTGTAAGAAACCAGTAATCAGGTAGCAGGCTTTTGGCAGATCAAATCAAAGATAAAAATAACCGTGATTCAATAAATTCTAAATTGGAAAGATATTTTGATGTAAACATTAACGATGTTAAGAGTAAATCATTGAAAATACTGGGATTCATTCACAGAATATCAAAGCCATTCAAAACCTCCCAATCCTATAATACCTTATCCAATTCATTAGTCAGAAGTAAATTAGAATATGTGAGTGTTATATGGAACCCACAAGATTTGAAATATGCAAATTTGATTGAATCTGTACAAAAAAAATCCAATGCGGATTAAAAGCCTTAGGTACTCCATTCTAATTAGGAACAACCACAATACTTTAATTTCCTTACATTAGGAAAAAGAAGACAATCTACTAACATAAGATTTTTATACAAAATTATTCACATCAAACTTGATGTGAATAATTTTAATCACACTCGCTGTCTGTAAAATTCACAATTAAGTTTCTAATAGACGTTATTTAAGAAGCAAAACATTTCGTCTTGAGTTTATTATTGACAATATTGCCTAATTCGTATTTGAACTAAAAATTGTGTAATTGCTTTATTTTGTATTATTTCTTTTCTTTCTTTCTTTTTTTTTCCCATTCTCTGTAATATATACTTGCAATACTTTATTTCTCTAGTAGCATCTCCACCTAGTAACAACCATACATTGAGCAAGCTGTGAACATTTTTTATAGTAGTAGGTATTAATATTTATTCACATCTCAATGACAATTTCATTAATGAAATAATAATTAATACCTACTCTGTAAATGTTTCAAACAACGAATAAATAAATAAACATTTTCAAAGAGACTAATATCTACATGATTACGGGAAGTAATTAAGTATTTTAACGCCAGGACACACATGCAGTCGCAACCTCCCGATTCTAAGTTAAATGCATTGATCGTTTCGCTACGGAGAACGTCTGTTACGATTGTTTTAGCAGTTTCAATTGAGTGTGAGAGATAGTGATATTATTAGAGATGAGAGTGTTATTTAATGCTTCGTTTCCTGGTTACAAGGTATACTTTTAGACTTTTTCTGCGTTGTTGGATAGTGCCGTAACGCGTACTTAGAGATAGATTAGCCAAAAAGGTAATGTTATGTATGATTCACCACGTTAAGATGTTATACAACTTTCAATGTTGTATCATTTTAGTACCGTCAAATGGCCGGAAATTCTCTCACGAAAGTGTTGAAAGAGATACCTTCAACTTAATTTCATAAAAAAACATCTAATATTTTAGATACTGTAATTTTTTTGTGACTAAACATACTATTACTTAGCGACTACCATTATTAATTTGAAGTGCGTGTATGTATTAATAATTAGACTAACTCACAAGGAGGCCCTGAGGAAAATAACTTCCCTCAGGGCCTATGTCATCTGGGATGCTGTGTGGAGGGTCTTTTTGAGGAGAGGAAGGAATGAACATTGGTCTTGAAGAGACCCATGTTGTAGGAGAGAGGAAACACAGAAGCCGGCAAATCGTTCCATAGCCGAGCTGTTGAACTCAAGAACGAGTCGAAAAAACGACCCGTTCTCATATGACAAATGTCAATCGTGTACGATTGTTGGGCGCGCGTTTGGCTTGTCTCCCGACAATGCACCGGTGCCGAAGGGATCAATGACGCTAGTTCCTCAGAGCATCTTCCATTGAAATACCGGTAGAACATGGATAGCATTCCCACCCGACGCCTGTGCTCTAAAGATTGCAATCCGTTCGTTAAGGTGGGTGAATCTATCAAACGGACCGCCCGTTTCTGCACAGAGACGAGGGTATCTTCAAGTATTTTGGAGCTCCAGACCAGAGGTGGCGGCCAAATTCAACCGTGGGGCGCACTTGCGATTTGTACAGTGTTAGCAGTTGTGTACTATTATAGTTAATTAAGAATGTCATGTATCGTGTTATTATATTATGTCTTTGCTTTATAATTTCAATAAAAAAATATACATGATGACCTTTTTCCAGGGTAATTAAGTGTTTTTAAGTTCTCTAATATTTTAACTCCGCTTAAAATAAGAGTGGGGAGCGAAATATATTTTTTAGTTTATTTATCAAGCTAGCTTCCGGATTATTAGAATTTTTGTTTATTTCCTTTTTTGGGTTTAGACTTATTAATTAGTTAGCATGTTTTGAATAAAATTAGTGTCTTGGCATAAGAACCGATAAAGGGTGTCCTCGACTGTCCGTTTTTTAGCATGCAGAGTTGGTGCGGTCGTTAAATCATAATCAACCATACTAATTTCGGTTGTTAATGCATGATAATGTGAAATATTCTTGCGAAATTCGTGACATTATTCAAGTTTAATGAACTTTGAATTTTCAAACAAGGAACTATTAATAAGAATATCGAATGTGTTTTTGTAAAACCGTTCAAGCCACATTTTTGGGAACGTTACTTTTCAGTGGTTTCATGTCGAATTGTCGTTAAATTACAACACGGTAAAATAGTTTTTGCTGATTTAGGTATTTTTAAGACTAAAAACCTAAATTTATATACTTTTTTGGTTAGAAAACTCATACATGAAAAAACTCAAACTTCAAATCTTTTGTATTTATAAATGGGATTGCAAAATTTTTGCGTGCCATTCGATATAAATTTACTAATAATGCCTAATAGTGACGGGTTCAAGCGATACACGCGCTGTTTTTCGTGTTACCATGCTGTTAGAACGGGACTGTGTACCGATGTTGACGTGTGATGGAAAAATATTTTTATTGTTTTTATTTGAAAAAAGTTTTTATTTAATTCGAAAAAAAATTATCGGACAGCAAAATGGCATCTACATTTTTTACTCGAAATATTTTCAGGGATCGCTGGTTAAAATCCTTTGGGTACATGCTGTTACATGCCCTGCATATCGATCGTCCAGTTGATTAGACATACATATCCAAATACTAAGTTTTAAGATAATGAGGAAAGCAATATTCCAATGCTCACCATAAATTAAACGTTATTTGCACATGCCTATGTTTTACATATTAAATTATCCGGAAGCTAGTTTGATAAATAAACTAAAAAATATATTTCGCTCGCCACTCCGTGATATTTTAGCTGAGTTCAAATATTAGAAAACTTAAAAACATTTAATTACACTGGAAAAAGGTAATCGTTTGGGAAAAACCCGCTTAGTCAAATTGAAACAGTGCAGTAATTGGGGAAACTTTAAAAGGGTAATAACCATTTATAATTTCGGACATTTTACTCGGAAATCAATAAGCACTTAGGTAATAAAAATAAAAGCAATAAGTTTTTCATTATAAGTACCTACATAGAAATAATATCAATTTAAAGCTTGTAAGTGGCCAAACTACAATTTGATAATATCTTCAGAAGGCGACACAGCTGTTACCCGTAGTAATAATTACATAGCAGAAATTGTTTATAATTAAATTGTTTTTTACAAATTAAATAATAATATTATTGAATATATAAAGGACGTAAATAATTAAAATGAAGTTCTACAAAATAAACAAAAAAGCAGGGTGTGTAATTCACACGCAGTAGGAGTGAAACTAGGTCGCTAGATGTCACTTTCTTTTCTTTTGCTTGTTTTTTTAAAGTAGTTTGAAGATCGAATATTTATTTCGCATAACATTTTTTTTTGGATTTCGTAGGATTCGAACCCTCTGTCTCAGTTGAAACTTTTATTTGATGAAAAATTCTCTATGGAAGGCATGCGCCGAGGTGAAAATTTGCCGCATCATATTAGAACCGACTATTTGTGTAGAACTGAGTTGTGACGCATTTCCGTTTCACCCAAATTTCAAGTCACTAACGGCGCTAAAGAACAATAAATAATCAGAATCACTTCAATAACAATAAATAATAAAAATAAAGTCTAAAGCCCGACTGCGACTGCCTGGGAGTCTCTTGGAATTACTACTTGAGTGGCTCCAAGTAACGCACAGCAGGAAGTAGCCGCAAGCTCCCAGTGGCCAGTGAGTGAGTGAGTGCCCAGTGGTCTGAGGAAACACCGCTGCAAGGTAGGTGACTCCACTCCACATCCGCCGGCTCAGGGTTCGATTCCGGCTCGCCAGAGAGTGACGGAGGTTTCCGCCGCCTCCGGCCAAGCGTGCCGCTGCTTTGCGCGGGTTTTTTGAAGAAAGAACATTTTAATGGCGGATCCAATTTGGAATTTGCACATCAACGACGGATGATGTCGCAGTTGAGATTCTTTGAAAGCTTAACTATTAATTATCCTAAAAATACATTCATGTAATATCCTCAACGTGTTTCCTCTACCTTCTTTCCTCTATCTTTGTATCTTTTATTTATTGAATACATTTGATACATTAAAATTAAGTAAATAATAAGTAACCAGACTTAATAATAATGAAAACCTGATGCATATACAATGTACGAGCAATGCAACCATATCGATTCTCAATTACTCAATAGTGTTTATTTAAAATTCAAAATGTATTTTTACCTATTTTTATCAAGTTTATTACCTACATCTAAAATAGAGATTTCATAACTTTAAAAGATCTATTCCGTAACCTTTTTTTAAAATTAAACGAACATTTTATTTAAAATATTTAATTTTTTTTTTTTTATATTAATGTCTGTAACATTTTTTTTTTTTTTTTTTAGTTGTAAGTTTACGTAATTAACATATTGAAAGTTTCTAATAATTGCATATTTTAATGGAACTCTTTTTTTTCTCAATATATGAACATATACATCCATGCAATGACATTGTAAAAATATAAGACACGTTATAATCAAACTAATCGAACAAAAAATGTAGCACAGCTTTTGAAAAGGGTAGTAATTCAAATAATTCATGCGTATGTATGAAATAGCCATACGCAATACGAACGGCCTTCTAATGCACCTCCCCGTCAACTGTACTCAGTTCAGTGAAAAGAACCCAGAATTGAAAAGACTCGGGACTCAATTAGTGGAAAAATATATTACCACTACAGCAAACACACTTAGAAAATTCAAGTAAGACATACTCGAAACTTACTTAACTCAAAATATTTTACTATACACTATGTCAATGTTTAATCGAGTACGGTATTATAGCCTGGGGAAGAGCAAACGCTGCCACACTCTCAACACAGGAGTTCCTAGTGAGACAAATACAGCACACAGCCAATGTAATCTAATTAACAAAGATGAACAAAAATAATAAAAAATTAAACAGCGCCTTGTCTTAGCAGCATATCTTTCTCTATTTTTCATCTATTTGTGTAATATATTGGTATGCAAATATTTTATGGAGATGATGAAAAATAAATAAATTGTATAAATGTGTTGAAAAATAAGTATATTGTATAAATATATTGTGTACATATGAACATAATCACGTTCCCAACTGTGCATGCATTAAATAGGAAAAACCACGAATAGCACATACCCGCAAACGTGTGTCATGTCAAAATACTTCATAGTAGGCACTTTAGCCACGATACAGACAATTAAATATCTGAAATTCTTTTCGAGTCTAATTGCCCATAATGAATAAAAATGTAGATAATGCTTATTGTTCTCCAAATCGTGATCCGTATCCATTAGTTGGCAGGTATCAGTGCGTGTGCCGCAATGCATACAACTAGAAGAATCTAACCTTCACAACTTCCTTTTCATCTTACAGACAACAAATTAGGCAGAAGTTGGTAGAATTTAAAAAAAATGTTTCATAAATGCGGCAATTCTCGTGACGTTAAATAGTTGGCAAGTTTAAAAAATGTTCGGTGTTCAGTGAACTCTGGGAGTTTTTTGCAACGACCTTATGGACATCCGCTGGTTTGACTGTGAACATGTCAGTGGCGTGTTGTACATAATAACGAATTTGTATGTGCATGACTCGTACATATTGACTAATTAAAAAGTAATTATTAAAATAATTACAAAATTATAACTATTTAGCTACATCTATGTATTATATATCTGCATTACGTACAAAATTTTCAAAACTGATGTAATAAATAATATTAGGGCATATAGGTAATTCCATTTTCACAGCATTTCACAAAAATTCTCCAATTGATTATTAACATGTTTGCTTTGCTTCAGAATCCACCACCGATCAGAGCCCTTGATTTGATTTTTCACAAAAACTACGTTACACGAATCATTCAAATCAACTCTTTTCTCATACCTTTACTGCAACAATTTAAATTTTGTAATTAAATTTCAATATTAGAGTATGAATCTTCGATAAACACAATTTTCAGAGGAAAATCAGATCTTTTACCAGAGCGATACTGATAGTATCTTCCATTTGCTATGAAGTGTCAACATGCAATGTTTTGAAGTCACTAAATTCAAGACAAGAAATCATTTTTCATTTTTTCTAAGAATAGTATACTAAAGGCTCATGTATGAGGTCAGTTTTACTTGCACAAACTCTAATTTGCACAATTAAGTATGTACGTTAAGACGGCAAAACGGTGGTGCACCGCGTAAATGTTTATGACGAATAAATACTTGTTGATTTTGCTTGCAATCAATTTAAAGCGCAGCAAGTCGCTACGTGTAGATGGACTTTAAAGGTAGGTTTTTATAGCGTGATTAATTAATTAAAATAAAATTACTTCGTGTACACAACATTATTAGAAACAAAATTTACTTGTTTCGAGAATAATGCTTTCTTCGTCTGGATGAATCGTATACTGAAGTTAAAATCGTATACTAAAAAGCTAAGATTAACATTGGAGGATTAGTAGAGAACGTGGTGAGGAGGAGCAAACCCAAATTAAAGAAGAATTGATGAAGAAGTGGAAGGGGTAGAGATAGGTGGAGTTAATTAGGGAACATGTTGATTTGCTCCCTAATTGAGTGGTGTAAACGAAGTCAAGTTATAATTATTATTTGTTGAGTGTTGATATCTCAGAAAAGGTGACCGGACAACTCAGAATTAAATCAACTTAATACCTCCTTTGAAAATTCATTAAAAGTGTTGAAAAAAAATATTAAAAAGAGGTTACGGGCAATTTTAATTTTTTTTTTCTCAGCTTTTAATGACTTTTCAAAGAGGGCTCGAATTGACTTGATTCTGAGTTGGCACGGAACCCTCAGAAAATGCCGGTAGTTAAAAATCTGTTCATATGTCTATAACTATGTTTGTTCTAGTAATGATTTTATCTCGAGTCACCTGCAAAATATCATAGTGGTAACACTAGTAACTAATACCCATTCCATCTATACGTAATATAGGCATAAAACGACATACAAAGACAATATTATCATATGCGCTTAAAACAGCAAGTGTTGCAACACCATGGCGGATTTCACAAACCCGGCTATAGGACCGCTGGTTGACTAACTAGTTACTAGATAGGCAGATAGGGTGTCGGCTGTTTATTGCTGTCCAGTGTCCACTGTGCATGAGTGTCCATTCCTTCCAAGTCTCCAGCCTTCAGTTGGCTCAACAAAGGCTGTCGAGGATATAATTCTGCCTTTCACCGCCTTGCATGGATAATATGATTAGTCAAGGACACTGCCAATAGACTCAATACTATTCTTTCGTTAAATCTCAACTTCTACAATAGTTATTGGAATAAATCGCTGTGCATAAAGTAATTGGTTTCAATAACTTCTTGAATTAATTTTAGCTGCCAAGACATTATTGCAAGGTTTTTTTATCATAAGTCGTATAATTATGTTTTGCAAGGAAAACATTTTATTTTGTTTGCCCTTGATAGCAAACGAATGCGATGAATAGACGACCTCCTCGGCAGGGATGTAAGCAAGTCGACTCTGAATTCAGACGCAGGTCAAGGGTTCGATAGTCGAATGAAATAATTTTATATAATTTTAATAAATTTTCAAGCGTCCGTTTGTGATAAAGTCGCATAAGAGGCGCTTAAATATAATATATTACACAATTTAATATTTAAATTGGTGGAACTTTGGAAATTAGTAACTTTTTAGGGCCCGGCTTCCCGCATTTCTACCTATTTGTTACAAATTTTCCTTAAATACTTGAAGTTTTAAAGCTTTCAAAAAATACATGTTATTCTTGAAGATAATATCTATACATTCCCCGCGCCGAGACGGAAATTATATGAAATTCCCTCGGTAGAAAAAAATCGCAAAGTATGCTCTGAAAATTATTATAAACACGTTTTTGTCATTATTTTCGTTATTTGTTTTTGGGGTGTTATGCCGTGTTGCGCTACCTCCTTCTTTAGCCAACGTTTCGGACAGCATTACAGTGTCCATCATCAGGGCAGATGTGTAATTGTGTACTTGTTAGTGGTGAAATGTGTGAACGTTTTTTTCAGTTATTTTACAAGTTGTGAAAAAATTCACAGTGTTTCTTTAAATGCTATTTTAGACATTCCCCTTGAGATTTTTGCTCTATTTTAAACGAGTCATGTTTTATTAAACATTTTCACAATTTTCGCTTAAATATTATCGTCTTTAATATTAGCGCGCTCCCTGTAACATTCGTATTTACTTACCTCTCCTTCTTCGTTTTTTTGAGCGGGTACTACCGGGCCTTAATGGAACGCAGTAATTTTTAAATTAGTTCAATTACTTTCTCTTTTGGTACATCAAAAATTTAGATATGATTTTAAATTTTCACGGCCAAAGTATATTTGATATTTATTTTTGGGATGTTTTACCACGTTGCGCTACCTTCTCCTTTAACCAACAGTATATCAGTGTCCATCATACATCTGCCCTGAAGATGGTGGACAGTGTTACAGTGTCCATCTTCAGGGCAGATGTATGATGGACACTGTAACACTGTCTAAAACGTTGGCTAAAGAAGGAAGTAGCGCAACATGGCATAACACCCCAAAAATAAATAACGGAAATCAAATATTTATTTTATTCGCTATAAAAATTAAGTAGTTGCAGCTTCAAAAATTTTACAGTAGATATGTACTCTCAACATGTTGTGGGTTTGAACCCATCAGAACAGAAATATTGCGTTAAATTAAAATTATTTAAAAGTTATAGATTTAGTAACCGGTAGCAAATCGAATTAAAAAGTTATAGATTAAGTAACCGGATCTGATTAGTCAGGTGCTGCCCAACCTTCCCCTACCTCAACTCCTTCATTCCCGCTTCATTCAGTCATAAAACATTTCCCAAATTGGGTATATCAACAATAACATCACAGTGGTACCTTCACGTTATTTCAAAATCGTACAGCAAATTTGCTTTTTCTTTGTCTTCATCAACATGTTGTCTTCAAGAGTAGCTTCGTAGGTTTCGCATTATGATTATCATTAAAAAACATGGAAGCAATTTGTATTTGCCCTGTAATGAGTCATTTCTCATGCTCTGAATAGGAAAACAACAGATTTATCTTACCAAATGAGATATTTTAATGATATACATCTGAGTTTGGAGAACAAAGATCATTAAATTCGCCAAATTATAAATAATAAAGAATATCATTAAAAAAGCGAAAGATTTTATTACCTACAAATAAAAAACAAGGAAAACGGCCTTCGCATCTTTAAACATCTTTAAACATTTTTTTTTTTTTTACATTAACTCCACACAGGAGGCCCTGAGGAAAAAATAATTTCCCTCATGTGGAGGGTGTTTTTGAGGAGAGTAAGGAGTGAACACGGGTCTTGAAGAGACCCATATTGTAGGAGGGAGGAAACACAGAGGCCGGCAAATCGTTCCACAGCCTGAATGATAAAATATTTTGTTTTTTATCATTGAAGAAGAAGATAACACAAATAATCTAAATGAAAATATGAAAGAAAACAAGACCCAGAAAAACAGAAAAAACAATGGTCGCAACTGGGACCATTGTTTTTTCTGTTTTTCTGTGTCTTGTTTTCTTTCATATTTTCATTTAGATTATTTGTGTTATCTTCTTCTTCGATGATATATTACGTTGATGGGAATAACCTTCAAAAGTTATAAAAAAGAGAGTTTTTCTCGTAAAAAATTGAATATTTTGTTTTTATTTATTTGATTTATTTACGCCAGTTAACATTCAAATTATGTTACGTTATCTTTAATTTTAAGGAAATTTTTGTTCATTTTTTAATAGAACAGCTCTCTTTTTTTAACTTTTGAAGGTTATTTCCATCAATGTAATATTACATCTTGAAGAAGAATTTTTTTCATATTTTCGTTTAGATTATTAATGTTATCTTCTTCTTCCATGATATATTAAATTGGTGGGAATAACCTTAATTAGTTATAAAAAGAGAGCTTTTTCTAATAAAAATTGAATATTCATTTAGACTTTTACAAAAAAAGGTCAATAGGTCATATAAATAAAATCGGTTACATTTATCTGAGACACTATTTAGGTTACAAACCAGTTTTTCGAACAATTGTTTCTAATAAAAAGGTCAATAGGTCATATAAATAAAATCGGTTACATTTATCTGAGACACTATCTAGGTTACAAACCAGTTTTTCGAACAATTGTTTATAATTAAAAAGGTAGATGCCAATAATATTGAAAAAAAATAGTCGACGGTAATATTGTTAATTCTGAAATATGAAATATGCGATTGACAAATATGACATTTAAATAAGAGGTGACAGTAGCCGAATTGGTATGGCCCCGGTATGACGAGAGGTTCCTGGTTCGAGTCCCAGTTGCGACCGTTATCTTTTTATTTTTCTCATGTTCGAGTCATATTCTCTTTTATATTTTCGTTTAGATCAGTGATTCCCAAAGTGGTCCAGGTGGATTCCCGGGGGTCCACGGGAGACTCGACGGGGGTCCACGCAGGCGTTATAAAAAAATGGGGGTCCACAAGTTGCAAGTGGGGGTCCACGAAAATTCATCTCCAGGCTTATTCTCTATCTTTTGTGGGATCGTTATCGAGATAACGGACGTGGCCTCCTGTCAGATTTGTGTGATTTTTACATATTTACTGTAACATGTTTTAGTTTAGATCGTTTTAAATATGAATTCCTGCAAGAATGCATGATTATGTATTCATTCTCACATACAAATCTATCAGGAGATCACGTCCGTTATCTCGATAACGATCCCACAAAAGATAGAGAATAAGCCTGCTGGTTTCGATAGTACAGAACAAAAATTTTGGCTTGGCTAAACCTGTTAACGTAGGCAGATAGAACACTAGTATTCCGATGAAAATTGGTCATTTTGAGACCCATCCCGTGCCTATATCCCATTCCGCCCCCGTTTCATATCACATTACCCCTTCCCCCTTTGTGTCAGACCACAACTCCACCGTTATATTCAATATTCAGTACAACGCGTGTCGAATTTTGGGAATATGGTAGAAATGTTGCAGCAGGGGGTCCACCGAAACCAGTAAAATTTTGAAAGTGGTCCACGAGAAAAAAAGTTTGGGAACCTCTGGTTTAGATCGTTATATTCTGATAATTTTCATTGATAATTTTTTTTTCATTAACACAAACCTTCTAAAAGAATTGTCGGGCGCGCAGACCTGCTACTATTGAATAAATAATTTTCATAACACATAAATAAGTACCTTTCAACGTAAATTATTTATTTACGGTCCATTGTTACGTAGGCCCTTTATTATATTAATTTTTGTATTCCTTTGTTTCCGTTAGTTAAAGTATGATTCATTAAAATTCTAGATAGATTAATATCTTTCGATGTATTCAATAACCCTCCTTCAAATCTTTACATCATTCTTCCTGTTGGTAGGTAGCACAATGTTATGAGATAAGAAGATAAAAAATGATTTAATAACGTAATTTTAAAAAGGTACTTTACTAGAATAATGATTATGTACGCCCAAACAATTGGCCAAGGTCAGCCCTGGTTGTTGCGAGGTCCGGTACACCAAATCACCAGCCGAATGGTGGGTATTTTTCCATTAGGCTTATAACAGACCATACAAAGAGTCCAAATGCTCAGTAAGTCGGTGGGACCATGTGCCTCCAAAATTGGTAAATGTTTTGAAAGCGAATGAAGGAGTGAGAGTAAGGAGAAATATTATAAAAATATTACAAGAACTTGACTATTCAGATATAAACTTATATCAGAAGCAGAAAATTATAATTGTAGGATTTTTAGAAGCTGAAAGTATTTGTAAAATAATATTTGCCTTTCAAAAGAAAAATTACGACATCTCTCCAATGACATAAAAATACAAGACATATTATATTATTCACACTAATCGAACAAAAAAAGTTTTTTTTTTTACATGAACTCCACACAGGAGGCCCTGGGGAAAATAATTTCCCTCAGGGCCTATGTCATCTTTGGGGATGCTGCGTGGAGGGTTTTTTTAAGGAAAAGGAGTAGAGGAGAGTTCTGGGAAGGAAAAGGGTTTAAGTGGTGGGTAGGATCCTGAGGTTCTGTGTCCTGGTCATCCGCCTCCAAGACCTAGACAAACCTCACCCCATGAACCGGGCACCCCTGCTAAATCACCAAACGTAGCGAACCACTTGGGGTGACCTATGGCAGAAGTGTTAAACCGGTGTTAAAGGTGCTATGTAGAACCGCTTATGAAAAGGATAGCCATTCAAATAGTATGAACAATGCATTCAAGGAATGTAGTACAAATATGATCCCTTAGACATAGATGTGTTAAAATTAAATTTAAAAAGTACAGAAAATATTGTACGTGTAGGGGACTCACGGGAAGAACTGTCAGAGGAATGTATGACGTGCAAATGTCGATAATTAAACAAAATACCTTAGAGAATGGCTTGGCATAGGTACCAATCCAAACACATATCGAACACTTTGTACATACGGTTATACAAAAATTACGTTACATTAAAATGGTTTCCGTGGTTATATGACAAGTAATAAATATTGATTCCATCATAGCCGTCATTTTTGTATAACCGTTTGGACTTGTAACTGTTTTATTGGTATGCCAAATCCTCTCTTATTTTATATAGTCATATATTGATGGAAAAAGAAGTAAAAAATGACCGGAAAGAGATGCCAGCGATTAAGTCAGTTTGGGTTGGGTCCTTTCAAGAATCATTAAGGACGGGTTGTTTCAAAAAATTTGATGAGTTTATCAAATATTTGAAGTTAATTTTCGCGATCTGTGTAAGTTCTATTCGAGTTCTGTTATTTTATCATCATAGGCCAGCTGCTTTGTAAAACTGAAATCATCACAGAACTTGAATAGAACTTACACAGAACGTGAAAATTAACGTCAAATATTTGACGAATTCGTCAAATTTTTTGAAACAACCCATCCTAAGTCAGTGTTCTGTGATGTCTGTCATAGCACACCTCTGAGATAAAGGCGACGTGGTTAGTGAATTGAACAGAACTATGACAAAAAATGGTATAAATAATTTTCCGAATAAAATGAAGAGTGATTGATCACTGGAATAGTAGAAAGAAATTCCATATTAATAGAATTTTTAAACGTTCTTCGACTAAAAAGTGTTTTTGTGGAGGAAATGATTTTGCACAGTTCTTATTTTTAGACTTTTCAGCAAGACCGAACCGCATCGATATTCCGTGTAATAGTTTTTTTCATTATTCTTCCATTTGGTAAACATTATGCACCGCGTAATAAATTAAATAGCTTTTCATGTTACTAATAACCAAACAATATCTTTGCTAACGAGTATTTCCACGGTAAACCGGAAGGCAAAAACTAATTTTGTCGCTATTCGCGGTAGACCAGCAGGGATCAATGACGGATATATATTTTTCATAAGTATTGGCCGCTTCATTTGGGCCGTCCCTTCCTCCTTCTTAAAAGTTGCCACCTATCATATTCACTCACTTGTAGGCTATCGCCCCTAGGCCGCGGCCTATACGGCCTATTGACAAATCCAGTACTGGAATGGACCACCACAAATCTATATCTTGGCTTGGCACACACTCATTGCTTATTTCATATTCATACATGCTCATTTGTAATTCTTATTACTCAAGAATACAGGGTGTTACAAGACATGCTTGACTTACTTTAACGACATTATTTGGAGTACAAAATTTTAAGAAATTTTTTCTCCGCTGATTGTTTTGATGTAATTTTTTTTTTCATTCTTGTCATCACTGGTCGCTCAGACGAGTAACACCCAAGCTCTCACACCGACCCTAACTGCCCAGTTCCTATTGATTTTTTTAATGTTTTAAGTTGAAAAAAAAAATTGAAAAAAAAACCGAAGTTTTGAAAAAGGTACAGGGATAAATGTTCTTCATATTAATAATAAAGGAAAACGCTTAGATAATTTAGAAGCATTAGAAATAAAAATCCCTTAATAATAATGAATCCATTATCAAAATCCATAAACAAAAAATATTATCTTGTAGCCCAATCTTAGATATGTTCCCTTTCAATGTCCGTCTGTTTCCCCACCCGCCCTTCATTAAAAAGCCATGCCCCCATCCCTACCACAATACATTGTACTCACTCGTAGTTTTGTAATTGTCAAGTCATTATATGTTTGCCCTGAGGATGGAACGGTCGTTCCGAAACCGGTCGGCGTAAATAAAATATATAAGTAAATAAAATATAAAATATACAAGTCAGTGGACATCTTCAATTTATCTTTGAATAAATTTAAAATATTGTTATTGAGGCAGTTCAGTTATGTACAATAAAATGTTTTTTCTATGCTATATATGTAAAAGCCCCGAAAAAGGGCGTTTATTTATAAATAAATAAATAAATAAGTGGTTCTAACAAAGTTATATTGTTCCACTTATTTGAAAAAACAACACCTAAAATGTCACCGGTGACCAAAATTTCATTTACATTTTTATTCCAAATGTCAGGAATCATTGGTTAAAGTAAATCAAGTATGTCCTGTAATACACTATTTTATTCCTCGGACATCCCCGACTTCTACTATTAACTTTCGCATCATATTTCTTCGTTAAAGCGGCGCTTCTCGGCTGAAAAAGACGAAGATGGAGAGATATGTAATTACGAATGTTGGACGGAGCGCGCTAATATTTTAAGTGATTAAATTGCAGCGAAAATTGCGAAAAAGCTTAATAAAACGTGACTCGTTTAAAATAGAGCAAATGTCTCGTGGAACGTATCTTAAGCATCATTTAAAGAAACATTGTGAATTTTTTCACAAATATAACTTGTAAAATAATAGAAAAAGACTTGGTTTGAATAATTTTCGGAGCGTACTTTGCGATTTTTTTCTATCGAGGGAATTTCATATAATTTGCGTTTCGGTGTAGAAATTATCTAGATATTATCTTCAAAACTAACATATATTTTTTTAAGAGCTTAAAAACTTCAAATGTTTAAGGGAGATATGTAAGAAATCGGTCGAATTCGGATAGCGGCGGCTTAAACTGCTCTACGTGTTCAGACCATCTAAGTCCTTTCTTATTCATTACGTCCTCTACATTTAACCTATAACAAAGTTAATTAATAACCAATAAAATCGGCATCTGAAAGCAATAGGTACTACCTATGAAAAAAAAACTTTTATGTCACCGGTAGATACTTACATTAAAAAAACAGTGCTAAGCAATCGTTTCCTATCAAATACGTTCGCAAAATATAATGTGAGAATCTTTTTTTCGTGTATTCGAAACCACAAAAGAAAAGCTCTATCTTGAATGTTTTAGCGGGAACAACGTACATAGTAACTAGGTGATATTTGCTTCTGTACTCGTAATAACGAAATTAATAGTCGAAAAGCGTAATAGATATCTATCTACGTTTAGTTTCCTTTCTCTCTAGCCACCTGTATAGAGGTACTTATCAAGGTCGTTGATAACATCACCTATAATTTGAAATACTCGTAAGTGCCTCGCTACAACACTGTTTCCTTTACAATATGTATTCAAGAATATTTTTAACTTATTTTCCATCTTTTTCAATATAAAGTTCAACCAGTATTTTCAAGTTGGTGAATCATCGCTAAAACACACACATGTGTATGGTCTGCCCTTGATGCATTAATTGATGTTGAGTTAGTTTGTTTAAGTGTATCTATTAATTTTTTAGATTTGTGTTATTATGGGTTATGAGTCACATACATTATATTTGCATTTTGAACTCAAAAGTAAACTTATGGAAATTCATATACCTACCTTATACCATGGAAAACTTATGGAAATTCATATACCTACCTTATACCAAGTGTATCTATTATTTTTTTAGAATTGTGTTGTTATTATGGGTTATGAGTCACATACATTATATTTGCATTTTGAACTCAAAAGTAAACTTATGGAAATTCATATACCTACCTTATACCATGAAATTGATATGTAATAGGGCTTACAAGTTTCCAAAGGTAGGTACTTTGAACAATTGGTTTTCAGTGACTTTGAATTTGAGTACTTTTGTAATTTAGCTACCAGCTCAAATAAATAGCTCCACGGCGACCCGTCGCCTCGTGGATGCTTGTGCCCATCTACTGCATGGCAGGCTGAAATGGGAGAGAGTTACTGAGGGAGACCTTTTGAACTCTCCAGCCGGACTCTCTCGACCCATCTCCTTAGTGGGAGCAATGAATTCATACGCCCGTTACTCCTGGACCCATTGACCCCCAGATTCCTACATATCCCTCATACCTTTTTCCTTTCCGGATCTGCCTCTCCTTTCTTTCTTTAAAAGGCCCCCCACACAGCATCCCCAGAGATGACGTAGGCCCCCAGGAAAAGAGTTTTCCTCGGGGCCTCCTGCGTGAAACTAACGTAAAAAATATATTTTGTGTATATTGCTTTGTAAAAAAAATTGATTGTCTGTAAAGTCGGTTTACGGACGATAATTCTACGTGACAACGTCATATAATAACGATGGAATGGAAGAGAGATAGATGCGTCACAAGCCGAACGCTTGTTCCACGCTCTCGCTTGGACGCTCGGCTCAGGCGGAACGTGACAATGGGTCATGCTTTTTGTGAGTGCAGCCGGCGTTCAGCGATTTATAAGACGTTATCACGTCAAAAATCATTAGTTTTCCGATAAGAGACAGTTTACTTGGATATCTAAGGATTATAATTTTCCGAATCGTTACGGTGGTTAATAATTCAACATAAATGTTGGCGTGACATCAGTCTCTTGTGAACAGTCTCTTGTGAACAGTGTAGGTACAAGCGCCATTAGCCAAGACGTGGGTAGGAGATCGCATTGGAAAATTGTTCCGCTAAATGTCAGTCGTTCAGCCTTAATCAGCGATTGAAAAACTATGGAGGAATTCTGATCGTTACATCCTTATGTTTTATTTTCTTATATTAATTTTGGAGTTTGAACGAATTTTTTAATATAAAAATCTATTATGAAAATACCAGCCAGTCACTTATCACTAGTACACAATTTCTTGAGATTTCCAAAACTTTTAGTTCATGGTAGATTTGTAAAGAAAGCAGATGTACACTATAAACTCACAAAAACGATTCTAATATTTATAAATACATTATGTTTACTGTTTCTAAAAGCATGCTTCATGAAAAACGATCTTAAAGAGAAACTTTCCCGTTGATTTTAGCTTAATTTATTTATTTATTTGTAAGAGAGCTTATACATAATATGTAGAGATACGTTTTTTTGTTATTGTTTTTGGGGTGTTATGCCGTGTTTCGCTACCTCCTTCTTTAGCCAACGTTTCGGACAGCGTTACAGTGTCCATCATCAGGGCAGATGAGTAATTTTATACTCATCTGCCCTGATGATGGACACTGTAACGCTGTCCGAAACGTTGGCTAAAGAAGGAGGTAGCGAAACACGGCATAACACCCCAAAAACAATAACAAAAATACTTTTTGGCCGTGAAAACCTAAAAACATACCTGTAGAGATACGTATACATTAAGTTAAATGAAGTCGAGCCAAAAAAAGTCTCCTATGTTAAAGTTGCTTGGAGACGAACTTTTATAATATCTTTTTTTATATGAATATCGCACAAGAGTCCCAACTGCTCCCGTCTGGAGCCAGTGAGACTATGGCCTCCCCAATTGGAGTATGTTGTGAGGCTGAAGGTAGTGGGGAGGGGAAGGAGATGGGGAAGAGGAAGGTGGGAAGTACCTGGCTATTCAGATCTGGTCACCGAACACGTTTCAATTCTAAACAGTGGTCTTGCACCAGGGCGATACTGAGAATATCTTCCACTCTGGAAAATCTATATTCTATTCATCAGCATCCATTTTGATTGTCGCCTTTTGGCGTAATACAATATCAAATATGGAAGGTGCATCTTGAATTTGGTCATCTGTTTTATGACTCCTTGTAGCCAGTATTGTGTGACTCCAGTTCGAACCCGGCGTGCGCAAATAATTTTATTTGATTAATTTGTGTTATTTCACAATTTATTCATTTAAAATAATGTATAGTATATTTGCGGCACGTTCCAGAGTGGAAGATACTATCAGTATCGCCCTGGTGTAAGACCACCATTCAGAATTGAAACATTGCTTGAAATGGCTTTAGCCGTGTTTAGTGACCAGATCTGAATAGCCAGGTACTTCCCCCACCTTCCTCTTTCCTGTCTCCTTCCCATCCCCACTACCTTCAGCCTCACAACATACCCCAATTGGGGATGCCATAGTCTCACTGGCTCCAGACGGGAGCAGTTGGAACTCTTGTGCGGTATTTCATATTAAAAAAAAATATTTAAAAAAAGTAAAAAGCACTTAAAAATATCGATAGAATTGGTACCTATCGATCTTAGCTGCAGGAAAACGTAGCCGTTTTTGAAGATGGTTAAGGTTTGATTGAATATTGAAATGTGAACCGTTGTAAACAACATTTTTTGTTGTACCGGAACGAGTCAGTGCTTCTGGAAATCCGAACACACTCTCATCCAGGCTGCCGTCCAGTGGCACAGCGTGCAATCTACATCTTGTTCATTCAATATTACGCTTCATCCTATACAGATCTAAAATATTTTATTGTTTCAATCCGTGCAATGTATCCGCTAGTCGTCTAATTATCTTTTTGTAGTGTAAAATGCATCATTTGCATCACTTAACTATTTCTCTTGATGAGATTGTGAAGAAAGACTGCGTACGTGGGAAATGAGAATATCTACGTACTGGGAAAATTATAGCGAAGAGAAAGATGCCTTCTCGATACTAATGACGTATTTCTAGAACTTGTGTTAAACGCTGCGTCATTGTAGATACCTATCGATATGCTTTTGTATGTAAATTGTCACGGAATTCGTTTGGCAGGAACGTAATTTTTGTTGGTTTCGTTAGTCGATATTATTTAAATGCACTATTTCCATTTTAAAATTAACTAAATGATGGTCATAGGAGGTGCATCCTCAAAATGCCATGAATTAAATGACTTATTTTCAAATTCTTCACTGAACGATCAAAATTGAGAAGTTATTATGCTAGATTTGAACATAATAAAACTAAAACAGAATGGTTACGTCGTGAGATTGCCTAATTGTAAATCCTAGGAAAAATTTGGTGGAAGATTCTTAGGGAGTACAGATTCGATACTTTTTTTATAGACTTCAGGAGGTACGGCATGGACGATCGATAAAACCCTATATCAATACTATATTGACTAGATCTGTCATTTATGGTCAGTTATCAATATTTGCGATTACGGTAAACAATTGCTAAGAGATATTCCAACCGACCGACGATTGATAAATTTTAGCACGGCCTCTATAATATCAGATAATTTTCGGTTAACTGTCAATATAATATGCATTTATTTGGATAATGTCGATTGTTATGCAAAATTATTGCCTTATTGTGAACGGAGTTCAACTAACTTAAATAATTCAACTAAGATGCAAACAAATCTAATCTGTTCGATTTTTGAGAAACTTAAGTGATTGAAATATGACTAAAGGCCGCACAAATTAACTCGGCCGTTTTCTGTCAAAAAGTAAATGCAGACTGCTAATGATATGTTGAATTCAACGTAGAAAACCATCAACCAACTAACATTACAAATTATATTATTACAGTTCAACATTTTCGTAACTTTTATCCCCATAGTGGGCGGTCAGTGTACTGACATTAAACTTTCATCTTTTGTCCAACGTTGCACGGATGCTGAAGAAACACAAACCGTAACCATCCCATATCCTGCAACCGCAATAAAAGCTAACCGCTGAAAACTCCATTTTCACGTATCCCTCTTCTCCATAAACGACGCATGTAGCAGAAAGAGAGACTACAACGCAGCTCTCAGCGGCAGGACCATAACAGCATCCTGCACCAAACGTGATGCTGGTAGCTCAAAACCGGTTTAGTTAGTTTTTATTGAAAAGTCGAAGAGAAGACCTGAGAAATTCGCCCGAACGAATAACATTGTGCATAATATTCAATGTCGAGTTACAGTGCATTGTTTGTATAATTCACAGCTGTGTCAATGTTCAACTTATTTTTAAATTTATTAACATGCAACATTCAACAAAACTAGCAGTTATAAACCCGCTCCGCAGGTTTTTGCTGCTAAGCCCTGCGGGCGGCTTTCGGTTCGGCTTCGCCCAGTTAGTGTTTGACCATTTTATTTCAATAGGAACTGGTTTAAAAAACAGCCTGTTCCTCGGATCCACTGTCGTCGAGTGATAGTAACCGGTACAGAGTAACCGAGAAAGGCAATGACGTCATATGTAATATGTAGCCGCTTGATGCAACTGTCAATCAACTTACTGTCAATCCTTCCATATCCGGAGAGATACTGCTTTTTAACAATTTCAATAAGAATTGTTTTAAAAAATAGCCTGTTTCTCGGATTCACTGTCATCGAGTGATGGTCACCGGTACAAAGTCACCGAGAGAGACAATGACGTCATATGTAATATATAGCCGCTTGATGCAACTATGTATCACTGTCAATCTTTCCATATCCGGAGAGATACTGCTTTTTAACAATTTCAATAAGAACTGGTTTAAAAAATAACCATGCAGACGTTACCGTATTAATACTGTTCGATAATGTTATTAATTTTGTATTTTTCTTATTTTCAGGTAAGAAATGAAATGGATTATTCACAAACACGTTTCTTCTGAAAATCTGCTTATTTGATGCTCGTAGAACTGGTAAGTGATTTGTTAAGTATAACTCATTAAGTATAAATATTTTTATCTTAAATACCTGATACCTACGGCCTAGCCTTATATTAAAAGACAAAAAATTTTTGGGCCACACTTCAGATATCTTCTTGTCAGTAATGTTTTATATCGTTCAAAGGTTCTATTTACTAATTCTATTTACAAATTCTTTACTTTTTACATCCATTCCGCGGAGGTCGTGAGTTAAACAATTTTTTTCTTGACCTATTTTGTGTTTGGGGTTGCTCTTTTAATGGTATTTTTTAGGAAAATAGGAGTGAATCATCTCTTCAGGACCCGTGTTGTAGAAGAGAGGAAATATAAGGTCTGAATAATCATTCCCAACCGAGCCTGAAAATTAAATCTTTTAAATTTTCTTCTAATGCCTTTTTAAAATCATGTTTGATTGCCAATTTGAGTGACAATTTCCACCCCGCTAACCACATTCCGGTAAAACTTAGTAAAATTGCAATCTTATCAATTGCAGACTGGTGAGAATTTTTTCTTACAGGAGCTTCACACAGGAGGCTGTGAGGAAAGTGACTACCTTCAGGGCCTATGTCCTCTTAGAGGATGTTTGAAGGTTTTTTTTGGAAAATGGTACGATGGATGGATAGCGGGAATCTTGGAGGTCAGTGTGTCTAGGAATGACAGATATTTGAATCCATCCCTCTAACTGTAGTGCAAGGCCATGGGCCGAGAGAGTTCAGCCGGAGAGGTAAAAAGGCCTCCCTCAACCAGCCTTTCTCAATCCGGCCCGCCACGTACGTAGGCAGATGCGTCCGCCGCCAAGACCCTGGCAAACCTCTCACCATAAACTTGGGAACCCCTGCTAGGTCACCAAACGTAGCGAATCATTTGGGGTAATCTACAGCAGAGGCGTTGGTTGTCCTAAATAAATGAATGATTCCCAAGGCGGCGGTACACATAGATTATTAAAAAGTGATAATAAGTAACTAGATTTTCTTCGGGATTATTCTGATTGATACGCCCTGCTAATATATAGACAAAGACTTTACGTTTAATTGGTGATCAAAGAATAACAGCTTATTTCCTGTCAAATTTTCAATTTCCGACGAATTACAGTCAAACGAAGAAAATCAGGTTAAACTTTCGCATTCTTCAGGTTTGTGTTTTATCCGTGCGTTTAGCATTCCAAAAATTGGACAAATAAATTGAGTCCGAGACGTTCATAAATGATGAATCAGGTATTACTGATTTCTGTAACTGAAAATATTAGCAATATACCTACATTAAATGGTATCGCGAAAAAAGTGGCAAATAAAAGAGTGCTAAGTGTGTCAGAGTCAAACTAAAAACTCGTTATTATATATATGGTAATTTCAGCAACATCATAATACCTACTCTGGGTCATATGATACAGAAGGTGATCTCACATTGAATGTCATGACTTTCTATGCTGGGCTTTGAGGTACGTAAACCCAGTGCAACGATTAGTCATTTCAAACAAGTATTTTTTAATGATATCACTGTGATGAATGGAGCAAAATAGACAATCTGACGAAGTTCTGTTTTAGAATGCTAATAGTTGATTCTTGGGTAAATTACTAATGAGTGTTTGCCCCAAATCTCTATTTGTAAAAAGTACGCATTGTACCTATTTTAGCGATTTTCACAAACAATTGATTTTAATTTAATGTTTTTATAGCCTAGAAGTGGTAATCTATCTCTCTAGGTCCACATAATTATGTATTTTATAGTTTATAAAAATGTGTGTCTGTGGCGGGAGGTATGGCTTGGCTTTTATACAAATCTGAAGTTTTATTTTGAGAATGATGAAATTTCGCACACTTGACCTGTAAAAAAAGAGAAAGATGATTGTCTAAATGAGATTTAAAAAAACCACCCCCTTTCCCTCTTCCCATCCCTTAAAGCAGAATTTTGATGTTTCTTGATGAAATTTTGCACACTTGACATTCTAAATAAGAGGAAAATGACTCTGCATCTGATTTCGAAAAGCTCTGCATAAAGCCAGGGCAACACCGGGGACTTTATTAGTTTGAAGTACAAATAAATACTTCTCTTTGTTAGGTACTTACCGGTGTACTTATCTTTCCGGGTTGTAAGACGTATTAATTCTCTTCAAAATTATAGCTATCTTTTTAACTTTTTTTGTTATTGTTTTTGGGGTGTTATGCCGTGTTTCGCTACCTCCTTCTTTAGCCAACGTTTCGGACAGCGTTACAGTGTCCATCATCAGGGCAGATGAGTGATGATGGACACTGTAACGCTGTCCGAAACGTTGGCTAAAGAAGGAGGTAGCGAAACACGGCATAACACCCCAAAAACAATAACAAAAATACTTTTTGGCCGTGAAAACCTTAAAACATACCTGATCTTTTTAACTGATTATTCTAAGAAAAAAACGGTACCAAATGAAATGGGCTGTGGCTACCTTTACGAAACTTTTCAACGCCGTAATAATGATAATTGAATTTCAAATATACATACAATTTCAATCTCAATTTCTACTCGATATAATATGGCCCACATTTAAAAATATTTTTTCCATCTCTGTACCGTACTTTCCATGCTTTTGTGTGGGAGGAATGAATCATAAATTACACTGGCTAACGTCACCGTTATCCGGATCCTGTCGCGATATACATAAATAGTCTTTGTATCTCTGGTTATAATTGTACATGTTTAATGACGTATAGATACTAGTCTACCAAGTAATTGCATCTATGGCCATGAACAATTTATCCTCAGCCAACATTGCTCATGCTCAACCGTTGCACTTTGATAGAAAGCGTCACTGGCATATAATTCGTATATATAATAAAGACATTATTATTATTAACTAATTATCAAAACATGTTGTATTCGGTGTACACCATTACCGAAGGGGTAAGCAGAGAGGACGGACCGCCAAACAGACTTGGAATACACCCCTCGCCTTAGTCAAATTCATACATCGTCTCATATTATTCTAACTCTTTACACGGCTCACTTCGTGCCAAACTTTCCTCGGGCGTCTCATACTTTTTCTACCATTCACATTCGCATCATGTTATATTCTTCTGACGCTCTTTTCTTTGTTCATTCCCTTTGCATTCCCAAATCATCCCAGCATCTCTTTCTCAAGCTTACTCATTACGATCATTCTTTGCGTAACTCTACACTTTTCAAGCGATTTTATTTTCTTTTACCACACTTCGCGAACGGGATCGCATTTATATAGCATTCAGTCTACTTTCATCCTTCCTCTTCCAGTTCCACGCCTCTCTGCCAAACATTAGGGTAGGTACCAGAACTCTAATGTAGACTGCTAGCTTCGCTTCCTTGGACAATTTTTTTGTTGGCAACAACCGTTTTCAGTTCCATTAGGTATTATTGTTATCATCATCAGTATATTAATACGTGAAGCAAAAACTTTGTACCCCTTTTTACGAAAATCGCGCGGACGGAGGAGTATGAAATTTCGCATACTTATAGTTTTTATTGAGAAGGAGTGCAGAATGCTAATATTTCTTTAAAATTATGCATAAAAAATAATTAAATCAATAAAAAAAACATTACATTTATGGTCGAAATTCGACTTAATGGGCGACCACTAGTTATTATAAATCCACACAGAACCTAAACTGTTGTAAATCCGCGTTTGTCTTAAAAACTCTTTAAATAAAACTCCGGCGTTAAAACAAATACTTAGTGACATTTATTTTGTGGTAGATTACAATAAGCTCGGATGGCTTTAATTAGCAGGTGGTAAGAATAACTCTGGGCCTCAACCTTGAGGTTGCAATCGTATTTATTATACTTTCAATCCCTGCTTTTCAGCTATGTACCATATATCGGTAACCTCATACTAATATCTAGAATATCATAAAAATGTTGCTTGAAATGGTTTTCGTTGTGTTCGGATCTTAATAGCCGGGTACTTTATAGCCTGCCTTTTAATTGACTATAGTCTGTATTGGTTCCAGGCAGTTGAAACTCTTCCTGACATAGCATCTATTGGAAACGTCTCTATTGTAGTAATGCAGCTATTAGAACAATGTGTGCAATCGTTTTTTGCGGACGTTGGTTCTCTTTTAGTCACCTGCATAGTTGATTTTGTATGGGTATCTAAGTACATTTGTGTAGTTTATGTACGTGGTCTGGCCGCTGAGAGCTCTATTCTTCTTGTTACATAATATTTATATCGTTTACGAGAAAGGGGGAGAGATTACAACTGAGATATCAACGGTGTGGCTATATACAAATGATGAAACCTCTGGAAGTTTTGTTATGAAAAGAACATATAATTACGCTTTTGTCGCGGTGTCGACAGGTTTGTATAAATACCAAACGGTTAGGCTGAAATATCGTGAGTCATGACGAATTCAAAATGATTCAATGATTTTTAATGAAAACGGTCATCAGGTACGCAGACGTAATCGTGATTCTGATTGATGTTACCGAATTAATGTGGGTTTTCCTCATTAAACCTTCGCCACCCCAATGTGTTCCCGTAATTTTGAATTCAATTTCTCACAATGCTTTGTGTTTTTAGAAAGAAAACTATTTGTTTTTAAAACTGTGTTCTTTTACCAAAACTTGTCTTTCCAGTTTTCTGAGATCGTTTATGAGAATAGGTGTTAGGTTAGGTTTTTATCAAATTATATGATGATTGATACTCTTGAGAATTGATAAAAATATCCAAATATATTAATATTATAGTCACCAATGATTTCATGCACTTTCGTCATTTTAACGGCTTTCTTTTTGCTAGTCCTAAATGCCTCACGTGCGTTATGGAGGAAGTAATTCACATTAATGTTGGGTGAGACAGATTTCAGAATGAGTTTATATGAGTATTCAAATGCTAAAATGAGGTGTTTCATCGTGAGGTAATCATTTGAGACCAAGATCTGGGCGAACCTCAAGCCATGAACCCGGGCCCCCCTCCTTAGTTACCAAACGTAACAAACCGTTATGTTACCGGTGAATTATGGCAGAGGTGATCGTTTTACAGTTAATGGTTCTCGAAACGGCGGTACCCATACCCGCCTACTAAATTAATGACTAACCTACGATAGTAGAGGACACCACAAGAAACAGAACATAAATGAATAAATCATTGAAGAAGAAGATAACACTTATAATCTAAATGAAAATATGAAAGAAAACAAGACACAGAAAACAGAAAAAAACAATGGTCGCAACTGGGACTCGGTTAGACGAGAGGACTGGGTTCGAGTCCCAGTTGCGACCATTGTTTTTTTTTCTGTTTTCTGTGTCTTGTTTTCTTTCACATTTTCATTTAGATTATAAGTGTTATCTTCTTCTTCAATGATATATTACGTTGATGGGAATAACCTTCAAATGTTATAAAAAGAGAGTTTTTCTCATAAAAAATTAAATGAATAAACGCTGAAATGTGAAATGTTTACATGTTATGTTATGACAATTAATAGTCATACGGGACTCCTCTACCTTCAATTAAACTACAGGGTGCAATTAAACTTTCTTTTCTTAAATGCGTGACATTCAGTCGGTTGTTGTCGTAGCGGAGCGCTAGTGATCTCGTTCGAGAGGTGGAACTATAAAGTTTTGTCCCGACACAGTTTAGTCGCCATCATGCGTTGGAACAGTGAGGAGCGTGCGTTTGCCGTTGAGGCCTACTTTTTGAACGGTATTTCTGTGATCGCAACCCAGCGCGCATAACTTCCTTTTTCAAAACTTAATAAAACCCATTGTATGAATCAGAAAATTTTTATTTGTTTTTTATAATGTAGGCACGTACCTAAAGTTTTGTCTTACTTATTTTTTTTTAATATCAAATCAGGTAGGTGACGTTCTGCCACACCCTAAAGGATCACAGAACATCCGTTCGAAAAGTAGGCCTCAACGGCAAACGCACGCTCATCACTGTTCCAACGCATGATGGCGACTAAACTGTGTCGGGACAAAACTTTATAGTTCCGCCTCTCGAACAAAATCACGAGCGTTCCGGTACGACATCAACTGACTGAATGGCGAGTTATGCTGCTGCACCCTGTACTTCTTTGTGAATTATTAGGTAATCGTGCTTCATTTTAATTTCGTGAAAATAACAAGATACTGCATAAAGTGATGTACAATGTTTTTGTCAATCGCACGAGACAAGAGGAAGTGAATATTATAGCGTGTCGTCATGCTGGTGTAAAAAAATATGGCACTCTTTCCTCGATGTTACAATTCATTGATATCACGGAATTGTTACAACTCGTATAGTATCACAGAGCTGTTACAACTTGTGTAATGTCACGGAGTTGTATAATGTCGTGTTATTGTACACTCACTATCATGAAGAGAGAAAAAACAGATCGTTTATATCAAAACAGCTATTATTTTGAACACATTCTAATCCGAATAAACGAAATTAATTTGATGAATCCAATTGATTATATCAGATTTAAAACATTTTAAATTTTATATGATAGCCGGTAGGTAATAAAATATGTTTAATGGTAGAAGAAAGTTATTAAGCTTTTCAAATCATGCAAATTAAAAGTTATATAGGTAATACCTATCCAGCAAGTCAACTTATAATATCCGACGTTTATTTAATCTGCAGGTTATTTATTATCCAACCAATTTTCTTTTTCGTTCCTCAATTATATTGGCAACATCTCTACTAAATATTACGTTTAACGAACGAAATTAAGACTATCCAGTAAAGCAATTAGGCCTAATCCCAACAAACTTAACCTCTAATTATGTTAATCAAAATGGCTGCCGTTTGAATTTGCAACAAGCGTAACATTTCTTATTCAAATTTCATTCTAAAACATTCTAAATCATCTGATGGCAAATAGAAAATAGAACAATCCGTTCCCGTTGGGTCAAAGGTTGGCTCCTTCCTGATTGGTTGAAATTGGTTTACGTTTATACTCTGCAACAGTCCTTATCTTTTGTTTGCGAAGCGAACAATCCACGATTTGCCGCGTTCGTTTTGTGAAAGTGGTGATAGATCTTTATCTATGGTTATCATTCGATTTCCCGCCATTTCATTGTATTTGCTCGCCGTTTTTCTGATGAATGATTTCATGGGTGATATTTACATTTTATTTTGAGGTTAAATCGTAGATCCTAATATTATGCAGAATAGAATAAAACGATATAAATGTAGTTCTGTTTTTATAACTTTGTGATGGACTGTAGTAGTTATAAGTACTATAGATAATTAATATTTTACTGAAAAATTATATTGCTTTCAAAAAACTAAAGTTTTTCCTTCGATTCTTGTAATGCAAAAAATCCGTTTTCTGAACCAGACAAAACAGAAAAAATAGTGTGAGTTTTGGCGTCATGAAATTTGTCCAGCTTTTATCTTTTGAATTTTTAAGAGCACCTCAATTCGGAGCTCGCAACGTCATATCGATCGCGAGATATAGAGCTTTGAAATTCGTATATAATTTTTTAAAACGAAGGTTTGAATGTTTTCAATTGTTAAAAATAAAATATTTTAATTCTAATTTTTGAAAATCGAGAGCAGGCGGGTGCAATTAGCAATTAAATACTACTTAAAAGAACTTGAAAATATTCAAGGAAGCAAAATAATTATTTATTTCCTAAATAGAATTCAAATGTTTTTACTTTGAAAATTGGTCACACGCTGCAACCAATTATTTACCGATGATGAATAAACACAAACAATCAAAAACCAAAACCCATCTTGATGTTAACATAATGAGTGGAAATAATTAATTCTCTAACAAGGCGTTGAAGAGCGCATCAACCTCAAATTACTTTTAAATTGCGCGAATGACCCTCATCGTTTACTTCGTAGTCATTATTAAAGGTTATTTTTTACCTAACTAAATGAAAAAAAGATTTTCTGTACAGAGGAAATGAAATATGGATTTTTGCATTAGAATTAATATAAGGCAAGATTGAATACAAGATGAAACTTCCTGTTTGTTTTATAAGTTTCGGTAAAGTATAAAAATAATAATATAGTTATGACTTAATTTATATAGCATCGTTAGCGTGACAAAGAAAGCGCAGAACTGTACTGTTACAACTATTTTTTAGAACTTAAATAAATTAATGGAATCTCACTAATACTGTAATGTTAAAATTAATCACCGTACAAAAAGACAGTAACGCGAGGTTCTGCAGCTTCCTGCAAAATAAAAAAGAGATTGAGAAGATCAATAAGCAATTCAAAGGATGCCGACATTAGGCAACATCACAAACCTCCAATGTTTAACATAAGACTGTTACCTCTTAAATAGGGTTTTCTATGGTTTTCCTTATTTCCAAATGCGAATGGGGAGAAATTCCAAATTAAACCCAACACAAACAGACAA
The DNA here is from genome assembly GCA_936435175.1 of Glyphotaelius pellucidus. Classification (NCBI taxonomy): domain Eukaryota; kingdom Metazoa; phylum Arthropoda; class Insecta; order Trichoptera; family Limnephilidae; genus Glyphotaelius; species Glyphotaelius pellucidus. The sequence continues at coordinate 14,297,707 of OW386556.1, forward strand.
AATACGTTTATATTATGTCCGGTCAGTGGTTGAGTGGGCATCGCGTGGACCCAAACGCGGGACCCGTGTTCGATTCCTCGGCTGGCTAAGTCCTCCATCACAACACAAGCAACATTTTCGGCTTTCTGTGGTGGTAGTATGAGATTTTCAAACATTGTTGGGTTATTCGTAACCCGAGAATGTTTGTCTTTCTTTAAAAAATTTAAAGAAAATTTAAATTATGGACGCCGTTACCTGCTTAGGGGGCTATTCGAACATTGTAGTAAGAACAGCTCAGGTACGGGGGCTCCATCGAGGCCAGAGTTAAGTTAGCCTCTCAGAAACTGAGCGTACTGTACAGGGCCCGCAGATACTTTAATAGTACACAACTGCTAACCCTGTACAAATCGCAAGTGCGCCCCACGGTTGAATTTGGCAGCCACCTCTGGTCTGGAGTCCCAAAATACCTGAAAAAAACCCTCGACTCTGTGCAGAAACGGGCGGTCCGTTTGATAGATTCTCCTAACTTAACAAATGGACTGCAATCTTTAGAGCACAGGCGTCAGGTGGGAATGCTGTCCTTGTTCTACCGGTATTACAATGGAAGATGCTCCGAGGAACTAGCGTCACTGATCCCCTCGGCACCGGTGCATAGTCGGGAAACACGCGCTCAACATTTGTACACGGTTGACATTAGTCACATGAGAACGGGTCGTTTCTACGACTCGTTCTTGAGTTCAACAGCCCGGCTGTGGAACGATTTGCCGGCTTCTGTGTTTCCTCCCTCCTACAATATGGGTCTCTTCAAGACCCATGTTCACTCCTTCCTCTCCTCAACAGCACCCTCCACACAGCATCTTCAAAGATGACATAGGCCCTGAGGGAAATTATTTCCCTCAGTGCCTCCTGTGTGGAGTTAATATAAAAAAAAAAAAAAAAAAAAAAAAGAACATGCAGTATTGCCGGGCTTTTTAAGTTATACGAAATTTCCCTACCCCAATAATATATGAGACACAAAAGGCAATAACGATCAGGTAAAGATTTTGAAGCGCGCATACCGCCGATCTATTTGTTTGTAACAATTAATTTAGAGTAAAGAATTCATCACTAAATCATCAGTATATGAATACGTGAAGCAAAAACTTTGTATCACTTTTTACGAAAATTGAGCGAACGGAGAAGTATGAAATTTCGCACACTTATAGTTTATATAGAGAAGAAGTGCAGAGTGCTAATATTTTTTTAAAATTATTTCCTAAAAAATACATTAAATCAATAAAAAAAACATAGCAATTATGGTCGATTTCGACCATTGGGCGACCACTAGTTAACAAATAAGATTTTAAGAAATCAAATCAAGCTCAAACTTCAAGTGGGTTCTGTAGACAATACTGGGTTTATGACATGACTCACAGAAGATTACCGTCGCATATCAAACATAGGGTGGCATCTTAGGGTGCAAAAGAAAAGCATATCGTCCGCGTATGAGATGAACTGAATAACGACCTGAAAACTACCATCTTCAGATGGATGAGATTCGCCAAGATTTAGCAAAACTGGAGACATTCATATCCAATATTCAAATCTTAATGCCAGAGAAACCTCACGAATAATCTTCTTCTTCTTTGTGTGCCCTATTAGGTCCCTCCGACGTTGGCGATCACTCTGGAAAATGCCTCTTTATCTTGTGCTGCCCGGAATAGCTCCTCCGCACTTCTAATGTCGGTCCACTCCCGTATATTTCGCAGCCAAGACATTTGTCTCCTACCAGGCCCTCGGCGACCTTCTATTTTTCCTTTCAATATTAATTGGAGCAAGTAATACTTTTCCCCTCGAAGTATGTGACCCAGATATGAAATTTTCCTGACTTTTATTAATGTGAGCAGTTCTCTATCTGCTCTAGCCCGCCTGAGAATTTTTATGTCGGTCCATGGAACCTTCAGCATTCTCCGGTGAAGCCACATTTCAAAATGAAATGAATTTCAAAAATTTCAAAAAAAAAATGAATTTCACGAATAATAATAGGTTTAAAAAAATTGCTACTAATTTAATGAATATTTCATTATCAGGTTTTAAAATCAACTTCAAGTTGAAGTTTAGAGAAAGTTATATATTCTTGTGGTTTGAGCAACATCTTAAACATGTCTAAGGGACAGTGAGGTTAACTCGTGACATTAGCGTGACCTTCGTAGGGTCAAATAAACCGCGGAAAGAGCCGTGTCGCGTACCCAGGAGTCAGTGACCTTGGCAACTTCCACTACACGATGTTATAACTTATACCTTACAGCTTGTTCCATAGGTAGGTATGTACAGTAAGGTAGGTACTGTTTTTATATATATTGATATAATTGCTGCTTGTCGGTTTTACTAACACGTGTAGCTATCGTGATATCTATCAATATACCATTGCTTGATGAATGTCTGATTTTTCAATGATATCGTTAAAATACAATTATTGATTGTTTATGCTGAATATGACAATTGTGAAATTCGTATGAATATTTCAATTAAACCTCATGTTCACAAATCTTTTATTATCTTCCTCTTTTTGTTACACGTAGAAATAATGATATCTTCTTTGTGATCTCCCGTGCTAAGGATTTAATTTACATGATATTTGTTACAATTTAATTATATAATAATACGAAATTATTAATAATTAAAAAATTTTGGATGGCCTCTTATAAATAAATAAAATTCTTGCACTAATTCGCGTTTTTGTTTCGATTCCTCAAATGTATTGTGAGGAATAAGTTGTAAGACGGAGTATTTTTTTAGTGATTTTCGTGAATTTTTTTAACACATAATTTAAATATATTTTTTATTTATACCTTAAGGACATTACACACATATGTTTAAGAATATATTCTAAAATTTTCAAATATTTTTCTCAAAAAATAACGGAGATATCAGCTGCCGCTTATTGTAAGTCGCCATTCGGTCGGGCAATGTGTGTATCTCCTGAAGGTAACAATTTTCATCTGAAATCAATTTTTCAAAGTTTTTCTTCTATTTGAACCTCATTCCACTTCAAAAAATGGAAAATTATTCTTTTTTTGAGAAATGTGAAAATTTTGTACGATTTTTAACATTCTTTTGTACGCTTTTTTGCAATAAAAAAAATAGTTAAAATAAAGATATTGTTTAGGGTTGAAGTATAAATAGAGCATATAGACGAGTATATAAATAAATAAACTTTGTGTTGAGTTTGATAAAAATTGATCAAAAACTGTAGGAGCTAGAGGTACACAACTTCGAAAAAAGTAGTTTCGAGAAAATGCGTTTGAAAATGAATGGCAGTAAAATAGTAGTAATTCGACCGAAGGAGACTCACTCAAAAGTTTTTAACTTTTAAACGGCGTGTGATTTTGGTTTGAAATTTTTAGAATATATTTATAAATAGTTCTACTATTGTTTTATGAAAAAAATTGTTTTTTTTTAAGTCTCATCACCTATATCCCCCCTTAATGTATGCATACAAACAAAATATACATTTTAATTATAAAGAACGTCATTGTCATCCATCAATATTATGGATGACAATGAACCAAGTTACCACGTACGTTCCTTTCGAATTCTTCATGATGACTTGAATACCTGGACCTCTGCCTGGTTTTACCGTATCATGAAATTATATTTTCTTGTTTTCTCTTCCTTTCCCGATAATATAATTTAAACAACTCTCCAAAATTCAGATTTCCCTCCAAAAATGTAACTGTCATGGCAACTGCTTTGTTTTGATATTTAAACATATTTAAATTACAATTTAAAAATGGAACACTTTCAAATACGGAAAAACAAAGAAAGTTACCACTTTGATAATTGCATATGAAGAAACCAAAACAATGCTGTCGGGAATTGTCGTCATTATGTCTGACTGCCGAAGGAACTAAGTTTTATCTTTAGGAATACATGAATAATTTATGAATTTCCTAAGGTTAAGGCTGGAAGAACTGCCTATGAAAATAATATGGCGTGCGTTTCCCGTTTCGATTAAAACATTTTTAAAAAACTTGCTGCCCTTTACGTTGCAATAGGAAATGCGGCAACATTAATAATTATAGCATTAGTCTTGATATTGTGTACAATTAAAGACACGAAAAATTCACACGAAAATATTAGTAGCGTGAAAATATCAGGAGAATAAACGAAGATGTTAGATGGTGAACTAAAATTTATTGAAACTTGATTGTGATTTTAGCTTCAAAACCAGAAATGTTTTGGTAACTTTTTTGTATATATTGCATTTTTAAGGAAGGTAAAAATACAAGTGCCTGTGATAAGAAGAAGTCAGGATTTATTTCAATGCAGAAATTCTGGGACTAACTACCATAATATGTATTCCTCTTTGCCCAGAATACTAATGGAGGGAAATAATTATTGCAAGCCAGTGGACATCTTCAATTTATCTCTAAACAAATATAAAATATTGTTTTTGAGGCAGTTCAGTTATGTGCAATAAATACGGTTTATTTCTAACTATGCTATATATGTTAAAGCCCCGAAAAGGGCGTTTAATAATAAATAAATAAATAATTACAAAATATGATGTAATGTCATCGCCCATGATACTTACGAACGCCTAATAACAAAGCAACCGTAATGAGTCAATAACATTACTTGTTCCTTAATCATGATGCGATGACCACCAATGATACTTGTAATTTGGGAGAAGGGAATGGTTCCACCGTCCCGGGAACCGTTCATTTGAAAACCAACACCTCTGCCATAGATCACTTCAAGTGGTTCGCTACTTTTGGTGACTTAGCAGAGGTGCCCGGGTCCACGAGGTGAGGTTTGTCCGGGTCTTAGCATAGATGAGTCTGCCCACCAAATGGGTGGTAGGCCGGATCGGGGGGGACTGGTTGGGGGAAACCTCTCCAGCATAGTATCTCGATATCTCGACCCACAGCCTTGCACAGCAGTGGAAGGGATGAATTCATACGTCCGTCACTCCTGGACAGACTGAACTTCAGATTTCTATCCACCCCTCGTACCGTTTTCTTTCGCAGAACTTTCTCTCCTTTCTTTCCTTAAAAGTCCCTTCACATAGCTACCGAATTATTTAAACCTTTATGCATTTATTATTATAAACCTTTATGCAAAACTCATCAATCCCTTGTGGAGTTATTGTAAAAAAAAACATAAACATGAACCCTAAATTAGCAATGGAATTAAATCCATATTTCATTGCACATTATTCCCAGTAAGTACAGAACATTATTGACATGAATTTGATAACAAATCTGATGGATGCGTATAAAATCAAATAAAGTAGTTTCGAATGAAAATTGGGTTTTATTCAAGATTATATCAAAACACAAGACATAATTTCCTTTCTACTTACTAGACACGTAATGTCACGGTAAAATACAATCATGAAACATTTAAATGGCCGTGAAAATGTCTGAATGTCAACGTACCAACGACAATCGACAACGAGTCTGATATCATTCGAAAAGAATTAACAAAATGCCCACAGCAAAGTGAACTTCAACTCGCAGTCGTTTTTCCAGTTATTCCAGCTGTTATTTATGACACTGCAGTACCTACGTCACGACCTGTTTTTTTTATTATAATAGTAACATTATCAAACTGAGTGCGTTCCATTCAACGCTATTGATGCATTATATGCGTTATTTTTATTACAATTTCTATGACAAATCAATGTGTATGATTGTGGTCGTTTAGCGATTTTACACGCGATTTAGGCAATCATAGAATTGAACTATTGTAAAGCGGTTTACAATAAGCCATTATAAATCGATTGAACCGTCATGTAACATTGATGTTGACTGCCCTCCATGCCAGCGTCCAAAGTCTGGTAAAATTTATTGAACATTTTCAATTTTTTATTCTCTCTTCAGCAGATTATTATTTTCATAGGTGTTCATGGGGCCTAGGAATCGAATGGTCTTATTGAATTGGCGACACCAGTTTTCTTTCAAATCGGTTCAGATTATTTTTTATACATCCAGGGATTATCTATTCCGTGATCATATGGACTATAGCTGAACATGGTGTCGGGAAACTCGTAGTACAGGCGGGATGCTGGTGAATCTACATCAAAATTAGAGTCGATTTTGTGGGTGGGTTGTTCTTCTTTTTGACCTACATAACTTTTACCACTCTGTCACATTTCCAGATTTAGAGCCATGTTAAGGCGTTTAGAGCCGTGTAGAGCATTGCAATTTTTTTAACAAATTGGATGTGTGACCTTCTCGTGTTACATGATTTATTCGAAGGGCGAAATGGTTATTACGAGAAAAATAATATTTTATACTTTACAGCTACGAAATTTTTTACTCGTGTATTTTTCCCATAAAACTATGGGAAACGAATTGAGACTCTTTTCACGAGTTAACGGAATATTTTTTTGTTTTGTTTTATTAACGACAAACAGTGAACCTACATACGTTCAAACATTAAAATATAATCCCACAATAAAGAATTAAATATTTTTATGAGTGCAGTCAACGATGAAAAAACAAAAGAGAGTGTTTTAGGCAAGCTAGTCAAACGATTTTTTTGTTATTTGTTTTTACCTCAGTCTCTAGAAAGTGAGATTATGGCTCCACAGTTGAGGTATGTTTTGAGGCTAAAAGTAGTGATGAGAGGAAGGAGATAAGGAAGAAGAAGGGTGGAAAGTATCTGGGTACACAGATCTGGTCACCAATCACGGCCAAAACAATTTCAAGCAAAGTGTCAAATCTGAAAATTGATCTTTCACCAGGGGGATGCTGAGAGCGTCTAGCACTTTGAAACGTGTTGTTAGTGTTCTACAGGTCAATTATGTGAATTTACGCAGTTTATTCAATAAAATATATATGTATCCATGCCGTGATTTGAACCCGCGACCTCCGGATTTATACTCTAGGAACTTACCCTCAGCACGAAGTAAGGAATGGTTTAGATAAATTCGGACGCGCCCACAATTTTTTATGACTTCATTGGTTCATAAGTTCATCCGAAACGTTGGTGATTTGTTGTGCGCGCGCCCGCAAAGGTTATAAGCTTTATATAATGGTAAGTTGTATAAATGAAAATGTGTGCATTTCATAGATTTTAGCAGCAGGGCGGAAATGCGAGGGGGAGGAGAACGGGGAGGTGGGGTTCGCAGGAGGAGTGACGAAAGATGGGGAAGGTGGAAGGGGAACGCCGGAGGGGAAGGGGACTCGAGAGGTGAACGGGGACGTACGGTAAAGGACATGCAGTGAGAATTAATTTATTTCTTTGAATGGTATTACAACGCACGCCGGGTACCAGCTAGTTACTTTTTAAATTCTAAATTCAATTCCAAATCAACGAACTTCGCCATTAAAATATTTAAACATTTGAAGGGACCCTGTTAAGGCCCCGTACCCGAGCACGAAAAGAAGAAGATGGAGAGATATGTAATTACGAATGTTGGAGAGAGCGCGCTAATATTTCAAACGCTAAAAGTGAAGCGAAAATTGTGAAAATGTTTAATAAAACACGACTCGTTTAGAATAGAGCAAAAATCTCGTGGAGGTTGTCTAAAACAACGTTCAAGGAAACTTGTTAAATAATCGAGACAGGCTTGAAAATAAAAATTTTCGGAGCATACTTTACGATTTTTTTCTATCGAGGGAATTTCATATAATTTGCGTTTCGGCGTCGGAGTTGTATATATAAATAACATATATTTTTTTACGAGCTTAAAAACTTCAAATGTTCCACGGAGATTTGCAAGAAATCGGTAGAAATTCGGATAATGCCGCCTTAACCGTTTATTTTTGGCCCGTCAGCGTTTGATTAATCACTGTTTCTTTAGGGATTATCAAGGTTACACGTTTTATTTACAAGATAGAAATTGAAACCCCAACGCATATTTTCATAATTTATCTGCATCAATTGTAGTTATTTTAGTAGTAATCTTTAGCGTAGGCATCCGCTATTAACGTGCGATATCAACAATAAGCCATTGTTAATTCAGCGAACGTGCGAATTTTCAACCAAAACCCACGCATTTGGCCTAGTAAACCAGCGTCCAGTAAAGGAAATACTATGACCAAACTTTTCTACATAATATTTTTTTTAATATATAAAATTCTCGTGTCACGGTGTTAGTTATCATACTCCTCCCAAAACGGCTGGACCGATTTTAATAAAATTTTGTGTGCTTATTGGGTAGGTCTGAGAATCGGCCAACATCTATTTTTCATACCCCTTAAAGTTAAGGGTGGTCCACCCCGAATTTTTATTTTTAATTTTTTGGACAATTTTTTTTTATATTGTTTTATGATGAGGCATTAAAAAATACATACAGCCCTAAATTTTCACCCTTTTACCACCAACCCCTATTTTTTAATAGCGATATTTCAATCATTTTCAACCCCGGAACTAAAAAATATTTCCTAGAAATAATGTATATGGCAAAACAACGTTTGCCGGGTCAGCTAGTAAGACTATATAATTCAGAATATTGTTGTAATTTTTCTATATTATAATTTTTATTGGAATAACTCTTGTTATAACTTTTTTAAATTATTTATTTATTTATTAACGCCCTTTTTGAGGGCTTTCATATATTTTATGAATAATAAGATATATTATACAGTATTTATTTTACATAATTGAATAGCCTCAGAAACAATGTTTTATATTTGTTTAAAGATACATTGAAGATGTCCTCTGACTTGGTATAGTTATTTCTTTCCATTAGTATTCTAGGCAAAGAGAAATACATATGGTAGTTAGTTCCAGAATTTCTGCACTGAAATAAATCCTGACTTCCGGTATTACGCTGTGGTATCCGGAAGGTATACAAAAACAATAAATGGTAAACAAAAATTCCGCATAATAATGTAGTATTGTTTATTAATATAGCCAAACACGCGCTCAACATTTGTACACGGTTGACATTAGTCACATGAGAACGGGTCGTTTCCACGACTCGTTTTTGAGTTAAACAGCTCGGCTGTGGAACGATTTGCCGGCTTCTGTGTTTCCTCCCTCCTACAACATGGGTCTCTTGAAGACCCATGTTCACTCCTTCCTCTCCTCAAAAACACCCTCCACACAGCATCTTCAAAGGTGGCATAGGTCCTGAGGGAAATTATTTTCCTCAGGGCCTCCTGTGTGGAGTTAATGTAAAAAAAAGTATTGTTTTTCAATATTTTGAATGTACACACATTAAACATGCAATACTCCACATGATATTGTTAGATACTTCAAACAATAACAGACGACATTTAAAATAATGTCTGTCATCGATCATTTCCCAATTTTAACGAAAATCGCCACCAAAATATAACAAGTACATTTTTGCATCCCAAATCCATATGGAATCTGTATGAATAAAAACATATTGTAAAGCGGCCTTAACAATCGACGCTTTCATCTGCAATTTCATAGACACTAACTTGTCTGTGCAGATTGCAGTTAATATTTATTTTTTTTTACTTTTGAAAATATTTTCTCTCTTGCATGCAGTATTACATAAAAATAATGCAACGTAGACCTCGTTACAACACCAACCAATTACAGACCACTTAGTTTTATTTTAAATTTAAATTGAGTGTCCCAATGTTCCGAGTGAATTATATTCATACCGTTGCATTTAATAATATAAGGTTCCCCGTGCCGTATTCGAATCCAATGGCCTAGTCATGGACACGCCAAGGCAGTGATTTCCATATAGGATAAACGTTGGACAAATCCAACCTAAACACATTCCTTATATTTTTGATACCGTATTTTCAATGAATCGGTTAATAATGAACTACTGATCTTTGATCGAATATACGATACTGCAATAAAGTGATAACTTTTATTAACTAGTAGAAAAAATATATATGCCTGTTCTACATACATTCTAAATTAATTTATTTTTTAATTTGTCACAAAGTAGCACATGAAATTAGAATCTTCTGCGCATGGTGTGTTGTGACTTTTATCAATTATGATTTTCGCCCAATTATTGACGGTTTAGAAGTACTTATGCGCTGGTACATGCAGTAAATAGAGAAGCAGATTTTTTTCCTTGATGCATTTGAACGAAAATATGTTTTATTCTTTTGTTATTCGGCGGTACATCCTCTCTGCACATCCCTACGGAGTCACTTAATTATATTTTGTGTAATTAGATATAACGTATTTTCCCTAAAGCGACTGCACATGTATGCCGGGGGACCAATTGTCGGCGGATCAACTGTCATGGAACATACGTGTAATAATACGTGTACTTTTTCGTGAAATTTGTTGACATATGAAAAGAAAATATTTTTATTTAAAAAATTCAAACCAAAAGCTTTTATTTCAAAATTAATAGAATACTTCGTATTAACCACGTATATTGTTTGAAACACTAACATATTTCGTAAGCAATGGGGGTTTCCTTAAAACTAATTACAATAATGAACTTAGACTTAAAGGCGTCAATGTATAAACCAACATGTTGAATTTTTTAAACAATAAATGTGGTTAAAACTAAGTATTTAATTAATGTTTAATTAAAATGGTGTCACAAAATAAGTTTGCTGTGTTTAAAAAAGCAAAAGCTTTTAGTTTTGGAAAACGTCTAAAAACGATAAAAGTCAAGCTGTCTTCCACCAAATTAAAAATGTCTAGCCAATTAATGCTATTCGTGATACAGTCTAACTAATTATTTGCATTAAAAGTAAAACAAAAACATGAAACTGCTCAATGTCAGCTTTAATGATCACGATATTATCGGATAGAAACCTTTATATTTTGTGAAGCTGGTGAAATAATACTATTGTGTAATGCCAATCAAATATGGCTACAGGTTCAACAAAATTAAACAATATTATGTATGATGTCTAAAACGAGAAATAAAAATTTAATGAAAACAAATAAATTACTCGAAGTATGATACAGTTAAAAATGACCGAATTGGATATTGACACCATGGCGCAGTAGTTAGCGCGTTCGCCAGGAAAGCGAGAGGTCCTGGGTTCGAGTCCCAGAGGTGTCAACATCTTTGTCTGATTTTTCTGTTTTCAGATTTTCGATTGAGTTTCGCTGATACTGTCTTCATTTAATTAAAAAGAAAACAAATAACTTTGTGTACACCACTATTTAATTGACAATATCGACTTGTTTCAAAAACTATGTTTTCTTCGTCAGGATAATAAGTTGACGCCACAAAGTGAATTTGCGAAGTTTCGGGAAATTAAAAGTTGTTTTTAGTTGACTTGTAACGAAAAGAAGATGGCACTTGGCTAATGACGTAATGCTATTCTGAATTATTTTTTTGATATTAGAACAATTAACATTTTTTGTGTTTTGAGTAATTGCTCCAACTGTTTTGTCGGCGTTTCCTCATTTATAACAAGCGGAAACCTTGAAAACGGTATAATAAACCATTAAATAATGAAATTTTCTCATAATCACTGATGCTCCACTTTCATAATTATTTATATTCACGTAATTCACCTTCTTGAGTGACTTAGAGCTATACAACTAACCAAATAATATAACAACAGCTATGCTTTGAGTCCGTATTTTAATGAAAATAGTGATAAAGATCTTAATTACTTAAAGGCAACGGAGGATGAAAATTAGTGGAAAAGGTCAGAAATCAATAAAATTCACACTGACGTCACTACGGAGTACTATGAAGTGATTTTTTTTATAAAACAGACATATTTCGTACATAACCTTACTAAATAGTGAAAAACCCAACGACATAATGGTTATGTGTGACAAGTGAATAAAGTAGGATAAGAAATAATACTTATTATACCTTTACGAATAAAATGTGTTTGTGTGTAATTCGTTAAGACCGCAAAAGCTTTGCAGGACGTTTGTCCTAAACGATTATTATTGGTTATTGGACCAAGCGCAATGTTCACAGCCAAATCAAAGATCGTTACGAATCTCTGTTGTCCTGGGTAGCTTTTCTCCAAGCCCTCGTCGCTCGCAATCGCAGTCGAAAGTACGTACATTGGTCGACGTGGTTATTCTTGAGTCTGGTCGACCAGAACATTCTTGGACGCCATACGCCAAAAGTCATTCGACACAACAACGAGTGGGGTAGACCAGTCGTAGCTGGCGCGTGGCGAATAACGATTGATCGTTGCTCGGAATAGCTACTCTGGTACCTAATTCTTGTTTGCTCCGCAATATTTCTTCTTTTGTTCAAAGCGATGCATTTTGTGGAGAACTGGATTTTTTTTAAAGTTAACCTAAAGAAAAGGGCATCAAGTAAAAAGCTTAGTTAAATATCCTAAGACGACAGTAACCATTATTTTAAGCATGTGATTAATAGAATTGATGGCATTTTCATAATATGTTCATTATAATATTATTATGTAACTATTAAAAGGTTTCGCAAATGTATTTTACATACTTTTCTCCACTTTGTCTAAAGTATTTCAGTGGAATACAATATTTTCGTGTCATTTTTTATCGGCATTGATTATATGTTGACGGCGTTTTCAACTTAAGCGAGTAATCAAAGTTAGCAACGCCATAATTAAAGTGTTTCTGTTAGATATAATGCCTTATATAGTAGTGTTAAGCAAGTTCCACTCCTGACTAACTCAGTTCACAGTTCCTACCGTAATGGCTTTAGTTTGCTCTAGTTTTGCTGAGAGTCACGGCTGGGCTATGACCTCACGTTGCAACTGTCACGATATTTCAAGTTGAACTTTGCTGCAGGATGCAATGCATTTATTGGCCAACTATTACGCCATTTTATCGGAGAAAAGTGAGGTTTTTTCCCAAGCCGAGGACAATCATATACGGGTTAACTGTTAATTCTCGTATCGCGAAGTCAATTCTAGCTACAAAAGCGATAACTTGTTACTGAATTTTTTCAAATTTTTAGGCCTCTGTCGACTTCCGCGTTGTTCTCAATCGTTTCTGATAATAGTTTTCGACTGTGATTTTTGTTGAATTTCTAAGAATAAGCCTACTTTAGATCATTTTATTATTTCCGTGCTATCTTCCTTGTATTATCTTTGCACCTTTGGCAGAACAGACATCCTTGGAAGACTTTAAAAAGGTGAAGGAAGCAAAAGCATTGCCTATTCACTATCGTATAACACAGTCTCCTGTCGTACATACTACTCCCTGTAGGCTGGACTTATTTTCTCGTTTGGTTTTTATATATGACGAAATCCTTATTAGCTTGTAACTTGATTAGATTTCATCTAATCTGTAACTATCTTATTTCCACTGCAGGCAGGTATTTCCACAGCCCAGTCATAATTGTATTTATTCTTGAGATATGATTTGAGATTTTCACCACCGAAAGTATTATCGAGATTTATTTTTGGGGTATACCAGGACTTTAGGAAGACCCAAAACGCATTGAGCAAGCCAAATTATGGAGGAGCGATTGAAAGTAGACAAATAAAGTCGACGGGAATAAGCTTAGTAATTCTTGGTACACTGTGATAGATGGCTACACCAAAACAAACCGAAAATCATATTAAACTAACAAATTGTACTGAAACAAAGAAGAGAATTGGAGAGCGCAACACGTTATCGTTTCTACATACACAAACACACACTTCACGACTATTTTCAATTACACATCTTCCCTGATGATGGACACTGTAACACTCTCCAAAACATTGGCTTAAGATGGAGGAAGCGCTACACGGCAAAATACCAACAAATAAAGAACAATTCTCGTACAAATTTTGGGGCTCCACAAGTTCTGCTGAAAACAGTGCTATTGCCTTGTAAACTGCTTTGCATCCACCGAACACTGTGCGCAGTCACTATATATTTTGCCATCAGTGATCATAACTAATTTTACTATTAATTTAAGTCTGGCTATTAAAATTAGGTATGTTTGCAACATGCAGTACGATCAAAACTATTGTTGCCGCACTGTGCAGGCGCTAATCGCTTGCTTTTTGCAACTTCACTTCGATTTAATTAACTTATTGGTACAACTGTTGGATTTCGGCAGCTATAATTGAGCAATCATGCATGTTGGACTTAATGAGAATTATTAATTGTTACAAAATGCAATTTCCTATTAAACGAAATTAAATTTTCTCAAATGTGACCCATTTGTGGATTTTAATGATTGCTATGAGTAAGCTAATATTCGTATATGGATTAGAAACTTAGATATCGTGAACAAGGTATATGAAAATCGATTGAAATGTGGGTGTTAGTCCAGTCATTTTAGGTATTAAAAAGGAGTGTTTTAAAACGAATTGTGGCGTAGTTCTGATTTTTTCCATCTCATTTATGTGTTTTGGGGTGTTAATTACAAATCTGAGATTTTCCAATAAAAAATTATTGAAATTTAAGTTTTAGCCAAAAAAATCCCGTTTTTTATTATAAAAATCGAAAACCGTCAACTTTGGGAAAAATATATTCGTGACTAAAATAATTTGCATAAAATTTTCTATAATTTAGGTGCTTGGAAGTTTTTTGCCATGCGGTACGTTTAGGCACAATTGCTATTTGAAGATTGACGAATGTTTGGACTACCTGTTTAGTAAAAGCAGTAAAAATGACAATTCCTCGCAAAAGGTTGGGTAGTTTAGAATTTTTAAAGTTTCATTTGGGTTACAATAATGACGTTAAAACCAAGTTTTCGACCTCGGCGAACCACCACGCCCGGCGTTACCCGAAAATATAGATTAATTTAGGCACTTGTTTTTTTGCTATATATTTAAAAAAAATAATGTTTAAGTTATCAGGTCAAACGCAGTGAAAAACTGTAGATTGTTTTCCGCAATATCTGGAGTAGATATAACAGGTCAATAATTGGTTTAAGGCTCTTCAGTGTTTAGCCGTCAAAATGTCCATTCGGTTCTCATATTACATGAGATGGAAGTGAATTCAAATCCGTTTCCCATATATCCAGAACAAGAATAATTAATGGGTGATATTTTCTACATTTTCTTTCAATTTAACATCGTATTATAAAATATAGGGTTCTATTATATTGCAAACGACCTAATCCATGTAAAATAATTGAAAAAATAGAATCATGTCAAATTTAATTCCATAAATAGATTTGACAGGATTTACTATTCACTGTACATCATCTCTTCCTCCATTTATATAACTCTCTTTAAAGTATTTACCCACACTTCCAATCACCTTTCTATTTTTATTGTATTCAATTGAATATATATGTAACTTTCTATTAAAATAAATCTAATTAAAATATTTCTGTAATTTCAAATATGTACCTCTAAGCCTGTAACGACACAGGTATATCCTAGTGAGACAGGCATCAATTAAACCCAATGTAAAACCCAATGTTTATAGATTAATAAAATAAAATAAATTTTAAAAAAATTATTAGTCCGTAAAACCTGTCAATTAGATTTGTGATGTTTTAAGACAATAAAACAAGTTTCACCGTGACTTTTCGGGATTTTCAGGAGTAAATTTTATCTCTCTGAACTATGTTATGATTTTACAAAATCAACTATACGAAAATTTCTTTTAGAGATCCATTTTTTCCTAGCGTCCTTCTTCGCACCCAGCGCCCCGGCGTAATTGCTGCAAATTGCAACAAATTGCAACAAATTGCGACAACGTCGATAAAACACGCTGCAATATTCATATTCAACTATAAAGTTGTCCAATTATTGATGCGTTATATTGCGGTTACTAACCAATCACTGCATTGCAAATATGAGCTCTTGAATTGTGAGCGATGAATAAAACGTCGTTAAACAATATGCATATATAACAAGCATTATTGCATGTATAGTATAATGAATAAAATTGAACGCAACCTTTATTTGAATAAAACTGAAAAGTCCACAGTAGTTTGCTGATTCAGCTTGTCGGGTGTAACGTCATCGTCGGCTTGTTTTCTTAGGTGTTATGTTTACAAAATGTCATTTTATACGTAATTTATTCAAGTTTACTTTGTTCAATTAGCTTCACTATCACGTTATTCTTCGGAAAACGAAGAGTCTTAACGCTTTGAAACTGTTACGATAATTTAATATCCAATGTAATAAAATGTGTTAATTCCTACAGCTTAGTAGGGACTCATTCTGTAAGATATTTTTATGTAAAAATATTTTTATTTCAATACCCATATTATTTTGTGTACTTTATCAAATTGGCAACCTCATCAAATAGTTTAAAAAAATTAATTTATACAATAACACCTAAAGTAAAAAAAAAATGTTATGAAACATTAAATAAATAAATACATAAGGATTATCCTATCCCACAACATTGTCAAAACCAAAAGATCGCACAGATGGCATATCTTAGGTGTCACTTCTGTAACAAATTACATAAATAAAATACAATCATATTTCAACGAAAACGTGACAACGTGACAATGGGTCATGCTTTTTCATGAGTGCGGCCGGCGTTCATCGATTTCCAAGACGTTATCACGTCAAAAGTAAATAAAAAAAATAAAAATTTCATTGTTTTTTTTAAATTTACATTTACTTAACTGTTTGATAATGACCGATATTTATGAGCGTTACTTTGATTGAATTGTGAAATTAATAACCCCCATACAGGCGAGCCCTAGTGGGGTTAATAATTAAATGCTAAATAATGTATTTTAATTGTGGAGATACATTAAATAAATAAATAAATAAAATGTACATTGAAGACGGTTATCACTTATTGTTTTCTTTTAAAACAACACCGCGTCTTTAATGATATCGAATTTTATACTTATTTATGTAAGTAATCGTAATAGATGTTATGTAAAGTTAAGCCATTAGTTCAATAAGCGTAGGACATCTAAAAAAACAGTGTATACGTTTAGACTGTGAAAGTTTTAAATCATTATCGTTTAGCGTGTGAAGACGTCTGAGCATCAATAAGAAAGCTAGGTAACACTTTTTTGCTCTAATTTATTTTTCATATCCAATTCGAATTAAACTTTCAGTACACAAATTACAATCGAACATCATAAGCCCCATACAATCCAAAATAAATATATAAAAAAGTTCGTGGCTGTACCGACATTCTCTAACATATTATGCATGCCTAACACCTAACCTAACATAAACAAACAAATGTTGTATGTGAGGATCGGAAAATAATAACTATAAATAATTAAGAACTTTGTTTGGTCAAGTTAAGTTGGTTAATGAGATCATGAGCACGTTGAAATCATGCAAACACTAAGCCCGGGTTGCTTCGCATAAAATCAAATGTAACATGTGATAGTTCGAATTTTACCTTTGTGAGTTTCAAAATGCCGATTCTAAGTCGTTTCAGCTTTTGAACAAATTGTGATCAGAAGAAGAAAAAAACTGTCACATTATAAGCTTGTCAGCTTGTTAAAATATTATAGAAAGCTGAAACACACCTTGAATAGGCGTTTAACGGGGACCTTAAAAATTTTAAATTATATCATTTTTTTAATTCAAGCCCTGTGTGTAAAACCTTAAAATTATTTTCTCATTTTTATTGTGTTGTTTTTCTTTTTTTTATATTGTTTATCTTTTAACATGATTATATGATGTCATAAATAAGTAGCATTTTTATATAGGCACTGTATCTTTTCAATATCTATCCATATGCTTTAATCTATACTTTTTTTAATATTTTCTTTTTCTATCAACTCTACTTTGTTTTTCTTCATTCATTTTTTTTTTCATATAATTTATGAATTTTATTCGGAAACTTCACTGATTCGTGCAACCATGTAATGTGTGTAACTATTGGTTTCCCCAATAAACTAAAATATTTTTAAAAAATGGCGCTGAATGGCCATTTTGTGGCAATGTTACAATTGAATTTTTGTGAATCAACTGGCCCTTGCGGTATTATTTTCATTTTTACTTTGCGTCAAGTGCCTTCTAAACTTTCAAATAACATTGTTGAGCGTGATCTTGAAAAAAAAATCTTAACATATTAACTATAGTTGTATGGAATCTCAGTGAAATGACATTATTTATGATACGCTAATTTGCAATTGAAAAAACACTAATTGCCTTAGAGTCACCTTTTTAACCTGAACAAAAGTGGTTATGTTATGTTCACAAGTGTTTTTTACCTGTAATAAATTCATATCCGTATGAATGAGAAAGTATATAAATAATTCTCGGCGTCTTTTATCAAGGTTCTGAATGAACACAATGTCGCTCTAATATTTCCTGCATTTTCTGCTTTAGTTTTAGAAATGTTTATCATTTGTAATTTTTATTGAGCCGGATTCTTTTGAAATTATAAAGTTGGTAATTACTCAACCTTTATTATATCTGCGAATGTCACTGTAAGAATGCGAGACTCGCGAATGATTTATGACACAAAAATAAATACCTACGTAAAAGGAGTTCGCGTATTCGTAACTAACTACAACACGATCTTAAAATACCATCATGAACTTGAAATATGTGCCTGAAGCTTTTATGAAAATAAATCATAGCAGATTCACTCATTTATCAGTAGGTATATGTCAACTGACTAACCATTGCGGTATTTCACTCTGGAGGTAGGCATAGACGGTGGAATTCCAAACAACCCTTTTTTTGTTCAAACTATTGGATTCATTCAATCAATCTGTATGTGGTCTCATGAATTGTCTTCTTTTATGTAATGACGGCCGGCGTAATCGAGGTAAGGCTCTTGACTCGCAATCTGTTTTTCGTTTGTCTTTCTTTTTGACTATGCTTTACTCATGCCTGTATGTTCTTCTTTCACGGCATCATGGGCAAACCTGAGGAATGTTTGCGAAAGTCCGGTTCCCTTCCGTCCTGCCTCCGGTGATCCGAGGCTCACTTCATTCCCCAGGGTCTTTGGGAGTATCTCCCCCCCCCCCTCCACAAACACTTTTTCAAGGGTATTCTTGGGAAACCGGCTAATGGACACGGGTATTTGAGCAAGTTGTGGCCAGGCCGCTTGTCCGCTCATTCTCGCCGGGACTGCTCCGCGATAGTGGGACAAACTGCCCCCGATATATTTCTTTTCATATATTTTCTTTGGTTTTAATCATACTCACATCTGTAAATATTTTTATTTTTCTTTATTATTTCACTCCATCTCGATGCCGAACACATCTACGATGTGTCTTTATCTTGTTAATTACTGCAAATGTAATTATGCATACATTTTTTTTCTTACTAACAATAATGCATACAGGGACATTGAAGGGTCTAGATTCGTTTTAAAAATAAATGTACCTTCCTATTTACAAAAAAAATAGAGTCCTGACGTGTGCGGCTAAGGAGGTTAAACAATCAGTTTCCTCACACAGCCGTTGGGAAAGTGGTGGGTCCCCTCCAATGTTCTCCTTTCACAGTAATCCCTATTTTTTTTTCATTCGTGGGATGTTGTATTGTTAATGGACAATTTTTTTCCGTAAAATAATAAATAAATGACAACATAGCAGTTGATTTGAATTTCGTTAGAACTGATAATGTTTTCTCACGCCTGTTATCTTCCTTTTAAGTCACGTATATCCTCGTTCCTATTACCCTCGCCTCATCTCGAGAACATTTTGTCTTTTTGCTACGTCTCCTGGGAACGAGGTCAGCTGCAAGACTTCCGCGATCCGTACTCCATCATCATTGACCTAGGTATTATATTCGATAGCAAGCAAACCTTTATATGTCATAATAATAATATTATCAACAAGGTCCTTAAGATCCTTAGCTTTATTTTGAGAGCTTTAAAGATATTAATAATTTAGGCACATTTATCATGTTATATAAAAACCTTGTCAGATGCCAACTATAGCATAACTCTATATTATGGTATCCCTTTTCAAACATTCATTCCGACAACATTGAAAAGATTCAACGTAAGTTCCTGAGATATTTAAACTATAAATTGCGTATTCTTGTATAAAACATTGATTTTAATTATCTCCCGGATAAAATGTCCTTATTGAAACTTTCAGAAAGTGCAATAAGCACAGATTTTACTATTAAATAAAATACTGCATTTCAAAATTGACTGTTCTGAATTGCATCAATTAATCAATATACATTTACCCAAAAGATCTTGCCGACATTTATTACCCTTTAACTTTAACAATCAGAAAGACTATTCCCTAAAATTTGTGATAAGAGATCGTTCTCCCGCGAGAAGTGCTATCAGATTTGTGTGATTTACTACAGTGAAATAGAATATAAAAGCCCATTAGGGCATGTAATAAATAAATAAGTACAGTAGGGGTCAATGCGAAATTAATCATAAAACTATAATCTTAATTTATAAAATGTGTGTACAGTTTAATCTTTTGGCTATCAAAGTGATGTCAGTATAACCACAAAAGCAAAATAATCAATTTAAAATGTTTTAAGTCTTTGATTTTTACGCAATGAGAAAATCTAATAAAATCGTTGTGAAGTTAAAATCTCATCTGCATAAATATGTTTTGCCAAGTCGTTGTAAAAACCAATTATCCACCATTATACAAACAATCGAAAAGGAAAGCTTCTTCCTGAGATTACGATTAATAATTGTTCAGCGGAAGATCGGATAAGATAACAATATAAGAAAGAAGTTCACTTCACGGCGTGGGAGAGAAACCATTGCCTTGATGAATAAATTGAATGAAATTATTGAATTTTTATTTAATTCTTTAAAATTACGACCTCAGTGGTTAATTTATTGAGCAACTAAGATGTTCGCACAATTATTTTCAATTCACAGATACTACTGAAAGCCGAATTGCGGCGTTACAATGCTCTTAACATTGTCCGACATTGTGCTTACAAAGAAGTGTACATTTGGTCTTGTACTTGTTTTGTTTAATTGTTCATTTGACGACGTAAATGTACCTTTTTGTGTATTTGATGTCGTAAATTGACGGATTAAAATTATTGACTTTTGATTTTAAAAGGGTGGCATTTCGTCCATACAAATGTATTCACCAATTTCCTATCTGGATTTCGATACAATGCAAATATTTGTTTAATATAATATGTATACCGACCACTAGTTTGTCAGTACGTTTTGCTTTTTCTGACAAGTTACTTCTTATAGGATTTAAAATTGCCTGGTTTGAACCCATCAACAGACGTTCAGTATAAAAACTAGAAAACGAAAAAAAAAGCACAACGTACAGATATAGAAAATTTTCATATATTACAGTTGATCTCTAAAATCAGTCCAGTTTTGAAGGAGAAAAATGGTGAACATGAAACCTCGTTTTGATGACTTTAGTTATTTATAAGCCTGAGATTCAGCTATCATTATCAAATTTCTCGGCGACCGTTAAGGTTTTAATGTTTTAAGGTTTTTAATTTTCATTTGTACCTACCGTTGCCATTTACTTGTTTGAATTATGAGTATTTTGGACATGACGCACGTTTTAGGTAATGCATTTTTGCAAGTTGTTACGTTTGAAGTTTTACGTTTATTTGATACTAGCTTTTCCCCGCGACTTCCGCTCGCAAGGTATTAGGGGAAATTACTGTAGCGCTTGCACTTATCAATTATCCCCCCTCCCCCCACCCCCTCCCGCATTCCATATATTCATTCCCGGTACATTCAGTTTTCAAACATACCAAGTGCCACCTAAATTTCATAATGCTAGAGCTCAAAGAAAAAAAGAATTATACAATATGGTGCAGTCGTTCGGAATTTATGCGCTTACAAACTTTGGGAGATTTATTTTTATTTAAATATTTGGTTGTAAATATGATAAAAAATAACACTATTTATTATACAGTCTTAATAATCGTTACGAATTATATTTTTAATGTAGGAACTCTCATCTGACACTTATTCCAAAACGCTTGCAAAAAAAAACAAAACATATTCTAATATTTGAATTTTCCGGAGCAGCAACCGACCAGTAGGTAGGGGGCCGAGTACCTATCAGCATAGAGCCCACAAATATATCAACATCGTTTCCATGGCAACGATTTGTTTTCTGACTAACGTCAATAACTCGCTTTTGAAAGCGACAGAAAACGTATAACAAATATAATATATTAATATTTATAATTTTATAACGCCAGAGCTTACCATTATATACAGCCTATAGTCCTCGCATATAATTTAGCTTTCTATTGGTGAAAGAATTTTTAAAATCGTTTTATTATTTTACGCGTGAAAGCGTAACAAACTCGAGCAGTTTCGCATTTATAATATTAGTATGGATTGTATGTTGAAAGCCGAACATTTGACATTGTATGTTTTAGTTTATACCTTTGAAAAAGGACGGTTGAACTTGATGCTGTACGTTTATGGTTACACGTTATACATTTGACGTTGTATGTTGACGTATGCGACTGATTAGTGAAATGAAAAAGGAGAAATAAAACATGAGTAGCAAGTTAATGTATTAAGAGCTATGCAAAACACACGCAGAAGCGCGCGTAGAAACTTTCCCCGTGGCGACATAAAGAAAAACGATAAATTTTACCGACGTAAGTAAAATAATAATGCATAACAGAAATGTGACAGCTCTTTTTACAAAACACGAATTACTGTGTGGTTATGATTATTTACAGAAAATTCCGTTTGGCATATTTTTATCAACGGAGTATTTATGCCTTTCCTAATCTAACGTCTTCCATCTAACGTAAATTAATCTTTTTTTCTTACAATTATAAATAATTTATTTGGCTAATTCTATTGGAATATCTTTTCGGAGTTGATTGGTTGTATCATTTTAGAAGATAGTTGAGAAATTCAAAAATAAAAAAGATATTTTGTCAGAAGTGGGATTCGAACCCACGCCCACAGAAGTGGACTGCGACCTGAACGCAGCGCCTTAGACCGCTCGGCCATCCTGACTTGTTCCAAGTTCTCCTAATTTATAATCTGTTGCCTTGAAAATCACAGTATCAAACTAAGTAAGTGAATATTTTACGTTTGATTGTAAATCTTTTTAAGGCGCTTTTTTAGTTTTTACGAGATCTTCTTTAATAATTTATTATTAAATTATTTTTTATTATTTGAATTATTTTTCAACATTTCAAGATTTTTTTAATATCAATTTACCACTGAGGAGAAAATATAAGATGAATTACAATATAAAGAATTTAGCGAATTTGTTTCTCACTTCATTGCTTTTTGCCAGCGGTTACTATTTTTGAAATTTTTATTGTCAATTTTTTCAACAATTTTGATTTTCTTAATTACTCGACCAATAACAGATTTTACACACAGAGTTGCGTTTGAAGTAATTCTGCTATTTTCTAGTGACTACCTGCCTACCCACAGTAAAATATATTTTTTAATAATAATAAAATCAGTCAATCAAAAGAATTTTAATGGTGAGCCCTTGCATCGTGAAATTTTGACCAATTTTACAGCCTGGTCTTTGTTACACAATTCAAATATTATCGCAATAATGTTGTCACAATGATCGTGGTTAATTATGGCGCTATAAAATATCAATTTGACTGTCAAAAAATAAGAGAAGATGATATATATTATGTTCCATCAAAATATTAAGAAATATCAGGTAGTAACCAAGATAAAAATCTTGAATGTTTAAATATTGTGTACGAATGATAAATTTATTTACAGTAGTGAACTGGGTGAAAGCTCACCCAATTTATTTATTTATTTATTTATTTATAAATAAACGCCCTTTTAGGGGCTTTTACATATATAGCATAGAAAAAACATTTTATTGTACATAACTGAACTGCCTCAATAACAATATTTTATATTTATTCAAAGATAAATTGAAGATGTCCACTGACTTGGTATAATTGTTTCCCTCAATTAGTATTCTGGGCAAAAATTAAAATTAATTTTAAATTCAATTATAAAATAATTAAAACTTTAATTCAATCTTATACGTTTTGTTCGGGTTAAAAATAATGCTTACCTAATTCATAGAATTATTTCAAGTAACACGCGTGCTTGATACCAAATTAGTCTCGTCTTAAGTTCTTATTATCTCACTACTGCCTTCTAGTGAAGCGTTGTTCATTATGTTTTACCTGCTTTTACTTCCGCATTACGTTGGAAAATACTCAAATATATATAATAAATTAGTCTACTATTAAATGTATGCCAATTTAACTAGTGCTCAGGTGTTTACTAAAACTTGATATAAAATTTACAGTGTTTTTTCATGCTACTGCTGCGAAACTGCAGAGTGTGATCAATAATAACCCTCTAATATAAAACAATTATGAAAATCTATAGAAATCAGAATAAACTTTTGTCTGGATAAAGTTGTTCTATCGTACGAAAATTAAGCTACAGTAAAAAGTAGACAATAAAAGTTAGTTATCGTCCTTACCTGCCTAGGTAATAATTTATCCATGTATATTGTATATATTAGTACAAAGAAAAGCGTCTGTGGCCGGTGTTCGGGCGGACATTGGGCGAGTGGCATAGATTTGATTTTCTTACAAATCTACAGTTTTACTCCGAGATTGATGAAATTTTACACACTTGAAATTCAAATCAGGAAAAAGGATATTAGGATAAAAGGATATTAGGTCTACATCTGATAACGAAAAACTCTTTATAAATACTGACAACTTTGAGAATTTAATAAAGACAATTTTTTATCAACTTTTGAGTTTATAAAAAAGTTTTCGATGTTTCGATATTCTTTTCTAGTGTAATTACAAGTAAAATTAAATTGGTAAGTTATAAGTAAAATAAATTAAACTGTCGGATTATATCAAGAGTGGGTACACTGAGTTTGTGTAAGATAATGCGGGAATGTGAATGAAGCAAGACAGAGTTGTTTGGCGTTCTGGCTTCTCCGCCCAACCTTAGATGAAAAATTGGTGAAATAGCATTTTATTTGAACAAAGGCCCTCAAAAGAGTACGCCTAGTGGCCTGCCTAGAGCGGTAACAAAAATAAATTAATAATTTAACTAAGAGTAGCTACTTACTTAGAAATCGGCTTTCAAAATGGAGTAATTACCTGATAATGTATGTACCTATCTAATTAGCGATTGACGTGATGGTCTTGCAAGCCATCAGATCTTTTTTATGAACATGCATTTTAAAAATTTTTTTTTTAACATTAGCTTCACACATGAGGACCTAAGAAAAAAAATCCCCCAGGGCCAATGCAATCTTTGGAGACATTGTGTGGAGTTATGGAGGGCGTTTTTTTTATGGAAATTAAGGAAAGAAAATTCTGGAAAGGATACAGATGTGAGTGTAAGTAGGAATCTGGGTTCCAATATACAGAGTGACGAACGTATGAATTCATCCCGAGGACTTGTGGAAAAAAAATACGCTAGGGCGTATGTCATCTTTGGGAATGCTGTGTAGAGGGTCTATTCATGATGGAAATGAAGTGACGGAAGTTTGAATCCATTCCTCCCACTGCGGTGCAAGGTCGGAGAGATAAAAAGGTCTTCCTCAACCGGCCTCTCGCGACGCAATGCCCACCGTGGGCAAAAGCATCCGCCGTCAAAACCCAGATAAACCTCACCCCATGAACCCCCTTTTGTACTAATTTTATCTTGTACTTTTTGTACCATTATTTGTACTATTTTTTACTATCACATTATAAACTTGTTGAACTCAACTGTACAACTTTTCAAGATATTGCAATTCATGTATTTTTTATTTATTTTTTCTATGTGTAGGTACTATTTGGATTACTACAGAGTGGAAGATACTATCAGTATCGCCCTGGTGTAAGACCACCATTCAGAATTGAAACGTTGCTTGAAATGGCTTTAGCCGTGTTTAGTGACCAGATCTGAATAGCCAGGTACTTCCCCACCTTCCTCTTCCCTATCTCCTTCCCCTCCCCACTACCTTCAGCCTCACAACATACCCCAATTGGGGATGCCATAGTCTCACTGGCTCCAGACGGGAGCAGTTGGGACTCTTGTGCGGTATTAACTGTAAAAAAAAAAAAAAAAATTTATCGCTGCGTAATTTTGCTGAATTCTTTAAAAACTTGCTTTCGAACAAATTATTCATGATCAAGTTAATAATAAAATCGACATAGTAAATATCTACACGTTCCTCAATAACTACTTTTAAAGTACCTTAAGCACTCTTCTGTTTTACCATTATTACACTATGTAAACTTATTAACTCCTTTGTACAATTTTCTTGATAACGAAACTACATACCTATGTACATATTAAACCTGCTTGTTAACTTAATGTACAGTTTATAATGTTATATACTTCATGCTTACAATTATACTTCTGAATAACATGTGTAACTTTAATAATGTGATACTGTTAAAGCCTTCAAGGCGTGTAAGAATAAATAAAATAAATAAAAATAAATTTAACTCAGTTTAAAGTCACCAAACGTAGCAAATCACCTGGGGTGACCTGTGAGGTATTGATTATCCATTTAATAGTTCCCTAGGAGGCGGTACTCATACCCGCTTCCCAAGATATAATTCTAAACAATTCAGTTCAAATAATAAATAATCGTTTTGAATATTTTTTTTTATTTATTACGTTTGCTTTTGCGGTTATTATTTGCGCCCAGAAATGAAATTACATTTATTTAGAAGTACTCGTACCTTCACTTACGCGTAATTACGTTTACCGAGTCAAATACGTGTTATTAGACAAATGGTGTCTGGGCGAGATGTTAAATTATATACCATTGCATGTAAATAAAATGTCTCGTTTTGACAGATGAAAGTGGAAGTGTTTGTAAAAATCTGTAATAAAAACTGTTCCTGTAATATCGTGCAAACCGTGTTTATACTTCTAAATGGATAAGCGGTCACTACTTGATTGGTATTGAAACTGGTCCGATTAATTTGGTTGTCAATGTGAACAGTGATTGATTTGTGTTTTCGATCAGTTCCCGGCGTGACATCTCCAATTGTATACTAATTTTATATATAACGTCAACTATAGAATGAAGTGGAAACTATATTCTTGAAAACATTCGGTAGAGCTAAAAGGGGGTATTGGATAGTAATAAGTACAATTTGGGAGCGGGAATGGGTACCGCCGCCCCGGGAACCTTTATTGGATAACCAACACCTCTACCATAGGTCACCCTAAGTGGTTCGCTACGTTTGGTGATTTAGCAGGGGTGCCCGGGTTCATGTGGTGAGGTTTGTCTAGGTCTTGAAGGTGGATGACTAGGATACACTGAACCCCAGATTCCTACCTACCCCTTATACCCTTTTCCTTCCCAGAACTCTCCTCTCCTTCCTTTCCTTAAAAAACCCTCCAAAAAGCATCTTCAAAGATGACATAGGCCCTGTAGAAAATTATATTCCTCAGGGCCTCCTATGTGGAGCTCATTTAAAAAAAAAAATTTATTGTTAAATAACCAACTCAGGAGAGCAAATTTCTTTTCCCTGGTCTTTCCAATTTTCTTTCCTTCCTCATCAATCGCAGTCCTGAGGAAAAAATAATTCTCAGAGCCTATTTCATCTTTGGGAATGCTGTAGGGAGGTTTTTTTTAGAAAGGAGTGAGAGAAAGTTCTGGTAAGGAAAAAGGAAGGAAAGGGTTGGAATCTGGGGGTCCATGTATTTAGGATGGACGTATGAATCATTGATCCCTTCGGCCCCGGTGCATAGTCGGGAAAATCGCCAAAAGCGTGCCTAATATATGTGCACGGTTGAAATTTGTCACATGAGAACGGCTTGCTTCTTCTACTCGTTCTTGTATTCAACAGCTCGGCTGTGGAACGATTTGCCAGCCTTTGTTTTTCCTCCTTCGTACAACACGGACCTCTTCAAGACCCATGTTCATTCCTTCCTCTCCTCGATAAGACCCTCCAAACAGCATCTCAGATGACATAAGCCTGGCCTGTGTGGAGTTAATATTAAAAAAAAAAAATAAAATTCCTCACACAGCGGTACAAGGCGATGGGTCGAGAAAGTCTTGCTGGTTTAGCTTAGGTTTACCTCATTCAGTCTCCCGATTCGGCAAAAACATTCACCGTCAAGACCAAGACAAACCTCACCCCGTTTAAGTCACCAAACATAGCGAACCACTTTGGTTGCCTTACGATAAGGGTGTTGGTTATCCAATATATGGTTTCGGGGGCGGCGGTACCAAATCGCTTTTCAAAAGTGTTCTGATTTGTCCCGTTACCTAGGTATTTTGGCGTGTAATGAAAACGTGTACAAAATCAAAAATCTAAAGCACCTCCGATTATAAATTTAAATTACATCAGATATCATGTTTTTTTTTCAATCTTCTCTAATCATTTCTGAGCCAGAATTGATTTAATTATTTATAAATTTAATCGAATAACGTGTTTCTACTAAGAATATTTGCTAAATTCATAAATTTTTCATGCTCCATTAATGCTCTCCAATCTGTATGGCTCCAATTATCTCCACCAATTAATACTACATTTATCGATAACTGCATGGCTTTTGTGCATATAATGACCCAATGTTATTACAGAACGATGAAAGTGCAACACTATAACAATACGCAAGACCAGACCGATTTTGTAACTCAATTCTCCGGTCACGAACCTTAATCCTTTCCGGAAAATTTGCGCTTACCTCAACAAGAAATTCACACGCATTCCATGGTTATTTAAGTGACGAAAGGTTAGCAATTTGCAAATAGTTATAAATTTAACGCGTGTTTAATTTTGCACAGACTTCAATTATAATATCGGAGCGAGAAATTAGTGGGATTTCTTTTCACTCCTGGAAATATGAAGCAATCAAAAGAATTCGAATGTTTGAAAATATTATTCAACCAATAATTGACTAAATTATGTTATGTGTAGAAAAATAGTTGTTCTTCAAAATGAGAAATGACGGTCGTAAATTAACGTAAAAACTTTATCAATAGAATTGTTATTATTTACAATTAAAAAACCTATTTAGCAGAGTGGTTGGCACCTTGACCAGAAGTCGAGGATAAATGAAAATTGATCAAATTTTGATGTATTTTTCACGGTGACTAGACAACTCAGAAACATACAACTTCAACAACTACTTTGAAAAGTCATTTTAAAAAATTGGTAAAATGGGCTACGTTAAGTTATGTTATGAGCTATTTTTTTTTCGTAACTCATCAAAGAAGTTTTTTTCGTGACTTATTTTTGGGGTGTTATGCCGTGTTGCACTACCTCCTTCTTTAGCCAACGTTTCGGCTAAGATAACTCCACTGATTCTGATAAGGTATACATGACCAAAAACTACCTTTTAATATAATATTTAGTAAAATGTATACATATATATGTAACCCATATTTTTTATATTACAATAAAAAAAATATATTTTAAAAACATCTTCGGTTTTGGAACACTCCGTCAGATTTTGTGTTCGCCGCTACTATACGGGCATATTTAAGACTCAAAATAATGATAATATTTCGAAAATTTGGTCATCTTCTGTCCCTCCTCTCTCAAAAATAAGCCATCTAACATAGTCTCCAAATATGACATGACAGGAATATAGTTAAAAACAAATCAATTAAATTTTTTCAAATGTTTGCACGAAATGTATATTTTTTCAACGTCAAATTGATTGACATCGTCAAATGTTTGAAATGATTCCTACGTCTTTTATTCTCGACGTTTGGCGGTATTTAACTTACCTATTTATTTTTCAAATTTAACAGCCCGAGGTTGTATAATTATTATTTGAAATCGAGCGTCACGCAACGTGTTTCGATAACTCATTGTTGTTTTAAAATGCTCCATTAAAGTCATGCACTGCATTGTCTCTATAGAGCAATTATAACTTTTACACCCACTTCCGTGTAAGTGGAGAGTTTTAATTAGCTGCGCGTAAATTTAAAGTTACATGAAAACTTAATAGGCAGTTCTCTTTCCACAAGTGTTTTTCTAGTTTGAAAAATAGGCTGAGAATTAAGTCGGAACTTTAAATTAGCTAACATAAATATAATTGCTGATTACTAACATGTTAATTACATATTAAAGTAATGAAACTCATGATTTAAAATGCTCTTGCTACCATAACCAAAGGGCTTAATCTCTTACTTATCCCTTTCACTAAGACAACTTTTGGTCAAAGAAATTATAAAACTTTTCAACAGAGCTATACTGGCCATTAGACACAACACAAAATTTTCCAAATATAAATTAGACACCAAGATCATCAGCCAAGAAATATCAAACATCAATATCCATCCATATTACTTATATTAAATATATACATAATTTACAAACTGCTACAATAAAAAAAAATAGTATCACCGAATATTTACAATAGTATCTAAAACTACTGTATGGTTCTGAGGGCCTATAAAGGGTCTTCTTTGGTACATTATTATAATGGATAATGAGGGAGATAGCAAGTACAAAAAGCAACTGGTGCCTAATCACATCACAAGATTCACTGAAAATAAGGGCCTCATAACTCCAAAAATAACAAATAAGTGTGGAAGCCGAACGCTTAATTACTTAATACCAGAGATTTTCAATAAATTCAATTAAATTTTGTAATCCTCAGAATAATGAGAGACCCTCCCCCAATAACACTAAGCGTTGGCTAATAAGCTATGAATCAGTGTATCTCTGAACATCTCAACTTACCTGCCTAAATAATTTGTATTTAGGTAGGTTAATTGAGATATATTATTTTATGCATAATATTTTGTTACACATGTATTAAAAATTAAAAAATATATATTATTTGGTAGAACCTACAGACAAGCCGTCTGACAATCAATATGACAATCATGTGACAGCTTTATGAGACTACATAAAACTTGTATTAAAAATAATTCTTTTCTTGTATTAAATAAATAATAAAAAAATTAAAAATGATTTTATTAAAACCCGAGGTTTGTAGAAAATGTTAAACCTTTTAATGTGTAACTATTTCCAGTTATAAGATGCTGATTATCTTTTATTTTTTATGCCATATTGCGTAGTTTTTTTTTTGTGCTGCGCCTGATCTCGACAAGATTTCAAAATGAGACAAGCACAGTGAATAAATAAATAAATACATTTAAAAAGTTCATGTGTGTGAGTAGAAGCAAAATGTTTTTTTTTTTATTACGCTGTTCACTTCTGGAGAGAATTGGTTTTGAAATGACCAATCTTTCATTCGATTATTGGTACATTTGCCTTCGCACTCCTGTTGAAAGTTGGATGGTGTTTCGAAAAGCCACCCGCATATTTCATAGAAAATTATTTTTATATATTTTAGAGTAGCTACAATTATCAAATAGTACCTAGGTCCTGGTTTGATATTGACGCAAGCGATTCTGACCTTGTCCTTCATACATTTTCTTTATACATAAGGGTTAAAATCGCATTTAAAAAAAAAACAAAGATTTTTTTGGCCCGCCGCACAGTGGTTCCAAATACCCCAAAAGTTGGAAACAATTCACAGGGAGGATTTAAGGGGGAAAAAAAGTTATGTTATTTTTCGATATGGTTATAAAAAATTAAAATATTCGGTTTTAGTAAGTTTTACTAGATTTTATTAACGATTTCTGGATTTTATTAACAAAACATAAAATTTTAAAAAATATCTTAAAATTAAAATTATTTATGTCCGTATCTATGTGAAAATAAAGGCCAAGTAATGTTAAATTTTGCTTTTAAACATTCTGATGCATACGGTGAACAATCATCATCATCGTCGGTAGTAAATATATTTGAAGAATGAATATCCGGAGGAATTATTAAACCGAAAGCTTTTTTAGGGAAACGATTTAATTGTTTCTTTGGGGGTTGCCTGTAACTACTTATGACAGGATCAGATTTAACTATTATTAAATTAAAAACTAAAATTAAATTATTCATTACCTCATTAAATTTCTCACGACAACATTTTCCAGAATAGTTCTCGCGATATTTAAAAAAAAATCTTTCTTCCGAGCTTCCTGGGCCTTATTCGGGCGGCAATATCTGGTGGACAATGGGCAAGGATTCTGCCACATTTCGTTTGTATTGTTAGACTTCCCGCAAACTAATCGTTGAACAATTGAAGAAATAAAAATACTAGAATAATCCGCAATCTCTCGCGTCCCAATGAACATTTGTTTGTAAGAAGAGCGATTATCATCAAATACCTTGTACACTTGTCTGATGATCGCCTGAGTTGAGCGCCTAGAATAATTTCTTCTAATAATTTTGATGTAACCGAAAAGCCGAAAACCGAAAACCAAAAGCTCTCGAGTTCATTTTTGTAGCAAACGCCAAACGCGAAAGAGGTGCACTTCAAAAAAACATCAGCACATTTACGAAATTTTAGGAAATATCAAACTAAAACCTTAACTATTCCAGAAATTGTCGTATTTTTTTTTAAATTCACGAGATGTTTTAAAAAAAAAATATCCCAAATTTGTCACATTAGGAAATGAAAAAAAAACTTAAAATCTTTAGTACATACCTGAAGGTATTGAATCCATGTTGGAAAAAGTTTGCCAACAAGCGGTGTAAAAAGTTATCAGTCCCTAAATGTTATATAATAAACGATGCACTTTCATACAAACGTCCTGACTGCTCGGGAAGTCAATCTTTGTTGACGTGTTACGCAGCGACAAAACGTTTTGCTGAGTTGGGTGGTGTGGGGAAAGATGCGCTGGTATGTGATGTCAAGATATAGAAACAAAATTTAGTGGTCCCTGCATTTTGAATTTTCGATTTGTTTCCAACGCTCCATACTAGTAAAACCATTGTGCGCCGGTGGGCCAGCGACAGATGAGAGATTAACGCATAGTTTTTGATGTATTGATGTACTCAAAACATAAATACTTTCACTCATCTCATCTTCTTTTCCTTGACTTATTCTCCGGCGGTCTCCGTCCATAGTAGGCTCAGGTTGCTTCTCTCCTAAATACTATAATGCAAACTAATTAAACCATCCCCGCAGGAGTAAACACTAGACACATAAATTAAATTATTATTAAAATATGTAAATAAATACCACCTGAAGATAAAGTGCTTGTCTTTGAAAACGTAACAATTATCTATTGCAACACTTTACCACTTGCTGCATTTACTTATTACAGTAGAAATAATTACAAAAGTGGACAGTGTTTACGAGTAATTGAACTCCAGCAGGCTGTTCAACTTGTCTTTAAGACAGGTAAATTCTCAGGTGCATGTTAAATGCTGACGATTAAATTAATCAATGCCATCTAATCATCATGTCTAACTAACCAGCATCCATCAACCCTCTAATAACCAGTGCTGATTCAAAACAATTTCACTTTCAAGAATGACTAACTTATATATTACGGCTCACTCCAGCATACTACGAACTCCTGGGTTTTGTCATCAGAATATGTAAGCAATTTGATGACCCAGATGCAATGACAGCCATGTTCGATGGCGTCATAAGAAGTAAGCTAGAGTATGCTAGTGGTGTGTGGACTCCGCACCAGACTAAATATATTAATATGCTGGAACAAATCCAGAAAAAATTAAGGTATGTCTATATGCAAATGCACGGAACTTATCCGAGGTTCATGCAACATATGGAGTTACTTGAGGCAACAAATAGATTTAGTTTGGAAACTAGACGTTATGTAAATCTTCCAATTCTTAGTTTTAACATAATCCATAACTACGAGTATATTGACAGTGCATTCCTCTTGGAATGCTACGGTTTATATGTGCCTGAAAACTTCAGTCGTAGTCGTCGACACGACTTGTTCAAAATACCATACGGCAGAACAGATGTTCTAGCACAGCATAGCATGACAAGAGGAATGCTACTATTGAACGAAATATCAAAAACACTAGATATATACAACTCTTCTTTAGATAGCCTTAAGATTTTTTTATATAATGATCATCTTCTTAGGTGTTAAGATTGTCAAAATGAGAAAATTGTACGGTAATTGGATTATTAATCTGTTGTACAATTAAAAAAAAAAAAAAACTTTTTACATAAAGATAGCAGCCAATGCGTTAAGAAAATGAAGATAATGTTGGTAGTTCTTGGTCGAAGAATGATACAGTTAAATATGACCGAATCGGATATGGACACATTAGTTCAGTTGGTAGAGCACTGACCAGACAAGTCACAGGTCCAGGGTTCGAGTCCTAGATGTGACCGTATCTTTTTCTGATATTTCTTTTTCAGATTTTCGATTGAGTTTCGCTAATATTGTCTTCAATTAACTTAATTAATATTTTTCTTTAGCCTTGATCTACACCTAATGCTGTATTTAGACTTCCTTCACATCTTTCCAATTTTTTATATTTGGGCCAGACATTTTTCAAAAACTATTTTATCTCGTCAATCTGTTAGGAGCCGTTCATAATATTTTTCTATTATATTAACCATTACCTCTGCCACGGGTCACCCTAAGTGGCTCGCTACGTTTGGTGACTTAGCAGCCCGGGTTCATGGGGTAAGGTTTGTATAAATCTTGGCGGTGTACGCGTGACGGCGGCCCGGATCGGGAGAGACTGGTTGAGGGAGACCATTTGGCCTATGCAAGTACTTTGGCCAGTAGAACTCTCTTGATCCATCGCCTTGCACCGCTGTAGGAGGGATGGATTGATATGCCAGAGCTATTGCAAAAAAATAGCCTGTGGTTTCCTTCTTAAGAGGAATATAAACGCTAGAAATATTTCGATTATCGTGCCTTCAAAATTTAAAATCGAGCGACTTATTTGCACAAGGCAAGTAAGCGAAAAAGTGGATTTTATTTATTTTGTGCATAATTTTATAAGAATGAAAAAAAGTTAGAATATACAAAACCTCAAAAATAGTCTTAGCTATAAAGGGGTACTTAAAAAAATTGTTTCTTACATTACTTCATATTTAAGTCATGCAAAAACATTTTTTTTAGTGGTTTACGCTTATATTTTTTGTTATGTAATTGAAAAATTTATTTTAATTCCAATACGTAGAAAAGCTAGTAAAAGCTTCAATTTATCCGTAGCATATTTTTTGATGTTCGTAATGCAAACCGATTCGTCGTAAAGATTAATCTAAATAGGATTTCACGTATAGCTTCATCTTAAAATGAAATAGTATATTTTTAAAAAATGCGACATGCTTCACTTCACTTCACTACTATTGAGTATTGAATAACAATTTTTAGAATTTTAGTAATCCTGTATATTATTTATAAATTTTTGTTTTATTTTTTTTTTTTTTTTTTTTTTTTTTTATTAGTATCTATAGCAAAATTTGTACATAATGTATTTATAAATTGTATTATATTAAGGTATTATAAAGTTTTTTTTTTTTCACAGTCCTCCTCACTAGGGTTCCCTGTTCTGAGGCGGCCTGTAGTTTTTCCACATTTGTATTTAGTATCCAGTTGTCTTTACATGGTCTTCAGTATGTTTGATAGTTCATTTTCACTTTGTTCTCTCAACCATATTTTTACTTTTGTTTTAAAATTATTTATTTCTGTTATTTTTTTTGTTTGAGTTGGTAGAGCGTTGTATAGTTTTGTCGCATTGAATTTCATATTTCTTTGTCCAAAAGATGTTTTCAAACTGGCTGTAGCTAGAGTATTTTGGTTTATTGCCCTGGTTGTGTATCTATGTTGGACAGTGGAGTATTCTGATATGTTTTTTTTAATTTTAAATAAAATATTTTTTGCATAAAGTTTTTGTATATTGTAGACTTGAATGCTTTGAAACAATTCTTCTGTCGGAGTTCTAACCGGTAATTTCAAAATTGTCTTTAGTACTCCTTTTTGGGCTATATTGAGCCGGTCCATGTGAGTGCTCAAGGCAGATCCCCATCCAGTTATCCCGTACTCTATTTGTGATTGACATAAAGCGTAGTACACTTTCTTAATGTCGTTTATGTTGAGGATGTTACGGATGGCTCTAAAGAAGTAAATGTACCTGGTGAGTTTTTTTGTGATTGCTTCAATGTGTCCGTTCCATCGGAGATTATCATCAATTTCAATACCAAGATATTTGATACTTTTGGAGTGTGCTATGGTAGGACAGTGGCATGATGAGCCTTGATTTTGATAGTTTTCTTGGCATGTATGTAATTTGAGATTAAAGTCATCTTCTGGCTGTCCTCTGGCTGTTATAGAAAATGTCAGATATTTTGTTTTATTGACATTAAGTGTAAGGGAATTTCTCTTAAGCCAGTTTTGCAGTAGACCAAGTCCATGTTCCGCTTCTTTGTAGGTACTTCTCCAATCTTTTTCGTTGAATACAATTACTGTATCGTCAGCAAAGCTTATGATTTTTCCTCTCGTTCCTATGCTACCGATATCATTTATGTATATTAGAAATAATATCGGTCCTAGTACGCTTCCTTGCGGTACTCCATGGTTGATTAGGAGAGATTTGCTTTTTTTCTTGTTAATTTGAACGCTCTGTGTACGCTCCATCATATAGATTTTTAATAAGTTTAGTGTTCTATTTGACATACCAATTTGTGAAAGTTTTGCAAAAAGGATTTTTTGATCTATTGTATCAAATGCCTTTTGTAAGTCTATGAAGATTGCCATTGTTTTTTCTCCTCTGTCTAAACTTTTCATGATCATATCTGTAATAGTTTCTATGGCGTCACCAGTACTTAGATTCTCCCTAAATCCGTACTGTGTTTCTGATAATATTTTATTTTCTTCTAGGTAGGATAGGAGTTGTTTTTTTAATATTCTCTCCAATATTTTTGAAAATGTATTGAGTAGGCTTATTGGTCGATAGTTGTTTATGTCATTTTTACATCCTTGTTTATATATTGGTATTACAATAGCTTTTTTGAGAGCTGTGGGGAATACGCTTTCAGTTATAGCCATGTTTACTAGATATGTTAGAGGTACGTTAAGTTCTTTACAGAGAAATTTTATTGCATTTGTTGTTATTAAGTCTTCCCCGGAAGATACATTTGATTTTAGAGAAGAAATTGTATTTTTGATTTCATCAGCTGTGATTTGTTTAAACTCGAGCTTTTTTCCTTGCTTAGGAGATTCATTTGTTTGTACCGCTTCATCACATTGCGTAGCTTGTTTTGCTAAATTAGATCCTATATTTATGAAGAAGTTATTGACATATTCAAGAATTTCGTCAGGATTCTCAGCGTATTTCCTGGGGATATTCAGCTCGTCAATTGATGTGGCGTTGGTAGATTTAGTACTAGTTATTTCATTTATTATTTGCCACATCATACGGGGATTTTGTTTACAATCATCTATTTTTTGCTTATAGTAAGTTTCTTTTGTATGTGTAATTACTTTTTTGCATATGTTTCTATATCTTTTGTAGTATCTTAACATGTGTATATTGTATGGATTATTTTTTTAGCTTCTTGTGTAACTCGTCTCTTTTTCTTATGCAGTTTATAACATTCTGTGTGATCCATGGTTTAATGTGTATATTTTTATGTGAAATTTTTTTTACAATTTTTACAGTATTAGAGGAAATGTTTTGCTGTATGAGTTCTATGAAATAATTCCATGCTTCATTTGTATTGTCCATACTTTGTAGTTTATTCCAATCGGTACATTGCAGATTTTGTTTAATGACATTCCAGTTGGTTTGTGTTTTTTCTATTGTTAACGTTCTTTCCATAATTTTATTTGTTTTGTTTATTTTTATTGAAAGCATAGTTGTATAATGATCAGTAATATCTGTATTGGGGGCCAAATTTTTCTGAAAACGTAATGCTTATGTCCTCCTAAAATGCATATTTATTTAGGTTTAGTTAGGTATGTACTACACTGCGGCATATTCTTTTTTAAAACCGATGTTTCAAAACATTAAAGCGAAACAAAAATTGAAATACTAAGAAAATCTCTCTTTTTGTTTTTGTGTTTTTGGTTATTTCACCACTGAAATTGAATGGGTCTAAGGGGTTAAAGGGAAATCCGTCGATATAATGCTTTATTTCTGCAAATACATGTTTATCGTTCGTTCACCGGTATTTAAAAATAATTACTAATAATTGTGTCAAAGAATTTTTGTTTTGCATTTCAATAGAAATCTCGGCATTGGCGGCTTGCAATCAAATAATAACAAGAGATTAAAATGAATGGTGCAAGGTGCTATCTCGATAAAGTTATATCTACAGCTCAGCACCTCACAAGAGATATATTGTTGTTAATTGGGATTCAGGGACTTGGTTTATTAGCTGGAAAATGTAAGGTACTCAAAATAAGCTGAACATAAACAACACTCCTGGGGATACGGGGAATTTAGATTCACGGTGGTTTTGGAGTATTTTCCTGCCTAAAAACGCTCTTCCTAAGGGATGTTCCAACTTCGATATTATTTGCTTTTTTTATTGTAATATAAAAAATATGGGTTACATATATACACATATATTTTACAGAATATTATATTAAGGATCGTTTTTGGTCATGTATACCTTATCAGAAAAGAGGAACTCTTGTGCCTGATAAGGGAGCCACAATTCTTACTTGGTCTTTGTTTCGTCTAATTGCATTATAAACTGGGTAACTTAGAGGTACTGAATAATTAATAAAATCAAAAATATCAATTTCGGTTGTCGGTGCGTGAAGTGAAATATTCCTTTGTGAAATTATTGTATCTCCGTAAAGTACCTTTACGTATATTATGACCAAGGTTTTGATGGGACACCACTTAATCTGTATTTTGAACTAAAGTATTAAATAATTGAATACGTTAATAAAGTATTAATTAAATAAATTAACACAATAAACCAAACATTTTGGTATCATTTGTCGGTGCGTGAACTGGAATATTCTTGCATGAAATTATTCACGTCCAATTCAATGAACTGAAATCTGCTTTGAAATTTTCAAAATTGGAACTGACTGTGAGATAAAGTAAGAAGTAAGTAAGAAATATATAACAAAACAAGTATTTTTACATAAAATTATTTCTTTTTAAAGTCTTTTTCAAAATTAGAATTATAATATCCCCTAATTTTTCACGGATCTGTATTAGTGCTTTCTTAAAACTAGAGCCGATTAATAATATTCTTAGGATGGGTTGTTTCAAAAAATTTGATGGATTCATCAAATATTTGAAGTTGATTTTCACGTTCTATGTAGGTTCTATTCAAGTTCTGTTATTATATCGTTACAGGACAGCTGCTTCACGAAACTGAAATAATCACAGAACTTGAGTAGAACTTACACAGAACGTGAAAATTAACATCAAATATTTGATGAATCCATCAAATTTTTTGAAACAACCCGTCCTTAGACTTCATTTTCACTGCACATATTTCGATTTGAAAATGGGGTAAGTCGATGGGATTCTAAATTCTTAATCGATTCGTACAACTGCTAGCCAAATACCAGACATCTCAATTTCTGTGTAATGGGACAGGCCCTCGCATGGAATTTAATTACATTCGCGGTAGTTACCTGTGTTTAAAGGACTTTAAAAAAATGTTAATGAATGAGATAAAAATATTATTACGAATTAAGTTCGAATGAGTTGATGATCAATGTAAGTAAGTCTAAAGTCATGGTGTTTGAAAGAGAGACATTGTAATAAAATGTAATTTTTATAGCTAAATAAAATATACTTCAAAAAAAAAAAAAAGAATACGAAAACAATGCGCAATATAGTTGTGAATGATGAATACTTGAAGCAAGTGGATGTGTTTGTGTATTTGAGAAATAAATTTACGAGAGATAGGAAGGCTGATACAGATATTGAAAGAAGGGTAATTGCAGGTAACTCCATTAATAGAATAAGTCCGATGGATAAGAATGTCGATGGCGCTAACAAAAAACTGTCGAAAGCAAAGTTAGCACTCCACAATGGAGTGCTGGTACATACCCTGATGTATGATTGCGAGTCATGTAACTGGCAGATGAAGGATGAAAGTAGACCAAAAGTGGTGGAAGTGAGATTCCTGAGGCACTTGCGTGGTAAATCCATGTATGATCGTGCGAGAAATGTCGAGATCCACAAAGAATGCAAGGCTAATTAAGGCAATGGGTAAGATTAAGAAAGGGACGCTCAGTTTGAGCATGTAGAGCGAATGAACGAAGAAGTAGTGTAAGGAGAATATATGACATAAATGTGAGTGGTAGAAGAAGTCGGGGACGCCCGAATCAAATACTTGAATTGGCTCATGTAAAGAATCAAAATAATATAAGAGTATGTATGAGCTGATGTATGAATGAGAATAAGGCAAGGAATGTGCCAAGACCTTATTGTTTTGCAATTCAAGTTCAATTCAATTTTTAAAACCGATGTTTCAAAACATTAAAGCGAAACAAAAATTGAAATACTAAGAAATAATTGAAATACTCAAAGAAATAATTGAAATACTCAACTAAAAATTGAAATACTCTTTGCCTATACCTGTGGGGAAATAGCGTGATGGTTAGTTAGTTAGTTAAAAATATGTTTTCTCCTTTCGTAGTAGGTACCTTAATAAGGTATAATAGATTTCTATCCAGATTTAGCAAATTAAGTTTTGACTCATTAAAGTTGTCCGGAAAAACATATCAACTAACCAACCACCCATGAGTTTTTGTTCGCATTTAGCGAGTTAAAACCATTCACTCCGTTCTTAGGCGCCATTCTCTCTCAGACAATTTTTTCGCACACCTGTCACTACTTTTTAATTCTCAAACGGCAGACACAACAAAAAATTGTGAGAAACTGTATGTATTATTATGGTAGTACATCTTGATAAACGCATTGGTTAGAAATGATCAGCACATAAATAACTAATTAATGAACAATCTCTTATGCAATGAAAATGAAACATGTAAATTGTAGTGTTTGTATATGTTAATCATGTAGTTTCAGCATCCTTCAATGCACGCCGTTAGTGTAGTTAGTAATAGGAAGTTTTGCTTAATTCCAACAGATGGCAGTTAAGTATGATATCAGAAGAGTACCATCTATCGTCGCCCGTGTCATGTTTACGAACCGTTACGATGATTGCCGAAGGATGGGGCGAACGCCACCAGTCCGGCAGCCGGCAGAACTACTTAGAGTCTCATGTAAGGACGTCTGTCCAGTTTAATATTCATTGTGATCTTGACGATAACTTAATAAATCAACTAGTAATCACACGAACCTCAAACTTATTTGGAAGCTTCCCAACACATCTAAAGTTTTATTTTTGGGTTAGTATAACTTTTTCTAAAAATCTCATAAAAACAAAGTGAAGACAGGATCGATGGCAAGCTGAATTTCGAAGAAAATCTAACAAGGATGCGAAAAATTTAAAGAAAAGCTTTCTTGAAATTAGCATGTTGGATCGGCGACACAATCTATTTGAACTAACTCTGAAACAAAGTAAAAAATCTTTTGTTCAGTGCCTATCTTAATTTAGATATTCGAACAGTCGCTTCTCACAATATCAGAATGCAATCTTTTTAGATTTGTTGATGACAGGTTAATTATGTAATTTCAATCAAATAACGCGCTGGTTCTGACAATTTTAAAAGTAAAAGTAATCAAAATGATAATATGAAAGTTTGATGACGTTGACATGTATTAAACTAAAAATGATAAAATCTCATTACTACCTTTTTGGTGACTCACGTTTCTTCGTCAAGTAGACAGATGTGATGAATCTAGAACTCTAGACGGTTGGGAGCAGTTGGGTCTCTTCGCGGTATAAAATATAAACAAATGAATTGAAATTTTATTCAATTTCAATGGTTTTATTCGCAAACATGAAAGAAAAAGTTTATAAGGGCACCCTCCCAATTTCTTCTGAAGATCGCAATTCAGAATCCGTAAATTGCTCTAAATGGTTCACCTACGTTATTCCCTTCGGCATCACAGCATCCCTCAGGGTGCAATAGGCAATGAAACTCACTTACATAAAAAACAATGGCTTTCACATAAAAAGAAAATATCACACACGTTAGACACGAGTGGTATGAAAGAACTGAGTTTGAAGAGATTCTACATCACATTTAAAAGTTCAAAAGTTTTCTCGTACATTTAAGGTATGTTTTTTTTTAATTTGGGGGCAGAACATACTATTTGTATTCACGCTCTTGGAAGGTCCTGATCTAAAATGACAACTGCATAAGAGTTTCAATTACTCCCAACTTTTTGGAGTTAGTGGGACCATGACATTCTTATTTGGGTTATATGGAGGATCGGAAAGTGCGTTGAGTGAAAAGAGACGGGAAAAAGGAAGATGGGGGAAGTACCTGGCTATTCAGTTACGGCCAGCAAATACGGCTAAAACCATTTCAAGCAACTTTACATTCTGAATGGAGGTCTTTCACTAGGGTGCTAAGGGACACTTATTTCACAGAACTTAAACAATTCGTCAAATTTCATAGTTTATATTTTTTAAGCTCTGTTATTACGTCAGTTGTTTCGCAGTATTTGAATTATTACTGAATTTAAATATTATCTTTGAAATTTGACGAATTTTTCAAGTGCTATGAAACAAATGATATTTGGAGGGTCTACCTCCAAGAACTGGCAAACTATAAAAAAAAACCACTTTTGTTAAGCCTTTTACAATGTAGCTCTACATGATGCTTGGATGATTTAATTACAAAACGGCATAATATATAAGTGATAAAATATTCATAACCCATACCTACCTTTAATAACAAAATTATAAAAAACAACATCAACATTGAAAGTTACTAATGAAATTGAAAGTGCCCACCTCGATTACGACCAACGAGATGAATAAAGAAAGAAGAAAAGCTTAAAGGCTTAGAAAAAGCTAAGAAGAGTGAGAGTAGAAATGGAATATGAAAGTGAAACCATCCCGAACTCAACTAAACTGCTCTTTAGTTAAACGCCGGTCATCATCGGGTCTGATGAGTTTGATGAATTACGATTTTGCCGCGGCATGTGGCTGACACACTTCCTCGGATTGATTGGAAGTGCATGATACATTGTAAAGGTAATTGGCAACAGCGATTCCATCATCACAACAGTAAGCGATGTATTAATTAAGTAAAAGAAAGGAAAGGTAATCGCAATAAAACGTAGATTAGGGAGTAAAAAAGGGGTGAGGGTGATTTTTCGAAACTCCATGCAGATAAATGTGACCTTCCATTTGATTTGAAAATAAAGTATGCAATGTAAATCTCGAAATAAAACTGTTTTAAATAAAATAAAATTTGTACATTTGATTTAAAAACAAATCCTCACCGGGGTCTCCTCTTTATATTTTTCAATAGATAAAATTGTCAATCTGAGAACCATGCAAACTCTGGTTCAATGAACTCGAATTTGGTTTGAACCTATCTATAATAAAATGTTTTAACAGAAAATTATTATAAACGTCATTTTCCACATTGGAAGTGATTTATCAAGAATTTGGATTATCTCGTGATTTTTCAGGGGTCTGCCCTTGTAAATAATATACAAGGTTTTAAGGGGCGTACTTGACTTACTTTAACCAGTGATTCCTGGAATTATATGAAGGAAAAAATGTAAACGAAATTTTGGTCAATTGTTCGATGATTTTTAAAAAAAAATTCTTCAAAATTCAAAAAATACGTATAAATGTCACTCAGCCGAGTAACCATACAAACCCTCACCCACTTCTCACTGTCTAATACATATGATTTTTTCCATGTTTTAAGTTGAAAAAAAACTTCAAAAATGTCACCGGACACCAAAAATACATTTAATTTTGGTTAAAGTCAACCAAGTACGTCCCTTAACACTCTTCATACTTAATCCGTCTTCGATAACTTTTTCCTTTATTATTGTCATCATTATTTCATAGATAACTTTGTTTTTATGCTATCCAGCTTTGATGACTTTTCTTTTTTATTTAAAAGATGAAAAATCTAAGAAAGTCTGACAATTCCATGAAATTCAGTTATAGTGAAACGAACGCCGGGTATGCTGATATTTAATAGCATTTAAGTAGATTTAAATAAAATATCTAAGTTTTAACTTATAACGCTAAAGATATAGATATATTGTTCTTATTAATAAATTTACCTTCGCAATAATTCATCCGTTTGCGTTCAGTCAATTCATCACCCCATTTTAACGTGTTATGTTTGTTTGAATTATTATTTACTAGCTTTTCACCGCGGCTTCGCTCGCATGGTATTACGGGAAATTACTGTAGCGGTTGAACTTATCAATTATCCCCCCTCCTCCCCACCCCCACCCCCTCCCGCATTCCATATATTCATTCCCTCACATTCAGTTTTCAAACATCTCGCCTGCCACCTAAATTTCATTAAGCTATAGCTCAAAGAAAAAAATAGTTATCCAATTTTGTTCATTCGTTCGTAATTTATGCGCTTACAAACATTTCGGAAGTTTATTTTTAATTAAATATTTGGAAGTTTGTTAATATAATAAAAAATTACAGTATTCAGTCTTTATACCTAATCGTTACGAATTATATTTTTAATGTAGGAACTCTATCTGACATTTGTTCCAAAACAGAAGCTTGTCCAAAAAAAAACAAAACATATTCTAATATTTGAATTTCCTGGAGCAGTAGCTGACCAGGGGTCTCAGTACCTACCAGCTTAGAGCCCACAAATATATTATCAACATGGTTTCCATGGAAACGATTTTTTTCTGACGTTAGCAAAAACTCGCTTTTGTTAGCGACAGAAAACGTTTAACAAATAAAATATATTAATATTTATAATTTCATAACGCCAGAGCTTATCATCATATACAACATATAGTCAGCGCATATAATTTAGCTTTCTATTGGTGAATGAATTTTTAAAGTCTTTTTATTGGTTAATGCCTGAAAAGGTCATAAACAAACTCGAGCAGTTTCGCATTTATAATATTAGTATGGATTCATAAATGTGTAAAATATGGTTATGTATTTTATGCTGTCCTCACGTTCCTGCTTCCGTTTAAAATCGGCCCTCGTTCCGTTTGAAAATCGGATACACTAGTGGGTATAGAGATTTTATAGAATTGTCCGCATACGTCTGACACGATTAAAAAACGGCACGTTTTGTAAGATAGATGGCCAGCGCAGCGC
Source organism: Glyphotaelius pellucidus (assembly GCA_936435175.1). NCBI lineage: Eukaryota > Metazoa > Arthropoda > Insecta > Trichoptera > Limnephilidae > Glyphotaelius > Glyphotaelius pellucidus. The sequence continues at coordinate 14,342,272 of OW386556.1, forward strand.
GTCCGTTTAAAAACCGTGTCGGAACTCGCTCGCTCATAGGTTTGTATAAAGTTGTAATCTTCCGAATTTTGGCGTTCCGTTTTTTTTAAATCGAGGAGTCAGCAAGGCGTCCGACATTTGGTTTTTTATATTTCGATTTTTAAACTTAGAGAACGTTCACTAAGGCGTTTACAAGATATTTTAACATTAAAAAAAACGGGTTAGTTGGTGACCGGACGACTCGGAATGAAATCACTCAACACCTCATTTTAAAAGTCATTCAAAGTGAATTATATTTAAAAAAAAATGGTTAAATAGGTTACGTTGGGTTAGGTTATGGGCAATTTTTCAATTTTTTTTTTCATAGTTTTTAATGACTTTTCAAAGAGGTATTGGGTTGAATTGATTCTGAGTTAGCATGGAACCAGTTTATTTGTATAAAACATAAACTTGCAGACCAGTTTATGCGTATTATGTAATGCCAAAATGACGCTAATTTTAATAACGCAATAGTTGAGTTATATTTTTATTAATAGAGAAATGCTTTGTTTAATGCGTTCAAAAACAATAAAAAGAAACGCGACTGTATAAACCGGCACCTTCTGTATGGCGTAGGTACATTTTCAATCGGAAATCGATAAGTAAATAAGTGATTTGGTTCATTTTCTCTTATGGCGTCATGTAATACGGGTATCGTCACAAATTCTGTTTTGCTTTATTATAATCGCCTCGGTCAGATTGGAAATTCGTTTCGCTTCACAAATAATAATGTTCTACGCTATAAGCAAATCGATTTGATCGCCACATCTGTTATATATGCTGAACGTAGGTGTTATTTACTTACGCAAGTACTCTAAGTTTTATTATTAAAACAATCGTGATTCACAAAAACGATGTTTCAAATATTGATGTATTTGTATGTGTACCTCACTAGAATTTCAACTGCCCTTCGTTAATGCGACCATGGCAGCCCGATTTTGGGGTTTTGTGTGTGAGAATGATGTAAGTGACGAAGGGGGAGGAAAGAGGGATTGGAAAATGGAAAATTAAGTAGAAAACCGCCTAGTTTTAACAAACAGTTTCTTTCTGATCATATGTTCTCTCATATTCTCTCTTCTGGTCATATTGAAACCTGAGCCCATATCCCATCCCGTCCCCAGTCTCATATCCCATTACGCCCCCACCGTTGAACCACTTGCATGAGCAGTGTATTTTAATATGGTCAGAGGCTTACTTGTAAAATCTTACATATTCAATATTCAGTACAACACGTGTCGAGTTTTGGGAATATGATAGGAATGTGGCAGTAGGGGGTCCACCGAAACCAATGAAATTTTGAAAGTGGTCTGCGAGAAAAAAAAGTTTGGCCACCTCTGTTTTAAATAAATTGACATTTTTTTAATTAACTTGTGTTATTTCACAATATAGTCGCCCTGGTGAAAGACCAGTACTCAGAATCGAAACGTTGCTTAAATTGGCTATATCTGTGTTTGGTGGTCAGATCTAAATCAGGTACTTCTCCGCTTTCCTCTTCTCATCTCCTTCCTTTCCCACTGCCTCCAGCCTCACAACATACCCCATTTGGAAACACTGGCTCCCGACGGATGGGAGCAATTGGGACTCCTATGCTGTACCCTCATAAAAAATAAGGAATAGGAAAGAAATCATGCAATAAAAGCTTACCGATGATAACTTCGTTGGAACGTTTCTTTCTGTCTCATAAATGACGCATGCAATGGAAAGGAAAGTAAAAATGGAACTCTCAGTGGCAGGACAACTTAATGGTTGGCACTGGGTATTCGACCTTTGCTTAGATTCTCGTCGAAGTACGAAAATAATGAATAGTGTCGGTTCATATTACTTACATGTATTTTAGTAATTATTATCACCAAACAACCTTCCAATCCGCTGTCACAACACTGTGGATATCCCATAGCATGCATTATGATATTCTAATGAAGGAACATGTATCATCTATTTCTGCATTAATATATTTTATTGTGAATTCAGGAAATGATCAAAGCACAAAAATGCATCACGATGTCATCGTGCAATTGATGTAGCCGATTTTCATCGGGAAATCCTAAAACGTACACGACTCGTGTGTAGAAAGTTGATAAAAAAGATATTTTAAGCACCTTAATTATGAGTCAACAATGGACCTATTACTTTGTAAATTGTGTGCCTAGTCTCTTTAATAATATATGTTTGAAATGAGAGACAGGAAAGTTCATGCTTACTGGCTGCGTTCCGGAGCATTAATCTGCCTGAAAAAAGATTTGCTTATTACGGTGGATTCTGTATTTAATTATTGAAAGCGTTAGCAAAGGTTAATTCATACAGTACCTACGTATAAAGGAAAGAATAGTATAATATTTTATATTTTAAAAATGTAGTTAAATTAATAATGGTCCTGAAAACGCCCAAGTCTATGTGATTTATTTTGGACCGGTAACGTTGCTTCAAACTACACAGTTAAGCCTCGATTACATTGAGCGAGTTTACAAGCTACTAGCTGGCGAGTTCACTATCCGCTAGTAAACTCGCTCATCGTATTAATCGTAGCTAACTAGCAGATTGTGTAGAATCTACGAAAAAAGTTGAAAGGGGTTCAGCTTTGTTCGCTACTCGCTAGCGTGTACGGTGGATGGCAAGATGTCGGCCACGAACAGCTGATTTGATAACTGTCAAACTACTGCTTTATCTGGATTATTCGTTGTACAATCTGTTAAGTAGCCGGCAAATAGCTACTAGCTGCGAATATCTCAGTTTTCTACAAAATGTCGACAGAATTAGTTTGCGCGGGAGTCGTTATTTTAGTTCAGCTTTTCACTAGCTAGTTCGCTAGTGGAACGTTTTATCTGTCATCATCACAATCGCACTCGCCGATTTGCCCACTTTTTAATTTGCCGACTAGTGGCTTGTAAACTCGCTCAATGTAATCGAGGATTTACATATATTATTTGTTCAAACGGAAAAGAAAAATGTTCAAATTTAACAATTATTTTCCATTCTTTTATGTTGTTAGCCTAGCGGTGAGCCAGATAACTAAACGATAATAAAAGAGCGCCAGTTTTCTTTCAAAACAATATGGCGGCATATCGAGAATCAGCTGTTTGAAAGATTTCTTCTTGCGGTGAATCTTTCTCGAGTATTCAGATCAGCCGACCGTTTTCTCGCTTTTCTCGCAATTCCACTTTTGTTCTATAAAATAGAAGTGGTTTACAGCGTGTGCTACTTTGGTTTTTAATGAAAGATTTTTAGTTTTCTTGCCGTAAAAAGTTATTGTTTGACAAGCCAATGATTAAAGAGGCTTTTTACAGCAACAGGTGAATGGAAACTTTCCCACAGTCATTAAAAGTGCATTTATTTAACAAATAATAAATACTGAAAAATGACAAATCAGCGTTTTTGTGTCAAACTCAAACGATTGTATATTACTACCCATCTCAGAACAGACATCGTCTAGTGAAACTGGTAACGGTAACTGCATAAAGGTTGGGTACCTGCATACATAAACCACTTACTAAATTGATAACTTCGGAATTTTTGTGTGGGAAAATTTTCGACACTATTTAACCATAGATTTCGTGACGTCACACACCCTCGACGAGGATAGAGGAAACTCATAAAAGGGCCGACCATTGTAATTATATACAGAAATACCACTCAGCTCCCAACTCAGTTTTCCTTGGACGTTCAAAGTTTTCTATTGGATTTTATGACGTCATGTGGACATTGCGTGATTTTTTATTCGATTACAAAATTGGATCGGAGTAATCTAAAGTAACTAGTTTCCATGTATTGAAATATTAGTTGCCTTTATATACAACTTTTAATATTATGTCCATTTAATTTGAAATATTTCATGAAAAGTATAACAATTTAAAATACTTTGCAAACATTTAATATTAATAATCGATTAAATTGCAGATAAAAATTTCAGTACATGTATACTATTTCACAACTCATGACTGGAGTTAAAAAGTATGTAAGTCGGTGCCTGCTGTGGGTATCGATAAATATTACGACTGCAATCCAAACGTCTTACCTAAATGGCTATCTCTATTCCTTTTCCTATTTCTCATCCCATATGTCAGACATCTTAATTTTGCTTTACTCATTGTTAACTAAGGACTCCAGAATATTAGGAAATTATCATAGGTTCTGGAGATCAATGTTGCCTGTTACAATGATACTGGCACCATTTTTTATGAAAAAGACAATAAACATAATTTTCTATTAAAATAGGTAGGTACCTACTTTATCTGCTTGTTCAAACAAACGGTTCCAATTTTGAAAATGAGAATCAAATTTAAGGCAAATCAGAGTTCTAGAGTTCAATCTACCGTAGTTACAGGTGTACAAACGAAATTAGTTTTATTTAATGTGGTCTTCACGTAAACTAAATTAAAAATTATGTAGAGCCCAACTCGTATGGGGTTAAAGAAAACAGTTAAGAGCTCCACATGTTCAGCTGCGTTAAGTTGGCAGCGATTAATAATGACAGGCAGAATTCACCCAAGCAAAGAGAACTCTTTTACTGCAGAACAGTGGAGACGCAAGCACCAAGACGATTAAGGTTTAAAATTCAAGAATTTAAATAATGCATTTGTGTCCATTGTTATAACTTTAAATTCTGTAAAGTTTTTCTAAGAAAAGTGTGTTTTTCTTTATTTTATGCGGGTTATCTTCTAAAGCACGTATTTCTTAAGAATTTTATTTTTGAAGTACCTATTATGTTTCATGAATTAACGAAAAATTCGAATTCAAAATGTTTATTTAATTTATGACGAATATATGAGGAAAACTATAAACAGCCAACAACTGGTTCACCACGCTTTGAACTACCGCGTTATAACAGCGCTTCGAAGTTATCTCCCATAAGCCGATAAGCACAGCTTTGGCATGATCTTACTGCACAACCACACAACCACCCACCCAAAAAATAGCACAACCAAAAATCAAGATAACTAAAGAGCCACACAACCAAAAAAAACCGCCTAAATCAAACCACCAAAGAATCACCCGACCAAAAATCGCACAACCAAAAAGTCATGCAAACAAAAAATCACAACGCCAAAAAGCTACACGATAACACAACCAAAAAGTCACTCAACCAAAAAGTCACAAAACCAAAAATTCACACAACCTAGAAGTCACAAAACCAAAAATTCACACAATCTAAAAGTCACAAAGGCAAAAAGCTATGTAACCAAAAACAACACCACTAAAAGCAGCACAAAACCAAAAAGCCAGAAATTCACACAACCCCATAGGAATAAAAAAATTATAATTGCAAAACTATCTTCTCATTCCATCGTAGAGTTGCACGGATTGCCGAGCAATCAATGAGCATCAGAGTATAATGTATAATGAATAGTACCGCCATTAGTATAAGTTTAATGGTCTCATGAATTCCATTTACAGCTACGTGGGTAAACAATAAGCTGCAATTGGAAGTGGGTCATAACCCTGCGAAATAAGTTCATAGAAATTTTCATGGCTGTTGTGTGAACCTGCGTGGTTATTGCGTTTTTTTTCTCTGTGCATTGAAGCAACAATGGAATTCTTGCAATTAATGTTAATTGTTTCCTATTTATAAATTAACTTAATAACTTAACTGAGTTTATAGTTTGGTATTGAAATATTTTAATAATAGTTGCACTAAAAAGAGACAAACACACACTTCTATAGAATTTGGCCTGCTATAGAATGAGACAATGTTATCGGTGTTCTCTTTGTGCGGTGCTTCGTAGCCTATTGGTCTCCTTTTTGTGCGGTGCTTTGTAGCCTATCGGTCTCCTCTTTTTGCAGTGCTTGGTAGCCAAGACTGTCTACTCTTGTCTACTTTAGTTCTCTGAATGTTTCACTTCTACCGCGTGTGAATTGCACTCTGGTTTTTCAGTATGGTTTTCGAGTAGGATTATGAATACACTGATCGAAATAGAGCACTTAATATTTTACCTCGTTATTCGAACATTTTCACACCCTTTTCACGTTTTCTTTAATTAATTAGTAACGCTAGTGTTTTGGTTCAACTCTACTTAAAAACATATATAACAATCTTGCCTTTATGCCCATTAATAATAATCACCATAAATTTTTGATTCTTTACGATGTAGCAAATGCACCAATTCAAATCAATCCGCCAAAACCTGATTATTAAATTAAAGCGTTTTATTATGCGCATACGTTATACTTGGATAAATTTCATGGTTTAAAAGAACTATTCACTTTACTAACGTAGTCAAGCCTTATAACAATGAAAAATAAACAATGTAAATACAATGACTGTTATGCATAGAATATTAACACGCGTGTGCCATACAATCGCTTGCAATTTTTCAGAATTAACTTTATTTTTTTCGTGTAGTTGGTAGGTGCTCTCAGCGTCTTCCTGGTGAAAGACCACCATTTAAAATCAAAACGTAGCATTAAATAGCTTTAGATGTGTTTGATGACCAGATATTGCCATGCACTTGTCCCCTTTCTTATTCCCATATCCGGTATACGCGTTATTTGTGTAAAAAATAGATACAGTGTTTTAACTTAAAACAACTGTAGTAAAATATAAATGATATATGACAATCTTTGTGATAGAGAAGTTAGTCCCTGGACTGTGGGTTCAGAGGTCGCGGGTTCAATATCCGATGAAAACATTTTTTTCCTTGATTTTATAAAATGTAGTTAAGGCGGTACACAACCCTAATAATTTTTGTTTGCTCAAAACTCTCATTTTAATCATTTCCGGCGAATTCGTAACTATAATAACTTTTATACTCCAACCGATACCTGGGGATGTAAGTTCTTTATATTTAAAATAAATAAAAATAGTACCTTACCATTAATGTATTTTACGTACAACTATTTTAAAACTTTATAAACTTTTACTAGGTAAGCACCAGATATTATTTTTTTAGACGATAAATTAACAACTTCAAGAGGTATTCATTTAGGATGGGTTGTTTCAAAAAATTTGACGAATTCGTCAAATATTTGACGTTAATTTTCACGTTCTGTGTAAGTTCTATTCAAGTTCTGTGATGATTTCAGTTTTGTGAAGCAGCTGGCCTATGATGTTAAAAAAACAGAACTCGAAAAGAACTTACACAGAACCTGAAAATTAACTTCAAATATTTGATGAACTCATCAAATTTTTTGAAACAACCCGTCCTTAGAAACGTCTTAAATATTTATAACACGTTCTTCAGAATTAATTAAAATGAACGCGGCGGAAAGGTCGAATCTCCAGGCCCGCTAGGGCGAATTCGACGTCTAATACGCCGTGCCGCGGGCGTATATTTGTTTACACGCTTTATTCGTCGTTAAGATTCCCACATTATTTGTCTTCTTCTTCTTTTCTTTGATAAGGCAACTTCGACAGTAGGTCCGTCCAATACACGGGTCGCGAGTCGCAATTTGTATACACGTCTTCTTTACTTACGTAGGACTCTTAATATAAATATTTTAGGGTATATTGTCGTCTTAAATTTAATTTCCCGACGACGTCTACCTGTAATGCACTGTTCAAACTTGTCTTCTTCTTATGAAATTAATATTTTTTTCAGATGGGCAAACCGTTTAACAGCACTGAAAAGGTTAAGGATTGAACATTCAACTTGCTTTTGCCTCCAAATTAAAGAAATTATTAAAAAATGTGTAATCATTGAAAATGGTTTGGTTTTAAGTTTTTCTGGAATTTGTCACCGGGTTCTACGAGTAATTTTTGTATTTTCGTAAATAAGTTAAACATTCTAAACTAGACTACAAAATTTATACAAATGGATACTATACTTTAGAATACTAAACTTTTTTCAATTATGTAGGTATCTATCTAACTATTACAGCAATAGAGACTGCATTTATACATGGGCAAGTACAGATATGTCTCAGTTTTGTAACGTGTAATTGTTGCAATTTACATAGGTGTATTGTTTTACAACTGGAGTTATCCGTACAAGTAATTGCTGTACCGTGGTGAAATTAACTGTCCTAGAGATATCAGATATCATCTAAAAGTATCTGGTGCAAATTTATTACCAAATAGTACTAAAAAATGGCTTACTTAGGTGCTTGTACTGCTATAAACTCAGGTAATTTATGGTACCATTCACATATGTGCCAACACAACGAATCAATTACATACAACATCTATTTTATCAAACTGCCTTAGATATAAAATCTTTCTTTACACAAATACGTCACTGTGGTATATTTTTGACTCTACGTTATCTGGAGTTTGTGGTAACTATTGCTTCTTTGCGTTGTCTCACAAACTCTTTAAATAATCTCTGGGGTTAACAAAATACTTTGAATTTTTACTGGCGATAGGTTATAACGAGCTCGAATGGCTCTATTGGCAGGCGGTAGGAATGATTCTGGGTCTCGACCTTGGGCTTGCAATCGTTTTAACTAAGTCTCAATCCCTGCATCATCGGCAGCTTTAATGTTACCAGTGCCATTAATTTGAGCCTCTTAAACTCCTATCAAGGATATCACAGTATGTAATTAATAGTAATTTCTGTGGATCATTATGGGGGTTGACAAGATTAACATAATGTTCTAGTCACAATGAAATGTTTTTAATTTTAACATTTTTAACTGTAAGAACTGTCATATTTGAAGTATTTTATTTATTTTTTCGCCGCGTCTGGTGAAGAAAATAATACGATATCCTTTTTTCATCTTCTGTATTTAGATTTTGAAAAGTGAAAATAAGTTAAAATTTATCTAAAAAAAGGGGGGTGCCATTTTGGAAATGTGATAAAATACTTGAAACTTTAATTTGGATATATTTTTATTATGTTGATTAAATGATAATCTCATCATTCTACATATTATTAAATAAAATTAAAATCTAATTAAAAAGTAGGACTGGACTATTTAGGACTAAAATGTTAGTCAAAAAGTCGAATGGATAGCTTATCGAGGTACAATAACAGCGTTGGCTATCCAAGGGTTAACATCGAACCCCTTTGAACATGTTTGATGTTGACACTAGCCCTAAAATAATTAAATTTATTTTTTAGGTGTGTTATCTATTTTTCCTTTGAATCACAGTTAACTATCTTGGTTATTTTTGTACATTAAAGATGAAATCAAATTTTGAATTTATTGCTTTCTATTAATTAATTTTCCACTGGAGACCGCGATAAAAACTCAAGAAATTTTAAATGATAATGAAATGAATCTCGTTTACGTTTATCGCTAATACCGTCCATGTTTTCACATCAACTGAATTTGATCGTGATGTGGAGATATTTATGACTGAACAAGCGCATAGTTATTAAGTTGTAATGCTTCTAAAGTAAGTAGACAGCAGGAGTGTCAGCTTGTCTGCGGTTTGTTGAAATATTATCGTCGGATTAACCGCACTATCAGATCTTTACTAGCTTAATTGAATATCTTTCACACTCTAGATCCGACCTTATTTAAATACTAGAGTTTCTAGAAAACGTGTTATTTTCTGTATTATTTAAGTATTCACAACAAAAGCATTTAGAGTGGGTGCATACTTACACAATTTATTTTAAAAAATACACTAATTGCTTGATACTAGGGATTGCAATCCCGCAGCTCATTCAATCCCGCGGGATTCCGCATCTTTGAAATTATGTTATAAAATCAAATTGATACTACAGATTTTTGTGTAAAAATCAACTTTTATTAAACATTTCTTAGATTAAGCAACAGAAATTCTTTCTTTTCTATTAATTAAGTATAAATAATTAGTAATCTGTTTTCTTAGATTCATCTTTAAATGTTTGGCACAGTTTTATAGTTTTGTTTAATTTTACCCTTACTTCTAACAACAGTTTTATATTTTTAATTCAGTCTTATTCATATAATGACTAATAATCAAATCACAACTTTCTCTTCAATGCTATTACTATGATATCAACCTATGGTGATAACTTTTGCAAATACGTTCTTAAGAAGCAAATGGCATTTATTGTATCATCTCCGAGCCTGCTTCTGAGTGAACTGTAAATATATCCTGATGCTGAAAACGCTCTCTCGGCTTCTACGCTAGTAGGCTGAACCGTCAGGATATATTCAGAGGCGAGCGTCAGGCACTCTCCTCTGATACCATCGGACTCGAAGAACGTCATTTCTTTCTTCAAATTTTTAATTTGCGGGATCCCGCAGATTAATAAAAGCAGCGGTATCCCGCGGGAATGCGTGATCCCGTTTTGCGGGATTGCAATCCCTACTTGATACTAATTGATTAAAGATGATAGAAAAAAACTGATTGGGATTCAAACGATAAGAGCTAAACGATACGTGAAAAAAAAATTGAAGAAAATCTAGTTTGTCGAAAGTGACAGTGGAAAAGAAAGGAAGAAAGTAAATTGAACGGTGTGTATGTTAAGTTTTTTCATTGTGTCGAGTGGAGGGGCGAATGTAATGGTTTGCATTTCAGCAAATGCTGATTTCAATTGACAGCGAAAAAGACGTCAATTTTAAGATTAAGGTGAATCACCACGTCGTGCACAATTCGGGATCAAGCCACTAACATAACAGTATTTATGGTAGATGGCGATAAGGTTCAAATTATCGTTTAATTAACACCAGTTTGTTATTCACGAAAAAAACGTCGCCATAGAACGTGTTTTATTTTGTTAATCGAAGCTCAGGCACAAATATATTTTTTTACAATTATTATTTCAATGGCAAAATACGTGTTCTACTCACAGTATTTAATTAAAGCGTATGAAATATTTCTAAGCGATCTAATTTTTAATCCAAAATCACGTGATTTTGCATTGCTTAGTAGTATCATATTTCCTTATCTTTTTAGAACCGGAATCGCCCCTCAGGAATCGTTAGACATCACGCAGTATTTTTTTTTGTGATGCCACTCGTCCAAGTTTGTTTTTTTTTCACATGAATTCCACACAGGAGGCTCTGAGGAAAATGAAAAATAATTTCCTACAGGGCCTATGTCAACTTTGGGGATGCTGTGTGGAGGGGTTTTTTTTAGGAAAAGGAGGAGAGGTTACATCGGTAAATAGATTCCTTGAATGAGAGACATCTCTTAACATAAATTAAAACATTGTATTATATTTGTACATAACTGCCGAACTGACGAACTTAAACGCCATCATATGTATACTGTGATCATAGAAGGAAGACGAGGCAGAAATAAAACTACCTTAGTCGACACCAAATATTATATTAGTGTTCGAACCATGTTACTGCATTAAATTTAATTATTAAATTAAATTGTTAAATTAATAATTATAGTTGCTTTTCATCTGACTATAATATTGTAATCATTGAGTGTTTATATTAATCATCATTCATGATGTGAAAAATATTAACAATGTCAGCACTTGCAAAACACATAATTAATTATAATAAATTATTTCTCCTACATTTGGAAACTTTCTAATTTGTGGGGAAAACCTCTGTTTGCTTACAATATTTCCTTCCTGGTTCGTTTATTCATTATTTATAATGCAAGTTCATCTTCGAAATTGGTAAATTTTCTGATTGGATATTTTTGCTTGTCAGTAGTATAACTGAATACAATTCAATAGTTTGGCTTGGTGTACATTGCACATTGTGTAATCATTGGTTTTAATACATGTCGGCTACATGATGTTCTAATTTTGTTAATCGAATATTATTACCATACAGATAAGGCATCACAGTGGACAGTGGTTATCATTATCGTGATTTATTTTTGGTTTATTTTGCCGTGTTGAGCTACTCTCGTCTTTAGCCAACGTTTCGGACGGCATTACAGTGTCCATCATCAGGGCAGATGTGTAATGGATTACATATCTGCCCTGGCATTGTAATACTGTCCGAAACGTTGGCTTAATAAGGAGGTAGCGCAACACGGCATAATAACCCAAAAATAAATCACGATAATACTCATCGCCGAAAATCTCTTATTAGTGGTCATCATCATTATTATTGGTCGGCTTATTAAGAATAAATAAAATTATTTTTTTACATTAGCTCCACAAAGGATGCCCTGAGGAAAATAATTCCTCTCAGGGCCTATGTTATCTGTCGGAATGCTGTGTGGAGAGTATTTTTAGGAAGGAAGTTCCGGGAAAGAAAAGGGTATTAGGGGTGGGTAGGAATCTGCGGGTCAGTGTGTCCAGGAGTGACGGACGAATAAATCCATCCCTCCCACTGCGGTGCAAGGCGGTCTTGGCCGCCACCAAGACCCGGACAAACCTCATCCCATGATGATATGATGTAATACATTTACGGAAATGCGATTCTCAAACAAAATATATCATTTTTTATAAATGATTTCAGACTCGAAGACTGTTGGTGAATCGCATAACAAAAAAAACTGTTAAATTTATTATTTGTTGAATGATAATATCATAAATTAACATAATTTATTACTCGTTTGTATTAGAGTGTTTTATTTTAATTAAATGGTCTTTTCAATAAATCTTTTTTCATGTCATTTATAACATATATAAACTTACACCGAGTTAAAAAAAAAAATTGTTGTATTTTTATTAAATTGTTGAAGTGTTAATAATATACGTGTTGATGTAATATTGACATTTTAGACATCACGCTTTAAGGATGATGCTTTATGTAGGTATATACGTATTTGACGGCCAGCGTAGTCTAGCGGTAAGGCTCTTGACTCGCAAACCGAATGTCGCGGGATCGAATCCCGGCGTGGCAAATAAATTTTATTTGATTAATTTTTGTTGTTTCACAATTTATTCATTTAAAATAATATATCGTATATTTTATCATAGTTGAAGAAACTCTCAGTATCGCCCTGGTGTAAAACCACCGTTCAGAATTGAAACGTTGCTTGAAATGGCTGTAGCCGTGTTTGGTGACCAGATCTGAATAGCCAGGTACTTCCCACCTTCCTCTTTCTCCTCTCCTTCCCCTCCCCACTACATTCAGCTTCACAACATACCCCAATTGGAGATGCCATAGTCTCACTGGCTCCAGACGGGAGCAGTTGGGACTCTTGTGCGGTATCCATATATATATTTTTTTTAAATACCTAATTTATAATCTAGGTTGTAATCGACGATTTTGACTGTCCCTTAAAATAAAGTAGATACTTTAATTCCGTATTTTTTAACCCCATGACAACACACATATGTACAAACACGAATAAAAAGACTTGTTTATGTACATGTTGTATTTTTTGCTCAATTGACATGCTTTTTTAACACATTTAATGTCGTATGGAAATGCAGATTCTGATTGCGAGAAGTAAGATCAAATTTAATGCAAGTTTTTACTTAAAACAACTTTCGAAACGCTGTAAAAAAAAGAGGAATCACCCGAAGGTGATGTGTAGATGTTTTTCAATTTTAAACTTATAAGAAACACTTTTGGATATATTCAACCCAAATACGTATCGTTTTACGGTACCGCGACGGCACAAAAAGTAATAAACGTACGTTCCTTACCTCTGTAATGCTGCAGCTCTTTCTTACACATTAAATAATGTTGAGACACACACAAAATACGTGTAAAATTCCTTCAAAGTACTACTTTTTTGCTACGGTAATTGCGTTTTATTTTCCTTATACGTGTGAGGGAGATGTATGAAAATAATTTTGTGTTTCCTTTTGGAGGGTGCAGACATACTTTCACCATTTGTCTCATTTTTTACTGTTGTCATTTAGTATCTAAGAAAGAGCGGCAGCATTGTAAGTTTAATAAGTCAGGTACGCCTCATACATCATTACTTATGTCTGGTAATGTTGAGGGTAGCTTGAAAACAAGTTTATGGGCCCGAGTAGTTAAGAACAAAATCAAAACCATCAGTACATTAACATTTGGAATTTTTGAATTCACTCACACTTCAATATTATCCTTGAAACTATATTCCATGCATTTCAAAATTATCGTTGCGGCAAATAGTATTGGTAGGGGTCTACGGAGATTTCACGGTGAGGTATGTGAGAGAGATGCAAGAAAATGATGGTTTTTTTTTTCTTTGGAGGGAACAGACTACGTACATTGTGTATCTCATCTTTTGGAAGAGCTGCAGCAATATTGTGATAAGGAACGTACGTTTATTGCCTTTTTTATGCCGTCACGATACCGTCACCGTGTTATAATTTTTCAATTTTCCTACATTACGTCTTCCTCCTCCATTAAGCGTTATAAAATATCGAAATGAGAGAATTTTTTCTCTGCTTTCATTATGCGATCTGACAACACCAGTGATAATTTAACACGGCCGTCTCGGTCTGTTTCGCGCCGATTCCTGCGTCAGATTTTCGCGCCAAAGATACGATCCGTTCGCTAACTTTTCCAAACAACTTCGTAAGCAGGTATCTACGCCCTATTATTTTAGAAACTCATTCCTTTTTTTGCTGACTTCTTTGTTTAGTTTCTTTGAAAAGTTATATAAGAAAGATAACTCGGAAATATATTTTCTTCGTTACGATATTTTACTGATTCCATTACTTCCGATTTTCTTTTAGTATAAATAGTTTCCGGGAAGAAACGATTATGATCAGTGGCAAGGTTATGAAAACATTCCCGTTTAATTTCCTCCGCATTTTTTTTATCGTACAAGATTTCCAACTGCTCGGAATCAGTGGAACTAGGCATCCCCCGTTTGAGGAATATTTTGAAACAAAATATTCCATTATGATCCTGAAGAGAGAGGCGCAAAATGAAGAATGTACGTACCTGTACCTGGCTGTTCAAATCTGGTCCCAAAACGTAGGTCTCTCAACTAGCAATCTGGAGATCTTGAATTCAAATCCCGGCGCGCGCAGATAAATTTTACTTTACTTTGTGTTATTTCACAATTGATCGTTTTAAAATAATAAATAGTATATTTGCGGCACGTTCCAGAGTGGAAGATACTCTCAGTACCGCCCTAATTTTCTTTTTTTTACTATTTCTAAAAAGAAAGACAAACATTCCCGGGTTACGAATAACCCAACAATATTTGAAAATCTTCTACCACACCACAGAAAGCCGAAAATGTTGCTTGTGTTGTGATGGAGGACTTAGCCAGCCGAGGAATCGAACACGGGACGCTCGGATGGGACCCAAACGCGATGCCCACTCAACCACGGACCGCTGATGTAAACTTTCAGAATTGAAATTTTGCCTGAAATGGCTTTAGCTGTGTTTGGAGATTAGATCTGAATAGCCAGGTTCTTTCCTCACCTTACTCTTCCAATAGGGGATGACAAAGTCTTACTGGCTCCAGACAGATGGGAACAGTTGGGACTCTTGTGTGGTATTCACTTTTTTTTTTAAATAACTAAAGCAATTTCAAGAAATGTTTCAATTCTGAATCGTATTCTGTCCAAGGCGATACTGAAAGCATATTCTATGTTAATTACCGCATTCCTTCCATCAAGAAACGTAAATTGTGAAATAAAATATGACCCCGATCCATGTGACTAAAGTAAGTTAAGTAGTTAAGTAGTAATCCGTTTCCTAAAATTGATATCAGGCAAAAAAAAGGTCCAGTTATGTGAAGGTGATTATAAAAAAATGTTCTCCTTGTGTAATGTCCTCTCTATACACAGTAAGGTAAATTACCAATTAACACTAGATGAATTCTGGAATACAGAATTCAAAAAACCTGTAAACCACAACTACCCTACTAGGCATAGAGAAGCACAAATGTTTATTGTCAATAAATCTCAAAATGTATACGGAGATAGAACAAAAAGTCATAAAATTCCGGAAATATTTAACGCATTACCTGAAAATATCAAAAATGAGACATCTTATTCAAAAATCAAAACAAAAGTTAAATCTTTCTACCTCCGAAGAACATGAAATCAAATAAAATAGTTCCTATCTATTTATTTTCTCACCGTATGTTTGTACTGTGTAAAATATTTTTACTACAACGCAATTCATAAACATTAAAACATTGAGATAATTAGTTTGTCGTAATAATTAGTATTTTAATATTAAGTATTATATTTAGTATATACTATGTAAAACTGAAAAGTATACTGTATTAAATAATTAGAAAAAAATGAGAGATTTCTTACAATCAAACTGATTGATCAGTTTCGTAAGATTTGTAAAATAAAATATTGTAAAATTAAAACTGAATAAACATATTTAAAAAAAAAAAAATAAAGTTGTAGTAAAGTAATTATAACATGATTTTAAAAAAACCTTCCTATTAGTGTTAATAACATTTTTCGCTGTTTTTTCTTTCAGATTATGTTGACATTCTCTGAGCATAATCACTTTGGTAACAAGATTCATTACAAAATGTTCCAGTTTCCGCGGATTTTCCGTTCTCAATAAACATAACTACCTAAATATTTTCTTTGTTTCATCAGAACTCATGACTTACAAGGAAAATAACAATTTAGATCATTCCCACACTGGTTTCCTGCATTTCTTTTCAATTTTCTATGGTTAATTAAGCCCTTCATGTGAAGCGGACAATTATTAATTAAAATGTAAAAGACAAAGCCATTGATCAACATTGTAGGTAGGTACCCTATAAAAAATATGTCGGGAAGTATCATTATAATATTTATTTATTTATTTATTGATGCCTTATTGGGCTATTACATGTACAATACAAATTTAATTTATAACATAATATATAAAAAAATATTACAATATATATATACAAAGCATAAACTCAATAGAATAAATAAGGATATATCTAATGCAATTTTACTTGGATAACTTTAGAGAACTCGTAGGTACAATTCATACTCGTATACCTACGAGCAACAAAAACATTAAGAAAAAAACAAAACACATTAATTTTTACAATTACCTACTTGTTTGCACCTAGAATACGAACAATAAAAAAACAAAAGGAAATCGAAATAAAATAAAATGCTTTCTCATCCATTATTTACATCTAAAAAGTGATGGACTAATTTGGCTTTAAATGTTTCAAAGTTTAAATTAAATATATCAGTTAGTTCATTGCCCAACCTATATATTCTTTCTAACACAGCGTTCATAGCGAAGTTATTGTTTGGGAATAAGATATTCCGCCTCATATATTTTGGAGGTATGTATAAAGATAATAAATTTATAGCGTCAGGGTAGTCCAACCTTGAAAGAACAATTTTATATAGTAGAAGAAGATCAAATATTATTCGCCTTTCAGATAATTTCGATAAGTAAAGTTTACTGCGTAAATTGACATAATTGATTTCTATAATAGGAATACCAATTTTGAAATTTATAAAGCGTAAAAATTTATTTTGAATTTTTTCAATTTTTAAACAATGAGGGTTGAAATGAGGACACCAAATGCTTGAATTGTATTCAACCTGACTTCTAACCAAAGACGTGTACAGTAATTTTATGGTTTTTATGTTATTAAAGTCTTTAGCGATTCTGATAATAAATCCAAGCATTTGTAATCCCTTACTGGTAATGCTATAATATAATAATATAAGGGGTGTTAATACTTTGGTTCATTTAACTGATGGCCACATACAAATCTCCAGTGCACCCGAGTAACTGTTGATTCGTTAGCCACTTCTTGTTTACAGCCCCCTAGAAATACTGGAAAATGGACGAAACCGTTGAGAGGTTCCCATTTGTTAAAGTAGATTATAATCATTAGAATATCTAGTGAAAATGCTGTGTTATTTCTATCGAATTGGTCCCTTCGACACTTTTGATGCAGCAGAATGAAACTCTGCTCATCATCTATACGTGGTTGTTATTTGTCGAATGAGAATAAATCGGTTTTTCTCCTCGTCCTTAATCTCAACAGATCAATAAGTAGTTTCCTCCCTTCTACAACATGGATCTCTTCAAAGCTGGTTCACTTCTTTCTTTGCTTGAAAATCTCCACACAGCATCCGCAAAGATGATCATAGGTCCTTGAAGAAAACACCAAGGCTTCGTCCTATACCCCGATGTTCGTTTTGCTTATTTCCTACCACGACATAAGATAAAATAAGATTTCGCATTACTGGGTAAGACCTGCTTCCGGTCCAGTTTTATATAATTTTAACCGAGGCATACAATTTCAGTAATCCACTTATTTTTAGAGAATCTCTCTGCTGGTATCTTATTTTTGTCTTTTAGAATCAAAATCTTCCATTGAACAGACAACCTGTTTCTACAAACTTAATTTCAACTGTCCTAATAGATTACGTCACAATACTGCAAACATCTGTAAAATTAATTACACATAAACAGAAATTAACCCTTATAAAATAAAATAAAATAATGGAATCCTGTCAAATCAACTCCATAAATAGATTTGACAGGATTTACCACTTTACTTCATCTCTTCCTACTTTTATAAGATAACTTTCTATACAGGATTTACCACACTTCCAATTACCTTTCTGTTCTAATTATATTGAAATTGACTGACATTTTCCGATCACATATCACGGCTCACGCCAGCATGCTACAAACTCCTGGGTTTTGTCATCAGAATATGTAAGCAATTTGATGACCCAAATGCAATGATAGCCATGTTCGATGGCGTCATAAGAAGTATGCTGGAGTATGCTAATGGTGTGTGGACTCCGCATCAGACTAAATATATTAAAATGCTGAAACAAATCCAGAAAAAATTCCTTAGATATGTCTACATGCGAACGCACGAAACTTATCCGAGGTTCATGCACCATATAGTTACTTGAGGCAACAAATAGATTTATTTTGGAAACTAGACGTTATGCAAATCTTGCAATTCTTAGTTTTAACATAATCCATAACTCTATTGACAGCCCATTCCTCTTGGAATGCTACGGTTTAAACGTTTTGTTCAAAATACCATACGGCAGAACAGATGTTCTAGCACAGCATAGCATGACAAGAGGAATGGTACTGTTGAACGAAATATCGAAAACACTAGATATATACAATACTTTTTTAGATAGCCTTAAGATTTTTTTGTATAATGATCATCTTCTTAGGTGTTAGATTGTCAAAATGAGAAAATTGTACCGTAATTGGATTATGAATCTGTTGTACAATTAAAAAAAAAAAAAAAAGTATTTAACCTTAAATATTCTTGTAACTATGATATACATTTATGTACATCTCCGCCTGTCTCGGTTTATCCTTGTGAGACAAGCATCGAAAACACTCATGTAAACATACTTTATATAGATAAATAATAATTAAATAATATTTATAATTTTTGCGAATATTCTTCAATACACACAATAATATTAAGTCTACAAGAGAGTAATTTCATAAATCAATTTGTTGCAGACGTTTACTTGTTTCATTCCACGGGAATCGAAAGGTTTCATTGGATTTGTATAATTTATGCGATTTTATTTTTTATTGTTTCACTACTTCAACAAAGCATATCCTCTTCCTTACACACGTAAGTCTCCAAGAGAGTAATTTATAGATCAATAGGTTGTCTATGATTCGATTGGCGACTATCATTGTGCAAAGTGAGTGTGATTGCAAGCGAATCAACAATCACTATTATTGCAATGCGTATCTTATTAATTATTTTGCAAGTGGCAGTCGGCGATAAGTAGGTGAATATGGATCTCGTGTAAGGTGTCGATTATTTTATAATTATTTTCACCGGCAGATAATTAAGTGTTGTTAATAGAGCCGGAACATCTGACCGGGAAGCTTACTGCTTATGTTGTTGGTTTATTGAGAATTCATAATTTTTAATGAAAACTAAAGAAAATCGTGTTTTCCCACAAAAAGAACTTCTTGATTCATCAAGAAGTTCTTTTTGTGGGAAAATGTATTATTCATAATGTTTTATTTTCTGATGTTCTGTCAAAACGGCTATTCAAACTTTCAGATGGAATCCACAAATCAAAGGGACACCTCAAACAATTATCTTTATATATAAAAATCTCGCATCACGATGTATGGTCGAGATAAACTCCAAAACTACTTAACCGATTTGGACAAAATTTGGCTTACTATGTGTAATTTAGTCCAACTTAAAAGATAGGGTAGTTTGTATCTCGATTATTGACCTCAATATTTATTTTTGCGAATTAAATGTTTGTTGTAGGACAACGCTTTGTAATTATTTGTATGTTCCATAAGTTTCTAACAGATGGCGGTGTAAGTTAATTTATCGACACAACACTTAGTTATCTAGTTTGGGTAAGATGGCGTTGTATTTCGATTTCGCGTCGCAGCAACGCGTGGCCGGGTCAGCTAGTATATATTTATCGATAAACTATATATTATATATTTATCGATAAACAAATTAAGACTCCAAATTGACCCGACGAAAGTAATATTCACAAACGAAAATCGTGTGATCTTTGTCGCAAAAACAAAATTTGAAAATTTTAATTTTTGTTTAAACGGGCATTAGCATGCCAACTGTGGTGCATTTCAACATGCACAGTACATTTGGTGCAACTTAAAAAACACAGAGGCAAGACAATCATTTTCAAGATAAAAAAAGCTTCGTCCGATTTATCGAAAAATTAACAAATACAAGCATATCTCGTCTTATTTTTTAACAGTCACATTAAGATCCCGCATTCTGAATTTCTGACGACATAACATACTTCACTTGAACACTTGTTTTAAAGCTCAGAATTTTTTTTTAAATAATCTCCATTCAGGTACCGAGTCAAAAAAAGTTAAATGAAATTCCTCGATAGAAAAGTTTCGATTTTTAACGATTTTCGATTTAAAAAAATTCACGGTGTTTCTTAAATGTTACTCAAAATCCAAGAGATTTTTGCTATTTTTAAAATGGTCCTTTTTTATTAAACATTTTCAAACAGTCGCTTACGCCTTCCAATAATTAAAAAAAAATAGCTAGATCGAATTAGCTCAGAGGTTAGAGCAGAGCCCCGGCAAGGCTAAGATCATGGGTTCAATTCTTAGATGCGACCGTATCTTTTTCTGTTTTTAATGTTTTAAGTTTTCGTTTAGAGTCTCTAATAGAGTCTTCAAAGATTAAAACCTTATTATTATAATCAGCGCTCTCCCTCTATCATTCGTATATAATAAATATCTACCTTTCAAACCATCTTTAGTAATCTTCTTATTTTTTAACAGTTATAACGGAGCCTTGACAAGTTTCAAAGCTACGTAGCTCATAGGGAAATGGCTCAGTGGGCAAGTAAATAGAAGATAGACGATTTAACGGCCTCCGTGGTCCCGAGGCAAGACTCTCGACTCACAATCCGAAGGTCGCGGGTTCGAACCCGGCGTGCGCAAATAAATTTTATTTGATTAATTTGTGTTATTTCACAATTTATTCATTTAAAATAATATATAGTATATTTGCGGCACGTTCCAGAGTGGAAGATACTATCAGTATCGCCCTGGTGTAAGACCACCATTCAGAATTGAAACGTTGCTTGAAATGGCTTTAGCCGTGTTTAGTGACCAGATCTGAATAGCCAGGTACTTCCCCACCTTCCTCTTTCCTATCTCCTTCCCCTCCCCACTACCTTCAGCCTCACAACATACCCCAATTGGGGATGCCATAGTCTCACTGGCTCCAGACGGGAGCAGTTGGGACTCTTGTGCGGTATTAACTGTAAAAAAAAAAAAAATAAAGATAGACGTGTACATTTTATTTGAAGACTGCTTCAGAAAAAAAAATAGACATCTGCTTTACCGACGAGATCTGCTTTTCTTTTTGTTTTTATTATTAATTTGTCGAGTCTTACCCATTCCCTCTCTTCTCAGTCAATTTTCATTTTCTTCACTGACACACTTATCACCTTGTTCATCTAATCCCTTTCTCTGCCATGTTTCTGTTCCATACATATCCACTGAACACCGCCATAAACTGACCAATCGTATTGAATTACTTCAACCAGTTACACGCAAAACAAGTACAGTATTTTCCGTCATGAGTCGGTGGTTTGGAAAGTGAGCTAGTGTATATATAATATATATATAACCTCTAATGATATCTTCTTGCTTTGCACGGATATTGAAATAACTGATGACTTTTGATCGTGATAAAACTGAGATATAAATGAAATAATTATGAGTCAACAAAGATCAAAGTGGCTGACCATCCCGAGAGATTGAAATGAAGAAGCCGACGCTTACGGGTGGCAACCATACTGTGTTATCCATTGAGGTTCTAATAATTCTAAAAGCAATATAAGACAAAATTTCACAATGTAGACATTTTTAGCAATTACCTTCAGAAATATCGAACAGAAGTAACGCGTACTATCGTAAATTAAAACGAGATCCTGGAATGTATCGCGAGCACCTCCTATCCTTATCCTGTATTCCTCTTTCTCTCCCTCTTATCTAAAATTGATTTTAAGACACAATAAGAGTTCATCTCCAAACATGAGAGACTTTTTTGATTGACTTCAGTTGACTTATAAAATAACATATATATTAATAACATATATATTTATCTTTAATCTATTTTTGATGCTGACAATTCTTGGTGGAATTCCGTTATAATAATATAACACACGTAAAAATTATTTCCAATTAATTTATTTTTTACCGTAACCGGTTTTAGCCTGTTTAAGCCATCTTCAGAGTGGTACAAATAATTCTTAATCTACTATTTATGTACATAATATATGGGGGAGGGGGAGGGGGGTTGTCTACAAGGATTTTATTCAATTTATATGGTTTTCTATATATGTTGCCATGTCATCTTTGATGATTGTATTTTAGTTATTTGGCTATTATGTCTATTTCAATACAATCGTCAAAGACGACATGGAAAACCATACAAATTGAATAAAATTCTTGTCGACTGCCCCTCACCCTCCATCTCCCCCACATATTATGTATATAAACTGTAGATTAAGAATTATTTGTATCAGTCTGAAGATGGCTTTAACAGGCTGAAATCAGTTACGGTCAAAAATAAACTAAATGGAATAATAAATACGTGTTATATAATATCATTATATTTATATTTGTTTTATATGTATAAACTGTTTGTTTCTTCCTATAAATTCCTCCAGATGTCATCACTGGTCACTCAGCCGGGTAACCGTCCAACCCCTTACCCCGACCTCATCTGTCCAATGCCTGCAGATTTGTTTATGTTTGTTCAAAAAAGAAATGTCACCGGAGTCCAAAATTTCATCAACATTTTTTGCTTCAAATAATGTCAGGAATCACTGATTTTAGTAAATCAAATACGTCTCTTGACATACTGGGTAAGTTATTAAAAAATATCCGGATGAGTTCTATTATTTTTCCTCAAATGTAACCTATTTATAAACATAATAGATAGTTACGAGTTCCTTGCCATGTTTCGTGGTCATAACTCTTATTGTCTTGAAACTAACTGTACGTACATTATGTATGCATGTTACAGTTAGATCTAGATTTCTGCCATCACAATAGACTTTTATCAGATTTAATCAAACTGCGTAACTCAAAGGTAATGCAATCATTTGATAAGGCAATAATAAGGAAAGGATTTAAAAATTCCTCTCTAGTGCCTACTGCATAATGTAGGTACGGACTAGAAAACATTTTTCACCGGTGACAATATTTAAAAGCAAGGAACATGTGAATACCACACAAGAATCTAACCTCTAAACTTCTCGAAACTTCCCAAACCATCTGGGGCCAGTGAGACTATGGCTTCCCCAATTGGGGTAGGTTGTGAGACTAAAGGTAGTGGGGAGTAAAAGGATTTGGGGAAGAGTGAGGTGGTGATGTACCTGGCTACACGGCTAAATCCATTTCTTTAGCAACGTTTCAGAATGCAGAATGAAGAATTCAGAATGTTGGATTCCAGGGTGACAGGTACTGAGACTATCTTTCACTCTGAAATGTGCTGCAAATATACTACGAGTATACATTATTTTAAATGAATAAATTATGAAATAATACAAAATTTTCAAATAATATTTGCTTGCACAAGCCGGGATTTGAACCCGTGACCCCTATTTGCTTATCTTAAGTCTTACCCTTCAACCACAGAGGCCGTCAGAACTGATAATGTATTGTCATGAAACTAATAAAATGTCCTTGTAAACTTTTGAAATTAATGTGGCTGTAATTGAAAGTAACGCTTTTTGCACTCACTCAATTTTATTTCTTTCAAGAAGGAAAAAAACTGTATCAATAATAAGCGTTTCTTATGCTGAGCATTTATAGGTAGGTATTACCGCGAGCCGACCCACAAATTATGGGAAAGAAACGGAGCAAACGCAAGCGGCGTTACGCGCCGTAATTCGTGGCTGGGCTCGCGGTAATACCTACCTGTTTATACGCAGCATTAGAGGGCTCCTTTTGTTTGTTCTGTGCTGTTCCCATCACTTAATATTTTGAAAGTTGGCGTAATAGGATATTTTCACTGTTTTTTTTTTTTGAATTCCGATTTAAATTACGATAGTGAAGGTATAGGTATGTTTGTTTGTAACGATTTTAAGTATGCCATTTTCGATTTACCGCCAAAACGACATGCTCGTTTTAACTCGTGAATTCGGCTGCGTTGACGTCACGCAGGGCAATGTCGGTGACAGCCGTCTACCAGTCAGTGGCGTTTTCTACGTCATAATGGCGTTGTAGCAAGTTGAAATCATCGTTGTAAAAATCGTTGTAGCAAGTTGAATGTGTGGTTTTTCAAATCAATAATTATGAATGAAAATTTAAAATTACACATTTTTATTACAATGTTTAAAACCAGAAAAATAAACTTAATGGTTTGTGAAAATATCCCAATGGAAAATATCACGAAAAATTGTAATAAGTACCTACACGTTGTATTCATTATTTTAAAACCTCTGTTGATGTACGCACACCTAAATTAGCCCCAAGTAATTAATAAGTATGTAACTCAAAGAATATTAATACTTACTCTTAGCCAACATTTTGTAAATAATTAGTTTCTTTTTTGCACAATCTTTGTCATCTTTAGGTGGCTTTTCATCGTGGAGGTAAACGGGGTGATCCCAATTGATAATGATAACGGTAGCCATTACATCCGAACAATTGCGGTGTAAATTACCCCACTGTGGCAATAATTACAGTCATGGAGACTGTCACAAAAGATACGGCAGACAATGTGAGCATCTTTCAGTGATGTCAAAATAACACAATAACCGAGAGGCGTTTTGATGAGACCGATACGCCATTAGCTCTGACGCCGAGCACCAGGAGTGGACGGTCCTATCGGTGTTGGATCAGAAATAAAGAATTACTTTACGGAATCAAACCTGTTTTGGACACCATCGTGACTTCTTTAGCGCATATTTAATCATAAATCATTGTCGTCACTGCTATTTTCGTGTTGAAGTCGGGCGTCCGGCAATCTAACTCCTTCCTATCGTTTGAAAAACGCACCAGTCGTATTGACATAAATGCATCTGTCCGATGTAATTCTAAGTGACCAGCTCAGACAAGGGGCCTCCATCAGAGCCAGAGTCAAGTTACCCTCTCGGAAGCTGGGCATACTGTACAGGGCTTGCAGATACTTTAATGATATACAACTGCTGACCCTGCTCAAATCTCATGTGAGCCCCACTGAATGTTGAATTTGGCAGCCACATGTGGTCTGGGGCCCCGAGGTACTTAAAAAAAGTACACCTTTAACCCCTGTACAGAAAACGGGTGGTCCTTTTGGTAGATTCCCCTATCTTAACAATTCCCCTATCAATGTTTAGAGCGCAGTTGTCAGGTAGGAATGCTGTCCTATGCTACCATTATTACAATGGAAGATGCTCCGAGGAACTAGCGTCATTGATCCTTTTTGGTACCGGTTCATACTTGGGAAACACGCCAAACGCATGTGTCAACATTTGTACACGGTCGACATTTGTCACATTGTGAAAACTCGTTCTTTAGTTCAACAGCCCGGCTGATTTTCCGGACTCTGTGTTTCCTCTCTCCGACAACATGGCTCTCTTCAAGACTATGTTCACTCCTTCCTCTTCTCAAATAGGCTCTCCACACAACCTCTCCAAATACGACATAAGCCCTGAGAGAAATTATTTTCCTCAGTGTGGAGTAACGCCATCCGCTGGAGAAACTGAAAAAAAACTAGTTGGCGACGCAATCGCAATCAATCTCCTGAACAAAATCGGTATTTTTCTGATCTGACATGTCAAAACATGACAAAACTTGACATGTTTGTCATGGTTGTGGCTCACGACCTGTGTGCGGACCACCAATAAAATTCACAAGTTCCTTTCCTATGGATA
Organism: Glyphotaelius pellucidus; assembly: GCA_936435175.1. Lineage (NCBI taxonomy): Eukaryota > Metazoa > Arthropoda > Insecta > Trichoptera > Limnephilidae > Glyphotaelius > Glyphotaelius pellucidus. The sequence continues at coordinate 14,368,305 of OW386556.1, forward strand.
GCGTTTGCGTCGCCAACTGTTTTTTTTCAGTTTCTCCATGAGCGATTGGCCTGAACGTTAAAAAATATTAGTATACATATCACCTAGTAGTGCCTGTTTCCAAAATATTGAACCTACTTTAGGAAATGAAACCAAGGGATTTTATATGAACCGTGAACTTAATTGAGCATGAAACCCTCATAATTTCTGTGGATCTCAAAGACAACGACGGACTGCTAATGAAATATTAATGCCAGATGGCGGAATACTGAAAAACTTGACTATTCTTACTAAGTCTTAATCCATCTCTGGGAGTGAGATACGAGATCAAATGAGACAACCATCAAGCCAATCATATTTTCCATCATTAATGCAAAGTATTTCAGTAGTAACGGTAGTTGAACTCAAATGGCTTTTGCATGTGACTGACTTTGTGCCGTGGCTTGTGAAGAACAAAGAAACAAACTCAAATGTACTGTAACTTGTACAGAAGAGAATTCTTTCTTTTTTTCGGTATAAAGCAATACATTATTCAGGTATTCACGTTGTGTGTGATTCATAAAGACAGAAGCATGCTTTGTTTTGTAAGATATCCAAAATTGTTTTGTGATTGAAAATTTATTGGTGTGAGGAATATTTACTGACACAGTGAGTAGGTATTGCCCTAAAAATAGTTTGTTACAAGGATGATTGCGACAACCTTTTTACTCAGTAGGGTTATTGAGCATGAATGAACATTCACCATAATACCCTAACCACAAAATATAGTTACGTACCTAAATTACTGTAGTGCTAAAACAGACTGGAATAATACTTCTGGAACTACTGAAGTGCAATAATTAACGTGTCAATAATAAATTCAATTACCAGAATATCCTTCTCATTTTCGTTTCGTTCGTAATCTAAAGTGAACCGTTTCAAATCATTTATTCATTTAAATACCACCACAGGACGAAGATTGAAATATCTTCCATTCACGCATATTTGAATAATTTCTTATCGCTAGTTCTGGAATCCGATTCCAGATACACCCTTATCGTATCATTACCCACAGCATTGTTTGTTAAACAAGGAGAAGGTTTCAGTTATTAGAACAGTCGTGGATGGCAGTTTGTAGATTTTTTCTGTAAATTTATGGTAATTTTGTATCAAGATTCGATTTGGCCTTTCAAACTTCCTCTCATATCGCGCGGTTTATTATAAATAATTGTTTTATTGCGTATCGCAAGCACCCATTCGTTATGTATTAATTTCGATTACACCTCAGGCCATTCTCTTTGCGGTCAGAAATCCTGGGTTCGGTCAACCGAACACGGATAAAGGATGCAAACACAGCATTACTAGCAATAACAACAACAAAAAACAACACAAAAAATGCCTACGAGCATGTACGTTTCGATTCGCCGAATAGACTTGAATTGGACAGAAAACCAAAATGTTATAGTTCACTAAATAATATGGAAATATAACATAACTCGAGGATAATAGATGAACGGGAAAGGTTGAGAGACCAACAACAGTTCGCGAAAGACGTATAAAAACTCGAAATACCTAGATGATTCCTCAAAACGCAAAGGTGAGTTTACGAGAGACCGAATAAAGTCTTCAAGAGACACAGAAGAGTCATCGAAAGAATTATAAGTGTCCTCGAGATATGAAACAGCGTTTAGGATATACCTAGAAGAGTTCTAGACCTGTAGGAGTCCTTTAGAGATCTAGAAGAGAGATATGTACGTACTGGAATCCTTTAGAAGTCATTTAGAGATCTTAAAACTGGTCGCAGACCTATAACACTGGTGACATCAGACAAACAGGCGGAAGAAGAGAGACGATATTATATATTATTACACGAGCGGACCGAGATATCGCCGTCGTCGTTTTTTACACGCAAAAATGGCCATCATCTTTTTTATTGGCATCCAAATCGAAGTCGTCCGCATCCGGGTAATGAACTCGAAATACAATTTGATCATCGAAATGTTTAGGGTATTATTAAATTACCATTTTTTTCCAATTTGGGAGGCGGGTAGGAGTACTGCCGCCCCGGGAACCATTTATTGGATAACCAACACCTCCGACAAAATATCCCCGGTAAAATATCCCCGACAAAATATCCTACGGACAAAACATCCTCCAACAAAATATCTACTAAAACCTAACCTATCCGTGTTATACATTTTACTATTTTTGAACAATAATTTATTGTCTTTACAGGATGTCTGTATTATTTTTATCCTATTTTTTTGTTATGTTTGGTTAGGTTAGGTAAGTTAAGGTTAGGTTAGATTTTAGTAGATATTTTGTTTGGGGGGAGTTTAGTCCAAAGGATATTTTGTCGGGGATATTTTGTCGCGGGTTAAAAAGTCGCGAAACCCTCCCTCGGTTTTCTACCAATCCTCATACCTTTTTCCTTCCCTGAACTCTCCTTCCTTTCCTTTAAAAAATCTACAATGCCAGTTATAAAAACTCGTCGTAACACTATACATGTATGTAAATACAGCAAGTTGATTGCGATCATCTAGATCAGTGATTACCAAAGTGATCCAGGCGGACCCCTAGGGGTCCACTGGAGACCCGACGGGGGTCCACGTAGGCGCGATAAAGAAATGGGGGTCCACGAAGTGGTTTCGTGGACCCCCACTTGCCCCATATCCATATCCCACCCCACCCCCGTCTCATATCCCATTACGCCCCCTCCATAACAGAGCGACTGGCGTACGGCGCACGTTGTTGTACCGGTTATGCATGAGATCTTAAAACGCTCAGCTAGGCAAGGGGGGGGGGGGGGCGTTATGGGATACGTACTGTATTGGGGTGAGAACATACTCATACCATCCCCCCATATCCCATTACGCCCCCTCCGTCGTGGCAAATATAATCTCGAATACTGGTAAAAGAGTCGTAAACTGGTAAAAGATCCGGTACTGCTCCATTGTGACAGACCACACCTCACCATTCAATATTCAGTACAACGCGTATTCAGTTGTGGGAATATAGTAGAAATGTACCAGCAGGGGGTCCATCGTGACCAGTAAAATTTTGAAAGTGGTCTACGAGAAAAAAGTTTGGGAACCTCTGATCTAGATTGTTCTGTGCTATTCAATAAGAACCATTTCTCATTTATAAACCCAATAAACTTTACAAACCACCTTCTTCCCGCTGACTGAATTCTAAATTGAGTTATTGTAGCGAGAAGGACACCCTTGACTCCAGCGGATAAAAATTTCTATATAATTTACATGAATTTCAAAATATCACCCGAAATAAATAGATTTGGCCACTAAGAAAATGCTACACGAGAGGAAAATCGATTTTCATCACGACTTGAAGGATGAATTTTTTTCAACCAATTGTGGCCACAACAATATGACCTCAGGCAATTAGCCGATTGCCCATTGTTAATTTATTCACACAGAGCTTAGTTTTTGCCTAATTCGTTTTATTTTCTATTGTCAAGTTTATTATTTTGCGTATATTATGAAATCAATTGTTTAAATAAAGCGTGCACTTGACAATATTAAGTTTTTATTTCGGTTTTATCTGTGGAGCAAGGGATTGTTTTTAATTGTTTCGTGTTCTTAATTAAACAATGCAATTTATAAATCATTTTTATTTGATTGTTTAGATTCGTATCTAACTAAATCTGCTGTTGTATCAGTCAACTACGTTATAATGCGTTTATAAAATATTGTTGATGGCTCAATTTTTTGAGGTGATAACATCTTATAAATCGATCAGCACCGGCTGCATGTTCGAAAAAGCATGACTCATTGTCACGTTCCGCCTGAGCCTAGCGTGCTAGCGAGAGGGCGGAACAAGCGATAGAAAGGCAAGGTCGGCCTATTTTGGTTTCACTCGCTCATAACCTGTTTAGGTGGGTGGTTTGGTATATTTATGTTGTCTAGCCAAACGCTACAATCGGCACAAAATATAATCTACGGCGCAATTCATTTATTTTTAGACTTCCTAGTATAAGTTGTTCGATATATAGTACTAAGTCCTATATTTCTTTAGCACGGTACTCTCTTAATCTTAATGAATGGCGCGAAGGCCTTCCGGTTATCTGATCAGACAATCGGATGGAAAAATCGGATGTTTGCGCCCAGCCTATGACGCATCAATGCAATTTTTCATCAATGTTTTCTTATGACGTAACACGTAAAATTATCGTCCGTAAACCGACTTTACAGACAACCAATTTTTATGTTTAATTCATGTTGTTGTATTTTTACTGTGCATTTTTTTACAACTAAAAATGTCTGGTTGAAGAACCTTGTTTTTTATAGTTTAGCTCACTGTAAAAACTGGTAAATCGAAATTCAATTATTATGTTGTATTACATTGATTGTAGGACTATAAGATAACTTCCATTGATCACTAGTAAAACCAACGAAAAACTATCATTATGAAGGATAGGGTGATTAGCAAGTTTGGGAGGCGGGTATGGGTACCGCCGCCACGGCAACCATTTATTTTATAACCAACAATACTGCCAAAGGTCACCCCAAGTGGTTCGCTACGTTTAGTGACTTAGCAAGGGTGCCCGGGTACATCGGGTGAGGTGTTCAGGTCTTGACGGCGGATGCGCCTGCCCGCAAGCTGCGTGGTGGATTTAAGAAGACCCTTTGACGTCTCTAGTTGGTCTCTCTCGACCCATCGTCCTGCACCGCAGCGAGAGTGATGGATTCGTACGTTCTTCACTCCTGGACACACTGACCTCTAGAATCCTACCCAACTTGCCTTTTTCCGTCCCAGAACTTCCTCTCCCTCCTTTCCTTAAAAATACCTTCCACACAGCATCCCCAAAGATAACATTGGCCGTGAGGGAAATTATTATCCTAGGGGCCTCTGGTGTACGGAGTTAATGATTACTAATAAACAATGGGTTGCAAAAAAATAATTTCTTACGTTACAATTAGATAAAATTAAAAAAAAAATAATATCCTGAAATTAACAGAAATATCTTGACATTAAAAAAAAATTGTTCAAGTATGTTTTGAATAAATCATTCGATCTTGTGGGCCGTTCACATCTCCCTTTGTTCGTATTACGAAAGACCTTCATTAGCAACTATACTCTCTAGGCTCACTGGACCATTATTGGACTAACTTTGACTTCTCTTTCAGGCCTTGGAGCAAGAGAAGCACCTGCTGAAGAGAAGGCTGCAGGCCACTACGGAGGAAAGTGAAGTCAGATTGCTGGAGTTACAATCTGACATCAGAGAGCTGTCAGAGAAGCTGGGCAACAGGGAAAACAATGTCAAACAGGTAAAGCCGTCATATTCCTTTTTTTTACCTTTCATCATAATCATTTTGGTGCCATGGCAATAGAATAGTGATAAGACTTAACACTGCAGAAAATTGAAGAAAAATAACTAACCTAACATAGTCAGGCTAATCGAAGATATTCAATTTTTTTACCTCGTTCTATGTTTGTCTCTGTTCTGCTTTATCCGGTTACTATAATCATATATTTTTTTAATTTAATGAAAACAAATAACTTTGTGTACATCACTATTTAATTAACAATATCAACATCTTTCGAAAACTATGTTTTCTTCGCCAGGATAATAAGTTAATAAAAAATAACAAAAGACAAACAAGTATAGACTAATTAGAACATAGACAAAATATTAGAAAGGAGAGGTGATTAATTACTTAAAATATCATAAAAAACAATTATATAAAATAAAATATAAAAATTATATTAGGATGTGTAAAAATTACATTAACATAATAAAAATCTTTTAAAACAAAACAGGAAGTCTAAATAACAAAATAAATCATTAAAGTATTAATACGAAAATAAATTTAAAAGATGGCTATTTTTAAAAAACTTTTTTTATTTTTTATTTTCATTAAATTAAATAATGATGCCACATAGTGAGTTTGCGAATTTTGAAGAAATATATACAAATATATACCAATTTACTGTGAAAACATTTGTGCCCTGCTAACCCCCCCCCCCCCCCCCCCTCCCCCCCCTTAGTAAGCTGAAACCAGTAACCGTCGAAAAAATAAGTGAAAAACTTCTTTAAAAGATTATTAAAATCGAATTCCACCACGAATTCAGTATTTATTAATGGTAAAGAAATTATTTTAATTTAGAATTTTACATTTTGTTTGTTTTTTTTAGTAATATTCGGTAGTTGTTTTCAATAGATTAATAACAAGCGGTTTTTTCAACTAAGTACAGAAATAATTAGATATTGTTAGTCGGGGGTAGTGAGGAGGGAGAGTTTTAAGAGGGAGAGTGGGAGGAGTCAAATAAAGAAATAAAGAAACATTCCTAGTAATGGTGATACAGGATGCTAATTTTTAGAAATTTATATCTAAAGTTTCTAAGGCGGAACATTTAAAATATGAAAAAGTGTTTATAAAATATTTTTTTTTTTAATGAAACTCTGCCCTGTTTCCAACAAATGATTGACAAACTCAGAAAATCATATTCTGCAAGTCACCGTTGCTGACCTTTTCTTGACGTTTCCTTATTTAACTTTCCCAAGGTTCGGAATCATATAAAATTATGTAAGCGGCCCTGCAGGAACCTGAATGATATAATGGTGTCAAAGGACGAACCTAACCTAACCTCTCTAATCCAACTAAAGTTCGAGAAATAATCAGTAGCGTGCAAAAGAAACCCTTAAATTCTATTAATTTAGTTTAGCAGTAATTTCAGCGTCGTTTTGCAGCTGATTGTATGAACTGGTATGAACTTTAGAATTTATTTTTTCGGTGGCAAAAACCAATAAAATTGTTTAAGCGATGTCATTAACTATCATTGTTAATACATAAAACTATATGTAAGCACTTAAAGATTTTTATTCTCATTGCAGATACCTACTAATAACACATAATCATAAATCTTAATGAAACGGTTATCGGCCTTCGTTCATTTTATTTGGCAATCAGAATCTGTTGAACGTGGAACGTCCTTGCATTCAATTTGAATTTGAATAGTATTCTTCAAAAATTATTTTCTTGATTTTTTATTATTCGTTCTAGATTCTTCTCAGAAAACAAGGCTTTTAGTAGATAGGTTTTTCATGGAGATAATCTCATAGCAGTTTTGAGGAAAAGCGAGAGGAATCAGGAAACACAATAGATAATCTATGGGAAATACAGGTTGCGGCAGCACAACTTCCTTTTTTAAAATTCAGGCGATCGATGTCGTAGCGGAGCGCTAGTGATCTCGTTCGAGAGGCAGAACTATAAAGTTTTGTCCCGACCCAATTTAGTCGCCATCATGCGTTGGAACAGTGAGGAGCGTGCGTTTGCACGAGACCCACTTTTCGAACAGATGCTGTGATCATGTTTTGATCCCAGAGCGCCTCATCTCAATTAGGGGATTTGTCCCTTTGTGATTTTTTTCTGTGGGGTTTTTTGAAATTCCGTGTTTATCGAACCGTCCAAGGACCCTACAAGATTTGAAGACCAACATCAAGGAAGAAATATCCAGGATGACGCCTGATATGCTGGCATCAGTAATGACAAACGCCAGAAATCGATTTACTCAGTTTATGGAGAATGGGGGACGTTACCTACCTTATTTGATCTTCAAACACTAAGTATAACCAAAGTTCAGGTATGTGCCTACATTATAAAAACAAATAAAAAAATTCTGATTCATGTAAAAGGAAGTTATGCTGCCGCACCCTGTACTAGAATCGTTACTATAAAGCAGAAAATCTGTTTGCATTTCTCATTAAAAACTGTCTAGCGTCATGAAAATGTACGCAGCTTTTCATTTAGGAAATTTTTAGAATTACCATACCAAACTGGCCTCCTTCGACGGCCTCTGCGGTCGACCAGTAAGGTTCTTAACTCAAAATCTGGAGGTCGCGGGATCGAATCCCGACATGCACAAATAAATTTTATTTGATTAATTTATGTTATTTTGCAATTAATTCAATTAAAAATAATATAAAGTACATTTGCGGCACGTTCCAGAGTGGAAGATACTCTCGATATTGCCGTGGTGTAAGACCAACATTCAGAATTGAATCGTTGCTTGAAATGGCTTTAGCCGTGTTTGGTGACCAGATCTAAATAGCCAGTTACTTCCCCACCTTCCTTTTCAGCCTCAAAACATACCCCAATTGGGGATGCCATAGTCTCAGTGGCTCCAGACGGAAATAGTTAATACCTCACCGTGTGAGGTATTCACAAAAAAACTTCTACTCGCAGCATCACTTTCATCATGACCTACGGAGCAATAAAATATCAATTTAACTGTAAAAAAATAAGGCAATACCTACTTCAAGTTGTTTTCAGCATTTTTTAGTGAAAATTAAAGAAAATTGTGTACATAATTTTACTGCAAAAACCGGAAATTTGATCAATATAAAGTTTTACTTGTAAATTCTAGCATTTTTATCGAAATAGTTACTTATAAATAAACAATGGAATAAATTTGTGAAAATATGTAATCTATCGCTTAGGTTAGGTAAACTTTAACGTTTCCATTTCGGACTTTTACACAACTATTTCTAAAGCCTCGATTACATTGAGTGAGTTTACAAGCTACTAGCCGGCGAATTCACTATCTGCTAGTAAACGCCTTCACTGTAAAATCTGCTAGTTAGCTAGTTAGCTAGTAATATAATTACACTGAACGAGTTCATTAGCAGATAGTGAATTCGCCAGCTAGTAGCTTGTAAACTCGCTCAATGAAATCGAGGCTAAACCTAAGATTTAATTTAATTTTGTTATTGTTACTGTAAAAGCTCTAAACGCTCTTGTATACACAATAATGGGCGAAACCAGGTAATAAATCAGGCGTTTTTTTTAAATAATTATCTCGTATCCCGGGATACAGTTAAAATGAATGTGCCATTTCTGATCTAGTAATCTAATTGCATCATATTGGCCAATCTACCTCCGAGTGTAACTCATTACGATCTCGTTGCCAACATTGCCCAAACCGCCACCGGACCATCAGAGGTGTCGCCTTGCGCAACCAGGCGGCTACTAGAACCGCCTACTTCCGATCTTGCGGTCTATTTGCGCAATACATCACGTTTTATTTTCAGCCGGTCCGGTAAAGATTCTTGAAAGTGTAACGAATTTGGCAAATGAGGCGTTTATCGATTGAACCTATCGGTTCTTATTTAGATCATGTTATATAATTCAATAAAAAAACGTTTCTTTTATAACAGGTTTTATTTTAATTATTAATAATTTAATCATTGAGGGAATAACCAGAGAAAATCGGAAATATGTCATTTTTAAATCAAATTTTAGACGTGTTGACTCTTTTCCACAAAAATTATAAATTGATTTCAAAAGACTGTTCTTTTATCTAGTAAAGTTTATTTTTGGTACAATAAGGTTTTACCGTAGGTCGTCGGCAGATTTGTTAAGTTTTCAAACAAAATTTTGTATTATACAACATACATTTCAAATTATATAGTTATGTAGTAAAATAAATCAATAAATTATTTGGGAAAGCTAGTTTTCAGAATTTTAATTATAGTTCCGCAAAAAGATCCGCGCCCTTGTTTTGTGACGAAAATACTACAGTTTGTCTTTTTATTTACGGTCTTACAAACTAATTTTTTTTTTTAAATTACGTTCTTTTTTAGCCTAGACATTATTGAAAAATTATAAAAACTTATGATCAAAAAATAATTACAAAAAGTACATAATTTTAATTGTTTTATCATCACAAGTTTGAGCATTTTTGAATGTGGGTATTTATCAAAGCAAATTTGGAATGAAATAAAATCGATATTGATTACGTTAAAATGCTGGTATGGAGAATAATTAATCATATTTCTCATCGGAACCGCCCTGTACCGTTGCAAGGGTACGATTGCAAGATCATCGTTCGACGAAATTTAAATTCTGGGCTGCTGGAGAATGGCTCTTAATAAACCATTTCACTCATTGACAATATTACTACTATTAAACCATTCATAACCCGAGCAACGCCGGGTGCACTTCTGCTATATCTTCTTCTAATATATAAAGAAGAGTGTCTGTTGCGGGCGGGATGGATTTAATTTTTATACAAATCTATAGTTTTATTCCAATATTGATGAAATTTTGCGCAATTGAGATACAAAATGTGAGGAGACTGTATGAGATTTCCAAAAACCACCCCATTCGCTTTTCCCACCCCTTAAAGCAGAACGAAGTCCGTGCATTGCCGGGTGGTTCAGCTAGTAAGTAAAAAAAGAAAACCTTTACACCAAAATAGAATCCTGCAAGTAATTGATATTTTTCTCCCTTCCCAAACATTGTCTAAATAATATCTTACCACGTACACAAGGGGATAATTTTTTACAACCAAAACCTAAGAAAACGAAAACAAAGACGCCCCTAGAGACATAAGAATTTATGCTTTCCTAAATACAAAACAAAATTATTACTTTTCAGCTTCCAAAATAATCCATTCACCGAACCCATTAAACATTACGATCTTAATTAAAATCTATAATTCCCTATAAATTAAACATCTAAGGACAACAAACACAAAGGAAAACTAATATAAATACGCCACTCAACACATTAGTTTTTTGTCTTTCTAAATAGGATTCGTATAATTCGAACAAACATTATTGCTTCTTCAGCCTCTTACCCAGTAAACATTACAAGACCAGTTTTTTGGCCGTTGCAGGCAACTAATTGGTAAAAGTACCAAGCCATTTGATGATTGAAGTCAAGGCGTTCAGTACGGGCCTTTTCTCTCAAAAAGGGGCCAAGGAGCTTGCTGCTCAATTTTTCACTGTGCAATTCGGGATGTGCAGGTCGATACGCGTAGTTTGATACCCATATCGCCTACTTTTTTGTTACAAATAAGTCTCTTACCACTGATCCATTTAAAACGGCCTAAGGAGCTTACCGCTCAATTCAAAACTCCTACTTCTGAAGGCTCCCGGCTCAAGGCGTATATTATTTTATTTCGAAAACCAACAGAGCCTTATCTCGAAAAAACGGGTTATCTAGTTACAGTAGACAGTTTAGTTTTTGATCCATGTATAAGTCAAACCAACCAACACAAAAAATATGAAAATAAAGACAAACTTCAAGACATTATTTGTGTCTTTCCAAATACAATTCGTATTTGTAATACCAACGAAACGTTACCAAACCGTAACTAATTCTACTAACTCGTTAAACATTACAGTTATTATTTTTTTTTTATTTTAACTTTTATGAGTAAAACCTCAAACTGTAATATTTAATTAAATGAAGACATTATGAGCGAAACTCAATCGAAAATCTGGAAACAGAAAAATCATAAAAAGATATTTACACCTCTGGGACTCGAACCCAGGACCTCCGTACTTTCCGGAAAGTAGGGAGGTCCTGGGTTCGAGTCCCAGAGGTGTAAATATCTTTTTCTGATTTTTCTGTTTCCAGACTTTCGATTGAGTTTCGCTCATAATGTCTTCATTTAATTAAACATTACAGTAGTTAGTTGATACGTCGATTGTATAATTTAAACTTTTAAGGGAAAAAGTTTTCACCACCAACATAAAGAAAACAAATGCATCCCTCGAGACATTACATGTCTTTCTAAATATGATTCGCGTAACATCGAACCCCATTAAACATTACAGCGGTTGGATCCGTCGATTGTCTAAGTTAAACTTCTTCTTAAAGTGTTGGTCATCGATGAACAATTATTCGTAAAGTTTGGCAATTGACAAATTCCGCAAAGTGGGTCAACCGGTGTCAGTTGCGATTCAATCTCTTTGTTGACATAGCGAATATTGGTTTCACCTTCAGGGGCCTGCAGTACAGCAGAATGCAGAGGAAAATGAAAGTGGACATTATCACTTGCATTGTGCGGTTTTCCACTGCTTGGTCCTTGAATAAGTCTGCCGAATCGATTGGTAGAAGAAATTACATGCTTGATGCAGGATACTTTGATCACTGAGATCTAAGGTTGTAGAGGAATATCAAAGAATCCATTTTTTAAAGCTGTCACAATTACATATTGTTTTAACCGTACGTCAATTTTACAATCAACTTTATAACCGTGGTAATCCATGCAACAATGTCACAGATTGTATAATTTAACAAGCTCGCAACACCATTTCCTCGTTCCACGAGCCACAATATGCACATCACTTTCATTTTTTTATTGACTGGAACCGCATTATCTACTTTACTACTAATAACAGGCGTAAAGATGACTTTTACAACTTGTAAATTATAATTTAGATATCTATAAAATTTATCTGTAATCCGGCATTCATTTTTTAACCTTGCCTTGAGTAAAAAGGTAAAACGTCTAAGTCCATTGCTGTAATTGGATTGTACAATAAGTGGATTTGAAGGAAACGCTTTATTCTTTAATTTGGAATCGCCGATTCGTGAAAAAGCCGCTTACAGCCTTACAATATAGATATCTAAATTAACAGTAACAAGAAAGGTCCAACGGAGTTACTAAATACTGAATTTCCAAAGAGGAATTTCCAAAGGAACCCACTAAATTTCAATATCTGTAATATGTAATACACCAGATGCGAACCGGGTTTCGGTTGCCCGTAATTTTAACATAAATTAACCCATCAGTTCTATTTGTTTGATTTTCGGAAGAACTTGCATAGGTCTCATAGAAATCTTTGTGTCTCCCTTACTATCATGGTTAAAAAGATGATCTAAACCTAATGATAATTTAACTTAGATGATCCAAGAAAGAAAAAATACCACGCTTTATATTCAAATCTAAAAGTCAACCGCAAAATAATTAAAATGTACACCTTTACGAATCCGCTTTGCGATAAAATTCAAATAAGTTGAATATTTACGAGTATGAATATATCCGAAAATTAAAAACTATTTTTGAAAGATGATAAAATACGCTTTCAAATTTTATTATTAGAAATAACCATGTATTTTTTTAAAGACAAAAATTTTAATAGATTTAAAAAAATGGCTCACCTCACGTTTTTTCTAAAATTACTGGTAACGAAAAAAAACATACACATATTTTATTAGACAAATGTATAATAAACGTTATTATCTCCTCACTTTTTGTCGTGTCATGGCAAAATAATAAAAAATTCGCAAAGTTTAAATATTTTTATTCAAATTGCGATCCGAAACTTTGGTTCCATAATTGTGTAAAACTTTTTTGTAGTTAATTTTTAGGTGTGAATATAAAGCGTGGTATTTTCTCTTTCTTACACCCTTTAGATAAATTTCTCACTATGATAGTAAAGAAGGCACAATTACTATGAGACCTATAAAATGAGTTGTTCAGAAAAGCGAACAAATTAGCTTGACGGGTTAACAAATACACTGTTCTGATTGTCGTAATGTTCTCAAGCTGGAATGTATGATTTTACCTTCTACAGCAGGAGGAAACCTCATGAACACAATTTTTAAATTCCAGATGATTTGAAATCCGAGTTATAAAACAACTAAGAGAAGATAACTACATATTTAACATTAATCTAATCTCGTAATTATTGCAATAAAATCGTAATCAGGGAGTTGTGAGAATTCGGAAATTACATGAGACTAGACCATAGATTCTCAACCTTTTTTTGCCCACCGCCCCCTTTGAGAATATTTTTTTCTATCGCCCCCCAACTGGTTTTACATACCATCTGTCGTTGTGAATCTGTAACAGCTATTGTGACGATTATACTTACCCGGGGGGGGGGGGGGGGGTAAATGGGAAGGGATGGATTTCTCTGGGTCTCCCGAAAGTGATTTTTTTTACATACTCTGAGAAAAAGATGGTCTCAATGAGAACAATTAAAATGCATACTTAATTATATAGAGAAGTATTTTCATTAACATTGAAAAGACACTGAATTTATAACTTATCTAATGAGAAAGTTGATTTTGATGAGTTTTAAGAACTTTTTTTTTATTAGACTCAATTTTACTTAAAAACAAACCTAAGTCGCCACGTTCAGTAACATGGAGCCTATTTCGCTTTTTAGTTACCAATGTTGCTACAGCACTAAATCCACGTTTAGCTAAATTGGACGATGCGAATGCTATTAGAAATCGTTCAACAATCGACCATAATCCTGGGTAATTTCACGTGAAATCGGAAGTTTTGACTTTTTTAATTCCAAATTCCAAAAAAATTTCTTATTATCCAATTTAATGTAGATCTGAATGTAATAGAATCTTTCAGTTTAGTTCGTCCACTTCCCGAACTATCGAAATACGTAAATTTTCGCACACGTGATAAAAATGATTACAATACACACAACAACAAAAATTAACCAATATTAAAGTTTACTTTGCTTTATTAGTATGTGATTAGCGTGTTTTGTTTATCTTTAAAGACCATATTTTTTAACTTCCAACGCCCCCTTGGGCTATCTCAACGCCCCCTTTCTCTGGGTCTTCTACCGCTTCCAAACGCCCAAAAGGGGGCGTTATCGCCCACGTTGAGAACCACTGGATTAGACTAACAGCATAACAGCGACAGGGAAACTTGAAATTTAAAGATGAAAGTTGACTTGTTCAGTATTTAACCGTTAAATATTCCTTGAAGAACGCAAAGCAGAAAATTTATATAATTTATAAGAAAGATAGAGAATAAATTTACCAACACATTTTCAAGATAAACCATGTAATTAACTGGATTTAACGCGTAATTTATGAGAAAACGTAAACGCAGACGCAGTGGCGTAGCATTTAGCATTCATAATATAACGTGTGTATTATACATAATATTATGTAAATAAATTTTTTATAGTAATTCTTATAGAACATTTGAAACATACAAAGATTATAGCGTTTTATTTTATATTTGTCAATTAAATTGATGTATTGAACTTCATATCACTGTTATTTGGGAGGAGTGTATGTGTACCGCTGCCTCGGGAACCATTTATTAGATAACCAACACCCTTGCCATAGGTTGCCCCAAGTGGTTTGTTACTTTGGGTCACTGAGCAAGGAAATCCGGCTTCATGCAGTGAGGTTTTTCTAGGTCTTGGTGGCGAATGCGTGGCGGATCAGATCGGGAGAGACTGGGTGACAGAGACCTAACCTAGACCAATCCAGCCGGACTCTCGACCCATCGCCTTGCACCGCAATGGAAGGATGGATTCATATTGACCCCTTTCTACTCCTCGTACCTTTTTTCTTCCAAAAACTTCATCCTCTTAATTTTCCTAAAAAAACCTTCATACAGCATCCCCAAAGATGACACAGACCCTGAGGGATTTTTTTTCCAAGTCAGGGCCTCCCGTATGGAGCTATAGTAAAATTTAAAAAAACTTCTTGGGCATGAATTTGCGAGTTGAAAATAGTTTTGTTGTCCTATTAATTAGCTTGCAAATTTTATGATGCCAGAACTCGCCGTTTGAGAGATTTTGCGGCAGACAAACCAAAATAGTCAATCGAATTTCACATTTCAAAGTGAAGTCAGCATATTATTATTTTATAAAAATTAAAAAATATATATATTTAAAAAAATAATTATAAATATATTAAATTAAATTATAAAAATTAAACTGGCAGAAATCCACTTTATCCTACCGAGGTAGCGCGGCCCTTCGAATGACATGAAAATTTAAACCTTTAATAAATAATCACAGAGGAACTTTGAAGGTTGCATTGTTTTTTTGCATGTTTAGTTTGTGCCAGTGTGTCGAATGGGAATACTGTCTAACAGCTAGCTTTATCGATTATTTAGTTTGGAAACATTCGATACGAATCGCCACAATATCAAGCGATTGTCTCCATGGAGACGGGTGGCGCGACTCTAAAGCCTTGTGAAGTTGGAGAAAATTAGATTGATATGCACCCCTGCAACTTCGATGTTTGTTGTTATCTTTGTTGCAGGCGTTTCGTCATATTTTGTATGTATAATACTGTCATAATATGAAACGATTGGAATCGAACTCTTTTCGATGTTCCACATACAAATTTGAAGGCAGATGTGTTATTTTAGTACTTTCACTAGTAAATGTAAGCATTCTATCATTTTTTGTCCTTCTTCGACATTATTTATTACTAAGTAACAATTTCTAAACTTTTGTTTTGAAGCTTTTTATTTCATGTGCACATTTGTTACTTAATTTTTATTTATCTGCTACCAGTATTAAGTTTACTAGTGATTGACACGGTAGCAGATAAATAAAAATTAAGTAATAAATGTACATGTGAAATAAAATTCTCCATTTCATTAATCTTTTCCGTAATGGTACGTTTCTCTTCTATGATTGGAAGTTAGGTGCCTTTAGTTCTGTATTAAATCAATCTAAGGGAAAAACTCCACCATTTGCGACACTCTTCGAAATCATTTCTGATTTACAAAACCAACAAAAACTTTCAAACGAAAATCTTTACTTAGCATCTAATTTTTTTTAATAAGACAAGAAGCCATATTTTGGTTTGATTTTAGTCAAAAATTCTTCTAGGAGAAAAATGCAGGTATTCATTGAATAAACAATTGACCGGTCAATGACTAAATTGGCAACCCTCCTGTTCCCACCCAGACGTCTTTTGCTCAATTCTTCGGCTGGCTAAGAACTCCACCACCACACAAGTAACATTTTCTGCTTACCAGATGATAGTGGGAGATTTTAAAATATTGTCAGGTTATTCGTAACTCGGGAATGTCTTTCATTAAAAAAAATGTCTTTCATTAAATAAAAAAAAATTAAATACTAACGAAAGCACCTGCTCACAATGCAAGCTGTCGATAAGAGCTTGTATTTACTGAATAAACCCCCAATGCCAAAAGATTATGTATCCTGTTTAACTTATTCAGAATAATTTAAATGCAAAATATAAATCATTTTTTTCTCCGTTCTTTTCTCCAGAGCGAACGAGAAAAGACCGGCCTCATAGCGGAACTGACATCACAAAACAACAGACTGACCGCCCAATTGAAGGAAGCCTCCAACCAGGAGATCCAACTCACCGCCCAGCTGCAGGGATTGAGGGACCAATGCTCCATGAGAAAAACTAGTTTGCAGGTAAAATTGAGTTTATTGTAATGAAACTAAAAATAATTATAAAATTTGTAGAGCGCTGTTTTTGTGAAAAAACACCTCAAGGGTGCTGATGTAGTTAAAGAATCACATAGCAAGATGTCGATGGTAAGAAAGGCCTATAACCAGAAGATAAAACCCATCATCTAGCTGTAGGGATTGAACAACCGGTGGTCGAAGTGGAAAATCAGTTGAAAAGAGGTTACCTATCAAAAGATGGCTCGGGTAATGAAGGCCTCTAATTAGGACAATTGCAGGAACTCGGAGACTAGTGTCCGACGAGGAATACCAACTTGAAGGTACAAGGCAATTTCGTCGATCAAGTGTATTCCCCAATGAAAGTGAATACGAGACAGATCGAGGAAGAGCTGAGTTCGTAGAATAAGATTTAAATGGAGGAAGAGCTGAGTTCGTAGAAGAAGATTTAAACGGAGGAAGAGCTGAGTTCGTAGAAGAAGATTTGAACGGGGTGGGAATGCCTGAGAGACTGGAACTGGCGGAGAATATTTGTAGAAAGGGCCAAATCCAACCTTGGGATTTAGCGCCGTGATGGTTATTGGGTAAGAAGAGGAGTATATTCAAGTAAATTATGTCTTTCACACAAGAGGATTGGTCACCAAACAAGAGCGAGGCAACTCCTATTGCTGATGTTATGGATTCAAATTATGAAGAGAACTCTGAATAGATGTTACTGATCACATAACTCCAGGTACTGAAAAACCGATACTCGTTGAGGGATAGTAGTTTATATAAATGTTGCAATCGAAACCCGTAGTATAGCCGCTTGTAACAAATACGCACTTGAGGTCTTTAAGCTTGTATAAAATTAGATTGTATTACGTTCCGTATTATGCAGATCAGAAGCCGTACACAATAAAATCAAACAAAGAACATACAAGTAGCTAGTGCAAGTAATAACACAATTAAGTGAAAAACATAAGTAAATATTAAGTTCTATTACATAAAAACAATATTCTATTTGAGACCTCTCATTTTACTGTGTGCTTTTGAAATGACGATGACATCCAAAATATAAAGAAAAAGAAACGAACCAACAAAACCTTTCCCATAATTTTCACGGAGTTTATTTAAACAACTTAGAATATCCTTTATTTTATCTATTTGTTCAGGTGTGTAATACATCTCGTAATCTGTTGGCGAATCATTCACTTTCTTTGTTATTAATTTTATGAATGGGTGATCTTCGGTCCAAAAAGTTCACTTTCCTCTTCAATTTGGAAAGTGCGTAGCGCACATGATGCACGCAAGCTCTCAGACAGATGATTTAGTGATGAACAAGATGAAGCATGTCGAATTACAATTGCAGAATTAATTATCTGTTAGCAACTTGGACACAGTAAATCATTTGCATGCACACTAGTTCGCCTGTCTATTAGTACATTATTCCAATTCTTGACATAGCATATTCATGTTCAGTGAACATGATGAACATTGTTCATGTCTCCAAAACGTCCCCGACTTCTTCAATCTACGTGCACGTACATTCTCTTTAACTTAACTTCTTCATTCGCTGCACGTGTCCTAAGATCTAAGCGTTCCTTTCGTAATCTTAATAATTACTTTTAATTATACTTAAAAAGATTATTTTCTGAAATTTATACTTCACTGCCGTGCATCCGTGATTAAGCGTCCAATTTTTGGATATAAATATGTTAGGCAACATATTATTGTGTCATTGCGTTCAGTCTTCCATTGATAATATATTGCGTTCATTGTGTTATATTTCAAATTAACCTCTAAACTAATTGATTGTTTTATTTCCCCAGGACCATGTGAGCAGTTTGGAAACCCTCAGAGAAGAGTTGCAGCTGACATCAGACAAGAAAACAGAAATAGAGAGAAGATTACAATCCGCTCTAACAGACCGGGACGACCTGGCCAGACAATTAGAGGAGGCATGTGACAGAGTTGCAATGCTGGAGAGACACATCAGAGAACAGGTTGGTATTCTTCTTCTCCATCAGTGTAACAAGACATACCTGACAGTCTTATAACCTCATTCCTCAGCCAAATTGAAGCAAAATATGGATGACATTTTGCTAGATTGTGATATTTTTTTCTGTTAAAGAAATTTAAAACGTCGCAAACCTTTTAATTTTTCGAACGCAACATTCTTTGTACTTGTAGGTGTACTTCAGTTGTTTTTGCAAGTTGTTTCACAGAAATTCAAATGTAACATCAGTAATCAAATGACCAATCAAATGTAACATTCAGTAATCAAATGACCAATCAGCACCATTTTCTTCTTTAACATTGTAAAGATCCCCGTTTAGCGTCGATTCTAGGCGCGTTTCAGCTTTCTATCGAATTGTAATAAGCTGGCAAGCTTAACAACATGATAGTTATACACTTCCGCTGATTACAATTTCGGCATTAAATGGAGACCTTTCAATTGTCAAAAAACAAAACAGTGCTGAATGGCCAATAATGTTACCTTTGAATTTTTTTTTAAAAAACCGTCCCAGTCTTGCTTTTACCTCACTTTCGAAATGATTCAGTTTATATTGTCGAGGTATGTCTCAATTTAATTTCCTTTTCGATGAAAATTCATCCTTTGAGGGCCTTCTGCGAGAAATGGAAATCTAAAATCTTAAAAATATTGTTTTCGTCCAACGATTTTGTGCAGTGTTGATTAATCTTGTCTTAGGTCACCATAAGTTCTGTACGGGTAGACTGTATAAAATTACATACCTTGATTTAAGAATAAAGGAAATAGAGGGAATGTTAAGGTCGAGTAACCAAATTGAAGACCTATTGTGTTGAGAATCAAGGGAGTTTCGATGGAGAAAAAAACACGCTTATTACGGGCAAATAGACCAATTAAATAAAGAAGATAGGTGTAAAATTTTTGCAAGTTCAAGAACAAAGAAGGCCTTTGTTTATATGGGTATCCTATATGATTATTTAAAGATGTCTGTAATAATAGTTTACGAATAGATAAAAACACCAATTGCTGACATTGTTCAGTTTCCATGAAATATTTGATGAATCTGCATTAAATGTAAAGACGACAGTAAAATTAGTTACTCGAAATCTCCAAAAATGACTGATAGGTATGAGCTTCCAATTTAAACTTGGGTAAAACGCCCGCAATGAAAACGCTTGGAATGGTGTCTCATGACGTCATATGAGCACAATTTATATTTCGAATGGCAGTGCTGCATTGCCATAGCTTATGCACCGTTATATCATAAGCTTTTCGGCCAGCCGCAAATATCAGCATTTTGACAGCTTACGTTTTCAGTCATTTCAAAAAATTTTAAAAGTTCTGTCCTCAGCATTTTGTTAACATAAGTTCATTTGTAAAAAAATATGAAATTTCACTACAATAGACTACTTCATTGTAAAAGTATATATTTCCTCTCTAAGCTTTAGATCGATAGTCCCACTCCAATAAAGCGTTTCGAAATTAATCAACACGCTAAAAAAAATGATTAATCTAAATAAAAGCAAAATCCTTTGAGAGACAAAATCTAGTGTCATGATAATTGCTGACTTCGCATTTAATAACTTTTATAATTTTACAAAAATGGTCATTATAAAAGTTTTGTGAAAAAAACATCTCAAACCTTTAAATGTATAAAATCTGGTTTGGAAACTGTTAGTAATTTATTATCTAATCTTTTTATATTATGCACTGTGGTTGTAGAACTGTTGGAATGATCTGAATTACATCTTTTATTCAGTGTGTGGAAATGGTATCTTCTTTTCAATAACTTCTTCTTCTGTTGTTCTTCTGAATAGAATCTTCTTCTATTCAATGCATGGAAATGGAATATTCTATTGACAGTCTTCTTCTTCTGAATGGAATCTTCTTTTGTTCAATGCACGGAAATGAAATCGTCTGTTGAATTTCTTCCTCTGAATGGAATATTCTTTTATTCAATGCACGGAATTGAAATCTTCTATTGAATGTCTAACTCTGAATGGAATCTTCTTTTATTTCACGTGTGGAAATGATAGTTTCTTTTAAATATCTTCTTCATCTTCTGTTCTTCTGAATGGAATATTTTTTTATTCAATGCTCGGAAAGTGTATCTTCTTTTGAACGACTTCTTCTTATATTCTTCTTCTGAACGGAATCTTTTATTCAATGTGTGAAAATGGTATCTTCTTTTGAACGACTTCTTCTTCTTTTCTTCTTCCGAACGAAATCTTTTATTCACATTCAATACGTGAAAATGGTATCTTCTTTTGAACGACTTCTTCTTCTATTCTCCTTCTGAACGGAATCTTCTTTTATGCAATGTGTGGAAATGGTATCTTCTTTTGAATATCTTCTCTTCTGTATTTCTTTTAAATGGAATCTTCTTTTGTTCAATGCGTTATTTTGAAACGCAATCTTATTGTCTTCGACGTGCATTCATTATTATTCTCTTTTGTTTCCCAGGAACTCAAATATCAAAACTCCTTCACCGACATGGAGCGCCTGCAGCGTGAGAACTGCACGCTGAGCGAGCGTCTGGGCGGCGCGCCCGCCTCGCTGATGGGCGGCGCCAGCCTGGGCCCCTTCGGGCCGCGCCGCTCGCTGCACGCCGAGCTGGAGACGGGGCAGGGCGAGGATGCGCAGCCGCCCCCGCCCTCGGAGATACTGCACGTGTACAAACAGCTCCGGGCCATGTGCTCCCACCTGCGGTCTAGCCACGATGATGACTCTGGTAACTTGAATTCATTACTAAATGCTATTTTAATTGAAAATCGATGTGGAAGTGCGATTACCTTCTTGCCTCTGAACCCAGAGAACTCAGAGTGGAAATCGGCGGGGCAGATGAAATTAAAAATACTAATTGCGGATGTGGGCTCGGATTTCTTTTGAATTTAAGTGTTATTTCCAAAATCGAAACTGATGTTTCAAAAATTCAAACAAGCGATATTTACGGATGTTTTTACGAATGAAATGTTATTCCGTGGCTCTTACCAGTGTTTGCCGTGTAATGAAAACATTTTCTCATCACAAACAATGGAATTTTTTAAATTCAATTAACTTACTGATAAGACACGACACATCTTACGCGACGCATAGTAGTCGAGTCCTAAAACTACGAAATCGAATACAATACAATTGCCGTGTTTTTGGCTTACCACCGAGGTTTCTACGTCTATCTGTCACCTAAATTTCATATTGCCAGAGCTCACCAGTAGTAAAAAAAGAATTATCCAATTTGGTTCAGTCGTTCGGAAGTTATGCGCGTACCAACATTTCAAAGAATCATTTTTATTTGTATAGATTGATAGATATTAACTATGACACATGAAATAAAAAAAAATATATCAACATCGTTTCCACAGCAACAATTTATTTTCTAACGTTAGCAATAACTCGCTTTTGTTAACGACAGAAAACGTATAAAAAATATAATATATTAATATTTATAATTTCATAACGCCAGAGCTTACCATTATAAACAGCCCATAGTACTCGCATATAATATAGCTTTCTATTGGTGAAAGAATTTTTTAAATCTTTTTATTGTTTTATGCGTGAAAGCTTAACAAACAAACACCCACAGATTCGCATTTATAATATTAGTATAGATAACGCCATTGACTATCACCCAATTCACATCATTCCGTTTCGCCTAAAGATTTACAGTCCCTTTTTAAGTACGTCTGAAGCTGCATAATTCATACGCAGTATCGGATGCAACGGTCCCACTAGATTTAGACAACGGAAGTATTTCTTATGCGATGTATATCATTATTTACCCAACCAAACCACAGCTAATCAATTTTAGGTTGGAAACATACTACCAAAACAGTGGCATTCTGTTTTAACTTGCTACTACTGACTACTTCTACAAAATACCAGCAATTCTTCAAAACGCGGAAGCCAATTATTATAAATAGACGCATAACCAATCGATTCATTTGAGAAGTAAATAGTGATACAATTGTTTCATACCCATAACAAATTCATTTCGTTCCAAATAATCAGCCTTCAAAATAAACTTGCAAAATTAAGTTCCTCGTTCCATTTTCGAATGTCAAAACAAAAGAAGGTTTAAACGTCATAAATAAATGCACCAATCAATCATCAAGAATACTTATTTCGGCTGTCGTCGCGTGATGTGAAGTCATTTCTGCTTGAAATTATTTACGTTCAATGAACTCAAATTTGCTTCAAATTTTAGTGTCGTTTTCAAAATTGGAACCGATTTTTTTTTTTTATTTGTTTTTTTAAGTGAAAACTTCTTTAGCACCGTTGTGATAAAGCGGAAACGAGCAACGCTAAAAAGAGACAAAAACATACGTCTATAGGATTTAGCCTGCGAGAGAATGAGATAGCATTGGCGTAGTAGAATAAAGCGCCTGACGAACCTCAGCGGCCAGACATTTAGCGGACCAAGGATCGGATCCTACGAATTCCAAAAATATTTTTATTTTTATAAAATCAATGATCAATCTTCAAACGACTCCAAAAACCAGTCCATCTAGCGACTCCGAAGAAGAAAACACAAACACTAATAAGATGACCAAATGTATAGGAAAAGGTGCACTGGAATTCGGCGTCAAAAATATGTTTACATTGATAAAAAAATAGTGCTTCGTAGTCTCTCCACTCTTGTCTACTTTAGTTTTCTGAAGGTTTCACTTCTACCGCGTGTGAATTGCATTCTCTGATAAAAAAAAAATAGCTTTGGTTTTTAAATAGGTTCATAGTTACCTATGTCCAAATACTCGTACATTCCTTATGTGTACATATAGTTACATATATTATTTAAAAAATATTTTTTAGGATGAATCAATCACATATTTTCGAAGTTTATCTAAGTTTAAATTTGTATATGTTTTCTTCTAATTTTAAATCTGTATTTCTTTTGCTAAAATTTTTGGCAGATTTCATGATTTTTTAATTTTTACAAACGGTGATCTTTTGGTAGATGATCTTTTCAATAATTGACGATATTTGTTTTTGAAAAGCAATAGCCTTACGGCCGGCGTGATCTAGCGGTAAGACTCTTACTCGCAATTCGAAGGTCGCGGGAGCGAATCCCGGCGTGGCAAATAAATTTTATTTGATTAATTTGTGTTATTTCACAATTAAATCATTCAAAATAATATATAGTATACTTGCGGCACGTTCCACAGTGGTAGATATTTTCAGTATCGCCCTGGTGTAAGACCACCATTCAGAACTGAAACGTTGCCTGAAATGGATTTAGCCATATTTGGTGACCAGATCTGGATAGCCAGGTACTTCCCCACTTTCCTCTTCTCCATCTCCTTCGCCTTCAGCCTCACAACATACCCCAATTAGGGATGCCGTAGTCTCACTGGCTCCAGACGGTTAAGAGCAGTTGGGACTCTTGGCGGTGTTCATATAAAAAAAAATTAAAATGATCCTGAGGCTAAATTACAAATCCAACGATACATTTATTATACACCGTGACATCATATTTTTATATGATATTGTTATGATATTTTGGATGAAGTTTTTGGATTGGGCACAGATTTTAACAATGGTTATGGTTTCGTCATTATTTTGATATCTGGAAGAAATCGTCAAAACATAGCGTGCAGTAAACAATATTTCCTACGTTTCAGTAGAGGACTAAACGTCTATTACATACTTCATGTTAGAAACGTATTTGAAACTGGGTGTTTCGCAAATATAATCAGATTTTAACGGATCAAATTTTCTGACCCGTTGAAAATCCGTTATTTCGTTATGATGAAATATTTATGTTCTGGAACTAGGCCAAACAGGTACCTCACGAATTAACTTACCTTTACCAATAATTAAAATTACACTTTCGTATTAAATTCAAATAAACAACTATATTTTGTAATTCTCTTTTGATCAATCGTTGTGCTGCTCTAAACTCTTGAATGATTTGACGTAATATACCAGATAGGCGAGAGAGGCCATTTTCTATTCTCTTCACTCTCATTACGCGCAGTTTTTGCTTGGATTACACTGGCCAACAGTGAAAAAACTTTTTTGATAATTTTTACTAATTCTTGCGTAATTTGGTGTCCTGTTTACGAAAAAAAATTATAAAAAAGTCGTATCACCCCCCAATTTTTCACATTTCACTATTAAGTATGCCTGATGAGCCTTAAAGTCCACTTCTTGCACAGCCATGTTGACTTTTTTTCCTGAAAATTTAGGTGATGTGAATGAAGAGCAAGGGGAACGGTTTCATCAGGATATAAAAGAGATGGAGAAACGATACCAGGGACGGTGGAATATCAAAATGATGGGTGATTACTGTTGGTCACTTCACAGAGAACAACAAAACGCAACACATCGGCGAAAAAGCTACGAAAGAAAGAGAATAAAATAAGCATCTAATATTCAAATTTAAGTAATTAAACATGATTGTAGGCAAAACATAACCAATTTTAAAAACTAGGATTTTTTTTTATTTTTATAGATCAAATTTTCCCTATTTTTTTAAATATTAAATCGATATTGTGAAAGAATGTGGAAATATTAAATCGATATTGTGAAAGAATGCACCATTCTCCATATTACCCACCGGTAATTTAAAAAAACTGCTAATAAATACGGTTTCAGCAGTCAAAATCACATAAGATTTTGGTAAATTTGTTTAAAAAGTTTTCACAAACATTTTTTTTGTTGGCCTGTGTTATTATTGGCGGAAAACACCCCTCTTACATTTTACCCAATAATGCTCTCTACCATCCAAAACTGTAAAAATGTCATTTTTAAACGATCGGAAGAAATATAATTATATTTTGTAAATGTTTATCATAACCCACCGCTTGGGTGTGCTGTGAGGCTTAAAACTCCGAAGAAAGCGTTGAAAAAGAAGAAATAGATGGTTTGAAAGGGGGAAGCGCCGTACTATTTATAGGTGTAAGCTAAAAAATTTAATAAAGCAAAAATTAAAATAAAGAAAATTAAATAAAGATTTCTTTTAAAATAAAGAAAAAATCTCTCGACACATGTTTTAAGTAGCATTTAGAGAAACGATGTGATTTTTTTTTCATACCTGTAACATTTAAAATAACAATACAAAACGTGTTTTTAATAAATTTCTTAAAGAACTTTCTGATTTTTTCCTTTCGGGAAAATTTCATATATGTAATTACCATTTTGGCTGGTCAAATGTATGGAAATTATCTTGAAAAATAACATATTTTCTTAAGTGCTTAAATCTTAAAGCTTTGAAGGGAAATGTGTTATGATTCGGTAGAAATTCGGAATGCAGGGTTTAATGTGATAGGGGAAGGAGATAGGAAATTCGAAGGTTGGGGAATACCTGGCTATTGAGATATTGTCGCTAAACTCGGCTAAAACTGTGTGAATTTAATATTTAAAAAAATATATATACACCATTTCGTTTCTGAATAAACGGTTATAAGCTGAGTGAGCAAATGCACCTGGATCATTCAATCCTCTGGTATTCATTCATCATTGGACAATCAACATTAACCACCTATAATGATGGTAGTAGGAATTCCAATATTGTAAGTTTGTCTTTAGTTTTTAATAATATTATCGGAAAATGATTTAATGTATGTGACGTTTATGGAACACCTAGTGTTTTCGGTGACAGTTACCGCCCAGCACCATCTATGATCGGAACCTTAAAGCTACGAAGCGAATGAAAATTTTCCTTACGAAATTCTTCACAATTTAATGGATCGATGAGTAGTTCTTATAATATTGTATTTTATGCTGACAACGTAGAGTCGGAATTAATGGAGGAAACTTCATAATGCGCTCGGAATTATTCATAAGATAATAGAGATTTCAATTATATTTATTACATTGCTTTACAGACGCGACCAGACTACACAATATTACTCGTATATTAGTGACTATTTCTTTGTCCAACAATTCGAGGAAGATTTATTGCTTGAAGAACTGAGTTTTATATTTCAAACTCAATCAACTTTCCTATCTCTAGTTTTTCACTTACACCGTGGGGTTCAGGCCCCCTAACATAAGCACGTCGATAAAGTTCTTATCGATAATGTCGATAATCGCTAACGAACATACAAACGACAGTTCGTCGACTAAATATAAAGTATAAGTCGACGTGAACTATTATTCATTCGTCTATTAGTCGTACTTTTTTTAATTTGGGAGGCGGGTACGGGTACCGCCGTCCCGGTAACCATTTACTGGATAACCAACAACCCTATCATAGGTCACCGCAAGTTCGCTACGTTTGGTGCCTTGAGGTACCCGGGTTCAAGGGGTGAGTTTAGGTCTAGATTTTGGCAATGTCTTGTCTAGGTCTTGGCGACGGATGGGTTTCCCCACTCACTACGTGACAGGCCGGATCGAGACAGACTGATTGAGGGAGACTTTTTTACCTTTCCAGCCGTGCTCTCTCGACCCAACAACTTGAGAATGGTGGATTCATTAGTCCGTCACTCCTGGACACATTGACCTCCAGATTCCTAGCCACCACTCACACCTCTTTCCTTCCCAGAACTTCCTATCATTCATTTCCCTAAAAAGACCCTGTATATAGCATCCCCAAAGTTGACATAGGTCCTGAGGGTTTTTTTCCTGTGTGAAGATAATGTTAAAAGAAACTAGGGAACGATAAAGTTACCGACAATATCGATAAAACCTTTATTGATATGCTTGTAATAGGGGGCACAACGCTATTAATACGTTGAGAAGGAGCTTAGATTTATAACATTCTTTTCTGTTTTTTCATCTTCACCTTTCACTGGATAAACGCAAAATGTAGATCGTGTACCAATTGTTTATTTCATAATGTAACGTAAAGATTGCAAGATTATCTCAATTCTAGAAAGATTGTACTAAATTACTTTTGCAATATATGATTGGTATTTAATTTCGATATGGCATTTACAAAAGTTTTTCAAATATCATTTACTTATTAGCAAATAATTTGTTAGCTGTTCTATTTCTTAATTTCAATATGATATTGCAATATTTTTTTATAATATTTTTTGAAGATATTTAATACCTAAAACGTTTACTGGCTTCAACAAAATATAAATGCACCAAACTGAATTGGCTTATTTTATCGTACAAATGCTAGTATTCGTTAGTGTACAACTTTTTGAGAGGAAGCCACAAGCCAAAAACGTGCTTATTCTTGGTGTGCCTTAAATCAACACGAATATAGACAACAGGCATTAAAGTCGCTTGGCAAACGGAGTCTAGGAACACTCGATTTCAAACACAATGGTGGTTTTTATTTATTTTGTGAATAATATTATAAGAAAGAAAAAGGGTGATTAAGGGAAACTGTCACAAATAATCTTAGACCTTGTTCAGGGCGAAGGGGCGAATCGTTGCGAAGAGGTGAATTGTTTTGTTTGGGGACATATTAAAAATTCAGTATCAAAATTTTACCGCCCTATTGCCCTTGGTGCATGCATTCGCTCTGCAGTTCGCGCGTAAACTGGACGCAACCATGGAGTTCGTAGTATCTCGATTCGCGCGAGCGACGCGGAATTGACGCGCGAGTCGAGAGTCTGGTGTACTACTCGCGATTCACGCGCATATTTTAAACACGCGCGATGCTTGTGGACGCAATGTATTGGCACCCAGTACCTCGCCAACGCGCGTCGAATTTACCCTTTTTAAACAAGACCTTAGCCGTTATACTGAATTTTTAATACTTATTGTTTGTTATAAAAATCATCGAAAATTTCACCGGAGACCATAATTTTGTTTGCATTCTTTACTCCAAATATGTCAGGAATCACTGGTAGTAAATCAAGTACCTTAACACGCCTTATGTGCAATACTTACCCAACCCGCCATACATTAAAAAATAAAATAATTTTACTGTAGCGCTTGCACTTATCAATTATCTCTCCCCCCCCCCCCACCCCACCCCAATCCCCTCCCGCATTCCATATAATCATTCCCTTACATTCAGTTTTCAAACATCTCGCCTACCACCTAAATTTCATAATGCTATAGCTCAAAGAAAAAAAAAATTACTTATCCAATTTTGTTCATTCGTTCGGAATTTATGCGCTTACAAACATTTCGGATGTTTATTTTTATTTAAATATTTGGAAGTTCGTTAATATAATAAAAAAATACTCTATTTATCATTCAGTCTTCATAATCGTTACGAATTATATTTTTAATATAGGAACTCAAATCTGACATTTATTCCAAGCTTGTCCAAAAAAAAAACGAATTCTAATATTTGAATTTTCTGCAGTAGTAGCCGACCAGTAAGCTGAGTACCTACCAGCATAGAGCCCAAAAATATATCAACATTGTTTCCATGGAAAAGATTTTTTTCTGACGTTAGCAAAAACTCGCTTTTGTTAGCGACAGAAAACGTATAACAAATATAATATATTAATATTTATAATTTCATAACGCCAGAGCTTACCATCATATACAACCTGTAGTCTGCGCATATAATTAAGCTTTATATTGGTGAACGAATTATTAAAGTCTTTATATTGTGTTATGCGTGAAAAGGTCATAAACAAACTCGAGCAGTTTCGCATTTATAATATTAGTATGGATGAACGCCATATTACCATTAATAAATATATGATAGTATTTATTTATTTATTTATTTATTTATTTATTTATTTATTTATTTATTTATTTATTTATTTATTTATTTATTTATTTATTTATTTATTTATTTATTTATTTATTTATTTATTTATTTATTTATTTATTTATTTATTTATTTATTTATTTATTTATTTATTTATTTATTTATTTATTTATTTATTTATTTATTTATTTAAGGAACATAAACAGTCTTAGTAATATAATAAACATGAGAGGATGATAAAAAAACAGACCAATTATTAATGTTCACAGATAGGTATTTAGAAACAAGACTTACTAAATGTAAACTAGAATATTTAAGAAAAATTAAGAAAAGAAAACAGAACTCAAAGGAATTGAAGTCATGGCTTGACAATGTAGATATTGAAACGTTGTTTGTTTAACTTGTATGACTTTATGTTTTTTTCACACTTATTCACACTTATTTTTACAATATGCACTTATTGTTCCACTATTCCACTATTATTACACTACTTCACTTAATATGCAATTACTATTATACTTAATATTATACTATACACTTACTGTTGCACTGTTTGTATGCTCATTTTGTGCATAGCTATTTAAACAAATTCTAATCATGTTTTTGCTTTATATGCCCATTGTTTGTTCCTTCAAGGTACAATAATAAATTATATTGAACTATATTACCCACGCACAGGCTGCGCCTTAGTGGGTTCCCATTGTTCTTATTATGTCATATTATTGTATATATCAATTGTAAAATTTGGGAAAATAAAGGAAAAAAAAAAAAAAAAAACTAAGCAGCAATTAAAAAAATAATAATAATAGTACAAATCTGAATTCAACAAATGATAAACCAATACACAACAATAAAATAAGTGTGATTATAACTAAAACAATAGGTATTTGGTTTGGAAAGGGTAAGGGGAGGAGAGGGATAAGGGAAAGTTTTTAGGATAGTATGATTGGCTTAAAAAATTATAGCGTAGATACATTGTTGATTAAAGAGTGATTGCGTCAGCGTAAGTTGTTGTTCTCCAAGGCTTTCGAATCGAATTCCAAATTACATCAAATTAAATTTTGTCAACGTAATACATAATGATTTTCTCACTTGAAACCTCTGTTATTTTTTGACTAATATGATTATAAGACAAAGCTGTGCGAAATTCTGACATTTCCAATCACATACTGGACACGAAATTACTAAATACGCAAGAAAATAATGTCACAGCAAAATGTCAAATGAAACCATATCAACTTCTTATGTACATTACGTGATTAGATACGGCGCCCGCAAAAACACCGAAATGCGTATTAAAAAATTAAAATACCACGTTTTAATGGTGGCAACTTCTCCTAAGCTAAAAACGTGACGCTCGAGAACTACAGTAATTGAAACTAGTAATATTTAGTTCGTATTAAGGTAATTCTCCTAGCTAACTTTGTCATCAATACCAGTCCGAAAAATCAATATTAATTTTTCATTTCAACGTATGTTAAGAATTAGCTTGACGTATACTGATTTGGTTTGGAATAGGACGGGTTATATCACAGAATATGAACAATTCATCAATGTTAAATTCAAGTTATTATTTCATCATGGGCCGGTTGTTTCACAGTACTTGAACATAACAGACTTTAACTTTACAATATTACCGATATTAAAATATTAGAATTACAATATAAGAATATTAGAATTTATTAGGATGGGAAATTTATTAGGATAAAAGAATTGATTGAGACTCAGTTGTCCTTTTTAGATTCCCGCTCCTTTTTGCTTCCCACCACCTATTTTTTTTACACGAGCTCCACACAGAAGGCCCTGAGGAAAATAATCTCCCTCAGGGCCTATGCCATCTTTGGG
Source organism: Glyphotaelius pellucidus (assembly GCA_936435175.1). NCBI lineage: Eukaryota > Metazoa > Arthropoda > Insecta > Trichoptera > Limnephilidae > Glyphotaelius > Glyphotaelius pellucidus. The sequence continues at coordinate 14,399,574 of OW386556.1, forward strand.
GATGCTGTGTGGAGGGATTTTTTAAAGAAAGGAAATGGAGGAGAATTCTCGGAAGAAAAAGTGTTTAAGGGGTGGGTAGGAATCTGGGGTTCAGTGTGTTCTGGTCATCCGCTTCCAAGACCTAGACAAACCTCGCCCCATGAACCTGGGCACCCCTGCTAAATCACCAAACGTAGCGAACCACTTGGGGTGACCTATGGCAGAGGTATTGCTTCCACCTTCTCGCTTTTGTCATTTTCTTGCCTCTTCTAGTTTCTTCTTGACTCTTCTTGGCTAATGATTAATTTGTGCTATTTGTATTGCAGGACTTCACTCCGACCTCTCCATCAGTAGCATGGAGGGCGGCGAAGGCGTGCAGCTGCGCGCGGGAGTGCTGGCCGAAGTGGCCGAAGAACTGGCACTGCTGGTGGCGGGAATGGAGGGCGTGCGCTTCAAGGACATGCTGGAGAAGCTGTCGCACCAGCTGCACGACAGGGACGGCGAGCTGCAGGCCAAGAATGACCTCATTCTGGAGCTGCAGACCAAGGTAAGATCAGCTAGAATTAGGCACGGGCCCAGAGGTCGCATGAATTGATCAATGAACACAGTATGCACGCGTGAAAAAACCCTAGAATACGTGCTATCCTACTCATTGAAAGAAAAAACCCTAGAATACGTGCTATCCTACTCATTGAAAGAAAAAACACTAGAATACGTGCTATCCTACTCATTGAAAGAAAAAACCCTAGAATACGTGCTATCCTACTCATTGAAAGAAAAAACCCTAGAATACGTGCTATCCTACTCATTGAAAGAAAAAACCCTAGAATACGTGCTATCCTACTCATTGAAAGAAAAAACCCTAGAATACGTGCTATCCTACTCATTGAAAGAAAAAACCCTAGAATACGTGCTATCCTACTCATTGAAAGAAAAAATCGGAGTGACCCGAAGAACGTATTATGGCATGATCAAGGGGACTGAATACTAGCACAGTAGCTCTAACTGTCCGATGTTATTGGAATTACGGCATTCCAATTGGGGAATCCTATTAGACAGAAGGGAGTAGAAGAGCGAAAAAATAAGGGCAATATGAAGATTTTTAAAGTCTTCTTACATTCCTGTTTACTAAACGCAGCATATGTTTCAAGTGCCTAATTTAAGTGAAGTTTCGATTCCAATTGGTTATCTCTTCCATCTTCTATCCATCCTATCTTCCATCATGCATCTTCCTTTTTGGTTGTCCTCCTCTAATCAAATACATTTTTGTTCAGTTTTTTTAATGTCTCCCCCGCATAAAAACTGTATTTTACGGCCTTAAGGGGTTATTTGGAGTTAGAATTTTCAAAATATCGTTTTTTTATTTTTTGTATTTACGGAATGGATATTTAACCGATAATATTCCCTGAAAATTTCAAATCGATCCGATAAGTATTTTCCGAGATAAACGCATATTTGTAAAGATGTCTCGGACTATTAGAAAGTAGGCGGAGTACAGACCGGAGTAGCAGTTGCTCTTTTCTTTCTTTGTATTCCTAGGTATAAATGACCTTACGAAGAGTTCATTTGAAGATTAAATCGATTTATTTCTTGTGCGGAATAAGGGAACATCATTTCAAATAGTAATATGTAAACTTCTTCCAAAACTTTAAACGCGTTTTCTGAAAACTATGTTTTCCAAGTCGGTGACCAAGATGTCTAAAAAACGACTTAACCTATCGGTTTGAAATTTTAACACAACCTTTTCAGATATATTCCTCAGGTATCAATCGAAGGATGAAGATTTCGAATGATATTATCTTTTTTTTTAATTTTACGCGGCAATTTTGGTCGAAAATTAAAAAAAAAATTTTACGATGCCGCCATTTTGTCAAAAATCGAAATTTCTTCTGTCAATACCTAGTTTTATCTATCCACTAAAATAATCTTTTAGGTTTTTTGATTTCAAATGAACTACCGAAGAAATCGTGGTCACCGCTGAACTCCTTTTTTAGAACACCTTCAGGAGATCATTTGCAGGAGCACACCGGATCAATATTTTTACAAATCATTAGTGCCATTATAAACTTAGATGTTGCTACTAAATGTATCAATACTTTTGGTTTTTTGTAAAATAAAATACCTTTTCACAAAAAAATTATAAAAAAACGTCTTTTTTCGGCCTTCTGACTGCTTATATAACCCCTTAAATCAGCTCCAAATCAAAGTTATAAAAACCATAACCGTCTATTTAAAAACCATACAAAAACGAAGCACGTCCACCAAAACAACATTATATTGATGCTTTTCTCCGAATCCTAAGCTCTAAGCAATGGCTAATAACATCCTCAAATAGTGAAAATAAAAGGTAGAACGTTATTTTTTAAGCTGACTTCTTTGTAGGTGCTTACAAACTTGCACTTTCCATGCAGAAAAGGTTATTTAAACAAACTTCTCACGTGAAAATCGCACTGTGCCTTATAGAATCAACATGAAAACGGGGTTAAATGGTATTGTTGACAGGAAATAATTTAATTTCACTTAAAATGTATTGTGTACTTTTACTGATAACTCAGAGAATACGAGGAAGTTGAAGTGTGTTTGCCACCTCCAGCTACCGGCATTATCATTCTAAATAGGTGTCAGAGATCGGCATTGTTATCGAATCATGCTTCACGACCGAGTAGGTTTCCCATAGTGTGTTTACACCGCTCACAACAGCTTCGTTCGGCTTTACCTGCGTTTCTCACAGACGCGGGTAGGTACCTGACAAATAATAATAATCCGAAGCCATACGGTTCCGGTTAAACCTGCAACACGAACGATCCCGCCAATCACGGGGCAAAGAACTGTCGTGACATACGGCATGTCAACCAAGGGCGGGAAAACCTTGTCGGGGCTAAATGACACAATTTAAATGGCGTCCTTTTCAGTTATTTTGTATAATTTGACATTTTTGTAAGTCATTGGAGTTGGATAAACGTTTAGGGACAGTTTTAAGTCAATTACCGTAAGTTTTTTGAAATTTTATACGAGTTTCGACGATATCAGCTGCATTAAGTTTATCATCGAAGAAGAAGACAATACTAATAAATCTAAACAAAATTATGAAAAAGAACAAGATATATAAAAATAAAAAGCTAACGTATAAGTTAAATATAATCTTCTTCTTCAACGATATATTACACTGATGGAATAACCTTCAAAAATTCTAAAAATAATTAAATAAGTTATTCTAATAAAAAATTGAGCATTCATTACAATTAATTTAATGATTATTTTGTAATCTCCCTGTATTTTAAAATGACAACAAATAAAAATGGGTAAAGCCTTTAATGTTGTGCGCGATCCCCTATTTATTTTTCTGGGTCATTTCAAAAATAGTTTTAGTATCAAAATATTAATTTTTCATTAATCTTATCTTTGTCCCAAGGTATTCCATTTTTTAAGAAGATGCATAAACCAGTGGTTCCCAAAGTGTGAATCCAAAGTGACCCTAGAGGTCCTAGCACGTTCGATCGATAAGGATTGATAGTATAACTTTCGGTGACTTCTCATAGTTTAGAAGATTTTAAAATTACATATTTAAAGTATCTATGGGTATTTGAAGAAGATGGGAAGCCAAATACGTAGGTACCTACAATAGAATAGTCGTAATATGAAAACACAATTTGACGGGTTTGGATTCCGGGAACCAACTGTCTCTGCCGTAGATAACCCCAAGTGGTTCGCTACGTTTGGTGTCTTAGCAGGAGTTCCCGGGTTCGTGGGGTGAGATTTGTCCGGGTCTTGGCGGCGGATGTGTCTGCCCACCAACTGCGTGACAGGCCAGATCGGGAGAGACTGGGTTGAGGGAGACCTTTTGACCTCTCCAGCAGGACTCTTTTGGAACTTTGCCTTGCACTGCAGTGGGAGGGATGGATTCATTGTACGTCACTCCCCCCAGGTTCCTTATACATTTTCCTTCCCAGAACATCCTCTCCTTCCTTTACTAAAAAGACCCTTCACAGCATCCCCAAAGATGACACAGAATAATTTTCTCAGGGCCTCATGTATGGAGCTAATGTAAAAATTTTAAATTATAAAAACCATGAAAAGCTTTCTGAATTAAAAAGCACAATCGATATAATTTCGCAGCGCATACATTTAATATGCAAATTACATGTAATTATGGTGAAGTTAGTGTAAACCTTCCAACGGCACGCGAACATGAATTAGTTCGAGCGAGGTGAAGGCCGAGTGACGGTAAACTTACGTGCTGGGCCGGTATTTCAGTTGCTTTTTAAGCTCGGCTTATGAGATATTCACGATCGCAAGTTGCTCTCCGGTAGGAGCCCGGCAGCGTATTTCCAAATCCTATACCGGTTCAGTCGCGGCGGCGACTGAAATGGGGTAGGGTTTGTTGTGCAAAATCACCTTACAAACACTATACACGGTGTCCGGAAACTCGTAGTACAAGCGGGAAACTGGAGAATCTACATCACATTTGGAATTGATTTTGTAGTATAACTTTTTTTGATTTGAGCTTTCGTTTTCGAGTAAATCGAGTCGGAAGTTGAATTTTTTATTGGTCAAATTCTTGTAAATTATTAGTGACGATCACAGTACCTAAGTAATAAAAACTTTTTAAAAGAAAATAAACAAAAAAATCCGGATTATTTTGCATTATTTTGAAATCTCCCATCATTAAAAATAATTCAGTCGGCAGCTCAGAGGTTAAATTCACAGCTGTTTGTATGTTCACGCACGTTGTAGTTCAAATTGCGTTGCGAAAGAATAGCTGTCTCTTTTTCCTCGGTTCAATAAACACGTGAAAGAGCAGACGAACAAGAAATGTCACCGCTCGGCACTGTAGTGTAAAGGGGATCCCTGGATTCCAGGACTTTTTTTACGGTAGATTGGTTTAGTTTACGCCGGTTCGCTGTTGACATAATTTATATCAACAATCCTTTCGTTAATTGTAAACTTTATATCAAAGTGTGTGTTTGTGAATTACTTTTGTGTTATTTTCATATTTAAGCAATAGTGCTTGATTAATTATTGTGGAATATACAACGCAGAATATTATGATATGTTAAATGTGTGTTTTGTGATTGGAAACGTTTTTGGATTGGAAACGGAACATTGCTACATAATGTAAGTAGGTACCCATCTGTGCTATCAATTTATCTCACAAGATTTGTTCAAATTGGTCCAGTATGAAGTCGAGTAGTGAGTATTAGTGAGCGAGTTCGTATTAATTTCAAGTAATTACCTATTGGCCCCTGCCCGTTGCAAAATGGTGGACTGCCACGCAACAAAGTAAATACGCTAATTAACCATATTGTAATGCTTAAAAGAAGTGAATTTTTAGAAGAGGTGGAAGAATAAATTAGTAAGGTGAAAATAAATAAACTATGGACACGAAAAGACATTAATAGTAGCATAAATAAATAATTTTAGAGTTGCATCTTCGCTCCAATGTCAAACCGTTAACCCCAAAAACGCTGAATTTTATTTATTTTTTAATATTTTTAAAATTTCAATTGTAAAAATGCTTAAATTGAAAATCTTTATGTTTATTTGGGTTCTCTATGTGATGTGGATTCACCAGTTTTCCGCTTGTACTACGAGTTTTCGGACACCTTGTATATACCGGCTCAGTCGCGGCCGCAACTGAAATGGGTTAGGTTTTGTAAGGTGATTTTGCACAACAAACCCTATACCGATTCAGTCGCCAACGCGCTTCGTTGCTCTATCTGTTTTAGTGAGGGTGACGACCGTAAATATAGAGGTATAAGCAGAGAGGATGGACCGCGGTTTTTTAAAGTAAAAAAAAACCGCGGTCCATCCTCTCTGCTAAAAAAAAGCGCGTTTTTTTACTTAAAAAACAAATTTCCAATGTAAAACTTATTTTTTTAAAGTAAAAAGCGGTACATCCTCTCTGCTTACCTCTCTACAATTACAGTCGTCACCGTCGCAGAAACAGACAGAGCAACGAAACGCGTAGGCGACTGAAACGGTATAGGGTTTGTTGTGCAAAATCCCCTTACAAAACCTAGCCCATTTCAGTTGCCGCCGCGACTGAGCCGGTATAGTGTTTGTAAGGTGATTTTGCACAACAAACCCTACCCCATTTCAGTCGCCTCCGCGACTGAACCGGTATAGGTTTTGGAAATACGCAGCCCGGCACAGTAAACCTAGTGAAACCATTAGTAAAAAAATGACTGATGTGCCGGCCCACAGACTTGCCTATCTATAGTATCCACGGCTCGCTGTTAGGGTAGGAAAAGAGGATGGCAGCCACCCGTTTTTAGGTCCTCATGCGTAATGTTAGAATAATTATTATCAGCAGTAAAAAACCCGCTCCTCAGGTTTTTGCTGCTAGGCCCTGCGGGTGACTTTTGGTTTGGCTCTACCCAGTTAGGTTGGTGACCATTTTATAATTTCGATAGAAACTGGTTCCAAAAATAGCCGGTTCCTCGGGATCCACTGGAATCCAGTGACAGTTAGTCACCGGGACAAAGTGGCCGCGACAGGCAATGACGTCATTTTTTATTTATATATTTTTTTATTTATTCATACACGCCTTGAAGGCTTTTACAGAATCACATTATTAAAGTTACACATGTTATTCAGGAGTATAATTGTAAGCATGAAGTATATAACATTATAAACTGTACTTTAAGGATACAAACAGGTTTAATATATTTACAAAGGTATGTAGTTTCGTTATCATTAAAATTGTACAAACGTACATACGTAATATATAGCCGCGTGGTATTATTATTCAAAACTGCCAGTTATAATAATAATCATTTTATCGTCAATCTCTCCGTATTCGGAGAGATACACGAAATTACAAATCCGTAATACTTAGGTACTCCTGCCAGGCGATGCTAATCAAGCAAGCTGTTAATGTAAAAGTGGCGTCATCTTTTGGCATTGCTTTAATTCGGTTCTATTACAAAAGTACATTTGTATGCAAACTCCACGAACGAAAACGATTTTGCGTAAGGCGCGGCGTCGAGTTGCATTCTTAGACGGATTCTTAAATTGCAATCGTATAGTCGCAATCTATTAATACTGTTTGATGATTGAAAGCGGCGGAGCCAATGAAACTTATGCGTTTGGTGTATAGGTAGAAAAAAGAATGGTAACTTTATACTAGATTATTAATTTCCTATTTTGGATACTTTTAGTATCGCCTTGGGAAAAGACTTCAGACTTGAAAAACTTTAAACCTTGTTTGTTGACCAGATAGCCAGGTAATTTCTCACCTTCCTCTTCCCTATCTGCTCGTCCTCCTCGTTACCTTCAGCCTCGCAATATATCCCAATTATGGATGCCATAGTCAGGCCAAAAATGCTCGTCATTCGTAGATAGGTATAGTAGGCGCCAAACTTAAATGCCGACCTGAACTTGATACGATCTGTCCTCGCGCAGGTACAGTCACTTTACTGACTTAACAATACCCGCAAACGAAAGAGAAAGATGCGTAAAATATACGTACGATAGAGAAAAGCAAAAAATCTCGCGCAGATACAGTCACTTTACTGACTTTTCAATGACCGTAAGTGAAAGAGAAATATACGTAAAACATACGTGCGAAAGAGAAAGTTGCGTAGAACATACGTGCGATAGAGAAAAGCGCGGGTGGGGAGGCATGTCGCTTTTCGGACCTAAACTAGGCCTATCGCGACGTCTTCTGTATCAACGTTAGGTCAGTATTAAAGTTTGGCGTGTACTATGCGCCAACATAATTATATTAACCAAATTGTATCAATAACACCAAATCAGCATATTTACTGTCAATTAATTATGTTATTTACATTCAGACACACCCTATATAATTAATTTCGCACATAATTAAGCTTTAACGTCAAAACAAACACACCTTGTTAGGAATATATATGAAGGTGTTCGTTGTTAGTTGTCATCATCATCCAACGACCAACACCACATTTGTTTGCTTTTTTACGATTCATCGTAGTTTTCACTTTGTATTATATGTTTGCTATTTGAATTAACTAATTTTAAAGGTTAATTATTAATTAAATAAATATTTATTTTCATCCTGGCTACAAGGGGCCACCAGTATTAAATAATAAACTAGCGGCTTCGCCCGGTTTGAGTGTTTGTGACCATTTTATAAATCCGAGAGGAACTCTTTCCAAAAAAAAAGCCGGTTCCTCGGATCCAGTGACAGCTAGTCACCGGGACAAAGTAACCGCGACAGGCAATGACGTCAAATATAATTGCGTGGCCGAAATCACAACGTGGTATTATTATTCATAACTGCCAATTGCCATAATAATTATATCTTACCACCCACCTCTCCAATTCGACGAAATTACTAATCCAATAGTAAATACTTACGCCTGCCAGCCGACGTTCCTCACGCTAGCTGTTAATGTAAGTGGCGCCATCTTTTGACATTGCTTTAATTAGGTTCTATTACAAAAGTCGATTTGTAACAAACTCCACGCACGAAAACGGTTTTGCGTAAGGCGCGGCGTCAGAGATTTACTCGAAGTAAATCTTCTTCTCGGATTCTTAAATTTCAACCGTAAAGTCGCAAGGCTATTAATACTGTCAGATAATAATACTCAATCGCTTTGAATAGCTCTCGAAATCGATAACTATCTGTTTTTCTATTAAATTATTAATTCTCATGAGGACGTTTTGTTTATTCACGAACGTCGAATAATTTAGTATCAATATACATATGCGAAGTAACATTTTCCGATAGTTTCTAAGTAAATTGGAAAATACATGTTTTTACTGTATTATAGTCTTCGACCAAGTATATCAAGACATGCCCTGTGAAATTAAAAATGACGCCAGAAACCAAATAAAACTGGCTCAAGGCCCATTTATGAAAAAGTGCGAGCATTGTTTCGTACTATTTGGATCGCATAGTGCTTTGTGTTTTACCTTTTATCGGTCCACACTGAAACTAATTGCTGTCCCAGCCGTCCTGAAGGAATTAATTTTTTCAAACACAAAAATATCCTACTTCCGAATATTGTACAAGGTACAGTCCGCGGACTTTTTTTTGGATAATGTAACCCGCTATCTGAATACATAAAAAAAATTATGCCTTACCGATAGCTTTAAGGCAGCGTTTTAATAAATGTAATAATATTGACGTATTATTTTTTTGGCAAGCAAAGTTTCTGACGTCACTTTATCACCCAAATGCTTGTGACGTCACCACACACCGATACTAACACATAGACGAAGGGCTTGCGGCACGAAATGGCAGTGGTTTTTAAACTTTTTAAAAACGCGACCCGGTTTGTATAAAACGGAAACCTTTAAAATACATTAAACGCAGATCTTAACAAAAAACCGCTGCACTATTCTTCAATTAAGGTCGAAAGTTAACCTATCTTAAGCCATAGCATTCCGAATTTCTACCGTTTTACAACATATTTCTCTAAAACACTTAAAGTTTTTAAGTTTCTAAAAAAATATATGTTGTTTTTGACGATAATATCTATACATTTGCCACGCCGAAACGGTAATTGAATGAAATTCTTCCGATAGAAGAAAAACGTATAATTTTATATTTCGAAAATTATTATTATTGTTACATTACAAGTTATGTATATATATGAAAAAAATCATAATTAATTTTTTTCTTTAAAGCTATGACATTTCCCGCGAGATTTTGGTTCTATTTTAAAATAGTTTAAACGAGTCATGTTTTATTAAACATTTTCACAATTTTCGCTTAAATATTATCGTTTTCGCGCTCCCTCTAACATTCGTATTTACATATCTCATCTTCCTCTTCTTTTTGAGCGCTTACTAACGGGCTTTAATTAACTACGAATTTCTGTCATTTTTTAATTATTACCTATACACAAAAAAAACTTAATGATTGAGCAGCTGATTCAAAACTTTTAAGAAAGATTATAGTTTTCGGCTAAGACATTTTGCAAAACAGAACAGAAGTCTTTGAATATTTTTTAGCGCAATTTTTTTGATATTTTTTGTAGTCAACGGTCGACGGCCTCCGTGGTCCCGAGGCAAGACTCTCGACTCACAATCCGAAGGTCGCGGGTTCGAACCCGGCGTGCGCAAATAAATTTTATTTGATTAATTTGTGTTATTTCACAATTTATTCATTTAAAATAATATATAGTATATTTGCGGCACGTTCCAGAGTGGAAGATACTATCAGTATCGCCCTGGTGTAAGACCACCATTCAGAATTGAAACGTTGCTTGAAATGGCTTTAGCCGTGTTTAGTGACCAGATCTGAATAGCCAGGTACTACTTCCCCATCTTCCTCTTCCCTATCTCCATCCCCTCCCCACTACCTTCAGCCTCACAACATACCCCATTTGGGGATGCCATAGTCTCACTGGCTCCAGACGGGAGCAGTTGGGACTCTTGTGCGGTATTTCACATAAAAAAAAAAAAAGCCAAAAGTCCAGAAAGCAGTAAAAGGGCTTGCGGGCTGCTGGTTGCTCATTACTGAGTTAATGATAAGCGGCCAACCTGGGCAGCCCACGGTGCGTGGGCGGTAAAAGGGTCAATTTTTCGTAATTATTTTTAAGCAAACGATGAATGGATTTTTTTTATTTTAAAACTCATGATCAATATATACATATACGGGACTGTGTACAAGTTTTTGTACACGAATCAAAAGTATGGTTTGCAGTGTACACCGCTTTCAACAGGACACTTCGACGAAATTGCTGCTTGGTGGTTGACAACGAGCCATACGGTTCATCAGAAAAGTAAAATTTAAAAATTATCAGACGCATCCGCCGCCAAGACCCGGACAAACCTCAATCCATGAACCCGGGCACCCCTGCATAGTCACCAAACGTAGCGAACCACTTGGGGTGACCTATGGCAGAGGCGTTGGTTACCAAAAAATGGTTCCCGAGGCGGCGGTACCCATACTCGCCTCCGAAATTGAATCGCTTGTCATAATAAAGTAAAAAAATATTTTTGACTAATTAAATTTATGAACGTCTCGCGATCCCCACTTTGAAAACCATTTATATACAACACAGCTTGCCGAAACGTCACGCATGCAAAACGTGAACACCTATGGAAGTGTTAGTTCGACAAATCACACAATGGGATTCGGCGGTGCCCAGTTTTATATTGCCGAGAGTTCGCATGCTAGACGGCGGAATTCGAAGGAGAGTTGTATTGCGAAATTACTGATACTTGGGGTTATTTTTTTCTGATTTTTACTATGAGACGGCTTGTCTAGGGTATATTAGGTCAATGATTATAGTATTATACTATAACTACATAAATTGAATAATAAAATCCCCCAGAATTAAACGTTAAAACAAGCAAAATGTCCTACATCGGTTCAGTAATAACTAAATGGTTGGTTGACTTGGGTAGGATGGAGTCTGAAAAAATATTAAATAATGTCAATTAAAATATTATACATGGTTACCATTATTAAAGACACATTTAGTAAAAACTTTGTACTTATTTAATTTAAAAAATTTGGTTGTTTGTAAAGTCGGTTTACGGACGATAATTTTACGTGATAACATCATAAAATAACGATGGAGTGGAAGAGAGATAGATGCGTCATAAGGCTTGTTCCGCGTTCTCGCTTGTACGCTCGGCTCAGGCGAAACGTGACAATGAGTCATGCTTTTTCGTGCATGCAGTCGGCGCTCGTCGATTTATAAGACGTTATCACGTCAAAAAAAACAACAACAACATTTTTTTACCGAATGAATTTGGCATTTTCACGAGCATTTCTTGGCTTCCTTTGAACGGGCAAACTTCCTAGTTAGGAACTAATGTCGACCTAACAAGACATTATAACACTTGTACACATTTTTTAATATTTTCAGTTACTATGCAATATTACAACTATGTCATTTTTGCTATATATAATAAAATAAATAAATCTAAACCTAATATAAAAGTTTGCTAAGCTCATTTACTTTCTTTCCCTCTTTTATTTTGCTTTTTATGATCTAGTGCTGGTTTTTATAATAATTAGTTAAATTAATGAAGTTTTCGGCGTTTAGTTTCGTTGTTGCCAAGTACTGGATACCAAGAACGATCAAGCCTAGCCTTCGTCGACTCTATTAATATTAATGTATTTTTGTGAATTTCAAGTGTCTCCGTAATTAGGCGTGTTCGGTGCGTTTTGAGTCTTCCCAGGGCTTCTCAACATGTCTCAACTCGCTTCTCGCTTCTCGCTCGATGCTTTTTTGTTAGATATCGAGCCAACGGTAAAATTAACAGATAAACCGATAGAAGTGCATAATAAGTGTTGTTGGCGTTTGTCTAGTGCGCTCGAAGTAAGGTCAAATATACCATACTTTCAATGAAATAATTTCAATTATTGATCAAAAATTTTCAAATATTGAATTTATTTGTTGAACAAATCACTGCCCTTGGGGTGACTTTTCACAAAAACAAATTATTATTATTACGCAAAACCGTTTTCGTATGTGGAGAATTTACTTTTGTAATAGCACCGAATTAAAGCACTGCCAAAATATGGCGCCACTTACAGCTAGCGTGATTAGCATCGCCTGGCAGGCGTAAGTACTGTTGGATTTGTAATTTCGTGTATCTCTCCGGATATGGAGAGATTGACGATAAAATGATAATTATTGTAACTGGCAGTTGTGAATAATAATACCACACATCTATATATTATAAATGACGTCATTGCCTGTCTCGGTTACTTTGACCCGGTGACTAGCTAGCACTGGATTTGATGCTGTTATTATTATTATTATTATAAACGATTTCATTGGCCTATCAGTACCCTAGGAGTTGTAAAGAAGTCGTCCAACATCAGTTTTCTTCCGAATCGGTGTAGATAACATTTCTAGGGTTTTTTTACTGTGTTGTGAACATGTGAACTAGAGGTGGATGCGTGATAAATCAGGTGTCAGAAAGGGAATGAGCGACGAATGGAGAAGAAAGGTGTCGTGTATAACTTACGTCGAAATGAGTGCCAACTGTCAGCAGTGTGAAGAAATAATATACCTACACTTTTTATGTTGCGTGTCTGGTGTGTAAATTCTCTTGGGAGGTGTTACTTGCGATTTGTGATTGAAGAACTGTTACTCTTTTTAAAAGCTTTTTTCTAATTGTTTTCTTGTTAATTTCAAATCCGATTCTTTGATTACTTCAAAGAAGTGGGTAGGTATCTACCCATAGTACTTTGTTGAAATAATCGAATAGATACATTTTGTGTCATGATTCCATTAATTTAGTTGATTCTTTTGTGAATATTATGTTTCGATTCTCCTGAATTGAGATGAGTAATTATAATAACACTTCATTTTAACAATTACTATAAGAAACAAATATTTACGTGTACAGAAAAGTCCATTAGGTTTTTAGTTTGGGTAAACTAAGTCATTCATGCGTATTTAGACTGAAAAAAAACTTCACAAATGTCAAAAGAATGCAAAAAAATCCAAAATGGCGACAAAGGGATCGTTGTACATGCGTAATTTTGATCTTTGATTGAATAAAAATGTAATTTTAATGCGTCTTTTACCATCTATCCAAACGTAATTAGTTGTTTTGTGTAGTAATTAAGTTGAAACATAATGTATTTTTCAAAATCTGTGCCTAATAAAAGTGCAGCGGTTAGTGAATATTTACAGAAATCAGTAGCATTTGACTGTCAGTCGGAATGTCTCATATTCGATTCTCACGCATAGCAGAAAATCTGTATAAACACAAATATCTAATTAAATGAAGACAATAATATTAACGAAACTCAATCGATAATCTGAAAACCGTCTGTTCACGCAATAGAAGACCCCAGCGTTCGTATGCCAATCACGGCAACAACCCCTCGTATCATTATCTAAATCGTTCGATTTAAAAATAAAATCGAAGACCAATACTCGATAGTTCTTCCATCATTATTTCATTACCACCAGCGTCGAGCTCTCATCGGAACATTTTACGAAATAACACGCCAAAAATGGTGGCTTGTTCTATGATAATACCTGAATATTGTTTATCCTGTGAAAATAGCTGTTTTTTTCTTAATATCTGTATATTGTTTATCCTATGAAAATAGCTGTTTTTTCTTATTGTGAAATTTTTTGTGTATTTAAAATTCTGACGCGACGAAGCAATTTCAACGTAATAAATATGTTAATTATTTGCAGGTATCAGTCTGGGAGGTGGAGCTGGCCAGCGCCAAGGACGAGGCGGACAGCGCGCGCGCCGACGCGGCCGGGGGCGACATGGCGCGCGACGCCAGCGTGGCCGAGGCCCGCGCGGCGCGCGACGCGGCCGTGTCGCGCCGCACGCGCGCCGAGGCGGACGCGGCGCGCGCCCGCGTGGAGCTCGCGCAGGCCGCCGGACAGCTCATGGAGGCGGTCAGGCAGAAGGTGGAACTGAGCCAACAGCTCGACCAGTGGCAGGTGGGTGATCATGTTACTATTTATTTTTCTTTTTTTTCTTCTTCTTCTTCTGGTGCCCTCTCCGATTGGAAATTGGCAATATTTTTTGTTTATTTGAAAAACCTAGCAAAAATTACTTTTTTCTCAAATAAAAAAGGTTATGTTTTTTTTTCATTATATATGCAAATCATTTGCTGGGACAAAAAATATATATTAAACCTCAATCGCATTAAGCTAGTTTACAAGCTACTAGCCGATAAGTTTAAAAGCGGGTAAATCCGCGAGTGAGATTATCATGATGACACACAAAACTATCTACTCGCTCAGTAGCAGCTAAAATAACGACTCTCGCGCCATGCAACTCTCGACATTTTGTAGAAAACTTGAATTCGCAGCGCTAACCAGTAGCGAGAATAGCGGCTGCCGCCCGAATTAATTCTGACAGACGAAATCAGCTGTTGGTGGGCCGCCATCTTTAAGCAAACACTAGCGAGCAGCGAGTAAAGTTGACCACCTTTCAACTTTTTTCGTAGATTGTCCACAATCTGCTAGCTAGCAAGTATTCGATGACACTGAGCGAGTTTACTAACAGATAGTGAATTTTCCAGATAGTAGCTTGTAAACTCGCTCTATGTAATTGAAGCTTTACTGAGCTTTTAGGTGGGCCACTCGGGGGAGGCAAGCACAGTCAGCATTTGCTGGAATGCTGAACTTTAGATCCGCCTGTAAAACAGGCAAATGGCGGATAATTACCGTTAAATTTTACCGGTAATTCGGTGTCCAAAAATGTTGTTATTGTGAAACTACGACCTTCAATGCCAGAAGTCATAAACTGACTATATGTCTGTGTGCGCTATGTGTGTCCTTTGCACTCACCCACCACTTATTGAAATTAGGTTAGTTGCATTCGATCTTCCGAGAAATGTGCGGAAAAAATATTCTGGTTGGAATTGATTGCGAAAATAAATTCCTAGTGCGGCCATACGCCTGGCACTTTTTAAGCAATAAATCAAAAACCCCTTCGAAAGTCCTAGGTCTAACAACAAGAAACTTCTAATTTCACAAAATATAATATAAATGTGATAAATTTACGATTTTTTTATCGTACGAATACCAAAATCGAAAACATAGAAAGCTGAAAACTTCATTTTGGGCAGCAAAAATTTTTCAAGTGGGCCTCATGCGGCCCATGGGCCCAGGTTGGGCATGCCTGGTGTAAACAATCCTTTTTAAGAATTATTATTTCACCGAGCTCAGCCAGCTGTTTTGTAAAATACATTGATTTTGAATTTACACTATTTTATTTGTTTTATCTTTTGGAACATGATTCCAAATGAATAACTGCTGTCACGAGGCACATACCTAACTAACTCCTTTTTTTTTTTTTTTTCATGGCTTTTCACCCCAATGGAGTGTTCTGGCCAGTGTCAAGTGAATAATTTTATGAGTGTAATTTTGTGAGTGTAATTTTGGGTTAATATTTACAAATTTAGTTTCAATAACAAGAACCTATCTACATTATATAATAATACTATACAAATAATAATAATACGCTAAATTCTTACAATACGAGATGATTATAATTACATTTAACAACGAGGAAGCAACAGGAAATTGATAAGTATGTTGATATAATTTATTATGGATAAAAAAATAAATAAATACATGGAACTAAACTTACAGTTACAAATTGATGCTGTTAATATTCAGGAAATTAGCCAAGACTTTATAAACGCGTTTATTTACAGAAGATAACAGACATGCAATGTTATAGGGGGGCAATATGCCTGAACTGATTAGGTGAGGGATGAAATTTTTGTATGAATTATTTAAAGGGCAACTGAAAAAAATATGATTGAGGTCCTCTTCACCAAGACGACATTCACACATCGCAGAATTCTTAACATGAATTTTTGTCAGGTGAACATTGTGGCAGCAATGCCCTATCCGCATGCGGCAAATGGAGGATGTAGAGAATTTGTTTAAAGAGAGTCTAGAAAACCACGGTTTTGAAGGAATCGTTGGCTGTATTGTGAAAAAGTTGTACCCTTTTGTTTTACTAGATACAACCCAATGATTCTGCCATGTGGAAATCATGTTTTCTTTTAATTTTATGAGAACGTCATCGGGGTTTAAAAATTTATATAAAATATCACCGGAAATAATAGCATCTTTCGCCAATGAATCGGCCTTTTCATTTCCAGGGATACCGCAGTGACTAGGTATCCAAGCCAACACGGTTTCTTTGCCAGAGTCGGTTAATTTATGAATTAAGGTGCGGATTCCAACACAAAGATCGTCTTCTGGGTAATGGAAGGGTGAAGAGTTTAATTTTTGAAGTGCACTTAGGGAATCGGAGAGAATTAAGAAGTTTCCTATGTGATCATCGTCAATGTATTTGAGGGATTCAAAAATGGCTATACATTCAGCAGTGAAAACGGAAGCCTCTTTTGGAAGTTTAATTTTTTTATTGACTTGATCTGATGGACAATGGAATGCCGCTCCCACATGGTTTGATAAGTGAGATTTGGAACCATCTGTGTAAATAATTTTCCAGTCGGAATATTTCGAATTTAAAATTTGGATAAGCTTTCTTGGAGCTTCGTGGTTGTTAGTTATGCCGAGAGAAAGAAGAATATTTGGTTTACGTAAATGAATACGAAAGGGGTTAGCATATAAAGGAAGTCTATCAGATGGATTTAAGAGGGGTTTATATGCACTGTACGTATGGAGACTTTTAACAAGAAGAGGGATTGATTTGTTCCTCCAATATGGAAGTGATTGCACTTGAGCAGAGAGTGAGGTAATTTTGTCCATCAATGGGTGATTGGAGAGCCTAAAGCATTTAAATAAAAACTTGTCAGCCAAGAACTGTCTTCTGAAATGAAGAGGAGCCTCCACAGCCTCCACTTGTAAAGCGTTAATTGGGGAAGAACGCATTGCTCCGATAATCAATCTTAAGCTTTGAAATTGGATACGGTCCAACCTCGCGAGGTTCTTTTTAGAAGTGGGTTCGATGAGGAATGACGCGTAATCCAAATGACTCCTAACATATGCATTATAAAAAAGTTTTTGGGTGAATGGGTGACTTCCCCACCAGACCCTTGAAACGGCACGTAAAGTGTTGAGGCCAGCTTGACATTTGTTAATTATAAAATTAACATACGGGTTCCATGTTAACTTAGAGTCTAAAATTACCCCAAGGAATCTTATCTGTGCCTGGATAGGGAGAATTGAATTATTTATTTGGACTGTTACACGCGGAGTAACACGTTTTCTGGAAAAAACGATAACATTACTTTTGGACGGAGAAATTTCTAAGCCGTGATTCATTAACCAGATGTCAAGGTTTTTCATGCAAATGTTAATCACTTCCTCCAGAATAGTAATAATTCGTCCTGAAATATATATAAAAAGATCATCTGCATACTGAAGTATTTTACAAGATGGATGCATACTCCGATGCAGGTCAAAGGTATATATATTAAAAAGGATAGGACTAAGGACGGAGCCCTGAGGCAAACCCTTGTTTACTATTCTTTCCAGCGGAGGAGAATCCAGCACCTGGATTTGAATTTTCCTGGTAAGAAGGAGGTTAATTATAAAACTGGAAAGCTTACGAGGGATGCCAATTTTTAATAATTTACTAAATAAAACATCTAATAAAACATTGTCAAAAGCTCCGCACACATCAAGGCAAACACCGACAAGAAATTCATTATCAGCCAGGGCCAACTGGATATCAGAAGTCAGGATGGACACACTTTCGATCGTACTTTTTCGTTTTCGAAATCCAAACTGTGAGCTGGGAAGAATTTTTTCATTTTCTACATACCAGTCTAGGCGTCTTTTGATCATATGTTCAGCTATTTTAATTAAGGAAGATGACAAAGCAATAGGTCTGTAAGAAAGTCCAGAGTTAGGGTCTTTCTGGGGTTTCAGAATGGGAACAATTATTTGTGTTTTCCAGGATGATGGAATTTTGCCGGAGTCAAAGATCAGATTTATAACTGAAAGAAAATAGTTTAGTGTGGTAACATCGCAGTTTTTAATAAAGCTATATGGAATTCCATCTACACCAGGGGATGAGTCTGTGAGATCGTTTAAGACCTCCCTAAGCTCTGTTAAATTGAAGTGGGTGTCCATCCAACCCCGTGTTTTAAATGAGTACGTGAATTCTGTTTCATTCCAATTACTCGCAGTTTGTGGAGCTAGTTTATCAGCAAATTCCTTCACCCACTCCGAAGAGAGTGGCCGAGTCACCGTTGGGATGTGAGACCCCTTAAATCGACTAATTGAATTCCAAACTACTGAAAGAGGAACTTCGGGAGATAACGATGAGCAAAATTTTTTCCAGCCTTGACGTTTTTTGTTTTTTAGAAGACGTTTGGTTTTAGCTTCAATCTGTTTATACTGAAGGAAATTCTCCATATTCATATTTGTTGAATAAATTTTCGCATATTTTTTCCTCATATCTACTGCATCTGAGCATTCAATGTCCCACCAAGGAGCTGGGGGAGGTTTCCCTTTGTTACGTGTCGTTTTAATGGGGATAAATTTTTCTGCGGCCGTAATGACTGCAGACACCAATAAATCGTAACATTCCGCAACATTTTCTGTAGTTGGAGAGGGTAGACTTTGCACGGAGAACTTTGCATGATTTGAATAATCATTCCAGTTGGCATTGGCAGTTAAGAACTTCGGTTTTCGACTACTGCACTTGACATTTTTGTTGGGGTGATAAATATTTGAGAATTCTATGAGGATAGGGTAATGATCACTCCCATGCGGGTCATCCAAAACCTTCCATAACAGAGATGCGGCTATGCTGGAATTGCAAATAGTAAGATCAACCATGCTGGGTCGTTGACCAGGTACCTGAAGACGCGTAGGAGAGCCATCATTGATGATACAAAAATCTAGTTCATCGAGTAGATCAACAATATCTCTGCCCATTCTGTCACAATTGTGAGCTCCCCATAATCCGTGATGGGCATTAAAATCTCCCAGAATAAGAGAAGGGGGATTGACCTTTGAAAACATTGCTTTCAGAACTGATTTTGAAGGTTTGTTAGATGGTGATATATACAAAGAAATGATTGTAGTGTCAAAAACCTTTGCGGCCGTCACTTGAAAAGGACAACCAATTGGTTTTACATCTACTGGGGTGAAGGGTAATGATTTTTTAATGAAAAGGGCGGAGCCGCCCTTCCCATCTTGACGGTCGTCTCGAAGACAGTGGTATCCCCTGACTCTGAAATCAGAATCCGGTTCCAGCCATGTCTCCGAGACGGCAGCCACTGCAATAGAGTTCGAATTTAATATATTTGAAAATTCTTCAGTTTTGTTTTTAATACTATGACAATTCCACTGAAGAATCCTCATCAGAGGAGCCATTTCTGGTTGAGTTAATAATATTGGTAATTTGTTTAGCAACGTGGGACGGTATTTGGATGTTGTTTTTATTTAAAGTTTGTAAAATATGTAAAAATGAGGTGATTAGTGTAGCGTTAAGGTCTATATTATAATTGTGTTCTTTACTAGATGACTTTGGGTAAGCATTGAAATTTGAACTGGAAGGGAGTTGTCCATTGGGGAACCACAGAAGGGATTCGTGATTGGCATTATTTTTTTTTGTTGGTAATCTAGGTGTCACGACCTTTTGAACGGTTTTTCTAAATGAAGAAGAAGTAGGTTGAGAAGTGGTGGAATTTTTTGAATTTTTGGAAGTTACTTCAGAATAAGATGGAATGGATTTGTTAAACATTCTTGATGCTTCCGCATAAGAAATGCTTTTCTCGGCCATTGTATGTTTTATATTGCGCTGTCTCGACAGTTCAGGGCAAGTTTTGCTAATGGACATGTGAGTTCCGGAGCAGTTTAAGCATTTATAATTTTCCTCGGTTTTATCACAGGAATCGCCACTATGAGACGAACTGCACTTGAAGCAACGAGGTTCAGATCTGCAGAGGTTCTTAGTGTGTCCAAATCTGCAGCACTTGTAGCACTGCACAGTTGGGAACACATAGAGCTCTACTGGAAGAGAGACGTTAAACATGCTAACATTTTGGGGAAGATCTTTGCTGTCAAAGGTTAAAACAACGGATTGGGAGGGTCTCCATTCTACAGAGTTTCCCGTATTAAATCTGTAATTTAGACGTCGCGCTTTTAATACTTTTCCGAAACCCTGGGGAACAGTAATATTATCCAAGATATCCTCTATCGACCAGTGCGGTGGAATTCCTTTTGTGACACCTAGCCTTGTTACCTGATATGTAGGAATGAAAACGTTATACGAGTTTTTTTTGGCAACATCAGATTTAACAAAGCTATTGGCCTCAGCCGCTGTCCTGAATTCGACAGAAAGACGGTTGCGGCCAACCGACTTAACTCCATTCCAGACAGGGTGGATTTTATTTTTAAACATAAAATGTCCAAAGTCAACATCATATAAATTGGATTGTTTTCCATCATTTGACATTTTAGTTACGTGTGTTATATATGGTGGTCTATCAAGATTATTGTATAAACGCGACATATTTAAAGGTGTAGTGGTTTCTGATGGGGCGAGTGTGGTGGAAGGACTAATTGGACTAATTGGGTGAATTGAAGTCGAGGAAGAAGTGGACGGAGATGGAATTACATCCTGTTGTTCAGGTAAAACAGAAGAATTGTTTTGAAGGGAGTCATTTTTTTTTTGAGTGGAAGGTATTTTGCGATGCATCTGTTCAAAATCTGTTGTACAGGTATGAGCTGATTTAGCGATTTTCCTTTTTTTAGATGTAATCAATACGAAGTCGGAAGCTTCCGGAATATTAACCGCGATCATTTTTTTCGTAACACCCGAGGATTCAGATAGTAAACCATCATCTGGGGGGTCAGGAGGTTTTTCTTGATCCATTTTCTAAAAAATTTAAATGATGCTAACCAAAAAAAAAAAAAAACTTACCTGAATTGCTTCGAGAAACTAATTATACAACACTTACTTACTTACTGTAAAAATCAAATATACAAGTTAAAACTATATTACACCAATTTACAATACTATTTTAAAGCTATTATCTGTTAAAAATGATTAATTTTGTAAAGAGGAGTGAAATGACACTGGCACAGTTGACGGTAGCCTTTGTTTTTTTTCTAACTAACTCCTCGAATTCACCGGACAATTTTCATAACATTTTTTTTTTTTTTTTAGAATTTTTTTTTTTTTTTCTTAGATCATCATGAATAATCAACCCTCAAAGTTTCATTATGATAGTGAAACGCGATGTATAAACAAATCCATCATCAAAAAAATCATGAGGGCAACCTTCTCCCCATTTATGTTAAAACAAGTAAGAGTCCCAACTGCTCCTGGCTGTCCCAAGGCAGTGGGACAGTGGTCAATTTTAGTGAAGATGAAGGGAAGAAGGAATTTTTGAAGTATCTGGCAATGGTCCTTAAGCATGGGTGATGTCATTTCAAGCAAAGTTTTGATTCTTGAATGGTGATCTTTCACCATGGCGATACTGAAAGTATCTATCATCCTGGGTGCTGGGGCATGGAACAACTGCACTTACACCAATCTAGGTAAATCTGACATCTGAGGTGTTCTAACCTCTTTGCCTATCCCGACGATCAGTCAGTTAGTTCATTTATAAAAGTTAGTAAAATAAATGTACCAAATTGTTTTATTTTCAGATGGACATGCAGGAGCTGATCGAAGAGCAGATGAAGAGCAAGCTGTCTTCCCAAGAGCGCAAAAGGAAAGTAGCCGACAACGGCAGTCGTGCGGAAGCCACCACCACCAGCAAAATTCTCGGCTTCTTCCAGCGATGACATGCTGCTAGAAAAAACAGAATTAAATAATAACTTTAATATGTGTAACCATAGATAATGGAGTAAGTACTTGACTGTTATACAAAATACAATCTAAAATTAAACTGCAAATTTTGCATGGCTGCATCGACATGCTAATGCACCCATTGTGCATAATTAAGGTTTAGAGTACACGGATTGCTAAAAGCAATCAATTTAGACAGCTTCAAGCATTTTCTTTCAAGTACACTGAAGTCAGTATTGCTGAAAGCAATCAATTTCGACAGCTTCAAGCATTTTCTTCTGTGCACTTCAGTCGGCATCGCTAAAAGCAATCAATTTCGACAACTCCAAAGTATTTTCTTATAAGTACACTGGAGTCAGCCTTGCTAAAAGCAATCAATTTCGAAAGCTTCATTTAAACATTTTCTTTTAAGTACACTGCAGTCAGCAGTCGAAAGAGTTACGTCGAAATAGTTTGTAACTGAACTATGCGGTTACTGCTTAGGTATAGCTGTCAGTATTGATTGCTTTTAGCAGTTTGTGTATTCTCAGACTAACCTAACTTAACTCAACAGCATTCGTCTTCTTTTTTACTGCTCAATTTGGCCAATATCTTAGGAGTTAGGTTAGGTTAGTTTGGGTTAAGAGGGGAATGCCCAGCTTGATTGTGAGCACATCGATACAGCCAAGTAAAATTTAGCCATTTTATTTTCGATTATGTTTTGCACATAATTTTACATGTGTAACAAGCAAGTGCCGATAATGATGCAGGTTTTTTGCCAAGTCTATCCGATTGTAGTTAGCGTAATATTTGTGTAAGATTTTATTTATGTTGTGTTTTCAGTGATCCATTGCAATGTAGAATAGAATGTTGATTTGGCATAATATGCCAATAATCCAATTGGATTACTTACCTGATCTGGCATTGTGTAAGGATAATGGAGTAATTAGTTGGAAAATACATTACAGATTATCGGAATCAATTAAAATCTCTAATTCAACTTTTTTATTTAACATCTTTGAAACCAAGTAAATGTGTAATCATAACTGATCTCTGAACGAAGTCAACCATTTTGCCAACGTTTTGGAAAGCCTTACAGTATCCATCATCAGAAGAGATGGCCTCAAGAAAGAGGAAGAGCAAAGCAGGGCAACACTTTGACGGTAAAATTTAAAAAATCATCTCCATATTGGATCTGTTCATCAATTGCGACAGTCAAATTTCAATTCACTGTGTCGCATCAAGGTTTGTAGAAAATGCTTTTAGCACGGTTAGCTCAAGCGGGCCTTTTTTGAAAAAAAACTTGTCAGGCCGCTTTCGAAATTTCGAACGCGTAACGTTGCTTGAAGTAAAACATTGCCACTTGTATTGTAGTTAATTCAAATCTTCCAGGTGAAACATGGACTGCAAGCTACGTCATGAATTTTTGGCCAATCACCGCTCTACCCTCTCGATGAGCTAACCTTGTTAAATGCATTTTCTACGAACCGTGAAAAAATTAAACAGATATTCGACAATCTGCTGAAATACTGGTGTGTTAAGCCCATGTTATGTACCTACAATATCTTGTTCAGCCGTTGTAGTTATGGGTAAGTGGATACATTGTTTCCTACATCATGTGCAACAATGTGTTTGCTTTACATAAGAAAATAGCATTATTTTATAACATTTTTATTGTTCCAACTGCCATTTCAAAAGTTATGAAATAATAAAGTTGAGTATTTTAAACTATGCCGCGCTTTGGTGATCTATTGAAAAATTTATGTTCATGAGACAGCGATGAAAAAATGTACATAATTTTCAGTAATTTGTTGCTTCGTTTTCTCAAAAGCAGCTGTATCTCCGTAGTATTTATTTTATTTTATAATGCAAAGCACAATGATTCTCAATAGTGTAGATCTAATAAAAGATGCCTAAATAGACTTTTTTTAAATAATTTTTCATTTCTATGGTTTTCAAGACACAAAGAAAGGTGTTGCCACTGTAAAAAAGATAGCAATTATTCCTAATCCTACTTGTACTGATGTATAAATCACTGAAGGAATAAACCAATAGAAGCGTGTCCTCGATTACATTGAGCGAGTTTACAAGCTACTAGTCGGCAAATTTAAAAGCGGGCAAATCGGCGAGTGCTTTTTTGATGATGACACATAAAACGTTACACTCGCTCAGTAGTGAACAAGCTAGCGAAAAGTTGAGCTAAAATAACCACTCCCGTGCGAACTAATTCTGTCGACATTTTGTAGAAAACTGAAAAATTTGCAGCTAGCTCACCGCTAATAGCTATTTGCCGGCTACCAGATTGTACAACGAATAATCCAGATCAAGCAGTAGTTTGACAGTTACGAAATCAGCTGTTCGCGGGCCGCCATCTTGCCATCCGCCGTACACACTAGCGAGTAGCGAGCAAAGTTGACCTCCTTTCAACTTTTTTCGTAGATTGTTCACAATCTGCTAGTTAGCTAGTAATACAATTGAGTAATACTGAGCGAGTTTACCAGCAGATAGTGAATTCGCCGTCTAGCAGATTGTAAATTCGCTCAATTAATCGAGGCTTTACTTTAAAATTGCCATATGTGGTAATTATTTGGAGCACCATTAAATATTATGAGTTCTGAATGTTGTCAATGGCCTATTTGATAATCACAGATGATGTAAATATAAACATGGTCAATGATTTGTAAGAAAAATTATTTCAATAATTTCGGTTCGTTAAATGTTAAAAACAAATTTATAAAAGATGCGAGACATCTCTTATTAAACTGTGAAACTACCTAGTTAGCCTTGTGATTATCGAAGTTCTCAACATGTGGGAACTTTTTAAATGAATCCAAAAAAAAATTTAAATATCTCTTCATTTTGGACACATTTTGACCACTTGTGGGTGTAAGCAAATTGACCAAAATGTAGCCAAAAACACTCCAGTGGTTACGTAAATAGGCATCAGTTTTCTTTCATATCGGTATAGTTTACATTTCTAGCAATAAACTATCTCTTCAGTGTTTATAACTTTAAAAAAATGTTTTATCAATGCTATTCATTTATTGCATACAATATATAATACAGTTATTGGAGCTTTTTTATAATAAATTATCTAAAATACGTTGCCTTTCCCATATTGTCTCAATATTTAAATTTTTTTATTTAAATGTTTCATTTTCAAATTGCCTTATTTGGGAGTTGTGTTGTGAACTGGCACTTTACTTAAACACTAAAAATAGTAATAAATGTATCTAGAATAAATATAATTTTAGAAATAAGTATTTAATGTTTAGATTTAAGAAAAATACAATATGATTTAATATTAAAAAAACTCGGACATTTCCATAATATTTTAAACTAATGCATTTATTTTAACGATCTATTTCTATTGGAAAAAAATTGTGTCTTGTATAGGTACGTAATTTTACAAAAAATAATGCAGAGGGTGTGTTGACATAAAGCAGCTAACCCAAATCATGTTTTTAAATTAATGCTGCATTGAACTAAAAAATATAGTGTTACCATAGATGAAATTCGGATGCCTACGATGAAATCTGGAACCTCAAATGTACTAAAAAAAACTGTATTTCCAGTTTTCACATCATGTTTTATTTCTTTGGTAGCCAATTATAAGCGAATTATCTCAGTTTTTTGCATCTTATAAAGTCAATTTATGGTTTCCTATCACGATTTAGTGAGCAATTTATTTTTAAAAGCAATAGTAATTTGAATTTTATTTTACAAATAATATAAAAAGGGCATTATCTGCAGTGCGTGTTTTATGCAGTTTGTAAATCATGTGGGAAAGTTCTGCGAAATGAGATTTATTAAACTTAAGAATAAAAACCACATTATTATTGTGTTAGTCATCACTTATAATGATATAAAGAACTACTGCAAAAAGTATTTTGATTCATGCAAATTATTTTATATCGCACATTATGTTGAATTAAAACCTACCTACAAGAGTGCCTAGGTATCATAATATAAAATGTTATTTGATTGAAAAAAAAATTCTAAACATAATATAATGTGATTCTCTTAAATAATGGAAATATAACTACATAATATTAAATTGTAATAAAATAAATCTAATTTACCTACCTGTAAGTGTGCCTTAATTAAGTTTATTATAAATACTATCAAAGTTTCTATATTGTGCTGTGCAATAGAACATCACAAACCATAAAACAAAAATTTTAGTATTTACGTACTTGAAATTAAAAGTTCTTCGAGATTAGAAATTTTTTTACTGAAATAAGGAAATGGAAAAACCATACATAAATATTATGTATTTTTTTCATTTATAAATTTATGGCTATTTGCTGCAAATCATCAACAATATTGCCTCGTTTTTGAGTTTATTGGCGAGGACCTCAAGTAAGGGTTTTTACCGTCAATTTTACCTAGGCCTTATAAAGTAATATTTAATATTAGAAAGCCTTAATTTTTAAAAAACATTGTGAGCTAAATATAGAATATTTATGTAAATTTTATTGTGACTAATAATATTAAAATAATGTTATTTCTAAAAATACTGCAGATAACCCGGTAAACGGTTCCATGACAACTCAGAATCAACTCAACTCAACAACTCTTTGAAAATTAACAGCTGCGAAAAAAAAAAGGAAAATAGCCCTTCCTAACCTAACCCATTTAACGAATTGTTTATATTTTTTTTCATAACTTTTCACAGGTGTTGAGTTGAGTTCATTCTGAGTTGTCCGGTCACCGTTGAAAACTACTATAAGTTAAAATCCTCTTTCTTTATGCTAATAAAGAAAAACTTAAAAAATCAAACTTTTAAAACATAAATTTATAATTCTCGGTACTTACCTACACTGAAATTATTTCCGTGGTTGGAACCATAGAATAAAGGAACACAGGAAATGCATTGTGGGTATGTTTTGTAATCCAAAAGTCTGAACACACTTTGCTTAAATTTAAAATTCTGAAATTCAGTCTCTCGATAAAAATTCAAAAATGAAATGGCGACTAAACTAGTCCCAGCGAAGGCTCTTACTGATGTCGTTGACGTTCGTCCTCTTCAAAAATGAAGATACTAGAACGATGAGATCACAAACAATCTCTCGCTTGGGACTAATGATGTTGTCAGGACAGTGTAAGAGACACCGAGTAAGCAATTTGATACGCTGTCTCGATTTAATATAGTCAAAAGGAACTATGTCAATGGGTACTATGACATTGGTTTCTATTCAAATCTACACGGAAGGTATTTCTATTTGAAGGCGTGTGTGTATCTATTCAGAGGTTGAAACGATGTAAACGATGTTTACGTTTTATTAACTTAAAAGTTTTGTAATTAAAACATTTATTTATACTGCAACGATTTACTAAAATAATAAAACATAGTTAATGTTCTGTTTTATAATCTAGTACTTTAACATTTTGTCTATTGAATAGAATAATTGTATTAAACTCTAGATTATTTACCAAAAAACTCTTATTTTATATCTGTAAATATATAAATTAAGATGCAATGTTAAACACATCATAAGTTGCCCCTCACTAACAATAGTTGAACATGAATAAATTGTGATGTTGCTTTTTAAACCAGTTGTTTTTATTTTATTTATATTAATTCTGTACAGGAGTCCTTTGGGGAAATAATTTTCGTCAAGGCCTGTGTAATTAGGAATGCTGCTTGTAGGGTCTTTCTGAGGAAAGGAAGGAGTGAAAATTAATCTTGAAGGAGAGGCCCAAGTTGTAGGAAGCTGGCAAATCATTCCACAATCGAAGTGCTGAACACAGGAACAAGTCATAGAAGTGACCCATTATCGTGTGGCAAATGTAAAAATGTTTCCCGACCATGCACCAGTGCCGAAGGGTTTAATGATGCAAGTCGGAGCATCTTCCATTAAAATGCCAGTAGAATAAGGACAGCATTCCCACCTGATACATGTTTATCCTCCAGGATAAAAGTAGACTGAACGCCATTGAAATGAGATCCCTGAGGGGCATGTACAGTAGGGCAGAGTGAAAAAACTTTTTTCAAATTTTGTGTTTCCTGTATTAACCAATGGGTGCTCTGTAAAACACGTTGCTACAAGTTCGTACACAACATCTGATCACCACCGTGCATGGGATCGCAGGCGAACTTTGAACGCTTTGGTTTGGCCTTCTCTTTAATAATACAGGGTTGATGAAATTCAAAGAAAAATTTTTTTCAACCTCTTTCACTCCTTAATGTACAGGGCAATTTTCCACAATCAGATTTTTTTTACTTAACTCAGCATTTGCTCGGATTAGTTTGTTCAAAACAGCCCTGAGTAAATAGATTAGGGAGGAAAAAGTAATCAAATAAAAAAGGGTAAATATATTTAAAAACCATTTATTTCAATCAAAAAATAAAGTTTGCGACTTCCACCGTCCCTCCAAACCGGATCTGTGCTGCCTCCCGCATTGTCTCTTTGGCAACTTCTTAACAAAACAACATTTAAACAGTATTTCTACATTCAGATATATATTTGTACTGAGCATCATGCGGAGAATAAATCTTTCAAACATTAAATATGAAAATATACAGTTTGCAATAACGATTCTTTGACATCATAAAAGGTTGCTTCGATAAGTTACTTTTTTTCAGCAAATATAACATTTTTTAATTTTCTTACTAATTAACAAGGAAATGGTATGTATTTTGAAATGTGAATTAAAGAAAAGCCCGTCTTTATGCTATTTACATGTTTAGGCATTAATGGTTTTGAACATTGTATACACACTCTCGGGTGAAATAACTCAGCGCAGCTTGCTTAAGAAAGCAGCGTGGTAACGCAATGTTTGTAGCAAGATTAGTTTGGCGACAGAAAGTTCATAAAGGTCACAAGATCGCTGACAGTTTGAGACGAGAGTCACTTATGGTAAAATCAATAACGTAAAAACTACAGAATAATAAAAACCATCTTAAAAACTATTAAAAAATTTATATTATCATCTGCTTATCCTAGTAAAATAACATTGAATCTATTTGTATTGAATTAAATAAGACTTCTAGAATTAAATTCGTGGAGAATTCAAGTTCGTAAAGTAACAAAAGGATGCATTCTTTAATCGATTTGGTAACGTGAGGCACATTGATTCAGACCATGTTTACAATTTTCTTTGCATGTCCCGAAGGTAACACAATTCCATTCCAATATATATATATATATATATATACTTAAATATCATTAAAAACAAACAACTAATTAATTCATTCACACCGCTCAATTTGCATTCAGATTTCACGTCACATTAATAAAAAAAACTTTAAAATACGAAAATATTTCATAACATTTTTAAGTGCTCGCTTGTGGCATAACACAGAGTTAAAATTATTTTTTAAAAGTATTAAAACCATTTAGAGAATTAATTAATTAAATCCACTGCATTAATTTTTCAAAACTCCTTGGCACACACACACACACACACACAGTTCAAAAAATTCAAGAGACTACGACAGTAGGAAATTTTATAACAAAGGTATTCTTTTTTATAAAATTTTGAAAAAATTAAATCAAAGTAGAAAATTCAGTGTAAATTAATAAATACATGTTTGCCAGCAATTTGAACAATTTAATTGAACACGGCAGTATTCAAATAGTGTGATCTTTTTACAGGAGTAAAAATATATGTTTTAGCATTATGATTTACATAGTTCCAAGCATTGATTGCGAAACATAATAAAATGAATTATAAATTAATGTATTTCAACACGGCCAATATTATTAATATAGACCACTGGATGACATTTGGCTTCTTTTTTCATAAAAATTCGAGGTACTAGGTATTCACAATCATGACAATTTAAAAACTTACAGTCACACCTGACATTTAATTCATATTAGAAACTATCATTATTTTTACCTTTCTCTTCAATAAGGCAGGGGGAGAGGGGCTGCAACTTTACAAACCTCCTTTGTACAAAATACAAACGCTAAATTGATTCAAATACTTATTTCAAAATTAGAAAACGAATCGAATTATTTTACAGATGATAAAAATCCACATTAATGTCGTGAAGACTCGCACGCTAATTATTAAAAATATTTCTTTTTATGTGTTGTTTTAATAAGGAAAGAGGAAGAATTGGCGATGTTGTGAGACGGAATAAGAAAGGAGGCTTTAAGAAAGGATTTGTTAATTTTTTAAAGACATCCCGATCAAAAGAGGAAAGAAATCCTTTTTACATAAGAACAAGTCGGCGGAAGGACTATTTGCAGCCAAAATCAATTGTGATTATCGTGATATTAATATAACTAAAAGTGACCATTTCATAGACTTCATAATTCCACAAACACATTCGAACAAACCTCACCCCATTGAATACTATATATAATTTAACACTAATTTCGGTATAGCTTGGGTACAAAAAGATATCAGGTGTATAAACAATAACTACTTTTGAATACCAATTTTACAAAACAAATTCATTGATAATTTTAATTGCTTGAATAGTAAAAACTGTTCCATGTATACACAATATTATAAAAATGTCCCTTCCAAAAAATGATATCACTACATGCATTTTTATTACAGTTGTAAAAACTATTGTATACATTTATAATTTTTGTGAGATTACTGCCAATAGATGATACATTGTTTTTTTTAATAAAAATAGAGTAGGAATGAATTTATTGTATGTATGTAAGCCTGCACCCTTACGGATTGGTGCATTCTTGCTGCATGCGGGCCATGTTGATTTCATACCGACCCATGGGGGAGCGGACTAAGAAGTTTGCAGTTCATTTCAGCAAAATACATTTAATTGCATAGATAAATTTTCAGCAAGGTTAAAATTACTTTTAGGTGTTGACTGTCACACGCGTACTTTCTTTAAATAGTTTTTAACTGAACTAATGTGACTTTTACTTGTTATAAAATTTCTTAACGTGTAGGGTAATTAATATATTGAACAGTAATATGAATATCTGGGAACCTTCTTAGGCTAACAGGATTACACTCTATTAAAAATAACTCGTGTTTTGTAGAAATTAATGTTGATATTATTTTATTACTGATACAGCGAAACTCTATTATCAAGTTTTCAAAAAAAAAAACTTTTGTGGGAAAAACTTATATGTGGTATATAAATTGGACCATTTTTGAAAATCGGCCTTCAAGAGACCGAAAACTAAACTTCTTAAGATGTGAAATTTTCAAATGAGTTTCACTGTACGTATATGAAAATATGAGACACTAGTAAATAGTAGTATTTTCTAAACTTTTATTTGAACTTTCAGCTAAGGCAAAGCGATTGAAATTTATTGGTATATTGTAACATTCAATGTTGGAAAAATATATACCTTTGTCCAGTTGCCAGGGAAACAACCAGTATTAAATCAATTAACTCAAGAGATTAATGTTTAAACGATGCAAATCATCAGGCCCCCCCCACCAATGGAGTAAATGTCAGCTTAGTATTGGAAATAATATTACTTATAGAAATGGCACTGATGTAAAAATTAAGCAAATTAATATTTATTCATATTTTACACACATAGTATTTTTATTGGTCCATGGTATACATTGCCTTTCCATCGGCAGTTCATCATCTCCTAGCAAACGTTACAGTCGTCCTAATTTTAAAACACCATAAATTTCTAAGAATTTTTAATAAAACATTGACGGTTATGTTGGGTTGCAATTTTAACAATTTTAACATTTTAAAGCTAATTAAACTAAAAACAGAATATCATACTTTCGATTTTGGAGAATTTTTAAAAATGCTGGAATTATTTTTATGTTGAAACAGCTGTCAAACACAATACAGTGTAAAATAAAATAAAAAATATTTGACGATTTCTTAGAATAGAAAGATGCATGCAAATTGTAAAGAAAATCTGACCAAACATAATGTTAATTATTAATTTGGTATTCAACAGAGTGTAAGCAGCTTTTAATGCATTCATTGGACGATATTTAAGTTCAGCATTCGTGGAATCAATGGATGGGAATTTAATTTGATCAGTAAAATGACGATAGGACTGAATTATTAGGATTATTCTACAAAATAATAACATGTTAAATAAAATAATTACAAAACAGGTAGTTTTCGCATCACTAAAGACTTTGCAAGTCTCTTTAATAGATTTCTAAAACGATCAAAACTATGCCTAAAATTAATAAGTTGAAAGAAAGTGCAGTATTAATAGAAAATCACCTGAAATAAGTGTTCAAAAATAAAATTTTAACAGCAGTAGTGGATCGACTAACGAATACCATTCTAAAATATATTTCACTAAAAGTGTGACCTACACATACATAATAATATATATTTTTGTTTTATTTGACTTAACATTATAAAATTCAAAACATTAAAGATAATAATATTATAATATATATATATACACATACACATGATGTGTTCAAAAGGAATCGAAACTTTATTTTTTCCTGCGTAAACAAATGAAGCAAGGCATCCTTCCTACACTTCCTCACTCATAGGCTGACTGCCAGCGAATAATGCTTTCGGCGAACAGAAAAAAATTCCCGCATGCGTACAAATGTCCCCTACACATTTCCATCAAAAGACCCTTCCCGTGTTCCATTTGTTTAGACAGGAAAAATAAAGGTTGGATACTTATGAACAGAGTAGTATATTAGAATTTTGGTAGATTAATTTACAATCAATTGGACAAACAGATTACAGAAGCAATCTGCAACATTAAACGAAACACTACTGCCTGAAGTAGGGCTAAAAAATAGATAGGAAAGAGTTAAAAAATTACAAAACTAAGCAGTGGGTAAGACTTAATTATCTGCAAATTGGCCGAAATCCAGTAAACAACACATCCACTAAAAGATAGCCGTATATATATATATATAAAGGTAAATATAATATATTGTATACTTTCATAAAAGCGGCAGTATCTAGAAACATACTCCAATTATATTTTCTGGTCAGTTTTTCGTTTTAAATAATATTTCTCGCTTATTGGAAAATGATAATTACTCTCTTTCTTCCCGACAAAGGTACACACAATCATTTGACACAACGTCACAAGACACTTGAAGAAATTCTATATTTTTTAATCCGTTTCTCGGACAATTCAATTTTCACAGCGACTCCGTACAAGATACACTAAAACACCGTCCGTCTCTTACCCTCATATACCTCTAACACATTGTCGCCCGCGTGCTAACTCGGCTTGCTTACACGCGGGTTCACTTCAACGAAAGCAATTTCTTTTTGTATAAATTAATAAGGCATTGAAATATTGCGCAGAAGTAGCCACTGCGCAAGGTGTTCAAAAATTTGTACATTGGTTGCATATTAAATATAGTCTCAACAAACGCTGTCTCGACACTTGATTGTTGAAGTTTTCATCTTGTTGACTCTCTTTTCTTCTAGCCATTATTTGGTATGTAACCGGAGATTTGTCTAATTTGAGGTTAAGTCTTAGCACTAGTTTAAATACTATCACTTCAGGCTCCGTGACTCATTACTTGGTATAACGCTTTCTTAAACTCTGACGCTGGTTGGAGCCCCACGGGGCCCTCACTCGGCGAGGGGTGATTCGGGGGGCCAGGGCAGTGACACTGTTCCTGGAGCGCAGGATGGGCCGGGTCTCTTTATCCAAGGGACCCGCATCGCTGGCCCGATCCGGTGCGCAGCTCGTAGACCTCAAAGATCTCTTGTCCACGAGCATCTCCTCAGACTTTTTGCTCAGGGAGTTCTCCTGCTTGGATCGCAGTGCTCTGGATGATAGAGCCACGTCTAGCTTCGGCTGCAAGGGCTCGTTCTCCAAGTTAACGGTTGTGGAGTGAACCTCACTGGAAGCGCCGTCGTCGGATATGAGTCCTTGTAGCTTCTTGTCTCGTTTGGTTCGTGGTTTAGATTTGGGGGAATTGGCAGCGGCGTCTGCAGAATCCTCTGCATTCCTGAGACTGCGACGGTTTGGCAGATCGGACGGAGCGTGAAGCTCAGCTCCTGCGATACGTAAGCCAAGCATAAAGTTGGTGTCCTTGTATTGCTGGGTGGAGGAGACATCTTGGTGTTGTTCCTCTACACTTTTCTCAGATTTCTTTTTGTCATCAAGCCTTGTCCGGCGTTTTTCTTTGGGTTCGAGATCGTTTAGGCCTCCCCCGCTGTTCCGTCTCTTGGCCGACTTTAAAGGGCCGGTAGAGCTGGTTTGTGTCAGTAGAATGTTCTCCTTCGAGCTCTCGGGGTTGTCCAAAGTTGGTTCCTTCCTTCTGAGAAATGTCCCCCCCGCACGCGGGGTGAGGGGGGTTGTTGGGGGTTGGGTTGTGTTTCTGTTGCGAGTGAGGACAGCCGGCTTGGGGATCTCTTCCTTCTGCTTGGGGGTGTTGACCTCCGGCTGCTCTCGGTTCCCCGCCGCTTGCTGGGATTTCCTCACGGCTGTATCTCGGACAGCTTTTAACAAGATCTCGGCGGCCGAAGGAGGGTTATCTCGGGACCTAGTAACCCTCACATTGTTTGCTTCGACGTCACCTTCTATTTTTGGCGTTACAGTTTTCATCTTCAATTCGGCTTGCTTAACTTTGGTCACAACAGGTACAGGTTTTTGTATTTTGGATGAATTCAGCTTCGGTTCTTCGGTTTGATTGATCGTTTTGCCAACAGAGGGTGACAAGGACAACTTTGGACGGTTCAGTATGATGACCTTCTCAAACTGGGGGTTTGGTTTGCCCGTGTGGACAGGGACAGGCACTTTGGATTCGGAATGTTTGGGGCGAGCCGGTGGCTGGGGAGGCGGCGGGGTGGGGCTGGGGCGGCCCCTGTTGGCGAGGCGGGTTTGGGGCCGCGGAGGGGCCACGGGGGTGTCATGAGAGCGCAAGCTGCGCACAGGAACTCGGGGCTCCGAACCCGGTGTTCCTGCAGTACCCTTAGACTTCCTGTTTCTTTTAGGTGGAGAATCCACGGGAGAACTAGATGACACCTCATTGATCTGGATGCATTCCTCCACGATGGATGCATCTAAATCTTTCTCACTATCCTCTTTGGGTTCAGATGTTTTCTCCGGTTCGGCATCGCAATGATCTTCAGCGACCAGAGGAACATCTTCACTAACAGCAGGCTGCGGCACAACCTCCACCTTGGGTGATGGGGCGCTGGGCCTCTGAAGAAGTGAAGTCTTCCTGAAGGGATTTTCTTCAATATTATTGTTGACGTTGAACACCTCCGTGTCTTCTGTTTGGACGATCTCGATCGTTGTAATTTCCTCATGCACATTATGCAAGCTATTTCTGATTTGCGTTTTGTTGAGAAGCCGGGCGATGAAGTAGGACTCGGCAGGGTTGCCGTAGTTGGTGATGAAGGTCTCTTCTTCCTCGTGGGCTGTGGTGTAGGAGTATAGGGTGTGATGGGAGGGAAGAGGCGGCAGAGGGGGCAAGGGCGGGGGAGCGGGGCGAGGGTCGGGGAAGCGGGTGACGATGGACAGTCCGCGGGAGGGGGTGGTGTGGGTGGTCTCGGTGGGTGGGGCCACAGGAGTGGGGGACGTGGAGCAGTTCTCTTCTGTTTCTGGTATGCCTGCGGAAAAAAAGCACAGATTAGAAGAGCGCTCTATTGAATATTTCAGAATTTAAGAA
The DNA here is from genome assembly GCA_936435175.1 of Glyphotaelius pellucidus. NCBI lineage: Eukaryota > Metazoa > Arthropoda > Insecta > Trichoptera > Limnephilidae > Glyphotaelius > Glyphotaelius pellucidus. Next base: position 14,435,232 of record OW386556.1, read on the forward strand.
ACAGATTACAATGATTAATTAATTTATTAATCTTAATTCACATGTTTTACAAAACTGCAGACTTCAAATGAATGAGTAGGTATATAATATGTTACTTCGCAATTATTTAATATAAAAAAAAAAAAAACAGAAAATAAGTGCCACAAAGTGGTTTTTCTGTGCCCTGAAGATTTTCAATCTGATCCTTCATGTGGTGACATGTTTATTCAAGATAGATATGTACAAGATGATTCAGCCTAGCACCTAGCACATAATGTCTATGTACAAAAGAAAATACCTTATAATATATAATTATTGAAAAAGTCTGTTGCCTAAATTGCAGTCTCGATGGATTTTTACAAAAACTGATGCAAATACATATCACCAAAAACACTTGAGCGCAGATACAGCCGTACTTTGTGACGTGCAATTACAGTTGATGCAGTTTAATGGAGAATATATTCACATTTTACATTAATAATTAAAAAGGAAAAACATTCACAGATGGAAAAAAAAAAAACTCCAGTTGATTCGCCAATTCCATCCATTGGTTTTGATATCAAGCTCAACACGTTTCGACTTATAAACATTGCAAAAGAAGACCAAACAATGCATGCAAAATATGAAAATATAATCATGATTTGGTCGGCAGATTCCGATAGCAATATAATAGGATACAGTAGCAGACACGAAAATCCAATAGACAAAAATTAAAATGGCGAAAAAATATTCCAAGCTCTTGTAACAAATTACGCTTCAGGTGCCGGTTTTATAAGAAATAAAATAGATATATCATAATGAGAACAGTCAGGTACCTCCATGTTTCTAGCTACTCGTGAAAAACCTGGAAACGTCAAATACCTACTGCGCGTGATGAACGAGCTCTCGCAAGATGGCGAACGGAAGGTCAACTCATGGACCCCTTTAATAACCAACATGTTTTTACAATACTCAGCATTTACTTTGGTTTACCTTTTCTTTTAACTTCATTCTTTCTATTTCAGATTCAGAACTGGCGCCCATTTAATACAGAGCAAACATGAATTCAATTCAATCTATAATCAGTTTATCTACCTACTTAGATATTAAATTAGAAATTAATTATAGTAAATTTCCTAATTACAGTGGTTCCTCGAGATACGAGTGCCCTAACATATGAGATATTTGAGATATGAGCCGTTGAGCGAGCGATGTATTGCTTTGAAATACAAGCAACATTTGAGATACGAGAACGGCCGTGGAAAAGTAACACCCCGAAAAAGTTGCAACTGGTCATGCATCGGAGCTATTTAACGAAACTTGCCTAACCCATTTCCGCAATATTCTGAAAGGGGGGAAGAAACAAACCTCCTTGGACAGGTTTTTTTGAATGCGGCGAAAAAGGCAAAGACCAGAAGAGAAAAGCAGTGACTAAAATTAAGCGTTGACTACCATGTAAGTTGTGTGTAATTTGCATTTAAGTGACCAAAATACAAATACACTTTATAAAACCAGTTTATTTATTTACATTCTCTTTTATTATGTTTTTATACAATAATTGTCATTTATAAATACATTTTTCTTATTCAAAAACACGTAACAAAAACAACTGGGGTGGCATTTTGGGGGCTGAAACAGATTAATGGCATTTCAATGGGGAAAATTGCTTTGAGATACAAGCAAATTGACATACGAGCAAGGTTACCGAACGAATTAAACTCGTATCTCGAGGTAACACTGTATTTGATTAACTATCTAATTTCTCTTTAGATTAGACATGCCCTGAGATAAGTTTAGTTTTCCCTAGAGCCATAGTTAAATAATTTCAAACTGAATGATTTCTTTCTCTTATATTTTATCTTTATCTTCATGAATTTGAGATTATTTTTAATTGATTGTTCTCTACAAGGTTAGTTTAAAACAAGCATTACACTCTTAACACCGCATAAAAATGACTGGTAGCATTTTCCTGGGGAAACATAATAAGTTTCACATATCATTGCAAGGGAGTGAGAACTCTCAATGACTGGGTTATTGGCCGATTGATGATTGCTTGCCTCCCACTCCGTCAGCCAGTGCTCAATGACAAGTTGCCATATTGCGTTGCTATTTGCACGGTGTATTCTGTCCAAGCCACCTTTCGGCCTATCAAATCAGAAAACGTTTTTCTTTGAGTGACAAATCTTGCACGAACTTGTTAAATCTTGCAGGATTCTCTAGAAATTAAAACATCTAAAGTAACGTACATCACATCTGTGTGCGTGCCGTACCTACGTCTTATAATGTTATAAAAAAGGCAGACTTCAGTGTGGTGTTTGCCATGACAGTAAAAAATGCTTAGTATGCTAAGTCAAGTGTGGTGAAGAATAGCATTACTAAAATGTTTAGTAAGTAATAAATAATATGTGTATGTACTAATATTATTTTCACAATGGGTGTGTATTTTCATACTTTGCAAGCATGGTAATAATCACTTCACAATATTATCACGGAAATGACACAAAATACATAAATATAATGTAAATGGAATTTATATACAAAATGGCTCCGGTAATTGGTCAGCTCTACCACCAAATTGCAGCTACTGTAGTACATGGCTGCTACAGCACACGGCTGCAACAGCACATGGCTGCTACAGCGCATGGCTGCTGTAGCACATGATTGCTGTAGCACATGGCTGCTGTAGCGCATGGCTGCTGTAGCACATGATTGCTGTAGCACATGGCTGCTGTGGCGCATTGCTGCTGAAGCAAATGGCTGCTGTAGCACATGATTGCTGTAGCACATGGCTGCTGTGGCGCATTGCTGCTGAAGCAAATGGCTGCTGTAGCACATGATTGCTGTAGCACATGGCTGCTGTGGCGCATTGCTGCTGAAGCAAATGGCTGCTGTAGCACATGATTGCTGTAGCACATGGCTGCTGTGGCGCATTGCTGCTGAAGCAAATGGCTGCTGTAGCACATGGCTGCTGTAGCGCATGGCTGTTGTAGCACATGGCTGCTTTGGAACATGAATACTGTAGCACATGGTTACTATATATATGAGAGAACATGGAAGTAATACGATAGTGAGACGCTGTTACAAGAGAAGCATGTTTACATTATTCTAGGTAGTTTGAGTTCTTCAAGGATTAATGTGACTAATGGATGTTTACCAATGGGTGGCGAGCAGGGGTGTGGTGCGGGGACTGCGGGGGCCCGGTTCCTAGGGGGGCCAGGGGGATCCATCATGAGGGTCACCACGGAGGTGTTGTCTGCCCGCATCTTGGTCGAAGACCATCTAAACAAGAATCACAAATTAATAAATGTACAACTCGCAATATATTTTTCACATAAGATTTGTCTACACAATTCTTGAATAATGTGTTGTGAAATAAAACCAGATACAACGGAGAAAATTATAAAAAACACCTAAAAATACTTACCTCAAGGCAAGGAACCCATCCTAAAATGTCCAGTGTTCCTGCACCACAAGTCAGCCCCTACTTATTTAGGATATCATTTTGTGGTGGTAGCTACCCTCAGTATCCCCTGGTGAAAGATTTGCACACCATTCAGAATCAAAACATGGCTTAAAATTAATTAAGTTGTTAATTGTTTTGTGACTACATCATAATAGCCAGGTGCTTTCCCTACTTCCCCGCCTTCTTCTCCTTCTTTTTTCCCTCGCTACTCCCTTCAGCCTCACAACATATTCCAATTAGGGATGCAATAGACCTAGAGAACAGTTGGTAATCTAGTGCTGTATTCACACAAAAAAAAAAAAAACAACAGGACCTCCAGAATTCTGCGGACATTGTGACAAAGACAAGATACAAGGTAACGAATGATATGTTACCTCTGCAGGGCGCTGTCCACCAGGATCTTGGAGGGGTTGAGCCACGCGTCCGGAGGCGGAGCGCCCGGGGGAGCCCTCTCATTATGTCTCTCGGCCGTCTGCACTAACTGGACTGCGGCCTCGGCAGATACCATGTTCCACAGGCCGTCCGTGCCAAATATGAGGCATCTAAGAGAGCAAACAAGCACTTTAGTAATAAAAAGACAATGGGAGATGAGTCATGAACTATTGTTAGTATGCATGCACAATGTTGCCATCACCGTCATACAAATCCCAACAGTCAGCACCTCACCTATGTTTCTACCTACACTAAACGTATTGCTTTCATTGGCTTCGCTGCTCTGAGTTAAGGGGACCCGGTGGTGTAGAAATTTAAAAAAAAAAAAATTTTTTTGTTCAATATTTTGAAAGTACAATCCTTAAATACTGTAAATTTTTTGTAATGGTATTGACGATATTTAAAGTTCTACAGCCCATTTAGCAGGTCAGCACAGAAGCAGGTAAAAGGGCCGGGCAAAACTTCAAACTCATTTATTTAAAAACTACTTTTTTCTGCATGGTGTGAGGCAAAAAAAAAAACTACTCGGCCGATTCGTCTCAAATGTTATTCCGTACACTAGTACCTATCGCAGGAACTAGAACAAAGTTTTTACGTTGAATACTTCTATTTTTTTACATACAAAATATAATGAAAAAAACAGTCTGTTTTCTGTATTTAAATTTCAACAACGCGCCATTTTGTCAATTTTTTTTTATTTATTTTTTATTCTAGTTCCTGCGATAACTACACTCATACTAATCATAAATATGTTTTTGTTTACGGACAAGTGAAAGAGTCAAAACTGGACACACCACCAAGGTCCGTATTTATGAGGAGGGTAACTTCAGCGCAGTTCCTTAACTACTTAGAATTAAAAAAAAATTTTAATAACAATATTTTTTAAAGTCATTTAATATATCTATAAAGTTTCAATGGCATTGTTCATTGCTTTCATTTAAAAAAAAATCCTAAAAACTCGTCAAAAATATGAGGGCTAGACCACCGGGTCCCCTTAATGCATAACTCTCTGTTTCTATTATCTATGGGGAAAACCAAAGGTATTGAAAAACAAGGAGATGGGCTATCGGCAGTTTTACTGGTGTCGCCGATATTTTTAACCAATACTATTGCACACGTTAAAAAAATCAACTAAATGAAGGAATTCTTTCCGTATTCAAACTATTCCCATTAGGTAGTAGTTCCGGCGACAGTCGGGCAGACATCATAGCATATCTCCTTATATTTCATATCTTTGGGGAAAACTAACAAAGGAATAGGTGGTTTCAATTCTGAATGGTGGGCAAATGATCTAATAAATACCTGAACTTGGCGGGGTCGATGGATAGCACCCCCACGTCAGGATCAGGGCTGACGACAAACTCGTCGGTGCTGGCATTGTAGCTCCACAGGTCCCCCAGGGAGCGCGCCACCGCCAGGAAGGGGATCTCGTCACAGCGCATCATGCCGCTGGGGCCCACAGCGGGCCGGTTCCACACCACACGGTGGACTCCGGCTTTCGCTACCACCTGATAAGCAAAATAATATCATGTATTTGGCATACCATGAGGGTTGGAGCAGGACGTAAAGGATGGCGGACTAGAGGACTAGAGGCAAATGGTGAGGGACCGCAGCTAATGAAGAAGGTCAAATCCCACCCCGAATGATGATGATTCGATATTCCTTAGCAACCATTTAACCTTTTTATCAACATTTAACAGGTTGAATGCCTCGGTTTTTACAGATGAAACTCGAAAATTTCGCGATGTTTTGACTTTTGACGTAAATTTTGTGGGTTAATTTTATGCTTTGGTATATAATATTTACCGAAATACGTTCCTTGAACAACAAACTACGCTTACAAACAACTTTACTTGCGTTTATTAGACAAATTGATAGGTTTATCGATCTTTTCATGACACGCGACGCTCAAAGCTTGACAGTTCGAATCGCGGCAGAAATGCCTTTTCCAAAGTCAGAGAAATGTCCAAAGACAATTATTTGGGTGGCTAAGTGTGTTTCTTTTATCTGTTACGTCAAGAACAAGAATGCCCCAAGCGATTCTGACCTTGTTCTTCATACATTTTCTTTATACATAAGGTTTAAAATCGCATATCAAAAAGCTTTTTTTTGTTTTTTATTCGGCTATAGGGCGCGCACCGGCGCGCAACGGCACGCGACCTGTTAAGTCAATTTTTGGTGATAGTTTCAAAGAAATACCTTTATAAATATGGTCGGTTAACGCATTCCGTCCGAGCCGCCATAATTTAAGACGGTTGTGTTGGAAGGTCTTCTCTGCGAGCCGCTATAATTTAGGGCTCCCGAAATCATATTTTTTATTTTTACGTAAAAAGTATGCATTGACATCTTACGGTTTTTTTGAAAAGGGTAAAATTAATCAATAAATCAGGACAAGTTAGCACCAAAATTAATTCAGTTGCCATGGTCAGCTTCAGTCAAAATAATTTCGGATGGAATGGATTAAGAGCGACTAACATTTTTTTTTTCAAATTGAGTTTTTAATAATTAAGTGTCTTTACGACGCCCTTCAGCATGAATTATTTTGAAAAAAAAATTGTGAAATTATTATTTGAACATCCAAATTATCATTTCACCATTTTTTTTAATGATAAAGAACACTGGATTAATTAAAACTCTATTTGGCAAAAATGTTAGTTAGCCACTTGTCGCTCTTAACCAACAATATGTATGTGGCAATGACCCATTTTAACTGCTACTGCTGCTCTGCGTCAGCAATATTTAATTGCTCGTGCCCAAAAAGCCTGAATCAGCAACAAACAGGAACAATACCGGGTTAGAAATATTAATTTGCGCTTTCTTCTTAAAATAAATGTCCTCAAATAGCAAAGTACCGACACATAGCATAAGTAGTCTTCAATAAAGAACCTCGAAAGAACACCCAAGTTTAATCTGTACTGTTTAGTTCACAATAATGCCCTACATACATTTTTAATTAAAGTGCCAATATTTTTCTTTGCTGTAGAGTTAGGATGATATTTTTAGCATCGCCCTGGTAAAAGAACAGAGTCTCTTGAAGCAGTTCCAGCTAAGTTTGGTGACCAAAACTGAATGTCCAGATTTTTCCAACCTTCTTCTACACATATCCAAAATTAATATATTCCTCTTATCATTTTTTGTTTGCATTGCGAATGAGCAGTATATTTCTTCTATTGGCAACAAAACTATTGTACAAGCCATAGGAGTGCGGAAATAATCTACGTTAACATTCATCATGAAATTAGCTGGAACATTACTATACATGTATTAAATTACAAGTATGTATAATCTCAACGCACGGCATGAGTTCAAAAGTCACATCTGATAAAATGTCCCAACTGATCACTCCTTCACGGTGACCGGACTTCTCAACAATGTACAACTTCATCACTTTCTAAAGCCATTAACAGGTCGCGTGCCGTTGGAGCGCCGGTGCGCGCCCTATAGCCGAATAAAAATAAAAAAAATATTTTTTGATATGCAATTTTAAACCTTATGTATAAAGAAAATGTATGAAGAACAAGGTCAGAATCGCTTGGGGCATTCTTGTTCTTGACGTAACAGATATAAGGAACACTTCTAGCCACTCAAATAATTGTCTTTGGACATTTCAATGACTTTGGAAATGAGCATTTCTACCGCGATTCGAACTGTCAAACTTTGAGCGTCGCGTGTCATAAAAAGATCGATAAACCTATCAATTTGTCAAATAAACGCAAGTAAAAGTGTTTGTAGGTGTAGTTCGTTGTTCAAGGAACGTATTTCGGTAAATATTATATACCATAGCATAAAATTAACCGACAAAATTTACGTCAAAAGTCAAAACATCGCGAAATTTTCGAGTTTCATCCGTAAAACCCCGAGGCATTCAACTGGTTAAAAGTGGGGAAAAAAAACTAGGTCAAATAGGTTAGGTTAGGTTATGGGCAATTTTAAATGTTTTTTTTATCACTTTTAATGACTTTTCAAGTAAAGTTGAAATACCGCTTTGTTGCGTTGTTTCACTAATCCAATAAGCATTTTCTTTCTGTTTATTATTCAACATAATCTAATACTATAAGTTGTATTTTTGTTGTGAATTTTTAGACCAGCATAACTCTGTGTATTATCAAATACCCTAGAATATTAATATATTCAATTCCAGGAAAATATTAGCAGTATTTACTTGCATTGGCTGTCAACTCCGACCGAAAGAGGTGTAGCATGGCACAATCACGCATAAAATTCATAAGTAAGTCAAGCCTCACAATTCGTGCCGCTAGGAGGCGCTAGTGTAGCATACTGCCATCAGAATGTATGAGAAATGTAAGAAGTTGGAGGTATTATAACTATTCTACAGTATTTTTATTATCAACTCACAGTGTGGTTTTAATGGTGAGCTATTATGTTTTCATTAGAAACAATAACATTCATTAAATCTTTTTCACCACTGCTGACTAACTATTCGTCAAGTAACTTCAATCATAGGATTAACTTGGTTCAAAAACAGGCTTTTACTCGACGAGTGGTGAAGATACTCAGCGATGGTGAAACCGTTGAAATTATATGCTACTCGACGAGAAGCACTAATTGGCAGTTTATTCAGAGGTGGTGAAATAAAAAAATTATTGAAAACAGAGAGGAAAGCAAGGAGGTATATACCCAGCAATTGGAATAGGCCTAAGAATAAAGCTAATGAAGAAGATGAAATAATGAAGTCACTAAATATATATTTTTTTTTTTTAATCCACTAAAGCTTTCCTTTTCCACAAAAGCGAAAGAAATTATATTGCCACCAGATTGGATGAACTTGTAAGACGAAAGATGGGGCTGTAGAAAGAGATTTGAGTTGATTTCGATGTTGTAATTGAATAGACCCGGATTTAACAGAGTAGGGAAGATGAATATTAGTTTTATAAAATATTCTTCTGAAAAAAATAACTCATTCTTATGCTGCTGACATCAACTGTAAACAGAATGTTGTACACTTGGCTGAAGAGTTTCTTACAGGCGCTTTAAACACGTAGAAGATATGAAGAACAACATACCTTTCCTCCGCTGGAGTGTATCCTGGACATTTCCTGTGATGATTCTGGTTTGTGATCTAGTGTTAAAGGTTTTGCACTCCAATTTTCTTTACCTACAAAACAAAGCAGATAAAATATAAATATAATAATTGAGTGAATACAATAGTCCATAATCAAGACAAATGCAGACCAAAAAAACAATATGTAACCAATTGCATATTGGCATTTTGGCAGGAATTACACTAATTACAAAACATTTTTTCGTGCCATTTATGTATATCAATCATCCAATTGATTAGTCATACATCTCCGAAAAATCAAAATTTGAGTTGAGGATGCAGTTATATGTAAAAGTGTACCCTCTATTTGGTACAATACTGAGATTACTCATAAACGCCACCAAATTAATTATAATGCAGACAAACTTGTAGTGAAATAAACAAAAAATTGATGTTTTCTGGGTTAAATTTGGTTTTCTGGTAGAATATTTCAAAATGCTTTTGCTTCCCGGTGTTATTTTGTAGCATATTTAATATGTAAAAAACACAGTACATAAAATCTGATTTTTTTTATTTTTATTTGAAATGTACATTTATACAACCAGTAACAATTGTACATTTTATTTTATAAAGTAATAATAGCATTTTTGAATTTTTTAATATTTAGTTGAAAAATATCGATATCAGGGGACAGGTAATTTAGTAACAGAATCATTTTTTCGAGCGGCATTACTAATGGTAAGTTAATTCTGCATCTCGGAACAACAAAAGTTCTGTGTCTGCGCGCGCTCTTGTGAAGTTGTCGGGGACATAAAACTCAAATTTTTGTAATATGTTGGGAATACAGATGTTACCATTTAGAAGTTTATGTGCTGTTGTCAGCAAAGCAGTTTTCCTTCTATCGGCGAGGCTATTAATACCCAGCATGCCGGACAAAAAGGCTGATGGATATAACCAGGGAAAATATCCAAAGTCTCTAAGATATAAATATCTCAGAAACTTTTTATGTACTTTCTCTATCATTTGAGAGTAAGTTAAATCCATTGGTCCCCATATTACTGAACCACTTTCCAAAATGCTACATACTAAACTATAGTAGAGCACGCAAATTGCGGCCGAGCTGCAAAAATGTCTGGAGTTGGATTTGATGGAACTGCACTTGTTTCAGTCATGTAAAAATGCGGCATCTTCCTTTAATCTCTTTCATTAATCTTCCCGTGAGTTATCAGTGGGGCGATCTAGTGTTCATCACCCTCACAATGTTGCCAAACCTTATTTTTGTATATCTAATACAATTTCACAACTTTTGGCAATTCTACAAAGAATGTCAAAATTAAACACAAATCCAGAAAAATTTTATAGTTCTAATTATGAAAATACTACACTAACCATCCACTTGATATCCTAGGACGATTGCAGAATCACCAACATGACCAATGTAAATTTTTCCTCCCCTTATGAAGGCAACGCTAGCGGTGGTGCCCGCTGTGCTTGGTAGGCCTGACACTGTTTTGGGCCATTTATCTGTGGACAAGAATAAAACCATAGATTAACCCAATAACTGCCCAAACAAAAACATTATCCCACTACCATACGCCAAGCTATTTCAGTGTTTTTTAACTCGTCATTTAAATTAATCTTTATAGCATTGTCCTTGCCCTTGAGGGCTTTGATTATATTAGACACTCATTACTGATATCTATAGTACATACTTGATACAATATTTATCCTCAAATGTGTCCCATAATTGTATTTTTAAGATAAATAATAAACACCAACAGAATAGTTCTGAGCGGCCAGCCGCCATACTGCTGACTCACTAACACAAATAAACAAAGCTCTAACTGTTTTCACATTTAGATGTGATATTGTACTGAATTATGTTTACATAATGTTTTAAAGATTTTTTTTTTTCTCATGGGTTGAGCATGGCCAAACACATAACGGCACATTATATCACCACACATATATTTGGTCACTTTTCTTGCTTTTGGTCTAAGTTTGGTGTTTGAGCAAACATAAGTCTTTGTAAGGTTTTTGTTTTTTATTCGTGGCTGGTTTGGGTCTTATTAGCAAGCTTTATCACTGTAATAAATATTCAGAGTTCATTAACCGATGGATCTTTCCATCTGCGAAGCCTTGAGTGTTCAGAAATAACTTTATTTTAAATAGTGGCTTGATATTATTTGTTTGTCTTCTTGACAATTTCCGACATTATATTTGTATTCAGAAAATGTTTTGAAAAAATAATTTCCAGCGAATTTTCTGATAATAGTGGATTCGCAGTTATCCCAGACGGTAAATCATTAAATTGGTGGACAATTGATACAAAATTTCCAAAATTCACAGTCCAATTTCCTAGTTTGGGTAACTTCAGTTTCCAAAAATTCATATTCGTTGTCATTAAGTCGTGTAATGAAATCCGCGTATTCCTAACTTTCCTCAATTTCAGAGTCAATTGTCAAGATCGAGAACGAATCCTCTAATATTTTCTTGATATAAAAATTAATGTTACTTTCCGTTTCAAAAATCCTTTGATAGCAAAACAAAATCTCAAAACTAAATATAAAAATAAACATGTAAATTTCCAATTCAGAAATAAAAACATAAATCTACATTTCCGCCTAACAGTAAAAAACTTTTAGAACCACACCTGTCAATGAGATAAGAACCATAAACAACTGGGCCAAGAAATCTGCAGACCTTTTTTGGATGCTGCTTTGTGTAATGTAAATAATATAAATTATCAAATTTTTTGAGAGATGTCGCTAAAAAACAGTTCATATTATTTTATAAAATAATATTTAGCCCCATCTACAATTAGATCTTCGAAATATCACCTTCGAAACATTCAGAGTGGCGGTTTACATCCAATGGTGTAAATGGCAGTTGTGGCACGGTTCGTTCGTACATCGATCGGTGCTAATGGCAGCGAAAAGATTAATAAAAAATAGTATAGGTAGGAACTTAAACAATATATTTCCTTTTTGATAGATCCAGATTTATAGATAGATATATAGATGGCAGTGGCTTCAAGGGCAAGGGCAGGGCTTCAGGGAGTGTGGACAGAAGAGTGAAGAGTTGTAGAAATTGTTGAAACGAAGTGTAATTTCCATAATCTGTGCATGAAAGTGTGACGGTTAGGTAAATAATTACCAATTTTTCAATTATTTTTCGCAACGGAAAACAGTTAGGTAAGAAAGTAATACATTTATCATATTTCACTTGTTAAATAATACCTACCTATGAGATATTTATTTATTATTCACTTTCTTGTAGAGGGGCTCTTAAGAGCCGTCCGCACTGGGAGAGTAGTTTAGTTGAGTAGCTAGTATATTAGTAACTAAACGTATCCGAACACTACAATTTTAGTAGTTTAGTCAGCTCTTTAGTAGAGTCAATCCATTTCGTTCTATTTTTTCATCCCTGCGTGACAAGCGCGAACCCGTCGTTTTAGCAGAGTTTATTAGTAGATACGTAGAAATGTCGTGCAGTTGGAGCGAAGATGCTACTCTAAAATTCTTTATTTATGCCGCTATTTATCTTTTTTCATCTCACTAATTTATTCTTCCATCTCTTCTAAAATAAGCATTACAATCAGCTTAATTAGCATATTTACTTTGTTGCGTGGCAGCCCGTCATCTTGCGCTCCGCTCACTAATGAACTCTACCTGAACATAATGCGAATGCTTTTCGGCAAGTCAAGTAGCAAGTTACTCGCTACTCAACTAAACTACTCTCCCAAAGCAAACAAGCCATTAGGCTGTAAGATAGACTGCCATTTAATAACATTATACTTAAATACTCGGACCCATAAACTTGTTTTCACAATAATTCAACATTACCATACATGTGTATGAGGCGTACCCGACTTATTAAATAAGATTTTTCAGTAGATACTCAGTATCGTCGTAGTGTCAGACCACCACCTAGATTCGAAACATTGCTTGAAATTAATTTAGCAGAGTTTTGTGACCAGATCTGATTACCCAGGTCCTTCTAAACATTCCTCTTCTCCTTTCCTTCCCCACTGCCTTAAGCCTAACAACAGACCCTGACTGGCTCCGGATATTTGGGAGCAGTTGTAACTCTTGTGCAGGGCCTATTCACTTTAAAATACTATTCTACAATGCTAACTGCTTTTGGTTTAAAATAAAATTGGATGAATTTAAAATAGGAACTGTTTGTTTGCGTGCAAAACTCTTGTCTTGTCAGCATTTTTAAAAAAGGTTCCTACGTAGGATTATTCAGTCATATCTACAAAATATTGGGTCTTAATCAATTGTCCATGAAGTTGAATAAATCTGTGTGAAGGGGATGAGTCAAAATAACTAACATAAATAAAGTTAACTCTTAAATCGCTGTTTCGAGAAAACAAGCATTTAAGTTTGTACCAACTAAATACCTTTTTTTATAAAATTCAAATTGCAGTATGCGTTGATATAAAACGTTATATTGTGTTAACATTTATGATTTGTGTTGTTCATAAATGAACACACACAAATCATAAATGAACACACATCACAATATAACGTTTCAATATCTTTTTCATTTTTGTCTGCATGAATTTTAATTAGTTAGTAATTTTAATAAGTCAGTTTTTAGGTTATTTCGAAAAATTGTAGCTAGTAGAATATTTTGCCTGAAGTTTTCAATCTGGCAAAAACCACAAAGTGCTTTTTTCCATAGGGTACTTGTTTCAAATTGACTGCTTCACTTTCTCTTCAAAGCTCGTTCACACACAACTATAAAACTGCGAGCAGATATCTGTTGAACCGCGAGCTCTTATCTTTTGTACTTTCACACAACGCTATCAAATATTTCTTCCTATGATAGGAGAGGGGGTCAGATGAATTAGGGAGCGGCAACGGAATGCACATTTTTTGTACTGAAATCTGACATTCTGTCATCCACCGGTCTAGGAAGCTCCGTAATTACAATGACCCCCTCTCCTGTTTTCGTCGGAGAGGGAGAGGCTTATCTTTTGGCATATCGCCTCTGGAGCGATTCCGTCGTAAGATGTGTATTGTCTAGGTTGATCTGCGCTTAAACCGCTTAGGTGTGAACAGTCTGAAGGTATTGTATGGAGAGCGTTATTTGGCGTGCAATGATCTTTTATATTTTATAGCTGTATGTAAACGAACTTTAAAAGCACTACACGTTTATATTACATCTGCTATAAAAAGTAATATTCCATTCAAACTGTCAAACAAGAACAAAACACAAACAGTTATGTGATTTTTACAGAAGAATACATAAAAATAGACAAACAGCCTACCTAGTCCAAACAATTAAGTTGAGTTAAAGTTTCCTGCCAGAAAGGACAAGAGCAGATACAAGTGCACATCAGGTTTGTTACGGATGCCAAAATTTTGACATCCGCGGATGCGGATTATTAGAGGTTCACATCTGCGGATGCGGATCAAGATGTCTGAATTAATGCGAATTTTCCGCATTTTTTTCTTCTTTTAAATAAAAAAAAGAAAGACAAACATTTCCTGGTTACGAATAACCCAACAATGTTTGAAAATCTCCTACTAACACCATAGTAAGCCGAAAATTTTGCTTGAGTCGTGATGGAGGACTTAGCCAGCCGGGGAATCGAACACGCGACGCGCGGTTGGGAAAGGCGATGCCCACTCAACCACTGACAGGTTAACCATTTGCGGATGCAGATGGTTAACCCTGGTGCACATCAGACAAATCGTTTAAAGTTAAACTTTCGAAATCATTGAAGACGCTTTTAATACAAATATATTTTAGAAAAGAACTTGAATTGAACTTTCATAGAATATGAAAATTAACTTTAAAAAATTTGATGTATTGTTCAAATTTTTTTTAACCATCCTTAGTATGTTCTGGCAGTTTATAAAGCATAAATAACTACACAATGCTTGTCAAAATGTAAAAATTTTCAACATAAGGTTTTTTACAGTAGGCCCACGATTTATAGAACCGCACTGATAGTTGTGATAAATAAGGACCAAATATATTTCAAGTGATTTTGGCAACATTTTACAAAAATCAAATATTATTTTGGTACAGCCTAACAAATTTTATAAAAACAAATGTGTGTATGTTTGTTTATCCTTCTGTCACATCGAAATGGAGCGACTGATCGTCGACATTTTATGCTTAGGGATGGTTGGAGGAGTGGGAAGTGACGTAGGCTACTTTTCATTCTGGAAAAAATTTCATTCTCGTGGGAAAATTGTTTGTACAGTAACTTCCCCCTAATAACACACAAGCGGAAGCCGCGGGAGGAAACTAGTTCTATATAAAGCAAATCTTCAATTTTGATAGATGACCCACTTATTTGATATGAGGTAAAATTTGGCTGAAAAACTTGGACAAACTCGAGTTAAATTAAAATTAAACTTTAGCCGAGTTGAAAAGTGCAAAATATATTTGCTTTTGTGAACAATATAAGAATATTATGTGGGTTTTATGTAGGTACCGATTGAAGAAGTTTGGTGTGGGCAGATTCATTTAAAAGTAGTTCTCTGCTATTGCTGCAGATGCTCAGTAAGCAAAATTAATGTTTAATTAATACCGAAGTATTTAAAAATGAAATATTATATAAATCGAATCATTCTGACATAAAAACAAATAATATTATGGTGCTTGAAATAGACTGAACATGGGTTTCCCAATGAGAACATCGATTGTTAATATGGTAAATCAAGTATTTGGAAAACAGGCCAGGCACGACTGTTTGGAGTTCGGAGCAAAAGTCGCTTTCAAAACAACAAACATCCATTCTCCCTCTCACTTCTGACGTTACCTAACCTTAAAGATTAAGAGGCCATAACCTAATTAAGATCCATTGTTTACCTAGTTCCTTCCACATATTCATATGTGTCATCATGTATCCATTCCTTATCGCCCGAAGCACATCATCGTCGTTATCAGACCAAAACTGTCTCTGCTTCACTATAGAGTCCATTAGATGTTCTTTGGCGAAATCAGCAGCCTCGCTTCCTCCGTGGCCGTCAAAAATGCCAAAGTAGGCATATTCCAAATCTTTCTCATCCTCCGTTTGCTGATATGCCACGGAGAATTTGTCCTCCATATACTTCCTGCCACCCTGGCTGTAATGCCCCGTCACACGCATATTTACTCCGATCGATGCAGGCATTTTAAACTGTATATTTATCAATTTTTGTTCACAATTTCACCTTCGCACAGTCTGTTTTCTAGACATTTTGAATGACTACGTAGGTAAGACACGCGATGCCGCTACGACACACTTTTCAGAGAAAGTAAATTATGACATTCGAAGCCCAATACACTTCGTCAATGAACGACAAAGAAAGAAATAATAAAGGCTGTCCTAGCTTATGGAAAAACACTAATCTACCGAACTAAGTGAAATCGGACTATTATCCGACAAACGTTAATATATCTGTCTCTATTCACTCGTCATATTTTAAAAGTTCGATATGATACAGAATGTCCAAAACGTGAACCTGAACCAGACAACTCGGGCGCCATATTGACAACGCAACTCAAGTAACATATTGACATTTTGTCAATAATTAATAAGTCTAATGGTATTACATTCCGAAGGGTAGTTAGACTATAATATTTTTATTTATTTTTCGTATATTATTTTCAATTAAAATACTGAACTAAATAAATTTCTTCGAGATATCAAGAAGTCCAAAGACATCTGAATCATGTAGTCAAGTCACTATCTTGATTGCATTCGTCTGAAATCCCGAATTCTATGGTGAAAAAATATAAACGTACAAAAACCTCTATAAAAACCGTGTAATTCAAGGTAATTTGACATATTTAGTTAATATGATACTTAAACTTAAAACTTTAGTCATAACCATCTGTTACTTACGATTTCTACGAAATTACAACGTCGTTTATATGCGTTTGAGGTTAACTTTTTGATGTAAAAAATTAAATCAGATATACGAAAATACACCTTTTATAACTTGGTTTCTCTTGCAGATTTGATCAGTGCATTTTAATCTATCTTATATTTATTACATTAAGTGGAATCATAATCTTTCTTCAGAACTTTGATAGTACATCTTGACGGTGTGACGACTACCAATAACCGTATAATAACTTCAATTGGGATTTTGACAATGCCAGAAGTTCTGCATGAGAATGGAGACAAAAAGAAGAAGAAACATAAACATAAAAAACACTCCTCCAAATCAGATCATTCCGAAAAGTCAAAGAAACATAAAAAACATAAACACAAGAAGAAGGAAAGTAAATCAAGATCATCCTCAGCACAGTCAGAAGAGATAATAACCCAAGCAACCGAGAGAGAGATTACATCCGAGACTGGGACTCTACTCATCAAGTGTAACACATCGGATACCAACACCAAATCATATACTAGGGAAGTGCTCATTGCTCCAGCTAATGACCAACCAATTAAAAACACAATGTCCACCCACACCCTCGAAGTAGTTTCATCGGAATCAGAAAGTGAACCTGCGCAGGAAGACTGCCCAAGTCCCGAAGTGACAATCCTAGACGATGAGATGAACCTAGATGAATTAATGAAACAAAAGGAATTGCTTCAAGCCCATCTCGGAGCCTACCTATCAGAATCTAGCGATGCCCCAACCACGCCACCCATCAACATTTCCATCAAAAGTTCACCTGAAATTATTATGCTTGACGATTTAAGCAATGACGAACCGTCAAAATCTAAACAAAAGAATCGCACCAGACATTCATCGCACACTAGCATTGACCAGCGCAAAGATTCAAAAAGGAAGTTATCAGATTCAAAAAAATCAAGCGACGATGATAAAACTAGACATTCTTCTTCTTCTAAAAAGACAAAGAGAGAAGAAGATCTACGCTCCGTCCTCGATAGAGAAGACAGAAAGAAAAGAATAGAAAGGGAAAAAAGAGTCTTAGAACGAGAAAAGGAACAAAGAGAAAAAAGAGAGCTTGAAAGGAAGAAACAAAGGGAGGCAGAACGTGAAAGAGAGAAAGAGCGGGAAAAGGAACGAGATAGGGAAAGGGAACGCAGGCGGTCGAGAGAACGAAGGATGGAAAGAGAACGAGAACCAAGACATTCCCAAAATAGGAATAATAGAGACAATGACGATAGGCGACGCAGAGATTCTTCCAGGGATCGATCACACAATAGGCATGGAAATAATCATGACAAGAGTCATAGTAAACATTACAGTTCTAGGAATAATCGAGGGAAGAAAGATTCTGATCAATACAAGGTATGCAAAGTGAATTATTATTTTGATTTAGTATTCTACTTTCTGACAGGTGCCATTCTGAACTTTGAACTGCGCTCAAACTTTTTGTCTGCGTATCAAGTTAAATATAAACTAAAAGTTGGTGTTTTATGTTCTACTGCTGTCTAACAAAATGAAAGTGTTTGATAATGGCTTTGGAGGCAATGACGTTATATATATACTGTATACGCGGGGTAGAAATCTCAAAATGGGAAGCCAAAAGTAAGGTAACTGTACTAGTCTCGATTTCTAGTACTTCAGTACTAAACTGCTACGCGTCGAGTAAGGTCGTGCCTTACCAACAATTACCAGTAAGTAAATTGCATTTTAAAAAGCGCCAAAATGCCCTCCTGTATGATGAGAAAATGTTTTAATTACACGGCAAATAGTAGTAGAGCGAAGGAATAAGATTTCGTGTGTAAGTACACGCAAATTACTTATTATTATCGATTATTATATTATATTACAATTGATTTTCATGTTTCCCGCCCGCGGTTTTATGCATCATTAGAGAAAATTCAAGGCCTACTAAAATAAAGGGTCTGGACGCGCAACAGCCAAATTACAAAGTCAGTGCCGTCGCTAAATAAAATTTACTGTTAATAATAGTCTGAAAATGACTACACACTTGATTGTGATAAAACAACATACAAATCAGCAGTAAAAGAAATACAATAACAATCAACGCCATCGGCAAACTATCGTTGTTCATTATAGCTTGAAAACTTGACACTTCAAAATTCGACTGGTGCCCAGGCCTCCTACTTTAGTCGACCTTGGGGCAGTATTCGACGGAACTTTTGAATTTTGAATACGAAAATGCCGCCCGCATTCTATCTTTTGTTTCGTTCATATGCACGTATTCTTTAAACGTCTATCTCTATCGTAAATTAATAAATTTTGAATTAAGAAATCATTGAAAATCGCTGAAAACAAAGGAGTGTTGCTTAATTGCCACATTAAATTTTGAGTTTGCGAGACTATGGCGCGTCTATTTATTTGTATAACGTCATTGTTCCGAGGGCATAAAACCTGTTTTGTAATAATTTTTTTTTTCAGATTTTCATTATGTAGTTGTATTGTTATTTCAAATATTATTTTTATTTTAGGACTCCTTGAGTGAAGGAATTAAGCCATACGCGGAAAGTTCTAGTGACAATGAAATAGATATAACATATGACACAGATGAAGAAGAAACAGAAGAACAGATTATTGAGAGGAGAAGAAAACAAAGGGAGCAACTTCTAAAGGTAAACTTCTTTTTTTTTTATTGTTTTCCGCAAATAATAAAATAATGTCAAAATAAATAATCAAATATCTTGGCTTAATAATTGATAAAAATTTAAAATGGAATAATCATATTGCTATATTAACAAACAAAATAAGAAAGCTAGCCTACATCTTCAAGACTCTAAGAAATATATTGGACAAAGTAACACTAAAAACTGTATATTATGCTCTTGTTCAATCAATGCTTTCGTATAATGTTATTTGTTGGGGCTCATGTTACAAGACTATTTTAGAGCCTTTAAATATTGCACAAAAATTAATTTTAAAAATAATGTATAAGAGAAGTTTTATGTATCCATCACAGTTATTGTATAGCGAAAGCAAAATTATGACAGTAAGGCAGTTGTACATAATACAGGCTCTCTGTAAATTTTTTAACAACATTATTGCTGCAAAAAGATCACAACAAGTGCGCAACACTAGAATGTGTTCTTCTTTAATGTATCAACCAGTATATACCAGAACATCCTTTGGACAAAGAAGTTTTGCATATAAAGCTCCATTGCTTTATAACATGCTTAGTGAAAAAATCAAAACTATTGGTACGTTAAATATATTCAAAAAAACGGTCAAAATATGTATACTAACTGAGAGTGATGGTTTTGGATTACCCATGTTGTCACTTTTGTCATAAATCAGCATGGAATTAAGCTATAATCGATACAATCCATATTTGATTACTGTGTGTGTACATTACTACTTATTGTTATTTCTTACTGCTGTATACTTTTGAATGTACTCATTGTTATTATCAAATTAACTTTTGTATAATTATTTACTCACTATAATACATAATTGTTTATTATTATTTACTCATAATTATTATGTATTTACTTAATTTATGTTTATTTTTATTTACTATTTTTTATTTACTTTCTTACGATTACTAAATAGTTTATTATTGTTTATTCATAATTATATTTTATATTATGTATTTAATTTACTTACATTTATTTACCTACTATATTATATTTATTCTTATTATATTATATTTATTACTTACTATATTATATTTATTACATAATCTTTATACATTTATTACATACTTGTTTATTATTATTTACTTTTTATTATTTATCTATTATTATTTACCTACCTTTATTTTTATTTATTTTTTGTTAATACTCGTAAATCTACTGTTACTGACGGTATGGTCACCCTATGAATGCATTTGTTAAGCCACTGCAGGTACCTTGAACATGTTTAGTTTACAGTAGAATATTATTGTGGCCAACTAAGAGCAATATGAGCATACCGCCCAGCTGTAATTAATATTTGAGTAAACTATATTTAGTGTTTCTTGTGAATTTATACGTATGTTTTTTATTTTTATTCGATTATTGTTTTTTATTTTTATTTTTATTGTAAAACTGCACATCTCGATACAGGAATGCCCTAGTGAGATGTGCAGTTTATGTTTTTATGTACATCTATATATTTTAATAAATAAATAAATAAATAAATAAATGTAGGTACACTGTTTGTAATAAGGATGACCTTGTACTATTTCTAAAAGTATGATTTACAAGTTCTGACATTCACCTTATATTTGGGATAATTGTATTAACCAACTCATTTTTAAAAAAAAATTTCAGTTTTTCCGTCATGTTTGCAATACAGATACGTAATAATAATACTTAGCTCATTTTTAGGGTACCATTTTTTTTTTAATATCACCTCAGGGGCACTTTAAAAACCTGGATTTGTAATTGATCAGGACTTTATGAAATAAACTGTAACAAAAAGGCAGCCTTACTTTATATTCCCTCCTTTTTTCAAATTTGAATTGTTCTACATAATTTTCTAAGTTTAGTGTTGCCATAATAAGAAACGTCATATTTATTAAGATATCCTAGTCTAGTACTGACTCATGGTCTATTTATTGATTTTTATAGCGTTTGGGCGGAGCAAGTGATGACAACGTCTCCATGAAGTCTGACACGCTGCCCGAACAACCAAAAAAAAGTGAAAAACCGAAAAATTCCTCACAACCTATCAACGTTGACGAAGATTCAGTCACCCCCACTCCTTCCATAAAAGAGGCAGAGATACAACCATCAATATTGCCAGAAAAGGAAGAAGAAGAGGATGATGGCACCCTCACCCCAGTGTTGCCAGTTACAAATAGTTCTCTGGACACTAGTAAAGAAAAAACAGTACCTACTGCTAAAACTAAAGAACCCGTGAAAGCAAATGATATGGACATGTTTGCAGAGCAGGACAACTACGATCAAAATTATGATGTGAGTACTTCTAGTAATCATTATAATAATCCATAAATTACGTTCGAATTTCATGATTTTTTGACCCCGTCCCTGTCACTTTTGTGAGACCCCCTCCCCCCTAGCGTGACATCACATGTTTTGCAATTTTACGTGTAAGCTTTTCGTCATGGTCATATTTACCACGACAGAGGGGGCAAGACGGTATATTTTTGTGTCAGCCTGGTTTTGGGAATATGTGTTTGGGAGGGGTTTCATTGTTGTTTTCTTTCGTTTTGAAAATTCATACAATCAGACGGACATGTCAGGAAAATTCCTGTCTTCTGGTAAGCGTGTGACGTGACAAAGCTGATGACCCCCCCGTACGCCTTGTCACACAATGTCACACTTCTCTACACCCCTCTCCCCTCTCCCTTAAGGTGTGACGTAATTTATGGATGGCCCCTAACCTAGCAATCGATTTTGATGTAATCAATTAATTTTCTTTTGAATTTCATAAATTACTGCTGTGAATACCGTTATCTGAGTACCTCTTTTATTCAAAACCATTTTTTTGTATTTTCAGTCTCCCGCCAGTGGTAAAGTTGCAGACTCAAAAAAAAACCAGTCAGAGAATCCAGCCCTGACGGATAATTGGGATGATGCTGAGGGCTACTACAGGTAATAACTCCCAATACAGTACCTCTCTCGGTAGGTAATCTTCAGTTCGATTATCTGACAACTACTATAATCCATTATTTTTATTGGTTTAAAGCACAAAATCAAGCCCTATAATTTGCATATGTCAAATTCAGTAGTCTACCGCGTGCTTAGACTCGAGCACCAAACTTTGTACATTGACTCAACGGGTCAGGCTATCTTACTCTTACGCGCTTCTTATACTATGCCGCCATCTAGCTTGCTAGAGCTGACCATTTTACCAGTCACCAGGGTTAATAATTATTATTGTTTTGGGACATTTCGATTAGTCTTCTGTGCAATCTAGCAACTTTTTTTTTTTTTTTTTCAAAGCTCCACACAGGAGACCCTGAGGAAACTAATTGCCTATGTCATCTTTTGGGATGCTGTGTGGAGGGTCTTTTTAGGAAAGGAAGGATAGGAAATTCTGGGAAGGAAACGGGTATTAGGGGTGGGTAGGAATCTGGGGGTCAGTGTGTCCAGGAGTGACAGACGTATGAATCCATCCCTCCCACTGCGGTGCAAGGCGATATTCCGAGAGAGTACGGCTAGAGAAGTCAAAGGGACCCCCTCAACTGTTCTCTTCCGATCCGGCCTGCCATGCAGCTGGTGGGCAGACGCGTCCACTGCAAGACCCGGACAAATCTCACCCCATGAACCCGGGCACCCCTGCTAAGTCACCAAACGTAATGAACCACTTGGGGTGACCTATGGCAGAGGTGTTGGTTAACCAATAAATGGTTCCCATAGGCGATACCCATACCCACCTCCCAAACTGTCGCATTTGTTTCCGTTAGTTTCATTCATAGTCTGGTCAAGTTAGCTAGAAAAATAGTGATCAAATAACGAAAATACACACAGAACTGAAATTTGGTAGACACCTTGGGAACACCATTACAAATAAAGTACCATCGAGTACCAATACCAAGTCCCCATCGATTCCATGTCCACTAAAAAAGTTGTTCAAGGTCAAAGGTCTACATTTTCAGTTTTTTGGATTTTTATCGTAAATGGTAAGTTAAATCAAAAAAATAGATCAGACAAAAATTGTAAATCATAAAATTATCTACAAAAATTGTCTTTATACTTCTTTTTCTAAGAATCACTATTTCTGAGATATAGCAATTCTAAAATTTGAAGGAGTTACATTCTATATAATATGCACACACCAGTGGGGTAGTGTACTTAGTGCATTTTTTTTTAACGTGGTTTCCCCGGTAGGCCTAATCCACAATCGATTATGATGAAGTTTCATGGGATAATATTCTATTGATGGTGATTCTTAGAAAAAAAGTATACAAACAATTTTTGTAGATAATTTTATGATCTACAATTTTTGTTTCACCTTTTTTTTTTATCCAACTTACCGTTTACGAGAAAAATCCAAAAAAATGAAAATGTTTTCCTTTGACCTTGAATAACTCTTTTAGCGGACATGGAATCGATGGGGACTTATAGTATTTTATTTGTAATTGTGTACCCAAGGTCTCTACCAAATTTCAGCTCTGTGCGAATTTTCGTTATTTGAAATGTTTATATTGACCGGAGTATCAGCCTTGTTTTTTGCTTGAATAAGATCAGAAAATGGAGTCTTCTTGCAAGCGTAAACATCTTAACTTTAAACCACAAAGGGGAAATTTTACAAAAGATCAATATTTTGTTCGTTTGCATTGTAATCTGTCATTAAAACTTCTATGGGTTGTGTGGGAATGCGCTAACCTCTCTGCATTCCGGAAACAAGGAATTATTATTATGTCATGATAATTACAGATGTCATCTCTTGTGTTATTGTAGTTACATGCCCTATTCATATTGGAAGTGTGAATGGCAATCTTTCCTCAGTTTCAATAAAATTAATTTTTAACTTATCTAACCCCACCTTTATTATTTTCCAGAGTTCGTATTGGAGAGGTTTTGGACACCAGATATATAGTATATGGCTACACGGGACAAGGAGTGTTTTCCAACGTAATCCGTGCCAG
The DNA here is from genome assembly GCA_936435175.1 of Glyphotaelius pellucidus. Classification (NCBI taxonomy): domain Eukaryota; kingdom Metazoa; phylum Arthropoda; class Insecta; order Trichoptera; family Limnephilidae; genus Glyphotaelius; species Glyphotaelius pellucidus. Next base: position 14,459,495 of record OW386556.1, read on the forward strand.
AGATCAGGCAAGATCGAACCAGGATGTTGCTATCAAGATCATCCGGAACAATGAAGTCATGTAAGTTGGGATTTCATTACAAGCTTCTTCAATTTGTACTATTTGCATAATTTCATTCATTTTCCTTTATTAGGGCCTAATGAAACTTATAAATATGTTGTATACATGGATGGTATGCGTAAGCGCCTCCGTACATGGAGCTACTTACAAGCTATTCGAGCCTGATGCGCGTAGCGCACACACCGCTCGTGGGTACCCGTCATACAATTTTGCTGGTGTTCGTACATGGCGCTACGCGACGGATGTCAGGTTGAAGTCGGTAGCGCGCTAACGACGGTGCTGGTAGCGCGCTACGCGTTGCAGCATTCGTGTCTACTACTTTCGTTTGACGTTTGACAGAAATGGCGTCTGAACATGAAAGTAATGTTAAGGCGGAACTCCTGCGCCAGAATACACATGAAACTAGCTTGAACCCCACTATAAACGTTCTTTGTTTTCCGTCTCCTGCATTTTTTTAAACATGGTTTGAAAGATTGGTGTGAACAGGTGTGAAGTTCGCGCGGTCACACACTTTGCTAGTGGCCTGTCCACGAGTCCACGCGTCCCGTACGCAACTGACTTGACGTTTGACGTTTAGCGTTTAAATAAATGTTAAAATATGTTCCGATGAAGAAGAGATGCTACATCAGGGAGAAAACAGAGATATTTTAATAGATGTTTATTTACCAGGAAAGATTTCCGACTAATATCAATTATTATGACCTAAAGTCAGTATTTGAATTTCGAATGCGTAATTAATTACGCATTCGAAATTCAAACGTCAAAAGTCGAGTTCTGTTAAGAAATTTAGCGATGATATTGTAAACGAAATATAAAGGAGAACACGCAGATTTCAACTTAGACCTAACCTACCTAACTAGATTTTTATTAGGTATTTATTTATCAGGGAAAGAATAGAATACCTATTTTAATTGGTCATTTCTTCCGTGTCTCTGAAACCGATTTATAAATTAATAGACTTTATTTACAAGTGAGATCACGAAAGATATAATCATCATTACGACAGTATTTATTTGGAATTTAAAGTCATAATTAGGTATTAGGCTCGCGCGGTTGACATAACCCCAAACGTCATTCGATTTACCTCCGGTACCAACCGCTTCGTACGGCTCTTGTAAAAATATGAACTTATTTCCCCCCCCGCCGGCCCCGCCGGCCCCGCCTGCCTTCCCGCTCCCGCTTCACCCACTTCAAAAATAATATTAATATTAATATTGTTAATATTCGTTATTATGTTATAATTTTATTATCAAATATATTTATTATATTGTATTTAGGTATCATAATATTTTAAACTAGTGATTATTAAGCTTGCTCATTGCGCATAACCTCAAAAACTTGTTCGGTTTGATTCTCCATACATGACCGCATCGCGCGGCTCTTGTAAAAATATGAACACATTTCCCCCCGCCAGCCTTCCCCCTTCGCCCGGGAGATGAATGTTTTCCGTCGGCTGTGGTAAAGCTTGAACACAGGGTTTTTGAACACGAAGTGTTCAAATTTTCAATGTTTTGGGTGCTGTTCAAGCTAGTGTTCATGTGTATTGTGGCGCAGGATACGGGCCTTTAGATTTGTTCTGGAAGTGAAAAAAAATGCGTGTTTACATAACTTTACATTACCAGAATACGCAAGAAAGGATTTAGTGAAGAAGGCATAGATTAATGTTGGAAAAAAAGTCATTTGACATCGTTTGACATGGTGTTAACTCCACGGCTGCACGTGAAAAATGATCAAGTTCAGTATAATTCGGGTAGCGCCGTGTACGGAAACCAGCTTTAAAAAGTAGTACATCTGCAGGGTACTTGCGGTTGTGTCACAATCACGTAGTTTGTAAGTATCTCCGTGAACGGAGGGCCTAAGAGTTCACTTCAATTTTCATATACAGTTGACCCGTGGTAATCCGACAAACGTTTTGCAAGGCAGTATCGGAAGTTCAAATTTGTCAGATTATAGAGTGCTGCCACCGACTGAACATGTATAGATAAGCATTGTACGATGCGACAGCAACATATGAATCACATTCACAATCAAACTTAGACAATACGCGTCGAGCAAAAGTCACGGTGCTGCGAACAAGTCACAACATGTTTAAGCATGCATTGATGAAGATTTGCCGTAATAAATATGCTTTGTTTGTACATACTGTTATAGACGTGTCGGATTATTGGAGGTGCCGAATTAGACAGGGGCCAGATTACCACGGGTCAACTGTACGCAACTCCTGTATAAAAAGAACCAAGATAACTTCTTTCATTCATAATCAAAATTAAGGGCATCATTTTTGGTTTCCAAAATAATCCACAAAAAATCATATTTAACCCTGTTGCTGGGGCAAAAGGCAGTCCAAGATTGAAGATGGTGATTTATGCTGCAGTCTCCTTTTTTACCGTGATATGTTTTTCACGCTGCTCTCCCACTGGCCGAGATTGCCGCTGCGTTCCAGATTGTTGACTTAGAGCAGTGACCCTTCTGCAGTATAAAAGTGCTGGTTACAATAATAATTATTATTTTTTCATTAAATTTATCATACATTACAAACTTTAAATTTAATACATATGAGAAATTACATGCAGTAAAAATAAGATTTACAAATATTAAAAAAATTTACCAATTTCAAAAAAATTTCAGGCATTGGTGAAGATTGCTTCAATGAGGAGAGACTCTTTCAAGAATCAATAGGATTTCCCTTTTGAATCTCTCCTCGCTGATGCTAAATATATCGAAAGAGATTTGGTTCGGAGCAATATACTCCTCCCACCGGGAGAACCATTGGCAGGTTGGTCATACAGGCAGGAAGATAGAATAATCTATGATGATGTCTAAGATAGAGTCATCAGGAACATAGAAACTCACGCACTCTAAAATAGCTGAGTTCTCGATGTGGCTCTTGGCAGTCCGAATAAATTGGTAGCGGCGTACCCCTCCCCTCTGAGTTGCAAGGAGTGGAGTCCGAGCACGCCCAGAAGAAAGTTTGTCGGTTAGAGCCAGGGATAGTGGCCACACTCCAACATGTATGTGTGCATTGTGCATGGTGACTTCACCCTTAGAAATGACCCACAATTATTATCTTTTTTGAATGAATCTTTAAAGAGGAATATTTCCTAATTACGCTCTCATTTCAGGCACAAAACTGGTCTGAGAGAACTAGAGACGCTCCGCACCCTCAACGATTCGGATCCCGAGGACAAGATGCACTGCGTCCGTCTCCGTCGCCAGTTCTTCCACCGCCAGCACCTCTGCCTGGTGCTGGAGCCCCTCTCCATGAACCTGCGTGAGGTCCTGAAGAAGTACGGGGGCGGCTGCGGCCTGCACATCAAGGCGGTGCAGAGCTACACGCAGCAACTCTTGCTGGCTCTCAAACTTATGAAGAAAACTGGCATTTTACACGCAGGTGAATACTGATTTATTATTCATTCAATAGGACTGTTCGTTTAGTGGGTTCACATCATAATCAAGTCCTTTTTTATCCACTGCTGGATGATTGTCTCACTTCTTTCGTTGGTCCTCTGCGACATCTTTAGTTTAATATGATTTTGAGTTGTAATTTTCTCTCTACCTCTCCGGGTAGAAGTGCAGGGTGACTACAAGCTGGATAAATCAGTAAATCTGAGATTTTTCCCACAATTTCAACACAGAAATGTTATTTCATTGATAAGTAAACAGTAAAAGTTATTTATTTTGAACAAAGGTCATTATAATGTTTAAATTCCTTAGACAAAAATTCATCATTTGAAAAAACATTGTAAACGATATCTGGAATTTGGGTGTTTTGATATTTGTTGTAGTCATCCTGAAGTATATGCTTTGCTTAGTCTCCCTTTTCTACCAATTTCCGAAATGATTATTCTACGAGTTTGAGCAGTTTGTGGATTTTAAAATGTTATTTTAACAAGCCAGTAAGTATTCTGATAAAAGAAAAACCATACTTGTGCCATTAACTCAAGAGACGCCATGGAGCAAACGAGTAAATTTCGCGATGTTTTGACTTTTACGTAATATTTTGTGGGTTTATTCTATGCCATCTTATGTAATATTTACCGAAACACATTCCTTGAACAATAAACTATTCCTAAAAACAACATTACTTGCGTTTATTCGATGAATTTATATGTTTTACGATCTTTTTCACGACAACGGCTCGAGAGTGACGCAAGCCAATCTGACAGTTCAAAGGCGGGAAAAAATCTTGGCCGGAGATCGTAAACAATTCCACAGAAATTATTCCGCTATGCTAAGTGGATACACGGTATCTTATAACTTATGAACAAGAATGCCCCAAGCGATTCTAACCTTATCCTTCATACGTTTTCTTTATAATTAAGGTTTAAAATCGCATTTCAAAAAATATTTTTTTAGAGTTTAATTTGGCTCGCATTTGGCGCGCGCCGGCGCGTAATCGGCAAGCAACCGGTTAAGATGACTGGACAAAGAAACTGTCATACTTCCCCACTGTATGTACTTGCTAAACGAACAGCCCTTTTGTTGTATTTACATTTTAGTGAAGCAGCAAAGGATTAGATTAAAGTCCTACAATGTCTGCATCTGGTAATTTTTGACCAACCTTCATATATCATCCTATTTGTTTTTCAATCATCATCCTATCTTTACTAACTGTAATTAACAATAAATTAGCCCCTACACATTTAATTCAAGTTCTCAATAATGATAAGAGAACAGACTCTTGTGATATTTTAAGTTGAAGGTGATTCTCATGTTTCAATTTGTCCCGTTTTTGTAGCTTTCAACTTGCAATGACTTATTTTTCTATTAATAAAATTCAATATGTTAAGTATTTTTCCATCTTTGTTCGGCCCTCTGATAATATACAGTTTACTATAAATGTTTCTGAATTTGGACGATACAGACATTAAGCCCGACAACATTCTGGTGAACGAGAGCAAAGTAAACCTGAAACTGTGCGATTTCGGCTCAGCCATAAACGTTCAGGATCAAGACCTGACGCCGTATCTCGTATCCCGGTTTTACCGAGCCCCTGAGATAATTCTCGGCATTCCGTACGACCACGGCATCGACATGTGGTCGGCCGCCTGCACCATTTACGAGATATCGGCCGGCAAGATACTATTCAGCGGACAGTCCAATAACCAGATGCTCAAGTACTTCATGGACGTTAAAGGAAAGATGCCCAACAAACTGATCAGGAAGAGTCAGTTCAGGGATCAGCATTTTGATCAGAATTGCAATTTCCTCTATCACGAGGTTGATAAGGTCACTGAGAGGGTGAGTTTTCTTTTCTTTACTTCTTACCATCTCTCCCAACTTTAATTGCAAACCAATCTTAAATAATTCCTTTGACTGTGTCAATTTTATTGAACAATTAGACAGTCCTTCAAGTGCCATTAAAGGGATTGTATTAGTAAACGGCGCTATAGAAAGTTGACTATTTACTATTATTATTATGACAAGTTTATATAATATTATTTTGTGGAAATTTAGTGGTAATATTAAACCTCTTTGATCTATTACCCAAAACTTTACTAAAGAGCACTGATTATTGTTTGTTTTTGTGTGTACATCTGTTATATTTTATTATAGAAATAACAGATGTGTAAATTGAGCTAGCAATCTGAAATCTGGTGCCAAATATGATTCTATGTTTTGCCGTTGAACAGTTTAATTGTAATTGTTAGTAGTAGAAAAGATTAATGTAGTTTTTTCAGTACAAAGCAGCCTTGTAGCTACAATGGTGCTGTCTTTCAGGATAAAAGTATTTGCACCTCAAGGTAAATATTGTATCGTTGATGTACTATTACCATCCAAACCAAATTACATAATGTTCCTTTTTGAATTTCATTGCAATGCACTTACTTGTTCATTTGTTAACCTAAATACTTGCCAACAATGGTTTTATACTGAGGAGCCATCATTTCTTGGTACGTAGTGGAAATATGACAAATCTGCTTTAAATCTAAAGGAGTTATATTGACGAACCTTACAACATGTAAATATCTATAAAACAACCAATTTGCATGGACTTTACATAATGTATGTTGAAATACTCTTCCTTGTTGATATGTACTTCAATATGATAATGTATGTACTTCAATACGATAATTATGGTAATTATGATGTGGGAATAAATTACCCAAAACCTGAAAAGCACTTGGCAAAAATCACTTGTAGAAATAGTAACAATTTTCCCGACAGATGATTGTGAAACAAAATACATGACACATAAATAAAAATGTAAGAAAATGCAAATGGCTGAAACATGATTTAATAAATGGAAGAAAACAAACACTAATATTGAAAGATGAAGCAGATATATTGTTTTCTTCCTGTACATGATTTGCTGGCACCTCTTTGAATAGTTTAAGGACCGGTTGTTTCATGGATATGTGAACAATTTGTCAAATTTCAATGTTAAAATTAAAATTCCATGAGAGTTTTATTCAAGTTCGGCTATTATTTCAGGTTTGGACAGTTGTATCACTGTACTGTAAATAATAACAGAACTTAAATAGGACTTTCACAGAACTTGAATTTTGATGAATTGTTCACTTTCTATGAAACAACCTGTCTTTAGCTGTGTAAACCGATTGTGTACTAAACTAATTCAGTCGCATTTACAGTTTGTAAATTTAACCATAAATTCTTGGATTCAAGTCTAATCAAAAACATTTCAATTGATTCTTCTAAGATTGGATCCTAATTCGGCACACTCGTAAAACTGTAGTAATTGCAAAAAACTGTGTTTCCTGTTGTCAATATAAAACAACTGTATTTGACAAATTATGTTAAAAAAAAATTATGCCGAATACACTTGAAGTCTATTTTGCATTTACTATGGTTTTATCCTTAGTTTTTTAAGTGTGTTGTAAAATTACAAGGTAGTCACAGTATGACAGGATAGTAATGACAAAATCGAGATTTATAGAATTATAAAATTCAATTTTTTTTAGGGAGATACATTTTGGAAATATACCTATGTAATTTCAATCCATTTGCCAAAGTTATAGTCAGAATTACAGGAGTCAATACAGAATCTTGATACCTAGATAAATTTCACCTCAGGATCAATTATTTTGTCCCGGGAAACAGGAAATTATCTTTGGATATTTTAAATCTCTTTTCTGTGACCACTGTGTGATAGAGATATTTATTAATTGTTATCAACCCCAAAATATCAAAACAAATCTAAACCCAATCTCAAATAGTCCCTTCAATTACGCTTGCAGGAAAAGATAGTGGTGATATCGAGCGTGGTTCCTTCGCGAGACATGGGCGCCGAGCTGACGGGGCGAGGCAGCCTGCCCCCCTCGCACGCCCGCAAGGCCACCCAGCTGAAGCAGCTGCTGGAGCGCATGCTGGCGCTGGACACCACCAAGCGGGCCACCCTCAACCAGGCCTTGGCCCACCCCTTCCTCCGGGAGCCCATGCAAAACTCCTAACCGCCCACATGATGTGTAACATACATTTTTTCAATCCACTTACAAATCATTGTTTTACCCCGACTATTATTATCATTATTAGACACTGCGTATACGAAGAAGATGTAAAATAATTCATACAGTAAAACCCTCATTTAAGGTTTTTAAGAAGTTTCACACCTTCCTCTTGCTATCATTGCGATAAATATCCGGCGACCGATATTTACATCGTCCAAGACTATCATGTATTATCATTATTAGTCACTGAGTTTATCAAGAAGATGCAAAATATTTAATTATTACAGTAAAACCCTCGTGTAAGGTTTTTGAGAAATTTCATGACTTCGTCGTGCTATCATTGCGATAAAATGACCGACGAACAATATACTTGTCCAGGGACATTAAAGTGGCTTAGTGCCTTTCTGCTTTACGATATAGCCTTTGTCTGTGGTTAAGTGAACTTGCTGTTAAAATGTTTAAAGTTGGATTAATAATCGGACGGTTCGTCACTGTGCCAAAGCAGAATTAATTAAATTTATTGTTTTCTGAAGATTACGGAAACGTTTTTTGACACATTTATTTTTAGACTGGACATGAAAATGGTTAAGAAGTTGTATGTTTTCAGTTCATCGAGAAATAGTCTAATATGAAACCCATTTTTCATTAGAAAACCTAATAAGAGGGTTTCACTGTGTTATTGTTTCAAAAGCTTTCTTCTCATTTTTTAATCCACAATATTATTGAATTATTAGAAAGTGTGCATAAGATGAAGATATCGATTCATTACTAATTGATTATTGTTTGAGAAACATTCCTCTCACACATCTTTCAAGAGAGAGATTTAATGTTAGTTGTGTGGCAATCCGGATTGGGAGATTGGGATAATAACGTACATTATTTCAGTGTGAACGTGTTATTGTTTGAAGTGATTCTGGAATTGCTTGTCATTGCCGCAAACTCTCACCCCTCTGCGTAGTTTTATGTTTGACCTTGGGGTACTTGCGCACTTCCTTCTTAAACCAGCATCAATCAGGGCAGATGTTTGTGTCCGATCAAGGCAGGTGAGAAACATGCTTTGTAATGCCAGAAGACAAACAACATTTTGTTCCACAAAATGGGATATTGCTGGATAAAGTTTGCACAAACAAAAATAATTTATTTTTTTTGTTTAATGAAAACAAATAACTTTGTGTACACCACTATTTATTTATTATTAATAATGACGCCACAAAGTGAATTTGCGAATTTTGAAGATTTTTTTTGTAATTATGACATGAATTAAATGTTCATTTCTCCCATTCCGGTGTCGCCTTTAATAATGTAAGATCTGTAGTTGTGAAACTAAATCATGTGTTTCAATTATTTTTTTATTTATTAACAGCTAACATTACCTAATTAGAGACATTACTACAGATTAGTATCAATTAAAAATACACTAGTTTTACATTTATGTTTATTGCTTAGTTTAAATAATGCATTACATTTAATCAGCACTTTCATCACATATAAAGGTGCTTAGAGTAAATAAATGTTATAGCAATAAAAATATCTTTCATCAGTGGCGGTCCTTCCCTCAGGTCAATTGGTCAAAGACCTCCCAAAATTAAAAGATGATACTAAAACATAGTATTATGAAATATTACGCAATATTATGCAAATCAAAACAATTGGTATTATTTTAATATATTTAAAATGCACCGTGAGATAGCAGGCAGCGGCAAGTAGTGACATCTAACGTCTTAAATGGAAGCTTTCTTTTCCATGCACTATGATTGTCAATTTATCAAATGTCCCAATTTATGTTTTCTGCCTCTTTACGCGCCATACGATGAACGAGGTGGCACTATGTCACCTAGTAAAAATGCTTTCGGATTCTGTGAGTATGGGTCATTGCCGTGAGGGAGATAGCATGATAAATATTATGCCTCTGAAAGAGATTTTTTGATAAACGTAGGTTGATTTTGCATAATAAATATAATTTGGCTCTCAAACTCGTGAGGTACCTACAAATAAATATTATTGTATCATAATATCAATTTTTTTTAAATGACCTTCCACTTCTGAATCCCTAGAGCCGCCTCTGACTTTCATATTAAAATTCTGCTAGCTTACAAATTACTATTGAAAAGAAAGTAAAGATTTCATGATATTTTTTGATGGTTGCCATTCTGTATGTAAATATTTAATAAGTTTATACGAAGAAGTTATTTCGTTACTACATATATCACTACGCAAAAAATAATATAATGACAAGTAATTCACGTATTACTCTTTTCATTTATGTATTTAATATAAAAGAGCTCTCTTTATTTTATTTATTTTAAAATATGCAACATTCTTGCAATGATTATATTTTTTCCAAATTAATATGCTGTCCATGAAATAATAATGAACCATGTTTTCCAAATAAAAGAGTACCATAATAAGACCATATTTATTTATATTGTTGTGCATTGATTGTTTATAATTTATGACTGAATATTTGCCTCTGTTATTCTGTTGAACTAATTGAATTTGATCGCACAAGATGGTTAAATCCTGGTTGGAATATATTGAGCTGCAACTGAGAAGGCCCAATCACCAATTCTGACGGCAACTTATCAGAATTCTCGCCACCACGGACACACAAACAGGTTAGCTATTTTATATAACTTTATTATCGCTGAATTGGCGACACTATGTAGCTCTCATTAACACTAAACCATGTTTCACCTTATTAGCACACATTCCTTTAACCCTACGAATAATAAAATAATATCTATAAACTTTTGCCCGTCAAGGTTTGCCCACAAAATTTCTATTTCTTCCCGTGCATTTTAAATGTTTCTTTTTATTGGTTGTTTTTTTTAACCCTTTTGCAAAAATAAAAATTGTTCTAAAATCTAGATAAAATAACCTTTCCGTGTTTATTAGAAATCAACATTTTTGTTTCTAAATATTCAAAATTTTATATTGGAATGTAAATGTAAATTGGCTAAAAAAATCCTTCCTGCGAATATTCGAATTAAAGTACTTAAAATTTTAAATACAGTTTCCTTTTCTTAACATAATTTGTAATAAAACTGTCACTTCACGTTTTATCGCACTGATACAATTTTATTTTTAAATTAAATGTGTGTTACGTCACAAATTGGAGCGAAATAAAACCGTCACATACGATCGGGTTTGTAAAATATCTGAACAACATAGCTCGTATAATCCTAAGGTAATGAGAAGCATTATTTCTTTCGCTTTTTGACATAAAAGGAATCATAAATGTTTGCATGATAGGAAGAGAGTTATCTAACTTTTAATAATGCACAATCGCTCTGGGACAATTTGGGTCTCTTTTTATTATAATGGCAAATGATGTTTTGGACAATTTGGGTCTCCTGTGATTAGACGGGTTGAAGTTGACCAGTAACTGGCGATGTCCCCTGGTTCTATAGTGGGCCTTCTTTCAATTATACAACAATTATTATAAGTTATTAAAGTACTGTATGGTAGCATTTTTGTATACGGTACACACATTGTATGTTTTTTACAGCACACAATGAACGTGCGACATTTGATTATTTATTTATTGCTTACATATTTTATTTGTTACTCCCAGGCGTTGTCCATGCTTTTGCACAGAGTTTTTTCAAAACCAGACACGAACAGTGACCTTCCTATAATTTTGTTGGTCAAGGGTGCAAAATTTCATCAATCTCGGAATAAAAAATGTTGGGGAACTTAGCTAGTATTAATATAAACTGCGACATTGGAGGTTATCCACCACTTACCCGCCCTGGTATAAGTAACAGATGGTTACTCCTTCAAGGCTCTCGCAAGGACTCTAATTTTGATGAAAGAACGAAGCTACATTTAGTTTATAATGAATCTAGACATCCAATTTCCCTGCATGCAGTGTTAGTAAGCAGTATGCAAGTGCTTACATAATAAACTTAATACAATGGTGTTAGTAAAACATATATAATGGCATGGAAAGATGATAGAAAACAAGACGAAGGACGCTCGCGGGGGATTGTATCTTGCGTACGCTGCAAGCGCCTACAAGAAAGGGAAGAGACAAAAATGTTCAGTTAAAAAAAATGGCTCTGCAGTCTGAAAGGGTTCCCTCTCTCGTCGTCTGGTGGTACCAACAAGAATGTTTGTGGCGGTCGGTCAAACCTTAACGAGACAGGGCTTCCGCGCCCCTTAGCCAGTTCCTCGGTTGTGCCTTGAAGAAAGTAACTGGGAAATAGGGGCAAAATGCCCAAAGACCCTAAGGACTGAAGCGTTGGGTTCAATAAACTGCGTCAGTAAAAACATATGAAATCACATAAGTACGTAGTTCTATGTTCATTAATATTCTTTTATTTCGTGTTGTTTCAGAATTGGCAAGTCGCCGGGTTGGATTCTGCAACCTATTTAAATAATGCATCGGAAAAGAAAGAGCTCTGTGATATAAATTACTGATCATCACAAATGATCAACTGATAAATGCAGAACCGTATATGAAAACTGCAGTATTATTTTATATGTATGCGTAAGAAATTTTTTTCAAATAAGGTTACAGGGAAAAAACTGTTAAAAAAAAGCTATGAAATTATGTAATATTATTTAAATTTAATACTACGTACTTAAAACTAGAGAAAGCATTGGCACTGCAGCCATTTTGCAAGTTGTGTTCTCAAATGGTAGCCATTTTAGTGTCAGTCTTTAATAAATGTGAATTTATAAAATACCGAATTGGCAAGCTCTGTGGAAATTACTTTATTTCTTTTGAGGGGCAAATGAGTTGTTTTTTTTATTTATTTCACTGTTATGTCATAAATTATTTAGAAAAATTGATGCATACATTCATAGGTATCTATTAAAAATGTGACTTTAAAATTGGATGCTAAAAGTCGCAGATTTGCAATCCCAAATTTTTACTTTAATTCAAAATGGCTGCCAGTTTATTGATTTTCATTATTTAAAAAAAAAATTTATTGAGTTCTCGGTGGAATCTTGCATAATATTTGAATTTAGCATTTAAAAAAAATAATATAGTAAATTTATATTATGTAAATAATATTTTCCTGCATTCTGGAATGTTTAGTAATTGTAGCTTAACTAGCTTAGTGGACAGATAAAATTGACTTCTTACAAATATCAATTATCACTTTCTATTTTGTAATATTTCAGATATCATTTTTAAGAAAGGATTAATGTTGAGAAGGGGATGGTGGAATGATCGAGGAAAGTTATACCACAAAAGAAGAACACGATAATAATTGTTTAAATGGATGAGGAATGTCATTCATGATTATCCTAAGGTGTAAGATGATTATCATTAAAGATGTATGTTTTATCTATAACCTTGTTTTTATTTATTTCCCAATGTGTACTTTGAATCCTATTGAAAAAAAAATTGTCACCAAAGATTGCTAGGATATATTTATTTATTGTGAAAAAATGTGAATCCAATTGCATTTCACAAAAGCTATATTTAGTAACTTACATACATTAATTAATTACAAACACTAATTACATCAGTTGAGATGCAGCCTGGTTTAAAAAGAAGTCACTGAAGTTTAACCCTCAGGCCTATTTTGTTGAAAGGTCAAAATATTTCCACTCTGCAATAAAATCCAAATAAATGGAATATTTCTACATATATATAATAACTAGCTTTTCCCCGCAGCTTCGCTCGCATGATATTACGGGAAATTACTGTAGCGCTTGCACTTATCAATTATCTCCCCCCCCCCACCCCACCCCCATCCCATCCCGCGATCCATATATTTATTCCCTTACATTCAGTTTTCAAACATCTCGCCTACCACCTAAATTTCATAATGCTATAGCTCCAAGAAAAAAAGAATTACTTATCCAATTTTGTTCATTCGTTCGGAATTTATGCGCTTAAAAACATTTCGGATGTTTATTTTTATTTAAATATTTGGAAGTTCGTTAATATAATAAAAAAATACTCTATTTATCATTCAGTCTTTATAATCGTTACGAATTATATTTTTAATACAGGAACTCAAATCTGACATTTTTTCCAGGCTTGTCCAAAAAAAAACGAATTCCAATATTTAAATTTTTTGCAGTAGTAGCTGACCAGTAGACTGAGTGCCTACCAGCATAGAGCCCAAAAATATATCAACATTGTTTCCATGGAAAAGATTTTTTTCTGACGTTAGCAAAAACTCGCTTTTGTTAGCGACAGAAAACGTATAACAAATATAACATATTAATATTTATAATTTCATAACGCCAGAGGTTACCATCATATACAACCTGTTGTCTGCGCATATAATTTAGCTTTATATTGGTGAAAGAATTATTAAAGTCTTTATATTGTGTTATGCATGAAAAGGTCATAAACAAACTCGAGCAGTTTCGCATTTATAATATTAGTATGGATTAAAAACTATCTTGGAAAGGTCATGAAATAAGCTTTCAAATTCTAAGATTCTAAATAAACACATCATTTTTTAAATACAAAAAAGTTTTAAAATTGGCTCACCTTACGTTGTTTCTGACCAAAATTATTGATGAAAAAAAAATATATATTATTAGGCGAATGTAATATAAACATTATTGTCAACTCACTTTTTTGTCGTTTCATGCGTAATATAATCAATAATTAATAAAAACTTCCCAAAGTTCCATAATTTTTTTTCAAATTGCGGTCAGAAACTTTGGATTCATAAAGGTGTACATTTTAATTATTTTGCAGTTAACTTTTAGATTTGAATATAAAGCATGGTGTTTTTTCTTTCTAATACTGTTTAGATCATATTTCCAACCATGATGGTAAAGGAGACAACGATTTCTATGAGACCTATAAGAGTTGTTCCAAAAATCGAACAAATTAGCCTGAGGGGTTAACTGAAAAATGTCTATCTCAGAAGAAATTTCGGTAATTATTGGATATTGGTGGCCACGGCTATTACGAATAATTTTTAGAAAAAAACTTTAGATTTGCCTTAATCACTATAAAAGGAAACTTATTGCATCACGGCTGGCGGAAAATAATGCATTTTAATTTTCAATATCGTTAAATAAAATTTCACTTCGCCAATCGATCTACGACAGCCCGTCCGCTGCCGTTCGCCATTCTGTCAACTGTTGTGAGTGTTGTGTTGTTGGTATCCTTGACTTCACACAAACGATTGTAGTCGACTTCGCGGGATAAATAACAAGGCGCGTAGGTACTGGAAGCGCGTAGGTACTGGAATGGAGACAAACCATTCAAATCCTGGGATGTTTTTTAAAATAAAGATAATATACACAAGCCCGCTACACAAACCCTGCGTAGCCAAATAAACCATTTAAAAACGTAGGCTGTTTTTTAAAGTAAAGATAACATACACAAGCCTGCTACACAAACCCTGCGTAGCCAAACAAACCATTCAAAAACGTAGGCTGTTTTTTAAAGTAAAGATAACATACACAAGCCCGCTACACAATATTTATTACAATTATTATTATACACATTTTTCATAATTACGCGCCCATCATTGTATCACGCGAAGTTGCCTACAATCGTATTTAGTTGTGAGGTCAGGGATACCAACAATGACAAAATGGCGGGCGGCAACCGGCAGCGAGCGGACTGTCGTAGATCGATTGGCGAAGTGAAATTTTATTTAACGATATTGAAAATTAAAATGCATTATTTTCCGCCAGCCGTGATGCAATAAGTTTCCTTTTATAGTGATTAAGGCAAATCTAAAGTTTTTTTCTAAAAATTATTCGTAATAGCCGTGGCCACCAATATCCAAATTTTACCGAAATTTCAAATATGTATGTTGTCTAAATTTAAAACACCAACTAAGTAAGGTGTTGGTATGAGTTTGAGAACAAAGTATCTTTCATTTGCTCCCTGCTCTGGCAGTAAAATTGTCCAAAAATGCATAAGCTAAAAGCACTCAATCTTATATTTAAAAAAAAAAAATATTGTGTAAAATTTTATTTGTGGGAGAAAGCATAAAAACACATTCGAAACAACAGCCTTTTGGGACTTCTAAAAAATAATTTTGAGTGCTTTCAGTTTGTGCAAATGTATTTGCCAAATACACACCTTCACGACAGTAACAGGCTATTCAAAAGGGCATTCCAAAGGCCATATTGCAGTCTCCAGTCCCTTTTGATCCTAATCCTGTCCTGAAAGGCTATTCCCTAAAATTTGTGATAAAGAGATCGTTCTCCCGCGAGAAGTGCTGTATTTTATTTTAGCATTTTAGTTTGGGTCGTTTTAAACACGAATTCCTGCAAGTATGCATGATTATTAATTCATTTAACACCTCTACAGGTGTTAAAATGAAGAACAATCTCGTTCTCCCGCAAGATGTCCTATCAGATTTGTGTGATTTTCTACAGCTGTGATTTGCTTTTTCTATCGGCCGATGTCAAAATTTCAGCTGTGAGCTGTCACATATTTTAGTTTGGGTCGTTTTAAACACGAATTCCTGCAAGTATGCATGATTATTTATTCATTTAACAGCTGTAGAAAATCACACAAATCTGACAGGACATCTCGCGGGAGAACGATCTCTTAGAGAATAGCTCTTCAGTTTGTGCATACGTATTTGCCAAATACACACTACCACAACAGTAACAGGCTATTCTTTAAAGGGCATCTCCCGGTGGCCATTTTGCAGTTTCCAGTCCCTGTCGATAATTAGAAAATTTACAAAAGATTAGTAAAAATCACTTGTCGGGTGGAATGCTTTGCACATCCTAATCCTGTCCTGTACTAGTACTAGTAAACGGGAAATAATAACATTTTATAAGAAATTGTTAAAAGTTTAATTGTTTATGATTTAGGAAATAAGATGGAAGACAGACTTTTGTGGTATATTTTTATTTATTTAACAAAGAACAATAATTACATTATATTGTGTGAGATCAGTGATAATGGGAATAATATTATAAACATGTAGCAAACAGCAAATAATTATTACATCTATGACTAGATTTGATTTCATCACAATCTTTTTATAAAATAACATACAAAATCGAAAACACAAAAGATGTTTCACAATATTTGAACTTACACAAAATGTAACAATGAAATACTAAAAAAGGCAACAATTTTTATAACAAAATTTGAAATTGTACAAATGCTATGTTTACAGGTAAAGTTATTTTAGTGAAATCTATTTGTAGATATTAAAATTAATTCAACCTAGTGGATGGAGAAAAGTGTTCTGTATCGTTCATTATAAAAATTGTTTTAAATATCACAAGATTGGCTAGTTCAATTTTAAAGCATTTACAATAAATATTTAAACTAGGCTTTTAGCGTTCAGTGCCCAACGAAGACTTAAATACCAAATACAGTGAGCATCGGTTTATAATAATACTATGAGTGGATTAGAATGATGCTTAGATGGATTTGCGGTGAATTTAACAAACTATTACTTATAATACCACTTACTTGGTATATGAGTGATCAACTTGAGAATGCTTACAAAAGACGTTCATTATTTTATCTAGCCAGTATGCCAAGGGACGCCCTCGTGGCGGAATTCTCCGGTAAAGAAAGTGCCCACTTACGTAAGCCAACCAGAAGCACAGATGATAAAACAAGGACAGCCCCCAGGATTGAAAACTTATTTGGGACTTCGTTAAAGAACAAAACTTGCCAAATGAAAGCAAACACAATGTCAGCAGATCTGGCAATAGCGATGGGGCCCGCTTGCTCTAGCTGCAAGGACATGGTAAGGAGGATCTGCCCGCTGAAACTAAAGAGAGCTAAACAAACAACCAACAGTCTGTCCAGTCCACAAGCCGGAACACATAGAGCCCCGATCAGCCAACTCACAAACACCGTCTGCACAAGAGCAAAGCTACCAAAATGAGTCATTATCACTGAGAAATGCAATCCTTTCAAGGCTCTCAGTAGTATATAAACATTTGCCCCGAATAACGTGGAGCCAAAAGCAGCGGCCGCCCCCCAAGGGTTAGAACTGTCCTCATCTATATTTAATAAACTCTTAGCCACACTGCCAAATATGATAGGAGGACGGGTGATCAGGATGACACCGATCAGTGTTAGCACTATGGATATAACGTTGAATACACCGCAAGGCTCTTTAAGAAATATCCTTGCAAATATGGAGACAAATACCGGAACAGAGAAAACTATAACGGAGGCGTCTGCGAGGGGCATATTTCTGAAGGCGTAGAAACTGAGCATCAGGCCGCTGGTTCCCACGAAGGAGCGGACCATTAACATTATTCTCCTGCCTTTGGGAAACATGGGTTCCCCCTTCCAGATCACCACAGGTATTGCTGGTAACAGTACTCCGACAAAGCGGAATGCCGCCAGCTCCATTGGGTCTACGTTTACCATTCCTTTCACAATGACAGAGCACAGTGAGAAGAATAACGAAGAGAGAGTAGCCAGCATGAGACCCAAAAACGGACATCTTTTGAGTAAGGGTCTCCTGTTCTCGAATAGGTTGGGTGATGTCTCACCTCCGCTTCCCGTAGAAAGCTCGACGAGATGTTGCAGCTCCAAGCGTTCAGGCATGGCCAAGAGCTGCAAAATACACTGAAATTAACATCAATCTCCCATCAAATTATGCATTTTGACATGCGTATTTCATATAAAACTATCATCGCACCTTTGTTAATTATTCATTACAAGGTAAAATTTAAAGGGCATTGTTTCGCTGTTAGGTTTTTTAGCAAAAACAAGATTCATTTTAACTATTTTCCTATTTTAGGAAATTTGACAAGTACTGTCATTAAACCATTTTGGTACATAGTGATGCAAACACGAAGGAAATTATTCTTGTTAGGGTACCTACCCCCTACATTTCCCACCCTCTGCCCAAGGTTCCTAGCTACCATAAACCAATACGCTCGTCCTGAATGACCTCTATGGTTCGTTTATTTGTCTTCATTCTTCAACACTGGTAGAAAATGAAAAAATTCTTCCCAGCTCTCAGTTTGGATTTCGAAAACGAAAAAGTACGATCGAAAGTGTGCCCATCCTGACTTCTGATATCCAGTTGGCCCTGGCTGATAATGAATCTCTTGTCGGTGTTTGCCTTGATGTGTGCGGAGCTTTTGACAATGTTTTATTAGATGTTTTATTTAGTAAATTATTAAAAATTGGCATCCCTCGTAAGCTTTCCAGTTTTATAATTAACCTCCTTCTTACCAGGAAAATTCAAATCCAGGTGCTGGATTCTCCTCCGCTGGAAAGAATAGTAAACAAGGGTTTGCCTCAGGGCTCCGTCCTTAGTCCTATCCTTTTTAATATATATACCTTTGACCTGCATCGGAGTATGCATCCATCTTGTAAAATACTTCAGTATGCAGATGATCTTTTTATATATATTTCAGGACGAATTATTACTATTCTGGAGGAAGTGATTAACATTTGCATGAAAAACCTTGACATCTGGTTAATGAATCGCGGCTTAGAAATTTCTCCGTCCAAAAGTAATGTTATCGTTTTTTCCAGAAAACGTGTTAATCCGCGTGTAACAGTCCAAATAAATAATTCAATTCTCCCTATCCAGGCACAGATAAGATTCCTTGGGGTAATTTTAGACTCTAAGTTAACATGGAACCCGTCTGTTAATTTTATAATTAACAAATGTCAAGCTGGCCTCAACACTTTACGTGCCGTTTCAAGGGTCTGGTGGGGAAGTCACCCATTCACCCAAAAACTTTTTTATAATGCATATGTTAGGAGTCATTTGGATTACGCGTCATTCCTCATCGAACCCACTTCTAAAAAGAACCTCGCGAGGTTGGACCGTATCCAATTTCAAAGCTTAAGATTGATTATCGGAGCAATGCGTTCTTCCCCAATTAACGCTTTACAAGTGGAGGCTGTGGAGGCTCCTCTTCATTTCAGAAGACAGTTCTTGGCTGACAAGTTTTTATTTAAATGCTTTAGGCTCTCCAATCACCCATTGATGGACAAAATTACCTCACTCTCTGCTCAAGTGCAATCACTTCCATATTGGAGGAACAAATCAATCCCTCTTCTTGTTAAAAGTCTCCATACGTACAGTGCATATAAACCCCTCTTAAATCCATCTGATAGACTTCCTTTATATGCTAACCCCTTTCGTATTCATTTACGTAAACCAAATATTCTTCTTTCCCTCGGCATAACTAACAACCACGAAGCTCCAAGAAAGCTTATCCAAATTTTAAATTCGAAATATTCCGACTGGAAAATTATTTACACAGATGGTTCCAAATCTCACTTATCAAACCATGTGGGAGCGGCATTCCATTGTCCATCAGATCAAGTCAATAAAAAAATTAAACTTCCAAAAGAGGCTTCCGTTTTCACTGCTGAATGTATAGCCATTTTTGAATCCCTCAAATACATTGACGATGATCACATAGGAAACTTCTTAATTCTCTCCGATTCCCTAAGTGCACTTCAAAAATTAAACTCTTCACCCTTCCATTACCCAGAAGACGATCTTTGTGTTGGAATCCGCACCTTAATTCATAAATTAACCGACTCTGGCAAAGAAACCGTGTTGGCTTGGATACCTAGTCACTGCGGTATCCCTGGAAATGAAAAGGCCGATTCATTGGCGAAAGATGCTATTATTTCCGGTGATATTTTATATAAATTTTTAAACCCCGATGACGTTCTCATAAAATTAAAAGAAAACATGATTTCCACATGGCAGAATCATTGGGTTGAATCTAGTAAAACAAAAGGGTACAACTTTTTCACAATACAGCCAACGATTCCTTCAAAACCGTGGTTTTCTAGACTCTCTTTAAACAAATTCTCTACATCCTCCATTTGCCGCATGCGGATAGAGCATTGCTGCCACAATGTTCACCTGACAAAAATTCATGTTAAGAATTCTGCGATGTGTGAATGTCGTCTTGGTGAAGAGGACCTCAATCATATTTTTTTCAGTTGCCCTTTAAATAATTCATACAAAAATTTCATCCCTCACCTAATCAGTTCAGGCATATTGCCCCCCTATAACATTGCATGTCTGTTATCTTCTGTAAATAAACGCGTTTATAAAGTCTTGGCTAATTTCCTGAATATTAACAGCATCAATTTGTAACTGTAAGTTTAGTTCCATGTATTTATTTATTTAATTTTTTATCCATACTAAATTATATCAACATACTTATCAATTTCCTGTTGTTTCCACTTGTTAAATGTAATTATAATCATCTCGTATTGTAAGAATTTAGCGTATTATTATTATTTGTATAGTATTATTATATAATGTAGATAGGTTCTTGTTATTGAAACTAAATTTGTAAATATTAACCCAAAATTACACTCACAAAATTACACTCATAAAATCATTCACTTGACACTGGCCAGAACACTCCATTGGGGTGAAAAGCCATGAAAAAAAAAAAAAAAAAAAAAAACACTGGTTTGTTTTATCTATGCATTAACAGCTGACAGCTCTGCTGATTGGTTTATTTATGGGTACGTGAATAGGCACATCTATATCTACGACTCTATTGTTTTCATTTGTCGTTGGTTTGTTATGGGATTTATGGTGTCGATCACGATCTGTCATTTAAATGTCATCTCGTAAATTGATAAAATTTACATTTTTTATTGCGACACCTAATTGTAACACTTTATAGTTTGTAGTTTTGTAGGCTCTAGTGATTTCAAAGGTGAAAGGGATGTACGTATGGACATAATCCACATAACCATAAATAAACCAATCATCACATAACTCTCCGTAACTTCACAACAGCAAGCTTTGTCGTGGAATATTGGTAAAAATTTATAAAAATAAATAAAAATTGGTAAAATTTGGATATTGGTGGCCACGGCTATTACGAATAATTTTTAGAAAAAAACTTTAGATTTGCCTTAATCACTATAAAAGGAAACTTATTGCATCACGGCTGGCGGAAAATAATGCATTTTAATTTTCAATATCGTTAAATAAAATTTCACTTCGCCAATCGATCTACGACAGCCCGCCCGCTGCCGGTTGCCGCCCGCCATTTTGTCATTGTTGGTATCCCTGACCTCACAACTAAATACGATTGTAGGCAACTTCGCGTGATACATGATGGGCGCGTAATTATGAAAAATGTGTATAATAATAATTGTAATAAATATTGTGTAGCGGGCTTGTGTATGTTATCTTTACTTTAAAAAACAGCCTACGTTTTTGAATGGTTTGTTTGGCTACGCAGGGTTTGTGTAGCGGGCTTGTGTATGTTATCTTTACTTTAAAAAACAGCCTACGTTTTTGAATGGTTCGTTTGGCTACGCAAAGTTTGTGTAGCGGGCTTGTGTATGTTATTTTTACTTTAAAAAACAGCCTACGTTTTTAAATGGTTTATTTGGCTACGCAGGGTTTGTGTAGCGGGCTTGTGTATATTATCTTTATTTTAAAAAACATCCCAGTACCTACGCGCTTCCAGTACCTACGCGCCTTATTATTTATCCCGCGAAGTCGACTACAATCGTTTGTGTGAAGTCAAGGATACCAACAACACAACAGTTGACAGAATGGCGAGCGGCAGCGGGCGGGCTGTCGTAGATCGATTCGCGAAGTGAAATTTTATTTAACGATATTGAAAATTAAAATGCATTATTTTCCGCCAGCCGTGATGCAATAAGTTTCCTTTTATAGTGATTAAGGCAGATCTAAAGTTTTTTTCTAAAAATTATTCGTAATAGCCGTGGCCACCAATATCCAAAAATTACCTAAAAATTTAACGTAAAATTTTCCGGAATAATTTTCATAACTTTTTAAAAACCTTATAAATGTATAATAATAACATAGGTTTATAATTTCTTATTTACAAGAATGGGGTTTTTATTATCCATATAATTTATTTATTATATTATACAGTATTGTAAAACCAACCCTTCAAATTTTAAGTTGAAAAAAAAAATATATATTTTTTAATTTATTTTTTTAATTTAATGAATTTGCGAAGTTTGAAGAGAAAAAAAATTACTTAGAAAATAATGAAAACTCTTTTTTTTTATTTTTAAACTTATATTAATCCTTCCTTTCCTTAAAAAGACCCTCCACACAGCATCCATAAGATGGGTCGGTGGAGGATATAGATCAGTGTATCCATAAGATGACGAAAGATGGGAAATTATCTGTCTAGAACTAGAGTAAAAAAATATATACATATATATGAAAAACCAGGTTGGTACCCAATTTCTTACCTGTCTCTTTGTATGTGGGTATGTGAGAGTTGCCTATCGGCATATGTCACATCAGTCAACTTCCAACGAGGTGTGTCCTGAATAATGAATTTTCCGTCTCTGGCAACTGAAATAGTTGTCAAGTTGAATCAAAGTGTAGTTTCAATAAAAATATCTGTATTTCAATAAATATTTCAAGAATGATAGTCGTAGGTAAAAGTTTACCACCATTTCATGCAAAGTTTCGACCTCGAATGGTGCTCTTTCACTAGGGCGATACTGGGAGTATCTTACACTCTGAAATGTGCCGTAAGCATAATATGTAAGATCGGCTATGTGAGTTTTACCAATTTTTACAGGGGAAATAAAAAAACTTACCATTTTTGTATTCAGATGCATCAACTAACGACATTTGAGTGAATTTTGTGCAATAAGTAGAGCCGCACACCGGAGCCACACGCTACATGCACGCAAAATTTACATCGCCACATTTTTGCTTGGAGCATATGTGTCGCGTACACGCACACCGGACGCACAGTTGTGGCTTATACTCGAAAATGTCGACATCATCTGATGACACAGATTTCTTGATGTGGCAATTAATGAGAAAAAAAGACATTATTGGATACACCCGTTAAATCAATATTCTGCAATTTACGGTGATTTCAAAATTTCGCAAGAGTTATAGTTCGACGAAGAAAAGTTTTTGTTTTAAAAAAAAAAAAAAATTTCGCCGATTTTGGTCCAGATGATTTCTGTAATCAGTCTTTTGCTAAAATCAGTGAGTCCATTGTTATATAATATAGAGTTTTTTTCAACCTCTGCAATAAACTCCACATAAAATTCAATATTATCTTCCATTTTTGCAAACCACTGCGCCACAAAAAACAAACGCGTTCGATCTTGAATACATGTGGCGCGGGCAACGTCTCGCCACAAACTGCACCCGCTACAAATGTGTCGTTGGTGTGCGTGCTTGCGCGCAAATACAGGGGGGCGTTAAATGTGTTGCTTTTCAAATGCGGCGCCACAGTTAGTCTGGTGTGCAGCCCCGCTAACAGTTAAACTGACTCCCACAGCCGAGATTGGGCTCAATTCTAAGATAATTTTTGGTGCCAGGATTTGAACTGCCACCTCTGGCTTTGTAGCCGAGGGCTGAGGTTGTCGTTCTATATTAAATAATAAACAGGTTTTTTTTTAATAAGGAATTTTTTTTTATGTTAAGGAATAAATTTATTTGAAGACATTGTATTTACACGGGCAGCTCAATATTTCAGAATCATCAAATAAAGATTTCAAGTAAACAAAAGATCGATTTAGTCAATATCTTAAATAGGTTATATAATTGTAGGCGCTTTTATATTTCACCCCCTGCCATGAGAACCAGCTCTCAAACGTAATATTTTGGCAGAGCGAAACTGAGGTCACAATGTACAGTTAAATTTTCACAACGGGGAGGGAAACAAGTAAGAACAATTTTTTTTTTAATGTTACATCATATTTGGTTAAATCTAGTGCGTACAATATTTATAATTTTACAATATTGTTACACATAGGTTGAGAAACATGCCACCTTACTTAAAGTTCACAACAGCTCCAAATGATATTAATTATTTATAAAAATATGATTTATTCCAATTTATAAAAGTAAAGCGTACTGACAGTAGCTTCGGGCAGTAGAAAACTTCTAAAAGCAAGTACACATTATTTTTTTTATAACATTCACATAAGACTAAAGGAATTTACAACAAAAAGCTACGCAGCAGTTACATTACATAAAATAATGTCGAGAAATGTAACACAGTGATGTAAAAAATAATTTACTCAAATTGGACAGCACGCTACGAAACATACTTTTAAATTATGGTTTATTATGCTCGCATTTTAAAAGCCTGTATTTTAAAGTATGACAGACCGGTGTCAATCCAATGCATTTATTAATTAAAACTTTATGACGAAGTAAGTCACATTTGACAAAATAATATTTTTAAACTTATAGGCTACATAATCGTGTTCATTTTGGCTTAAGAATGAAGATTTAAATTTTGGACTAGTAATCTATGGAAATAAGTCAACTAAACCGATTACATTATTATGATTAACTTAATGTGTGCATTAATTAAATTAATCTTTTATTGTCAGGTTTATTGACTTCTCGATTAATTGTATTTTATTGCAGAATAATTATCACAAACCAAGTCATGGTATCAATTCAAAGAAATAAGTTATTTAAAATTACTCAACTTCCCTTCCCTTTTACATCATATTTTACATTGATATCAAAATGATTTTTATTAAATTTGTTGATTCTGTAAATTTTGTTTGGTTTTCCCGTGTGAACATTTCTAAAATAAAAATTAATACACAAAAATTTTTAAAACAAATAGTATAATACATAAATTTTTTTAACATCTTAACGTTCCACTTGAGAATTATGTGAACGGCTTTTATTTTATTTTTGTAAAATTAGATAGCGCGGTACATAATAATTTTATGTATCACCAAATCTATTTATATAGAGGGGAGTGTTTGTGCCCTGTGGCAGGCGGGCGGCATGGATTTGATTTTTTTACAAATCTGCACTTTTATTCCGAGATTGATGAAATTTTGTACACTTATCCTTCAAAACAAGAGGGAGGTGACTGTCTACATGAAAAGTCCGAGGGACTTCAGCTAGTTAAAAATAATTTTGATACCCGTACATAATAATAATTATGATGTAACTTCAAACATTCAATCTCAAATTCTCTGGTCAAATTTTATGAATTTGAAGGTTTTGAGGCTCAAAGACAAGAAAAAGCAATTTCTTTAAATATGTATTTTTTTGCTGTTACAATATTATATAAATGATTAATTTACTATTTACATACATATTTTTTAAACATCATTTTGAAAAATTAAAAATGTTTTATTTTTAAATAAAATTTGTATTCCTTTTATTTTAGGGGTTAGTTTTAATAATTTGAATTATTCTACTTAAAATTATAATGAAATTAAAAAAAAATTAAAAAACAGCCAAGATGCTTGTATTATCACACGGCCCAATGAAAAACTTTCAAAGGCGTAGCTCATTGATATAGAATTCACCGAGTGGAACTCAAAATAAATTAATACCAAGCCAGAGATGGTCTATGGTGGACACGCTCGGCTAACAGTAGGACGGAATGAGTGCAATCTCACAGACACAATTTCCGATTTCATAATAACTACTGATTCATAAAGGGGTCTTTTTGGTACCACACGGGCCCATCAATTGTACTCTATATCAATGAGGTTGCTATAAAACATTTCCAATTTGAAAACTAAACCATTTACTTACTTTGCTAAAGACAGTTAAAAATATCCGTCGTTTCTAATTTTGTTGAATCAGATCATTCGGGTGGAACCTGCATTTCTAGCAGATAGAATGCGAGATGGAAAAGAGAAAGGGATAGAAGAGAGATGGAAGTATTCCAGACAACATTCACGTGTAATAAATAATATGAACCGAACCATCTTTTTCAAAAGAAATTAACATAGATTTCAATATATTGTATGTCCTATATGATTTAAGATGATTATTTTGTTTTACATTTAGGCCAAACACTAAATAAATAACAATACACAGAAAAAATATCACTATGCTCAAATGCTACTGATTCTAGAGCTAAAAACACTATTAAAACATGAGTGTTCCATTAATAATAATCATATTAACCTAGGTGAAATTATTCTATATACAGACTTCTTGATCGAACCCAAAAAATACATTATTATATAAAATATTTTTAAAAAAATGTAAAAAACCGTTTTATACGCAATTGGTTCTCAGTTCATATATTGGCACCGCCACAGGTTACTATTTGATGAACCTTAAAAAATGACATTACAGCTTTCCATAACAGACATTTATTTAACTGATGTGATGATTATTTTTACATTTGCGAGCTCAGTCGTTGAGAAATTAGACAATCAATTTCCGGCTATCAGTCGGGAGGACATGGGAAATTTTTTTTGGAATTTTCCAAATCAAAAACATGCATCAGGTCACTAGTATAACAAATATCTATTGGAAACAATTACACAATATTACATACAACTCACTCGCTAATTAAAAATTCTTTCACAACTACAGTTCTTTAAGTTTTCAACCCTTCTCGAAACCAAAATTTTATTAAGATTAATCCCTGCTTTTTGCGACAGTTGCAGCTTGCTGAATCATTCCCCTCCAGATCTACTAATATAACGTCAACAAAATAAATTAAAATATTGGATCATTGATTTCCTGAGAAATAGCGCACAGACCAACTTCTATCAAGTATGCGCTCTACCAATTAACCAACAAATATTCATTCAGTTTTCAATATTATTACTATATCAGCGGGTTAAATCGATTGAGTGAATTGAGGAAATTATTAATAAATGTACATAATTAAATTCAGCTATCAATCTTACATACGTGCACGTAACAGTCAAATAATTGTCCTTAACAAAATATTTGCAAAAAGCGAGTAGGGTAAGTGTTATTCCTTTTTTACATATAAAAATATCGCAATAAGATATGTCGTATTTTGTAAATAAAAAAATTAAATTAAAGAATAAGATTCCTATGGTACAGGGGGATCATCGATCGCGATGACGCAGTCATAGATTACTTACAGTTCTATCAACATCCAAATACTTGATCAATATAAAGAACTTTATGAATACAAGGAACTTTTCTACATTCTTTACTGGAGAATGTACCCATTTGGATCGGGGAATCTTACACCTTTGTAAGGATTGTTCATCCCTGGATTCTGCGACGTTTGACTCTTCACTTGATGGCTACCACCTCGAAGGACTCTTCGTCCACTTTCTCTGCGTCGGAAGAAAGCGCTTCTCTCAGGGCATCTACGCAGTTCTTAGGTATAAGCGTACCTGAAAATAAATAATTTTTAAGTTTCTGTCAATGAGCAGATTGTTTCAAGAATCCAAAGAATTTTTCTTCTTGTGACACCCCACGGAGGAAACTCGAAAATTTCGCGATGTTTTGACTTTGACGTAATATTTTGTGGGTTTATTTTATGCTATCGTATATAATATTTACCGAAACACATTCCTCGAACTATAAACTACGCCTAATAACAACATTACTTGCGTTTATTTGATAGGTTTATCGCTCTTTTCATGACCCACGATGCTCACAGTTTGACAGTTCGAATCACGGATGAAATGACATTTGGGAACTCATAGATAAATTCAAAAATAATTATTCGAGTGGCTAGGAGTGTTTCTTATATCTGTTATGTCAAGAACAAAATGCCCCAAGCGATTCTGACCTTGTTCTTCATACATTTTCTGTATACATAATTTTAATTGTAATTTTCTGTGTACATAAATTTTATTAATTAACCGGTCCTGGCGCGTAATCGGCACAGGACCGGTTAATCTTTTCTCACCGACGTAAAATAAATGAATTTCAGAAGCTTATTCAGTAACAATATACCTTTCCTCATGAAACCATGGACAAAACAACATTCAACAGGAATACAGAGACTTACAAAAATCCCTCGGCAGTCTGACTGCAGAAGACCCCTCTCTTCTGATCAGCAGAAGAGGATGGGACAGAGATACACAGACTATTTCATATAATTAATTAATAAGTGGATGTTGATTGCTCACCGACAATCTTGAGTCCGTCGGTGGTTTTGAGCCGGATGACTTGCATCTTGTTGAGGGAAGACCGCGAGCTGAGCACATGCTCGACGCGCGCCCACACTGACAGCACGGAGCCTGACAGGACATGGTAGCTTCTACGTCTCAACCCCACCTATCAAATAAACCAAGCAATTAAAGAATATACAATCAGGGCCATAGCAGATACAAATGAGGTACTGAAGAGTAACTCATACAATGTTTCATAATCAAATAAGTTAACAAATTTTGTATTTACATATTGAGTTCTGGAATTTTTTCATTGGTGAAATACAAACATATTTTTTTACATTAGCTCCACACAGGAGGCTCCGGGTAAATAATTTCCACCAGGGCTTATTTCATCTTAGGGGATGCTGTGTGGAGGGTATTTTTAAGAAAAGGAAGGAGGGGAAGTTTTGGGAAGATAAAAAGGGTATGAAGATGCATTCAGCATCAAGACCCGGACAAACCCCATCCTTTGAACCCGGGACCCTTGCTGACACCAAACACAGTGAACCACCTGGGGTGACCTACGGCAGAAGTATTGGTTATCTAATAAATGGTTCCTGGGATGGCAGTACCCATATACGCCTCCCAAAATATGAATTCCATCTTCAAACATGATGTCATGACTTTGTCACGTATGCAAAAAAGTGCAGAATAGCTGTTGTAAGGAAAGAATTTCAACATTGAATTCAAACTAAAACTAATTGCACAGAAGTGCACCTCTGGCTGCTGTACGGAAGTGAATACCAACCTCGCAGTCCTGCCCCATGGCCACGTTCCGGCAGTTGGCTCTCCAGTAGGCGTGCGAGCAGGTAGTGACGCTGGCCTCGTGCTGGGAGGTCCACGGCTTCTCCGCTTCTGTGGAGGAGGCCTTCTTGTACTTCTTCTCCATCTCGGCCAGGGACTCGGTGCGCACCTGGAGACCAGTGTTGGGTCTATAACAAAAAGATTAACAAATAAATACATTAATATATTTGGAATTTTGGCTTATAGGGTATCATTCCCTAAAGATTGGAATAGACTACAGCATAAACAGACAGAAATCAGAGTGAACTTCAACCCTCACTTCTGAAAGTCATATCCATAAATAGAGAATAGAGCTGAACTCCTTATTTTCAAAGCTAGCCCCTAATACTTAATGAAAAAAATAGTATCAGCCTTACATAAACATGTTTTAAATTTTACACAGCTGATAAACAACCGTGTACATAAATGTTTGCTAATCAATTGTGTGTACGTATTTATTTTTGCAAATTTGAATATTTTGTCCTTTCATTTTGACAGTCTATTTTACTAGTCAATAATTATTTATTACATATTGTTTATTTCATACAGCGCTGTTAATTTGGAGTAAAATGGCTAAGGATGAATTGTTTTAAGATTTGTTTAAAAAAATGTCTTTTTAGTTCTTCTGCCGTACTATGAACAATAAACCAAAATTTTTGTTATTAATTATTTCCATTCATTACACTCTGTATATATTTTACTGCAATTAAATGGTAAATTATTTAGTTATCTTCAATTAACGCCCACTGTGCCGGGTGTGCGCTGGCGCACACGCCAAAATTTTATTTATTTATTTTGGAATGCAATTTTAACCCTTATGTACAAAGAAAACGTGTGAAGAACGAGGTCAGAATCGCTTGGGGCATTCTTGTTCTTGATGTATGAGATACCGTAAACACACCTGGCCACTCGGAATAATTTGTATTAAATTCTCTTTGCGTCCGGGTATCATTTTTCCCGGGATTTGAGCTGTCAAATTAGTTAGCATCGTGAAAAAGATCGTAAAACCTATAAATTCATCAAATAAACGCAAGTAATGTTGTTTTTATGCATAGATTATTGTTCAAGGAATGTGTTTCAGTAAATATAATATACGATAGCACAAAAATAAACCCACAAAATATTACGTCCAAGTCTAAACTTCGCGATTTTACATCTTTTTCTCCCTGGCATAAAAGGCTAATAGACGGAGATTGCCGCTTTTGTTCTGTCTCTCTGATTGGCCCAAAGGGATACTACCATTTTTGTTCTGTAACCTGCAATACCCGAACAGAAATTGCCGTTGTTGTTGCAGAACTCATTTATTCAAAAAGTCTGGGTTACTGTCATTTATGTTCCGAACCCTTTGTAGCTGTCAATTGTATTTTATAGCTTTATAATGCACAAATAAGGTAGGTTTTATAATTTAAAAAAAAACGAAAGAAGTAGGTAGTGTCTCGTATTTACAAAAAGCATGAGAATAAAAAAAGTTTGCAGAATATTATACCTGTATATCTGGTACATCTGGTCCTTCTTGGACACCTTCTCGCCGGCCTTGTGGGGCACCTCCAGGGCCGTGGCCAGCATGGCGGTCTGCTTGCCGTTGCGCACCTGGTGCGAGAGGTAGAACCCTTCGCGGGTACCCGTCAGGCTCGACCACTTGTCCACCGCGTCCTGCCAGCTCATGCCGCGCTGCAATTACAAACAGAACCTCTCAAACTCTGATTTTATAAATTCCTACCCAATTTTATAAACTCAGCAAACGGTATGTAGCCAGTGATTTCATAACAGTCTTTGAAGAGTTGTACAGGCAAGTAAAATAAAAATAAAAACTAAAATAAAAAAATTATCAAATTTAATATGAATACCGCACAAGAGTCCCAACTGCTCCCGCCTGGAGCCAGTGATACTATGACATCCCCAATTGGGGTTTGAGAGGTTGAAGGTAGTAAAGAGATGAGGAAGAGGAAGGTGGGGAGGCACCTGACTATTCAGATCTGGTCACCAAACATGGCTTAAGTCATTTCAAGCAATGTTTCAGAATGGTAGTTTTATACCTGAGTGATACTGAAAGCATCTTACACTAACCAAAGATTTGGATTCCTGTCTATTGTTTGACCTTCTCGAAATTTACAGATCATGGTTAATCTAATCAAATGAAATGGTTAAGGGGGGGTAGGGTTTTAAAAGCCATTTTAAACATTATTTTTTTTCTAAATGTACAACATGTCGAGAGTATTGTGTCAAAATTTCAAGTAAATCGGAGTAAAACTAACGAAGATACAGCTTTTCAAGCAACCGGTCCTCTTGCTCAATTCAAGTATAAAAAAACTTTAAATCGATTTTCTCGCAAATTTTTAAAAAAAGTTCATGAACATCATAACTCAAAATCTAGCTGACCGATCCTTTTGAAATTTTGTACACTATTTCTTCACATAAATCAACAGGTAGTGACGAAGAGTTTTTTTTACTATTTTTTTTTCTCCATTTTATAATAACGTATTTACCGAAAATTTTAGCAAAAATCACATTTTTGACTTCAACCTGCAAAAAAAAAGAATAAAAAAAAAAAAAAATCGCTTCGTCACTACCTAGAAAAACATATCACCTTTTCAAAACATTTTGATTTTTTTGTTTAAAATTAATTTTTAACGAGTTATGATGTTCACTGCATTTTCGGAGTTCCTCGGGAGATTCGCTCTCACGGACTTATTTATTGATATTTTTTATAAATTTTTTTTTTAAAGGTACTTCAGATGTCATACTATAACGTGTATATAAAATAAATAAACCAACATTATTCATATCTCCAAAAAAAAATCATGAAAACATGCCTTTTTTTAGTCTTTAAGACCCTACCCCCCCCTTAATCTAATCAAATGAAATGGTTAATCTCTACTACAAAGCTGAAAATCTGTTTTATCAAGCAGCATAAACTCGAGACCAGTGAAAATTGGCATCTTAAAAATGCACATCGTTATCTGTCCGGAATTTCTAGATCAACATAACTATTTCAAGTCGTTTCAATCTTTGAAGTATGCAAATGTCAAAACAATAAAATTGCACATACCTCTACGTGAACAAGATGCAGCTCTGTAGGCGCCACACCCGTAGCGTGCTTTCGCATGAAGCGAACCCGTTTGACCCTCGTGACACTCTCCCCGTGAGCCCCCAGATCCAGAATGCCGAGATCAAAGCGTCCTGACCGGCGCGCCGACGCGATGATGGCGTGCAGCGTGTCTGTAAAGTACTTGAACAGCCGGTTCTGGAGTTCCACGGGCATGCCGAGGATGCGATTGAGGAATTTAGACATGTTGTTGTAATCCTGAAAGAAAAAAATAATGTTAATAACACAACTTTAATATTGAAAATTGGCAAAAATGGAGAAATTTAATAGAGACCATACTACACATAAGAAACAGAAGACATGCCGTAACACAACATCTGAGTATCATTTCAACGAGCCGGAGGAGACAAGCCACATGACAATCATTTTGGCATCAGAAGAGTTCCAGCATGTCTTGAATAAACAACGACATAATTCGTACATCGACTGCTGATGAGTGAACATTGAAACAACAAGACCTTGTACAGAAAAATAAAGTTCGTTAAAGTAAGGTAACAGTTTGCAGCGCAATCCCTTGTGGGACTTTTCTGCACAGGGTCCGAGTGCACATTTCTAACCTAGCCGAATAATACTATTTTATCGGGTTGCATAGCAATACAAAATTACAAAGAGTAACTGTTTGTAAAAAAAGTGTCTGAACTAAATACCGTCATAAAATATTCGATTTTGGAAAAAAGCGGAACTTTTTCACAGGATTTGGAATTCGCAACAACGTTTATTACTGCTGTTAAAAATTCGCATGCTCTTGTAAAAGGAACTAGTAATTCATAAGCAGATTTTATTTTCTGTCTTAACTTGTCAAATGCCTCGGAGCGCAAACGGGTAAATTTCGCGATGTTTTGACTTTTATGTAATATTTTGTGGGTTTATTTTATGCTATCTTATGTAATATTTACCGAAACACATTCCTTGAACAATAAACTATGCATAAAAACAACATTACTTGCATTTATTCGATGAATTTATACGTTTTACGATCTTTTGATCGACCACGGCGCGAGAGCGACGGACGCCAAACTGACAGTTCAAAGGCGGAAAAAATCTAAGCCGGTGATCACAAACAATTCCACAGAAAATATTTCACTCCGCTAAGTGGGTTCACGGTATCTTATACCTTATGAACAAGAATGCCCCAAGCGATTCTGACCTTATCCTTCATACGTTTTCTTTATAATTAAGGTTTAAAATCGCATTTCAAAAAATATTTTTTAGAGTTTAATTTGGCTCTCTTTAACTTTATGATAGTCTTCATGAAGCTGCTACCTTACTTATTATCTGTTGGACTCTACCTTATCAAGGGACAAGACTCCCGGCATGGCCTCGCTGTTGACGATGATGCCCACTCCCACAAGGGCGTTAGCCACGTCCTGGAAGAAATCCCCCTTGTAGTCTTGGGGCGGGGGCACCAGGGGAGCCTCGTATTTCATGATGGTTTTCATGGTGGCCTCCAGGGCGCTGCGACCGTACTTATTATCTGAGGAACAAAAAAATTATGGTTAACATCAGAAGAGTTCAGGAAGATTTTTTTGGCTGGTCAACGAAGAAACAGCAATATTAAGTACTGAAAGATATTATTTTCCATTTTAAGTAGACATGGTCTCATTTAAGGAGCCTCTCGAATTGAAGCTTCTTTGCTCTTGAACTGTTCTGAAGATTCTAAGTTATTTGACTTGGAATTATTGACTCTCCATTTTCAACAGTCTTGCAGTGTGCAGATGCCTGTGGAGATCTTAAATAACATTATGTTCCAAAAATGACTTCAGAATAGGCTTCGATGAACAATGATTGGTTAGGCATTATAAGATGTTTTAGTTTTTTCTTTGACCTCGATTATAAATTAAAAACCACTTTTTATCACAAAATGGTAGTACGGCGATCTCTATGTGCTTTTAGGGATACTAATTTGTATTGTACTCATGAACTGCGTAATGACAACAATTGGACCTAGATGTCGCTGAAGTGTCCTTTTGGATAAAAGATTTAATTTGTTAACATGTTATTGCAACATGTCAAAAACGAAAATTTGCCTAATCATTTTGATACGACTTATTGTGAATTTTAATCAATCAAATATAACCTAAATGGTGTCAGTCATAAAATATTATTGAATTTGTGTGTGGCAAATCAAAAGTGTACTGGAAAATGACATCTAAAGGACCGCCTACACAGCAGCGCCACTCTACAAAGTTAGTTGTCTCTTTGTGCGCTTAAAACAGTGCTGATTTTGCCATTTTTGGTTAATACTTGTCCGCGAGTAGATTCATCAATCAAGTGATTTTTAGGGTATTATGCCCAGAGAGTTGGGGTTATTTACACACCCCAAGCTCATATTATGATACAATGATTAACATCCAACTAGTATTAACTTTTAGTTGAAAATCATTCAACAATATTGTTCATGAACATACCAATGTTAAACTGAGACAAGTCTCTGGTCTCTGTCGCTCTCCTGTCTCCATGCGTGAGGGCTCCCAGTGACTCCAGACGCTTGGCCACAGTGGAGGCAAACCTCCTCTCTCCAGCCAGGTCTGATATAAGGAACATATATTCAGGGGCGTTCACTTGGTTAGATCTGTGCGTTCGGCCTGTGGGAGGAGAAATGTACAGATATTTAACTTTGAAATGACAGCTAAATGAATCAACGTTATTTATGTTGTTATTTAAGGGTTGGTGTCTTACCAAACTGTTGTACAGCTCTGTCGGCCGACCAGGGCAACTCTAGTGTGATGTGTACCCTTCTTCTTTGATTTCTTGCTCTGAAATACAAAAAGATATATTTTAGACAAATAATAATAAACACTACGAATAAAATTAACATTAAAAAATATTCTGGTCCCTACTTATGAATATTTAGGATTACCCGTTGGCAAGAAAAACATTTTATTTACAGAATATTCTTGTCACATCTTCCTAATTCTATCTTTGAATTCACTCCTTGCTTCCCTGGTATCCCATTATTTTTCTTCCATCCACTTATACGACATATTATAATACATTCTATTGCTTTCTCCATCCATCTCTAAATTTCAAACCCATTTGATTGACCCGTCCTTATTTGACCAAACATTCTTCTAAATCCTAGAATGGTTGTAGGTACATGATTTTAACAAAGATGCACATTACGAACCACAATAATGCTACCGACTGGTTAGTAGCCGAGTGGAC
This sequence comes from Glyphotaelius pellucidus, assembly GCA_936435175.1. NCBI lineage: Eukaryota > Metazoa > Arthropoda > Insecta > Trichoptera > Limnephilidae > Glyphotaelius > Glyphotaelius pellucidus. The sequence goes on from OW386556.1 coordinate 14,494,785, forward strand.
TAATGGATCGGGTTTCCACTGCAGCATCGTGGGCTCGATCCTCTGCTAGCTAAGTCCTCTATAACCTTTTTCTAAGTAACCTTTTCTGACTGTAATGATAGTAGAGTGGCAAACAAGAGAATGAGCTTGATGGTAGATGCTTAGAAACCCATTTTGGTAGGAGGCCGATATATATGGATGCATTGCTAATAACTTCGGCAAAACTGCGCATCACACAAAAAGCCAAACTTATTCTTTAGTTTACCAAGTTCTAGTAAGGAATTTCAATAATTTTAGGTTATTTGTAAACCGGGAAGGGGCGTCTTTCTTAAAAAAAAAAAAATCTTAAATAAAAGCAATTTCAATGTAATTTAGTTTAGTGTCTGACCTCCGATCGCTTTGCAGGGAGATACCGCTGCTGGCCGCCTCGGAGATAATGGCCACATCTTTGTCCCCATCCATGAAACGCTGCTTCTCTGTCAGGTTCAGCGTCTCAAGGGGCACATCCGCTTCCGAACGGCTCTCGTACATTATCTGGCCGTCTTCTGTTTGGATCACTCGACCCTTTCTACCCGTCATCTGAAAGGAAAACATTGTTTTGTGTATATGTTTTTTGACTCATGAAGATCAAAGAATTTTGAAATAACAAATTTTGAATTATTTATGATCATTTATTTAGTTGAAAAGATCAAATTATCAGTTAAAAAGCGTTATCACTCATTCCACTTATTTATTTGGGGCCAGTCTGAAGATGCCTATTCCTGAATGGAATCAGTCCTGTCCCAAAATATTAGTGGAACAATGTTAGAAGCTGTTTTTTTAATATTAAAATATTATTGTAAACTAAGGAATTCAGGTCTGGTTTTTCAATATACTCAGGATTGGGTTATCAGGTTAAACGTATCTGTTATCGGATATGTTTGAAACATTGAAAAATACCTTAAAAACTTACATTTTTTAAAAATCGAGGAAGAAAATTCGGTAGAATTAACACAAAAATCGCATTTCAAAATTTAAAAAACCACCTAAACTAATACTAAAATTTAATTTAAAAAAAAAAATAGAGCGTAAAGCCAGTTATAACCAACCAGGAATTGAAAAATATACCACCTCACTATAAATTGCAAATTTTTAGTCACTCTATATAGGGAGGAAAAATTCTTAAATCCATGTATTTTCAAATATACATTATTCGAAAAAAAAAATCGTGGATAAACTAGCTAGTAAAAGCAAATAACTAATATATGGCTGAAATATGACTGAAAGAGGTCGATGAAAAAACCCTAATGAAGACACTAAACAGAAATAGAAAACAAATAAAATATATTTAGTCTGCCTCGGCACAGGCCCTCCTAGTGAGGACTAAGAAATACAATATTTTTATACTTAAATTCACCATTATATGTATACACAACTATTTTATATAGTCGCTAAAATAAATAAAATAAAAGTCACACATTTAAAGCAATCTTGCACTGTCTTGCAATTCTATTGTAGAAATGTTAAAAATTCCACTCACTTCTGCCACATTCTCGGGCCCGCCGAGCTCATCGATCAGCTGATCAAGGGTATTAGCCGGCAGCCTCTCTCCCAGCTTCTCGATGGCGACTAGCAACTCCTCCTTCATGGTGCATGCCCTCTCGATGGCATCCCTCGGGGGCGGCTGCACCTTCTGGGGCCCGAGGTAGATGCCGTTGGTGCCACTGGGGGTGCCTGTCAGACTGCCTGTGGGCGTCTTGATTGTCACTTGGTGGTTCACGATGGCCGCGTCGTTTGTCTTCCGCTCTATCAGTTCTTGGATCTTGTCCTGAGTGGAGGTGGGTTTTTTCTTTGGTGGGGTCACTTTTTTGACTTTCTTCTTTTCGGTGGTTTGCTTTTTCTTTCGACCTACCCAGGGTTCTAGAAAATAAACATATACAATTGTTAAAAAAACTCTATCCACATTTTTGTTTAGAATTTGTAAATAAATAATGTCATGAGCCTGAGCCAAGAAACCTGAGTAAAGCCTCAATGACATTGAGCGAGTTTACAAGGTATTATCTGGGAAATTCACTATATGTTAGTAAACTCGCTCAGTGTCATCGTATTACTTGCTAACTAGCAGATTGTGGACAATCTACGAAAAAAGTTGAAAGGTGGTCAACTTTACTCGCTAGAGTTGGCCTAAAGATGGCGGCCCACCAACGGCTTGTAAACTCGCTCTATGTAATCGAGGCTTAAATATGGTTTCCAAAAAGCTATACATAGATCTAGCTAAAAAAAAATTCATTAACATCCATATCCTTGGTACAGATCCATTTAAACAAGCTGTTTTACATATAGGTATGTACATATCAATTGTCCAGTTGATTGGACTGATATCTACAAATACCAAGTTTTGAGATAATGAGGAAAGCAATATTCGAATGCTTACCATAAATCAAATATTATTTACACGTTTTCTGTGTTATATATTAAATATGCTTTAAAAAAAATACCGGGAGGCAGAACGGTCCGGTACTTAAGTACGATATTTTGAAATATTCTACTAGTGATTCACTAAAAATCAACATTTTGTTTAAATTGCTACAAGTTTATAGGCACTGTAATTGATTTGATGACATTTATGAGAAATCTGAGTATTGTAGAAGATAGAGGGTACACTTTTACATATAACAGCATACTCAACTCAAATTTCGATTTTTCGGAGATGTCTGACTAATCAACTGTACGATCGTTATGTCAATGAAGCCATTTTAATAAAACTAACAAAACTTTCCTGTGTGCACCAGCGTGCACATTATGTTTTATATGGAAGTGGGTCAAAGAAGAACAGATCTAAATCACACAAGTTTTGCCCATTGAATTTCATCATTCCGCTGGGGAATTAATGAAGCGGGCATTCGTTGACCATTTAATTAACCTGGCTCAAAACCCCGCTAATGGAGTATTGGTCATTAATTACCGTCATCACTATCACTGCCATTATAGAAGGGATTGAAATCGCTGCTCCGATCGCTGCCAGATGCATTGTTGTCATCATCCTCAATCTCCAGTGTGCTGTTGTTGTCATCATCGTCCGAGTCGCTGATGACTGCCACGGGGGGCGGCGAGGGGGAGCGCTCGGAACCCGATGACGAGGAGTAGCGACGAGGTCGCTTGACCGCACGGCCTGAAGAACGCTGGTTGGCTGCTGCTAGACTTGCTGCAGAAGCTGCAAATGATCAAAATGTTAATAAATGTACGTTTTTAAGATTCAATAGGTCCCAGACTGCGATGGGTTGGACATGTTGAAAGAATGCCAGAAGATAGGACGCCGAAAGTTATGACCAAATGGGTGCCTCAAACAAAACAACTCAGAGACGAACCAAGTGCAAGGAAGAGGATTGAAGCAAAATATCGAGGACCGGAGGCAAATGGCGAGGGACCGCAGTCAGTGGAGAACAATGCAGGAGAGGCCAAATCCCGCCCTGGGATATAGTGCCGTGATGATGTTGATGATTTAATAGTGTGGAAAATGTATTGAATTGAATCTGTTGAACGTTGGATGGTATTTCGGAAAAACTTGATGAGTTCTGGTCAAATATCGAGATAAAAACAAAGTGATTTTTTTTTTGCGAAATAATTATAAAAAAATATAATCATACAAATATAAACTGATTTTAATATTTCTACACAAACCTGAAAACATACCCAACATGAAATAACACAATTCAAAGGAGTTTTCAAAGAAATAATGATCTTTATCCTCATTTGAAAATGTAAACGTAACTTTGACAGCTGCCAAAAGCCACCCACAAATTTCATAAACAATTCTTTTAACCTGAGAGACGCCACGGAGCAAACGGGTAAATTTTGCGATGTTTTGACTTTGACGTAATATTTTGTGGGTTTGTTTTATGCTATCATATATAATATTTACCGAAACATGTTCCTTGAACAATAAACTACACCTAATGACAACATTACTTGCGTTTATTTGACAAATTGATAGGTTTATCGATCTTTTCATGACACCCGACGCTCAAAGTTTGACAGCCCAAATCGCGGGAGAAATGACATTTGCGAAGTCATAGAAATGTCCAAAGATAATTATTTGAGTGGCTAGGTGTGTTTCTTATATCTGTTACGTCAAGAACAAGAATGCCCCAAGCGATTCTGACCTTGTCCTTCATACATTTTATTTATACATAAGGTTCAAAATCGCATTTCAAAAAGTTTGTAGGTACTCAGTGTAGGCTGGTGGTTGTTAAGTAAAGAACAACAAGGTTGCGTGATAAAAAAAACCTTTAATGAGTTCCTACGGATTATAATTATTGTTTACACACAAACACGGTCCGCGCTTCGGTTTTACGATAAAAATAGTACTACGTAGTAAACACTGGGTCAAGGTTAATTGCGGATAGTAGAGGCGACTGCTTCGGTGAGTTGAAAGAACACTGACTCGCTCGAGATTGCGTCCGCTTTTATAGCGTGGGCGACGAAATCAGTAATGTTCTGGAACGCTGTGAAATCGGGGCACGGCGCCAAACGGGAAGACTCCCGAATGTTCTCATCACCGTGTTCCTAGGTGCGCGAGTAGTGCAGGAACTTTCGCGGAGGTGGCAGATGATATTACTTGCCAGGTAGGTAGGTCTGTGGCTCTGTTCCGATGGACTTGGTACCTTCTGCTCAGTTGCTTGCCGTCTGTGCCAGAGTGCTGACGGGAGCTCTAGGAACTTCGATTGCGTATATTTTAACACAGGCGCCGTTTCTGGATACATCGATACATTTCGGGTGCGATCCACAGCGTGACGTAGCGAAGGCAGATTGCTATAAGTTTTTTGTTTTTAAATTTTATTCGGCTATAGGACGCGCGCCGGCGCGCAACGGCAAGCAACTGGTTAAAATAATTCTAATAGCTACAATAATCAATAATCAAGTCCGAGATTGATATTGGCACAAACTTTATTGATTCTGATCTTATCCTTCATACAGTTTCTTTGTAAATAAGGGTTAAAATCGCATTTAAAAAGTCACGCCAGCGTCACATGAAAGATTAATGATGGTAATGTTCAAAAGCTACTCATGAGTAATTTAGTCACTTACGTTTCCTTTTGACTGGTGCCTTTCCATTGGACTTTTCATTGATGACTACACCAGATTTCTTGGGTGGCTCCAATCCTAGTAACCGGTGTATCCTATCTCGGTTGGGGGCGGGGAAGTGTTTTTCTACCAAGGTCTGCATAACACCCCTGAAAACATGACACCATGATACAACATTACATTAACCAAACAAACATAGGTTGCGCTGTTTTAATCGTATTGTAAATGAACTGCACTAACAACCCAAGGAATATTGTGCATTGATACGTTGGTGTTGGAAACTTACTTGGCTGTAGAAACAAAGTCATTAAGTTCTCCGTCATCTCTCTCCAGCTGTTCCAGTGTGCGCGCCTCTCCCGTGCTCTGCAGACCTATCACCACGCACTTGCCACACTTCACAGCCTCGCGTGCTACGATCACCGCATGGTTTACCTGAAAGCATAAATTCAATATTAGGAACATAGAATAGGAACTAAATAAATATGTATTAACTAATCGAATAACTGATGGAAGCTGAGTAGTAACTGCTACCACAAAGATTTAACAATCAATATTCATTTTGAAAATATTATTTAAAAAATCAGTATCTGACCTTGGAGGCTATGCAAAGATATTTGAAGAACCTCTGATGTGCAGACCAGAACTGTCCCCACATGGTCTTCTTCATTCGATTCTCTGCGTCTATTAATTCTGCCGCCTCGGTGAATTTTTGCATCGCTTCCACCCACTGGAAAAAAAATAGTGAGCAAATCAAATACATATTCAGCATCTATAAAACGGCTTGTTAAATGGATCCGTACCAAGGATTTGGATGTTCAATTCAATTGAATTTATTCATTTTAAAAATATTACAAAATTAATTTTTTAAAAGACAGTTACGAAAACAATCAATCAAGCCTTACAGATAAATGCACTCCAAACCCTTTACTACTGACAAGCAACCATTAAGCGCCTATCAATTGTGCAAAATCCAAAACACGTCAATTAGTAAGGAATAAACAAAGGAGCGGAAACAAAGCGGAACAGGCTCAGCCTAGTGAGGTGGTAAACACGAAAAAAAAAATTACATTGGGTACATTATAATATTATCTTGGTAAATATGTATATAAAAAAAATAAAAAATTTATTTGAAAAATGTTTACCAACAGCAAAAAATGTTACTTAATTCTGCTTCAATGATGTTAAACATACCAATATTAGAAATGATTCTATTTAATTTTATAGATGCACTGCTCATAGCTTCATTGCAACCTCTCCCGCTTTCCCACAAACACCGCATTTAACAAAAGGGTGGTTACACCTGAGCAGTAGGACCGTAGTAGAAAAAATAGCTGTACTAACCAAAGCAACAGATCTGTCATAGGTTTCTTTGAATTCCTTGGAGAGTGGGACCTCTTCAATCTTAAATGCTACTCCATGGAAGGACAATTGCCTCGCAATGTACATTCCTCGGAGTTTCATGTCCATGGCTACTATCTCCATGGCACCAACACCCCTAAAACAAAAACAAACAAAAAAATCACAAGGCATTCAAAATGTTTTTAATGATTTTTTTTTAAATTTACGTTTTATATTAAATTTTAACTGTTTTCCGTCGACAAAACGTTGGCTAAAGAAGGAAGAAGGGAGACACAACAAAATCTCGAATCATATCATTAATTAGACCTCGCAATTTTCACATATTTATCAAATAATAATCATCTTGACCACAGAGTCCGCATATCTTTGCGAAAACGCGATATTAACCAGCAGATCTGACGTAAGTTACCTCTTCTCCACGGCGCCGATGAAGTCGTTGAAGGTGGGGAAGGGTGTCCCCTCGCCCCACATGCCCAGCCGCACCATGTAGGCCATGTTGCGGGGCTCCGAGGCACCCGTGGCGGAGGCGTACACCACGCGCGCATTGGGCAGCCGGTTCTGCAGCTCGAGGGCGGTCAGGCCCGTCTTGGTGGGCTTGGACGAGCCCACCGGACACAAGTTCTTCGCCTTGTGACACTCGTCAAACACAATCTGTTTAAATTCAGTTAAGGAAGATCATTGTGAAAATTCCTCTAGCGGAAATACTTGAAGCAAAGCTAATAATTTCTAAAACCCAATTGCACTGTACATATTAGAGAAATATGACTAACAAACTAACAATGAATGAAGAACTAACAAATGGTTTTAGAGTCGGGAGGTGTTACCAAAAATGTAACGGCAACGGGTTGGCCGCACTGAATTAATAATACACCTAAAAATGCCTTCCAAGTAGTTTTGAATGATAATCAGTATGCCACTGATTTAGAATCTTCTCGTTCTAGTCCATTTACCTCATGCTATGTCTTTCTTACACAGACTTGCCTGACAGGGTACAATCACCATCCCATTTGAATTTTATAATGATGAAATACAGTTTTGTAGTGGAAATTTAAGGTCCAGTTGACCATACTTTGGGATCACGAAACCCACCCACATTGCATTTCTTGGTTTTTTTTAAATCCTATGGTTGGATATCCAAAGACGATAATACATAACCTTAAAACACTTCAAAAGCCACGGGAAAATTTCGTGATGTTTTGACTTTTACGTAATATTTTGCGGGTTAATTTTATGCTATCTTATGTAATATTTACTGAGACACATTCCTTGAATACTAAACTATGCATAAAAACAACATTACTTGCGTTTATTCAATGAATTTATACATTTTACAATCTTTTCATTGACCGCGGCGCGAGACTTGACAGATGCCAATCTGACAGCCGAGAGGCGGGAAAAAATCTAGGCCCGTGTCATAAACAATTCCAAAGAAAAAATATCGCTGCGCTAGGTGGGTTCACGGTATCTTATACCTTATGAACAAGAATGCCCCAAGCGATTCTGACCTTCTTCTTCATACGTTTTCTTTAAACAAAAGGGTTAAAATCGCATTACAAAATTATTTTTTTGTGATTATTTTGGCCTGCGCCGTTGGTGCGCCGGCGCACCAACGGCAATCTAGCGGTTAAGTTCGCGATACAAAAGAAAACGTCAAAGACCATCTCAGATAAGATAGGATGTTAAAAACCCAACTGGACAAAAACAAAAGGTTTATGATATATTTATGTGTTTTGTACAATATAAATTGTTGCATTTTCATGAAAAGGATACACATCCATCAAAGTCCTCCCCGCACCACTGCAGTAGCTGCTTCAGTCTGGATTTATACTTCCCCACGGAGGACTGGGACTCTCCGATGAGGGCGGAGTATGTGGAGAACACCACTCCCTTCTTCACATTTCCGTTTATGGCAGATGAGATCTTTGCGTATTTCAACTGAAAAATAAATTCATTATTAACACTTTGAAATTTATGTTTCAATACAAAGACATTCAAAATCAAAAGGACGTTAGGTAATTCTTATAATAATCTTTGTGATCAAGATTTTTTTTAGAAGTCTCGTAACATGATCCACATGACTGTTACATACATGTGATCTATCAATGGCCACCCCTGTATGCAGATGTCGCACATGTGATTCAAGAAGTTAAAACACATATTACATTGTATCAAAATGTGCCGCACGGTGGGATAGAATGCATTGAAAAGGTCAGCATTAAAAAAAAAGACCTATCGATAGCAATACTGTGATGGTTAAATAGGTTTCTGCCTTGAAACATTGGACAAAAGTGATTGTGATAGCTGATTCTAACATCATCATGCTCGAAGTAGTTAACGACCTCCCATTAACCTGTCAATTGCCGGAGGCGCGCCAGCGTGCTGGGAAAAAATTTCGGCTTTTTTTTTTTAAATGCGATTTATGTATAAAGAAACTATGAAGGACAAACAAGGTCAGAATCGCTAGGGCCATTTTTGTTCTTGACGTAGCCAAAGGTTTCATTCATCAGCAACACTATAATATTTTTAGATTAATTATGTATGATTTGGTAGGTCGGATTTTTCAACTCTCAAAGGCGAAAAAATTGTAGTTATTTATTTTATTTATTTATTAAAAGAAGTTTATACAATGAACAAAAAAATTGTGTTAATTCATCCGCCATGCTAGGGATGTCCCTGTGTTATGGCGGATGAAGTTTACAGATTGTGTAGGTACAGTGTACAGTTATTAACTTATGCAATTCATTTAAGTAGTTTAAGTAACATATTTAGTAACAAATTAAGTTAGTAATTTAATTAACACATTAAATTAATTTATGTTACAAATTGTATTAATTATATTACAATTCAATTAAAATAGCAAATTTTACTCATCATCGTTACTGAATGTAAGGATCCATTTTGATAATTTTTTTTTAAAGATATCAAATGCGTATGTCTATATTATATGTATGTCTTTATTTATTTGCAAAATCCTTTGATTTGTGTTTTTTCATGTTGGGTGTATATTCAGGTTTGTGTAGAAATAATAAAATTAGTTCATTTTCGTATGAATATATTTTTTGACATTTGTTTGCCGAATGGGAAGTTTTTTTTTTGTTAAAGTTAGCTATTCTCGGAAAACTTGTAACGATATTATCATAATATATGAATATTATCATAATATATATGAATAATAAGATACATTATCTGGTAAACAGAAAACAATCGCAAAAAAAAAACAATTCTTTGTTTTCATATGAATATTTGACCAGAAAGCAAAAAGGTAAAATCCACACGGTTTTTTGAAGCACGCCTGGCATTTGATGAGTTAAACTAAAGCCCAAATTAATATGGATATTATTAAATGTTTTTGTGTTTGTAGAACTCCATTTAATTTTGGAAAATTTAATTTAAATTAAATTTAATAACGTTATTATCAAGTTCTAAGTTTAACCACAGTTTGACAATGGCCTCGTAAGCCGAAACAGCTGTAACATAAATAAATACCAAAATACTTGCATAATAACATTATTAACTTTAATATAAAATTAAATTTAAAAAAATAATATGGATATCATAAATGACTACAATTTGAAGAGATTTAGATTTATTTACCTTGTTCAGAGGATAGACATCAATTTTAGAAGCGCCAATGTCTTTCAAGTCCCTCTCCGCATCGTACCTGAGATCATTGGATACAGAGACCCAGATGGCTCTCTTGCGTCCTTTTAAATAATTTTCATAGATTATTCCCGCTATTGTTCGGCCTTTTCCCACTCCGGCACCATCACCTGGAAAACCAAACAATTGTTATTAGATTAAGTTATACATAAGGAAAACACGTTAAAAGAAGCAATAACAGAATTAACAGAAGAAATACCTGACAAACAAATGCCACCTTTGGTATCCAAAGAATGCCCTCGAAACTCACCAGAACTAAACTATGAGACTAAAGAGCGCTAGGCTATCAGGACGAATAGCAAATGGGTATTTGGATATTTGTGAGAGGAAACTCCAGTAGAAGAATATAAACAATATAAAGCAATTAAAGATAATTTTTTTGGAGGTATAACTCCAAAGAATCTTTCCTCTCTGCCTAATTTCAGAAAGGGTACAACCATGTGTTATACCAACTGTTTGCAGTGACATAAATAAATTTGACGGCTCCACCGTGCAGGAAGTGTGCTAAGGATGGAAAATGGTCAATCATTAGAGTCCTCATTATAATATGGCTATGTGACTCTCCCAAGTGTTATTGCACTGAGATTAACTTAAGACTGTGATCAATATTCCAGTTTTGGCACATGGCAGAACTTACCGATCAGGAAACCAGCCCTGGACTTGTCGGGCAGCAGATGCGAGTGCGCCTGCGCGGCGTACACCACCGCTTCCAGCTGCAGGGCGCTCAGTCTGCCCGTGTTGATGGTGTCGTCGGGTAGTACCGTCCGGTACCAAACATCTGCCGCTTCCACAGAGGACAGGGAGGCTGTCTCCACAACGGGATCAGGGTGCTTCTTGCCCAATTTCACTGTCATAAATGAAAATACGTATTAGTCTGCAGACATTGTAAAAGGCCTTATAAATTCTGGTCCTACATCAATAGAATAAGGTGCTCCCACAATGCTGTTTTTTTTTTCCAGAAGCGGATAAAATAAGCCTTGCCTCATGGAAAGAATTCAAACCGCATTCCAAACAAATGTTCGAATTTTCTGCATTTCGGCTATGACCTGCTTTTTATGCATGCCTACTTTATCCACACAAGCGAAATTCTAGTTTGAAAAACATATGGTACTGTATGACAAAGTAGGCTACAGGCGTACGCCTGTTTAAGTAAAAATTTACCCTCAGCGAGGGGTTTCTTGTTCCATTTTACCATATATTTTTTTAAATGTGCAAATGGTCAGTTAGCTATTGCAACAATTAGGTTAAGTTATAAAGATATGGAATTTTGTTTCATTAAAACTCATGCATGGTGTGCCGATTACGAGCCGGCACGCCGAATAAAATTGAAAAAAAAAAATTTTTGAAATGCGATTTTAAACCTTATGTATACAGAAAATGTATGAAGGACAAGGTCAGAATCGCTTGGGGCATTCATTCTTGTTCTTGATGTAACAGATATAAGAAACGTCCTGGCCACTCAAATAATTATTTTTGAATTTATCTATAACTTCCCAAATGTCATTTCTCCCACGATTCGAACTGTCAAACTGTAAGCGCCGTGGGTCATGAAAAGATCGATAAACCTATCAATTCGTCAAATAAATGCAAGTATGTTGTTTTTAGGCGTAGTTTATTGTTCAAGGAATGGGTTCGGTAAATATTATGTACGATAGCATAAAATAAACCCACAAAATACTGCGAAATTTTCGAGCTTCCTTCAGTGGCGTGTCACGAGTTAAAATAAATAATGTTTCCATTGTGATACGCAAAAAGATAAGCAGACATCACTTTCGACACGTAACAAAGATTAATACATTAAAAAACTATTGGTGTTTGTGCCCCCTAAGCAAAAATTGTTCAGTTTGTTTGGCTGTAACTGAAATATTGTAAGATATATTTACATTTTGAAGGCATGTAGTCTGCATATGTTTCAGCTACTCCCATCTCTTCATCATCTACCTCCTCTTCTTCGCCGACCATCTGCAAACCAAAATTAATTACAAATTAAAGCATTAACAAGGAATTATTACAAAATATAGATATTTACAAAAAATAAGTCAAGACGTTTTACAGAAATTACTTAATAAGGTCAAATATTCACAAGAAATGAAAAAAAGTCAGGACATTTACGAAATATTGCCGAATAAGGTCAAACATTTATAAGAAATGACGAAAGGTCGGACATTTATAAAATATTGCTGAATAACATCAAATATTTACAAGAAATGACAAAAGGTCAGAAGTTTATAAAATATTGCGGCGCAAGGTCAAACATTTACAAGAAATAACTTAAGGTCGGACATTTCACCAAGCTTAAATTCTGTACAAAACATTTCGATTTGAGACTGTTATAAGTTTTAGATAACCGGATAAAACAGAACAGCAACAAAACAGAGTATTAAAAAAATGGTTAGGTTAAGTTACTTTTTGATGTTCTCTTTTGTCGTGGAACCGAGTTCTAAACATGAAGCCGTTATTACAGCAATTAACAATTCCTACCTTCTGCTGCTCCCCGCCCCACATGTTGGCAAGGGGGGCTCCCTGCCCGGCCCAGCCCTGCTGCATGCCGCCCATGCCCCCCATGCCGCCCAGCATGCCCGCCAGGGGGCCTCCCATGCCCCCGGCCAGGATCTGGTTCAGGTTCTGCAGCAGGAAGGGGTTCATCGTCAGGCCCATGCCCGCCATTTCCACTGGAAGGGAAGAAATCAAATATTTTAGAAGTGACAAACAATACTTTTTAATTTTTCAACAATATTTGAAAACACAAATACCATTAAAATAATTTGCATACACCGCGCAAGATTGCCCTATTTTACCGCGGTAAAATCAAAATCGCGGCAATCTTGTTATTTCTTACCAACCCACGAGAGAGTGGCTTAAATTCAGTCAGAACACGCTGACCAATCTCAGAGCTTTAAATCTTTTACAATTTTAATTTTTTTCACTTTCAGTCCCTTGTAAGTATCTCCATGTACGAATGACTTTATTGACCCATGATTTGAGCATAACTCAAACCCGGGTCGTTCAAATTTGCTGCGCTGTGTGTGAACTCGAATCTGAGTCCTATGAAGTACTTTTTTACATTAGCTCCACACAGGAGGCCCTGAGGAAAACAATAATTCCCTCAGTGCCTATGTCATCTTGGGGGATGCTGTGTGGCGGTTGTTTTTTAGGGAAAGGAAGGAGAGGAAGTTCTGGGGAGGATTAGGTATGAGGGGAGGATAGCAATCTAGGGGTGAGTGTGTCCAGAGTGACGGACGTATGAATCCATCTCTCCAACTGCAGGCAAGGTGATGGGTTGAAGGATTCCGGCTGGAGAGGTCAAAAGACCTTCCTCAACATGTCTCTCTCTCAATCCGACCTGCCACGCGTAAGTGGGCGGACGCATCAGCCGCCAAGACCTGGACAAACCTCACCCCAAGAAACCGGGCACCCCTGCAAAGTCATCAAAAGTAGCAAACCACTTGGGGTGACCTATGGCAGAGGCGTTGAATATCCAATAGATGGTTTCCGACGCGGCGGTATACCTCCTCCCCGCATACCCACCTCTTTACCCCCGTACCTCCAAAAATAGAAAGTGCTGATGGATTTCATTGATTGGTTGGAGCAGGACTTTTATTCTAAATTATGATTCAAAGATGTTTATTGTGATCATACCAAGGTAAAAGACAAAATTCTAAAAATTAATGAAAATAATAAATTCATGAATATTTGAAATGAAGATAAACAAAAACATCCACTAATACCTCTAAAAAAAATTTATAGAATAATTTTCTATTGTAAACTGAATAACAAAAAAAATTACATGTGGAAAAATTACTAATTGGAAATACTAATATAATACTTCAGTAAAAATACTCGCAAACCAAGCAAAAGAAACTACAATGTCTGTGTTAATGTGTTCAAAATAATATACATTTTATTAAATTGCAGCAGGCATTAATATTACACAAAAACTGAATGAATGTGAAATTACAATGGTGAACTCTCAAATATGACATTATGTCAAGACATGACATTTCATCATCTGTCAAAATTACACATTCATCAACTGTCAAAACATGAAATCGTATCTATGACAAGCTGTCAAAATGTCTTCTTACATATATGACGGACCAGCTGTCAAAACATGAAAAAACATCTGTGAAAATATCAGCTGACTTTTATGTTATGATTAGCTTGTCAAAATATGAAATTGGAACTACATAAGAAGCTGTCAAAACATGAAATTGGAATTTTATAATATAAGAAGCTGTCAAATCAGAAATTTTATATGTGACTAGCTGTCAAAACATGACATTACAACTATAATTAGCTGTCAAACAGACATTTCACTGACAGACTAGCTGCAAAAACATGAAATTACAGCTATAATTAGCTGTCAACAGACATTTCACAGACTAGCTGTCAAAACATGAAATTACAGCTATAATTAGCTGTCAACAGACATTTCATGTGTGACCAGCTGTCAAACAGAAATGACATATTCGACTAGCTGTCAAAACGTTGTGATTTACTATGACCAGCTGTCAAATGATAATTTATTGCCAGAAAAAAAATTGTGCCACTTGCAATTGTGATATTTTATTATTGTTTATTTTTCAGATCCAACAGTCATAAAACCAACATCATAACATTTTGACCTGTATAACCTAGATATAAAATGTAAAAAAATAAAAATAAAATAAAAGCCTAGCAACATTGATATTAACATTGAAGTGAATATATTTTTTCGCTGGAGTGGATCCCCCCTCTCCTAAAGGAAAGTCAAATACAAAGATCAATATACTATGGAAACAATAAAATGCCATTTTCTGCAACAAACATGACCTTTCAAACCCTTCAGTGCCGATCACTCCCGCGGGAGTGGCACCGTACGTGCAGCTATTGAGTTAAATTTCTTAATTTTTTTATTGAACTTTGAACATATCGGGAAATCTAGCTTAATTTATGCCTTTACTTAGAAACCAAACTTTAGCTAGATGGAGACATAATTTATGTCAACAATAAGGAACTCCAGTCCAATTTAGAATTTTTTAAATGAATAATGACCTTCTAACTTAAATAACTGCATATTTATTTTTATTTTTATAGTTAGTTTTAATAGTTAAAATAAATGTCAAAGTTTTAATTTTACAAGATCCCCCGAAAACCACCGAATCTAGTGTGACGTCATCATGACCAACCGAAGTATGAATTTTGTAGGCAACTGGAATCAGCTGATCGTCGCCGGCCATTTTGAATTTCAGCATTGGAGCGTTTTATGGACGCGGTGACGTCACGCCTCACAAATTCAATAATACCAACTTGACAAGGTGTTTTAATGAACTGTTTTAAAATGGAATTTATAATATTTTTTTTAAAACTCTACGTTAAATATTATTTAATACAACTTATATATTCAGAATCAGCGTATATTGGTCTATATGAAAATATTTTTTTAAAGCCGTAATATTTTTCACTGGAGTTCCTTATTGTTCACCATTGAGTGTTAGAATTATTACTACTGATGATCTTAGTGATATCAAAAAATAGTCTAGAGGTATTAGAAAATAATGACAGCTACTATTTACAAATCATTATTCCCGTTTGAGTTCAAAATACTAAAAAAGTGTCAAAATAAATTCGAAAAGAAAAGATGAAATGAATAGGTTATGGATTATATTAAAAGATTTTAACTACTTAAGAATATTAAAAATAATTAATGCAGCCATAATTTAATAGTGAATCTGTTGAAAACAACTTTATCCATTGGTAAGTTAAAAATATGGGTTACGGATTATTAAAAGAATTCAAGAACTAAACTACAGGAAAATTATAAAATGAAAAATAATAATTAATGCAGTGATAATTTAAAAATGAATCTATTTCATACAACAAAATAAAAGTGAAACTATTTAACACAACATTAAAAAAAGTGAATGTATTGAATGCAACATTAGCGCGTTGGTATAAGGCTGGGTCGTGGCGACTCACTCTGTGCGAGCAGAGAGGCGGCATTATAGGCGGCGGTGCTGGCAGCCCCGACGCCCCCCTGCTGCAGCTGCTGCATGTGCTGCTGGCTCTGCGGGGCCTGCTGGAGCCCCTTGGGGGCCCCCCGCTGCGGGCCCTGCCCCGCCGGGCCCCCGGACATGAAGCCGGACATCAGAGGGCCGAGGCCCGCGTTCATGGCTACCACCATACACATAATGTTACCCAGGTACAAACAACACACACCGCTCATCTTAAACATTTGCTTTTTATGTTTTTATGGTTATAAATATTATTTCTTGATTAAATTTTAGCAACACAGTCAATTCTCTTTTTAGACAGTATTTTTTGCACGATTAACAAAGTGCAATGGTAATGTGTCCATTCTTATTAATTCTAGATTTTTCCTAACCTCGTGCGTACACTATCTATATCAATAATATTGTAGGAATAAACAATAAAAGATTTATTTTTTGATATCCTGGAGTGATTTTCATTCAATAGAAGCTATGTATCTCCAATTTTCCTGTTCACGCATCCCTATGTAAAAACAGAATTAAGTGTACTTGATTTTAGTCATTAACAAAATAATAGCAACCAGACAAGTCATTATGTATGTTTATTTCAGGAAGTAATTAAATGATTTCACCGAAAAAGAATATTAAAATTATTACTATCTTCCCACAGAAGTTTTTTAAGGATAATTTAAATAGATACCAGGAGTACATTACACGGGCTAGTAATGATTTCTGATTTTAAAATGCCTTTGTTTTGCTGCCTTTTGAGAAAAAATGGACATCACGAAATACTGGAAATTTCAAGGTACAGGATGAAATTGCAAAAAATATGGAATATATTATGTCATTTTTGTTATTAATAAAGGGAATATTTTAAAAAACATACATATTTAATTCCATTCCCAGTTTCCTAGATTTGTACCTTTATATTAAACTCTAATAAAAATAATTCAAAAACCAAAGCCACGATTCTATTTACATACATCAGGAATGTTGTGAAAGGGTAAAATTGCTATAAAAATAATTAAATAAAATTTCCTAATATTTGTATTGTGTGAAACCAGCCACCATTACTTTAAAGCATTTCATTTATTATGTGTGACTATTAGAGACAAATTGAAAATACAGTACTCTCTCAGTAATCCGTTACTCGATTATTGGACAACTACTATAATCTGCCATTAGTTGGCCGGTATTCATACGTCAAATTCAATAGTCCGCCACGTGCCGAGACTCGAGAACCAAGCTTTGTACACTGACGGGTTGGGTTATCTTACTCTTACACACTCAGTTACTATACCGCCATCTAGCTTACTAGAGCTGACCGTGCTACCAGTCACCAGGGTTAATAATAATTATATATGTTGTTTTGGGATATTTCGGTTGGTCCCCTGCGTAATTTTACGAAAGGTCGATAGTGGTGATTGTATGTTTTTACTGTTTTAATTGTTAGCATATTTGTAGATTATGCACTATAATCTGCCGCTTTCACTAATTGGACACTTTGTCCCGTATTTGGGGTGGCAGATTAGCGAGAGAATACTGTAGTGGTAAGCAATGTTGTTATGAGCTAAAATATTTCTTCAAGCAATTAGTATATTATTATAAAAATATGTGTAGTTACTTTAATGTGGTGTAAATGATTATCATAGCACAATCATTTATCAGGTTAGTCACAAATAAAAGAAAAAAATCATTATAGGAATTTTTCATCATTATCCTGTTTTCAAAAAATAGAGAATGCAAGAGACAAGCGTTTGAAGTAAAAACGGCAGCGATTATTTACTTTTATAGAAATAGTGTTTCAACATATTCAAGGAATTAAAAAAAATTACCACCAAGTTTTAAAATAGCATTTTATATGCAATACGTACATTTTTATTATTAATTTAAAATATCATTTTATATAATACGAGTAAGAAATGCTGACAAGACTTTGAACTTATCGCAAAAAAATTCTATTGAATAATGTGGAGAAATATTGGTAAATTATATTATAATATTATTACCGATATATGAATGATTTTGATAATATTCTCACCTGGGTTCATTCTGACCATCTCATATCCAGGCGCCACATTTCCCTTTGTAACCAGACCTCCCGGTATTTTGAAATTCTTATTTATTGACATCCCAACTGGCAAATTTGCTGAAAGGTAATGAGATTATTAAATTAAATAATTACGACAGTCTTGAATCTGAGCGGACTTATCTATGAAATTTATACTTGATATACTAGTCCCATGGAGAGATTGCATGCACCAAGGTTGTTAGGGATGCAAAAATTTTGAGGTTCACATCTGCGGATGAAGATGTCTGAATTAATGCGAATATTCCGCATTTGCAGATTGCAAATTGTTGTCACGGATGCAAAATTTTGACATCCGCGGATGCGGATTAATAGAGGATCACATCTGCCGATGCGGATGAAGAATTCGCCTATTATAAATATTCGGCGATACTTAGATCGTTTCGCTGGGTGACAGTTTCTGACCTGCATCATTGAAGTGTGTGAGAAACTACGCCGTGGGCATATTTGTTTCATTTGTAGGTTGTGTCACAACAGGCATTATTTGTGGATTGTTACTTCAAATTGTGTTACTTATAGTGTGCATATCTTAAAAAATATCACTGTTAGTTCGCGAAAAACTTTATGAAATGGCACAATAATAAAACATCACCTGATTTTGATTGCTGATTTGTTAAAAGAAAAAATTTTGTGAGTAATTTTCATTATGCTTTTTATTTTCGTGATTTAGTATTTGGTATTCCGCCGAATGGTTTGCAATATTCGACCGAATAGTAAAAAAATTAGCCAAATACCGAATAGTAGCCGAATATTTGTGGCATCTCTAATTATAACCCAACAATATTATAAAAAGTAAGTTAGGAAGAATGTTCCTTTTGAATGCTCCATGTTGACGTGGATACGAGCTCTGCCTGGTATTACTTTAATGTTTGCGGAACAGATAAATTTTTTTATCAAAAAATATCTATTTCGAAATAAAATTCTGAGCAAGACACTAAAATACCAAGATACAAGAAGTACAATCAGAGATAAAATAAATAAAAACAGGAAATCAACCTATTATAACCTGGTCAATTCATAACACCTCATTCATGCTAAATATTTACAATATTTTATTGATTAAAATTGGTTTGTCATCCATGAGGACTAAGCAGATGCCTTGGCATTTTCATAATTGATAAATAAATAAGTAGAAATAATTACCAGAGTGTAATAAGGAATTGGGATTTTTTGGTTTGGTGTTAACGACCACCAACGGGGGCGGCTTTGTAGATTTCGGCGGTGGTAGTCCTGCTGCTGCAGCCAAGGTTTTACCTCCTCCTGAAAAATAAAAACTATTATGAATGTTAAAAATTACAGCATTAAACAAGATCCATCAACAATCTACCCTCTGTACAACAAACTCAAGTGAGAAACGTATTCAACAATGAAAATTTCATGTAGGTATTTAAATTTTTTGGAAAACCGAAAGATTTTCACTGACTGGTATCTCTACATAAAATATTGAATGATGTAGTTGATAGTCCAGAATTGCTTGCATTGACAAGCTTCGGATTGTCCTCTTTGCTCCTGGATCTGAAGATCCGTAAAATATCTAAATAAAATAAAAACCTTACCATGAAAATAAAATTAAATACCTTGTCTGTATACAAATTCCGTGTACATGTACAATGGACCTTCCATGTACACCCTCTGAAATGTAATGACTAAAGACCACTTGAGATTGGACGTTAACAAGCGATAAATAAAGATAAACAATTAAAATAAATATTTAAAAATCAAAATTGACAAGGTCCTTTCTCCAGCCTTTGTCGTGAGATTGGTATCGGAGTTCAGTGCTCCGAAATATTATGTAAACAAAAAAATCTACGCCATAAACAAATGTGAAATGGGTCGTATCTTGAGTATTAATGTCAGGCCTTTGAAAAATCCTTTGTGTTCACTTGAAAACTTTGACATTTTTACCCCTGTTGTAGCTATGCAAAACCAAATTTCGTAATCAAATTGTGAAGCTATAACTAAACCTTGTGTTTTGACACATTTTCAAAGAGATTGCCCTGAAGGGTCTCGTGATATAAAAATTAACCTGTAGAGCAACACAAAACACAACATGTCGGAATGAAACGCAACACCTCTCCCTTTTTTTACATTAGCTTCACACAGGAAAAAAAAATTCCCTCAGGGTCCATATGATCTTAGGGGATGCTATTTGAAGGGTCTTTTTGGGGAAAGCAAGGAGAGGAAGTTCTGGGAAGGAAAACTATATGAGGGGTGGGTAGGAATCTGGAGGTCAATGTGTTCAGGAGTGAAGGATGTATGAATCTATCCCTCCCATTGTGGTGCAAAGCGATGGGTCGAGAGAGTCCTGGTGGAGAGGTCTAGGTCAGGTCTCCCTCAACCAGTCTCTCCCAATCAGGACTGCCACCCAGTAAGTGGACAAAAGCATCCGCCGCCAAGACCTAGACAAACCTCACCCCACAAACCCGGGCACCCCTGTTAAGTCATCAAATGTAGCGAACCTCTTGGGATGACATATGGTAGGGGTTTTGGTTATCCAATAAATGGTTCCCGGGGCAGCGGTACCGAAATTATCTGAATCACAAGTTTATAAAAAACAAAAGATTTTCAGCATCTAGAATGAATTATACTGTAAATAACTGAGTGAAGCGAAAAAGAATAATATTCTCACCGGGGACTTCCAAATTATCAGGATCATCATCTTCATCGAAGTCCGAGTCATCAGAACCAGACGGAGGACTGTCTTCTCCATCTGAATTAAACTTGGTCTTCTTCGACTGCAAAATTAAAAACAATAAATTGTTCATTTTTGTAACACTTTCAATATGCTGGCCTTTTCAACACGTTTTGATACAAGACGTCCGCATAGATAAGTTAACTCTTTTAGACCGATCTATGGGTGAACCTAAACTGCCCTGGCACTTTGATAAATGAGAACTTATCATGATTATTTTTTGGGTTATTATGCCGTGTTGCGCTTCCTCTTTTTTACAGTGTCCATCATCAGGACAGACGATGGACACTGTAACGCCATCCGAAATGTTGACAGAAGGAAGAAGAGCAACACGGCATAATAATCCGAAAAATAATCAATCAATCATATCTGCAGTGAAACTCTCTTATGAGGTAAAGGTAACCCCCATTCATCGCGACACCGGTGAGTGCGGACTCGTTGTAACGCGGTATTTTAAACAACACTTGTCCAGCTTTGACATATTCCAGGAATCGTCACAATGAGTGGTCGAGCGAGCGAGCTATCTTTCTTTTTAGATCACTCGCATAATGCACATATATATATATATATATATATATATATATATATATATATATATACGTAAATTCACAAGTGCGAGTGAGACAAAATATGTAACGCTGGTACGCCGGTGCCTGGTACATTTATGTCAACTATCAACTAAAAATAATCAAAGCGATAGAAAATGGTGGTAAATTTGCAGTTGTAGGTAGGGATTTCAAAATACCCGAGTCTACAGTGCGATCAATTGTCCAGCAAAAATACAAAATTAAAAAGGCTGGCGAAAGGTTACTCCGATTACAGAGACAAAAGTTTCGCATTACAGAGACAGAAGTTTATTGATGACAGCAATGGAAAATTTATTAAGTCTTTGGGATCATTTAAAATCTCAAAATGGAGAAGTTTTTAAAGCAAGTAACGGTTGGTTTGATCGATTTAAAATACGATCGAACTTGCATTGCCTTAATGATTGGCGAATCATTAGCGCTAGTGCAGACATAGAATCAGCCAAAAAATGTGTTTTTTTTTAAATCCCCTATTGATTAAGAAATTTCGCTTATGGCGCATGTCCTGAAAGCATCTCCCGCGATTAATGGGGGTTACCTGTATTCCAAGAAACCGGGAAAAAACTTCCGATAAGTGGGATTCACTGCATTATGTAAAACACGTAGGAAACATTGTTAAGGAAAGATCATTAGATTAATCTGCCATCTAAATAAATATGCTTGTGAAACATAATTCTTTAACATTATTTTTTTTGGTAATTTTTGGATATTGGTGGCCACGGCTATTACGAATAATTTTTAGAAAAAAACTTTAGATCTGCCTTAATCACTATAAAAGGAAACTTATTGCATCACGGCTGGCGGAAAATAATGCATTTTAATTTTCAATATCGTTAAATAAAATTTCACTTCGCCAATCGATCTACGACAGCCCGCCCGCTGCCGCTCGCCATTCTGTCAACTGTTGTGTTGTTGGTATCCTTGACTTCACACAAACGATTGTAGTCGACTTCGCGGGATAAATAATAAGGCGCGTAGGTACTGGAAGCGCGTAGGTACTGGAATGGAGACAAACCATTCAAATCCTGGGATGTTTTTTAAAATAAAGATAATATACACAAGCCCGCTACACAAACCCTGCGTAGCCAAATAAACCATTTAAAAACGTAGGCTGTTTTTTAAAGTAAAGATAACATACACAAGCCCGCTACACAAACTTTGCGTAGCCAAACAAACCATTCAAAAACGTAGGCTGTTTTTTAAAGTAAAGATAACATACACAAGCCCGCTACACAAACCCTGCGTAGCCAAACAAACCATTCAAAAACGTAGGCTGTTTTTTAAAGTAAAGATAACATACACAAGCCCGCTACACAAACCCTGCGTAGCCAAACAAACCATTCAAAAACGTAGGCTGTTTTTTAAAGTAAAGATAACATACACAAGCCCGCTACACAAACCCTGCGTAGCCAAACAAACCATTCAAAAACGTAGGCTGTTTTTTAAAGTAAAGATAACATACACAAGCCCGCTACACAATATTTATTACAATTATTATTATACACATTTTTCATAATTACGCGCCCATCATGTATCACGCGAAGTTGCCTACAATCGTATTTAGTTGTGAGGTCAGGGATACCAACAATGACAAAATGGCGGGCGGCAACCGGCAGCGGGCGGGCTGTCGTAGATCGATTGGCGAAGTGAAATTTTATTTAACGATATTGAAAATTAAAATGCATTATTTTCCGCCAGCCGTGATGCAATAAGTTTCCTTTTATAGTGATTAAGGCAAATCTAAAGTTTTTTTCTAAAAATTATTCGTAATAGCCGTGGCCACCAATATCCAAATTTTACCTTTTTTTTAGTGAAAAATGACCTAGGTCAAAAGGGTGAATGATTTAAGCAATGCATATTCTTTTATTATTTTTTATTTTAACTTTATGAGTAAAACCTCAAACTGTAACATTTAATTAAATGAAGACATTATGAGCGAAACTCAATCGAAAATCTGGAAACAGAAAAATCAGAAAAAGATATTGGCACCTCTAGCCAGTTAGTCAGAGGTGCCAATATCTTTTTCTGATTTTTATGTTTCCAGATTTTCGATTGAGTTTCGCTCATAATGTCTTCATTTAATTGCACATTATTTTGTTTATGTTTAGAAATGTTTGCAAATACACAGAAAGAAATTATTTAATTAAGAGTTATTTTGTAATTTCCATAGTAAACATTACAATAATAACTAAGAAATTCCATAATTCCCGCAAGATGCAAATCTTGAAGTTTAAAATGACAAAATATATCATGCCCAAAATTCCTTGATGAAATATTTCATCATACCCTGCTATCAGGTTAAAAACTCAAAATTACAAAGAAACAGACTGACACCATGTGTTCCATAAAACGGGACCAAATTCGTAACGAGGACTGTCATAAAATGATAAATTCTCACAATAAACTACCTGAAAGGCTATTCCCTAAAATTTGTGATAAGAGATCGTTCTCCCGCGAGAAGTGCTGTCAGATTTTTCTATCGGCCGATATCAAAATTTCACCTGTGAGCTGTCACGTATTTTAGTTTGGATCGTTTTAAACACAAATTCCTGCAAGTACGCATGATTATTTATTCATTTAACAGCTGTAGAAAATCACATAAACTGACAGCGGGAGAACAATCTCTTATCACAAATTTTAGGGAATAGCCTTTCTGTCCATTTAATGAAGAGATTCTTACCATAATGAGCTTGACGACATAATAATAATAATAATGTGACAAACATTGTGTACAAATAATAAACTCTCCTTATTCTGCTGGGTTCGTAATAACATGTTTCAATGAAAACGTTTATAATATCTCTGAAATAATGATAAAATTATAAAATCTTACAAATCTATCTCATAATCAAATATGATGGATAAAATATATTATAATAATTTATGTCCAAGCATAATTAAGTCTATAATAACAATATATTGGGGAAAATAACAAAAGAGTATATTTTACTAAACAGAAACGACATTGAACAAGAGAGGTTATGTTTTGTTACTGAATATGCTATTTTCTTCGATATTTCTTTGTATATCGTGGATATGAACATTTCTCTTCGTAATATCGTATTTTACGTTTCGAATTTGATAAAATATTGCTGTATTTCTCAACGTCTTAGAATGTACGTAATCTAACTTTACCCAAATGGATGACTATATTATCTAGAAGCGTTCAAGTCCAACGAAAATGTTCTTAGTGGCTGTGCGGAGCAAATCCAAGAAAATCAATACGGCCACACCCAAGGAAATTAATTATTAAGTTATCGTCTCAAAATCACGATCTCGTATTATGTTACTACTAAAGTTAGTAAATATAAAGTGATGTTTTGGGTCAAGAAACAATGCTTTTTTTTGACACTTTTTATGGTTATATTTTTTCGACGGCAAATATTTTTACAGACACATTATAACTGTTTTTTTAGTATACCAAAACGATAAATAAGAAACATTGAACATCAGAGTGTAAACATTTCAATGGCAATGTAATGTAAAAATCATAAAATGTAAAAAAAAAGACTAAAAAATATCAAAACAAAAAAAAACGGCATTTACCATTTTTCTTTTAAAATCTATCTGATTTCACTTGATAGGGTCTGCAAAAACAATTGTTATAGTTTCTGGTTAACGATATGAACGTTTTCAATCAATTCACTGGCAAAAATAGACAGCACTCAATCGTATTTTGACAAAATAATGACGAACACTTTTTCCGCACTTTCAGACGGCAAACGCTCCCGCCATGTTGGAAGTACGTCCAGATCGCTCGCGCATGTTCCGTAATCGATTTACAGGTTATGTAAGAAACTAAAGAGAACAAATTTTTGCGAACTTTTTTTTTCTATTTCGATCGTTGTCTGTGGCTACTTTCTTTCTCTTTCTGATACATTGTCGTCAGATAGACACATGTGAAACAAAAAGAACCATAAACTAGGAGCTGCAACGCTCTTGAAAATTCGTTCTCAGTTAATTGAGACTTCCAGAGACTGATTTCGTTTGAACCGTCAACTCAAAGAGGCTTCGCAGAGTTTTTTTTTGTATATGGTAATAAAATAATATCCTGCCGTACAGAATGTCGCGAAAAATTGTACGGAAGAATTTGAAGTCACCCATACTGCACTTCTATTCCGCATACTATTTATTGGTTATATTATTGAAAACATTGATTTTCTAATTACAAACTAAAAAATAATTAAACTTTTAAATCACCGATCTGCGAGTGTGAAAATTTTAAATGAATTCTATTAATTACGGGTATGGATATACAGAAAATAAGAAAAAAATTACAAGCGTTCAGTTCACACGCAGTAGAAGTGACACCTTAGAAAACTAAAGTAGGCAAGAGGGGGGAGGCTATAAAGCACCGCTCAAAGAGGAGACCGATTCTTCTATCTTATTCTCTGGCAGGCTAAATCTTATAGATGTATATATGTTTGTCTCTTTTAAGTGTCGCTTTATCGTTTCATCGAGTTTCCAATTAAAAGAGTGCTAAAGAAGTTTTCACTTCAAAAAATATTTTCCCCCTAGATAATCACTCTAAATTAAATTAGAATTATTGTTATGTCGGTTTCCACGAGAATGCGACGACATCACATTCATGATGACGACGATGTCATGAAAAGTTATACCTTTCAGCACCCAGACGCATAGACCGCATTCTGCGGACAAATTCTATTTAAGTACTAAACTAATTAACAATCAACTATACTAAAAAGGGCACCGAATTTTTTTTTTAAATTTATGATTCTCTTTTACCAATAGGGTACATGCAGTATATGTAATAGTGTTTCCAATGCATTTAATATATGTAAAAAAAATTAACTCAATTCGAATATCGTACTTAAAATCCCCCCAAAAAATTATTAAATTAATTATTTCACTTTTAAAGTTGTATGAAAATTCAAATATCAAAAACGAGTCATGATTGACTAGTTAGATTGTGACGTCACAACGCACCCACCGAGTCCCACAACAAGTTGTTTTTGTTCCAGTTGCTGGTTTGGATTTGAATAAGTTTGATAGTCATAATTGTTTATTTACGCATCCTAAACCCATTCGTTTGTATAAAACATATATATTTAAATATATACTATCTTGACAGACTGTGGTATTCTACAAGGATAGTCTGATAATTTTTCAAAAATCGACGCGATTATGGTGGCAGTTTTTCAATGCACCTTTTGATCGCATGACACCGCTTTTACACATAACATCATTTGAGACGTTTACAAATAGTTTGTTTGGTGTTGAAGATGTTGTATTTGTACATTTTGCTACAATACAGTATTTATAAACGGTATATACGGACATTTTCTTCGACGAACAAATGATCAACTGAAGACTGATTACTAATGGCAGCTGTCAAGAAGTGCGTAGTGACGTCACAAGCCAAAACCGCGCGAAGAAGGCGTTTTAGCCCTAATTTGAAATGTGAATATTCAAAACGTTGTTGAAGGACTAATCCTATCGTAAAAAATGTTTGAGTATTCCAGTTTGTAATTTTTTTCTTTAATTTTTGGTAAAAAAAAAAGTGATTGTACCCTATTTGGAAATTTGGACTTTACCTTGCAATGTGTATTTTACTTAGAGGTTTGCGATTTTGACATATGAATGTCAACACGTCTATGGTTATCATTTTGTGCTCCGTTTTGGAGTGTCGTCGGTCCTGTTTTAAATTTATTTAGTGTTATTTATTATTTCTTTCATTTATTCTCACACACGATATCGCTTATCTTATAACAATGAAGCGTTAAAATGGCTGGTTTTCGGGCGGTTGTTCCAAGTTAAATGATTTATGATGATCATTTTCCTCAATGCAATAAAATAAAATCGAGTAGTCTTTTTTCCTTCTACCATAATATGCCTGACTTTGTTTCCATCGGATCTTGATTTTTTAATATTCTGAAGTATGTGTGTATTATTATGAAATGTTCACATTAATTTATTAGTTACAACATTCCTATAAATAACTCTTATCTCAATGGTCAATTGATAAGAATTCCAGGTAGGTGATAATTTCAGGGTTCCATGCCAACTGAGAATAAAGTCATCTCAACACCTCCTTGAAAAGTCATTAAAAGCTATGAAAAAATAATTTTAAATTAGCAACCTAACCTATTTAACCAATTTTTTTATCACTCTAAATGACTTATCTGAGATGGTTCTGAGTTGGTTTCATTCCGAGTTGTCCGGTCATCAAATTTCAGATTTTAAAGGAGAATAGAATAACCGATACGACATATTAATAATATCCATATAAATTATATACCTATATATCATTTTTATGTATTAAGACGAACCCAGGTCAGAGTAAAAATTAGGGTATTTATTTCCCTAATAGGGACACGCTCAATATGCACTTTTTATTACAAAACACTTAACATCAGTTAGATAATAATGGGAAGTAAGTATTTCAGTTTCCGGAATTGAAAAATAATGAATTTTAATAGTTATTTCGTTAAAATTAAAAACGAATATTCGCTCGGCGACCATTGTCATTGATGTCAAAGTTTTGAGGTTAGTTTTTTTCTTCTCTTTTTTAATCCAAAATATTAATATATGACCCTAAAATAGGTTCTTAGTTTGGGTTTAATTAAAAAAGGAAAAAAAAAACTAGCCTAAAAAGCTATTTTAATATTATTATATCAAAACATGGCGTGAAGAAAAGATGTGTAATTGTCTGTTTTTTAATGAAATATCTACTAAAATGCATTATTTTCCAATTTCGGAAAGTGGAATACTACTTTTAGTTATTATTTAACTGATATTAAGTGTTTCTGAAATAAAAAGTGAATATTAAGAGTGTCCCTATTAGGGAAATATTTACCAAAATTAGAATTGGCCTCGAGAATCTACTAGGAAAACTTATTGAACTGACACCTAGCACATCCATTGTTGAAGTTTTGGAGTTGCAAATCTGGAGTTGTTTACCTTTAAGAAATAGAAAGAAATAGCAACATAATATTATTGCTGGGAATTGAACTTAAAACATCTTGCTTAAGTATAATGCAAAGGCTACTAACTTTTCGATCGCCGACACAAAATTTTCACCGTGCAAAATTTTAACTGGAGATTCTATTTTC
The DNA here is from genome assembly GCA_936435175.1 of Glyphotaelius pellucidus. Lineage (NCBI taxonomy): Eukaryota > Metazoa > Arthropoda > Insecta > Trichoptera > Limnephilidae > Glyphotaelius > Glyphotaelius pellucidus. The sequence continues at coordinate 14,523,254 of OW386556.1, forward strand.
GTAATAACTTACTTGTTGTTATGCAGATGTAGCATATTACCAGATAATGTGTTCATATATTATTTATAAAAATAGTGTATAAATCTATGTACCATAAGTCGTTTCCTCAATTTGTTATATTTTGAGAAATGATTTTTTGAAAATATCCTTAATTGGCGCACAAGAGATTAAATGAATAAATAATAGCATTGAAAAGATAAATTAAGATTAAGCGTGCTGCAATAACCAATCTGCAATGAAAGAAGGTGCACAAATCCAATAAACTAAGGACGGGTTGTTTCAAAAAAATTGATGGATTCATCAAATATTTGATGTTAATTTTCACGTTCTGTGTAAGTTCTATTCAAGTTCTGTGATTATTTCAGTTTTGTGAAGCAGCTGTCCTATAACGATATAATAACAGAACTTGAATAGAACCTACACAGAACGTGAAAATCAACTTCAAATATTTGATGAATCCATCAAATTTTTTGAAGCAACCCATCCTTAGCGCCACATAGTGAACCACTTGGGGTGACCTATGGCGAAGGTGTTGATTATCTAAGGCTCCCGGGGTGGCGGTACACATATCCGCCTCCCAAATGAAAATGGAACATTGTAGAATTGAAATCCTTTGTGTGGTAAAACCATGAAAACCATGAAAATCGAAAAAGAATGCAAATCTGATGAAAGCATAGTTTAGCAATATAAAGGTTCAGGGTCAAATTTTTATGCGAGTGCAGATTTTTATGTGAATAGAGCACAAGAGTTCTAAATGCTCCCCACTGTCTGTAGTCAATGGGACTATAACTTCCTCATTTTGGGTAAGCTGAAGAGAATGGGGAAGGGAAGGAAATAGGAAGTTAAAGAAGTGCCTGGCTGATTTGATCATCAACACAACTAAAGCCAAATAAAGTTTCAATTCTCAATGGTGGTATTTCCAAGGCAATACTGCAAGTATATTCAGGTTAAAATGGAGAGTAATTTCACATAAGACTCGTATTGTGGAATGACAAATAGATTGCCCAGTAATTGATAATTCAGAATAAGATTTATGGAAGAGAGAGAAAGAGCTGCACTTCATGACTGGTACAAATGCAGTTCCATGGAGCTGTCCCTGGCTGCAGCCTGCAGAGATAAGATTACCCTGATCATAGCCAACCTCCAACAGGGGAGGGCATCAGAAGAAAGACTTGAGTATGCCCTATCCTAACTAACCGTACACTAGAAGAGAATTGGCCAAATTCCCATTACTTTATAAAACACAATTTTTCAAAAATAAAAATCTTAGAAGAGAAACAAACATTTCACATACGGGCACTACAGCTGAAATAGTTTTTACGGGCAAGGCGTAATGCTCAGTGAAATGATCTGCATCTACTACAAAAATAAATATACAATAAAAATAGTAGAGTTTAAATTCTGATAAGAGGACTGTTTTGAAACCACTCACCAAGGGCGTACATAAGTGGAGGAGAGGTACCAACCCCCTCTCTCCATCGAATTCAGTATTGCGTAGGAAAAAGGAGAATAGTACTCGTAGATTACATAGTACCAATTTGGGAGGTGGGAATGGGACCACCATCCCGGGAACCTTTATTCGATAACCAACACCTCTACCATAGGACACCCCAAGTGGCTCGCTACGTTTGGTGATTTAGCAGGGGTGCCCGGGTTCATGGGGTGTAGTTTTTCTAGGTCTTGGTGACCAGGACACACTCAACCTCGGATTCCTACCCACCCCTTAAACTTTCCTTCCCAGAACTCCCCTCTTCTTCCTTTCCTTAAAAAAACCTCCACACAGCATCTCCAAGGATGACAAAGGACCCGAGGGAAATTATTTTCCCGTGGAGCTCATGTAAAAAAAAAAAATATTACAATACTGGAAAATACAACTATATTATTTGTGCTACCTCTTTTGTCAATGTGATGTATATAATAGTTGTGGTAAGTACATTCTAAAAAAAATTGTAAAAATTTTCCCCCCCCCCATTCACCCTTGCCCACCAGGATCGACCCTCCCATGCAAATGCTATTGCTACTCTCTTGTCCTCACCAAGGCAGTTTGAACACAAGAGTGCGAAAAGAAGTTAGGTGCAAAATTAGAGTTAATGCAAACAAAACTTACATTATTGTATGCATCTGTATGTGCTTACTGCAGGGACATCCTTTTATTTTATTTATTTATTTGAGACACAAACAGGATATTTACAGAGCATTATTTTGGTTAATGTATAACAAATTAAGATACAAATATAAATATCCCTAGACTAATGTGTCTACAGTAATAACATTAGCGTATTCACAGACACATGAAAAACAATGTAAGTATTTTTTTTACATAATTTAGAAACTTAAAATAGAAAATTTGAAATACATGATAGCTACATAATATTTAAAGTGTTTATTAAAAATAATAAAACAACATTTTAGTTGCACAAATCATGGAGATATTTCTTAAAACAAGTAAAATTATTCACAAAAATATCAATTATAGAGTGTGATTTAGTGAGATCGTTGTAAGATCGTGACATTCTAGATATGGGATTAAAGTATCCCGTATTATTGTTAAAAATTTCGGTCCAAAATATGTCAAATTTTCTGGTAGATTTGGGCCTGGCGTATAAATTGATTTCATTGATTAAGTTACTATCTACTAGGTTGTTAACAATTTTATAAAACATTAAGAGGTCATTTATATTATGTCTTTTAACTAGACTCTCTAAATTGAAATGTGTAGGTCTTTGTTCGTACCCGTCTAGAAGATTGTAGACACCTGACCAGTAAGACAAAATCCGTGTAAATTTCCTTTGGACTGATTCAAGTCTAGATACCTGTAAAATATAGTGTGGATTCCAGACTGTTGACCCGTACTCAAGAACACTACGGATTAATTTAATTAATTACGGAATTAAAGAGAATTATTAGGCTATTAAAATTCTTAAACAGTTTGGTTGATCTTACAATGAAACCAAGTAATTTATTTGACTTACTCACAATGTATTCAATTTAATGAATGTAATGTATTTTGAAACATTACTGAATAACACCTTTCGGTTTTGCAAGCTTACCATTTGTTATTAACGAAAAAGGGACAAGTTATAATTCAAGTCCCTAGTTACAACCTTATTTGTAAGCCGCTAGTAATAAATCTTAACTGTGAGAAGTTATAAGTCTAAGTGATAGGGCGTAGGTAAATCAATATAAATTAAATTATAAAGCACCCTTGATTATAATAACGTAATATTTGTATAGCGCAGTTTTGTGTTGTTTCACTTCAAGTGCACTTCACTGTAATAAACTTAAAAACAATCCTACAGTGCTCCTTATGAGTCCATTACAAAATATTGATAAAACATGAAATACATAATACGTATATGCAATAGATGTTTCATGATTTTCTCATGAAACTGACGCTGTAGAAATGATCCAAACATTATTATTATTAACAATAATCAATATATATATATTATTATAAAGGAAAGTCCAAAAAAACGTGTGGACCGCAAAAACTCAGAAACGAGTCCCAGTACGATCAAGGGAGCTATATGGTGTGGTAGATCTCTATCCCCCCTCCAGGATGAGGGGTCCCGTTTTTACCTAAAGGGCGTGCTTTTGAAGATATAAGGGCTGGAAGTTTTGCCCTATTGAAATTTCTAGAACAGTCTTTCGGAATGTTCTAGAAGGTTCGATAGAGCTCTAGAAAATTCTGGAAGGAGTGGCGGGGTATGTCGTGGAATGTTCAGGAATAGGGAGCATCATTGTGGAACATTCCAGAACAATCTAGAACATGGGTCGGCAACCTTTTGTTGTAAAAGGGCCAAAAATTGTATGTGGGGATTAGTGCGGGCCGCACTTGGGCCACGTGTCCATATACGTGATATTTGGTGACTTAGTAGGGGTGCCCGGGTTCATGGGGTGAGTCTTGATCTTGGCGGCGGATGCATCTGCCCATCTGCTGCGTGGCGGGCCGGATCGAGAGACTGGTTGAGGGAGGCCTTTTGATCTTTCCAACCGGACTCTCTCGACTCATCGCCTTGCACTGCAGTTGGAAAGATTGATTCATACATGCATCAATCCTGGACACACTGTCACCAAGATTCCTACCCACTTTTTCCTTCCTTAAAATGACCCCAAGATGACATAGGCCCTGGGGAAATTATTTTCCTCGGGGTCTCCTGTGTGGAGCTATTGTAAAAAAAAACCTACAATATTTGTACAGACATTTTAGTTTTAAAAATTAAAAGCTTATTGTATATTTTTACAACATTTATTGTAGTTTATAAAATCAATGAGATTTTTGTTGTTGCATTTGACTTTCAAGTTTTCTTAAATTAGCTTGCATTTTTGAAATAGAGTCGATAGTTTTGGTCTAAATGTGAATCCGATAACCGAGAACACTGTTTTCTCGATAATTCAGAATTAAAAAAGCTTGCTCACAAATTTATGTACTAACAAACATAGTAATTATTTGCTCAGCAAACCATTTTTACTCCTTGTAGTCTTCAGAAGGCAAACCCCACAGTAATTCACCAAGTTTTTCCTTTAAAAGCCATTTAAGTGTGGTTTCACTTTGCAAACCTATCACGTTGATTTACTAATCGCTCCCCCTTCGCTTCCTTTCTCACTCCCTTTCATTCCGTTGTGTATGATATCGTCCGTCAAGTGCGTTGCGGCGAGAATCTTGCGGGCCGCACCAAGATGCCTCGCGGGCCGCAGGTTGCCGACCCATGCTCTAGAATGTTGTCCTGAGCGAAGCCGGGTAACCCAGCTATAAATAAATTTGAATGCCCTGAAAAGTTTTACAGGTGTTCTTTTAATTACATCAAGAATTAATTTTCTTTTCTGAACTAGAATGTGTTTGAAAATGCTGTATGTAAGCAACTTATCTGTGTGAGTACTGCATTCGCTGTGAACATAATATACCAACCAGTAAATATTTCATTTTGATCAAATCACCCTGCCTGATACTGAAAATGGACTATCAAGTGTGTGGCTTATCTGTTTATAGGTGAGCTTTCACCATCATAAAGCCATAATGTTGGCTCTGTACAGGGTTTGTAGAGGAAACAATATCATACTTCTGGCCAGTGTGGGATTTGCCTTTGCTTCAAACTAGTAGAAAAGGCCTAATGATCTGCTCCCGGATGAATAACTGTCAGAGTAGATGCCTCGGTGGAAGCAGTGGGGCAGATCAAGCAAGATATGAAAATTACTGAGGACACGAAACGAATGACCAAATCTCATCCAGGGATGTAGTGCCTCAGACGGTGAAGCTGATAGCCAACATAATGGGTGCCGGAGCCTACCTGTTTAGATGCACACGTGCAAAAAGCGTATATACAGCATTCCAGCAGTTGGATGCGAAGTTTAATGAAAATCAAAGTGTACAAGTAATATTTATAATAGCTACCTGCCTCAAAACAAGTGTTGTTTGGTGAAGCATGTAACTTAAATGTCAATTAAATAAAAATAAGAAACTTTGTTCTGTGCCACCATATACAAATGATATTGTCTACATAGCGAACCATAGAAATATATTTAACAATGGTGATTTAAGTTCAAAAATATTGTTTTCAAAGTTATTCATAAAATTGTCTGCAATAAGCGGGCTTATAGGTTATATCGGTAATCGCCGTCACCCATCGGTAATCCATCTCATTGTCAGTACATTATATTTAAAACGGTTTTGGTTCAAGCAAACATCGACAAGTTGGATAATATCCACAGCAAAATCTCTGTGTAAATTAGAACTATTGACTAAATTGTTTATAATATTTTTACATTCTACTACCGGAATACTGGGAAACAAATTTACTACATCAAATGAAATTTGTTTACAGTTGCTAGGGAGAAGTATTTTTTTTAAGTGGTTGATTAGTTCATTGGAATTTTTAATTGCGAGGAGAAATATATTGGTATTTTTAATTACCTTTGTAAGAAAAGAAGCAATTTATAATTAGGGGCATTACAATATGCAACGACCGGCCTAATGGGCCTATTAGCTTTATGAATTTTGACAAATCCACATAACCTGGGGTTCTTTGTTAAAAATTTAATCTGGTGATAAGTATCATCTTTGAATATTGGGGTTTTACAAGCATTTAGTATACTTTTAAGGGTTAAAATTTAAAGTTATCAGATTTTAGGAGGTCTTCCTAAAGTCTTTGATTTTAAAGTTATATTCTATTTTGTCTATAATGATAATTGTTTTACCCGTATCAGCTTTCGTTAATATTAAATCTTCTTTTTTCAGTTTATCACGGATATTCTTGGCGTGTATGTTTTCTTGATTCTGCTTCGGCTGGTTTCTTGTGGTAAGGTCTTGCAAGACTTCGGCACTTTTGTAGAGGTAAGGTTTTGGAGCTTTAAATAACGCCATGTCTATTGCAACGTTTTCCACAGCACTGATGTAAGTTTTAGTAGTATATTTTAGGTTATATTTTAAACCTTTGGAGAGCAGTTTATCTCTTGTTGAGAAAACTGTACTGTGGAGAGATTCTGTATGCATTCATAAAATTCATGAGATGATGTTGTAGTCTGGTTATTGTTGTGTACATTTTAGCTCGCACAATTTTCTGAGTTTATTTTACAGGGTTATCCTCTTCTTGTAAGCTTTCACTGAGGCAAAACTTCTAATATTGTCATCAAAAAGATCTCGTATTACTGGGTGGAGTTTGTGGACCAGTTCGGTGTGTAGAATTTTAATATTTAGTTTTAAGTTATTCTGAGCAGCTTTCAACCACGCCTTTTTAGCTTGATGTATCAGGATTTGTGTGTTTACAAATACTGCACTTCAAGCGGAAATATTCTGATCTACTGACATAATATGGTCAAAGCTTGATGGGTTATTTATGCGTGATGTGAACATGTTAGGTTCTAGCGTAATTTTTACATTTTTTTTTAAATATATGTAAATTAATCTGTAAGTAAATAATCCTAATAAAAAAGTTGGGTAAAATTATGTTTTGTGTTGTAAAAAATAAAAAGGTTTTATATACGCTTTTCAAATTTAATTGTGTCAGCAAAATTCGTAAAAATCAATGCATCCACCACCATTGGCATTTTCTTTGCTTGTTTTAGTCAATTCCTCTATCAAATTATCACAAATCAAACGAATTCCTCGCTCGGCGACATTATAGGGGAAATGGATTAGTGAACATTTATTTCTAGAGCGCCATCTGAACACAAGGTCGAACGAATTTGCTCGAGTAAACGCTCACCCGAGTGAAGTGCCTTCAGTAACTTCAAGATATATGATATTAATGTTTTTAAACTTGTGTCACACGTAGCTATAAAAAATTATTTGGCTTGGCATATTTCGGCATATGGCATATTTCCCAATGGGAACATATATGCAATAGGCCAAGGCTAAACGATCTTTTATAGCTACGTGTGACTTAATTAATATTATGATCTGTTGGTGAAATATTACAGGATTTCATTATTTCACAATAACCACCGGAGCTACAGCGCAATTTAAAAAATTTTCCTCCGATTGCTCGAGATGATCATTTTGAATATTTTCCACCCACATTAAAAAAAATCATACCTCCGAATTTTAATATGAGATTTACAAACTGATTATAGTTCTATATAGCCAATGAATTCTCCTATCTTTTGTCGATTATCACATATTCGTAGGATTTATAAAAAAAATATTATAAAATCGTAAACTTCTACTTAATTACTTACAAATCAGGGAAAAATTGCCAAAATTGGCAGCAAAGCAATCCAATGTATTTTAAATAGTACCATATTGTGGCAAAAAGCGCTCCAGTGGATAAACAAAATAACAATTAAATCCGACTGAAGTCCGGGCGTTGCCCGGACTTCAGTCGGATTTATACTTTTCATAAGTATAGGCCACTTCATTGTGCCGCCCCTTCTTCCTTCTTAGAAGTCGCCACCTATCATAATCACTCATTTGAAGACTATTGCCACCTATCATAATCGCTCACTCCGCCCCTAGGCCGCGGCCTACAAGGCCTATTGACAAATCCAGGACTACCAAGAAGATGAAGAAAGATGCTTGTCTAGGTCTGCTTGCGATAAACTTGCAGACATTTACAGACAAAATATTCTAGCGGAGATTGTCCGCCGGTGTCTGCACGAACACGTCGCTCTACATGTGAATATATTCTACGGTCAATCTCCGTCTTGTCAGCCATTGCTTGAGAATTCGACCCCAAGGTACTTTAATTGGTCAACCTGTTTCAACTGTGCCCCTTTGGAGTAGATATTGTTGCACTGTATTGTTTCTTAGCATTACTTTTACACATGTGCTTGGGAGGAGACTAGGCCTGTAATGAATGGAGGACGCTGGAGTAGCACAGGACAGGAACGCCTTCAGGCGCCTTGTCGAAGCAATGGGTTCCCCAGCTGACAAGAAGAGAATGACATTTTCCAACATTATAAAAAATTGCAAACGTAACACTGCAATCATCGAAATTCTTATCGATCTTGTATGATGGTATAGTTAAAAAGAAACAACTTTCTCTAAAAATCTAAGCATACATGAACAAACTAATAGTTTCCCTCGAAGGTCTGATCAATTCAACCATTCTGAGATAAGATACCAATAGAAAACACGCTTTGTATAATCTTTTTCTTATCAATACTTTCTAAGAATATTACGCAAAGATAAAGAATAAGTAGCAATCCAGGAAGACAATCATTTCAACATTTGTGACTTTATTACTTTACAAAGAATCAGTAGTGATTGAGTCCTGTAGAGAAATGTTCTCATAGTAGTGATTGCAAAGTTGTAAATTCGGCATTATTAGCATTATTCAACACTCTGAAGTTAATTATTGCATCATGTTATTATTAGGAACAGTAACCGCAATGAATTCGCTATCGTTTCAAAAATGTAATCAGGTTTATTTGATGTGAAGTGTAAATATTTCTGAATAACAATTATATCATCAACTGGCACAAGAAGAAAGATCTCTGTTTCACTCAATTAACCAAATTTTTAGTGCTGAAAAATATTAAAACAGTGTAAGAAATCGTGTTAGATTTTTCACACAGCGTTGGTGCTAAATAGTGTTTGATAATAAATTAATAAGTAAAGTAGTAATAATAAACTTGCTACATGGGTATTTACCTACAAAAAAATGGTTTTATTTATAAATAATGTCAACACTGATTTGTAAATAATGTCAATCCTGACCTGACATATGTAAGGATTGTAAGTCTTGGAACGAAGCTCATCAAAGGGTACGCTTTGGAACCTTCAACAACCTGCATGTGCAACCACAAGAAAAGTATTCATTCGATAAGACTCCTGATTCACAGTCCACGTATTATTTTAGATACTGTCGTATTGTTGAGGTTACACGTCAAGCCATAGCAAAAATACGATTTACTTTATAAGGAAATATAACCACGAAAATGTTACGTAAGGGCAAATTTAAAACAGTTCGTATTGCTAATAAGTAATAAACCCACGGGTCACAGCTAAAACAAAATAATACTTCCGCAACTGAGTCATTTCGGTCTGGCGTCAATCTTCTCGCTGACGATGTTGCGTTGTAGAAAGATACACGATTATTAGATTGTACATCAATATATATCTAGCAATAATTCCAAAATACTGCTTCATTAAAGATTATAACAACGTTTTTTAAAGCACTTTTAGTAGCAGATTCAGATGCACTCATTACGCCACAAATTATGGCTGACGTCGACAGCTTTTTTATTCCATTCATGCGCTACAACTTCAGAGGTGTATGCACATGTAGGTAGGTTAGGACCTAGTAGGTATATTATTATTTTTGCGATATTCAGTAATTCGGTTCACGGTTTGCTTGAAGCTCGCTAGGGTCGGGAGTCTGGAATCGGGAAGTCAGACGGAGTTCAAGTTATGCTTGCACCCGCGAAACAATTAATTCGAGAAATGGTCGGAACGGATGACCTAAAAACGTGAGTTCTTGTAGTTCGCTGTGTTTTGTTTCGATATCTGAATTCGAATGTTTTTCACTCTTCTGTCGCCTTTACACTAACCTAGAATTTTGGCACACCTAGCTGGACAACACTAGACAGCTAGAACCTATTGTTCTGTTTTTCTACTACGCGTTATGCTAATTCAATGGCGGATGCGCATTATCGTCAAAGCACGAAACTAGGAATTGACAATGAAATTAAAGTCCTTGAAGTGCTTTGTTACATCCTTGGTTTTCAAGAACACGTAGGTAGACGATGACGTTAGGTAGATATTTGATAATCCCAAGTAAATTTTATAGCTACGACGTACCTAAACGAGATATAAATAATGTGTAAAAACAACAAAAAAACTTTGTTCAGATTAAAAATTAAACATGAATATTGTTTCGATGTTTTCATTTTCACAACCGACGTTAAACTCCACATGAATACAGTTCACACAAATCTACCGTTACTAGGAATACTACGACATGGGTAGGTTCATAATACAAGCAGCTTGATACGGTAGCGTCTTTAGGCTAGCGTAACTACTAACTACAATTTGTGAATACAAAAAATAAATAAATATGAACGAATTTAAAGAAACGGCCCGTTCTTTCGTTAGTTTCACCTTAGGCCGCTTGGAATATTATGCGTATCAATGATGTAGCAGGTGATCAAAGAATACCCATCGCCATCGCTGTCTCGCTACATTGCTAGAGGCGCATGCACAGAATACTCCTATGTTCAAGTTGGTGTTTCACCTTCCGGTTCCGCAAGCGAAGGACATGAAGTTAGTTTTAGTCTGCTATCGTTGGATATCGGTTCGTCTCCCGTGCGCTGCGTAGAATAGTATGAGACGTTAGAGTCTTTGTTTTAAAGTAAGTAAAAAAGGCTTTGTATAGGATCTCGCGGCGTAATATGTGGCATAAATCATTGTTTCAGTGGTAAAAAAGTGTTCGTGTTTATATTTTGAAAACGAATAACCTTAACGTCGTGGGCATATCGTCTGCGGCCATCTTGTGTCTCAATATATTGCATAATAGAAAAACTTTTGCATCTCGTTGTGTATATACAAGTAACGAACTATAAAAACAATGTACTATTCTGCAAACGTGTTGTATTACTTAGGTAAATGTAATACTTGAATCCGCAACTTGATAAAATTTACTGATGTTGTATTTAGAGGACGCCACACAAGATGTTATGCGTAGAAAGACGTGTATTTTGCCGAGTGTTCGGAATAATTATTGGTACAAACTTTGTATTCAAGCCTAGTATATATTTTAGATTTATTGTACAAATTTCAAGTTCATTTTCGTTCGAATGTTTACAAACACTACTTGTTTATCGTATAAAATTTTTGTTCTCCCAAAATTTTTATTTTCTCTTTCATGTCGATTAAAACAAAATGGCGTCTGTAGTAGTTTTTGTTACTGGATTTGCCATTTAATTGAATACAAAATAGTATGTTTAGAGGTCGAAGGCTCGTTGATGTAGTATTTTTGATTATTCACTATTTAGGTACACGCTAAAGAAGACCCATTCACAATAATTACGAAAATAGGGATGTTAGATAGGATTGATCCAAGTGTTGCCACACTGAAAAATAGCGACGTTTTTTTAATTGTAGATGCATCTTTCTAAATATGTGTTATTTGTGCTTCACTGGTCATTTTAAATTGTTTTTTAGGGGAGAGATGGATTCTCAGGCGTGTAAAACATTGTATGCGGCTTCAGTGGCGACATGTAAAGTTTTGTATTCGAAAAAAAGTGTTCTCGTAGACACACATTTTTGACTCCAAATATGTTCACGTATGGTTTTTTGAAGTCTGTTTTGTGTTTCTACATCTTGTAATGTATCTGATACATCCTGTAATATAAAGAAATGAAAATACAATTCTAATAATATTGCAGAAGCGCTTTAGTTCATGGGACATTTTAGCTGTTATATGTATGCATATACTTAGATTTTCCAATGAACTATTAATCCTCCAAGATGGCGTAGGTAATTCAGTTAAACTACCTTCCGACATAAAATATTTTAGTATGATTGATTTTCAAACTTGCTTTACATACACAATCTGTGATGTAATAATATCTATGATCGTAAACTACGCGGGTGCGGCTTAATCGCGAGGTTCAAACAATGACATTTATTTAAAAAAATATTAAAGCCAGATCAGAGAATAATTTGCTTGACCGAAAAGTAATGTAATATGTAGTAAAAAACATGGTTTCCGTTACCGCCGGTACACAGGCCCAGACACGGGTAGCAAAGATGGCCGCCGGTCGTTTTCGGAATTTAACTTCTTTCACGATGGTTGTTTATTTATTGTTTATATCACGATAAATACGAACGTAAAAAATAATTGAGTACTGGTAAAAAAATATGATTGCAAAAGTTCAAACAAGTTCAATTGATTTCTTTCTTTCACAAATCGGTTCACAACAATAAAAAAAAACGAGTTGTTTATTGTAGAGTTTTTCCATTTAGATCGAAACGAGACTCGAATCTGTATGTAAATTTTAATGTCACCTGTCACTGCAGTCACTGTTAATTGGCCTAGCGTCCTTCATTAACGAATTCCTATTTAAATAAATCATACAGATTAACAAACAAAACTTGCGAATATGAAAGTCTTATTGTATTTAGAATATTTTAGGAAAGCCAAAAAACCTGTGTTTTGCTGAATTCTTATGCATTTTATGACATGTTTCGCTAATATAGTTTTGATTATGCATTTCTTTTACCAAATTAACAAAACATTTAATAAAATGTGTGATTTTCCGCGCTAAAAAATTCAAAATGAGAGAAACGTCTTTTTTCATCAGATCGGCAATATGATTCCATAAATATTTATAAAATAAATTAATAAACTGATGTTAAAATAATCTGCGTAATATCTTTACGACTCAACATAACTCACAGTTAACGTTCAAGACCTAATGGGATAGGCAGATTGAAAACTGTTTTTTTTAGATTCATTACGAAATTCAAAAATAAAGGATAATGATAACGTAAACACAAAGCGTTAAGTTCATACTAATCGAACAAAAAATACAGCACATTCCTGTTTCTAAATGCAAAGCGAATACGCAAAAGAAAAGTTTAATTTATTGCTACATGTGACAGCCTTCGTAACTAACGAATGTAAGTCAATGGAAAGGGATAGCCATTCAAAGAACATGTGAGTACGAAGCTGCTATATTATTATGAACACCCCTCGTTTTTGTATTCGAACACCGCATCACCAGCTACCAGCTAAAAGCTGCCCGCCGACGGGCGGGCTTGTCTGCGACGAGCGCGTCAGCTCGTCGCGGACCGATGTGCATGATGTCACAGGCGAGCGACGAGAATTTTATGTATAGCCTCGATTGCATTGAGCGAGTTTACAAGCTACTAGCCGGCGAATTCATTATCTGCTGGTAAAACTCTGGTATCTGCTGGCAAAACTCCGCTAAAGCCTCGATTACATAGAGCAAGTTTACAAGCTACTAGCCGATAAGTTTAAAAGCGGTTTAATCGGCGAATGAGATTGTCATGATGACACATAAAACTGTCTAATCGCTCAGTAGCGACAGGAGCAGCTAAAATAACGACTCTCGCGAGAACCAATTCGGTCGACATTTTGTAAAAAAACTTGAGCTCGCTGCTAGCGCCACACACTAGCCAATAACGGCTCCCGGGAGCAAACTAATTCTGATAGATGAAATCAGCTATTAGTGGGCCGCCATCTTTAGGCAAACATTAGCGAGTAGCGAGTGAAGTTGAGCACCTTGCAACTTTATTCGTAGATTGTCCACAATCTGCTACTTAGCAAGTAATACGATGACACAGCGTTTTTACTAACAGATAGTTAATTTCCCAGATAGTAGCTTGTAACTCGCTCAATGTCATCGAGGCTTAACTGTAATCATATTTAGTAATGAATACGCTGAGCGAGTTTACTAGCAGACAGTGAATTCGCCTGTTAGTAGCTTGCAAACTCGCTCAATGTAATCGAGGCTTATGGATGGATGTCCGTCGGACAATTCAATCCACATGCTGACATGCTTGCGTGACGTCATGCTCGGACTTGCTCGCCGCGGACATACTCGCCTACTTCCGACGAACAAACGAGCGAGCAGAGTAGTAGAATACGATTTGCTGTCACTAAGTTGTCCTTTGTACACTTATGTGTTTCTGCTTTCGCTGTCTCACTTTATTTTTTAAGACCTTTACCATTTTCGGGTAACCAAAAAGACGTGTGAATAATTGCATTTATTGAAATGATAAGTGATTTTTGAGCACATACGAATGGAAAGAAACTCCCCATCAGATTTGGCTTTTGATCGAGAATGATTTGTGTACCTCGCGGCTTTTTCAGAAAAAGAGTCAAGAACGACGTGTTTATGGCAGCTACGAACGTTTGTGCGATGCTAAACGCAGTAAATCTCAAGATATCCAATGGACCTAGTTCAGTGAAACCAATCGCGTCTCTGTAACCAAACATCTCTTTAATTCATCTATCTATCGGATCTAAGTTATGATATTAGATAAAATGCGATCGATGTAACTCTTACTGAACTGGCAGTGGACATACCGCCATCTTTTTATTTATTTGCAATTAATAGATCTTCACATTCTACACAACTGAATGTTTATTGGAAAAAACGTCTTAATAATCTTGAAAATACTGACGTTTTACCCTGTCACCCTTGCATTTTAACAGTTATGTTGTATGTATGCAGGGTGTAACAGGACGCACCTTACAAGACTTTTAGGGATTTCCAAACTTATTTAGCAGAGTAACCGCCCGTTGCCTTACCGTTCCCTGATATTCGTGTCCTAGTTAAAGTATCATATTATATCTAAAACAATACGTCGGTCATTTGATAAACAAGTCACTTTTCCGGACAAGTTGCTCTTCAACTTATCTTTACGTTCGAAGGTCTACCTAATAGTGTTGATAGGGGGTAGGAGATATATGTAGTTAAATCTATCTATACACAAAGAAAAATTATATATTTTTTTAATTATTAACGCCATACTGGGCTTTTACAATTAGTTACAGATGTAAGTATAACAAAATAAATATGATAGTGGTGCTGATAGCGTAACAGTACGGTTGCAGCACTCGTAGCGTGAAGATACCTCTAAAATAAGCAATACAAATTAGCAAAATAATAATTTAAGATTGATATCGAATTTAAATAATAAGACTTGAAATAGTAAATAAAACAAGTTTAGCACGTAAAAGTGAGTATGTACGTATGCATACAATTATTTATGTATAAAATGGTTGCATTTATACACAGTGATCAGAAACAAGTAGTACAAGCGGGAAACCGGGGAATATACATCACACGGAGAACCAAAAAACACAAGTTTTGTTCATTTTTGAACATCTTGTTTTTTTTTTCCAGAACTTCGAGTCAGACTGTTGGAACTGGGTCTACGCTTCGATTGGCGGCCAATTTTTTCAAATTTTATCTAAAAGTTCAAAATTCGGACTCGATTTACTTGAAAACAAAAGCTCACATAAAAAAGTTATCCCATATCCCACATCGACTCCAAATGTGATGTAGATTCATCAGTTGTCCCGCTTGTACAACGGTTTTCCCGGCTCCATTCGCTAGACATATTATTAAACTTAAGATTATCTTACCATGTTAGAAGGTTGCGGATGTGTGTATGTATGAATCAAATAAAATAAAAAATATCAGGTCTGCCTGTCCATGACCTTCTGTTTGAACTGTTTCTACGTTTATTCACTTTTATACACGTATATGTACTTCTATTATTATTTTACTAAATAAAATGTTTATAAAAACGAGTCCTTTTATTTCTCGCACTGTAAATACGAACTAAAAGGCTGTAATTTTATCTAGGCTATCCTTTTTCAGATTTAATTTGGTGTAGAAGAACCGAGAGTGCAAAATGGACCGGGACAGCATCGAGTATGACGAGAAGCTGTCGCAGATGAAGAGCTACTTGCCGTTCCTCGAGAGCATGGAGAAGAGACTGAAAACTTCAAGCGGCGACGGAATAGGAATCCAGCTTTCAAAAATCCAAGGACTTAAGAATTTACTACTAGGTAGTAAAAGGTGAAAAAAATAATTCTATAAATATACAAATAGATTTTGACGTATTGTTTCCAGAGTGTAATTCTGTTTAAAAAATCAATTTCTACCCAAAGTTATCAAGATATGTGGCCGTACCTGTTCGACGCCATAAATGGTTTGCCGTTGTCGTTGCATCTATTTGGCGCTTTTAGTATTCCTATGCCGACGGCACGGAGAATGCATGCATCTTTTATAATTCGTACGGCAACGGCTCGGCGGCGGCAATGGGAATGGCGTTTCATTTCTTTAATACGAGTAGGGAGATGTATGATAATGATTGCATGTTTCCTTTGTGGGGTGCAGACATACGTACATCGTTTGTCTTATTTTCAACTACTATTAGTGTGAGGAAGAGCTGCAGCATTGTATATTTAAGAACGTACGGCTTATGTTGGCATTCATGGAGTGTTACGAGTGCGGACCTCGTAGCCTCTAACCAACGACTATTATACTTATTATGTTAAGATATTGGCAAAATACAAATTACGAGAAGATATTGGCAATATCCGCTCCTAAAAGTTATATATTTAGAAGGATCATTTTACACATTATTTGAATTGAAATGAAGAATCAATGGTTAATTTGGAATTTCTTTTAGGAAGTGGTATACCTCATTCCAAGCCTTTTTATTTTTAAATTGGGTCTTTATATGCGTCAATAGACTTGTTCCTCAGGCACAGTCGTATTTCTACAAATTTTATTAATGTCACAATGGGACGGCCATGAAGGCTATGATTTTAAACTTTATATATTGAAGGCCATGTTTCTAAACTTTATATGTTGCTAAAGCACTGAAAAGCTACAAAACACCATCAGCGCATTGACGTCTAGCAAGTGAAGTCGCGGGCGCGAGGCACGGGCGAAGGGAACAGCAGCTAGGACTTACACAAAGATTATCTTTGCAACTATAACACACTCAAATTGCCATCACGGCTCTACAAGGAGCTTGGTGTGCCAATGCCATGGCACGGCACGTGAGGGAGATGCAAGAAAATGATTACCTTTTCTTTGGAAAAAGCAGCCCAACGTACATTGCTTGTCTCTAATTTCGTTTATCACTGTTATTTAGTGTATAAGAAAGAGCTGCAGCGTCATTGTGACAAGGAACATTCGTTTTTGTGCTCTTACCGTGCCGTCGCCGTTCGGACACTGAAAGAGCCCATCGACGAACTTTTTAGAAGCGTTTATTGAATAGAAAATGTCTGTCAATCTTTTTTACTTCGTAATAATAATATGACAGACTTTTTCTGTATTAGCAATACAGAAAAAGTCTGCCAATGTGTGAACCGTTAATGTTCGAGGGTTTTGCCCGATTGAACATGTTGACTTGGAACTATCCTTGTTGCCTCTAAACCTCTAAACGCTCGAACGGCGAGCGTTTCGTTTCGAGCAATTCGGTCAGCTCAAATACCTATGGTCAAATGTGAGTGGTTTATTTATGGTCAAATGTTGATTCTGCTGACTTTGTATTCTATAAGCAGTCTTCTTCACGATATAAATTAATAAAATATTCTTTAAAATCACTAGGATAACTCCGAATGTCCATTTTTTCTCCAATGACAAGGACAACAAGCGCATCGAACTCCAGACGGGCGACTAACTTATTCGATGCATGGTCTGCATGTTGGACATGCTCGATCGAATTTCTTTTGAACACAACTTGCCGACCTTGAATCTTTTTCACATCGATCCAACGGCTCGGTATCGTACAAAAATGCATCGAGCGAGATGTTAAACACGTTCGGACATGTTCGAATGAACGTAAAACCATCGATAGTGAACGGACCTGGGTACATAGCATATGATTAACAATATTTCATGGATTAGCCGACAAATTATTTATGAATGCAAAGTGTCCGGGGGTGAAGTGCACAACAATTCAACTTTTTTACCTGAAAATTTACGTTGAGATTTCGAAAGAATTTTGGTTTTTTACTTCTCACCTCCCAAATTTAATGCACTTTCCTGTGCTTGACATAGAAAATAAAATGGAGCTGAACATTAAAAAAGTGATATAATAAGTTTTATTCCTAACACAAAAATTGAATCCAACTATTCCATCTGTGGTGTAACTTTAGTCGTGAAAAAGGCAAATAAATTACTTCATAAATTCGAAACCATTTAAAAATCCTAAGGCGAACCTTACACGTTCAATATTTATTGCCAGATATTTATGTTACGTGTGGAATGAATCACAATATAGATCACAGGATGTCTAGATTCCTATGATCCGTCAATACATTAGTCTGGACGTTCAATAAATATCACAATATTTGATAAATATCCGCGGATGGAAATAAATGTTGAACGTCGAGGGTGGTAGTCCGATCCATATTGATGGATCGTGATAAACATTGACGGTGTAATGTACGCCGAATTGCTATACATTATTATAATGATATGTAACCCTGGTTAGTAGCACACCTGAATATAATTCCCCGATCTGGTACCCTTTATGCAGTCTACCAACTTAGTTGAATATGTTCGAAACGCCTTCAATGAGACATGGTCCTATAAAACAGAATTAAATAAAGACTTAAATAACGTAAATAATAAGGCAAAAAACGTAAATAATATAATTGGATGAGAACTAATTTACACAATAAATCTTAATGTAGGTAAGGTACCAGATCACAAATGTGAAACATTTAACAGCAATGTACAATTTTTCAACCTCTCTTGCTGTCGTCTGCATAATGAAGATGGTATGATCAATGAAATTGATGATTTGAGATTTTCACGGCCAAAAGTAATATCGTGATTTGTTTTTGGGGCATTAAGCCTGTTGCGGTTCCTATTTGTTTAGCCAACATTTCTGACGGCTTTCCAGTGTCCTTTATCAGGGCAGATATGTAGATTGTGGTGAAGTGTGTGTTTACATATGTGGAAGAATTATGACGTACGATGATAGACACCTAACCGCTGGTGGCTGAAGAAGGAGAAAGCGCAGCACGGCACAATACCCAAAAATAAATCCTGATAATGAAATTCATATTTATGCTCTCCAACTCTCCTTATAAACTCGCCTATAAAATTTATATAAAAAGAACATCTTTAATTACACTTTAACAAAAAAAAACAAAAATAAAATGTTACCAGGCTGTGAGAAAAAAGAAGAATTCAGAACCGCTCATTATTAAAGGCAAAACAATAAAATTATCGTTATTTAACGGGCTAAATTCGTTTTAATCAGTGTAGTTTTTGCAACTGCGTAATGGAAATCGCGAGAGGTTGTTTTAATTTGTTTAGTCTTACATTCACTCGGCACAGGTGGCTCTGAGGGAAAATTATTTACCTGAACGTTGTCATCTCTGGGGATGCTGTGTGGGTGTTTTTTTAGGAGAGATAGGAGTGAATATGGGTATTGAGGAGATCCATGTTTTAGAAGGGAGGAAACAGAAAAGCCGGCGAATCTTGCTGATGAACTCAGGAACGAGCCGTAGAAACGTCCCGTTCTCATGCGACATAAATTCAACGGTAAACAAATGTTGGGCGAACGTTTGGCGTGTATCCCAATTCTGCAACAAACCGTAGTTCCTCAGAGCATCTTTCATTGATATACCGATAGGACACGGACAGCATTCCCACCTGAACGTCTGTGCTCTAAAGATTGCAATCCAGTTGATAAAATCGGGGAAGCTACCAAACGGATCACTCGCTTCTGCACAGAGCCATGGTTTAAAGTATTTTAAAGTATTTTGGGCTCCAGACCAGAGGTGGCTACCGAATCCAATAGTGGGGCGCGCTTGCGATTTGTACAGGGTCAGCAGTTGAAGGATATCCCCAATAAACTGCTCTGAGAAAACTTTGCACGTCATTTAAAATAAATCAATAAACTTTTATTGTTGACAACACACTCAACTCCTCGCAAGCTACAACTGGCAAGCGATCTAAAAATAAGTATTTAATAGGTATGATTTTCTTGAGGGTTTAAAATTAAGTTTTTTTTTCCCTAAAGTACGACACTGGTAGCGCTACCGCGTCGCCGTGTCCTGGTTGTTATCTTTGAATTTGGACTGCTTGTTTTTATTTTTCTCTTTGTCTTTACTATATAGTGATATTGAAATCGACTGAGCACAGTGAAGTTCTGTTTTAACTCGACCGTTTTGCATTTCACCTTCGTTAGCGTGAAAGTACTGAAACAATACATTTTTTTTAAAGAAAGAAAAACATTCCCGGGTTACGAAATTATTTTTTTTTAAAAGAAAGACAAACATTCCCGGGTTACAAACGCGATGCCCACTCAACCACTGACTGGTCATAATAATAACCCAACAATGTTTGAAAATCTCCTACTACTACCAAAGAAAGCCGAAAATGTTGCTTGTGTTGTGATGGAGGACTTATCCAGCCGAGGAATCGAACACGGGACGCCCGGGTGGGTCCCAAACGTGATGCCCACTCAACCAATGACCGGTCACATGTTATTACTTCAATGGCGTAAGCCAGAGATGAAACCTACTGCGGAGTGACGTTTAGAGATATCCGGGCGGTGTTTTGTCCATTCAAACGTATTCCCCAATTTCCTCTTCTAATACAGTAAGTAAAAAATCTTAAAAATCGTTCTTCTTAGTTTAGGAGGAAAAAAAGGGAAATACGAAACCTCGGTTTTGATGATTTTATTTAGGTATTATCAGCATGAAGTGCAATTGTCCCTTTCGCTCAGTATTCGGGGGAGTAAGAGCGACAGTGACAGCAACAGTTTGGTAAAATACCTATTGTTAAAAATTTTCGGAGACCAGGTTTCCTCTTAAGTTCCGGTCCAAGATTACCTTATTGAAGATTATCTTTCTATTCCGCCAGAGTTTTCACGATCATGGTTTCTACTATAAGCTGTCAAATCGGAATAACCTAATTTTTTTTTATCTACCAGCCTGTTTGAAAAAAGAATTGTCATTGAGAGGGTTACATTTCTTTGGCCAAATTATATAATTCCTCTATTAATGTACAATTAAAAAAAATGGTTTTGTAATCAAGTAAGTAGATATTTAAGTATGTACCTACTTACAAATCTTACGATTACAGAGGAAATTTTGGTTTTGATTTATTCAAAAATTTAAAATAAAAAATATACTTTTTGGACACGCGGTCTAAGCTTCCACTGTTCACAGAACTACTAGTAGGTATAATTATTTATTTTTATAACCAATACTCAAGGCATGATGAGAAATATTTTTTAATGGATTGAAAACCTTATTTTTATGTTGCTTCTATGTATCATTATGTATTTTTGTTAAGGAACAATAAATAAATGCGCCACAGGTAATAAAAGGTTTTCTAAAAAGATGTTGGCGTATAAAACTCGCATAATTAGTTTATACCTAAAATTTACTTTGTTGCTTAAAATTGAAGTGAAAACATGCACATCGGTAGATAAATAATAGTCTTAACGACATCAATTAATATGTACCCCTAAATAAGGCGAGCATTAACCGGACCTCCAAATAATTATTAATTTATAATAGGGTTGCCCGTAAAATAAGGGCTGCGGCCGCGAGGAACGATTTTACGCGTGATCCGGCAACACTGTCGTGTAGCCTGGTACCCCCACGTCATATCCCCACTTCGCTGCACTCTTTGCGGAGTTTAGTCTCGGCGTGACAGCCGTTCGCGTTGAAGCTTCCGCTCGCCGCACCTGCCAGGTGTGAATTACGCTCTGTAATTCGTTTTTTGTGTATTTTTATTTGTGCAAAGTACAAACCCCGGTAAAAATTAATTCTCAGCTACGTGAAGTGTACTGAAAATAGTGTATAAGCGCGAAAACGTGCGCAAATGGTGCAGAGAATTTAAAAACGAACGTACAGGTTATGGTTTGGAAAAAATGTATACTTAAGTAGAAATAACAAAATGAAAAGCAAAGATATATATTGATTTTATAGTCTTTGAGATTCTCATGGGAAACGCTGAATCTGTGCCTCAACCACAACTCGGTGCAGAGCAGAGCAGAAGCGTTTCTGCGCGGTACCTGGCCTGCTCCGCAGCGTACATCGTTTCATGCACGTTTATGCATTAGAAAATCTGCTCTGCTCTGATCTGCTCTGCATGACCTGCGTCTCAACATATGCCCGGCCAACTGTCTGCTTCGGTATCGAGCCCCCATCCTTACAGATGTTGACTGTACTATCCAAAACATTAACTAGAATAATACTTAGGTACTGATAAGGCGACGCGCGATGTAAGACGTTAGAAACAACTGTATAGTTAGGCATCCAGTTTTTATAGCGTACAATATACACAAAATAGTACCTACTATAATCAAAATACACGGTGTCCGGAAACTCGTGGTACAAGCGGAAAACTGGGGAATCTACATCACATTTGGAGTCGATTTTGTAGTATATTTTTTTTTTATTTGAGCTTACATTTTCGAGTAAATCGAGTCGGAAGTTGATTTTTTTTTTGGTCAAATTCTTGTAAATTATTAGTGACGATCACAGTGCCTAAGTAATAAAAACTATTTAAAAGAAAAACAAACGAAGAAATTCGGATTTAAAGCATTATTTTATCATTAAATCAATGTAAAATAAAATAGTCGGCTGTTCAAAGGATAAATCACAGCTGATTGTTATGTTATGATACAGTAGGAATCCCCGAATTCGGGATTACCGAGGTTTAGAGTTTAGTTCACGCCGTGCCGGTTCACCGTTGACATCTATCAACAATCCTTTCGTTAATTATAAACTTTAAAACATAGTGTGTGTTTGTGAATTACTTTTGTGTTATTTTCATATTTAAACAATAGTGCTTGATTAATTATTGTGTAATATACCTACGCAGAATATATGACATGTAAAATGTGTTTTTTGTGATGTAGTTTTTGGATTTGAAACGGAACATTGCTACATAACGTAAGTAGGTTACCATCTGTGCTATCAATTTATCTCACAAGATTTGTTCGAATAGGTCCAGTAGCTAGTATAGTTGATTTGCCGAAAATCGTTCGTATTAGTTTCAAGTAGCCGCCATTAGTGGGCTGCTACACAACAAAGTAAATAAGTTAATTAATCATATTGTAATGCTTAAAAGAAGTGAAATTTTAGAAGAGCTGGAAGAATAAATTAGTGAGATGATAATAAATAAACTATGGTCACGAAAAGAGATTAATTAATAGTAGCATAAATAAATAATTTTAGAGTAATATCTTTGCTCCAATGTCAAAATATTTCCACGTTAACCCCAAAAAGCCGAAAATGTTTTTGTGAAAAATCACCTCAAGGGCTTTGTTAAAGCAGGTACTACATAATCAAAGCAACAGAGGAAAAGCATGGTACAGAGGTACATGGTACGACATTGTTATAAACGCCATTGACTTATTTATTATGCCGTCGTGAACTCTGTTGTTAAGAATTATTTAGCCGGAGAAGGGGGAGACTGCAAGTGGAGTTTACAATTGCCTCAGGTTCCCACTGCGGCGTCGCGTCGTGGGTTCAATTTCTCTAATAACTTATTCTTCAAGCAATATCTTCCTTTTATAATGACGGGTAGTAAAAGTTTTTCAAATATAAGCTTATTCGTATCTCGGAAAGGATATGTGTAAACTTAAAAAAACAGAGTGTGCAATTCACACGCGTTAGCAGTGAAATCTTCAGAAAACTAAAGTAGACAAGAGTGGGGAGGCTACGAAGCACCGCACAAAGAGGAGACTGTTAGGCTGCGAAGCACCGCACGAAGAGGAGACCGAGAGGCTACGAAGCACCGCACAAAGAGGAGACCGATTATACTTTCTCATTCTCTCGCAGACTAAATCGAGTTTCAAATCACAAACAGTGCTAAAGAAGTTTAACCCTACAAAAAATAAATAAAGCTTTATGTCTTTTGAGTTTTGCGATCAAGATAAGCTGTAGATAATTATTTACTTATACACGCCTTGAAGGCTTTTACAATATCACGTTTTCAAAGATACCTACATAGGTTATTCAGGAGTATGTAGCATAATAAACTGAACATTTAGGATATAAGCAGGTTCAATATATAGGTGTGTAGTGTCGTTATAATGAAAAGTTGTACAAG
The DNA here is from genome assembly GCA_936435175.1 of Glyphotaelius pellucidus. Classification (NCBI taxonomy): domain Eukaryota; kingdom Metazoa; phylum Arthropoda; class Insecta; order Trichoptera; family Limnephilidae; genus Glyphotaelius; species Glyphotaelius pellucidus. Next base: position 14,547,278 of record OW386556.1, read on the forward strand.
AGTTAATTAGTTTAGTATAATTATGGTAAAATAGAAGTACTTAAGGTACTATGAAGTTTGTTATAGAGGAATGTAAATTATTATAACAAAAATATTATTAAATTCGTCTATTTTAGGCGGTATCTCGTAAAGCTGCTCACACACGATAGAGTGGATGAGCCAAATGATCCCGCGGGCTAAAACTCGCGAAACTCACGTGGCTCACGAAGGCCTCCCAAAATACCCTGAGCCGTGGCTCGGCTCGGCAGCGTGCGGCGAATCCCCGCGCCGCACAGTGGTCCCAAATCCCATTGTGGTTATTTCGACAACAGCTTCCCGCTTTTCATCAGACCTCAAGCTGACTTGCAGCATGAAAGAGTTCTTTTAGACTTCGAGAATTCAGAGGACATTTAATTTTTCTTATTTTACTTTTTAACGATCAAAAACCAAATTATTTTTCTCGCTCACCACGTAGTCCATCATTACACGTAACTACCGGAAGAAAAAAAACTGTATTAAGCCATATCCGTGTTTTTTACATGAATTTTAGAGTATATCTTCGACCTTTTCCAATGAAATATTAATAGAAATGAAGCGATATTCTTCTTTTCCATTTTCTATGACATATTAAAAGAAATAAAGCTATTCTTTTTTAGTAAATTTTTTTTGAGATCTATAAAATTGTTTTTCTCAACCAAATTTTTTCCGTGTTGCAGCATAACTTGACCTTGATGCGCCTTTTTCTTCTAACATCTCCAAAATATCAAAAATATAGATCAAGGGTAGAGACTCTGTAAAAGTCAAAAGAGCACGTAAGAGCAGACAAATTCTATAAGATGATGTAGATAAAGAATGGTTTTATATGAAAATAGTTTATTTTGGAGGTACAAATTGGTACACGATTTTGAAAGTTTAATCAAACTTTGGAAAATAATTATAAATATTGATAATAGTTTCACGATTTTTTAATGACTAATAAAAGTAATACGGAAGAGGCAAAATATTAAATACTTTAATAATTTGATAGAACACACCATGGGCTTCAATTTTTCTTTTCACGTAATTTCTCTACGATTTCAAATAACACCACTAACGACCGAACAGCGCGTACACCCGAAAGAGATGGGTCGCAGGGAGGCCGCCTGGCACATTCAAAGTGTCGTATTTACATCGTTGTCACGTGTAGCGCGTATTGTTTTAATTTTTTTATCGATGCGAACATAATGCTATGGACTGTTTTCTATGCTGTGAGTATGTTTTTTAACATAAATAAAAACATCGTTGAAATCTTTTTGTCTAGCTAGATTGTTCTAAAGGAGCCACTGTGCGCCGATAGCTCGGCGGCGAATCAAACCTCGAGTTGACAGTACAACCTCTTCAAACGGGCGTGATTTGTTTTTGGATGGTAGAAAAATATGTACACACCTATTTTATTTATCAACCGATAAGAGTTTGCAAACCCGCACCTACAGCGGGATTGCCGAGTAGAATTTAGAAATCTTGCGGGATTTGCGGGAGGCTTAGCAAGGGGTATTAAATTGAAAAATGCTTGCATTTCATAAACATTTTTTTATTATCTGGTTATCAATTGTCTCTGATACTAGTATGTTTTAAAAATAAATTGAAAAAATAACTTAGAAAGTCATTTAAGAGGACGTTGCTTATCAATCATCGTTGGTACTAGTAATATTAAAAGTTATTATAAAAAGAGATTTTGAAATATATTAAAACATGGCTGTCACTGACAAGACTCTTCGCAGTAATTTAAGATTTGAGATCAATCATCTTTGACCAGTAATATTGTGAAAAGGCATTGAAAACGTAACGTAATAAGTATTCTAAGAACACTCTATTCGCATGTTATCGTATGTCCTTCCGGGCGTATTTCGTGATTACACATGCAAATCAAAACGTCATGATTTTGGTGTAAATCTATATATTTTTTATTCATTCAAATCCCGCACTTAAATATCTCCACTAGCAGAGTCACTCATTTATATATTTATTTTTTTTATTAGAAAAAAGTAAATATTTACAATAAATAATAATATATTACATTTCATATCAGACTTTTTTTGGTTACCCAATTAGTAGAGAAATATTCTCGGGTCTAACTGGGGAAAATTTACCCTTTATTTTATTTAAGCGAAACAACAGCCTACAAGATTGGTTTATGCTTGGGCTATCTTCTTAATACTACGGTACACGCACCTCTAAAACGTTCATGAGTGCTCGCGTGGGTTTCACTTGTAGCCCATTTTAAATTGAAATATACTGAAAGATAATCGTTTAATTTTTTAAATAAAACACTTTTATTATTATAAGTGACATTTATTAAGTAAACGGAAATTAAAAAAAAAATATCTTCCCTTTCTTTAACTTAAAATATTAACAAAACTTCAGACTTCTCAAAAAATCACATAATTTTTACTTATATGAGATCAATAATTTTTTGGTTTAATTCTTACGTGCACGCATGGGCTACATACGTAGCCCAACAACTTTTAATTGTTATTTTTCGCACGTGCGCCAGCGTCGATTGCTCACGCCACACTGAATGCGTCGAGCAACAACCAATCGGAGCTTAGCTAGAGACTCGAAGTTAAATCACGCGATTTCACGAAGTTATGAACAAAAACAATACCCTGGGCTACATATGTAGCCCACGCGTGTACTCTGAGAAACCACTTCCATTCCTTGTTATACCTTCATGTAATGCACGGTCGCTTTGGGACAATTTGGTCACTGGGCGACAGTATGGCATTTTTTATTTTATTTTTTTATTTATATATAAACAGTATGTTTCCATTAGGTTTTTGTCGATGCCTGTCTCACTAGGATATACCTGTGTCGAGACAGGCATAGAGGTACATAAATTAATATATTTAAGAACATATTTGGTAGTTATAAAGAATATAAATGCTACAATAATTTGAGTACAATATTAATATAAAGGAAATGTTATATATGTAATATTTCCAGAAACGTTCACTCATATCATTTCTTTTCACTTTCATTTCATATCATATAATTAAAATCATCTGGGTCGATATAGAGACGTCAGTGGTTTCATCAGTTTGGATAGAAAATAAAATAAAAAATTCGCCTTCCGAAATTTCTTGCAAAATTTTATCCTGAAAAACATGTAATATTGCATCCAATAAATCATTTTGATCTTAGAAACTTCTTTAACCACGGTTGCTTTTTCAAGATCATCCTTCAAAGAAGAATCAATTTCAGTTACAAAATCTATAAATCGAAGTACTCCTCTATTCGTAGAATCTTCAGCCTCATTATGCCCCCTTAAAGCCGGTTCAAATGCGCCACAAAATCTATCACAGTCAGGACAAAATTAATCTGTTTTGAATGAATTTTTGGCGAACTTTCTCATTGAATTGTTTCACAGATTCGCGAAAACCAATATCAAGTTGTAATCGTACATCAACTCGACCTAATAATCTAAATTGTAATACGTTGTTTATGTGTGCTTGGGACAATTAATGGTAATTAACTTTTCCGTAAAATGAGCGAAATCATTTACACCTTTTTCACTCCACCTCCGAAAATTGTACTTGGAAAACAAAAAAAATTGTTTAAACGATCACATTCACAAAGCCAAGATGCTTTCGAATATAGTTATTTTTTAAATACTCTATTCACAGAAAATTGACGTTAATCGCAATGGTTTCATTGGCGCTCATTTTTAAGTTTTTTACAGAGCAAAAGTCGCGAAAACCGTTAAAACGCTGTCGTCATTACTGATGCATGGTATCCGCCGCGCCGGCGCGCCGGGAGCGCTAAAACATTTAGAATTAAATAACATTGTTATTTAATTCTAAATTCGTAATTAACAATGTTATTTAATTCTAAATTCGTAAATCCTAAAAAAATCATTCCTAACGTTCGGTACCATATCACGCATGATTCAGGTAATGTCGTAGACCAGAATGCCCCTGCGCATGCGCCGCTAATGCACGCTAGTGTCATTTGTCTTCACTGCTCTAACACATCAATTTCCGTTATGGGTCTCTACCTGTCTTGCTCATTTCACGGTTCCAACCTCTGGAGATAGTCCCAGTAGAAAGATCACTTCTTGTGACGTCGCGTCTCGGCATAAGAAAGATGCTATATTATATTCTTTTTTTGAATGCGTAGGATTCTAGTACAAAAGTTAATCGCTAAGGATATTATAATGAATTCATGGGAATTCTTCATGAATACGAATTTACACTTCTGACGTATATCGATGTTTGGCAGTGCATTGCACAAATGCACTAAGACAGGGGCCGCCTTTGGTTGAGACCTTTTGACCTTTCTCTTTCTTTGAGCATGGCTCTCTCGGAACATCGCCTTGCATCGCAGTGGGAGGGATTCATTCATCTATCACATACTGACCCACAGATTCCTCCTAGAACTTCCTCTCCTTCATTTCCAAAAAAGACACTCCACATAGCATCCCCAAATATGACACAGGCCCTGAAGGTAATTATTTTCTTCATGGCCTCCTGTGTGGAGTTAATGTAAAAAAAACTGATGCATGACGTCAACAATGAACCACCACAAATCAGTTCGTTCCTAACGATTCTTCAAAAAAAATTTGCATTTTGTACTAACTATAGCTTTGTTCTGTTGTCTGTTTTTTCATTGTTCTGAGTGATGGTTTTGTTTTTCTATTATTTTTCTACAAACTTTTGTATTATAATATTAATCATATGCTCTGTATTTACCTCATGTTATGTTCATAATTCATTACACTAACCCATCACCCCATTTTCAGACTAACTCCTGTTTTACAGGGATATTTGACGATTTAGCTTCGTGCATCATAAGTGTGTGTAGCTTCGTTTAAAAAAAATTAGAGTTCTTGTGAGAGCCCTGAAGGAGTAACTACATGTTACTTAAATCAGGGCAGGAAAGCGGTTGGATTACCTCAAGTGTCATATATTTTGCAAACTACATAATATTAAAGTATATTTGAGACCATTTTCAACTGCAACAAAAATATTTCCATGTATAAATTTTTGCGATACATGGTGTAATTCTGTTAGCTTGTCAAGAGTCGTGCTATAAACGTTGGACGCTTTTATAACTCTTGCGGCTACGGAACGGCAACGGAACATGTAACACACAAAACGTACTTCTTTACCACAATAATGCCGCAGCTCTTTCTTACACACTAAATTATAGTAGGTAGTTGAGTGTGTGTATGTACGTCTGCTTCCCCAAAATAAAAAATGTAATCATTATCATGCTACTTCCTCGCACAGAAATGAAACGCCGTCGTCATTGCCTTCTCCGTGCCGTAGTCGTGGGGTTTTGTCGATAGCATAGATGCGTACATAGATATAGTAGCGAAAACAAAAAAAAATATTGCACATCAAAAACACTTGCTTTACCAAAATTTTTTTTTCTAGGATGAAAATGGAAAATCTTAGGAAATGTGAACAAGTCTTGATCAAGTTGCACCAGAAAACACACGAGGTAAGTAAATAATTTTGTTCTATAATTAAAATACTATAAATCAATTTGTGAGGGCTCAGAATTGCCGTACTCCCAATCATTCAGATCAGATATTTTCAATAGTATTAGGAGCTCCGCTCATGGAGAAACTGAAAAAAAAAACAGTTCTTAACGCAATTGCAATCAACCTTCTTAACAACGTTCGTTTTTTGTCTTCATTTGCATTGTTGACAACCTGTCAACAATGTAAATGTAACGCCACTGCCGCAGCGTCCAGCATTGCTGGTTTTTCAGTTGCATTGTTGACAGTTTGTCATGAACTATCAAGTTTTGACATGTCAGATCAGAAAAATATCGATTTTGTCAAGGAGGCTGATTGCAATTGCGTTGAGAAATGTTTTTTTCCCTTAGACCTGTGCCACACACAGCTATAAAAGATCACTTGGCTTGGCCGGTTTCCGCATATATTCCCATTGGTAATGTACGGCGAGCGATATGCCGAAATAAGCCAAGCCACATTATCTTTTATAGCTGTGTATCTTAGTCAAAACTAACCACAATCAGTTCTTTTATAAGGTCCGTTTGTTCCCTATTATGTATTTTGATGGCAGTTTACCGAACCATTTAAAGTATTTTTTTAAATTTATTCTTACTTCAATCATTTCATTTTTGTTCTTCAGCATTGTTTCTATGATGTGTCATGTTTCTTTTTCCAAATAACACATCTGTTTTGTTTTAAAACGTTAATTACTTTTAAGTGCCTAGACTAAACTGCTAAAATATATTCTTTAATTATATCGATACATATTTTTTTAATTTCAGAAAAAGTTAGTTGAGTCATCGTCTGACGTAACTAACAAAGTTCTGGAAGAATGCGATACTGTTTTCGAAAATAATAAAATAAAATTAAATTTGAACTCTTCAAAAGTGGTTAATCAAAATAAAATCTCTTTACGACCGGTTCATCAAATTAATGTGAACTATTCGACAGTTGTTAGTCAAATGAAAGCTACTTTCTCACCAGTTGCTAGTCAAATGAAAGTGGACTCTTCATTAGTGGCTGGACCTAGTGTCAATTCTTCACCAGGAGGAGACCGTAAGGCTGTTATTTCTTCACCCTTACTCCATCAAATGAAAGCGAAATCTTCTACCGAAGTCATTACAATGAAGGCGAACACTTCGCCAACAGTAAATCATGTAAATATGAACTCTTTACCTGTTGCCGGTTATTTGAATCCGAGCTTTTCACCGGTAGTCAGCTCTTCACCTACAGCCATACAGAATGCAAACTTTTCTCCAGCGGCCCATCCAGTGAATGTCGACGTATTACCGGTAGTAAACCAAGTTGAGTTTATCTCTCCACCGGCAGCCGTTCACACCAACTCTCCACCAGGGTTGAATCAATTAAATGTTAATTATTCACCAGTACACAATCATACAAATATCAATGCTTCACCTGTGGTAAGTCGTATGAATATGAATTTTTACAAAGAAAATACAGAACCTGTAGCAGCGAGAAACGACAATAAACCCGATTCCAATATTCAAACGGAAGTTGAAGTTGTAAGTTCACCGCCTAAAGATCTGGAATCTGTTCGTGCAAAATTAATGGGCGTAGTTGCTTTAGCCGTGCCAACTCCTGAAGTTGTAAATTCTCCAACACATGTAACGAAACTATATGAAAAGGAAATTCAATATGTAACAACCAAATTTATTCAAAAACAAATTGGTTCGGATGCCAATGCATCTCATCATATTTCGGAATGCGAGGCATTTATACAACAATGTAAATCCGCCAAATCTAAAGGGGGTGTGAGCGAAAAAGCTCCACTTTCTAAAGAATTGCCTAAACAACGTTTTTATACACGTTCTCTTAGATCGCCGGTAAGATTTTCAGCCGAGCGGAAGGGCAGATCGCGCAGAAAAAGCAGATCTTTTAGCCCTGATAGAAGTAATTCTAAGGATTCGTATCGAAGTCGTAATTCGAGTGGTAAAAGATATCAGTCGCCTAAATCTAGTTCTGAAAGATTGCGCTTAAATGCGCCTGCTAGGAATAGCCCAAAAGAATACGAAAGAAGAAAGCCATCTAGTGACAGAAATAAAATCGCCATATCCTCTCCAATTAAGAAAAGTTGGGAACAACAGCTAACTGATAAAAGAATAAATCTAAATCGAATTGAACGTAAGACCTCTCAAGAAAATAACAAAGAATTGAGTGAATTGAGAAAAAAAAGAGAAAAGCTTGTTCTGGAGCTCCAAGAAGAAAATCTATTTGAAGCCCTCGCCAATGTTTCTGAGTTGCCCAACGAAGAAATTTTGTATAAAAAAAAACTAAACTTTGATAAGGAAGACGGAGAAATTGGTGAAAGTGAGGAAGATGACGAGAAATGTATTAAAATGTTGTACGAAAATTTACCCAGTAATCCAACAGACCAAAAGCATTTTACAAGTAATAATCGAAATTACATCGAAATGACATCGACAGTGCAAAAAGATTCACCAAAACTTGATCATCGTAAAGCAAAGCACAAGGTTGATCGAAAATCCACAAATAATCAAGGGAATTCTGCGGAAATATTACTCAATTTGAAAACAAATAAATTGGAGAATAATAAAAAAGATATAGAATTTCTTCTGAAAGAACGAGATAAAAAAGCAAATGAAAAACTTACGCACAACTTGAAAAGTGTTGAAGGACCAGTTAAAGGCTTAGAGAAAGATAACTTGCATCACTCTGCAAAAAACCCCGATGAAACAAATAAAGATATAGTCAAAATTGACAATAAAGAAGTTAAACATAGTAAAAAGTCTTTCGACACTCGAACACCAGAAGTCAAACCCACTGCGCGAGTTAAATCTTTACCCAAAATATCTCTAGTAGATATGATGGCTGACATAATAACATCAGAAATAAAACCACAAAGCGATCATACTGAAGCATTGATGTCGAATATGGACCTAATTGGACAAACGGCGCATAAAAAAGATCTAGATGAAACATTAGCCAACAAACCCAAGTCAACATCTGATGTTGAGAATAAATCGCCTGAATTGGACTTAAAAGAACCTAACAATATTCAGGAAGATATACTGAAAGCCCTCGCCGATGATTCCATTTCGGGAAATTTACCAAATTTAGATGAAGCCACGAATATTTTATTCGGGAATAACAGTCTCCAAAATGTAGTTAGCCAAAAATCAAGAAGAATAAGTTTGGAGACGTATAAAGAAAAACACTGTCAGGCATCTCCAAGCAACTTCAATTTAAATCAGAAACTCAACGAAAATCTCAATAAGTACGTTGATATTGTAAATCGTGTTTTTACAGCAAAAGAACTGGAACGATTTAATCCTATAATTCAAAAAGCAGTAGAATCAAAACTAGTTACTTCTGATCTCATATTTACAGTTGGATTAGACAATAAACCGCCTACAGTGATTATTCAACGCGAACAAAAGTCCAACCCGGATTTGCCATCTCCAATAAAACACACCCCGTTTCAATTAACAGAATTATTACAGCTCAAGGAAGAAAAAGATAAGTATGTTCGTAACTCCAACATCAAAATGAACAACGACCGCTTTCGATCCACGCCTTCTCAAGACATGAATAATCTACCTCCATGGGCTACACCAAGTCAAAGGCCCTCTGATTTTAATCAACCTGTCAAACATGTATACTCTGGGGCGTGTACATATTCACTCAATGGTAGCCCTGGACTTGATCTCTTTAGCCCTAAATCTGAAGATGGTAGTTTTGCAATGGCAAATTTGCAATCGGCTTCAAGAATGATGACGCCACATGCCAGAAATTTTAAACCAGCTTCTGCTGAAATGAATAACATGATCAACTCTAAAGCATCTTACGAACATTCGATAGCTATGAGAAATTTTAATCACAACTCAGAAGATATGATGAAAATGCTACCTGCTTCAAGATTAATGTCGCCAAGTATGATGAATTTTAACGCGAGCCCTGCCGAACAAATAAATGTCGCAAATTCTGAATACGAAATGGTTCATCAACAAAACCGGTGCGAGCCTTTGAATTCTCCCAGACCGTATGCCCACCTTGATTTCCCCGTCAGTTCCAATTATAAAGGGAAAAATCCAAAACCTTTGATGGGATTCTTAAAGAATCAGAATTTACGTGATTCTAATGTTATTTCTCCTGACTACATGCGCGACCCAAACCATATTGTCACAAGTGACATGAATATTATTTCAAACGCTGGATATCAATGTTTTAATGACAGAATTCACGATGTTCCCAAATCTTATAATCAAGACCCACAAAGTGAGGTCGGTTTTACTAGTCGCATGGGGCTTGTAGATTATGGAAATTATATGACTGAAAATCAGTTTGGCTCACCCTCAGGTTCTCAAATTTCGATGCGTTTTGATCCTAGGGATGAAAGATGTAATTCAATTTCTGACCCTAGAGGATATTCCATGCGCGGAGAATCTGGACCCATGCCAAATGACTCATATAAATGGAGGTCGCAGCAAAGGGATCCATTCGTTGGACGACCTTCTGACCGGGCAGAATATGTTAGGCAGAATTCTCAAGTAGAGCCAATTGGACGAACTTTTGAAAGACGTCAAAGCGTGGGTCAAAATTTTCAAAGAGAGCAAAGCGTTGGGCGGACCTTTAACAGAGAACAAAGTGTTGGGCGGACTTATCGAGAAGAGCAGAGCGTTGGACGTTCGACACCTCGAGAAGATTACACCACAACAACATTCCAACGAGAATCGAGCGTTGGCAGGTCATTCTATCAAGACCCGGTCGAAGATTTCCCACGCAACCAAAACTTTTGTAGTCGATCGTTTAGAGAAGCTAGTATTGGTCGTTCGTGTAATTTAGAATCTAATGAAATAAACGCTCGTTTTGGGAACCCAAGCTCGAGGTTCCAAAGAGCGCAAAGTGTTGGACGAATACTTAATTCAGGCGAAGATCGATGCATGGATAAACGTCTACCGTTAAGTACGGCGCGGGCTCGAGAAGGAAGTGTCGGACGTTTGTTTGTTCGGGGAAAAAGTGTAGGACCTGCTTCCTGTCAAGATGTTGACTACCGCTATCTTAACCCCGAATCGAAATTCCAAAGGGGGCAAAGTGTGGGACGTTCTCTGCATACTTTCAAAGCAGAAATTAATTCCAGTTGCGATTCAAAATTGGATCGTTTTCAGCGAGGAAGAAGTATGGGACGTTTTACCGAAATCAGCGACAATCGTTCATCGGAAGGCGACCGAAATAGATTTAAGAAGGATAACCGTCTACCCATCTTTTCACATTCCGACGTTGATGAAAGAACGGCACTTTTTAATCATTTGAAAACACAGCATATTGCTTTCAATGAAATCGAAAATAAAAGTAATAGAAATGTCTTCGAAAAACAACGAAGCATCAAAGACCCCAGGCTTCGACATTTACAAGAAAAAGAGTTGGAATCTAAAAAATCTAGCTCTACAAAATCTCATAAAAATAATGACAGTGGAAGCAATAAAGATGGCAGCAAAAATGACAGGCGAACAGAAAAGTATTCAGACCCCAGACGCAATAGGATCGACAGTAAACACGATAGCCGGAATCATCGTAAAGAGAGAGACCTGTCAAAAAGCTCAAGGAGATCTAAAGACGATAACAAGAGTCGAGATGACAAATCACGAAGAAGATCATCTCCTCGTAAAGAGTCTTTTAGTAAGTCCAAAAATTCAATGCTTAACTTTAAAATTCCGAAGCTAAAAAAAGATGAAGACACTGAATCAACAAAAACCGTAGAAATAACTAACGTAAAACAGGATATTGATGAAAGAAAATCTTATTTCATAGAAAAGATACCGGAAAGCAAAACGAAAACCCCCGCAGTTACAAGCATGGATGAAAAGAAGACAGAGGAAAATGTTTCAGACCTTTCTAAAATTAACGAAGATGCCAATGCTGAGAACCTCGGAGACAATCTAAAGGATAAAAAAATTAAACTGAATGATGATTTTAAAAATGAGAGCCCCCAAAATCAGCAGTGTGAAACTATAAACCGTTCAAAAAAAGATGAAGAACCAAAAAATGAGCTGATTGAAAATGTTTCGAACGATGAAAAGTCAAATTGTTCTAAAACAAATAAAGATTCTAGATCAGAGAGCACTGAATGTGAAATAGCGGAAGAAAAAAGCAATCCAACAATTAATGCCGATTCTAACAAAGAATGTCTTGAAAATTGTTTCAATAGCGAACAAAAAGAAGATAAACCCCAAATCATTTGTGATTCTAAGGAAAATATCGATATTAAAGGTACAAAAAGGTTAAGTAATCGGCTAAAAATTAAAGATCACGTTCCAGAGGTTGATCTAACTAGCGATCGAAAGTTACGCGATCGTTCTAAAATTAATAAAACTTCCCCAAGTAAAAATGTTGCGAGTAATTGCAGCAAAGAAAAGAGACCAAGCCGACTTTCAAAAGTGTGTGATTCCGACGCAGAACATGAAAAATCACCATTTAAAAATAAACCAAAAAAAGCTGTGAAAAAGAAAAGTGTGGAAAGCAAAAAACCTGACATGAATTCGACAGAATCATCTGACCCGGTGAATTTAATGAATCTTTCCAATACAATCGACGGCGGCGATGATACGATAAATTTAAACCAAATTAATGCTGCCGATCGTGCAGAGGTGAACACTACTATTAAATGTCTCTCATCTGAAACTAAATTTGATGAGAGAGGGTTAGCCATGAACATTGATGCCCCATTGCTCAGTAAAGATATTTTTGATAATAATAAAGAAAGCCCCATAATTTCTCCTGACGACGTTGAACAATCACAAACAATTTCAGAGAAAGTCTCCACGTCTGCACCTGAACCGTCAGAAAACCCAAAGAAGCAACCCGATTTTCAAAATAATCCCAAAGAAAGTAATGATAAGGGAGTCAAAGGTATATCCGATATCAATAGTTTGATGGAAATATTGAAAAATAAAAACAAAATGTTGGAAATATTAGAATTATTAAACAAAACTGAAGATCAAACTGTTTCCAATAAAATTAGAAAGAGAATCGAGAAACTCGCAGAAATTGAGTCCGACGACGATGACAATATTTCTGAAGAGTTATCAGTGAAAGTTAATACAAAAACTGACGTAAGGATGACTGATCAAGAAAGCAGTAAGGAAACAATAGTCACTAGTGAAGCGTCTGTTGAAGTTAAGAAAATACCTGGCACTATACGGAACGTTGAATTGTCCGTGCCAGATAAAGATTTTATGAAGTCGCCTGAAACCGGCGATAAGCCCGAAATGTCATCTCAGATAGATGAATTGGACAAAAATAATATAAATATCGAAGAAGACCTTGAAAAAACTGTGCCAAAACCTGACATCTCACTGCCCCTGGTGAGTAATGAATCAAGTGTTGTTATCGAGGCGCCCCTGGAATTGCTGAAGAAGACTGATGACATTTTTTCCGAATCATGTGACGTTGAGGAAAAGCCGGACCCTCTAAATTCTGTACCTCCACTCCAAGCGACTGATAGCGAAGAACAAGAAAGTAATACGCCAGCCTCCACAGAAATCACAAAGCCGAAAAGGAAATATACTAGGGGTAACAGAGAGTTAGAAATGTTACACGAATATAATTTGGGAATGTTCATCAGCGAAGATGTTCTCAAAGCTACTGGTGTAAGATCATGCACCAAGGCATCAGAAATGCTTGAAAAGAAAAATGACCAAGAAAAGAAAAACAACGAACCTAAAAAAGGGACCAAGAAAATTAATGCTAAAAGTTCTAAAGCAAATATACAATTATTGAAAAATAAAAATTCCACTCTTGAAAAGACGGCGTATACACAAAATTCCATACCTACAACAAAGCTTTGTGTTATAATAGATAAAGTCAAGACAGACGACTATAAAAAAATTGAGATTCGTGATGTTTACGAGTACGACGATAGCAACCACGAGGTTCAAGAATACGAGACTTATAAGCAAAAGCCATGTCCGAAATCTAAGAAAGTGTTGAACCCAAATACTACTATGGAAACAAATCTGAAGGAGACATCGAGTTTAGATTCTTTAGAAAATACCACAGACAATCAAATCGATCCACCGATACCGAGCAGTGACTTGCCAGTAAAACCAACTAGATTCCGCAAATGCAAATTGGCAAATAATTTGAATTTGATTCCAACAAAACCTTCTAGTGAAATAATGGAGGGAAAAGTTACTGCTTTGATGCCCGAAGTCATTAATGCCGATAATAAGTCTGCGAAAAAAATTAAAAAGCAACCGATTTTATCGCTGAAGGATGAAGCGGGTAATAGTAAAAAAAAGAATATTACTGCTAAACCTACAATTCGTAAGAAGAAAAAATTTGTGTGGCAGACTGGAGTCATAAGAAAAAAACCAATTAAAAAGGATACAAAAAGTTCTTCCAGAAAGCGTTTACCTGAAAAACCAGCGGTAAACTTTATCTCCAAATCATACCACTTCTCACCGGACAAATTGGAGTACGAATGCAAGTTGTGTCGCAAATATAAAGGTTCAACAATTATTAATCACTTTAAGACCAAACATCCTCATTCAGAAGTGTTTATATCAAGACTACATCCAGAACAGGCCAAACTTGCAGTCGATGAAAGTAAACTCAATGTCAGTGAAGTTTCTGAAGACAAAGTTTCCAAGAAGTTTAAACAGTACAGATGTCGGTTCTGTATGTGCCTGTTCAAAGTAAAGAACTTAAGACCAGTATTCGAGCATATCGCTCTCAATCACACTGGCGAATATAAAAGCCCGTGTAACTTGTGTGCTAGCAAGGATCTAGTCAGTTGTGTCAGTGTATGTAATAGATCTAGCACACTGCCCCCTGTGTTTGATGGGAATAATTCTGTCAAAGGTTTCATATGTAGTTTGTGTAATTACACTCAATTATCCCACGAAAACTTGAAGACGCATATAACGTTGCGACATTTCCACAAAGAATGTGAACTTATTGAGGTCAACTTAACACAACCAAATGCTAGACGGCGCCGAAATCATGCACATGAACTTGCAGGTATAGAAAAGCGGAAGAATGCCACACTTTCAGAGATATCTGAAAAAACTGAGAAAGAGTCGGACAGTCAAGATGATGTCCATTCTTCGAAGAGTGTTAAAGATAACAGCATAAAAGAAGCCCACGCAGAAGACACGTTATTGCTTCAAGTTCGTGAAGAAATTGAAAAAGAAACAAACCCCGAATACGTCAATGTGTTTTCTGTAACGGTTCAACAACCAGAACCGACAGAACTTCCCAATAACTTACAATTGAGTAATGAAGTCAGCAAGATTCCTGAAGTACCGATAAAGAAGGAAATAATTTGCCACGAACATGACAGTCTTGCTGATGCCAATAACACCTCTGAAGTAAGCTTATTAGAGGTTAAGAAGGAAGTACCTACATTTGTAGACGAACCTTCCGTACCTCTAATAAATGATTGCGGTGGGATAGCTGTATTCGAAGGAGAACCTTCTGTGCCTGTAATTAATAATTGTGTCCGAGCTCAGACCCCGACTATTCGAGATTTGTCTGAAAATGTTAAAAATGAGGTTTTGACACCTGTAAAACCTTTAGATGTAAGTCGAGATTACGTCCAAGTGGGCGCCATTCAAAGGAAATTCGCCGAGGATTCTACAAAATATTTATGTTTTATTAATCACTGCACATTTACTAGTCAGTTTTTATTTATATTTTCGAGACACTTGGATCAAGATCACAGCAATGATAAATGGGACGGGTTTTGCGGCGAATGTGGCAAATATATGACTTCCAAGAGTCAACGCTTGGAATATGAATTAGCTTTAGATCACTTATTACATGTACATGTTAATGATAGTAACACTGAGACAAATGAAACAGGTAACACCGATGCAATTAGATCGGATTTGTCGCCAGGAAATACGCCAAAAAATTCGCCAAAAAAGCATTTTGTTTCAAAGATTCAAGTGCGGCCAATGACTGATTTAATGACCGTGAGTGGCCAGGCTGAAATGTCTGAAGATACAGAAGATCCATTGATAAGTGAGACTGGTATTTGCCATCTAAGAATAGAGAATGTCGTGAGTTTAAATCCCAATATTATCGAGAACCAACGGTTGGCAGAAAGCCCCGAGGAAATATTATCCAGTCCGTCAAGTGACAAAGAGATGCTTTCCCCTATTCCTCCACCGCCACCGTTAAAGCCTGCGCCACCTGACAGAGTGATCATATCTAACAGGAAACTTCTGCGATCGTCGTCACCAAGCTCTTTTATCAAAATAGCTCCTAAGCCGCGATTACGCAACCCACCGCAGCTTGTGGCCGCAAACACCAAAATCATAAAATACAATATGAGAAGTCAACAGCTTTTCAAGTGCTCCACGAGCTTTTGCAGCTTCTCTACGTCTCAGATGGACGAATACACCGAACATCTGATCGGGCACGAGCGCAGTGGCAACGTGGACGACTGGAATGAATGCATGTACTGCGAATTCAACGCTCCGGTTCCTCATCAGCTGGCTCATCATGTGTTGGAGGAGCACGGCGCGTGCCGGTTTGAATGCCCGCAGTGCTCGTACCGCGCTGCGGCACCGCTGCTGGTGATGACGCACAGTGTGGCGATGCACCGCTCCAAGCTGTCGGCCATAGGCGAGGTTGACACGCACCCGGACGTGGCAGAGGACGCACTCATCCGAGGGCTAATGCCGAGGCGGACCTGTATCAAGCCCTACGTGTGCACTTACGGTAAGTTCGGCAAGTTCAATACTTCGTTTCATTTGTTTTTCACTTCAAATAGATACAAAATATTTATTTAAAATTTTATAAAAAATCATGAAATTCATGTGACGTAATTTATGGATGGCCCCTAACTTAACATAAAGGTAATGTATATAATGAGTTAAGGCGGCGCTATTCGGCTGAAAAAGAAGAAGATGTCTAATTACGAATGTTGGACAGAGCGCGCTAATATTTTAAGTGATGAAATCGCAGCGAAAATGGCGAAAAAGCTTAATAAAACATGACTCGTTTAAAATAGAGCAAAAATCTCGTGGAACGCATCTTTTAAAGAAACATTGTGAATTTTTTCACAAATATGACTTGTAAAATAATAGAAATAGACTTGTTTTAAATAATTTTCGGAGCATACTTTGCGATTTTTTTCTATCGAGGGAATTTCATATAATTTGCGTTTCGGCGTGGAACGTATCTAGATATTATCTTCAAAAATAACATATATTTTTTTAAGAGCTTAAAACTTCAATGTTTAAGGGAGATATGTAAGAAATCGGTCGAAATTCGAATAGGACCCTTAAATATAGTTCAAGTTGAGATGATGCTTACATGCCTATTACAGGAAATAAATCCAATTTCAAATCATTACATAGTATAAAATGAAGTCGCTCCCGCTGTCTGCACGCTTAGATCTTTTAAACTACGCAACGGGTTTCATGCGGTTTTCACCAATAGACAAGAGTGATTCAAGAGGAAGGTTTATATGTATAGAAAAGCCGAGAAATTCAAAGATTCAATTCAGTCAGCGGGCTGGCAAGCGGGCGGTGTGGATTTGATATGTATGCAAATTAACATATGGCGTTGGTTATAAAGGTTGGGTAATGGCGTTGTGTTTCGTTAGCCACAGCAACGTGTGGCCGGGTCTGCCAGTGAAATAATAAAAAAAGAATATCTGTAAATAATATAGTAAGATCGCCTTTTGTAGGTTGGTACCATTAAAACTTATGAAGAGAAAAGTTTCTTAAAATAAATAAATAATATTATAGGTTGTGATATTTTATAATATTTCTTTGAATCACAATTAATTACAAAAATACAATATGTATAATAAATTTGTCGATGAAGTTTTAATAAATTTACGAAAGAACTTCATCAGTGAGTAAAATCATATCAAGTTTTTAATTCTGTGTAGTAGTGTATTGAATTAGGCAGCGGTCGATATAGGTACCACCGCCCCTGGGAACCAATCATCGGATAACCAACACCTCTCTCTTTAGGTCACCCCAAGTGGTTCATTAAGTTTGGTGTCTTAGCAGGGGTGCCCAGGTTTATGGGATGAGGTCGACCCAGGTCTTGGCGACGGATGCGTCTGCTGCGTGGGGTAGGCCGGGTCGCGTGAGGCCGGTTGAAGAAGCCCCTTTGACCTCTCTAGCCGGACTCTATCCACCCCATCACCTTACACCGCAGTGGGAAAGATGGATACATACGTCCATCCTGCACACACTGACCCCCAGATTATTATCACCCACCCCTCATAAGTTTTTTCCTTCCCAGAGGAAAAGGAGGTTTTGTAACCCCCGTTTTCTTCTCCAAAACTAGACCGATTTTTTAATTTTGTTTTCCCCAACCTTTTACAGTTTTGGAAGAACTATTCTGTCTGTATGTTTTTTTTTAAATACATTGTCAAATGTGTACTCTGAACGTCAGTTGATGGCGTTCATACTAGACAAATTTAAGGAATTTTTGAAGGGTAGGTACTAATTCCTAAAAGAAGTAACTTAAAAAAAAGTACCAAATATTTGCACTAGTGTCAAAATCAATAGATGAAATAGGGTAATTTGTTTGTATGGACAAAAAACCGCCTTGTTTCATCTTAATAATGTTAAAAATTACTTGTAAAATAACACACAGGTACCTATCAATAAATTAAAAATTATTTGCGCACGCCGGGATTTGAACCTTTGGATTCATAGTCGAAGATGAACCACTCGTCCACGTGGGTCGTCAAAATTGTTATGTTTATGCTAAATATATCCAAAAAACCAACTAAACGATTAAAATAAACTAGAGGAGTCGGTCCTACGCTCGACGCATTTAAAAGACATTAAATAGCTGCTGTCAACATTAAAATTTGATCTAAAAAAAATTCCAATATTGGACGCGAAAACGAAAGACCAAATCAAAAAAGTTGTACCACAAATTCGCCTCCAAATGTTATGTAGATTCACTAGTTTTATTTGTACTACAAGTTTCCGGACACCGTGTTTAAGATCCAAATGGTATAATTTGACAGATTGTGGTGACACAAAAATTGCTGATTTATAAATTATATTTTAGGTCATGAATCTGATTTTAAATGCGAATTCGAAGTAGTACCTACCTACCTAAAAGCTATTCTTTGCCCAATCAATGAATGTTCCGTGAAATTTTAGCCTACTTGCTCGAGATATCCATCCCTATAACAGCAGGCAAGTAAAGAGGAGCGGAGCTTTACCCAGCATTCGAGTGACGTATACGAGCTTCTGTGATCTTTTTGCGTACCTCATACGGTTGGGCTTAGGGAAGGGGACAGTAAATGGCTACCCCTCGAACAGCTGGGGCGCAGAGGTTGCCGACATTTCTTGCAAAGCTACCTAATGAACATTCTGCACCGTTGGGTTGATAATAAATTATTTAAAAACACAGGTAGGTGGAGAGCTGTGTTGTGACCTTTCCTTCTTTTTCTCAAAACAAACGATCGTAACCGGCATGCATGCCTTTATAAATTAATAATGAATAATTGTTATTGCCGGCAATACATTTTAATTTTTACATGTTTTATATGAAATCGATGGTGAAATAATAAATTAAATACATTAAAATTAATTACATTAAAATATAATCCCGGCCTCGGTATAGTATGTATACATTATTAACATTAATTTATGCACACATCTGTGTTTATAAAATTCATTATCTTTCTTTGTTGCCATAGTTTTTTTTAATAACATAATATCGAAACGCGGTAGGTAACCTACGATCTTTCGTTTTTTCTATCAAGATAAGATAACAAATTAGCATTCTTTCTTAGCGTGCTGACAGACTGGTGCCGGGAGGCGACCGGCCGGTTATTTCAACACACCGGCTGCCGGGCGGTTTTGGAAAATGAACAAAGGTTTTTAGGCCCATGTTTTCGCCTTTGATAGTTAGGAGTCGGTTGTGCGACGGTGCCAAATTTCGGACACGTGCGATGGAGTATTGATAATTTAAAAAAAAAATCAAGTGTACGGTTCACACGCGGTAGATGTGAAACCTTCAGAAAACTAAAGTAGACAAGAGTGGGGAGGATACGAAGCAGCGCACAAATAGGATACTGATTATTCTACCTCATTATCTAGCAGGCGAAATTCTACAGATATATTTGTTTGTCTCTTTTTAGTGTCGCTATTTTTCGTTTCATCGAGTTTCATATCACAAGTTTTCACTTAAAAAAAAAGAATGCCACTTTTTCATTTTGAATAAGTTTTATATCTTAGCAATTGTTATCTAATAAATTTACATTTAGTCATCGTGTGACAATTGATTTTTGAAAGCGGCGCATCTTCCCGCCGCCAAGTCGGGCCCGACACTGGCTAATGGCTATGCACTCGGTTTGCATATTGCCGGGACGGTCTTAAGCCGGTGCCGGCGTAAGTGTGTCACCCTAATAAAGCCAGCGTCGGTAAAGCCGTGCAGTACTGCAGTATACCAGCACACTTATGAATTCGCTTTTTCATTAAATTCAGTAGGTACCTACTTTTTATGTATTGACAATTAAGTATGTAGTACCAATTGCCTATTTTTTTTTCTCGTACTCGCTTAAAATAATAGTTTGAATAATTATGAATGGAACGTTTTCAAAAGTACGACAATGACACTAGCGCCGTTCGAAGTTCCGAGGAAGCAAAAGGGAGCCGCCTGCCGCCATTGCCTACGTTTGGCCGGTCACGTAGGGAACGAAAGTTTACTGCGGGTTCAACATGCGATTTGAATAAAATTTTCTTCCGATATTTCGAATTATTTTGTTTTGGATAAGAAAAATAATTTGACAGTGGATGTTGAAAAGCTGTATTAAGTATTCGTGTTATTTCAGTGTGATGTCATATAAATAATATTGTATTAGAGAACAGTGGGAGGCTTCACCATAATAATATTGTTTATTTTCTTTGAGCGTAGAAAAGCTCCCACGATTTTGCTCTTGAATTCAAAGTAGGTATGCATAATGTAATTTGTATTATATTATTATTATTATGTAGATTTAACGGAATATTTTTACGACTTAAAATCGGCTTAAATATTTTATTGGGGAATTTTCTCGTCAGTTTTGATTGCTTTTATTAGCCTGTATTCTTTATAATTGAAATTTAGTTACGTACCTACCTAGGTACATATTAGGTACCATTCAGAATTGCGATAAATAATATTTATTTCTTCTTTTCTTTGTGATTTTGTAATGATAATTACAAGTAGGTACACGGTGCCTGGAAAACATTTTTTTTGTGTAAATGCTTTAATAATGAAAATTTTATCCAATTGACTAATCATTCCGGCACTTCTCCGCGGTGATTGGCAGGGGAGGGGGGGGGGGGGGGATACGAAGTTACGTAATTTTGTCTTGGCACACCCTCCTTGCTTTATTCACATTCATAAATGTTCAGATCCACACCCATCCTTCCTCTTCACATGACCCCTTTAATCGGCCTTGCATTCTTTTCGGATTTCCACAAAGGTGGAAACGTGATACAGTCATACGTGGTTTATCACACATACACCTCAGGGATCTCATTTAACCCTAAATGCATCTTGTAATAGAACCTAGAATATTAATACATAATACCAATTTATTTCGATTCAAAATATCACCAGACAGAATTTTGCTGCAGAAAAAACTACGCGTTTGAAAATATATATACGAAAATATATTTTTTATATGTATATTTATAAAAAAAACTTTTTTTCGTTTTTGCCAAATTTCACACGCAAATTTTTCAAACCATTTTTAAGTTGTTTTTTTTTTTTGTGGGTGTTTCAATCTTAAATCTTTCCATTTTTGAAAACAAAAAAATACATAAGAATATTAATACATTTTAAAATTCATCTATATATTTTTTTTGCTTTGTTTACTGTTTAAATTATTACATTTTCCTTGAAACATGATTTTTTATGAAAATCGGAAATAAAAGTGATTGCGATTTTTAATATATTTTTCCTGACATCACATAAATATTTTTTTTTTTCAAATCTAAAGTCATGGTAAGGATTATTAGTCTACATATTTGGCCTTTCTTTGTCGATTCCGTACATCACTGCCATATTTATATCAGGGTTGGTAACAGAATTCCATTGTGGTTTTGTCAGGGGACTTAGTGCTTTATTTTTAGGTTCAAATTTTATAGACACCTACTATAGTCATATATTTTTAAAATTATCTTCCAAAGCCTGCGTAAATGCATGTGTCAAAAATGGCCCTGCTAACCAAGGTTTGTAGGAAATGTATTTAACAAGGTTAGCTCACCGAGGGGGTAGAGCGGTGAACGGATAGTAAGTCGTGACGCATCTTGAAGTCTATTTTCCACTGGGAGATATGAATTTTCTGCAATACAAGTGGCGTCAAGCGACTCTGAATACATTTACAATGATCTATTTATACTAATTAATTTGGTAATATTATACTAATTTTAATTTATTACACTGTAATAAGTAAAATTTTAATAAACAAGTGATTTTTAACATTAACTCCACATATTTGGCCCAGAGGAAAATAATTTCCCTCAGGGCCTGTCATCTTTAGGGATGCTGTGTGGAGGGTGTTTTTAACGCAACCTAACCTAACCTATTTTCACATTGTCTGTTTGACATTTTTAACCGTAGAAAGGGATAAAATATGGAATTGAAGTTGAAGGATTGTTAATTAGTTGATAGTTGACATAAATGTACCAGGCACCGGCGTACCAGCGTTACATATTTTGTCTCGCTCGCGCTCGTGAAATATTGTATATCCCTTTCCGACTGGCGAAAAATGTCCAAATTTTGATGGGCTTCACCCGGAAAGCTCGTAATTATGATTCCGTGGGGTTTAAAGACTTACTGTTGAAATTTGGTTGAAACACAAGCGCGCGAAGGTACCCTGCATGCGTAGCACCCACATGTTCGATCGAGACCGGTGTGTTCCGAAAAACAGATTTATTTGCTGTCAAGATCTTTTTAAAGACAAACTCACAATCGTATGAAGTCGGTCGGAAAGGGATATACATGTGCATTATGTGAGTGAACGAAAAGGAAAGATAGCTCGCTCCTAACCATATACAGATAGCTCACAACCACACATTATGAAAATTCCTGGAATGCGTCGAAGCCGGACAAGTGTTGTTCAAAATACCGCGATATAACGAATCTGCACTCACCGGGGTCGCGATGAACGGGGATTACCTGTACATTCTAGAGCAGAGATACTCTCATTAATGCCGTGGTGAAAGACCACCAGAATCGAAACGTTGCTTGAAATGACTTCAGCCATATTTGGTGATCAGCAGGCTTATTCTCTATCTTTTGTGGGATCATTATCGGACGATAGATAACGGACGTGATTTCTTGTCAGATTTGTGTGATTTTTACATATTTTAGTTTAGATCGTTTTAAACATGAATTCCTGCAAGTATGCATGGTTATTTATTCATTTAATGTACGTTGTACATAGAAAAAGCAAATAAATCACACAAATCCGACAGGAGATCACGTCTGTTATCTTGATAATGATCTGACAAAAGATAGAGAATGAGCCTGCTGATTTAAATAGCCAGGTACCTCCCAACCTTCCTCTTCCCCCATATCCTGCCCTTCCCCACTTCCTTTAGCCTCACAACATATCCCAATTGAGAATGTCATAATCTCACTGGCTCTCCAGATAGATCGGAGAGCAATTGGAGCTCTTGTGTGGTAAAACAAACAAAATAATGTAATTGCAGTGCCTCAGGTTAAAGGGGTTAAAAACCCTCCCCGAACATACTGAGGATCTTTTATTTAGTCGTGGCAAATTAAGGTGAAATTATTTTATTTTTCAGATATTGGGGGCACCGTGTGCGGAAGTCAGTTCTACACCTCGGACAACTTCCAAACTCACTGTCAGCAGCACAAGCGCCCCGGCTGTCACTGGCTGTGCTCTGAGTGTGAGCTGGCCCCCAAAGAAGAGGGCACCAGCGAACCTCCCACGCGGTACGGCATCTACAGGCTGCTTACCCACCTGCGGGTAGCTCACTCCTTCAGATTGCTGGCCTGTGTGTACTGTGCCAATTCCTTCGAGTCCCAGACGGCAGCCCTGGGGCACTTGGCGCTGATGCACCCGTCGCGTCGGCCCCTACTTTACCTGCGAGTTTGGGCAAAGCCGAAAGTGAGTACCCTTGTTGGAGAAATACGTAACGTCTAATGTATCACCCAGATAGTGAGCGTTTCCCCCAGAAAGTCAAGCCCACGACATGGCTGATAGGTATAGTTAACGCAAGTTAAGTTGACTTCATCACAGTACTCACACAGATGCAAAACTTTCATACAGCGTGTTTTGTTTTAGGCTTTAAAAAAAAAACCAATTAATAATTATTTCACAATTGAGAATTCGAAGCCAAAGCGTGTTGAAGTCGGTTACATAAAACTTATTTTGTTTTACAACATTGTTATTGAAATACTGAAGGTTATCAAAATAAAGTTTATTAACTAAATGTGATAATCTTCAGGATTGAATTCAAATATTCATAAATAACGGCATGGTTAAAAAAATACTGTGTTAATTAAAAAGATTAATTTATTATAATATACATACATAATATTTTATAAAGTAAATAATTCACAAGTCGCCACAAGCCGATACACATTTAATAGGCATATATTTTGAAAAGTAAACTACTTCTAAATTTAATTACCAAAAGAAACATCGGCTTCGGTCGGGATGGATGGAAAAATATGCATTAAAATTCGATTTTCATTCAAAGTTCAAAATTTCCCATTTAAAACCATTCCATTCCCATTGCTGCCATTTTTTTCAATAGATTTGACATTTGCAAAGTTTTGTTTCAAACTCAATATGCATGAATTACTAAGTTTACCTAAACTAAGAACCTAATAACCTATTTTGTGTATCTAAATAGTTGTTTCTTGTAGTAATTGTTGAAATGAAGTGTGATTTCCATAATCTGTGCTTAAAAATTTGGCTGCTTATGGATTATTTAATCGAACGTTATTAATAGCGTGAACCATTTTCCATCTGCGTGAACCATTTTCAGAACCCAGTTTCGATTGCACGTTGACGCCACACCGTACGCGTTGCGCCCCAAATAACATCTGGTACGCGGAATTTTAAACAAAGCTACCGTTTTAGTTCGATTTTTAGTTCAAGAATTCGACACAAGATGTGGCTACTTCCGTCGGCAGGACGCATAGGTATGTGCCCCCTCTAGGTATAAGTTCTACGTATTTGTGAAAAAAATAAATATAAACAAAAAAAAAATTTATTAACGCCCTTCATCTTGCCCCAGGTAGCCCGCACATCGGGTAAAAAAAAAATAATCCATCAGGTGACATTACCACAGTTTGCAAGACAAAGGGGTTAATTTCTCCCTGTAACTTGCCAAAAACCAATCTATATTATTATATATTATTATCTCGAGTATCTCATTGACATGTGATATCATTGCCCGTTCCGGTTACTTTGTCCCGTTGACTAGCCATCACTGGTTGACAGTGGATACGAGATACAGCCGAATTTTTGAAAGATTTGACGATAATACTCAGTTGAATCAAGCGGCTAATACATATGACATCATCGCCTGTCCCGGTTACTTTGTCCCGCTGACGCGGTAACTAGCCATCACTGGTTGACAGCGAGAGTTGATACGAGTAACGGGCTGATTTTTAAAAAGTTTTGACGGTAATATTCAGTTGCATCAAGCGGCTGTATATTACATTTGACATCATCGCCCATCCCGGTTACTCTTACCCGGCGACTGGCCATCACTGGTTGACAGTGGATACGAGGAACGGGCTAATTTTGGAACCAGTTGCTATTGGATTTATAAAATGGTCACCAACACTAACTGGGCGAAGGCGAACCAAAAGCCGCCCGCAGGGCCTAGCATTAAAAACCTGCGGAGCGAGTCTGTGATCCTCCAGTCACCTTAGTTGTCAAATCATATAAGTCATTCACGCTTTAAAATTGACCACCGTTTTTTTATATTATGCAAAAAAATAATTAAACACGCGGAATAAAATTTCACAACTTTTTCCATTCAGTGATTTGCCACGTCCCGTTTTGTAACAGGACTCCACGATATCGTAATAAATATTACACTTGCACACTTTACAAACACCCTGTAAATCTACTAATAAAGATTCAAATTAAAAATAAGAAATACTATCAATTATTTCAAATTTAAAAACTGGTAATTATTTCACTTGCAATATGAAGGTATATGTATGTTTACTTCACATTACGAACAGAATGAAAAGGACGCCCCGTAACTGCACCAAAACAGTATGCCATCAGTGCCATAAAAACTTGCCGTCTCTTCTACACTAGTTACAATAAGTGGGCAATAGTAATAAATAAGCAAGGCAGAGGGCCCTTTCGGGTAAGTAGACGTGGTTTGAAGACACATGGATACGCCGATACATCAATTCTAAGCATTTTTATTGCTTTCAACTCTCGTTGTGTTACCTATACATGTGTGATCGAGTCTTACCCAAGATTTCACTGAATGTGTAGTTCAAATCATACTCAAACTGGGTTTAAATGTAGCTTATTCTTTATTTCATTGATGTCTGTTGAAATATTCAAACAATAAATATCTTTACTTCATCCAGATATGTGAAAAAACAAAGTCCCCAATTCTTGGCAGCGCCGATCTCTTGCGATTTAGTCGATTAGTACCAATGTCTCTCTGGCTTCGGTTTTGTTTATTTAATTTTATGTTTTGTCTATATCTGACGGCCTCCGTGGTCCCGAGGCAAGACTCTCGACTCACAATCCGAAGGTCGCGGGTTCGAACCCGGCGTGCGCAAATAAATTTTATTTGATTAATTTGTGTTATTTCACAATTTATTCATTTAAAATAATATATGATATATTTGCGGCACGTTCCAGAGTGGAAGATACTAATAGTATCGCCCTGGTGTAAGACCACCATTCAGAATTGAAACGTTGCTTGAAATGGCTTTAGCCGTGTTTGTTTAGTGACCAGATCTGAATAGCCAGGTACTTCCCCACCTACCTCTTCCCTATCTCCTTCCCCCCCCCCAATACCTTCAGCCTCACAACATACCCCAATTGGGGATGCCATAGTCTCACTGGCTCCAGACGGGAGCAGTTGGGACTCTTGTGCGGTATTTCATGTAAAAAAAAAAAAAAAATATCTTAAATTATGCCATAATTTTAGTACGGGATGGGTTCATAGTTTACGTGTTTATGTTATTTGATAAAAATTTCATGATTTCAGAACACGATAAGTGTTTTAAATGATTAATTATAGATATCGAAATCACATTGATGAAATGCCAAAAAAAGTTTGGGTAAATTGTATGTTGGTTTTTTGAAATAGTATATTTTCAATTCTTACAAAATTGGCCTCTTAATTTATATTTGGTCACGTCTTGAAATTTCAAGACGTTTTAACTCGTCAAATGCCACGGGAACAAACGAGAAAATTTTGCGATGTTTTGACTTTTACGTAATATTTTGCAGGTTAATTTTATGCTATCTTATGTAATATTTACTGAAACACATACTAAACTATGCATAAAAACAACATTACTTGCGTTTATTCGATGAATTTATACGTTTTACGATCATTTCATCGACCGCGGCGCGAGACTTGACAGACGCCAACTGACAGCCGAGAGGCGGGAAAAAATTCTAGGCCCGTGTCATAAACAATTCCAAAGAAAAAATATCGCTGTGCTAGGTGGGTTCACGGTATCTTATACCTTATGAACAAGAATGCCCCAAGCGATTCTGACCTTCTTCTTCATACGTTTTCTTTATACATAAGGGTTAAAATCGTATAACAAAATTATTTTTTAGTGATTATTTAGGCCTGCGCCGATGGTGCGCCGGCGCATGAGCGGCAATCTAGCGCTTAATGCAAAATTTTGCATCCATTGCCTGCGGCTAGTAGGTCTACGATTTCCCCAATTTGGGATTGTTTTTGAAGCGGAATCAAAATTCCATCCTTTGGACATCACTCAAAGTATAATAATATAAAATATTATTTTTATCTCTTTGTTTCAGGAGGCTGGCGATTTCAGTGACAAAGTGGTTCTTCTTAATTTAGACAAACCAGAACTCTATCAGAACACTACCGGAAAAAATTCAACCTACAAGAAAGCTTCTCCCGGGCTGACCCCCTTCGAGTTCCAACAAATCACCTCCATCGAAAAGGCATCTGATATAGCAGCAAATGTCAGTACATCAGATGATCGCTGGGAAATAGCAGTTATTAATTCGGAATCAATCAAAGTGTCACTTGACCCCACCACAAATCCTGCGACTTACGATATAGGCGGAGCATTTTCCAAGCATCCTAGTTTCGGTGAGGATTCACATTTAATAGCCGATGATGTTTCAACCAAACCCCCATCCTGCATAAAGCATGCATCTGATGATACAGGCAGAGAAGTAGTCTCCAAGCAACCTAGTTTCAGTGAGAATTCACCTCTCACACCCAATGATGTTTCGACTAAAGCACCACCTCACACAAACCTTGCGTCTGATGATATCGGCAGGGTACTGCCGGAGCAACCTAGTTTTAGTGAGAATTCACATGTCATACTCGATGATGTTTTGACGATAGCACAACCGTCCATAGTAACACTTGCTTCCTCCACCACATCTGAAGTTGTACCAATAATATCTACTAATATATTGCAAGTGCCCCCTAAGGCACCTTCAAGATCGACATTGAAACCAGGAATATTATTAAAAGCCTTACAGCAAAAGTCTCCTAGTTTAACAACAGTATTAACAACTCAGAAGGAAACTGTAATATCCAATGAAAATCCAACCATTGTATCGGAAACATCACCGAAGAGAGTGACTCGTAATAATTTAATTTTGTTTTCTCCTGGGAAACGTACATTAGTTTTAACTAAAGTGACTGGCAGTGCCACTCCAGCAACTGCTGTGAAGCCCACATCAACCCTAAGAGCAATTTCACCAAAGTCTGCTGACAAAATGACTTCTGTTCTAAAGCCTTGCACGTTTAACCCATTTGGTTTGAAAAACAATTCCTTCAATGAACCTGTCCCTAAAGCTGATGATCCTGCTTCTGTGGACAGTGAAGAAAAAGATGTTGATGTTATCAATCTAGATAGTGACGATGATGTACCTCTTGCTGTTACTAAAACTGTTATAGACCATGCCAGTCAAATTGTCAAAAATCCAAGCGAATTAGTTGTAGCTGATGAAACAAAGATTCCTGAAACCCCAACTTTACCGAGTGATAAAGAAGTGAACCAGGAATCAGACTATTCTGTGGAATTCCTCTCTGATGATGAAGCCGCTGTGGTTTCGGCACTTATCGGGGAGGAGGAGGATTCAAACTCATCAGTAAATGAGTCTCGCTGCTTCACGACCATGTCAGAAAGTGGAATGATGAAACTATCGAAGAATACTGGTCTTTATGGGAAGGATTTATTCAGATGTGGCAATCATGATTGTACATATTCTTTGGAAAATTCTTCAGAATTCAAAGACCATCTGGCAATTTGCGAAAATGCTAAAGAACAGAACAAACTTTCTTGCTTTCACTGCAACAGAAAATTCAAACACAATGTGGGACTGCTAGACCATGTGCGGATGCATGGGACACATCGCTATCAGTGCAACATCTGCTTTTACCTGTCGCACTCCTCCCAGTCTGTGGTATGCCACATGCGCAAGGCACACAAGACCACTGTGACACATGTTGTACCTGTCAACCCCTTCAAGACTAACGATGATACTGACTTCTTTATTGTTAAGGCTTCCGAAAATATAGCTACATCCAAAGGGAAACGTAAAAAACCAGGGCCAGTGCCCAAGTCTTATGCGCCGCCTGTTCCTATTCAACCAGAAACTCCAACCAAATCGAAAAAGAACTCCTTCGGGCCGGATGAGATTGACAATTTGCCCTTGAACCCCATATTGACCTACGAAATTAAGTGCGCAGTTTGTGGCTTCGGCACAAAAGTTCGCTCCAACATGCTTCGGCATCTTCAAATGCATTCCAACGAAATAGCCGTTCCTTCCGTAGCTCCAATCAACCCTGTGCCACACCTGGAATCTAACGAAATGCACTTTGACAAGATGGCTAACCTCGCTCTGAGCTCCAACATTGACCGACTGCCACAGGTACGGAGCAGTGATAAGAAGGATAAGACAGACCTTGCCAAGCCTTTCGTGCATCCCAAAAATGTTCCTCAGTTTATTCCTGAAAAAGAACGATTCGTTTGTGGATCCAAAAGCTGCTGTTACATATCTGTAGATGAAATGATGCTCCGCTACCACTGGGAGGCTCTGCACCGAGAAGAGACGGTGTACCATTGCACCCACTGCGGGGAACACGTGTCGGAGGGCAACCGCGCCCTGTCTACCGCCCACATTGCCTCCCACCTGCGTCTACATGAAGAGAGCCTCATCGGCTGCGAGCATTGCTCATTTATTCATCCGCAGACACGGGTGGTGGAGCGCCACTCCCTGGAGGCCCACGGCCGTTCCTCGAGTCGTTGCCTGCGCAGCCTGCCGGGAGCCCCTGGTGTCCCTGGCACACCCCCCGCTGCCAGCGATCCCGGAGAGATGGAGTTGCGCTCCTGGCACTGCTCGCTGTGCCCCACCAAGACCACCTTCAAGTCGGACATCGTAACGCACTGCAAGAACGTGCACTCTGCGCGCAACCAGTACAAGTGTGCCCTGTGTCCATTCGGCCACTCCACGCGCAACACCTTCGATGCGCACTTTTCCGTCAAGCATCCTGGCCGCCCGGTGGACATCCAGACTATTTACACGAGGGGGGATGAACAGCTCCCTGTGGATAATTCCCCTCTGTGGTGGAAGCAACGGAAGCGCGGTTCCACATTTACAGAAGAAATTCCATCCTCTCCAGAACCTAACAAACTTGAACAACCCCCTCCAAAGAAAAAGAGAACTTCCGTTGAAGCTGGAGAAATCGTCAAAATCAAGGAAGAAAAATTAGATGATGATTTGGAAGTTTTATCAGTCTCGACTCCGAAGAAAAAAGTGGATGAAATTAAAATAGTTCCAAACACCAAGCTATTAAACTCTCAGCTTTCATTATTGAAAACTACTCAGGATATTATTGCCCCTAACAAAGTACAAGAAAAGGTTTTAAGACAAACAGATTTATTGGCACAAAATACTAAAAAGTTAGATTCCCCAGCTAAGATTGCGGAAGAGTCAATCCCAATAAAACAAGAATTTCCATCTGCCAACACCAACAGTCCAGTGACTCATAATATCATCCAAATACTGCCAAGTTTTGGTGAACCTGTAGAAGATCAATTTTCATGTCCATTTTGTGAAAAGTTTACATCCAAAAGTTCTCCAGAAATGAGATTACACTTCTATGAAGAGATGAACTACAGACCGTGAGTATAAGAAACCTTTTATTATTTGTGACTTCTACTTAACTTAGTGTTAATATTAAGATTTACGCATTAAGCTTTTTTTAGATTTTAGATTGGTTACTATGTATAACATAATATTTATTCTTTTTTCAGGTTTGTTTGCCCGGTGTGTGCTTATAAATCTTTCAATGAAACCAGGATTTTAGAGCACTCCAAGGAGACTCACGGAACTGCCCAAGCCCAAGTCATCATCGGGGATCCTAAAGTAGAACTATGGGTCACCGATTGCCTTCTGGCTCAGACGAAATCCATCAACACCTATTTAGCCAAAATCGAAACTGCACGATCAAGGAAGTCTGTTCCCGATGGGGATGACAGTTCCAGTGATGAAAGATTGGTTATTGTAGAAGTTGATAAAAGTAAAGCAGTGGAAGCAAGTCCCCAATCACAGTCACCCAGTCATTCCGCTGCCCTCCACTCAACCCTTTCATCCAGCCGGCCCAACACACCCAGTCAACCATTTGCACCCAAAGCACAGCCTTCACCCACTAAGCAGAACTTGCTTTCTGCAAATATTTCTCCCAAGAAATTGAATAAACCAGATAAATCCAAATGCCCGTATTGCGATTTTGAATCCCACTCAGGGATCCGAGTGCACATTATGCGACACTGGAAGGTGAAGCCTTTAAAGTGCGGATATTGCGACTTCATGGCCATCAGGAAAATAGAGCTGCGGCCACACATCACCAGAATTCACCCTGGTGAACCCTATCTGGCTATCAAAAACAAGTTACCCGATATACAGGAAATAATCCAAGTGGGCATTAAAAAGAACCAGCATCTAACTATCAAGACTGCTAATGTCCACAAGCCATTCATGTGTCTTAAATGTGAACATTCTTTGGATTCAGATGAAACTAGGGAGCATGAGGTTCTGTGTCATAATGGAGATAAAGATGCTAAAATTATGCCTAAAAAGTCAATCGTCTACAAGTGCATCATGTGCATGCAACTTACTCCAGACATCCCCTCAGTCATGGAGCACTGCAGACGTGAACATCCCAACCAAGAAATGAACTATGTCATGCACAAACTGGGAAATCCTAAAAGTAAGAAAATCATGTCCAAAGACGCCGTGAAGATAGTCTACAAGTACTGCTGCCTGCACTGTCAAGTCAAGACGCAGAGCTTCTGCGAGCTCCTAGACCATCACAAGAACTCACACCCCACCGGCCAGATTTACATTAAGCCTCTAGAGTTCTGCACGCTGGAGAGCACGGGAGAGATCAAAACCACTTTGGCTCCAGGAGTCAATGAGTGCTTCATTCAGGGTTGCCAGGCCTTGCTTCCAAACCCTACCGCCTTGAAATTCCACCTTCGCTCTCACTACATGGTCTATTCGTGCGAATGTTTATCAAACTTTCACACATACGAAAATTACACTTCCCACGTGAAGCAACATTCTTGTACAACCCGCTTGGCTATGAAACACACTTTCACTGGTGACTTGGTTTTACACGACAGGCTGATGCAGCTCTTCTCTCTATTCAAGAGTCTGAATTCTTCGTTCCCGGGCCATTACAAAGATTTCATAGTTCACGATGAGGATGATGAGAATGTGGTGTCTAGTTCCCAGACGGATGATTCAGACTGCATCTGCATATCTGACTCTATCCTGGACGATTGCCTTAAACCCACCCATGCTAAATCCCAGGTTGCGCGCAAGTCCACCACTAATGTAGGCGGCCTTTTGAAAAGACTTAAATCCTCCGACGATGGCGGTAGAAATATTCACACGTTTGAGGACTTTTCTTATTACAAGACTAAACCTGCAGCCCTCAACCTGAAGAAAATCAAAGTGGAAATGCTTTTCCTCGATAAGCTTAGATCTTTTACAGTGGAGCAATTGAGCTCAATAGAGAACATAAATCCAATAGTTCTTGTCAAAGATCATTACAATAAGGCATCCGAGTGACAATTGGAATTAGTCTAAGGCTGATCATTTTATCTAACCTTTTTTCCAAGTGGAATAAATGTTATATTAGTCACTAATCACTTGCGTGATTTTATTTTATTTTTATAACTTCAGTTTTTGGTAATAAAAATAATTAATTTCATATAGTGACGTGAAATCACAAGCTAAAAGCACTTGTTTTTTATATTCTCAGTAGAAAACTCCATTCACATTCAGTTGAAAAAGCATGCAAGGCAACTCACTGTGTTCACCCTTTTGATAATTTTCACAATGATTTGTTACGTATAACAGACCATTAACGTGAAAAACCAAGTGGGTTAAACCAACCTGTTAATTATACCACGAAAATAAAACCGTTTGGGTTCCAAATTATACCTTTTTTATTTCCTTTTTCAAGGGACTGAATACAAAAACTTCTAAAGAGTGAGTACTGCTTATGTATTGGTTTTATTGTTTGATAAATACATTTATAACATTGCTGGCAAGTATATTTTAAGTAAGCTTTCTGTAATTATTATTATTTTCTATGTTTATCTAATAGTTTAAATACTTGTTAAATCATTATTAAAGTATCCCCTTTTGACACATTTAGCATTTGCATTATATAACAGTTTCTTGTCAATATGCCATATTGTATTTGGCTGCTAGGTTTCACGCTAATACATATATTAATGATGTAAGCCACAATGTTGGATGACTGATTAGTTTAAACTTTTCTTAAAACTTAATTTCTGTTCAAGCTTTATCATAAAAAAATTAGATTAAGGTTCATCAATGGTCCTTCCATTATCCTAATTATTCTTTACTATGCTTTATAATGTACAGTCATTTGAATTATCATAACATTAAGATTAGGAATATAGTAGATTAAGAATACTTGAGAAAGGATAAATAATTAGAATTCCCCATGTTGTAAAACGGAAATTTTTTCTTGTTGTCTCTGAAACTATAACTTATTGAAATTAAGTAAATCTTCCATCTTCATTGTAGTTATTATACAAGGATGAGAATCAGCTATCCTAAAGTACAATAATTTGTTTTTGTTTGGACGGCCGGAATATTCAGTTGAATTTTATGAGAATGTTGGCACAGCATTATTTCATCTCATTCAATAAGAATGTACCATTTTAAGAGGAATTTCATAAATGAATGCATCTATTTTGATTAGCTACTTAACCGTTTGAGTGCCAAAAAATGCATACAGTTTCTTGTAAAATGCCAAAAAAACATCATTTTTTATGAAACTATATATTTTTTTAAAACCCCATAAATTCTTTAAAAAAAATAATAAATGAATCTGAAATTTAAACGGTTTACTACGATCTTACAACTATTAAGATAATATTAGAATAATATTTACCATCGCCGCAGCACCATACCCGACGTACGCGCGAATCAGAGCACGACTGACGCAATCGACGGA
The DNA here is from genome assembly GCA_936435175.1 of Glyphotaelius pellucidus. Taxonomy (NCBI): domain Eukaryota; kingdom Metazoa; phylum Arthropoda; class Insecta; order Trichoptera; family Limnephilidae; genus Glyphotaelius; species Glyphotaelius pellucidus. The sequence goes on from OW386556.1 coordinate 14,581,472, forward strand.
AATCGACGATCGGCAATCTTCGTTAAAACACGAATCGACGAAAGTCGACGATCGGCAATCAAACGGTTAATGTTTACTACATATTTATTTCACACCAAATTGAAATGTCTTTATGTCCTAACCGTTTTTCCAACGTTATTGTTAATTTTTCATAGTTTCAATAACAGTTGCTTAGTTTTTAAACCAGTATTGATAAAAATGTGATAATTTCATTATACATTCGCCACACTTGCAAATAGATTTCTACCCATTTTCTATTATGTAAAATAAAACATGTTTGATAAGTTACTAGATTAAAATAAATGTTGTACATAAAATAAATCCGGTGTAAACAGAGGTAGGTAGGCATGAACTATTTTGTGGTTCTGGCGTATAAATTTCAACTACATTATTGTATTTTTTCTTGGTAACTATGTATAGCAATTTTTCAACTTGTACGCTTAACTTTAAAATTCACCTATCCTACCTTCCAGAAGACAAACTTGTCTACCTGTAAATATAATAGTATAGCTACTGTATGATACTATTAGTCTAATAATATTGTCTCAATTACATTCCAATTAGTGTTTTTTTTTAAGAATTCACATAAGGCAGAACAACCTTGAAAGAATGACATATTCTGTTTCTGTAAATGTGATACTCTGTTAATCTTGTTTGTTTCCTTTGTCTTTACCAGGTTCACCAGTAAACCTTTGGTACAAGTTAGGTATGTACTTATCTTACTTGCATTACCCAAGTCCTTTTTCTACATGTTCAATATAACTGTAGGAATTCTCTTCTGGAATTATCACATTTTTCATTATTCGATGTGATATTAAATGATAAATAAATAAAACGGTTCCTTTTATTTTATACTTTCCACTCTCTGATGCCTGCTATACCTACTCTACTCTGTCGGCGAGAATACTGCAAAGAACACGCAAACTGCTGCAAGTAGTCGACGTAGACCGCTTCAAGCAATGACTGCATAGATAAAAACATTATAAAACAACATTGCCATGTAATGCAACACTGCAACATGTAACACTGCGTGAAATCTGTATTTTAAATATTCACTGGATGGAGCAGCCTGTTATTCCAGCCTTCCCGGGGGAGTGGATTTTCTGCCAGCCAAATGAAGAAGTCATCTGCAGTGGATTTGATGTTCCGAAAAGGGAAAGAAACACATTTCCATTCAAAATTCTTTCAATATAAAAAATAAAGAGGAAAGAATGTTAGGATAAAGCTCTTACATTATTCTCAATGCTCAAAAGGTATAGTAAATTTCGAAGGATTCCATTTGGATTTATTTAGTACCGTTGCAATTTGAAACTCGATGAAACGGAAATGGGTGACTCTAAAAAGAGACAAAACACATACATCTACAGGATTTAGCCTGCGAGGGAATGATTTAGCAATAAAATATTTATTTCACGGGTTTAATTTACGGGTACTCGGTTCCAGCATAATACGATATATTCAGAGTCCCACGCGAGTCTCCTTTGGTGTGGTGGTATGTAGCGCCTGACGAACCTCTGAAGACATTTAGCAGACCAAGGATCGAATCCTACGAAATCAAATCCCACAAAATAATTTTTTTATTTAAGTATCTAATCCAGTGGATCTAAGTGATTGTTGCAATCCCAGTCGGTCATAATCTTACATGAGATATAAGCATTTATTACATTTCAAGAACAAACTAACGAAAATCATAATAAAGAAATAAATAAAATTGAAGGATCGTTCTTCAGCGAGGTCACTGCATCTATGCATCCATTGCTGCTAGAGTGAAGAGTTGAGCCCTTGATGGCCCTGCTCAAGGGGCATAAAGTAGTGTCGTATGTATGCCGAAATACCAGTGTACCGCACCTGGAAGATTAAATTTAAGTTGTTATAGGTATCTGAAAATGACTTATTTTCTAGTGTGCTATTTTTTGGTTCCATCGACTACTGCCATCTTTTGGATTTACTACAAATTATTTACATTGAAGAACCCTACCGCAATATAGCAGATCCAAGCAAGAGTCGGAACAGTAATATTTTAGAATATACTTTTTTACACATAGATGTCCCTATTAAGTGTTTTCATAAAGTGCGCTTTACTAAACTAGACGCAGACTGTCCCAGGCGGGAAATCAATTTAAAATGTATTATTTTTTATATATATGAATAGCGCACAAGAGTCCCAACTGCTCCCGTCTGGAGCCAGTAAGACTGTGGCATCCCCAATTGGGGTATGTTGTGCGGCTGAAGGTAGTGGGGAGGGGAAGGAGATGGGGAAGAGGAAGGTGGGAAGTACTAAAGTCATTTCAAGCAACGTTTCAATTCTGAATGGTAGTCTTACACCAGGGCGATACTGAGAGTATCTTCCACTCTGGAACGAGCCGCACATATACTATACTAGCTTTTCCCCGCGGCTTCGCTCGCATGGTATAACGGGAAATTACTGTAGCGCTTGCACTTATCAATTATCTCCATTTAGCAAAAACTCGCTTTTGTTAGCGACAGAAAACGTATAACAAATATAATATATTAATATTTATAATTTCATAACGCCAGAGCTTACCATCATATACAACCTGTAGTCTGCGCATATAATTTAGCTTTATATTGGTGAAAGAATTATTAAAGTCTTTAATAATAATAATAATAATTTTTGGATAATTTCTATAGCGCCATTTTTGTGAGAAAATCACCTCAAGGGCGCTTTACAAATACATTTAACCTATTTATATTACAAGTGTCTTATAACTAAGATTGATAACTAAGAACTTACAACTACTAAGACTTATTTAACTAGTGACTTAAAACTATACTTATTTTTATAAACAGTACAACACTGCTTTACTCGTGTTTTGACTTACATCTAACTTAAAATTAATTATGTACTACTAACATACATATTTACATTTATAAACACACATGATTACTGCCCGTCTGCCCGGCTGTCAGTGTAAGTTAAAAGTTGCTCATAATAAAGTAAAATCGGGACTGACCGGGACGGGTGGACTGAGTAATGAAATACTACTGAAGAAATGAAGTTATTCTGGATACGATCATTTGAAAAGGTGAGTTTTTAGCTTCGCTCTGAACTCAGAAGTGCTTTCGATCTTTCGCAAATGTGAAGGGAGTTTGTTACAAGCTGTTGGGCCTGCCACTGCAAAAGCCCGGTCTCCGAAATTGGTATTGGGATTGCGCATAGGTACTGAGAGTCTACCTATGGCTGTTGAAGATGCTGATCGAAGGGTTGCTTGCCTAGTATTGACATCATTTGGAATGCACAGTTCCGACAAGTAGGGTGGCGCCATGTCGTGTATTGATTTAAAAACCATCCAGCAGAGTTTGAATTGGATTCTCTCCGGCCAATGAAGGTTCCGTAGATGTTGGGAAATGTGGGAATATTTGGAAACGCCGGTTATCAGTCTTGCTGCAGCATTGAAAACTGACTGAAGTCTGTCAGTGTATATTTTAGGGAGATTTGCATATATGCCATTGCAATAGTCAAGTCGTGATACTACGTAAGAGTTTACTAGCATCTTTGTGGCCGAAGTCGGAATATTTCTCCTTATAGATTTGATTTGGCGCAGGTGAAAGAATCCTGCGCTTACTGTTTTATTAATCTGGGATTTGAGTGAAAGATCTTCGTCTAGATGTACCACTAGGAGTTTGATGCCATTTTTAGGGATGATGTTACAACCAGAAGTAATAAGAGGAGATTTGTCTAATATTGACTGACGTTTTTTGGTTGCTGTCCAAAGAAATTCTGTTTTGGTTGGATTTAGTTTCAGTTTGTTTGAAGACATCCAGTCTGTTATGGCAGCGATGCATTTAATAGTTATATCTTTTAATCTATCTTTCTCATTCGGTGTACAGAAGAAGTAGATTTGCTGATCGTCAGCGTAGCAATGAGAAAGAGGTCCGAATGATTCTATTATTTTGGCAACATCGTTGATGAACAAAATAAAAAGTAGAGGTCCCAGCACTGAACCCTGGGGGACTCCAGAAGTAAGGGTTACAAAGGGAGAGTGTTTACCACCCGCTTGTACAGATTGTGTTCGGTCACAGAGGTTATAAACAAACTCGAGCAGTTTCGCATTTATAATATTAGTATGGATGTATATTATTTTAGATGAATAAATTGTGAAATAACGCAAATCAATCAAAGAAAATTTATTTGCCACGCCGGGATTCGCGCCCGTCAGAATGCGAGTCAAAAGCCTCAGGTACCACTGGATTACGCCGGCCGTTTGTTGGAATGAAGGGATAGCATTGTGAAATGTAACAAAAAATCTACCTATTACTAGCTAGATAACAAGAGAGAAGGACAGTAATAACACAAAAAGTCAAGATCTTTATCTACAATGCTGAAATAAAACAACTAGGTATGAACACGCATTTACAAAATTATTTTGCAAAGAGCTTTCTGAGGAAATATGTACCTACTTCTTGCAACCAAAGCGGTAAAATATCGATCTGAAAAAATATATTTAAAAGATAAGAAAATATATGTTACAGTTAAAACACATTTTTAGTAATAACGCGTTTTCTCTAGTTAAAACTAGTTTTTACTAACTGCTCATACTAAGAACGGGTTTTAACTGTAACAAATATAATTTGACCAGTCAGTGGTTGAGTGAACATCGCGTTTGGGTCCCACCCGGGCGTCTCGTGTTCGATCCCTCGGCTGGCTAAGTCCTCCATCACAAGCAACATTTTCGGCTAGGTAGTTGATGGCTGTTCTGGCTGTTAAATATCTATAATGAAACGATGTACACTACGCTTCTAGCCACAAGCTAAAGGCTTGACTCCAGCGAGAAAAAAACAAGAACAATCGCTTAAACAAGACTATAAACATTGAACAATTCGTGTTCAAAAACCCCGTGTTTCAAGCTTTACCACATTTTTTGAATCTCGAATGCATAATTAATTACGCATTCTAAATAAATTCTTAAATACTAACTTTAGGTCTTAATGGTCGATATTAGTTGGAAATCTTTCCTGATAAATAAACATCAATTAAAATATCTGTATTTTCTCCCCGATGTAGCATCTCTTCTTCATTGGAACGCATTTTAAAATTGATTTAAACGCTAAACGTCAAACGTCAAGTGTTCAGTGCTGCGTACGCGTGGACAGGTCCTTACCACAGGCCACTAGCAAAATTGTGTGACCGCGCGAACTTCGCACCAATCTTTCAAAACATGTTTCAACAAACGGAGGACACGGATAATAAAAAATGTTTATAGTGTTGCTCAAGCGATTGTTCATGTTTTTTTTCTCGCTGGAGTCAGGCCTTAATGCTTTCATGGAAGCTAATGATTTTCGGATTATTTGAACATGTACTTAAATAGATAAATAATAAAATCAATAAATTAAAAACGAAAAAGAATGAAAGTGTACCTAGGTATAACGATTAGTTGGTGACTCGAGGAAATTCAAGAAAATAACGAATAACTTTAATAAACGAATAATTTCCCGGATTACGAATAAATTGACAATATTTAAATCTTCCTTTAGCACTTTAGCAGAGGATTGAACCCGCTACGCTTAGGCGGGCACCCGACGTTTTGAATCACTCAGCTACTAACCCAATTATAATATCTATATTCCCATGTATTGTAACGGAAAATTGAATTTAACTATTTTACGGAAAATTATTATAACTATTGAATTCAACTATGTAACGGAAAATTGAATTTAGCCATTTTATTTCAACAAATTTTTGACATTGGTCCATCCATGTCCATACATCAATTATTGAAATGCCACTGTGTTGAGATGTCGTGGAACATTTCCAAAAGATAAAAATCTGAAGGCGAAATAATGGATTAATTCCATCAAACGTTTGAAATATGCAACCACCTGATGAACAATTTAACACTCGCCCTTTGTAGAGACAGTCTTTTAACACAATAGCTTCTTAATCTTCTTATAATTGAATCCCCAAAATGAAGAATAAGCAAAATCATCATCAGTATATTAATACGTGAAGCAAAAACTTTGTACTCCTTTTTACGAAAATTGTGATATGAGGCGGGGGGCGGGATGGGATATGGGCACGGTATGGGTCTCAATATGACAATTTTTCACCGAAATATTAGTGTACTATCTGCCTACTTTGACAGTTAAAGCCAAGCCAACATTTTTGTTCTTTACTATCAAAATCAGATAAATTTTCATGGACGCCCACTTACAACTTGTGGACTCCCATTTTTTTATCAAGCCTACGTGGACCCCCGTTGAGTCTCCCGTGGACCCCTGTGGGTCCATCTGGACCACTTTGGGAATCGCTGGTTTAGATCGATGACAAGAGCACCGCCCACCATCTATATATTTACGATATGGAACTACTCTGAAAACGGCTCATTTTATATTGCATTTCCCGGAAATAATAGCATCATGAAAAAAATATTACGTCTAATTTTTTAACGAAGTAGCAAATTGTGTGCAGCTTAACATAACTATAATATGCAGGCTGCCAAAGGAAAAATCGATGATGGGATTTTTTAAAATCCATAAAATAACTTTTTGCTTTCCAGATACAAGACATTATCAAGGTTGCATATAATTCGAGAACAACCTTGCAATCAAACGCAAAGATAGCAGCCTAACTTAAGATGATTAAAAAAAACGACGTAAGCTGATATATGGTAGAATTCTCTCAATGGTCAGAATACTTCCCCGGCAAGGAAGAGGTCCTGGGTCCAATTCCCGGATGTGGTTCAATTTCTTTTCTGTTTCACATTTTTCTGAGAGTTGCCAATGTTGTCTTCAATGATTAAAGACCACAACTTATTTACACCCACTAGGAATGATTACTACATGGGTCATTGGAGGTTATCCACCACATACCCGCCCTGGTATAAGTAACAGATGGTTACTCCTTCAGGGCTCTCGCAAGGACTCTAATTTTTTTGAAAGAACGAAGCTACATTTAATTTAGAACGAATCTAGACCTCCAGTGTCCCTGCATACGTTGTAAGTAAGCAGTATGCAAGTGCTTAGCGGGACATACAAGATACAATGTGTATTAGTATGATTAGATATAGACAAGACAATGGGACGGATTGGTGACAGTCCACGAGACGGCAAGCGCTGGGTGATTGCATCCAACATATCCTACAAGCACCTGTATGGGAGGAAGACACAGTACACAAATAATAAGGGCATGGCAAACGGGTGGGAGTCCTCTCCAATAGATTGGCAGTTCCAGCAAGAATGCACAAGACGTTCGGTCTAGCCGTAAACCACACTCAGCTTCCACGCCCCTTAGCCGGTTCCTCGGTGATGCCTCAAAGAAAAGTAAATGGGAAATTGGGGGAAAATGCCCGACGACCCTAGGGAATTCAGCGTCGAGTAGCCGGAGGCAAGGCGAAGGAAAGCCGAGGTCGCCCAACCAAACCTTAAGCCTGCACATGTTGCTGGGGGTGGCGCAAATGATTTTAGAGGGCACCGTGCCGTCGTCAAACGACTCCTGTCGATGCAGAGACAAGGTCTAGCACACCCCCACCTAGATGGGGAAAAAGTAACATAACAAAACAGATAGGTGCAGTTCAGTTCAGCCTTCTGAGCGAAGCAGAGTAGAGGTTGTGAGACTAAAAAGAAAAAGAGAACAAAGAAACCAAAACAAACGCAAAAAAATACAATGTTTAAATATTGGTTGGATCACAACAGTGTTCCTTGGAACAGAAAACCGGAAAACAAATAATAAAACAAAATAATAACAATAAACAGGTATCTTGATAATACATCGCCTAACATAGCTTAGTGAAATCTAAAATAAACAGGGTCAGTAAAGCGCAGAATTCACACACGGATTTGCTGGGTTGATCGGCTCTTCAGCTTGTCCGACGCAGAAATACGCGAGCGGATCGGCTCGCCGAGCTTGTCCGGTATAGCTTGTCCAGTATATTTTATCTCTCGGCTTGCAGAACTAACTTGCCAGTCGGGAGAGCTGTCTTGTTGTTAAATAGAATCGCTTCGAATATCGATATGTTTAACATCAATGAACATTGGTATTTCTTAAGAGCCAAGTTCGGAGTTGGCCGGTTGGCCACGTGTGGAGGTACATTTACACTACTTGGTTTATGTGGTTGATTTCTTACCGAGCCATGGAACGATGATAAGACATTTTTTTTAAATGGGACATTATTTGTAGTGGTACTGGGATCGCCAATTAAAGAGTTTTATATGGGACATTATTTTCAGTAGTACTGGGATTGCTGACTAAGGAGTTTTATACGGGACATTATTTGTAGTGGTACTGGTATCGCAGACTAAGGACTTTTGTATTTATTTTTTATATACATTTTTAACCTTCTTTTAAAGCTAAGTTAGTAAGTGCACAGAAGAAAGCATTTTGCGGTGGTCTCTCCAATCGGAGCTTGGCTACCATCAGTTAACTCAGCGGAATTGCAATCTTGGCGGTATAGCTCAGCAGTTAGATCAGACGCCCGGATGGCTGAAAGTCCAGAGTTCACGCCCCGGTCGCGCTGATAAACTTTTTTGTAGTTCACCTGGTTTAAAATCGCCATGAATAATAATTGATTGGTGACCAGATCTGAATAGCCAGGTATTTCTCGTCCTTCCTCTTCATCTTTTCCATCCCCGCCCAACTGCCCGCTCAGAACGTATCCCAATAGAGGACGCCATAATCCCATCGGCTCCGGGCAGTTGGGACCCTTACAATATAATAGAGACATTAATTATACCTGTGCACGGGACACGTTAATAGGAACATTTTATTTTAAATACACTCTGTATCAAAAAACAATGAGAAACATTTCAGGAACCGGAAATTTATTTATTCGTAATATTTACGCCATTCGGCTTTTACATAATAAATCATAGTATAACTTTTACATAACATATCATAGTATGTATAACTTTTACATAACATATAATAATATAACTTTTTCATAACAAATCATAGTATAACTTTTACATAACATATGATAGTATGTATAACTTTTACATAACATATAATAATATAACTTTTACATAACATATCATAGTATAACTTTTACATAACATATCATAGTATAACTTTTACATAACATATCATAGTATAACTTTTACATAACATGTTACGATATAACATTTACATAACATAATATAACATGACATAACTACAACATGTAAAAGATAGATCTAGTGAGCTTGTAAAATAGCAAGAAATAGAAAATAGAAATTTAGAACATGTGTCACCCCAAATGGTTGGCTACGTTTTGTGACTTGGCAGGGGTACCCGGGTTCGGGATGAGGTTTGTCCGGGTCTTGGCAGCGGATGCGTCTGCCCACCAGCTACATGGCAGGCCGGATCGGGAGTGTATGATTGAGGGCGTTCCTTTGACTTCTCCAGCCATCTCCAGACTCTCTCTCGGGACATCGCCTCGCACCGCAGTGGGAAGGATGGATTCATACGTCCGTCACTCCTGGACACACTGACCCCCAGATTCCTACCTTCCCAGAACTTCCTCTCCTTCCTTTCCTATAAAGACCCTCCACACAGCATCCCCAAAAATGGCCCTGAGGGAAGTTATTTTCCTCAGGGCGAGGCTCCCGTGTGAAGCTAATGTAAAAAATGTGTAGATAACATAATAAGATAAAGCGATGAAAAATAAATTGCAGCGATGTAAAATATTGGAAAAGAAAAAACTCAATTTTAATACATATTTCGATCAAAATACGGATAATTCTGTGTCTTTTCTTCGCGCCATGTTTTGACACAATAATATTGAAACAGGTTTTTGAACATTGGGAATTAAGGCTAATTTTTTTAAATTATTATTTTTTAATTGAACCCAAACTATGGATCTACCAACCTATTTCAGTTTGTTTTTTTTTTATAATTTTTTATAATAAACTAAAGAATAATGTTATTTTGAATTTTGGAACATAACGTACTCACTACCGAAATAATATTGTCCAATAATTAATTGCGCAGTATTTTTATATTATATGAAGTCCGGAAGGCGAAAGGAAAATCAAAGGACGTCGCTTTCCCCCAGCTTTATCGATTCGCCGCCGCGGCGCTGCGGTCGGCCTTCGTTTACAGTCAGTCGCCTCGCAGCGCGGAGCCTATTTCCTAGTCAGTATTATTTTGTCCACTGTGAACGACGGACGCACGCAAGGCTCGCCGTGCTATACCAATGACTCCTGTCAAATACACGCTCACTAAAATAATTCCGCGTAAAATTATGATACAGAATCATCCGAACTATTAATCCCGAACGAAGATAGCATAACTTTAAACGATTTGTTTTTTTAATATTTCGATCAGTTTGTTTAAACGACGCGCGAAGTACATTGTTTTTGTTATAATTATGCTAATTTTCGTGTGTTTTTATTGATAATTATTACTGTTTTGTGGGGGCAAATCTATATTTAAAGTGTGGGTGTTGTAAGGAGCTACAAGTAGTGACATTTCGGTCGGAGCACGACATGTCAAGCGGCTACCTGCTTTTGGATTTCTTGTTTTGAGGTGAGGACTATTGATTTTGCATTAAATTTGGCACAGTGAGGCAACAGCTGATGTTTGGGAGTCGGGTTTTCCCTTTCAGCCGCTTTCAGCTGTTCCTGAAAATAATCTGCTTTGTTATTCTATACTTTTAACTCTATTAAAGAACAATCATTACCACACACTTAATACGCACATTTTTTTAAAACAACACTTCGATTCAACTTGATAATTACAAACATATATCGGTTTCAGTAATTTTAGATGTTCAAAATGAATATTATACTTTTCTACTTTGGCGATCATTATAACCTAAACTTCAAAATATTTATTTTTATTTTTTATTAAAATTAAACAATTAAACCCAAACTAAGAAAAACTTTTATAAAATTTAAAAAAATATTTGTAGAATTCTTAAAAAATTAAGAAGTAACTTAGAGCTTAAAACATATTTGTAATATATGTTTTTATGTTCTTAGTTTGGGTTTCTTAAAAAGAATCATTGTTTTTGTGATTACGCTTATCAAGTGTGGTAGTCGTAAGTAAAAATTTACCATCGTTACTAGATTTAAATTTAACTGAAATAAAACAATAACTTTGTTTGTAACCACGATTTATTTATTTATTTTTTAATACCGACCGGTTTCGCTTAACATAAGCATCTTCAGGTTATAAAATTAAACTGATCAAAAGTTTACATTGTGTAAACAACACAAAAAATATACCCAATGCACATTTTTTGATCATTTTAATTTTTATTGCGAGTTTAATTTATTGTGAACAACACAAAAAATATACACAATGTATATTTTTTTATTAGTTTAATTTTATTCCCTGAAGATGCTTGTGTTGAGCAAAACCGGTCGGCATTAAAAAATTAAATAAATATGTCTTGGTTACAAACAAAGTTATTGTTTTATTTCAGTTAATATATCAAACCACGAAGTGAATGCTTTCTACAAAAATACAGAATTAAATTTATTCAGACCACAAAATGTTAATTCTTACCTTTTTTGGAAACACATTTTTTTTAAATTGATGTTTACGGTTATGCTAAGTTTATAATCATGTTCAATATGTGAAATTTAATATTAAAATGGCACTAAGTGGGTTGAAAAAAATAAGGCTTCGTAGCGAGACTTAAAACCTACGTAAAAATACATATTAGGCGACCGAATTAAATCTTTTTTTAAAATTTTGTACCAACACCAGTGAATATTGTGAGTTTCTTTTTTCTTTAACTTATGTAATATTATGTAGTTAATAAAAAGCATTGCGCATTTTAATTTTTTTTGCAAAATAATAAGATTAATAAATAATGGATCAATTAAAATTATTAGTTTTATATTTCATCGTATTGTCTATGTAGGCACCTACATTTCCATTCTGTTCATAGGCTATTGGGTCCAGTGAAATCAGCATTGTCATCCGATTATAATTTATACATTATTATTATTGAATATTGAAATAATAGGTCTAAAATACTTATTATATGTGAAATCACACTGTTGTGTGACAACTGTTTGGGACAACATGCTAACCATCCTGAGCCAGCGAGATTATGACAACCCTCATTGGGGTGCGTTATGAGGCTGAAGGTTAAGGAAACGGAAGAAGGTGGAGAAGTACCTGGCTATTCAGATCTGGTCACAGTACACAGCCCAAGCTATTTTAAGCAACGTTTCATTTCCTAATGGTGGTCTTACACCGAGGCGATTCTCGGAGTATCTTCCACTCAGGAAATATACTATTGTGCCTTAAATATACTGTGTATTATTTTTAAATGAATAAATTGTGAAATGAAACAAATTAATAAATAATATTTAATTGCTCAGGATTTGAACCCGTGCCCTCCGGCTTGCCTGTCGAGTTCTTACCCCTCGACTACGGAGGCCATCAATTAATATTCTACTACTCGTCATTCATACATTTCTAAACTTTCTTACATAGCGCCCTTTATTGATTAAATCACCTCAGTAGCGCTTTACTTAAATATTGTGTTGTTGTATATTGTAGCTTTCGAAAAAAATTGAAATATATTATTAGTAGTACCTAAATCCTTAATATTAATAAAATACGAAAATATTTTTATTGGTTTCACACGATCCTCCTAATGTACCATAAAAGTAAAGATATCAGACATGCTTTATCGCTTTTCTTATCATAAAAGGTCGTAAAAAAAAAACAATTTAATTTGAATTCAACTTTTCAAACTCTAAATAAATCATAATTCTAAAGAAATTAGAAACACAGGTATAAAAAATCTTTTCAAACTATTTCGTATCATTACTGTACAATAATAATTACTAAATAAGAATATCGTAGTAATTTACAAATATAAAAACAAGTGTGAAATCTGCTAACGAGGTCCTTTATTTCCTCTTTTAATCAAAAACATAGAAACGGAACCTTTCTAAGAATTGGCCTGACCGTTCTTCGTCCTTAGTCCTTTTTCCCAATGCTAATGGCGCCCTTATGAAAGAAGCGGAACATTTTTTACCTGCTTTTAACCTTTTCTTCGCTTCGGGTAGGAAGATAAACGCATAAACGGATCCCCTTTCAAAGGAATAACGCAAATTGGTTAGCTTTGATATATATGCATGGCTTTTGTATTACGATATTATGAATTCCTTTACCGATTATTTAATTCTGAACGATGTTTTTTCTACACGTGTCGAGAAAAGGATATCTACACTAAAATATGTAGGTTTATGTGTATACACAGTCAGTGCTGTCATCTAGCAGCCTTTTTTCAGAGTTTTAGAAAACATTTTAAAATACGAATTTCCGGAAACCTGTTTTTAAAAGTTATAAAAAATATTAAAATAGACACGTAATAAGCAATAAGTTTAATAACATCGTGTTCTTGAGATCCATTGGGGAAGCTGGATATTAAATGTTTTTTCTACACTTGTCGAGAAAAGGATTTCTACACTAAAATATGTGGGTTTATGTGTCTATACAGGCAGTGCTATCATCTAGCAGGCTTTTTTCAGAGTTTCAGAAAACATTTTAAAATGCGAATTTCCGGAAACCCGTTTTTAAAAGTTAAAAAATATTATCTCGGTAGAAATATTTTTTTTTCGAAATAAACACTTAATAATCAATAAGTTTAATAATATCGTGTTCTTAAGACCCATTGGGGAAGTTGGATATTAAATGTTTAACTATTGGTGAGAACTTACCCTGAAGCACCCGCCCTATTTTAGATATAATTATAATAACATGCAATTTTAATTAAGAATCTCCAGACGATATCCGACCATGCGATTTGAGAAGGCCATAGAAGGAGAAGAATAAAATTTTAATATCTCTGATTCTAATCCACTCTGTGACAAATGCAGAAAACCACAAATGCAATATATTATGTACAAACATAGAAAGCAAGACCGATATTAAGTACTTGGGCATAACAATAGATCAGCGTCTAAAATGGTCCCCACATATAAATATTCTTAACTACAGAGTAAGGAAACTAACATACACATTTAGATGTTTGAAATGTTTTAAACGAAAAATTACTACATACTTCGCTTTCTATCAATCAATTATACAAAATGGCATTATAGGATGGGGCGGTTCATTTACAAATCAAACACAAACAATTTACGTATCACAAAAACTAACAATAAAAAGAACCTAAAAATAACCCTATTCATATTCGTCAGAACTTTTATTCAAACAATTTAAGTTCAGAAAATTAAGTGCATTATATCTCGCAACATTACAAATTTATAAAGATAATATTCAGAATAAAGTTGCACCCTTTAAAAATAACACAAACTTAGACAAACGTCAATACTTCCTACCCTGAAATGTAAAAAAAAACAATAGGACAGTTTTTATTTTATTTATTTAATATTTGTATGTTTTTACAATAAGTATACATTTTTTTACATGTTAAACAGAGTTGTGAAATGAATATAATAATAGCATTTCCTCATCATAAAGAGACAAGGCTCTTGTGTTTGGTGAGGGAATTCAAGCTCAAGTATATATTAGTTAAATCATAAATATCTCGGAGTTAAATATTTTAATTCATTACCAGAAAACATTAGAAACATGAATTCTAACATAAAAGAATCTAAAACTCATCTTAAAAATTATACTGAAAACTTGAACTGAATCAAACAAATAAAAGCAATATAATATCACCCCCCATACACACAAACCCTGTTTATTTATGGGGGTACATCAAATACATCTTTTATGAAATTAATTTGTAATAAATGTATAAAATTATATAATATAGGTATGTATCTTTTTATTACTCATAAACAAAAAATCTTTTACCCACAACTTATTTAAATGTCTTAATTCACCTGCAAATGCAAATGATATTTGTACCGCAACTGCAGCATAGGAATAATATTTTTTGATGGAAATCCGTATTTACGGAAATTAGACGTCTCCGATGTCGGGGATTCCATTTTTGTATTTTGGGATAATTTTTTTTTCAATCATTTTATTTGGTTGAGATTACAAATGTTGTGTCAAAGGTTGCAAATTTTCTCACGTTAGTTCCGCAAACACACATAATTTATTACAAAGGTGTGCTTTTGGGCGTCATTACGACAATAATTCATCGTTATATTTTGAATACAACTGAAAGTGTTAAAATAAAATGAAAAAAATCGGCACAAAGCGATGGTATTTAACTTTTCATACAATGTCACAGGTCAAATCGTTTCTTTGTTGCTTTCATAGAGATATATCGACAAAACATTGGTATTTATACTTTCATCGGATGATAAATTAATAATATAGACAATAATTTTAGGTAATAAATTAAGGCAAGCCCGTATTTAAGAAAGTTACTCACATAAACAAACAATCTTTTTTTACTTGGAAGGGATCTACTCAAAACCCATAGATAAACCTGATAGATACTATGTAGTACCTACTGTAGATTTAAGATAAGGAATTCTAAAGATTTTGTAAATAATGTTTAATCTCCTGTCGTTTAAAATTTAAATTACTTCCGCTGTGAGTGTGTAAAATTTGTTGGTACGTTTAGGTAAATATTTATTTAAATTTTAAAGAGTCATTTGAAATTACCAAACAGGTAGGTTCTGCGAGATATGAATTCTACTTATATACGTGATTTTGGGCGCAGTACAAAACTTTACAAGAATCAGACACGTAACAATTTGGTAATCATTGTAGATTAATTAGATTAGATGATTAGTAGTCATCGATTCATTTGAAAACAAATTTGAAACTTTCGTTTAATAGTTATGATGATTGCGGATTCCGAGTATCTTCTCGATAAAAATCATATTGTTGCTTCGATCTTGAAACCAGCTTTCAGTACTATCACAGTTAATACAAGTACCTAATCGTTAAATGACTAGATTTGAATATCTAGGTACAGCTATATAGTTTTAAAGACTCTTGCTTGTGTAGTGGTGAACTGGATGGATCAAAAAAATATTTAACAATAATATTTTTGTTTTTGTAACAAGGCATACTGTACAGGTCCAGCAGGTACTTTAATAGTACACAACTGCTAACCCTGTACAAATCGCAAGTGCGCCCCACGGTTGAATTTGGCAGCCACCTCTGGTCTGGAGCTTCAAAATTCCTGAAAAATACCCTCTACTCTGTGCAGAAACGGGCGGTCCGTTTGATAGATTCTCCCATCTTAACAGACGGATTGCAATCTTTAGAGCACAGGCGTCGGGTGGGAATGCTATCCTTGTTCTACCGGTATTTCAATGGAAGATGCTCCGAGGAACCAGCGTCATTCGGCGCCAGTGCATAATTTTCGAGAAACACGTCAAACGCGTGCCTAACATATGTACAAGGTTGACATTTGTCACATGAAAACGGGTCGCTTCTTCGACTCGTTCTTGTGTTCAACTGCTCGGCTGTGGAACGATTTTCCGGCCTCTGTGTTTTCTCCTTCCTACAACATGGGTTACTTCAAGACCAATGTTCATTCCTTCCTCTCCTCAAAAAGATCCTCCACACAGCATCTCAGATGACTTAGACCCCGAGGGAAATTGTTTTCCTCAGGGCCTCCTGTGTGGAGTAAACATAAAAAAATCTGTGAAATTCCCTCTACAGAAAAAAATCGCCATATACACTCCGAAAATAATTAAAAACATATTTTGTTCTGTTATATATGTTAAAGGCGTTTAAAAATTCACAACATCTCTTTGAATGCTGCTTTAGACATTGGTCGAGAGACTTTTGCTCTATTTTAAACGAGCCATGTTTTATTAAATATTTTCACAATTTTCGTAATATATCGTTTTTTAACATTGCCGCGCTCCCTCTAATGTGTATACATATCTGCCTTTCAAACCATCTTCTGCTTCTTTTTGAACGCTTACTACCGGGCCTAAGTATCATTTTCAAAATTGGAACTGATTGTGTGAAGAATTCAGACAAGCGATAAGTACCTACCTATAATATAATATTTTGTGTATATTTAATTTGTTTAAATTTCGAAGGGTTAATCATAAAACATTAAGGGCGGCTTGCACCAAAAGTTAAATTTGATTTAAATATCAAACACATTATTTGATTTAAGTCGACTTGGCGTCTTGCACCACAAAATTTAAGTCGCTAAACGCATTTAAAGAACTGTCAAAGTTAAATACCCAAAAGGGGCCGTTTAACTGAGTTAAACATGTTTAGCGAAAAAATATTTTAGGTTATTCCTTCGATTTCCGATTGTCTAATAATATTGCTGAAATCTGTCTCAATTATTAATTTGTATTCACGATGGACATTTGGGTTTTGTATTCTGACGTTAACGAAGAAATTATAGAATTTATAAGTAGACCGTTTATAGTGAGAAAAATAGGTAAACACAAGATCAAATTTATTTGATACACTCTAAAACAATCTATGTAAAAGAAGCAATAAAAAATATTCAGATAATTGTTTTATTTTTAAATCTAACAACAAAACCTCTTTTTGCTTCATTTCATAGTTATGTTTGTTTTCTTTTATTTTTTCTTCTAATTATATTATATGATTCATTTGTTTCTTGTGCTAAATTTCTATTTGTAGCGACTCTTTTTTTTCCTAGCTGAACCAACTCCATTACTTTCAAAAACAAAAAATGTTCCTCCTTCGAAAAGATAAGCTCTCGCTCGGAATTTATTTATTTGGGCACCCATTTTCTGGATCAAAATAAAATAACACTACGCAACCACAACATAACCTCAATATTTTGACACTCGCAAATTTAAGCACTCCCCACACGGACTTCGAAGCGACCGGGCCCCTCGCCACTTCAGGCCGCTGCGCAGAAAGTGCACGTGTGGAGGGTACGAAGGAGTTACGTTTACCGCCGTTTACCGACGCGTTAAACGGCGGTAACTGTTTAACTAAATAGTCGCTCCAACTGCTTGGTGCAAGACAAAACTAAATTCGCTTAAGTTAAATGTATTTAGTGACTTAAATTCGTTTAGTTAAATACAATTTAAGATAAAATTAGAGATAGTTGGTGCAAGTCGCCCTAAGTAAGATTTCATGATTTTTAATCCTACAATTATAACTTCCAGCGATTTTTCACCGGTCTTCACTAGTATAAGAAATAATCATATTGTGACTAGCGTGTTGGGCAGGTGGTACAGATTCATCTTTCAATATATTCCGATAGGTTTGAGTACCGCCATATAACTAAAGTGGGATATAGATATTGTATTTCTTGCCTGTAGAAATTGCATGACGCAAAACACAACCGGAATTTCCTATTACTCTGCTTTGTTTCCTCGAATATATTGCGGTGAAAAAGACACCATGCAATAGTAAGGATTACAAATTAATTATTTTATTAATTAATCATTTTTTATAAATTAAAATTCGTGTTCATAGTCAAAAACATTTTTAAAGTTTTAATTTTTCAAAGCCAGCCAAAATGATCGAAATCTGACAAGATACATACAGCACGTGGTGAACTTAAGCCGCCGCTACCCGAATTTCTACCGATTTCTTGCATATCTCTCATGAACATTCATATAAGATCAAGGTTCCCTAGTTTGTTTTACTGTGACAACTACATGTCGGTATCAGGCTCCAATTCAGTTGTAAATAGATTACACACCACTGGAAATTTTATGCCAATGTGGCTGATATTTTTAATATTTCCATAGTGAAATATAAGGTTGTACTTATCGAACATTTCAGCCAATTATACGTTAACGAGGTCACTACATAATGAGTTTTTGATATTATTGTTTATTTTTAATGCCTGTATAATGTACTACGACTGTAATTAAATATTCACAAGCCTGTAAATGGCACTTTGTGCCGTAAATTTTAAATAAATAAATAAACATTTGAAGTTTTTAAGCTCTTAAAAAAATATATGTTATTTTTGAAGATAATATCTATACAATCCCAACGCCGAAACACAAATTATATGAAATTCCCTCGATACAAAAAAATTGCAGAGTATGCTCCGAAATTTTTTATTTTCACGTCAGTCTCTATTATTTAATAAGTTATATGTATGAAAAAATTCACAGTGTTTCTTTGAATGTTGTTTTAGACAACACCCACGAGATTTTTGCTCTATTCTAAACTAGTCGTTTTTTATTAAACATTTTCACAATTGTCGCTTCAATTTTATAGTTTTAAATATTAGCGCGCTCTCTCCAACATTCGTAATTACGTATCGCTCCATATTTTTCTTTTTGGGCGAGGATACGGCGCCTTAAATGCCGACCTGAACTTGACGATCCATTATCATAAGCGAAAGAGGAAGTTGCTCAAAACGGTGACCGGACAACTCAGAATGAAACCAACTTAGAACCACCTCAGAAAAGTCATTCAGAGTGATGAAAAAAATATATTAAAAAATTGGTTAAATGGGTTACGTCAGGTTAGGGTTATTGGGTATTTTAAAATTATTTTTTTCATAGCTTTTAATGATTTTTCAAAGAGGTGTTGAGTTGGCTTTATTTTCAGTTGGCATGGAACCGCTCAAAACGTACGTTCGAAAGATATGGGTTTGAACATACCGCTTTTCGGACCTTAAACTCGCCTCTTGCGACGATTTCTGTATCAACGTCAGGTTGGCATTAAAGTTTGGCGCTTAAAATATGCGTGACGTCTTACGTATCTAAGTTTTTCGGTTAACTTGGGGTTTTTAGTTGTTAAATTCCCACAATGGTCGGTACGAAATCAACAAATCCCAATATAAATAATTAGCAAGTTTAAAAAAACTGATTGTCTGTAAAGTCAGTTTACGGACGATAATTTTACGTGATAACGTCATATAATAACGATCGATGAACGCCTGACTCAATGTCACGTTCCGCCTGAGCCGAGCGTGCAAGGCTTGTGACGCATCTATCTTTCTTCCACTCCATCGTTATTATAAGACGTTATCTCGTAAAATTGTCGACCGTAAACCGACTTTACAGACAACCAATTTTTTTTTCTTTAAAAAAAAGAGATAAGAAATAGTCTATTCTTCATCAGTAGTTCGTCTTTTGGCCGTCTGAAAAGTTAAGTATGTCAAACTGTAAATGAATTTAAAAACTTACTCGATCGCTCAATTTGATATTATTTAAAAATCGTATTATTTCCTATATCCCACAGTCGACCGGTTCATCGAAGGTCTAATTGCAAAACAGTACTAATATTTCGGGTCAACGCACAGCGAGGACGATTTGAGGAGGTAATAAAACATTGAGTGATAGTATTGAGGTCGATTATTTTTGGATAGATAGGTATTAAGGTTTTAAAAAAAAGTGATATTAGAATTACGACCCGGAGCCGTGGGATAATGTTATAATTGGAAGTATTGGGAATAGATTTGTGTACATCTTCTGAGCTAGTTATAGACCGTTACTAACCTGTATTTAGGTGTGTATTTTTGAAGTGAAACTTCTTTAAGCCGCCACTACCCGAATTTCTACCGATTTCTTGCATATTTCCCTTGAACATTTGAAGTTTTAAGCTCTTAAAAAAATATATGTTATTATAAAAAATATAATATATATATACAACCCCCACGCCGAAATGCAAATTATATGAAATTCCCTCGATAGAAAAAATCGCAAAGTATGCTCCGAAAATTTTTATTTTCAAGCCTGTCTCTATTATTTAACAAGTTATATGTATGAAAAAATTTACAGTGTTTCTTTGAACGTTGTTTTAGACAACCCACGAGATTTTGCTCTATTTTAAATGAGTCGATTTGATTTTAAGTGTTTTATTAAACATTTTCACAATTTTCGCTTCAATTTTATCGTTCGAAATATTAGCGCGCTCTCTCCAACATTCGTAATTAATTACATATCTCTCCATCTTCTTCTTTTCGAGCTCGGGTACGGGGCCTTAACACCGTTGTGATTTGAAACTCGGATGAAACAGAAATGGCACTAAAAAGAGGCAAACACATACATCTTCAGGATTTAGCCTGAGAGTGAATGAGATAGAATGAAACCTTACTTACTTACAGTACCTAAGAAGCATCAAGCTTGAGATTGTTTTGGTGAAGTTTCGCTTCTACCGCGTGTGAACTGCACTTGATTTTTTTCTCTTCTTAATCATACTGTTATCTATTACAAGATTTCATTGATTGTAGCGATAGCTCAGTCGTTAAGAGAACGTTCACCCGATAGTTGAAAATCCTCTCTATCAAACTCCAGTCGCTACACCATTTTCCCTGGTCTGATTTTCTTAGGCATATAATTTGATAAATTAAATTAATTTCTTTTCTTCTAATATTTAAGGTTAGGTTAGGTCAGTTTTCGTTGTACTGGTAACCTGCAAAATTATGACTTTATAATTAAAAAAAAAACTGGTTGCCGTTTTTTTTTTAATTTTTCTTTTCTTATAAATAAATTTATTACACACATGTATATTGCAACTATGTACGTTGTACAATGTTTTAACTTTTAGTTTTTTGGTGCATGGAGCAATGAAGATATTTTGCGAATTATCAGATGAAATTAAATTCGAAGAAAATGTAAATAAATTTAAATTTAAATTATAATCAAACGAAATTAATTTGTACAAAAAAGTTTAAAAATATGCACGTGTGTATAAAGATTAAATAGTATATAAATAAATAAAATATATATCTTATAAGCCTTTCTTGTTCTCCGCGTCATGCACTAAATCAATTAAAATTTCAAAATCATGTAAAAGCACGGGCGTTGATAATTAATCTCTACACAAACGCGATAAACTCAAAAACTACTGAACGGATTTTCATGCAGTTTACACCAATAGATAGAGTGATTCATGAAAAAGATTTAGGTATATAATTTGTCAAGGTTTTGTTTAAATTGGTTGAAATGTATAATTAAAAGAGAATGTCTGTATGTGGTGGATGAGCGGGCTGGCAAGCGGGCGGTGTGGATTGGGTTAAATCAAATTAACAGATGGCGGTGTGAGTTAAAAGGTTGGGTAACCATCCGGTAGATGGCGTTGTGTTTCGTTAGCCACATCAACGCGTGGCTGGGTCAGCTAGTGAATAAATACATTTTAAAAAATGTGAATACATGTTGATGACATTTTCTGTTTCTAAGAACTACGTGACCTCCCAGCTTATTTAATTTCATTAATTTATGACGCTGTTAAAAAATCTATAAAATTAGCATAAAATATGATTATCTCATTAAGCAAGCATCAATTTCCCCAAAGCAGGATATATCCAATTAGACCGGAGTAGTGAGACCGGCCGCGGAGTGATCTTGTGATAGCAGCCTCCCCTATAAGGCGCAGGCGGTACGGGGTCCCGGCGCAACCTTCGCGGGTTGTTCACCCCTCGACGGAACACTATTATTATTTGGAGGCCGTGAGTCACAGTCGACTTACAGTCATACAGTCATACGGCCATACAGTCATACGGTCATACGGCCGTACAACCAGCCAGCCGAAACTACGGAATAGTAGTATTTCTATACTTGCAATATGGTTATGGGCATGGGCCCGCGGCGTTGATTGCACGCCATGTCCGCAACCGAAAGCTCGGACAATTTAGACGCCACGTAATAATATTTTGTATTTTTTATTGATGATAATTTTGATGGATGATGTTTATGGAGCATTGATAGATTTCTGGTTGATTTTGAAATCAGTAATATGTAAAATTATGATGGTGGCCTTCCATTTTTTGTTAACCTAACCTTGATGTGGGATCTTACATAGTAGGCGGAAAGCCTCTTCGTGGGAAACAAACCTAACATAACTTAACCTCAAATATGTAACCTGGACAATAATCCCGAAAGACTCCCGTCAGATAGTATTTCCAAATGGTGAAGAGATCTTAATAAGTAAAATTTACAAAATTTTAAGAAACCCCCACACAAAAAATAACTGATGAACTTGAAACGCCTGAACAGATATGCATGAATTGTAGCTAAGAACCATCTCGATTACGTCAGCTTTCAAACAAAAAAAAACTGCATCATAATCGGTCCATTCCATTTAGGAGCTACGATGCCACAGACTGACAGACAGACACACACACAGGCACACAGACACGTCAAACTTATAACACCGCGGGGGTTAAAAATGGTTCCGTGACTTTTCATCCCGCGACAAAATATCTACTAAAACTTAACCCAACCAACAAAAATGGGACAAAAATAATACAAACATTAAGACAATAAATTATTGTTTTTTGTATTATTTTTGTCCCATTTTACTATTTTTGAACAATAATTTATTGTGTTTATAGGATGTGTGGATTATTTTTGCCCCTTTATTTTGTTAGGTTAGGTTAAGTTTTAGTAGATAATTTGTTGGGGGAAGTTTTGTCCGTAGGATGATTAAATGCATTACCCTTAAAAAAGTTGTTTGGTAATATTTGCTAACTAACTTTATTATAGTCCTGATTTCAGCTCACAAGAACTCGTTATCCGGAAAGTTGGTAAATTAGAATATTGGCATTCAGGAATCAAGAAAATATTAATTCTGAATTTCGGATGTGGAGAAGTTCCTCACTCAGAATTTCAGCTTTGCAGAAGTTAGTCATTCAGGATTCCGCTTTCTGGAAACTTGACGTTGTGATCTTGACCCAAACCCCTCGTAACCTAATGGCAATAAACCAATGGATTTTGACCCTGTACAACCTTCGAGAGTTCATAAATGTTTAGCCATGTCCCCTATAAACCTTATTAGGCACACGTTCGGAGGTCACACGTCATTTCATGCCACTAAACATCTACAATCTATAGTTATTGTATGGCCATGGTGCTCGGGCGTCGGCGTCGCGTCGCTTCGCCTGTAATATATTATCTACATTTAGAAATACACAGTTTAATAACGGTAGACCTTTCTTCAATCACCTTAATCCATCTAACTCTAAATGTTATCACCTGCTGTTGAATCCCCGAACGACC
Source organism: Glyphotaelius pellucidus (assembly GCA_936435175.1). Lineage (NCBI taxonomy): Eukaryota > Metazoa > Arthropoda > Insecta > Trichoptera > Limnephilidae > Glyphotaelius > Glyphotaelius pellucidus. Next base: position 14,605,232 of record OW386556.1, read on the forward strand.
TTCGGGGGTTGATAACCTCTGCCAATAGATTTATTTGGAGGACATGAGTCATACCCAATTATTCACTGAGATAACACTAGTGCAATGGTGGTTTTGCTAACTTTACCAAAATGGATAAACTAATAATTTGGCCGGTTTTTTACGTACATATCTTTTCCGGGTTTAAGTCAGTATTTAAAAAAATATATTAGTCAAAAGGATGTTCATATTATAATCCGCAAAACGATATCGAACCCCACCTGAGGCTGCCACGCAGGCACGCAGTATCGTGTCAAATCGTGATTATTTTAGAAAACCTAGCAAACCTGACCTCAGATTACATCCTGCATCTTTTTTCAAAACTCCTCGATTACGACGACCAAAGATACAACGACGATCAATCTTTTATTTTATCTGTTTCCTTCTTATTCTTCTTCCTTCAATGTTAACTTTCAAATTGAGTATTGGTGTTTTATTGTATCAACCGTCTATATTTTTGGTGCCTTCTCCTATCGAAGATTGGATACAATCAGGGACATCTTTCCCCTTTAAGCCGCAAAATAATTACTTGCATCGTTTTAAAGTCTCCTGTTTACTTCATATAATTTCGCAATTATTTTTCTCCTCCTTTATATTGTACATTGAGTAAATTGGTACATGGACAGTTACTTTCATTATAATATTTGTATTTTCTTATTTCCTCGATAATATCGCTGACCAATCTTTTCCCTGTTTCTCCTTGTTTCTCCTGCTCTTCCCCCAAAAATCTTTTTCATTCCTTTTTACGGTTTCCGGGTTAATAACGCTTGCATTGTTTTAAAAAAATATTATTAAATAAAGGCCTTGCTCCATAGATAAATATGTGTCGTACAATTCGTAGACAAATCACTCATATTATTATTAACGTTGCACGCAAAGTCGCGGCGACTTGCGTGCCACATACTAGCTTACCACCAACGACCTCTGAATCAGAGGCTTTGATATTCGGCAACGAAGTATGTAAAATGTACAATGATTCACAACATTTCTTAAAAGATACGACATAATAATTCGAGACAAAAAAATCTCTATCCCATTACTGCCGGTCATATGCAATTACTCAAGAAAACAAAAAAATACCCACAGTTACCTAATGTTCGTAGTTTAATAGTATGAAAAAAACTGAGTCGGAATCGTGTCTAACTGTTTTTAAATCTATGCCGAACATAATGTTTACATCCTCTTTGTTTGTATGTCTTACTATTTTAAGTAATATTTTAATTGAATACTTTTAATGAAATGAAGTTGTGTGTCTCATCAGGAAATACATCTAGTATTCCAATTTGGTTATTTGGAGTACCACAAGGAAGCAAATTGATCCCATCGTATTTCAATAGAAATGTATGACGTTATCAACCGTAAGTTAGTAAGAGTACGAAAATGAAGTCAGGTTATTCTAGTCATGCTATATTAATGAATCTAGCTAACTATGTTATCCTTACATAACTTATTTTTTCTTCTTCTTATGACTCTCACTCACATTCCAAAAGATCCATTCAACAATCTCTATGACTGTAATTGTTTTAGCATTCATCATTTTTATGCAATAAAATAACTGCTTCTTCGTCATCATTGCGTCGAGTTCTCAGAAACAGGGTTCGAAAAATATTGTAAAAAGTACTCACACATTACATACTACGTTTGTAACACTAATATATTTACGTTGTATATTGCCGAGTCATGTGCCGTAAGTTTTTCACGATTATTTGATTATTTTTATGTATTTATTTTCAAGTAATATTTGATGCAATAATTGGTGCAATATGCTGTTTCACGTTGGGAGTAGGTTTTATCCGAAAATGAGGCCAATATCGATTATTTATTTGTTTATGTTCTTGGCGAAATGAAAGTGTTTTTAAAATTTGCCGTGCGTTTCGACGGTTTGCAAAGGAAATTGCGCAATGCTCGTCTTGTTGAGATTTCGCACTCGGTTAATTGAGTTTTAATTAGCGGTTTAATTTAATAAAACAAGCTGTCATATTATCTTCTTGCCGTGACGAGAGACATAATTTTTAAACGCCGGCCGTTTATCCGAAAACGGGATATTGATCTACACATATTAACGTAGATAAATTATAAACGAATTAATAAAAACATGCAGTAATTATTTTTGGAATTTGAACGTCACATTTGCAACTGATGACTAAATGTGTATATTAACACCCTGCCACTTAAGATCCTGGATCCTACTTACAAGCAATTTTTCGATGTACTAAAATGTTGTCACTGTTTGATATTCTCACAGTTTTGACTTTTTTTGCCACAACGCTACTACCTAAATAAAAAATACATATTTATAAAAAAAATAGACGCTAATTTTGTAATGAATAAGAAATTATAATCATATACTAAATCTCCGCTTCTATATCCTTTGTAATTTTCGTCACATGTTCTTAAGTAAAATATGTATTTTTCTTATATAATAATGGCCATTAAAAGATTATTGTTACTCCACGTGTCCCTTCAAAAATCAATACATCAACCAAAAATTCCTTATCATCATAAATATAATAACGATTTGATAATATTACAATAAAATTAGGTCATTAATAATTCATATTATTACTTGTAAGGAAGACTTTATTTAAATATCTCAAAATGTCAAATAATTAGATTTTCTCGTATAAAAAATCCAGTGATATTTAATTACTACATTGATGACAATGCTCTTGAAACACTAAGGATGGGTTGTTTCAAAAAATTTGATGGATTCATCAAATATTTGAAGTTGATTTTCACGTTCTGTGTAAGTTCTATTCAAGTTCTGTTATTACATTGTTATAGGACAGTTGCTTCACAAAACTGAAATAATCACAGAACTTGAATAGAACTTACACAAAACATGAAAATCAACTTCAAATATTTGATGAATCCATCAAATTTTTTTAAACAACCCGTCCTAACAAAATTAAAGACTTAGGCATCACTTTCCAATCAAATCTTTCATTTGTTAACCACATAACAGAAATCTGTAATAAGGGCTTAAAAATGTTGGGATTTATAACTAGACTAACTAGAAATTTTAACAATATAAAATGTATTAAACTGTTATATTTTGCGTATGTTGGATGTCAACTTGAGTACAATTCTCCCTTTCGGAATCCACATTATAATATACGAGTACATGTACAAGCTGTTGAAAGAATACAAAACAAATTCTTACGTTTTCTAAATTTCAAAATGGGGATTCCAACAATAATGTTGAACTACAACACTCTGTTAAATAATATGAATATGCTCAAATTGTCAGACAGAAGAATTTTCACTGACTTGGTATTTCTATATAAAATTCTACATAATTTAGTTGATAGTCCGGTATTGCTTGAATTTATAAGCTTCCGGATTCCACAACGTAATACAAGAAGTCAGGATTTATTTCAGTGCAGAAATTCTGAGACTAACTACCATATGTATTCCTCTTTACCCATGAAAATAATTAGAAATTCTACAGTCTAAGAGGAATAAGTAAAAAATGTAAGAAAACCCATGTAATTGAATAAAATCCTTGTAAACCATTCCTCTCTCTCCTCCCCCATATGTTATGTATATAAACCGTAGGTTAAGAATAATTTGTACCAGTCTGAAGATGGCTTTAACAAGCTGAAACCGATTACGGTCGAATAAATTAAAGTGGAAATATTTTCACATTTGTTTTATTATATTTTTACATGTAAAACATTTCATGCTACTCTAGAATTGGCTTGCCTGATGTTAGTGGGGTGTAACAACATTGTAAAATAAAACAAGCTAAAATATAAAATTTCTTATGGGTAAGTCAAATAAACTATTGCATTATTTTTAAATGTCGGCCGGCGTGATCTAGCGGTAAGGCTCTTGACTCGCAATCCAAAGGTCGCGGGATCGAATTCCGGCGTGGCAAATAAATTTAATTTGTTTAATTTGTGTTACTTTACAATTAATTCAATTAAAATAATATATGGTATATTTGCGGCACGTTCCAGAGTTGAAAATACTCTCAGTATCGCCCTGGTATAAGACCACCATTCAGAATTGAAACGTTGCCTGAAATGGCTTTAGCCGTGTTTGGTGACCAGATCTGAATATTTAGGTACTTCCCCACCTTCCTCTTCCCTCTCCACTACCTTCAGCCTCACAACATACCCCAATTAGGGATGCCATAGTCTCACTGGCTCCAGACGGGAGCAGTTGGGACTCTTTTGCGGTATTCATATAAAAAAAAACTTTTTTCTGTTTGCCGACTCTAATTGAATTGTGCATAAATAGATATCTGAGCTAACATTAACGAAGCAGAGAGCTCTGTAGTGATGAAATTTGCGTAGCATTTTCCGCCTGGAATCTAAAATACATCGCAAGTATTTTCAGCTTAAAAGTTTTTTCATCACGAGCGAAGAATCTGTGAAAAATAAATTTTATCTCAAAAAGGATTTGAAAAACTGCAAAACTGTCGGAACCACTACTGATAGTTTATGAGATTTTATTTGCTTCGCACACAAATCCATAAGTACATTAACACGTGCGTCTAGGGAAATTTCCGCTTCCCCTTCGTTCGGCCATTTTCCCTAACGTCGTTTCCGGCTATTAATCATCGTCTTAGTGAAAGTATTTCCGGTTCATGAATTTTTCTTTGATCATTCAAGTTGCCAAGTTTTCCATATAAATGGCCAGCGGACTGGGAACACGAAATATTATTTTTTGGCACTGAGCCCAATGTGCATTGTGCATCCTTTCTGATCTTGATTATTTTATTTATTATATTATTATTTTATTTTATCTTCCCTTATTTCGAAATTTCTTTTCCAAACGCGAGCCAAAACTTCCCCTTTCTCTCTTAGTTTTGCTAAAAGCACACATTTCTCAAACCCTTTCAATAAGTTCATTAATTCAATCTTCTCATTCCGTGATATTGAAAAATGCTTCGTTTCCACAATATGCTGTTTATTGCTTTTTCTGAAACAAGAATGATCAAGATGATATTCTAAATAAAATAGCACCCTTTAAAAATAACAGAAATCTCAGGCAAACGTCAATACTTCCAACTCTTAAATGTAAAAAAACAGTAGGACAGCAAAATCATAAATATCTCGGTGTCAATTTTTTTAATTCCCTACCAGAAAAAATTAGAAACATGAACACTAACATAAAATAATTTAAAACACACCTTAAAAATTATAGTGAAAATATGAAATGAGCTATACCAAATAAAATTATTATGATAACACCCCCCCCATACACACAAGCCCTGCTTATTTATGGGGGTACATAAAATATATATATTATGCTTCGACCAAGTATATCAAGACATGCCCTGTGAAATTAAAAATGACGCCAGAAACCAAATAAAACTGGCTCAAGGCCCATTTATGAAAAAGTGCGAGCATTGTTTCGTACTATTTGGATCGCATAGTGCTTTGTGTTTTACCTTTTATCGGTCCACACTGAAACTAATTGCTGTCCCAGCCGTCCTGAAGGAATTAATTTTTTCAAACACAAAAATATCCTACTTCCGAATATTGTACAAGGTACAGTCCGCGGACTTTTTTTTGGATAATGTAACCCGCTATCTGAATACATAAAAAAAATTATGCCTTACAGATAGCTTTAAGGCAGCGTTTTAATAAATGTAATAGTATTGACGTATTATTTTTTTGGCAAGCAAAGTTTCTGACGTCACTTTATCACCCAAATGCTTGTGACGTCACCACACACCGATACTAACACATAGACGAAGGGCTTGCGGCACGAAATGGCAGTGGTTTTTAAACTTTTTAAAAACGCGACCCGGTTTGTATAAAACGGAAACCTTTAAAATACATTAAACGCAGATCTTAACAAAAAACCGCTGCACTATTCTTCAATTAAGGTCGAAAGTTAACCTATCTTAAGCCATAGCATTCCGAATTTCTACCGTTTTACAACATATTTCTCTAAAACACTTAAAGTTTTTAAGTTTCTAAAAAAATATATGTTGTTTTTGACGATAATATCTATACATTTGCCACGCCGAAACGGTAATTGAATGAAATTCTTCCGATAGAAGAAAATCGTATAATTTTATATTTCGAAAATTATTATTATTGTTACATTACAAGTTATGTATATATATGAAAAAAATCATAATTAATTTTTTTCTTTAAAGCTATGACATTTCCCGCGAGATTTTGGTTCTATTTTAAAATAGTTTAAACGAGTCATGTTTTATTAAACATTTTCACAATTTTCGCTTAAATATTATCGTTTTCGCGCTCCCTCTAACATTCGTATTTACATATCTCATCTTCCTCTTCTTTTTGAGCGCTTACTAACGGGCTTTAATTAACTACGAATTTCTGTCATTTTTTAATTATTACCTATACACAAAAAAAACTTAATGATTGAGCAGCTGATTCAAAACTTTTAAGAAAGATTATAGTTTTCGGCTAAGACATTTTGCAAAACAGAACAGAAGTCTTTGAATATTTTTTAGCGCAATTTTTTTGATATTTTTTGTAGTCAACGGTCGACGGCCTCCGTGGTCCCGAGGCAAGACTCTCGACTCACAATCCGAAGGTCGCGGGTTCGAACCCGGCGTGCGCAAATAAATTTTATTTGATTAATTTGTGTTATTTCACAATTTATTCATTTAAAATAATATATAGTATATTTGCGGCACGTTCCAAAGTGGAAGATACTATCAGTATCGCCCTGGTGTAAGACCACCATTCAGAATTGAAACGTTGCTTGAAATGGCTTTAGCCGTGTTTAGTGACCAGATCTGAATAGCCAGGTACTACTTCCCCATCTTCCTCTTCCCTATCTCCATCCCCTCCCCACTACCTTCAGCCTCACAACATACCCCATTTGGGGATGCCATAGTCTCACTGGCTCCAGACGGGAGCAGTTGGGACTCTTGTGCGGTATTTCACATAAAAAAAAAAAAAAAGCCAAAAGTCCAGAAAGCAGTAAAAGGGCTTGCGGGCTGCTGGTTGCTCATTACTGAGTTAATGATAAGCGTCCAACCTGGGCAGCCCACGGTGCGTGGGCGGTAAAAGGGTCAATTTTTCGTAATTATTTTTAAGCAAACGATGAATGGATTTTTTTTATTTTAAAACTCATGATCAATATATACATATACGGGACTGTGTACAAGTTTTTGTACACGAATCTAAAGTATGGTTTGCAGTGTACACCGCTTTCAACAGGACACTTCGACGAAATTACTGCTTGGTGGTTGACAACGAGCCATACGGTTCATCAGAAAAGTAAAATTTAAAAATTATCAGACGCATCCGCCGCCAAGACCCGGACAAACCTCAATCCATGAACCCGGGCACCCCTGCATAGTCACCAAACGTAGCGAACCACTTGGGGTGACCTATGGCAGAGGCGTTGGTTACCAAAAAATGGTTCCCGAGGCGGCGTTACCCATACTCGCCTCCGAAATTGAATCGCTTGTCATAATAAAGTAAAAAAATATTTTTGACTAATTAAATTTATGAACGTCTCGCGATCCCCACTTTGAAAACCATTTATATACAACACAGCTTGCCGAAACGTCACGCATGCAAAACGTGAACACCTATGGAAGTGTTAGTTCGACAAATCACACAATGGGATTCGGCGGTGCCCAGTTTTATATTGCCGAGAGTTCGCATGCTAGACGGCGGAATTCGAAGGAGAGTTGTATTGCGAAATTACTGATACTTGGGGTTATTTTTTTCTGATTTTTACTATGAGACGGCTTGTCTAGGGTATATTAGGTCAATGATATTATGTAACTAATTATTGTATAGAATCAATTAAAAATACATGTATCTATTTATGATTCATAATAAAAAATAAAAAAAGTTCTTTTTTCAAAATTGCTCTGATTCTCAAATACAGTTTGTCAAATAAGAGTAGAAAACATAGGAGGGCGCCACTGTTGTCCAAATGGCAACACTAAAAATATAATAATGGTGGTAATCTAAAGCTGTGTAACCTACATTTTTATTAAAAATTTAAAAGGCATAAAAGTGAAAAAAAAAAATTTCATTGCAATATTGATACCCATTGATCTCAAAATCAGAATTGCGTATAGGTATGTTATTATTATACCTTTGCAATTTTGTGTTAAAATAATGAAGAATAACGATATTGTAATAAAATATACAGCACACTTTAGAAATTGCTCACATTTATTTCATATTAGATTAAGTACCTAGCGTTGCCCAGGCTTTAGATTATGTCTCTAATTTTAGATCTGAAAGTATTTAACTCATTCAAATCTAAAAGTCACCATTCATGATTCTTCCTTTCTACCTAATTTGTAATTCAAAATTACGTTAAATTAAACGCAATTTATGTCATTAAGTAGGTACCTTAACAGCAGTGCTTCTTCGATTTTAATTTTTTTTTAAGGACAAATTTTTTTTAAATGTGTATACAGTGTTCTGTATTTTCAGTATTATTGCACTTTAAAAGAATATTTGATATTAAAATTCACAAAAACATTAAAACGTTCTCAACCGTCATGTGCATGTCGGAAGGTTATATTGGTAACCAAAATTGTATTAAAACAACAATAGGGTAAAAATGATCTGACGAACTTAAAATGTTTATAATAAGATAACCGATTGCACTTTGTTAAAGTGTTTTGAGTAATCTATTAAATTTCTGAAAATAAATTAATCAACTTTTCTAGGAAAAGAACCACTTGTTGTTTTATCTTCAGCAAGTAAACTAGTGAATTATATCACTGTATAAACTCTGTTATTATGCCTTTACAAAATCATTCCCGATCTTTCAAGAAAAGATTCCCCGAACCTATCTCTAGGGTCTCCAGAAGCTAGTTAGTTTTAATTAAATTTGACTATTTTTATAATTTAGTAGTCGTAGTCCCAAGTATGCAATGACGGGAGATTCTCAGAATGTGAAACTATGAACTTTCCAATTATTATTATTTCAGTCAACACTGATATTTCTTTTGTAAGCAATCGTTCGATTATAAACATTGTTAGTTTTAATTGAAAAAAAGAAATTATCATGTAATTGTTAACTTGGGCTTTCACATATCGGATACATCCCTATTTATTGGAGTAATAGTGCTAAAATGCATACGTTATATTTTGTAATCAGAGATAAAGCGTACACTATCAGAAAAATAATAGAATTTAATTAAATATTTTTAAGCACTTCAAATATAAGCTATACCCCCCCCCCTTGCCTAGCAGGGCGTTTTAAGATCTCATGCATAACCGTGCGCTGTACGCCAGTCGCTCTGTTATGGAGGGGGCGTAATGGGATATGAGACGGGGGGTGGGATGGGATATGGATATGGGGCACGGGATGGGTCTCAATCGAAACCAGTTTGTGGACCCCCACTTACAACTTTTGAATCCCCATTTCTTTATCGCGCCTACGTGGACCCCCGTCGGGTCTCCCGTGGACACCTAGGGGTCACTGCTCTACACTATATCCCGTCCCTAGTAGTCCCTTCTAGTCTTCTCTAGTCTCAGGCCTTCCCATCCTGCTCCAATCCTCTTCAACGCTTTTAGTCCAATCTTCCTCGGTATGCTTCTGATTTGCTTCCACTGGACACCCTTTTAACTATGATTTTCGACGACCTGTCATCTGGCATTCTTTTCACATAGTCTTTGGAACTTGCACAACCTTGTAATGGTTGGGTTGGCTCAATTGGAATTCGAGTTAATTCTTCATTTTTAATCTTGTAGGGACCATTTTCCAGATTAGGTTAAAATATTTTGAAGCTGATAATTTAGTTTCTTCACTTTTGGTTAGGCAACATCTCCTAAACCATCGTATTTTAAATACTTTGTTATCTTGTCTCTCCTTTTAGAGTTTATAGATCAGTATGTCAAGTATATTATACAGGCAATCGATAATGACTTGAGGCCCTTCAGTTAGCTCCTACCAAATACTTTTCGTTTGTAAAATAATGTAAATAATCGCCAACTTTGTTATGTAAAAAGACTACAACATCTGCTGTTGATCTAATTTTATCATTATTGTAAGATAGGTTTCTTACCAATTATAACAAATTTAATATATTTTTTATGTAAAAAAAAAGTTTTAACAAAAAAATTGTTACTTAAAAAAAACTATTTTATACTGATACGCAAAAAACACCTGTATGTAATGCAGTTGTTCGATTTTTGACAAATATTTGAATTTTGTCAAGTTTTCTCAAAACTTGAAAAATGCCAAGACGCTTCTTTTTAATTACATGAGTGATGTGTAATGTACATTATTTGTACATAGATACGCAACGTTTATCGTGATTTATTTTTGGGTTATTATGCCGTGTTGCGCTATCTCCTTTCTTAGCCAACGTTTTTTCTGAAACTAAAGAAGGAGATAGCGCAACACGGCATAATAACATAAAAATAAATCACGATAAAACTTTCGGTCGTGAAATCTCAAATCACATCGTATGCAATGTTATTTTAGTTTTTTACGGACAAATCATTATCTGCCCTGGTGATGGAGACTTAAAACTGTCCGAAAAGTTGTTTTAAGACGGCAAAACAACGCAAATAAATTAATCACGATATTATTACATACAATGTTGTTTAAGTATAAAATGGGTTTTACGAGTTATCGACATTGTTGTAAATATAAGCTAGCAGTAGATTTTACAAGGAATTACCATTAAGAATTACGAAGAACTAAGTGTTTGTACGAATAGATAAGTGTAATTAATACTTAAATTCTGCGTAGGTAAGTGTGTAGAATATATAAGACTTATGATATTGATAAGACTTTGTTTTGTTCACCACAAGGACGTACAGATAACGCTTTATTCGCATTTTGAGGAAAAGCAGCAATTATGGCGATAGGTGTAATTTTTATTTTGTAGTGTTAATCATTTATGTTAGGCGTGGTTTTTGTAGGAAATGAATCACAATTGTAATAATACTTATGTGTCGTATCGAGTTCGGATGATGACTGGTTCATGTCTAATAAACTTTTTTTTAGTATTACGTGTATCTAAATAAAATGTTCAATGAAACAATGTTAGGTTATTTCGTTCTGCCGTCGAGAGTTCATTTGCCACCTCTCGTTTTGTAACATCGGTACGTACGTAATTTTAGGAGAGATTTATCAGAAGTGCGCCCATTCATAGCTTTATTTATGTGTCGGGTGGGAATTCTATCCTTGTTTTACCGGTATTTCAATGGAAGATGCTCCGAGGAACTAGCGTCGTTGATCCCTTCGGCACCGGTGCATAGTCGGAAAACACGCCAAACGCATGCCCAACATGTGTACACGGTTGACATTTGTCACGGGTCGCTTCTTCGACTCGTTTCTGTGTTCAACTGTGGAACGATTTGCCGGCCTCCGGCGTTGTTATCCTTTCTACAAAATGGGTCTCTTTAAGACCATTGGAGGTTATCCACCACATACCCGCCCTGGTATAAGTAACAGATGGTTACTCCTTCAGGGCTCTCGCAAGGACTCTAATTTTTTTTAAAGAACGAAGCTACATTTAATTTAAAACGAATCTAGACCTCCAGTGTCCCTGCATACGTTGTTAGTAAGCAGTATGCAAGTGCTTAGCGGGAAATACAAGATACAATATGTGTTAGTATGATAATATATAGACAAGATAATGGGACAGGCTGGTGACAGTCCACGAGGCGGCAAGCGCTGGGTGATTTCATCCAACATATTCTACAAGCACCTGTATGGGAGAAAGACACAGTACACAAATAATAAGGGCATGGCAAACGGATAGGAGTCCTCTCCAATCGATTGGCAGTTCCAGCAAGAATGCACAAGACGTTTGGTCTAGCCGTAAACCACACTCAGCTTCCGCGCCCCTTACCCGGTTCCTCGGTGATGCCTCAAAGAAAAGTAAATGGGAGATTGGGGGAAAAAGCCCGACGACCCTAGGGAATTCAGCGTCGAGTAGCCGGAGGCAAGGCGAAGGAAAGCCGAGGTCGCCCAACCAAACCTCAAGCCTGCACATGTTGCTGGAGGTGGCGCAAATGGTTTTAGAGGGCACCGTGCCGTCGTCGAACGACTCCTGTCGATGCAGAGACAAGGTCTAGCGCACCCCCAGATGGGGAAAAAGAAACAACAAAATAGATAGGTGCAGTCTATTTTATATATATCTTTAAGACCAATGTTTATTCCTTCCTCTCCTCAAAAATACCCTCCCCACAGCACATCAGATGACATAAGCCCTGAGGGAAATTGTTTTCCTCAGGGCCTCCTGTGTGGAGTTAATGTAAAAAAAAACGCCAACCTGTTTCGCCACAACTGAACATTTGTCATTCGTCAGGGCATGTATGAACTTTTATAATTTTTTACCAGATACAAACTTTTATATCTGCCCCGATGAGGGCGTGAAAAACGAAACCGGTTTGCACGTTTTCTTATAAATAAAGTGATACACACAAACTTACAGTTTTTCTAATTTTTGTTTCTTAATCTAGTTAATAATTTCCAAGGAAAATAACTGTTTAAATAATTGTTTCAAATCCATTGATGACAATGTTTTTCCAAAATTATATGAAATAAATATGATAATGTGTAAAAAAAAAGGCAGCAATCTCTTTTGATTGGATATTGGAGATTGCTGTCTGTTAATCCCAAGCTTAAGTGACATCATTCAGTTTGATTCACAATTATCTAAACATTTCTATTATTTTAATTATAATTGTTATCTAAATATTTCAATGATATTCTGCTTAAACACAATTTTGAAAATAAAATGAAATAAAGTTAAGAAATAATGATGTTGAAATAGTTATTTCAGATTTATCTCATTAGTGGGGGCGTAGGTACCAGTTACCAGGTTGTCAGAGTTGACAAAGGTTAATCCATGACAGCCTGGACCAAATAATAATATTTCCAACATATTATTATGTTGGAAATAATCCTTTTTAACATGGCCCTGTCAATCCACGAGATGACATTCTCGGAGACATTTGTCGAGTAATATATCATATTGACAAGGATTTACTCATTGGTTTTTAATGTAGGCTGTCGTCGATATATTCTTAATATATGTGACGATAATCAATAATTTTCTTCTTGATAAATTTTAAAAATATTGACAGAGGTGTTTTAACGAAAACTGAATAAGAAATGCTAATTGAATCATTAATTGCCATTGCGAATTAAATTATACCTGTACATAGGTACGCAAAGTCTCGTTTGTTTGTTATAATTTTTATTTACCAGATGTAGCACCCTGTGTAGTCCGGGATTTATTCTTCTTTAATAGATATGAAAACAGTGATCTTCCTCTTTCCTTGAAAGTGAAGTGTGCAAAATTTCATCAATAGGGGAATAAAAATGTAGATTAATATAAAAAAAACTAACCCACCAGCACTTTTTGATTTTTTATTTTTTTTTTGGTTGAAAGCAATAACTTTGTGGTTTGACATATTATAAATTGAAATAACAAAAATTAATTAACAGTTTAATTTTTATACCCTGAAGATGCTTATGTAAAGCGAAACCGGTCGGTAGTAGAAAAATTAAATAAATTGTAGTTACAGACAAAATTATTGTGTTATTTCAATTTATAACACTTTTTTTATTAAAGGAGATAGTTTTTAGGAAATGGAAAGAAAATAAACTTTTTTTTTCATAGGTTCATCATAATCATCGTTAAATGAACAAAATTTGTGTGATGTGAACGTTTTTAATATAATAATTTACTTCTTCAATAATAAATAGTAAATTTACTTTGTGTTAATTAAATGAAAAGTTATTTCTGTAAACAATGATTTTAGGTTTGTATGATTTAGGTTTTCACGGCCAAAAGTATTTTTGTTATTTATTTTTGGGGTGTTATGCCGTGTTGCGCTACCTCCTTCTTTAGCCAACGTTTCGGACGGTTCCATGCCAACTGACAATAAAGTGAGCTCAACACCTCCTTGAAAAGTCAAGCTATGAAAAAAAAATTTTTTTATTAGCCGATAATCCTAAACTAACGTAACCTATTTAACCAATTTTTATATATATTTTTTATCACTCATTTATCTTTTTATCACTTATTTAGATTTAATAACAGTAGATGTTTATATTTTAAACAAATACCAAACATTGTTTTTGTTCAAATAGTTCAGTAGCATGACAAAATTTAATGAAGGTCTCACTACTATGATACGTTAATAGTACACAACTGCTAACCCTGTACAAATCGCAAGTGTGTTCCACGGTTGAATTTCGCAGCCACCTCTGATCTGAAGCCCCAAAACTCGTGAAAAAAACCCTCGACTCTGTTTCAGCGGTCTCGGTTGATTACAGTCCCAGTCTCTCCCCGCACGGCCTCTTCAGCTGCTTTCCGGACGTCTTTCCGGATCTCTCTCAGTTGTCAACAGATATATTTGATAAATTTATTTTGATATTGAAGAAAGAAGAAATTCAGCTTGCCAACATGGCGGCCTCCAATGGTGAAGGTCCGACCTTCTTTAGCGCTGATAATAATCGTTTCGTAATCAAAACACTAATTCCGGATTCGTTCGTTTTTAGGTCCGCGCCATTTTAGGAAGATGGCGGTCACAGAGGCTATTAAAATCACGTGTCTAACATTGATTTACTTACGTTTTATGTAATATTTTGGAGCGCTTATTATTAAAACCATTTGGTTTTTGTCTAGTTCAAGAAACTCGTGTTTTGATTTGGGTTTCGGAGGCAAGCGAGTTCTTTTTGTATCACTTGAATGCTGCACAACTGTTTTTGGTTTTATCTGCTATTAAACTGATTATTGTAATTAGTTGTTTTCTTAATTAGAACTTCACTATTTAAATTTAATTCTACCGCACCCACTCTCGATTCATGGTTGACGATATTTATTTTTATGTATTGAAAAACATATTTACATGTTAACACCTGCTTACGATACAGTGTTCACTCATTTATACGCAAATATATATAACTATTACTAGCTGGGTTACCCGGTTTCTCTCAGGACAACATTCGAGAGTGTTCTGGAATGTTCCACAATTTATTTTATTTATTTATAGCGGACCCGACAGACGTTGTCCTGTACACAACTGTCGGGACAAACTAAAATTAAAATAGAATAATATTGAATATTCGATACTGCGATGGTAGCGCAGTCTGCCGGATCCAATGTAAAACATTCCAAAATAAACAACTCCTTAGAAATAAAAAAAAAATAATTAAAAGAACATTTTCCAGTGGACCAAATTGTGAATCTAAACCATTCTATAATCCCCTTGAATCCACACAAAAAATTTCATCAAAATCGGTCCAGCCGTTTAGGAGGAGTTCAGTGACATACACACGGACAGAAGAAATGTATATATTAAGATTATAAAAAAAGATTAAATTCTCGCTTAAATACTCGAAACAATAACAAAGACTTGCTACAAATTCTCATAATGCATACTACTTTTGGTCAACGAAACTTCAGATACCTTACAACAAGACTTTTACAACATTTTTAAAAAAATGTGACACAAAAAATTTCAAAGATAACATAAAAATTTGGATTAAAAGTAATGATACGGCCTTTACCGGTACACTCACCCATATCCGAAATCTATTGGTTGGTATTTTTAAAAATGATTATTAATACAACCAATATATTTTAAAACAAGTGTATGTATGTTCATAGTCACCGGAGGTACAGCGCAATATAAAACTTTTTTCTCCGTTGCTCGACATTTTTTGGTGATCATTTTGAATATTTTCCTCCCAAATTAAAAAAAATCATACCTCCGAATTTTAATATGGGGACCTACAAACTGATTATAGTTCTATACAGCCAATAAATTACTAATCTTTTGTCGATAGTCACATATTCGTAGGATTTATAAAAACAATATTATAAAATCGTAAACTTTTTTAATTACTTACAAATAAGGGAAAATTTGCCAAAATTGGCAGCAAAGCAATCCGAGGTATTTTAAATAGTTCCATATTGTGGCAAAAAGCGCTCCAGTAGATATGTATTTTAGATTGACTTACAATGTGGCGTTATCCGTGTGGCGGATATAAGAATCTTCAACTATATAACTACAAATTTGTATTTTTTAATCTGCCATTAACCTCCTGTTTATATAAGTCTAGTTTTTGCACTGTTAATTCGTGGTGGAATTCCATTGTATTATAATTGAAATTAAAACACTTTTGCACTTTTTTCCACTACTTTAATAAATTAGTGGAAAAAAGTGCAAAAGTGTTTTAATTTCAATTATAATCCTGTTTATATGTTTATTCTTTTCTGTTTGTTAACTTTTTGTACGAATGTAATCTATAAACCATTGTAAGCTACGATGAATATGTATTTTCTTAGTTATAATGTTGCAAATTTCATTGAATAAAGATGTATTATTTTGGTTATCAGTTGAACAGTTTCAAAAATAGAAATATTAACATATTCTGATTGGAACCTGGGGAAGGTAATAATTTGATATAATTTTTTCTCTTGACGATCTCCTTTATAGATTAGTGTTCTTTGATTCTGCACAAACTGATTTGAAACAAATCAAGGTAAACGAAAACTGGGTATATTCTTACAAAATCTAAATAATATAATATATTCATATCTTGTTCAAGAGCGAGAGAAGCTCTCAGTTTCGGATCGCATCTGAATCCTGGCACTTTGAAATGACTATATCCATAGTAAAACAATTGTAGATACACAGGTATATAAAATTAACATAATTTATTTTTAGACACATTGTGGATTTTTGGACACACTTTTCTACGACACATTGCGGATTCCTTGACAAAAAAAAATCATTTTATAACAATGACTAAACAAAATACCTAGAGAAATACTTGGCATACAGATCCAAACACCGAACATTTTGTCCAAACGGTTATACAAAATGGCGTTACATTAAAATGGTTTTCATGGCTGTCATTCAGTTTATATGATAAATAATTAATACTGATTCCATCTTGGCCGTCATATTTATATGTCTGTTTGGACAGAATGTTTTATTGGTATTCCTTAATTCCTCTCTTAGGTTCCCTTATACATTTTATTTAAGTCATCGTTATATTATAACAGGACATCTTTTTTTTTTAAGCAGGCAATTCACCCTAAAAAGAGTGCTTTGTGACATAAGACATTAAAAATTCACCAAAATTAAAATTTCATCTAACGTTCGTTGCATAGGTACGTCAAAACGAAGGAGTTATTGTTAAAGTTGATTTGATTACGTTTGCAGTTTTGTAATTAGATTAGGTATTTTATAAATTTATCGATCTATAAATATATCGATTACCGTTGATTTACAACTGAAAAACTCGAAGTGTATCTTTAATGACGTTCTTTCTATTTAAATGCATCGATATCGAATTCCAAAGGTTAAAAACGTAAACCATTAAAAAATTTAAGCTAAGCCAAGCTGTTTCACAGAATTTGAACAAATCATGCGCCACCATCTTTTATCTCTTTGATTTGAAAACACGATAATCTCAAAAATTGTTATTTTATTTTGAATGGAGAGAAGTTATGAAATTCTATGTGCATAATTCGATTCGTCGATTTAATTAACTACCTACCAACCTACCAACCTACTGAATGAATGTCTACTTTCTACGATTACCGGTAGCTTGTTTTTGTCAAAAATTGGCATGCAGACCGCTTAAAATTGCATTCAAAACAGGGAGTTCATCCAATTACTAAAAAAAAACATCCCAAAAAGCAAACTTTGGAGACAATGTCAAGCCCTATAACTGATTCTCCGCGGAGGCCGCAATGGTCGTATACATAATATGAATATGTTTTCGTATTTATTTCGTAATCCGAATGAATCACAGATCTTTTTACAGTCAATTGTAATGTGGGATTGTAATATTGTAAATTAGCCTGTGCTGCAGCGTCACAATGGACATTTAAGGTAGACAAAAATGTGAAAACCATTATTTCGACAGAAACAAAAAAGATCTGAATTAATATACAGTTATATTTTCACAGCCATCTCTGGCCTAGCGCTCTGTCAAAGTGTTTTTATGAGGCGATAAGATGAACGGTTCAAGATTGTTAATTTGGGATGCTGCATGTTGATATCTTGAATGAACACAATTTAGTTGTATCTATTTATTTATCTCGGATACATTAAGTAGATTTTTTGATTTTGTATCGAAAAAACTTTAATATATTATTCACTAAATATAATAATTTAGGGTTATATTAATTACACTTTGCGACGGGTATACCTAGAAACTATAAACTCTTTTATTGCAAAGTTACATTTTTTTATCTTTGTCCTGTAAATTTGCGGTTATGCGTCTATGTTTTTTGCTGCATTAGCGCATTCTTCCGTGAATTAAGTTATTCTGATTGTTAGGCTCAGGCCGCAGGAATTTACGTTGTTTATTTATATTTCCCACGATTTATAATAAATTCATATCGTTAGATTATTCCGTGTTAATGTTAAAAACTTTGTGGAATGTCAAACCATCTTCTACCTTTGGACAGAGGGTTAAGTCAGGTTATTACGTGACACACGTTAGCAGGTTAGTGTATTCTTATATATATATATATTGATAATGGTTTCACCAATCTATCCTTATATATATTGATAATGGTTTCACCAATCTATCCTTATATATATTGATAATGGTTTCACCAATGGTTTCACCAATCTATCCTTATATATATTGATAATGGTTTCACCAATGGTTTCACCAATCTATCCTTGTATATATTGATAATGGTTTCACCAATGGTTTCACCAATCTATCCTTATATATATTGATAATGGTTTCACCAATGGTTTCACCAATCTATCCTTATATATATTGATAATGGTTTCATCAATGGTTTCACCAATCTATCCTTATATATATTGATAATGGTTTCACCAATGGTTTCACCAATGGTTTCACCAATGGTTTCACCAATCTATCCTTATATATATTGATAATGGTTTCACCAATCTATCCTTATATATATTGATAATGGTTTCACCAATGGAACGTTATCACTAATATTTTTAATTATTTTCTAACTCATCGGATATCTTCAAACGTATCCATTTTCATTTCTCAAAGATCGAACGGCTTTTCCGATTTAGTCAGATTTGTTTAGATAAAAAAAAATAATATTTTCCACTCTGGAACACTTTGGAATTTTTTTGGAAGATTTAGAATAAAATAAATAAAACTATCAACCAATCCACATCAACAAAATTTTTTTTATCACTAAATTTATAACCATCTTAACCACCATAATAAAACGTTACCTTATCACGAAATTGACTTGACTTCTTGTAGAGATTTGCAAACCTTAGTTCTCATCATATACATAATCGATTTAAATAAAATGTTATCGGTTCTTTACGAAATTTAAAATGAACCAAACAAACTAAGGCCGTACTCTTAAAGTTATTTGGGCGATAAGAATTGTTATCTACATAATAATTTTCAGAATTCTCATTGTTGTTTATCACCGAATTTGTAATTTTATCTAGAGTAGTTACCTAGCCTCTTTTCGCAAATTCTCAAGGTCATTATATTTTTTTCAGTTAACATAATTGGGGTTTATTAGAGTTCACGCTATTGTAATGTTAACGTGGAAATATTCTCACGATTTGGTCACAACCGAAGTTATGGAGTAAACGAGGTTGGGCTTTGATGTATAAAGAATGACTGCATATAAAAAACATAATGAATAAACATAATCTTTTTTTCTCTATAACAACCAGCATCTCTTCTTCGTGTATCCTATCAGGTCCCGACGTTGGCGATCACAATGGAAAATGTATCTGCCCGGAAAAGCTCCTCCACACTTCTAATACCGGACCACTCTCGTACTTTCGCAGCCAAGACATTTGTCTCCTACCAGGCCCTCGGCGACCCTCTATCTTGCCTTTTAACAACTAGCATAATCATTTTAAAACATTTAAACATTTCTTTGTAATATGTTTTACAATTTCTATAATTTCTTTATTTCATTTAAGTTCTTAACATTCACACCAAGCTGAAAACGTAATTTTTTAATATTACCATTATACATCTGGTTTGGCTGGAAAAAATTGAAATTAGAAAAAAGGCCCCCTATTTTACGAATCTGTTTATACTGAAATACCTACAAGGAATGTATAAGGAATGTACAAAATTTATAAGATTTTTGTGTAAATTTTTGTGTAATTTGTAAACAAATGAATATACAAAATTTCTCGTTATATATGGTTTAAGATTTTTACGGCCAAAAGTATTTCGTGATTAATTTTTGGGGCATTATGCAGCACATCTACTCTGATGATGGACACTATAACGCTGGCCGGAAAGTTGGCTAAAGTAGGAGGAAGCCAAACATGGCAAAGTACCCCAAAAATAAATCATGAAAATATTTATAATTTGAGAATTTACTAGATAATAAAAGCTTAGGTACCTACTGACTGGCTTATCTATCGCATTCAATTTCAAAGACTACACAAAACATAAAATACATCTCTAACAAGTTTTTAATGATGTGAGATTAACGAAATTAAAATAATACAAAAAGGTGAATCTCATGTTAAATTAATAGCAAAATTATGCGGCCTCCGTTTTGCTAAGCTTGGAAACATAATAATATTATAAGAAATATAACAATATTGTATTCCGTCACGTATCCCCGTAAATCGTCATTTTTAAACATATGTTCTTAATGATCCGGTTTACTACAGACTGCAGACTCGATATCTATTAAATTATCTTCTTGAATAGATTTCTATGTAAATGTTCTTTCTCGTGTAATTTGCGAACACGATATTTACGATGAAAATTAATAAGAAAACTTTATAGAGCGACTCTGATAATTTTTTTAACACATCAGACCTCGACCGTATTAATTCAGAGGGTCAAAATATTTCAACTTTACAATAAAATCCAAATAAATGGAATATTTCTGAACGTATCCGAAAACTAAAAACTGTTTTAGAAAGGTAATAATATTCGCTTTCAAATTTTATAAATCGAAATAAATATATAATTTTTGAAATATAAAAATTTTGCACGCAAATATAAAAAAGTTTTAAAAATGCTCACTTTCCCTTTTTCTAAATAAAATTACCGATAACGAAAAAAAATGCATATTTTATTTGAAAAATCTTTTGTAACGGCAGTTTTTTGTCGTTCCGTGTAAAAATAATTAATGAAAATTACTCAAAGTTTCAAATTAATTTCAAAAGCGATTCGAAACTTTGGTTTCTTAAAGGTGTATATTTTACTTCTTTCGTGGTTAGTTTTTGTATTTGAATATAAAGCTTGGTCCTTTTTCTTTCTAATTTCTAACACCATTTATATAATATTTATCACTATGATAGTAAGGGAGATAGACCTATATGAGTTGTTCCGAAAACCGAACAAATAGACTTTTAGGGTTAAAAAAATGTGTTAACACTAAAAATTATAAATTTTATATTTGAGAACAGAACGCTGTAAAACCATACATTCATTTAAAATGTTAATGTAAATAATGTTTATATTTATACGTAATATTTATATTTATCACATAAAACTATCGTTTGCTGTAAGTATGTGAGCACTTAATAAAATCCTTGAGAACATAATGAATTACGACCACTGCATACATAATGTGAAATGCAAAATAAACCAAAGGGCTATCGAGAATGATCGAATATGCAAATTCATATTCGATTATTTACGGTTGCGTCCACTCGATTAATTTATCAAATTGCGCAAGGGCATTAAAGGGGCTTATTTGATCCCAACCAATGGCGTTTAGGATGTGTGCGAGTGAGAAAGGTATTGCATTGCATCACAAGATTAAATTAATATTAAAAATTGGAAACTAGTATTTTCAAAGCTACGGCGAAATAATAAAATAGAAAAATAGAATTAGGAATAAAAAGTGGTCTCCTGTTAATCTGAAAGTTTTTTTTGCTTGGTTCATAATATTATGTAAGTAAGATTTTTATATCAAGAGTTTATATTAAGAGTTTGGAGCTGTGTGTACTCAAGTCTCGGCGTTCCGAATTTCTTCCGATTTATAACATATTTTCCTTGAATTCTTTATGTTTTTTAGTTTCTTAAAATATATATATGTTTTTTTAAGATAATATCTATACATTTGCTGAACCCATAAACATGCTCCGAAAATGATTAAAAACACATTTTGTTCTATTATTTAAAATGCTATAGGTATGAAAAAAAATCACTGTGTATCTTTAAACGCTACTTTAGATATTTGCCGAGAGATTTTCGCTCTATTTTAAACGAGTCGTGTTTTATTAAAAACTAGCGAGTTCCCGGCGTGCAATGCCACTGAATAAAAAAATTGTTTCTCGCTGCGTGTCCTTCCCCATTCGTCCCGTTCCCCTTCCGCCCCACTTTCCCTCCCGCATCCCCTTCCCCCCACGCGTTCCCACTCCGCCTTCTCCACTTTCCCTCCCCGACTCCCCTTTACCGCTTCCCCCCGCTCCCGCGTTCCATTCAGTCCCGGTACATGCAGTTTTTACACCGTTCATGTGCTTCCTATTGCAATTTTTTTTATATAAATTTCAACCTTCGCGGGCGTGCGCACAACAACTCACCAAAGTTTAATAGCAATCGGATCGGTGGTATAGGAAATAATTTCATGCCGCTAGAGCTCACTATTATATATAGAAACCATCGCCGGCATGCGTACATCCAACATGAATGATGAATGGTTTAGCAACTCATAATTTCATGACGCCAGAACTCACTTTATAGGAAGCATCGCAGACATGCACACATCAAATCCTCAAAGTTACACTGCAATCGGATGAATGGTTTAGCAACGCATAAGGAACAAACATGCATACAGGCAAGCAAGCAAATAAATTGATTTTTATATATATTTACAGATTTTCACAAATTATGCTAAATTATGATCGTTTTTCTAACATATTCGCTCGCTCCCTCCAACATTTGTACTTACGTACCTCCTTCTCGTGTTAAAAATATCTTCTTTATGAACGCTTACTACTTACTACGGAGCCGCGCAATGCTCTGAAACCGACAATTCACAGTAGATTTTGTATGGCGTGACTAAGCTTTCTTTGTATTGTTAGTCAGAGACAAAAGCCGCAAAGTTCAGTCGCTATACATTGCAATTTTTTTAAAACTACGAAATGTATTAAATCAAATTCTTGTAGTACTGAATATATGAACTATTAATTAAACTAAGAATGAAATAATACCATGTCCGAGTCATACCACCTACGTGTGTGAGTAATGTGTAATGAATCGCTTTAATTTCTTTGAATCAAGATCTTTCAATTTTTGAATTGCAATATTTACGCGAATTTAATTTACAAGTTGATTTTAGATGGTTTCCCGCTTCAATCAGTATAGTTATTTAGACAAGGATTTTTTTTACATTAACTCCACACAGGAGGCAGTGAAGAAAATAATTTCCCTCAGGAAATAATTTCTCTGAGATGCTGTGTGGAGGATTTTTTTTGATAATAGGAAGTTATGAACATTGGTCTTGAAGAGACCCATGTTGTAGGAAGGAGGAAACATCGATCCACAGCCGAGCTGTTAAACACAAGAACGAGTCGAAGAAGCGATCCGTTCTCATGTGACAAATGTCAACCATGTACGTATATTGGGCACGCGTTTGGCGTGTCTCCCGACTATGCACCGGGATCAATGTCGCTAGTTGCTCAGAGCATCTTCCACTGAAATACCGGTAGAACAGGGATAGCATTCCCACCCGACGCCTGTGCTCTAAAGATTGCAATCCTTTCGTTAAGGTGGGAGAATCTATCAAACGGACCGCCCGTTTCTGCACAGAGTCGAGGGTTTTTTCAGGTATTTTGGGGCTCCAGACCAGAGGTGGCTGCCAAATTCAACCGTGGGGCGCACTTGCGATTTGTACAGGGTTAGCAGTTGTGTACTGTTAAAGTATCTGCGGGCCCTGAACAGCACGCCCAGTTTGCTCTTGCTCATATCCGCCTCCCAAAATTAATCCAAAGATCTACCGCATTAGGCGCTTTTAGTATTTTCACGTTTACATTAAATAATGACTAGCAGTTAAGGGCGGCTTTAGGTTCGGTTTCGCCCAGTTTAAGTATAGTATTTTTAAGTACGGGTGACAATTTTATAAATCCGATAGGAATTGGTTCCAAAAATAACTGGTTCCTCGGATCCAGTGACAGCTAGTCACCGGGCAAAGTAACCGTGACGCGTGGTATTATTATTCACAACTGCCAGTTACAATAAAAATCATATTATCATCAATTTTTCCATACCCGGAGAGATTCACGAAATTACAAATCCAATGGTACTTACGCCTGCCAGCCGTGGCTCCTCAAGCTAGCTGTTAACGTAAGTCGCGCCATATTTTGGCATTATTGACTACTTGTTTGAATTCGGTTCTATTGCAAAAGTAGCGTTTTAACAAACTTCAAGTACGAAGATGGTTTTGCATAAGAGGCGGCGTCAGAGATGTATTCAGAGTCGGGTTCTCAAATTTCATGTGACTTCCGATGTGACAAAAGATGAGACACACAACTTACGTAAGTTTCATCTTTTGTCTCACCATTATATGTGTAAGAAAGAGCTGCAGCATTATTGTGACAAGGAACGTACGTTTATTGCCTTTTTGTACCGGCGCCGTTCCGTAAACGTGGGAATATTAAAAGCAGCTAATCAGTCAACTTTCGTCCTTCCTCTGTTGGCTTCACATCTCACATGCGTCAAATCCATACATAAAAAGACTGTAATGTCTGCATTGGTGTACCCAATAAAGTGGACGCATATCCATATGCCTAGTTTGCAGTTGCTTGCAGTTACTGCATTCGCCATGCTTGAAACATCTTAATTGGCAAATGGTGCGTGTGCCACTGGCGCCTGTCTTGCTCCAGAACCGTCTGCAGTCTGTCTGCCGGCGGCCCTCTCAGTAGCCGGTCCACCCGAGACGCATACAGCATCCAGTCCGCCTGATGACTGTTGTAGTACTAACCTCTCTACTGTTGCTGTAGCTCTGTTGGGCAATCAGCTTTGTGAAAAGTTCCATGCGTCAGATGATGATTAATTTACTGGATTAAGCTCTATTGTAATGCTACTAATGAGTTGTGTATAGTTGATTTCATAAGCTAATAATAGAGAGTTCAACCTAAGCTACTTATTAGCGAATTAAAATCAAACGTAACATTATATCAACCGTATTCGCAAAGGAGTTAAATTTTTGGTGCCTGAGAGCTTTTGAAACGGTTTAAATGACCGAGCGAAATTGAGTTTGCTTCGTTCCTTTCCCCATGATTCGTGGTTCGGCTCTCGTTTAGGTTCGCAAATGTATACGCATCATAAAATTCCGCGCATTAAACCCAGCATTCTCATAGACTGCACTTGAAACTTTCGTTTTTATTATGGATTTTAGAGCATCAAACTTCAAATGAAGCTGGCTATTTCTTCCAAACGCAAATATCCACTCGAAAATTTTCAACTGCTGATCAATGAACTTGAATAATTTTATGAACAAGTTATGAATTTTAATTTTTTTATTCGTCTAGGCCAGTGATGAGCAACCCGCGGCCCGCGAGTCCATTTCGTGTGGCCCGCGAGCCTTTTCGTACTTCTTTGGGTTTTCGGTTTCTTTTGTTTTCAAAAACGGTTCAGCCTTTGTTCAAAATTTGGAATCAGCCGCTCAAAATAGATATTTTTTACATATTTTCAAACGAAATTTTGTGGTTCGAGCTTAGTATAGAAAAAATCATCTTCGCAGCGCAGCACTTTTTTACTATCTATTTTTCATGCATTTTAAAGGTTTCCGTTTTATAAAACCGAATTTTTCTTGACTAAATTTTGTTTAACTTTCTGAACTAAAATTACAACAGTTGTTCAAAACTGTAAGTAGATGTTTTACCTTATTTCAGAATGATAAAAATCGACAGCATTTATTGGTTTGGCCTCGGAGATATAATTTTTTCGCCTCCGGCACTTTGTTTTCTATGTTCTATAATTGTTTTATTAAAAATCACCTACCATTTTAGAAAAGACAAATAGATTCGCGACATGTTCAACTGCAAATTTACCAATATCAAGCATATCACCTGCGGCCCGCGAATGGATAAATTGATCCCCCAGTTAAAGTTTTTTTTAAACATTAGTCTTTACTTGACATCTAACATTGCAATCGCTAAATATTGAAAATTGCATCACGTTGAAAGACCACTTTTGTGAATGATGCTCTACATCAGCTGTTGTTTGGGTATTTAAAAATATACAACCTTTAGGTCTTTCGAAATGCTGATAATACGAAACTAATATATCGGAGTTTGGAACTGATTCTCGGCCAACACCGACAGAAACGGAATATTTGATTGGATTCTAGTTTACACCATACAGGAGTTTCTTACATGCAGGAATACGTGTTGTTGGTAACCTGGCTGACTGAAAGTGTGACACAAAGTCGCCTAAATTTAGTATAATCATGGGTTGGAAAAAAATGTGAAAACAAGAAGTGGCCATTAATTTAATCGTCTTGAATAGAGAAGTCTTTGAACGCTCGTGAAAAACAAATAGAAACCAGAAACTTGCACTTGAAACGTTCTCGTATTAAAGTAATGATTGTGTACCTACGTGAAAATAATGGCACTTGTAAAAAATGCTCAAATTACATATCATAGATTTGTGAACCAATGACCCATTTAGTTCAACGGCGGCCGCCAATTATTTGAATGTTGTTTATTTGAATAATAACATTTGATACGTATCATTACCTTTTTTATTCCCCAAATAAACATCGAAATAATGCGCTGTTGATTCAAAGAAAAAATGATAACTTTCAACTGTTTTGTCTGTTTTATTTTCATGATCATGACTTTTACCGTCATTAGAACTGTAGTTTTAGACATAAATCTAGGCTTAACGATCTCTTCAGATTTATCTTTAATATGTGGATACATTGCTTCGTAATTAAAAAGTTTAAAGTGTTGGATGGGCTCTAAATCAAAAATCAAATGTACACACTCGGCGAAATTATGAACACAACATTTTTATCGTGTTTCATCGAACCTTAGAAGGGAACGCTCCAGGGCCTAATTATAATCAAAGAATTTATATTTTTCTAATGTTACTAGGCCAATTAACGTATAACTCAAGTTGATATAGAAATTGTGTCAAAATACAAGCTTAACGTGAGTTTAAAGGTACAACGGACCAGTGGCGTACCATTCATAGTAACAGGTACTTTTACATTTTAAGGTCATCGGCCAAAATATCGATGGGGTCACGCAACCATATTTTAAATTTGATATTTATTTATTTTAACGAACATAAACAATTTTAATATTTATATAACACACAGAAGAAGATGACTAAAAAATAAATCAATGTTCACGGATAGCAAAATACAGAAACAAACTAATTAATAAAAAAAATTATTTAGTAAGTATAACACGGGTAAAAACACATATATGTGAAGAATTTGAAAAGTAGCACTATTTTTCAATTTCATATTGATATTACGATACATTTTTTTTAAGGGCTTTTTTTTTAAAGAAAGACAGACATTTCCGGGTTTCGAATAGCGTGACAATATTTGAAAATTACTTGTGTAATTTTTCCTACTACCACCACAGTAAGCAGAAAATGTTGCTTGTGTCATGACGGAGGACCTAGCCAGCCAAGGAATCAAACACGTGACGCCTAGATGGGACCTAAACAAGATGCCAACTCAACCGTTCAAACAATAGTGCTTTTTGTATACGCATGACACAATAGAATATATATTACGCTTCTTTATTTGTTTCCAAGAATATCGATGTCAATTTATTGTCTATTTGCAATCTATTCTCTTTTACATTATCATAAATTTTCTTACTGGCTGAGGAGTCCTAGCTATACCTAAATATAGATAAATTTTATGTTAACGTTTTCTTCGTTTTAGCTTCTCTGTTTTGTTTTCCATGCTAATTTGATTTTAAGGGCGTATTCTATTCTGGAAGCCCGATGTTCGGGCGTTTTTTGACGGTCGATAAAAATTTTTTTTATAATTTTTTATTTATATTTAAGAATTCACAAAAAAATATATACTTCACAAAATTAAACCCTGTTGAAGTAGAGGGGGAAAAAAGAAGCGTGTCAATCTTATCGGTTACGATTTCCATCCTTCTGGTCATCTGAAAAATTAAAAAAATGTAGATTCTTTGTCATTACAAATATCATTATCATAGGAAGCAAGAAAAATGAAAAAAAAAATCTCGCAAAATGGCGGCTATTCAAAAAAAGCATTGATGTTTTTCAGGTATTTTTTTAACTTTTCCGAATTTTTTAAAATAGTAAAAATTTAAATGTTTAATTTTTTGTTGGTTCCTCCCATAATGGATGTATAAAAATAATTCACGCCAAATTTGAAGAAAATCGGTTTATTAGAACCTGAGATTTTGTGACAAACGTTTCGAAACAAGTAATTTCGGGAAAAAGGCGGTTAAAGTTTTGTTCTATTTATATTCTAGTTAGTTTCAGTCTATTGCCACGACACTAAAATGGCTATAACTTTTAAAATAATTCGAATTTCAAAAAATCCTTTTAAGGAGATGTTCTTGAATATCTAAACTATCGAAATATGATTTTTTCTAGCCTAGATTACCCCCTTATACGTTTTCTCATTGCATGCTCAAGAATAAAAGTTACTGCACGCCAATGACGTGTATATTTAGTAGTAAGTAGGTTTTGAAATGTTTTTTTTTTAAAACGATTAAATGGTTCAGTCCAAATAAATGCCGACGTATTAATGGCGGTAATTTACAATCCATATTAACTAACCAAAGAGAAAGAAAGCGCTGGAACTAAGAAGCAATAAAAACTCTTCTGGATAACAATTCCATAATTGTAACCTAATCAAGCTATTACCTCTTTGAGTAATTTGTTGGTATTAAAACTTTGTCCGTTATCCAAGCAAATCTCTTAGAGTGGGCAGTTCGACCAAAGTTTGTGGCTTCAACAAACGGGTCTATGTGAATTGCAGATGGGTGGGCGGTAAGGTCGACCCTCCAAATAGCTGGTATATTGTATGGCAAAGTTAATTTTACTAGCGTAGAAATGGTAAATTTGTGAATAGGAACAATACCGGAAGCAACGGAAAACAACAAACATGTGGTAGTGAAGGTATGTAGAGGGTACTGATTATTTAATTGGAATCAATTCTCTGTTAAAATCGAAATATTTATTGTAAAAAGCTTTTTAAAATGTCCAATTAACATTTTTTTACTGCTTTTATTGAATTATATAATTTTGATTAGATACTACCTGGTTTCATCTGATTTTCTATGTGAGATTTTCAACCAATTTTTTCCTCTTGGAGAGTGAGTTTTTGAGAGAAGAAAGTGTTTAAAATAGTGAGTTTTTCTACCTCCAAAATTTCAATTTTTGAAAATTGAATTCTTAGCGTATGTTACAAAAATTAAAGTTTGTTAAAAATACATTTATTTATATTATTAATATAACTGAATTAATCGGATTAATCTTTACATAATATAAAATGAAGTCGCTCTCACTGTCCGTGCGCTTAGATCTTTTAACCTACGCAACGGATTTTCATGCGGTTTTCACCAATAGATAGAGTGATTCAAGTGTGTATAATACATGCATATTATAGTAGAGAAAAGCCGAGAAATTCAATGATTCAATTCAGGCAGCGGGCAGCAGGCTGGCAAGCGGGCGTTGTGGATTTGATATTTATCAAAGTAATAGATGGCGTTGGTTATAAAGGTTGGGTAATGGCGTTGTGTTTAAGCCACAGAAACGTGTGGCCGGGTCTGCTAGTTAATTAATAAATAAAAATACGTGTTATTTATTTTTACTCATTTTTTATGTATCTGCACTTTACGGCGATATTCTTCAAGAGGTAAAAAACCCATTTTAATTAACGTTTGTAATATATGGAACTTGTAGAAGTTTTATCTTGTTTTATGAAAGTTAAATGTCTGTGTAAAAACTCCGTAGCTCATGATGTAAATAATTTTTATAAATCAATTTTAGAAGTTTCTACTTTAATTTAAAAATTAAAGTTTTTTGCAAATTTTGTCAACCTTACCGTACATATATTTATATAAATGGAAACATTACTTTAGTGTAGTTACTCATGTCTCATTGGTTTCTTTCCATATGGCTTAATTTATTTGAAGTCAGCCTTTTGCAAGTAAAAACACCTTCTTTATTCTTACCAAACAATTTAAAATACCTCGTTTTAAAGTAGAAATTACATGCAAATTTTCATTGGAAAGTTCATCACCTGTAATATACTCGTAATAGCGTTAAACAGATGAAAACAATATCAATTTATTAAACCCGTATCGATCTCAATTTCTGATAGTTGTCCATTTTAGTGTGCCGTTCATTTTTACATAAAAGCTGATATTATGAACCGGCTCGTCTGAGAGAGACTGTGGCCTGCGGGCGGTGGTGTGAGGAGGGAAAGGAAGGCACCTAACTATTGCGTAAGTCGCAATCTAGTTAAATTAAAGCAAACAAGGTGATTGATTGAAACATCTTTCTCTGTTTTTACTCAATTAAATGGACCGCATTCACTCGGTAGGGACGAGGGGAAGCAAACCTTTAGAAATATCTCACCTTAAAAATCAGACACATAAAATTTTTATTCTTCCAAAAAATTGAGACATATGAGGCGCTTGCTCTGCGCTCTCAGTTAGTGAAATATTGTAAAAAAGAGATTTAAAATGTTAAAAAAAATCATTTATACTTTCTAATAGAAAATGGTATAGTACAGGACCTTACTTATATGTTTATATTCTCTTCAAGAAAGCCTTTTTGTCCCCATAAAACAAATTACTTCACAATTTAAATTTTGATCGATTATTTTGTGTTATTTCTCAATTCGTAAATTAAAAATAATATATGTATATAGTATACTAGCTGACCCGGCCACGCGTCGCTGTGACGTGAAATCGAAACACATCGTTCCCTACTCGATGGTTACCCAACCTAGATAACCAAGTGTTGTGTCGATAAATCAACTCACACCGCCATCTGTTAGAAACTAAAGGAATTTACAAATAATTGCAAAACATGAACATTTTAAAATTTACAATAATAAATATTGAGGTTAATAATCGATGTAAAAACTATTCTTTCTTTTAATTTCGACCAAATTACACATAGTAAGCCAAAAATTTCATCAACATCGGTTAAGTAGTTTCGGAGTTTATGTCGAACAAACATCGTAACGCGAGATTTTTATATATAAGATATAAAGAATTGCGGCACGTCCCAGAGTGATAGATACTTGTGAAAGACGGGATCGAAACGTTGCTTGAAACGTCGCGTTTGGTGACCACGTCTGAATAGCCAGGTACTTTTCCACCTTCATCTTCCCCATCTCCTTTCCCTCCTTTTTTTCTTTATAAAGTAGAATTAGATTAAAAGCTCTCTTGCTCTAAAACTAAGAAAGTTTTGAAATAATTGGATATTTTCGAATACCTTTTGCTGGTTCTATCAAATTTAACTTATACGAAATAAAAAAAATCCATAACCGCGCTTCTTGATGCAACGGGAAACGAAACCACAACCTTCTAACTCAAATTTACAAAACCACGTAAGCCGACAATATTATGAAAAAAAAATCATCACCGAAAAGCCCTTATTTTCTTTTGTTTATGGCCGTGTTGTAAACAGCTTTCAACAGCTTCAAAAGCCTTCGGGATGCTTTAAACTTCCATCTGAATGCAACGTTATTGAATAATTTAGCTATAGCTTTGAATTTTTATCTGACTCTGGGTACGATTCGCCTTTGGGTACACATCCTCAAAGCAAATTTTCTGTTAGATTCGGATGCCACAGATTGACCACAACATTTCGGTAGGATGTGTGTTGTGCAACAAGTTAATGTATACGTTACTGTAACAGCCTGAGGTGCCAACGCACAACTCTTCACATTGGGCTTTCTGGACCAGACCTACACTATACACTCTGCTTCATATTATTATACTGTACAGTCAACCCAGTCAACATATCAACTGCTTTGCATACGCAAGTGCAGATAAACAAATAATGATTTAAGTTGATTGTAAATATACCAATCGACTTGAAGATTGTTCGCTTTTTTCAATCTTGTTAAAATTTTCGTGCGTTATGCGAAATACGTATTTTTTGTTAATTTCTTAGAATTATATAGGTACCTACGTAATCTTCATGACGTGCATTGCTCTATGATTAAAGTTAGATTGTTTGTAGTTTTTTAGTTCGTAAGAATATGCATTTTGCAATGAATATTTGAAAATGGCAATTTAAGGTGCGGCTTTTCAGCATTCCTACCAATTTATTACATATATTCCTTAAATATTTTAAGTTTTAAAGCTCTTAAAAAAATATAGGCTTTTCTTGAAGATAATATCTATACGTTCCCCACGCCAAAACGGCATTTATATGAAATTACCTCGATAGAAAAAAATCGCAAAGTATGCTCCGAAAATTATTATAAACACGTTTCTTCATTATTTTACAAGTTATATGTACGAAAAAATTCTCAGTGTTTCTTTAAGCGCTTTTTTACGAGATATTTTTACAATTTTCGCTTAAATATTATCGTTTTTAATATTAGCGCGCTCCCTCCAACAATCGTATTTACATATCTCTTCATATTCTTCTTTGTGAGCGGGTACAACGGGCCTTAACTATCGTATTCCGCTGTTTGTTGTGGCCATACCAATAAATGAGCGTTCCTTCTGAAAATAATGGAAAAATTCATTTTGATCAAAAATTTATTATCTTTTAATGATTAATTTTTCTTATTAACTGCACACCATGAGTGATCTTTATGTATATAAAAAATAGCAAGGTGTTTTTAATTTTGTGTTGCCTCCGGAACGATAAACACACGTAATTTTTTTTTTGATATAATGCTAATATACCAGACCAAACTAAATTAAAAAAAATTATGTTTTATCAAAGTTATGGATTGTGGTATTTAGTATGCTAGGGGAGAATTAAAAAAAAAGTCTCTATAATTTTGAAATATAGGCTGTAAAGATGCTGATTTTTCATGGTAGCCAAAAATTTAGGCAGTTCTTTTAGACATATATCTTTCTCCAACTGCTTCGGAAATGTGATGAAATGCAAAATATAATATATCAAACAATGTTAAGAAAAGGGTACTGTTGGGCTGAAATATCAATGTTTTATTCTCACACAAAGCTTTTTGCAACAATATGTATTTTTTTAATATCCTTTTTAATCTCTTGTATTAATTGTTTCAAACTTTTTTTAATTAACTTGTAAAACATGTTTCTCTTACGTCATCATTAATTGAAAAGGTTCTCACAATTCCATAATCACGCAATTCCAAACGTCACAGAGCTCATGTGTTATGTCCCGACGCGGAATATAACGAACAAAAGCTTTCTGGTGGCGTTTCAGTGGAAGCTCGTTAAAAGCTCGTTATCTCAGCAAAACGAGCTTTCTGCCGCCGACGTTTTGTAAAGGAAACCCTTGTTAAATGTCGAAAACACTCCTAATCCTCCATTGTCTGACCCTGGCTCTGTAGTAAAGACTACATTTATGTTCGTTTTACCAAGACTTTCGTTTATTTATTATATGTATATTATTTATTTACTAATTTATTAATGCCCTTTTTAGTGGCTTTTACAAAGAATTAGTAAAAAAAAATTAGATAACTGAATTGCCTCAGTTACAATTTTTTGTAGTTGTTTAGCAATAAATTGAAAATGTCCGCTTGCTCGGCGTAATTATTTCCCTCCATTGGTATTCTGGGCAGAGATGGAATACATATAGCAGTTAGTCCCAGAAATTTAAATAAATCCCGAATTTTAGTTTTATTTAGTGGAATCCGAATGTTTATTAATGCAAGTAATTTCGAACTACTAAATGCATCATTTAGAATTTTGTATAGGAATACCAAGTCAGTGAAAATCCTTCTGTCCGACATT
This sequence comes from Glyphotaelius pellucidus, assembly GCA_936435175.1. Taxonomy (NCBI): domain Eukaryota; kingdom Metazoa; phylum Arthropoda; class Insecta; order Trichoptera; family Limnephilidae; genus Glyphotaelius; species Glyphotaelius pellucidus. The sequence goes on from OW386556.1 coordinate 14,639,035, forward strand.
TACATATATGCATATCATTTAAAACAGTGTTGTAGTTTTGCAAAATTGCTGGAATACCCATTGTAAAACTTAGAAAACGGAAGAATTTATTTTGTATTGTTTCAGTAGCTTGTATATTGATATTGTAGTGTGGGTTCCAGATGGGGAATTGTACTCAAGTTGACTTCTAACAAAGGCAAAAGATATTTAATTTGATACACATATTGTTAACATTTTCAAATCCCAACATTTGTAATCCCTAAGTATATTATATTTAATTGATGTAAAAAGGTGGGCTTATTGCTAGGTGGCAATTCTTCCGATCTTCGATATTTTTTCTTACAAAAGTTAATGTTTGATTTCTTAATTTACTTTTTATCGATGACTAATGTATTGTTTTCTTCTTGTTACAGATACGATTACCTACCTTCTCAAACATAAGAAAAACACGTTGAAAATACATTATTTTTCGCTAAAAAATAATGCTGTTTGTCAACAAACTATAAAACGAAACAAACTTTAGTGAAAAAGTTTATAATCAGTGATAAAGTGAAGTGCTATTACACAAAAAAAATATTTAATAAAAATCTGATGTCTTTTTTTAAGACAACATTATCGAAAAACGATAAATAATAGTAAAATAAACAAGAGCCGCTTTGACAGCGCGCGCTTTTCATTCCGAAATTCGAATCCGCCATCTTGAATGTGCGTTCCGTGATAAGCGCAGACTGCATTAGCATTCTGTTTTTTTTCCCATTAGTTTTTCGGCTGTTGAATTTTGAAAGAACAAAGCAAGATGGCTGTCATGATAGAAGCGAGGTCTTTTAGACCCTTCAAGTCTTCAGAGGAGTATCTTTATGCCATGAAGGAGGACTTGGCCGAATGGTTGAATACCCTGTATCCTGAACTGATGATCAATGTGGACAACTTTATGGATCGTCTGGACACCGGTGTTGCACTATGCAAGGTAAGAATTAAAAAAAAAAAACACTTAAAATTAGATAGACGCCCAGTGCAAAACTACCACCGACAAAAGATCAAGAAGGCCCGAGTGAATTCTCATGGGTTATATGATTTTTGAGGATGCTTCTGGAGTAATTTTAAGGAGACAGGGAAAAAGTTTGGATATCTATGTCTTGTAGAGACTTCAGATATATATATTTTTTTTATTTTGGAAGGAGGAAAACATAACCTGAAATATAATTTGATTGTACGCTGAACAAAAATGACCCACTCGCCCTCGGCAAATACCGAAAAAATGAATGCTGGATGCGTTTGACGTGTAACCGACTATGAATTTTAATGCTTAATGAATAGCTAAAATCAACATTCTCACGGCTTTTATATTCAGATATGAATAGCCAGGTACATTTCAACCTTCTTCTTCTCTCTTCCCTTCCCTTAACCACTCTCTTTAGTCATCAGTGGAGATGCCACGATCCCATTGGTTCCCGGAATCACATTAAAAATAAACGTGCTACGATAAAGAAAAAAAGTATAATTTTCATTAAATAATCAAGTCCATCATCATCACTGTACAAATATTTTAATTTGTCAAATTATTTCTTCTTCTTTTATACAAACATATTCTTAACTCATTAGAAACGCAGCATTTTTTACTTTTCCGTACAAAATAATTTCTACGGAACGTATCATAACTAAAAGTAATGGGAATCATTTTTTACATGTCTCTAAGTAAAGTTAATTAACTTTCTCCGTATTCATGGCGGGTGATTGGGACGTCAAAACTGATTGAAATTGTAGGCGATTTTTTATTTATGGCTTTTCATTACCGGAATTAAATGCCTCTCTAGAGAGGCTGCTAAGGTAATTCACCTGGGACCCGGAGCCATGCATGTAACGTGACGCAACGTTTTTTATTTGATATTTCACGTAAAACGTATTAAAATTACAAGCTTCTCGGATGCCGGTTTGTAAAGTTGCTAGTGCCAAAATAATAAAGAAAATATGACCATAAAAAGTAGAACTTTGAAATCTTACCGCCAAATTTTCTACAATAAATTTATTTTCAGACTAACTTACGGGATATTATAATTCCAGTTTTGAATTTCCCGTTAAAAATATTATATTAGAAATAGACAGGTATTTTATCGCTTGTCTGAATTTGTTCCAAATTGGAAAATAATACTTAAATTCTTTTATTCGTTTCTTTATGTAGTATTTTTAATAACACATACATATTTGTTATGTATTGTTAACGCAGCTTAATTTACTTAGAAGAAAATGCTTTTTTATGTAATTTTATTTTTAGTTATTTTTAGTTTTATTTTGTATTTCTTTTTATTGATATGTAACCTTTCAAAAAAGATTTGACGTTGAAAGCAATGAACTATATTGCCACTCGGTTAGGCGACGTCGTGGATTAGAGAAGAGGTTGGAGGAGGCAGATATTTTTAACGAGCTTCTTAAAGAGGCACAGTTAAAATTTGGGAAGTTTGCTAGTAACACGTTTGATACGCGCGCCATTTAGTGAAAGAAAAGCTGTAAATAATGTAAGTAAGTAATACTTAGTAGCTACCGATATCAACTAAGAACAGGTGTCCGACGCGTGTCTCCGAGTTTCTAGCCGGGTTATTGGTGCGTCGGGGATTATGTTTGTGATTATCTCAGCGTCTGAGCTAATCTGTATTTTGTATTGATGTAATTAGATAAAACAGGGCAAAGGCTCATCTGTATGCTGATAAAAATATAGCATATGGATTGGAATTTATTACATTTTTGGTCGTGTACTAAAATAGTTACCACCTACAAAAATTAAAAACACTGTTTGTAGGAACCTCCTTATCTGGTGGATTCCTTCCGAACGCATTTTCGAACTCCCTCACTGCCAAACTGCTTAAAGGTGAAACAGCTATCATGCGTTAAAATGCTCGTAACTAGTAGAACTGCACTTCTAAAACGTGTATAGCAATACGTATTATAATACTTTAAAAGATAGTTTACAAAATATTATTAAAAATATTAATTTCGATTGTGATTCTATCTGTCTGACTGTAACTCTGCTTCAATGAATTCTAATAAAACTAGGATTTGCTTTGAGTTTAAATGTCATTTTCAAAATTGTAAGTGTTCGTTTGGTGATTTCAGGCAAACGATAAAGTACCTAGGTACGTATAATATAATGTTTTTAACAGAAAATTATTATCTATCCATGATTTTTCACGGGTCTGCGCTAGCACAAACACTAAAACCGATCAATTAAAAAAATATATAACCTACTCGTTTCTCATAACTCATTCTCAGCCACTGTTTATAAAGTTAAAATATCTAGGTATTAGGTATACAATTCAAAATTGATTAATTTTATTTAAAATTAAAAATGGTTACAGTGCAACGGTATTAAATGGCACCTCCATACAGAAACGGCTTCCACAAAATTGAGCAAATTTCTCACGGTAATGCCGAAAATATTATTTAACTTCAACATGGCGCAAGTTCTTCATGTAATTATAATTACATTGGACAATCTGTGTTATTAAAAGTAATTGAAGTAACTTGCGCGAAGCTGCCGATTTTACTTCATTAAATAATACGAAGATTCAATAAACCAAGAGGATTAAGTAAGTGTTTTTGACATTAACTTTTCGTTAAGTAAATACGATGTCGCTAGATTAAGATGAGGCTATACGTGAAATCCTATTTAGATACTATTTAGATTAATCTTTACGACGAATCGGTTTACATTATGAACATCAAAAAATATGCTAATACGGATATATTGAAGCTTTTACTAGCTTTTCTATGTATTGGAATTACAATAAAATTATTATTTACAAAACAAAAAATATTAGTGTATAAACAAAAAAAATGTTTTTTCATGACTTAACTATGAAGTAATTAATATAAGAAACAGTTTTTAAAAAATACCCCTTTATGGCTAAGAATATTTTTGAGGGTTTTGCATGTTCTAACTTTTTTATTCTTATAAATAAGTAAAATCCGACTTCACTTTTTCGCTTACTTGCCTCGTGCAAATAAGACGCTTGATTTTAAATTTTGAAGGCGTGAGAATTGAAATATTTCTAGCGTTTATATTCCTCTTAAATAAATAAAATGTACAAGGGTATTTTTGAATTGATGGGATAGAGATTTAAATGCAGAAAGTTTCGTTTTTTACTGTTTACGCAACACAATAGATCGCCTGGTAGAATGCGGGGGTTTCCACGTCGAAGAATGTTGGAAGAATTCTAACTACTAATGATTGTTCTTTATTTTCGACTTTATGTCCGGGTTAAATCTTCCCCACAGGAAAACTAAACCCTTCCACACACTTTTCCATAAATGATCATCTAGTCAATCCACGCTATGCAAGTGCATTATATAAGTATAATAAATACAAAACAATACAAGAACATCATGTCAACCTACCAGAGACCAAATGGGAAAATAATTCACCGACTCCAGATATTTTCATATCAGAGGGTTCGGCTCGGTAGAACTCCTAACTGAATGGATAAATCCTACTAATCCCTGAATATAAATATAAATATAAAAATTAATTTTATTATTTCCATTATTTAACCTTTTGTAAGGTATTAATGGTTCACAGTTCGTTGTTCTAATATTTTTTTACTTCACGTTTCAATTTTTTTTTTATTCTTATATTTACAATCGAAACTCTTGCGAAACTATCAAAAATGTCACGATTTGAGAATGACATTTTGCAAACCGTCGATTATTAAATCAAAATTCAATTTTCGAAACTCTTTTAATTAATGAAATTATTTAAAGTACTTCCAAGTCTTTAAGGCATCAGGACACTGTAAAAAAAAATTTGTTATTTTTTTAAAATTTCATTTTCTGAAAGTTGTGTTTGTTAAGAATGCGAGAAAAACGCGTTCAAAGTTTTGCTGAAGGATAATTCAACATACAAACTGTTTAAAACGGTTTCGATTTTTTTTTTCACTGTCGGTGTCTTGAAACCTCGTTTAGGATTTGATCAAGGGAATATGGAGGCGTTTGGATGCCCCCCAGGACCAGAGGCCTATGTGACTGAATAAAAAGCCTGTAAAATTACATCAACTTCTTAAACTAGCGGGGCGGGGCTCTTTCAGCTTTGCCGCCCCGGGCCTCTGACGGGCTTATTCCGCCACTGCCTACGACTATCTCTCATTTGCGATGCACCGTACATGATAAATGAAATTTTCATGTCTACATTTGCTACGTGCAATAGAAAAGTCTTATATTTTCATGTTAAGATAAACCATTTTATCTTTCGCGTCGTGCCAATTTCGGAAAAACTCAAAGCTTGGGTATCTATCATTGAATCTTTCTAATACTCCATTATCTTCTTGATTATTTTACATAATTGTCATTCGTGTAATTCAACTTGTCATTTAACAATATAAGAAGATAACATAAAATGATATAATTAATAACACGATAACATGAAAAGATATAATTAAAAATACAATTATATTACCAATATAAAACTTATCCGTAAAAACAAATTAATTCGATTAGGTTAGAGCCTAAAAAGTCACGTAGGTGTGTTGAAAATTGAAAAAAATATGTTACCATGAAACTGATGAGGTCCTCCGCAGGCGCCGTTGGAGCAGGGCGTCCTGAATGGCGTCTTGCAGAGGCGTCGTGTTCTATAGCTAGCTAAACCCACTAACTAGAACACTACCTGCATTTGCCCCACAAGCCCAGCGTCCATAATTATATTATGAAATCAAAATGATACGCAAATCTCGCAATACTTAGTTTTAATTTCGACTGTGTTTTTATAGAATCCTGCAAGACACGTTTTTTTGGAAATGGTTTACTTTTCAATGGCTTCACAAAGAATAGTAGTCAAATTACAACACGATAGAATAGTTTTTGCTGATTTGAGCATTTTTAATGCTAAAAACTAAATTTATGCATTAATTTTTTTTTAGGTTGTTTTGAAAAAACCATACATGAAATTACTCGACTATCAAAACTTTCATAGTAATCACAATATTTTACATCAAAATTTTGAGAAATAAACAGTCATTTTCATGTAAATTTCAAGTGTTTTTAAAATTAGTTTTATGTAATTTTTTTTTTAAATATTCGTTTTTTCCGTCTCCTGCAAAGTTTTCATTTTGTGGCTGGGAGGGTTTTGCAAAAGTCTTGAGAGGTTTTCAAATAAACTTAAAGGGGACAGTCCATTCTTCTTGGAATGCTAATAAATTGTGAAATAACACAAATGACTCAAATAAAATTTACTTGCGTACGCCGGGATTTGAACCCGCCACCTCCGGATCCTATGGATTCGTTCAGTACATACGTCTTACGGCCATTACTATTATAAAAGAGAACGCCACTATTAATTGAAGTATTTTGACTGCCAATAATAACCCATTGCAAGTAGCAGTGGGCAGTAGGCGAACAATGCCAATAAATCATACTTTAGTGTCAATTTAATAATAATGCGTCTTGCGGAATATATTGAATAAGGACTACTCGAATTATTTATTTTATTGAGTCGCTTTTCAATTAACGTCGAAATATACAGTACAGGGTTCTGTAATATTTTAATAATGCATACGAGATTTTCACAGAGGCGTAGCAATCATCTGGGCGGCGTTTGGCAACCGCCTAGGGGCCCGGATTATTAAAATAAAAATATAAAATTTTATTTATTTTGCGTTGCTAACATTTTAATTGTTTCTGCGATAGTGAGAAAGATGTGTTCTCTGCTATCAGAGGTTGGCAATCCTTTTGAAGTGAAGACTTCTTTAGCACCGCTGTGACTTGAAACTCGATGAAACGAAAAAGCGACATTAAGATATAGAAACACATACATCTATAGGATTTAGCATGCGAGAGAATGAGATAGAATAATCGGTATCCTCTTGGAAAATTGATGCTTCGTCTGCCTACTCTTGCCTACTTTAGCTTTCTGGGGTTTCACTTCTACTGCTGTGAACTGCACACTTGTAATTCTTTTGTTTTTTACAGTAACTCCACACAGGCCCTGAGGAAAATAATTCCCCCTCAGGGCCTGTGTCATCTTTGGGAATGTGGAAAGTAAGGAGAAGAAGATCTAGGGAGGAAAAGGTTTGGGGCGTGGGTAAGAATCTAGGGGTCCGTGTGTCCAGGATTGATGGACGTATGAATCCATCCCTCCCACTGCGGCGAGAATCCTGTTGGTTAGATCTCACCCGCCGCGTAGACCCGGACAAGCCTTTGCTAAGTCAACAAACGTAGCGAACCATGGACTATGACAGAGATGGTTGTTATCCAATAGATGGTTCCCGGGGCGGTGGACCCACCCGCCTCTCAAATTATAAAGATCATCCAGAAAATCTGGATATTTTATCCACAAACAGCTCAATACAGTAAATTATTATATCGAAATCCAAAAAAAAAGTCGCAATGTTTGACAGTCAAATTAACAATTCAAAGCTTCAAAAGCTTTCAAAGCTGCCGAAAATGTAACGTCAGATGAAAATAATTGTATTGTTAAAGAAATTTAAAAAAGAAATAGCTGTGCAAATTTCACGATGCCAGAGTTCACCATTCGAGAGTTTTTGGTGCTCAGAGCACACACTTTTTAAAACAAATTATTTTCCAAAGATAATAGCAGAATTTTGTGATTCACTAAAAAACGAATGCTTTTAAAAGTTAATAGTTTCAAGAATGTTTAGAATTTTACATAATTATTATACAATGAAAGTAGGTACCCACTTACCTACCTGTAATCTTAATCAATGAGTTTACGCCTATAAAGTAGGTGAAATTCCTCTTAGTGTGATTATTAAGTGGAATTTAGCTGTTTATTCATGGTATGGTAATGCATGATTTATTATCTACGCTATATAATCTGTTCGGTGGGAGATTGCATCAGCGCCACAGTTCAAAGGTCGAATTCCTCGTGACTAGGAGTATTATTAAAGTAAGACGTGGCTGCGTTCTGTTTGTTTATATTATTCATTAATTGAATGGATCAAAAACGGGTCATCTTCAATTATTTATAAACAATAATAATTGTTAATAGGATTTTATTGATGTTATTGGCGTACGTTTTTCCAACCTTCTTCCTGCTTTCCCGTCCTAACTTCCATCGGCTTCACAACATTGGAGATGCCATAATCTCATAAAAGAAGGAACGACTGATCCAGGAGGAAGTGATTTTAATTGATCAAAAAAGTCAAATTGTTCCCGTTGTCTATGCCACATTCGGGTCATAAATATGGTGTTGGTTACGACGTGTTGAAGACAGCCGAACATAGACAGGCAAGCCATTATTTTGCGAGAGCTCTTCAGATAAAAAGTAGCTTCCGAGTTACAAGGACGTGAACTAAAGAAATAGTAATAAACAGTCTCCGTGATTTTAAAGAACTACTCCTATAAGTCTTTCAATCAAAACAGAACAACACTGAGATACTGGCCAGAGGATTACAGAGAGACTTGACAATTACCTCTACAAAAGTGGATGAATGAAAGATTTTGAGGACGTTCAAGAAAGACATGAGGGGAATAATTTAATCAAATGCTACGACAATAATGTAACATGACTATCTTTGAAACGATTTATACCTGTGAATGGAGCAAGAAATGGATACCACTTACCTAGCGTCATATACCGTGGTGACCTTCCAAATTCTTCGCCAAACACTACAGGGCAATATCGTGATGGTTAGCTGTGTAATCTAACTTTTCCAGTAGTTTTCACCAATCAAACTCTGCTTCCTCGAGTCAAAACAGAACATCACTCAGTTAAATATGTCTCAAACATGCATTATTGACGTCACTAAAGCCGAAGAGTTTAATTTACCTAAATTAATATTTAAAACTTTCAGTAGAGCTTTGTGTATCAAGTAAATATGTATATTATTATTTTTTTTATTTTAACTTTTTATGAGTAAAACCTCAAACTGTAATATTTTAATTAAATGAAGACATTATGAGCGAAACTCAATCGAAAATCTGGAAACAGAAAAATCAGAAAAAGATATTTACACCTCTGGGACTCGAACCCAGGACCTCCCTACTTTCCGGGTTGGGCGCTCTTATCCACTCTTATCCTGTGTTCGAGTCCCAGAGGTGTAAATATCTTTTTCTGATTTTTCTGTTTCCAGATTTTCGATTGAGTCTCGCTCATAATGTCTTCATTTATGCTTAGTTCACACTGAGCTATATATCTGCGAGCAGATATCTGTTGATTCGCGAGCGCTTATCTTTTGTCCTTTCACACGAGGCTATCAAATATTTCTTCCTGTAGTAGGAGAGGGGGTCAGTCGAATTAGGGAGCGGCAACGGAACGCATATTTTTTGTACTGAAATCTGTCAACTTGACATCTGTCATCCACGGGTCTAGGCAGCTCCGTAATTTCAATGACCCCCTCTCCTGTTTTAGTCGGAGAAGGGGAGAGTTATCTTCTGGGATATCGTGTCTGGAGCGGTTACGTCTGAGATGTGTATTGTCTATGATTGATCTGCGCTTAAAAACGCTTAGGTGTGAACGGTCTGAAGGGATTGTATGGAGAGCGTTATTCGGCGTGCTATGATCTTTTATATTTGATAGCTGAGTGTGAACCAGCTCTTAATTAAAATATGTATATGCTAGGTTCTGTGAAAAGAGGTAAAAAATAAAAGTTGTCTCGTTTTAGTGTAAAATATTTATAGTAAAAAAGTTGTTTTTTCTTGAATCTAGGAGAAATATTATAACAAAATGAAATTAGATGCTTTCAGCACGCATCTCTTTTCCATACATAATTATTTGTTTTAAACATTCTTGCACATAATTAAAACAAAGTACATTCACTGTAAGCTATGAGATGTTTCAAGTTCATCATTCCTTGATGCCTTATAAGTATCTACAAGGCTCTAAGTGTTCTGCATTCTGCTGGTCATATTTCAGAGTTCGGATTTACCTGCATTCTGTCACGGAACTGTCAAGCATCCGTCCAATATTGGATCCAAACGAACGCCCGTCAATCAATGATCCCGTCAAATAATGATCCGTATCAATTCTTTCTGCCGAATCGCTTTAGTAGACTGGTGATAGTGCAATGTTTGATAGAGGAATGTTGTATTGATGTTGTGCATGTCAAATACAAATAGGAACAGATATTTACTGAATGCGGAAGTTAATGATAGTAATTACTTCACGAATTAAAGCATATATTTAAATTTCACAATGGATATCACGGAATTCTTTTAGTTTCAGTAGCGTGATTTTTTTATTATAACTGACATTATATTTAAATTTTTGAAATTTGTGTAGGTTTATTGAGTGGTTTTGGCGTGAAGGAGGAGGGAGGAGGAAGGTTATGAAGAACCTGACTAGTCAGATCTCGTAATTTAACTTTTAAGTTTAATTACGAGATGTCGTACCTACGTTTAATTACGAGATGTCGTACCTACGTTTAATTACGAGATGTCGTACCTTCGCAAAATTACTGGCTTATTTAATAAGCGAATTGAACTAACGAAGCTCTTCCAATTGAAAGAAGTCGTACACGCGATCCATAGACTTAAGTAATGCATCTAAAACGCTTTCAATTTATTCCGTTCGATCTTTAAGAAAAGGAAGCGGTTGAATTATCACTAAAGGCTTCATTAACTAATTAACTCACGATTTATGTCAAAAAGTAAATGCAGACTGCCAATGGATATTTAGGTTACTATTTCAATTCAACATTGCCAATTTATTGATATTGTTCGGCGTTTGACGTTTCGGAAAGTAAATTCATAGAAAACACCTCCAGTGTTTGCCAGCGTATATCGATTTCTTATTTATTTTCTGTCAATATCGGTTGGGCTGTCAACAGTGAAACCGTGCTCGGTATATTGATATAAAACCGTCGAAAGTTACGCCTATCGATCCGATATTGTAAAGTTATCGAATTCTCCGTGTTTGGATCCAGATCCGATCAATAAACATATCTAAAGCCATTATAACCTTTCAATTACGAATTATGATCGTTCACAAGGGCGAAAATCAAAGTAACGAATCTAAAACAAAGTTTAAAAAAATAACAAATTTTTTAAAGTATGAATTCCATATGAAGAAAATACATGTAAATTAAAAAACACATTTTAATAGCTTACATCGGAACATGAACCCGCGACCTCTGTGGCCGTTCTTTAAGCTATAACATCTGTGTTACCAGTATTAAATAGGTATACTTAACTGTGTATAGATTGCATAGTATCTTTATATAATCATATCGAAATTCTTAAAAATCAATAAATTCAAATTATTTTCGGCGCCGTTTGATAGTAAATTTAAATATATAATTCCCGATCCACGTAACATTCAAAATATTTAGGCAGTGTTGCAAGCGCCTCGTAATCACCGCGCGGATGGTCCCGTTTGCAACATCGTTTTTTATGATTTAGTATCACCGTTTAAATTAAATGGATAACGAATTCGAATCAATAACTTTAATCGGCCGCTCCACCCACGGAATTAAAAATACATTTTCCACGAATTAGAATCCTCCTTGGTTGCATCGGATACTCGACTTTCTAAACAGATATTTCAAATAAAATTAATGAGAAGAAATGACTTACGTTCGTGTGGTTAATAGGTTTTGAATAATAGATATTTTACCAAACCGTTGCTGTCTCTTGCCCCTTTACTCCCAGCGAATGCTAAGCTAAAGGGATAATTGCACCTCAGGCTGAAATACCTAAATAAAATCGGAAAAAATCAGAGGTTTTCTATTTCCCATTTTTCTTCCCCAAAACTGAACCAATTTTAACATTTTTTTACCATCTGCATTAGAAGAAAATATACTATCTCTGTACATTTTGCTTTTTTTAAAACATTGTCTAGTTTTTCTGATCGTCTTTTGATGGCGTTCAAACCTGAATTTTATTGGTTTTTGAAGAGCTCTAACTCTTAATAGAATCAACTTTGTAGTGTTAAAATTATTTGCAATTTTGGAGTGTTACAATTGGAAAATACGTTTGTAAGGATAAAACACCGCCTGGCTTCCTTTTTTCATATTCATCCAAAGGCTTGTTTTACAAACTGGCCGAATTTACCAACGTTACCTAGGCTTTACGCAGAGTTTTTCGAAATTAGATATATGATAGTAATTTTCCTCTTATTTTGAACGTCATCATCAAAATTCTGCCCTAAGGGATGGTTTTTCGAAAACTCATGGAGACAGCAATCGTTTGTTGCGACAGATTGCTTTAAAGGTCAAGGGTGTAAAATTATTAATTTCCAGAAAAACTGTACATCTCTGAAAATTAAATCCACGCCGCCCACAACAAGAACTCTTCTTTACATAAATAGATAAATGATTTTAATACATTTATTTTGGCAAAATTTACTCTTTTTATTAAGTTGTTATATTGATTATATGATTTTCCGTTAATTTATCTCTCAAACAATTAAATGCATTAACTTATTAGGTATATAAGTCGGTAAATTTAATGATTTTATACAGGAAAACGAGACATAGAAAAGTGTTTAAACAAATCAGCACCCATAGGTCATATTGTACTACGGTATTCGCATTCATATTTGAATCCAAAGAATAATAACTAGAATAACAAGCAAGGTGCAGAATTCCATGCAGCTCTCAATTCGCCTTTTGTTTCTCTTTGTGTGTTTTGCTCTCTTTTCACCCGCGTCCAACAATATCAAACACAACTGAGATTGCAATAATAAGCCTTCGAGATTAAACACTTGTACAGAGATGGACTGGTCGGCAATTTCCCTATTAACCTCTTGAAGGTTGAGATGTTAAACGGTTTGACTTGTAACAAATCATTTCTAAATATAATTAATTTCATGAAAAACAAATACCTTTGTATAACACCACTATTTTATTAACAATATCAACATGTTTCGAAAACTATGACGAAGAAAACATAGTTTTCGAAACATGTTGATATTGTTAATAAAATAGTGGTGTTATACAAAGGTATTTGTTTTTCATTAAATTAATGATGACACCCCAAAGTAAATATGCCTATTTTGAAGAAATAATTAATTTCCCCTTTACAAATGAATACTGGCTAAAAGTTAAGCGTCATTCCGAAAAGGAGTCTTATGACGCGATGCAGAAGTTGAGTTCAAGACAATATAGGCTAGGAGGTCACTAAAAACTCCGTAGTTTACTAGATATAGATTTTGCGTCAAATGTTTTGATATGAGAAATTTATTTTCGAAAGGAAATGCAGCATTTTTTGGATTTGGCACTTAAACTCATTAACTATTTGAAAATCAGAAAAAGCTCTTTGTGAGCTGTGGTGTCAAGATACTGATACAGCAGATGTAGAGATGTACAAGATCTGTACAGCTACTTCTTTCTGTAATGTATAGATTAAGTCAACTTCAGCGCAGAACGTATCTACCTAATTATAATCTACCATAATGCATTTTAAAAATATTCAGTATTTCAACAATCAAAAATATGACAAGACAAAACGCCACACCGAGTGTTCAATAATTTGTAATCCAATTATTTATTCAACTATGCTCTATTTGAAAACAGTATTAGAGCTTGTAGCTACACCGAGAAGCTGCGCGGATGTTTTTAAGGAAAGGAAGGAAAGAAATTCTGGGAAGAAAAAAGGTGTAAGGGGTGGGTAGGAATGTGGGGGTCAGTGGGTTCAGAAATGACGGACGTGTGAATCCATTCCTCCCATTGCTGAAGAGGTCAACTCTGCAAAGCAAAAAGGGGCAAGTTTCAAATGAACCCGGGCAATTTTAGTCGTCTGTTCGCCACTGAACTGGATAATATCGTAGTGCACCGAGCTCTGGGGCCTGGGCAGCTGGGCAGCTGGGCAGCTAGGCAGCTAGCACCGGCCAGCCAGCAGCCAGCGGCCAGCGGGTAATGGACGCAGGGTAATGGATGTTCACAATGAAAAGCCTATACGGGTTTAATGCTAATAACAGCGTATCATTGGACGTTGGAGCAGGGCGGCTCTATGAGCGGGAGTAGGTTTAATTCTCGGCAGGTTTATTTTAATGGAGTGTGTTTATCGCTGAATGAAATTTAATTTTTTATAAAATGCAAACTAGCAGTTTTATTTCTCGTTTGTGTGTGGAACTGCTACTTTTAGGTTATTACTTATTTTTAACGCAGGTTATTCAAAAATACTAATTTTGGTTGTGTCTGTCTGAAACTCTGGTTCAACTCAAGAGCTCGGATTTGCTTTGAATTTAAGTGTCATTTTGGAGCTATAATCAAGGTGCATCCGTAAAATCAGAAATTTATTTAATTTTTATTTTTCCTAATCTTAATATATATATTTCTTCTGTCCGTGTGTATGTCACTGAACTCCTAAACGGCTGGACCGATTTTGATGAATTTTTTTGCGTGGGTTGAAGGGGATTCGAGAATGGTTTAGATTCACAATTTGGTTCACTGGAAAATGTTATTTTAATTAATTTTTTTTATTTCTAAGGAGTTGTTGATTTTGGAATGTTTTACATTGGATCCGGCAGACTGCGCTACCATTGCAGTATCGAATATTCAATATTACTCTATTTTAATTTTAGTTTGTCCCGACAGTTGTGTACAGGACAACGTCTGTCGGGTCCGCTATAAATAAATAAAATAAATTGTGGAACATTCCAGAACACTCTCGAATGTTGTCCTGAGCGAAGCCGGGCAACCCAGCTAGTAAATCTATAAATTTGAATTGTTGAACAGATTTCATGATTTTTACTAGACTTAGTTGATCCTCCAGGAGGGACGTGAGAGCTTCTCTCTAAGATAAGTTTATGCCACTCGCTTTAGAATTGTCTTCTTCTGTGTGAGGAATTTTCCGAAGAACTCTTTCAGGATCAAAAGGAGAAATTCCAGACGCTGCCAAATTCCCGGATGTTTTAGAGTCTATTGATTCTAAAGTGCTCAAGCATCAGAAATTCACTGTCTGGCAGTAGGTACTCTCCAATTGATTGAGCCATGTCTTCCTGTTAAGTCCTAAAATTAATTTTCCATTCACCAGTTCTTCTAACATATTTTTTCATCGTGCATTCGCTGTTCGTGCCCAAACTATCCATATCCGATTCAATTTAGTTCACTACTTTTTGATCGGCCTTGCATTCTTATCGTGTTTCCTCATTCATAATTCGGTCATGCATGCTTATATCGCGCAGCTGCATAGAGATTAGAAATAATTTAAATACAACAGAAATATTTATGAGTAGGTACCAACACCAACATTATCAAAAAAATACGTAGAGGTACCTAGTATTTCTTTTTTTGTGCATTACAGATTACTATAATCCTATTACAATACACATAACATACACATAACTTTAAATGAAAAATTTTACAAGAGTTCATCCCTAAAATGACTCTTAAAACCTTCAAGGCCAATGTTGAAAATGTCAAGAGACCTAGAGATATCATTTAGCAGCACCACACCTCTTGTCATGCTATGCTGGGCCAGAACATCTGTTCTGCCATGTGGAATACGGATAGACTTATAGCTTTTGTAGAGTTTTTGCCTCCCTGACGATGCCATTTCACTCCTAAAGATTTACACCTTTTGCTCTCAGCAAACCATTTCTCCAGAACTCTTCAGGCAGACCTAAGGTACGGCACACTAGGTCGACATGCACACAATACTGCGTTCCTAGGTCGACATGCACACTGGTTCTACGTACGCATCGCGTGTGACCACGTAACAAATGGTCTCTAGTTATTGTGTACGTGGCGCGCAGGTGCGTCTTTGACGTGTCATTTATTTTTTAGGTTATGTTTATGTGATTTACTTCTCAACAGAGTTTTTTTTAATTTTTTAATTTATTTAATATTTGTATGTTTTTACAATAAGTATACATTTTTTTACATGTTAAACAGAGTTGTAAAATGAACATAACAATAGCATTTCCTCATCATAAAGAGACAATGCTCTTGTGTTTGGTGAGGGAATTCAAGCTCAAGTATATGTAAAATTTAGTAGAAAATAATAATATTGCATCTAATAACAAAAGATATGTAAGAAAACTCGAGATATAACAATAAATAAATTTCAAGATTTAAATGAAATATTAACGGTAGAAATGGACTCTTACAGTTGTTTCAGGTGATTTTTCAATTTAATTTGTTATTCATAACTTTGTCATTTCTTGAGATTTTGAAAGCGAATTTGAGGATAACTAACTAAGATTATAATTTTTAAGTAAACATTTTCGTAAAATGAAAAAAAAAACGAGTGCAACGCGGTAGAAGAGAAACTTTATCAAAACAATATCAACCAATAAGAGCCTCTAAAAGTGAGGTCATAATCAAAGCGGCCAGTGAGCGCAGTTTGATGCTTCGTCGGTAATGTAACGCGTCATTTCCGTTTCATATCTCAACTAATAGGAGCCTTGAAAAGTGACGTCATAAACAAAGCGGCCAATGAGCGCAGGTTAACACGCTTCGGAGGTGCTGTAATGCGTCATTTCTGTTTCATCCGAATTTCAAATCACAACGGGGCTATAGAAGTTTCACTTCAAAAATAAATAACAATGTGAAGAAGACTTATAAACGACGTACAATATCTATGAGTTATTCATCTCCCGTTTTATTGCATGAGCGATAAATGCTTGTGGAAATTTCAAACCAACTGTCAAAACAATACGTCAAAATAAACAAATCCACAGATAATATATATGAACCGAACATACCACAGACCGAACATACCCTTAGGTGCATAGATAATATCACTCACAGATGTCAAATCAACTCGGTTGAGCGTGATCCAACCCTCTTCACCTTCCACATGTCCCATGTCGATCTGTTCGGCCCAAGTTCTATTTCCATAGAAAATGCATGGATCATATCGTAATGTCAGATATCGAATTGTGTTACCTACGTAGCGTACGTCGATCCAGTGTGTTCCTATCTTTATGGTCCATAAAGATAGGAACCTTACTTGGTCTGCCTTACTTGGTCTGCCTAAGGTCCTGCTACAATATGGCCTGGATCAAGTGGCTCTGTACTTAACTCTTCAAATATAAACCAACACCTTATTTAAAATTGATCATTAGCCAATACCACTAACATCTGGAATGCCAACAGCAACAATACTTCCATCTTATCATTTTGCGTAAAGCATATTTACAATTGTTATTGCTCGTAATACATTGTCCAAAATGTGACAGGGTTAAGACAGTTTGACGCAAAATTGAATTGCTTTTCACAGCCTGATCTCTCTGTCAATCTCGCCTTGCAAATACAAAGCAACAAAAGATAATAATTGTATTACGGCGTCGATCAGTATCGGTAAACCTACTTGGAGAGAATATGTTATGTAGATTCAAAATTGACTCAACCTACCAACCACGAAGTCAATACATGATATAATCAGAAATGTTAATAAGTGTGAATTAGGGCGAGAGGAATGGGGTCACAGAGGACGGAGAAGGGTTGGAACACCGGTTGATATTGTTAGTTGAAAAATGAGTACTATAAAAGTAGTGGCTTGCATTGATCGATGGTCAAAGGCAGTCTGTCTCTACTGTGGGGATGTGAATTATCGCTCATTGAATAATTGGGGCACTTTATTTTATTATTTAAATTTTTTGAAACTATATCGGGTCTATTATGACTAATTGTTCTGTCCATTAGTATAGTTTTATCATAATATATTTTATAAAATTCATTTTCTAAAAATGAATTTGGTTCGTATTCATAATATGGTACTACATTACGGCAGTCAATCAAGTTATGTTTAATTATCAATTTGATTTGTATCTTTGATTATATACATCCTATAATTTTTAGTATTAATTACTCTATCTTGAATGGTAAGCATAAATCCTTCTATTTCTGCGCTCAATTCATTATTATTATTATATTCAACCATTTGTTTGACGAAAGTTTGTCAACATATGTATTATTATTATTGTTGTAATGTGAAAGAATACAGCAAAAGAGAAGATCCGTTACAGAAGATCCCATCGGAAAAACATCAGAGATTTTCTCTGGTGTCAAAATTTAGTGCCACGCATTACAATTTACAACACGCCACCAAAGAAAGACCACCGTTCAGAATCGAAACGTTGTTAAAAATGGTTTTATTTGCGTTTAGTAATCAAATCTGAAATAGTCTAGGCACTTCTAAGCCTTCTTCCCCCTATTCCTCTCTTTTCCTATTCTTTTCCTCTTATTCCTCTCTTTTCCTATTCCTCCTATTCCTCTCTTCATCTCAATCTTCACTCCTTCAACCTCACAACTTCAACCCCAATTGGGGATACCCTGGTTCCACTGGCTCCGAGCTGTTGGGACTAGAATAATTTACAAAGTAGGGTGACCTTAACTTCTAAGCCGAAAATATTCATTATTCTTCCATGCTCTAATGCTTCTTTGAGGTTTTGGATTGATTGTCATGACTATAGGCAATAATCCTTGAATTATGACTATTTTTGACGAAAATCTTTCTTAAACGGTATTTGCGATTACGATTACCCAAATCCGATCTACATATTATTTAAATACAGTAATTGAGATTATACGTCTGTCCATGAAGCAACATGTCAAAATCAAACGTCAAAGTACCTACCTACCCGAACCTCACATTTTCCAGAACAAGCGTGGGCGGGTACCGGTGTAGTATTAATTTGTTTAAAATTCCCTGTTCAGAGATTGCGCAAACCGGCGCACGCTGCTTACCTTCTGCGCAGCGCAGCTCCGTATTATCCAACACTGAAATAATAATAATAATACTCTGGCTGTGTGAAAAAGGCATGTTATGTCATCTAGCCACGCGGGGGACCTGGCAAGATGGCGCCCGTCTGACAGATCCCGCCAAAAATGTTTGGGCCAATGTCAAACTTGATGTTTCTCTCAACGTAATTATGTTTTTTTACTGCAACGTGTATTCATATAGTCTTGAACCATTGTATTATGCATACTTGGCATGATATACCATAAAGCACAATATTATAGACATTATAAGCAGGAACGAATTGGACATCGAAATATATATTCCTTAATTTACCCATTTTAAACAGGCTTTTCAGCAAACTTTTTTTCCTTTATTTTAGCGACATCTCACCGCGTGTGTATTTTCTGTGTTCCGCAGGACAAGTTTTCGTTAGGTTTAAAAGCACACTTTATTTAATCTCTTCCCTTTTTTTTATCTTCTTAGAATAAAAAATCCAATTTAAAATAGCATATCCTTTAGTTGTGTATTTTAATATTTTTCCTTATAACTTCTCATGACGCCATGTTGGTTTAATACAAACTGAAATATGAGATTTTCCATGAACAATATTCTACTTCAAGAAAGCTGGATTAACCATTAACCAGTCAACCAGTCCGCCCCTGATTTGGTTGATGATGTTAAGATGGTATGTTTTTTATAGTCATAATAATATTTTCAAAAATCCTTATTAATGCTGTAATACATAGATAAATTTTACAGACAATGCATTGTTCAACATATTTTGAATCAAATGCGTTCCGGAAAATCGTATTGTTCGTCGAAAAGGTTGATAACATCTGTAAACATCAAAAACTCTCCTCTGTAAGAATCAATCATTAGGAATCTTCGAACAATAACTTGGTCGATGTTAGGAATACATGCAATATTTTGATGCTTTGTCATTAATTCATAATATTATTATTAAGGGGGTATTCTAGTCTAGAAAAAAAAAGCAATTTTTTTTTCTTCATATTTCCAAAGTTTAAATATTCAAAAATATGTCCTTAAAAGGATTTTTCGAAATTCGCATTACTTTAAAAGTTATAACTATTTTAATGTCGCAGTTTAGACGGAATCCAACCGAAATCTGAATAGAACAAAATTTTTAATCCATTTTTCTCCAAACCACTTTTTTCGAGGCGGTTGACATGATATCTCAAGTTCTACTAAACCAATTTACTTGAAAATTGGTGTGAGCCTTCTCTACACATTTCTCTATGGCGGGTAGTAGAACTATGAAAAAATTTCAATTCTTACTATTTTTAAAAAATTTGAGAAGTCAAAAAAACTGGTACAAAAACGTCTTTTTTATTTCAAACAGCCGCCATTTTGCGAACAAAAATTTTTTTTTACTTTTCCTTAGTTCGGGCCATAACCACATTTGTTTGGATTAAGAATAAATTTTTTTTTTTTAGATTACTGGGAGAGTTGCAATCGTGTCAACCAGGGCGCGCCATTTTTTTGAGACCCCCCTCTTCAACACTCTGTAACTTTCTGAATTTATATTTTTTTAGTTCCACTCTTTTTTTAATGGATTCTTTAATGTTTAATAAATATTTCATTAAATAGAGGTTGGTAAAAATATTATTGTTTTTTTTGTTGCACCTGAAAAAATACCTACAATTCATGCCTCTAGACTAGAATACCCCCTTAAGTAAATGCGATTGTTCCGATAGTTGTTTTTTCTCTTTTCTCCTTCTTAGCATTACCTACTTAGTTACAAAAAAAAATGATCTTTTTTATAATCTTTTCTTTTTTCGTTATTTTACACTTGAACTTTCTTTATATTGTTGTAATTTCTACCGTACCGTAGAAATATGTGAAAATAAATAAACTTAACTTATATATGTTACCTAACTTATACATTTCCTATAAACCTTATAGGTAAATTTCTTTAAAAATGTAAGAAATGTGGTAAATACAAAGGATATGAAAAAAGTCCATTACGCGCTATGTCATTCTCGAATCGAATACGGAATTATACGATGGGGATCTGCTGCTACATGTAATTATACACATAACCTGAATACAATTCGAAAAGGAATCATAAAGACCACACTGAAAGTACCCATATCAAAAATTATTCTGTCGAGACTTTAAAAAATATGCAATCCTCTACCAGACTGCACATCCATCACATTAAATCGAATCAAAGTGACATAAAAAACATTCTGAATTATAAAACCGCATTCGGAAAAAGAAACTACATTTATTTTGCAAAAAAACTCCATAAATTCCTTCCCCAGGTATAAACTTAAAAAATTTAAGATAAATCAAGTCAAAGACAAAATAGATATCAAATAAATCAAGTCAACTCAACACCTCTTTGAAAAGTCATTAAAAGCTATGAAAAAACATAATATTAAAATAGCCCACAACTCTAACCTAACGTGACCTATTTAACCATTTTTTTTCATCACTTTTAATGACTGTTGGAGGTCCTGAGTAGTATAGAAGATACTAATAGTATCGCCCTGGTGTAAGACCACCATTCAGAATTGAAACGTTGCTTGAAATGGCTTTAGCCGTGTTTAGTGACCAGATCTGAATAGCCAGGTACTTCCCCACCTACCTCTTCCCTATCTCCTTCCCCCCCCACTACCTTCAGCCTCACAACATACCCCAATCGGGGATGCCATAGTCTCACTGGCTCCAGACGGGAGCAGTTGGGACTCTTGTGCGGTATTTCATGTAAAAAAAAAAAAAAAAGTCCAGTCGCCAAAAACGACATAGAAGAATAAAAATAGAATTAAATAACTTTAGTCCGCCTCACCACACGATCTCCTAAAAAATACTATTACTGTACATAAGTTCACCGTAATATTTTGTATGTATAATGTTTTATACAATCGCTAAAATAAAATAAAAAATTAGAGTGAGCAATTCACACGCGGTAGAAGTGAAACCTTCAGAAAACTAAACTTCGAGAGAATGAGACGAATGCAGAGTATCAGGAGTAGGATAATTCTAGAGTTTGTTTATTATAATATTGTTACCAAGTTTAAAAATTATTTTACATTTTATTCTACGAAGCATCGCACAAAGAGGACACCGATTAGTCTATATCTCTCTTTTGCAGGCTAAATCCTATATTGATGTGTTTGTATCTTTTTAGTGTCGCTCGTTTCTGTAATTTCAGATCACAACGGTGCTAAAGAAGTTTCATTTCAAAAATATAAACTGACCGTACCATCGGTTTCACAAATAATTTTTTAAACATTCTATTTCGTATTCACAATACGAAATAAAATGCTTAAAAAATTATCTTTATTTATTTACGTCCGAAATTAGTTTTATATATTTTTATCAATTCAGTACGTAAGAATTAGTTTGGCAATTAAGCAAAAGAAATTGGAAATATGATATAATTTAACTGAATATTATTAGATGTTTAAACACCTTATAACTTTGTTTATTTTGAACCTGAGTTGTTCTGCTACTGGCGTCTTAAAAGTAAGGTTTTGTTTCAATAACAATCTTTAATTAAATAAAAAATATTTCAACACATGTCGTGTGTAAATGTGTTTTATTATTTAAAATGCATTCGATGCACTTTCAAAACATTTGAATAAATACTGTTATACTTATTTACAATAATAATATTTTTATGTTAGGAATAATAGTCCATGCATGACACATGCCTTAAAACAATAAAAAAAACACATGTTTTAAAAATACGTTCCACATTTCGTCATTAAAATTAAAGAACAGTTCACAATACAAGCAAACCACCATTAAAAACTTAATATCCTTCTGTGCATACGTGAATGTGTTAATTTGAATATTCACATACGTGAATGTGTTAATAGAGATTTATAAACGGGCGACGTTTTGTCTACATGTATTCCCCAATTTCCTCTCTGGATTTTGAAACTACTCCAAATATTTTTTAATATAATATAGATACTGACCACTAACGTGTAAGTACGTTTTGGTTTTTTGATAAGTCAATTTTTCATAAATTAGGACCCTCCAAAAATCTTTAAAATTGCCTTGTTTAAACGCCATCAACAGACGTTCAGTATAAAAACTAAACCATGTATTTTTTTAAATAAAACCAACAGACATGCAGTAATTTGTTCTAATACAGTTAGTAAAACAAAACTTTAAAATCAGTCCAATTTTGGAGGAGAAAAATGGGGAATACAAAATCTCGATTTTGATGATTTTATTTAGGCATTATCATCCAGAAATGGAGTTGTCCCCTTCGCCCAGTATTCGTGGGAATAAGAGCGCGAGTGACAGCAACACTTTGGTAAAATACCTAATGGTCAAATTTCTCGTAAATATTATTATGAATGTTTTATTCGACACATAATAACTACAAACATCACGTACAGGAATAAAAAAACTATATAAATCTACATGAAGTTCTAAGAATGACCAACATTTATACCTATTATTTACGTAAACTTAGAAATTATGTAGTAAGTTTTTATATGAAGGAATTTAAAAAAAATAAAAAATACCAAACATCAGGTGAATATCAGGTTATATATCAATAAAATTAAAGAATAACATGTTTTTTATGTTCCCTTTTACATATTTATTATCTTATTTAAAACTTAAAAAAAGGTTCAGTTCAAAAAGAGTTATAGAGCACGCAAAACTTTAATGCCGGCCTGAACTTGATACGATCCATTCTCGCGCAGTTACTGACTTTGCAATGAATGTAAGCGAAAGAGAAAATGCCTGAAAACTCGCCTATTGCGAAGATTTCTGTTTTAAAATCAGGCCGGATTCAAGTTTGACGTTGAATGTACTTAAAAACGTTATAGATTTTTGAGAAATAATAATTTATTCAAAATAAATCAAGGCAAAAAAATAAACAGTTAAAAAGATAACGACCTAAGGTATTTGGTCCAATAACTTTTGCTCCAAAATGAATAATACTAATATCTTTAGGATTATATTACCATAAATTTTAAATTGTTTGAACAAAAATAAAATGCTTTTCGCATTTATTTGTGTCATTATAAAGGTCTTCCAATAGGAACTTCCAAACCTTGACAGTTGATAGCGGCCATATTGTTGAAGCGACATCTGTCAAATTGGCTGTCATTTATTCAGTCTGTTTTGCCAAATCACCATGGACAGATGTAGCGTTCAACAACACGTGCAAATGATAAAATTGTTTAAAATTTAATTAACTGCTTAAAATTGTTTTAAAATCTCACGTGGAGGTGATGTGAACTGGCCACCAAGATCGTGCGATTCGACCCCGTTTGACTTTTTCTTGTGGGGTTTTCTTAAGACGCAGGCCTGTTCGAATAAGCCACAAACCACAACGACCCTCAAAGCCAACATAACCCATGCCATTGGTCGAATTCAGCCTGATTTATGCGCCAGAGTCATGGAAAATTGGTCATTTCGGATGCGCGCCACCCAGAGAAGCCGCGGCGGACATTTGAACGATGTTATATTCCATACACAATTATATCGATAGACCTTTCAAACGAATAAAAAATTTCGATTATATCTCTGCTTTATTTAAATTTAAATATAGGAAGCGCTTAATGAAAGACCCTTTATATACCATGACATATATTTGGAATGCCTGTTTATGGGTATAAAATACCTATAACTGAAGTAAAGATAATATGAAATTGATGTATTGGAATGTCATTATCTCTGTGTGCCTTTATGACTATAAAAAACAAATAAAATAAATTATTAATTTCAGTTAACAAGTCACCGAACTTCAAAATCAGTTAAGTTAACCGCACCGATGAAACGTTATAATCTTTACTACTTAATATTTACATTTAAATGCAGAGGTCATCACATTATATTGTCAGTCATCAAACTTTAAGATATTTGTTCATCAACTTGATATCAAATAAACACACGTCGTCGTCATGTTGACTTCCACAGACTATGTTTATTTTCACAGAGATTCTGATAATTTTTCATATTATTATGTATGAGTGATAGAAATAACAAACAAATATTAATGTGCAAACATGATCAAAAATCAAGGATTTACAATATTTTTTCAATGTTTTCTTACATCAGAGATTTTTACAGATGTCATCATATTTTTAATTTATTCAATAAGAAAATTTGTGTAGAAACTCGGGGAAACCGGTTAGTAACTACTAATTGATTATACATATTATATATATATTAACTAGTAGTTCTGTGAACAGTGGACCTCGCGGCCAAAAAAGCGTGTTTCTAATATTTAATAAATTTAACAAATCAAAACCAAAATTTCTTCTGAAGTCAAATAATGGGTTCATGGGGTGAGGTTTGTCCTGGTCTTGGCGGCGGATGCGTCTGCCCACTTGTGCCTTGCCCGTCTGCGGTTGAGGGAGTCCCTTTGAATTCTCCAGCCGTACTCTCTCAGAACATAACCTTGCACCGCAGTGGGAGGGATGGATTCATATATCGCTCCTGGACACACTGACTCCCAGATTCCTACCCACCCCTAATACCCTTTTCCTTCTCAGAACTTCCTTTCCTAAAAAGACCCTCCACACAGCATCTCCAAAGTTGAGGAAAATTATTTTCCTTAGGCCTCTTGTGTAGAGCTAATGTAAAAAAAATATATGTAGGTATATATGTATATTATTATACCTACATAAGATTTGTGAGAAGGTACTTTAATCACCTACTTATTTTTAAAAACAATTTTTCGTAACATTTAATTTGTAATTTTTTTTTCAAATAAGGAATTATACAGTATTTCCAAAAAAATCACCACCTCAATGACAATTCTTCTTACAAAATTTCTTCAGGAAGGTAGGTATGTACCATGATATTGAAAAAAAAACACGGCGAAAACATTTAAAAAAACAATCTTTGATAAACCATTAAAACGGCCACCATCTTGAAACGGAACATACAAGCATACAGGCAGACGAAAACGATCGATTTAAAATAGGACTTTTCAAACAGTACCTAAAATCTATCTAGCAAACGTCGATTTTGTTCATCCAATATTTAAACAGATTTATTTCATTCCAATTAATTATTCCTGGAATCATTTATTTAATCGATCAATAAAAAAAGCTCGATTCGACGCATGAATAAAATATCGATTTGAATTCTAAGCACGATTACCAAAATACGATGATAATTATTATTATTGTTAATGATTGGTAATCATTTGCATAAACCATCCGAGTACTAAATGTTATATTACATGAATAAAGCGGCCCAACCGTCTCAGGACGAGCAGATCACAGTCACGATTTATCAACACTTTGAGTTATTGTTTTATTAATATATTAGTGATATTGGTGAGAGATTAACTAGACAGGTCTTTCTTATATTTGAAATTTTATTTATATGAAACCGCAGAATTGTTTTGGAAATCTATCAAATGGGCAGGTACCAAGTTATTGGTACCTACCTAGTACTTACTTAACACCTAACTCGAGTTTTGAGAAAAAAAATCTTACTGAGCATTTATTACTAATAGTTGTAATAATTATTTTAATACGCCATTTTTTTAAATCCCTCCAAGTTATCTACTTACCTTATTTTTTAACTACCGTACTTTTTGATTAAAATAAATACATTTTGGTATTATAATATATAAAATGTGTGGAAGTAAAAATATAGGTGTCTTGTCTTATTTTTATAGAATTTAGCATATTTTTCAAAACGTCATTACCCACGTTGGAAATGACATCCGAGCTGAAAATAGCAGCATTAAGCCGTCGCTATCCGAATTTCTACCGATTTCTTACATATCTCCTTTAAACATTTGAAGTTTTTAAGCTCTTAAAAGAATATATGTTATTTTTGAAGATAATATCTAGATACGTTTCACGCCGAAACGCAAATTATACGAAATTTCCTCGATAGAAAAAATCGCATAGTATGGCCCGAAAATTATTTAAAACAAGTCTATTTCTATTATTTTACAAGTTCTATTTGTGAAAAAATTGAAATGATACTTAAGATACCTTCCACGAGATTTTTGCTCTATTTTAAACGAGTCATGTTTTATTAAGCATTTTCATAATTTTCCCTTCAATTTTATCATTGAAAATATTAGCGCGCTCTGTCCAACATTCGTAATTACATATCTCTCCATCTTCTTCTTTTTGAGCCGGGAAGCGTCGCCGTAACCTACACATGGTGTAACAGCACCTGTCTTGTGCAGAAATGGACGACAGTAATAAATACAAATAAATTCTTATTCTATCATCTCGGCCTATCTCTGTGCTGAGATGGTATATTGGGTTGTTTGGTAGTTAATTAGGCCAATCTAGTTTTTAGTATTTCAATGTTTGGTCTGATATCCTACACAGAACTGTAGGACACGATCTTCGACATTTCGTCTGACCTTATCGCAAATGCGAAGATGATAATAACACATATGTAATACTCAAATAATGTTTAGTGTATTGTTCTGCGTTTACACACGAGAAAAAACACAATACACAAATATCACGTCAAATTACATGGGTAACATAGTTTATTCCACTAAATTTCCATCACTACACTTACACTTTCCAAATCACAATCAATATTATAGACAAGGTGTCAATGGACGTACTCGACATACATTAACTACTAGTGATTCCTGACATTATTTGGAGTAAAAAATTCAAATAAAATTTTGGTGTCCGGCAAATTTTTGAAATGAAAACTTCTTTAGTATTGTTGTGATTTGAAACTCGATGAAACGAAAATAGCTACATTAAAAAGAGAGAAACACGTACATCTATTGGATTCAGCCTGCGAGAGAATGAGATAGTATAATCGGCCGCCTCTTTGTGCGGTGCTTCTTAGTCTCCCCACTCTTGTCTACATAAGTTTTCTAAAGGTTTTTTGAAATGAAAACTTCTTTTAGCACCGTTGTGATTTGAAACTCAATGAAACGAAAAATAGCGATACTGAAAAGAGAGAAACACATACATCTATTGGATTTAGCCTGCGAGAGAATGAGATAGTATAATTGGCCGCCTCTTTGTGCGGTGCTTCTTATCTCCCCACTCTTGTCTACATAAGTTTTCTAAAGGTTTTTTGAAATGAAAACTTCTTTTAGCACCGTTGTGATTTGAAACTCAATGAAACGAAAAATAGCGATACTGAAAAGAGAGAAACACATACATCTATTGGATTTAGCCTGCGAGAGAATGAGATAGTATAATCGGCCGCCTCTTTGTGCGGTGCTTCTTAGTCTCCCCACTCTTGTCTACATAAGTTTTCTAAAGGATTTTCGGAATGAAAACTTCTTTTAGCACCGTTGTGATTTGAAACTCAATGAAACGAAAAATAGCGATACTGAAAAGAGAGAAACACATACATCTATAGGATTTAGCCTGTGAGAGAATGAGATAGTATAATCGGCCTCATCTTTGTGCGGTGCTTCATAGTCTCCCCACTCTTGTCTACTTAAGTTTTCTAAAGGTTTTTTGAAATGAAAACTACTTTTAGCACCGCTGTGATTTGAAACTCAATGAAATGAAAAATAGCGACACTAAAAAGAGACAAACTCACACATCTATGTAGAATGAGATAGTATAATCGGTCTCTTCTTTGTACGGTGCTTCGTAGCCTCTTCTCTCTTGTCGACTTTAGTTTTCTGAAGGTTTCACTTCTATCGCGTGTGAATTGCACATTCTGTTTTTTTTTAAATTTTTCTTCAAAACTATCAAAAAAACAAATTTTCCACATGTCGTACTGATCACTCAGCCGAGTAAAAGCCCCGTCCATCAATAACCCTGCCCCTAAATGTCCAAAATCTTGTAATTTTTCATGTATTTAAGTTGAAAAAATGTCACCGGAGACCAAAATTTCATTTACATTTTTACTCCAAATAAAGCCTGGAATCTCTGGTTAAAGTAAGTCAAGTACGCCCCTAATTTCGGCGGGTTTAGTACATACTTGGGAATGATTTGAAGTAGAGATACATGTGAGAGTTATCGTAGATACAACATCGAATGAAAGAGGTCACAAAATTACTCTCAATGTTAATAAATTTTGCTCTTTTTCAACAACTTTTGATTTGAATAATTAGCATAGGGCATTGTATTCCTATCTGGTTTAGCTTCTTGTTCGTAGTTGGGATTTGAACCCGACCTACAGGTCAGTAGTCAGTAGGCACCGGTAGAGCCCCAAGAATGCTATCCGTTTACCACTTGAACCCCGAGAACCTCATTAAGGAGTAATGTATTCATTCTACTAGTAAACTTGCAATCAGATATTAACCGCTTTTATTTTTACCACAGAACGACTGCAGTGGGTATTGATGATGATGACTCGAGATTAAATAATTCGCTGCAGCTTCAATCCTCTGATTAAATCTGGTACACGCTACATTGCAGCAACGCAGCATCTTCGTTCTACGATGTTTAAAGAAAAATAAATACCTATTGACCTTAAAAACTCCATCTCTTACCACAATGCAAACTATAAAGACTGAAAAGCTGTGCTTACCCTAAAAACAACGTACCATAAAAATAAATTATTGAAAAATTTAAAAAAATGCTACACATATTTAATCAAAATGTAAAATAATCAATTTTCGAAGACAGTTTTTTGAGCCAAGAATTGCTAAGAAACAAGCCAAGAAGGGGTTAGAAGTTGCAAGAAAATCTTTGACTAAGTATATATTGATGAAGAAAATGCAAGAAGAATCAAGATGAGCCAATAAGAGACAGGAAGAGCCAGGAAGAGTTAATAAGAGACAAGAAGAGCTAAGAAAGCCAGGAAGAATAAAGAAAAGGTAAGAAGAGACAAGAAGAGTCAAGAAGAACCTTATAATAAGACACAGGAATTTCCAGGAAGAACCATACAGAGTCAAGAGGCAAGAAGAGGCAAGAGGAAGAAAGACATAAAGAAAAACAAAGCCTTTCTTCGTGCCCAACCTAAATTTCAATATTAGCGTATTGTTACGTGTACCGGTCGATGGAACTCCAACCTCCTTACCTTCCTCAGAGCACGTGAAAACTTAAACTGACGTTTTGGAAGTGTTTCTGGTAAATCTACATACAATTCAAAGGGATATTAATATAATTCTATGTTATAACACTAAGACAGTAGGATACAGTTGATATTATAAGTAAGCGCCCTTGAGGTGATTTTTCACAAAAACGGCGCTCTACAAATTATCCAACTATTATTATTAAACTATAATACAACAAATCTTACAGTCAGTTCAAAAACAAAAATATAGAAATACAAACTTTTTACACAAGTTCTAACAAACGTTGACCCTCAAATTATTTTTATTTCGGTAGTGATAACCTATCCGACAAGATTCGACGAAGAATCATCGATGCTGACACCATTACATAAAACTTAATTCCTTTCTGATATCACTGCCATTTTTTCATTTTCATTAGCATGATTGATCGGTTCATAAAAACGAGAATATGTTTTCTCATTTTCAACAATTTTTTTTGCAATAGACCTGTTTTTGCCGACACCAAAGCTGGACTTTCGATCTTTCACGATCTTGATTTTTAACAATGGAATATACGGCAAACATAAATTAAATACATTGGCCATTAGCAATAAAAAAATTGTGACAGTTCCTCTGACTGGTTTTCTCTGATGTATTTATTTTTAATATAGACTTGAAGCCGCTTATGGTCTTTTTTAATGCTGCCGATGTATTAAAAAAAATATTAATATTAATAAAGCTTGAACGGCAATATATCACAATATTTCAAGAAATAAGAATGGTTTATGATAAGTACTATATTGACACTTCGATTTATTTGTTTTCGCTCACTATATCGGATCCTGCATTAAACAATATATTTCCACACAATCGCTTTCAACAATATTTACCCATATATGTACTTAATTAAATATAAACAATGTATAAATAAATAAAACACTAAGCCATTTTTATTTCAAAAGAAGCATTTCAAAATTAAACAAAACGTACTACTAATGCTTGAAAAAAAAATAAAAAAGAACGAATTGTAGAAATACAGAACAGAACTAAAGATAACGACGAACGACCAACGATAAGAACTATAATTTTTAAAGTAAATATGTAATAAAATTACAATAATCTCCAAGAAGATAATGTCGAAGATGTTTTATGCCGGCTTTTAAAAATAAACGAGTAAAAATCGGAACAGGAATCGTCTAAAAGAAGATTCTTTAAAAGCAAAATAATTTGAGAAAAGTAATATCATATTTTAAAAGTAGATACCGGAGTTAGTCCAGACAGAGAATACCACGACAATGAAAGCAAAAAAACGTCCCGACGTAAGTTGGTCTGACCAGTTTGACCAAACGGATATCCCATAATAACAAGATAGGAAAATCAGTAAATAATGCAGAATTTTTTGGCCAGAATCTATTTATTTTGTATTCATGTGATTCTTTTGCCTGAACTTTTTGCTAGAGGGCTTGATATACTACTTTTCTAAGCTAACGCGTCTTGAATCTAAAATTTACAGCAGAAAACGGTTTTCTGGACCAGCTAAAAATTCCCAAACGGTGAGCTCTGGTATCATGATTTGGGTAGACTTTTTGGTAGACTTGGACGTATTATGTGAGTCCATGGAATATCTGTAGATAATTATGTACTCGTGGGTGAGATCTGAACGATTCTTAAAACTTTACTAATTAGTGTATGTGTAATAGTAATAAAAAGAAAGAAAGTATGGGGAGAGAAAGAGAAATTTTGAAATGAAGAATTAAATGCTCATGGATTGACTGTTAATAAAAGTTTAATGAAAAATAAAGTGTAAGTAGTTTTAAAATAATTTATATCAGGCTAAGAAATTTAATAAATTAGTTTTGTATGTTAGCAAGGAGTCATGAAAAATGTATAAGTATAGTAATTGTTTGTAGTGGGTATATGTTGTGATTGCGCGAGTAATTGGTGAGTTATTTGCTGCATTAGTGTTGTTGGCTTCTATATGAAAAGCGAAATGTGCCTCTTATGCCTCATTGGAACATTTAAAATTTAAACCAATGACGGATAGCAATTCGGGACAATCTATTTTATTATTTACCAGATTATGTAGAAACAACAGATCTTAATAACGTGCGTCTTTTTTGTAAAGTTAATTTATGATTATTTGTAGTTTTGTTGTTTTTTTGAGTAAGCATTTCAAAAATTTATTCTGTATACTTACAACTAAATCGAGGATTTCATATTGTGGAAGCATACTCCTCTAGTGGACTTATGACCAATTAACAAAACAATAATTATGAAAACAATTATTATATCATTTTGGGCCAGGTGGTGTTTAAAATATCTGAAAAAAAACAAAAATTGAATTGATCTTTCATACATCTTGAAAAATAACTTTGAAATTTGTTGAATGGTTCAAATTCTGTTAAACAATCGGTTCTAAGTAAATGACATATTTATAATCTTTTTGTTTAGGAATTAAAGTGGGTTGTATTTTTATAAGCCTCCAAGGAAACCGCAGAGATATTTTCAGCTCTGTGTTACATCTTTGTTACAATAATAGTACTTAATTTAATATGAAACCTTCCTATCAAGTCCTGAATTCCTTCGACCACGCATTTCGTTTGTCCCTTGACACACAAACACGCTGCAATGTTAATTGATTCACTGTTAGTAATTGCGTTACCATTATTTAATTAATTTTCCATAAAGTAGGAAGACGGAGTCCTGTTGACGTCGCGTCCTAAAGATTTTTCTGCCAATGCCATCTGATGACATTGAGGCTAAATGGACCGAGATATATTTTATAAGGGCGACCGAGTGACTGTATACTTTGTCTGA
Organism: Glyphotaelius pellucidus; assembly: GCA_936435175.1. NCBI lineage: Eukaryota > Metazoa > Arthropoda > Insecta > Trichoptera > Limnephilidae > Glyphotaelius > Glyphotaelius pellucidus. Next base: position 14,671,307 of record OW386556.1, read on the forward strand.
TCAATGATTGATATAACTGCGTGCCTTGCTTCATTGGTTTTGTTATTATGTTATTATTATTACTGTTTGGAAGACAACATTTTTTGCGTAATGTTCCTAGTTATTTTATTTTCTCCTTAACATTTTTTTAGTTATTGTGTTTAATTCTTAGAAATCAATTCTACTTAAAGTTTGAAGTAAATCAATTTTAATAATAATCATTGAAGAATAAGATGACACTAATATTATATTTAAAAGAAACATGAAATGATACTAAAGTTCAAAAAAGATATCAAATTATGGCTAACTAAACACGAAGATGAGGAAATCATTAAAATTATAAAATAACACCAACGCAACTTACAGATAAAAAACATAAACACTTTTTAGCTTGTCTATTATTATTATTATTATTATTATCTATTTTGTGGAAACGAACAAATTAGATGAGGAGGAATTTATGACCAACACCCATACAAACAACCTTCAGTCCGCCTCGGAACAGGAAAACCTAGTGAGGAGGACTGAAAACAAAATACTTCACTCTATATGTTTTTAATTTACCTCATATTGTATTCTTTACCTTACTTGATATTGTCGTTAAATAAAAAAATAAAAAAAAAAATGGAACATAGAAAATAAAAAAGGTGCTGTTCGCAACTGGGAATCAAAGCCAGGATCTCTTTCTTACCGAGACAATGCCTCAATCCACTCGACCATTGTAATTTAATTTTTTTACTAAATTACGTCATTTTTTCGATCTCATATTTCAAATTCAGATTTAAAAATATTATCTTCCACTAATTATTCCTATATTTTTTCTGTGTTGTTCTGTTTCATGTTTCGTTTAGATTTATAAGTATTATCTTATTAAATGATTTATATTACGTATATATAAAAACCATCGCGGGCATGCACATATCAAATCCTCAAAATTCATCGCAATCGGATGAACGGTTAGCAATTTATAATTTCATGATGCCAGAACTCATTATTGTAAATAAAACCTCCGCGGGCATACGCAAATCAAATTCCCAAATTTTCATCGCAATCGTATGAACGGTCAGCAACGCATAATTTCATGATGCCAGAACTCATTATATATATCGAAACCAACGCGGGCATGCGCGATAGCTTTATTATTACTTAACAATTTTCTAGGCAGAACACCTGCCCATTTTGTAATAAACTTTTTTTTACGTTAACCCTACACAGGAGGCCCCTAAAAAATAATTTCCTTCAAAGCCTGTAGCAAGGCCTTTAGTCATAGAAACGACCCGTTTTCATGTGACAAATGTTAAATGTGTACAAATGTTTACGCGCGTTTGACGTGTTTCCCGGTGCCGAAGGGATCAATGACGCTAGTTCCTCCGAGCTTCTTCCATTGAAACACTGGTAAAACAAGGACAGTTCTCACCCGACACCGGTGCTTCACATTCACAATTGACACATTCCCAGTGTTCCCACCCGACACCGGTGCTCTAAAGATTGCAATCCGTTTGTTAAGAAGGGATAATCTTTAACTACCACCCGTTTCTGAACAGAGTCGGGGACTTTTCAGGTATTTTGAGGCTCCAAAATATGCTGCCAAATTCGAACGCATTTGCGATTTGTACGTGGTTAGCAATTGTGCACTATTAAAGTATCTACGGGCTCTGTACAGTACGCCCAGCTTCTGAGAAGCTAACTTAATTCTGGCTTCGATAGAGCACCCGTATCTGAGCTGATCACTTTTACATTTACAACAAACTCAACGATAATGAATATTTTAGTATCGGTACACATAGTAATTCATTTGAGTCATAGTCTGATCATCTATAAACCTACGTGTTTTCGAAATCAAAAGTGATATTATTGATAAGCTTTTATCTGGTACTTAAGTGTGTACATTTATTTATTAGTATCTTTGATCTAACTTCTGATATGGATTTCTTTTGAAGTCTTTCCCGCTTGCTAGTCACTATGCAGTATTCAAAGACCGGGTCTCCAGTTCCCAGGCCATCTCGCCTTGTAATAATATGATGAGGCCTGTAGGTTGTTTGCGGAGCATATTATTATTTGAAAGTCGATCAGTGATCGGCTGTGGGATTAACATAATAAATTCAGTTTCCATTGTATTGTTTCCACTGTGCGCGGGAAGAGCCTCTTGCATGATTATTTTTTTTGGCTCAGTGTTCAAATGTTCTTTAATGTCATTTAAACAGCTATTTATACATTGAAAAATAGAGTCCAAATAGTCATATTTGTCGGTCAACTGTTAAATTAAGTAATCGAACTCAAACACAGTCAGACAATTATTTAATGTGGAGAGAAACTAACTGAAGGAGCTCTGGTAGGATTATTAATTAACAGGTCACTGCTACCTTAGAAGACATTTGATCCTGCTGGGAGTGGAAAGCATCAGTAACTGTAGAAAATAAATATGAACGTAATAAATATACGGGGATTCGTTTATGGTGGCAATATCCAGCCTTGACGGGAAGAAGTCTTAGATATGTGGGAAGTCTTATTGTGAAACCAGGATAAACGAAAACCCAATGATCCAATGATAACACAGGTCCTGGTGAACTCTTTTACAGGGACTGGGCAATCCTCGAGGGAATAAGGGAAATATGTGAGCTATGGCTAATGGTATGTCATGACAATATAAGTTATGTGCATTTGATTCTATGGCCTACGTGCTTTCTGGATCTTTTCAAATCATCTGCGAAACAATAATAAATATGGCTCATAATCGTAAAAATAAATCGAATGCAAAATCCTAGATATTAGTTTAAAAGCTTACCAAAGGCACAAAGCTATCCTAGATATTAGTTGGGGGTCACCCATAGGTGGCATCTAGCAAACGATAATGCAGGGATCGCATTGCAACTTCAACGTCGGGGTTCAGATAATTCCCACCGCCTGCTAAATGATAGGAGGTATTATAAGTTTATGAGAACAAAACCTGGAGTTACAACAAAATACATAATTAACGATTTTGTACAACATGCCAGCTAAAATCGTCCAAGTCGTTGGCTTCAAAATGTCAATCGATAGAAAAAATCATTTTCAAACAGTAATTATGAGACACGCTTCAAGATTGCTTTTCTTCAATAAAATTGTATCATTTTTCAATGAAACATCGGTCTCTCAAATCTCAGTAGAAAAATCTGTTCTCACGCATTCATGCATGATGCTCATTAAGCATCGATAAAAGAAACTGGCTCACTTTTTGCTGGTAATAACAATAATCTCCGCGGCGTGAACCCGCGCTGATTTGTTCAGGTATTTGCATACAAAAGATCGTAAATTGCTACGACGCTATTTTCTTATTAAAGCAACGCAATTCGCATGTATTGCCAATACACGATCACCATTATCGCCAGGCCATATTTACCAAAGGGGAAAGCGCTGGCGATTAACCACCACCATTATAATGCAGGCTTCCATAAGGTAATGCGTAGAAATGGAATTCCTCGGCATTTTTTAATAGACCAACTTGGTAAAATGGGACTTTGCATAGCTTAAGTTGGTTTATCGCAGCGCGTAAATTACAATTCCATTCCGTATCTGGTGTTACTTATTTGGTAATTCGCTAACGCCCCAATGCTCTCAGGTCCAGTGCCGGGTGTGCGCCGCCACGCACACGCCAAAATTTTCAATTTTTTATTTATTTTGGAATGCGATTTTAACCCTTTTGTATAAAGAAAACATATGAAGGACAAGGTCAGAATCGTTTCGGGCATTCTTGTTCTTGACGTATGAGGTACCGTAAACATACCTAGCCACTCGGAATAATTGGTATTAAATTCTTTATGGCGTCCGGAATGTTGTTTTTATGCATAGTTTATTGTTCAAGGAATGTGTTTCAGTGCACAAAATATTACCTCAAAGTCGCGAAATTTACGTCGTTTCCTCCTTGGCATTAAGGAGGTATGTGAATACAGTTATATCATAGTACTAGCTTCGCTCAGGGAGCTGACACGAGATTGAACTGACGTTTGAACCCACGACGATCTTGCTTTATACCAATGAGTAGCCCCACCCATACAAAAAAGGCTTCGAATGGTCCACAATGTTCCAGAACATTCGAGAGTGTTCGGAAATGTTCCACAATGATCTGGGATGTTCCCGAACGTTCCAGACTATTCCCAAACATTATACAACCTCTCTCTGGGACTGCTATAATGGCTTCATAACCTACAAGACAGGTAAAAGCGCAATGTCTCTGAGTGTTTCTGGGCTGGAGTCTGCGAAGTGAAGATTTCTACGATACAATTTCCTCGCCTTCTTTTCCTAAAAAGACTCATCACACGGCATCCCCAAAGACGTCACAAGCCCGGAGGGGAATTATTTTCTTCAGGGCCTCCTGTGTGGATCTGACGTTTAAGGAACATCAGAATTTTTGAGGATGTTTTAAATCAAAAACACTTTTTTTAAAGGGGCCAAAGTTTTTCATGGGTCAAAGTAAAGCGTTTTTATGATACCTACATCATTAGGTAAGTTATTGGCGTCGGATCTTTAAACACCTGCTCTTAATTCGTCGCATATTCACCAGGTAGTACTGTGGCAGCTCATGCGTCATATTATTTATTTAAACTTGTATACAAACACATTAAAAATATACATTATGCACGTGAATAATTTGCCGGCATTCAGACAGCGTTTAATCAAACACACGACTGCTATTAATTAGTTATTCCGCCGCCATGACTTGTACTCAACTGGCAGATGAATAAAAAGTGGCTCTTTTAAATGACACTTAAACACCCGGCGAGACACGTTCATTATTTAAGGTATTTTTGTGGAAATACAAAAAAAATTTAAAAATTTTGTGTTTGCATAAATATTATATTTTTGATCATTTTGCTTATTGATGATTGATTGATATGTGTTCTTTTACAATTCACTCAAAAGTAATATACGTTATTTTTGCGGCGTGTTCCAGATACTCTTAGTGTCGCTCTGGTGTAAGCCACCATTCAGAATTGAAACGCTGCTTGAAATGGCTTCAGCCGCGCTTGGTGACTAGATCTGAACAGCAGGTCCTCCACTATCTTCGGCCTCACAACATACCCCAATTGGGGATGCCATAGTCTCACAAGCTGCAGGCGGTTGAGAGCGGTTGGGACTCTTGTACGGTGTTTACATTAAAAAAATTACATCACAGCGTGTCGTAGATAATCATCACAATAAAGTATATAACAATAGAAGTACCTTCCGTACAAATTTGAATGGAAACAAATATGACATTGCCTTAGTACATTTTGGTTCTAAACCATTTAACACGCGCGGTCTATCTGTCTCTCTTACACTTGCCTGAAATTGTATATCGCCATCACATTAGAATTTCTTAATCATGGTGAATCACAGTTTTGTATAGGCCTAAATTAGGCCTATAATTGGTTCGAAACACCCACAAGGCTCTTCTTTAATTATTCTATACCGTTACCAATCTGTTTAACGGTGTTAGTGAACTAGAATCACTTAATAATATTAAATAATTTATAAAAAAACAAACTTAAAACACCTTTTTTATATCTACCACGAATAAGCTTTGGCGCTGTGAAATATGCACAGATTTAAAAATTTTTTTAGCCCATTGCTAATTTTTTAGTTTTCAACCTTATTTCTTTAGTTTTCAAATATACCTTGATCTTTTTAATTGGGTAAGAACACATATTTTCAATATTATTTGTTCTTTAAGCAAGAAGAATGTGTTGAAATCTCGAGCGAAGCTGGGAGGTAACTGGTAAAGTATGAAGGAAAGGTCTTCGAGTCAAAAACGCAGTAATTTTCTTTACGAAGGATCGAAAGCCATATTGGTTATTGTTGGAAGAAGAATTTGGCGCTGTTAACAGGAATAGCCAAATTGAACAGATTCTGAAAATGGGCAAAACGGGGAGAGTGGCCTTCGATGAACACCTTCCAATAAGGATTTGATTGGTGTCAGCTGCGTGTACAAATTTGTTTTTTTTTAAATTTAATTGCCGGTAAAAATAATCACACAAAAAACAGACGGCGAGTACTGTGAACTGCTTGTCCTGAAACAACGAAAATGGATCGTAAGATTGAAGTTGAAATTACATGACTTGGAATTTTGTTAGTAGAATCATTTTTTAGATATTTTTGTTCAACAGATGATTTTTTATTGTTAAGAATTGTGACTCCGAATTCGTAATTGTCCTGATGAACGATGATGCTCTACTCTTCGCGGTCTTATGCTGCTTGGAGAAATGTAGACACTGCAGCTCCCGAGCTTTTGAAACCTTGTGAAAATCAGTCCAGCGCATCATCTGTGATCTTCCACTGTTTCTTATGCTACTTTTCTGTCACTTTACAAGTTCATCCAAGTTCTAAAGTTCGATTTGGTTATATCTATACAGCTAACATAAAAATTTTAAAGTTCCGTAAAAGACTAACGAGTTATCTTTGTACCCATCAGTGGCTGAGTGGGCATCGCGTTTGGGTCTCACCCGGGCGTCGCATGTTCGATTCCCCGGCTGGCTAAGTCCTCTATTACGCAACAAACATTTTCCGCTTAATTTGATGGTAGTAGGAGATTTTCTAACATTGTTGGGTAATTCGTAACCCGGGAATGTTTGTCTGTCTTAAAAAAAATTATTCTTCTGATAAGCTTGAATTTTTCAATTGATGGTCTTGAAGATCTCGTGAACACTTCCATCCATTTCACAGGTTTCACTTAAAAACTCGACTCGAAAACTGATTACAAGGATTGTTGTTTAGTATCAGGCTTTGCGTGGCCATGTCTTCTTGAGCTACTCTGGAGTCATGTCCACTACTCTAGGTTTCTCTAGGAGTCCCGTTTCCATCAAGGCAGGACATAAGTACTATTGGTGAATCGGTGACTTTGATATTACGAGTATAATACTGCCTTCTTTAATTATGATATTTTCTCTCTGCAATCATGACAGTCATTTATGTATTTCTTTCCACACATCATCGCGTACTTAACGTTTGAGTTCGACATATTTCAATGTCCACATTATGCCAGGCTTCGTAGGCCGTTTGCTTTTTTCGGCTGTTGCACCGACTCGTGACAGCGAGGAGCGAAAAAATTGGCAGTCGCTGAAATTTATCGCCAAGAAAATACACACAAAAAACTAGCAACGCCAAATCTGTATGAAAACGTCGCGGTGTAAATTTAGTTGGCTTATTCCAAGCGATTGAAGGCATCGTAAATCCACGCACATGACAGAAGGACTTTCTCAGAATTCGAGAAGAATGAAGGTAATCGAAGTTCTATCGAAGGTTATTAATAAAAACAAAACAAATGTTTTGAAGACGTTTTCAATTCGGCGAACTTCATTATCGTCTTTTCTTGCCATGGTACCCATATTTTGAAGCATATTTAACTTGGTTTTGTACATACAAACGTTTACATCATAATATAATCTGTCGTCATGTTGTAACATTCTGCGATCATCCGTTAACAATAATGTTGTAATTTAGCTTTTTGCTTTTTTTAAAACTTTAAATTCTCAAGTTCGAATCAATAATGTCTCTAGTTCTACACTCTTATACATATTCATGGTCTGCTGAATGTACTTTACTAGTTCAAATACGTATTTTTTAAAAACAGGCAAGAAAGCAAAGTGAACTTAGCTTTCGTTCGGCCGTCTGATATAATTAAACATTACACTTCTTTCTTCCCAGCAAGTACTAATAATAATTCAAAAGTGGCCACGGCTCTTGGCACTAAATCATCCTCGCTCCTTGCGTTATTAACCCTTCACACGGGCGTCGACTGCTGTGAATTTCAATGCGACATTTTTGCCATTATGCTTAATATTATTTGCTGACTGTTTTGTTTTGCATTTCGCCCATGCCGCCGTCTGCAGCTGGGGGGTCAACGCACGAGGCAGGATATCCTTCATCCTTTGGGTGAAGTTGGTCGCTACTTCTGTTTGCTGATTCGTTCCTGGTACCTACTCTCCTTCCCCGGAACCTATTTAAGGTTTCTTGATTATTGTTGCTCTTTCCAACTCTGTACTTCAAGTCAAAGATTGGAAGTCGCAGTTTTTATTGCGTGTCTGGAATAATCAACTAGTAAGTTTTGACCTATTCTCTTTTATGTTCTAGCGCAGACCCGTGAACTATCATGGATAGTCTTAATTTTCAACAAATCCGTTCCAATTTTAAAAACGGAAATTAATATAATTTTCTCCTAAAATAATGGTACTATATCGATTGCACGAATTCTTGAAACAAACGGTTACCATATTGAAAATGACACTTAAATTCAAAGCGTAACGGAGTTCCAGAGTTAATTAATCAGAGTTATAGACCAACAAAATTAGTATTATTTTTTTATTAGTTTCTGAACGGCTTCAAACTTTCTCCTTAATTTTCCTCAACTCCTTTTTTTCTTATTGAAAATTTCGACAACATGGAACAAAACCTTTTTTTGCCTATTCTTATTTTTTGCAGTTATTATGTACCTATATTGTTTTGCTGCTTCAGAATACAAAATTCTGCTGCATGGTTAAGATTGTGACGATGAACAACAAAAATTTTTCTAAGGTCAATATAATAAGACAATACTTAAGAGAGCTGATTTATTTGACTTTTGGGCGCTATGTGAACTTCCGATCTTGATAGATGTCCAGTTATGGGCTTTAATTTCTGCTGATATTTTAGAATGATTTGATTTTTGCGGTTTTATCTGATTTCTCACCTAGACTATCATTTTTGTATAGTGGCGTTGCTCAAAACGAGAATTCCACGATTTGGTCAATTTATCTTCTTTACTACCGCCCGTTTCCTGCAAGTTCTAAGAGACAAAATTAGAAATTTACAGCCTGATAATACAGTAATATACATTTCCTCAAAACATGACGATGAAAAATACTTTGACATTTTCGACGAATTCTAAATCTAAATGTTTGTCTTAAGACGGAAAAGAAAATCCTTTTAAGCCGTTCATTGTCCGGAATACCCGCATATGGCAGTGATTCATCTAACAACTATGCACGTACCTTTTATATCAAGAACTTCTCGCAGTTCTTCCGGTGTGGTTTTTAATGATGTAATTATACTAAAATGCGACAAACGTTTACAATATAATTACAATAAACACTGTCCCCTAAGGACTGAGGGCTACGCATGTCCGTTTCAATATATTCACAAACGAGAAGGTATTTTTGTTACATTGTAGAGCTTTTATTTTTTAGATTACTCAACAAATACGTAAAATTTGAAAAGCAAACAAATGTTCAGTGAAAATTAGGAATAAAAATATATAAGGAATAAGTAAATTTTTGTATATTATTTTAATTCAAAATAAATAATAAACTTAGTTTTTACCACTTTTATTGTTTAAAAAACCAACATGTTTCGTGAGCCAAGCTCACTTCTTCAGGGTTTACTAACTAATCATAAATAATAGATAAAAACAATGGTCATAGACATAAACAACACAATTATAAATAAAAGACATAGTCAATGGAAATTTAAAATGGGTAGAGGAAAGAGGGGCAATAGAGAGCAATTTACAAAGGAAACAGGTTTAACATCGGATCATTTAAAAACAATTTTTGATTATTAATAATATTTACATTCGCATTCACGCTCTTTCTGATCTCTAATATTTCTAATTTATACAACCGAATGCCATTAAAATTATAATGTAGCAATTCAATTCCACTATTGAAGTCAAAAGTGTGATTAGTTTCCAACAAGTGATTGGCGAGCTCTGAAAAAGTGTTATTGTTTAAAGATTTCATATGTTTTTTAATCCTTATTTCCATATTTTATATTTCCATTGACTATGTCTTTTATTTATAATTGTGTTGTTTATGTCTAAGACCATTGTTTTAATCTATTATTTATGATTAGTTAGTAAACCCTGAAGAAGTGAACTTGGCTCACGAAACATGTTGGTTTTTTAAACAATAAAAGTGATAAAAACTAAGTTTATTATTTATTTTGAATTAAAATGGTGCCACAAAATAATTTTGCTGCGTTTGAAGAAGTATTATTTATATCTTGTACACATAAATTCTAAAAACGTTCAAATTACATGGTAATACCGATGCACAAGTTACTAAATTAAAATTTCTGGATTATTTCTGTAATCCCGCAGGTTCTGTTTTGGCAACAACAGACAAAAGCCGCTTATTACGAGCTAGTGTAAAAATAGTAATGAAGTTAAGGGGATAATAATAAATTGCCATTCTCCCCCATGAAGCAACATTTCCGCTGATGGTTTCTGTGGAGCCTGCGTATTTTGGTCTTGTCACCTCGTGTGATGTTTGGTTTCATGGCTATTTGTTCCTAATGAATATATCTAAGGGAAATATTTATGAGATGTGAGAAAGGAAACTTTTATACGCGAGCCACTTTTCAACAAAATGTGCTTAGGAATAATAAGTAATTATTGTAATCGGGGCCCTTAACAATGTTACAACCACGTCAAGAAAACTGATTATTGTGTTATTTATATTATAGTAACATAATGTATCTCCCGCAGTTCATACTGTCTCGATGGATGACTGGAAATGTTTGCATGGAAAATGAGAAATTTAGGTTAAATTTGTTTATTTTTTTTATCTAATTTGCTTTGTCTTAAATATTGTTTTTTAAAGATAACCATTGTATTTTAGATAGTATTTAATATTCAGTTCTTGTCCCAGTTGCGGCCGTTACCCTTTTATTTTATGGGTCTTGTTCTTTTTCATATTTTCGTTTAGATTTATTAGTATTATCTTCATCTTCGATGAAATATTTAGATCCCCATTTGCCGAAATATTTCTTTAAAAATTGAATTCTGGTGCATTTCAATTATTTTTCATATTGACATTCTAAAATTCAATAAAACAGCATTACTAGTAATAAATAAAAATATGTATGAAAAAATTCTTTTTACCATCTTCCAAAGGTAACTGATCCCTGAACCGTAGTTTCCAGAAGGGTGGCAGATGAAAATAGAAACTGCATGCGTGTTCGTGGACCAAACTCTCCTGTAATAATATACTCTAACACACAACACTGGTGCAACGCTGCACGAGCACGTGTGCATTCCTAATGTAATTACTGCACCCTCCCTAACTACAAAAATAGTCAAATGCACACGCTGGGGTGGCCTCAACAAATTATTTATTTTGTTCATGTTTACATAGTCCTGTCATAAATTGTGGGGTATGGGAGAAAAAAACACCGAGATGAGTTTATTTCTCAAATGCCAATTTTAGTTTATTTGTTTAATCAGTGGAACAATCGCATCATCGTGATGGCATGTTATGAGTCTGAAAGAAAGGGGGAGGAAACGAGAAAGGCGAAGGCTGAGAAGTAATTCATTTTTTAGATCTGAACACTAAAAATTGTAGCTAACGCCAATTTAAGCAAATTTTCCATCCTCAACGGTGGTCTCTTACCAGGATACTGAGAGTATCTACCTCTCTGGAGTGTGGTGTTCCAGAGTAAACCCTCTTTATGTTTGCCTTTAAGTATCCACATTATAATTTATTCCTCCCAAATTCAGCGATAATCTCTGGTGTTCCCCAAGGCTCAGTAACGCCTCCTTTCAAATAAAATAATTTCTCTGTTTCGTATACAGACTGTTAAATGGATACCATTGGAACAATTTTTAGTGATCTTTTTTCTTAATAATCTCTTTAATTAATTATTCAGAAAACATAGCTGCAGTCTACAGTTCTTAGTTGTTCTTATAACCACCCAACAATGGAAATGGTCGTAATTTGGTCCTTCGAGCCGGATTTTATGATTTTGCCATTGAGAGCTCAATTAAATCATATTTTTTCTGTTACACTCGTAGTTTTTTAGCTTTCAGTGGTAGGTATGCCAATTACCGATAGAATAAAAAAACTGGATACTGCGATTATAACGCTGTTAATTCATTAAACAAATTGTTATTACAAGACAATTTACTGATTTGGCTTTACTGTGAGCTAATGTTTGAAATTAGCATTATGTATCTATTGTTACGGCCTAATAAAAATCACACATTATTAAATTTGTTTACTTGAGTCATAAGCAGTGCCTTTTGTTTTGTACCAATTTACTCCTACGAATATTTCTAAAAGCAGCCAAAAACAAAAAGTTTTAAAAATATTTTTACATCCGTCGTTGACATTCATAGAAAATCAATTTGGTAAGAGATTCATTAAAGAAATGACGCAAGCAGGATGACGATCATCTTGATGCTGGTTTCGAACAAGGATGCATATTCATTATTCATTACACGTTGAATGGTTTGATTAGCGAAACGAATGCTTGTTTTAGAACTCTTCAATCTTTTACGCAATTTGAGATGAATACGTTTGTTTGTTGTACTTACAGAAATCGGTCTTTTATTTGTACGGTACCCATTTCTAAATTTAACTGTTTACGGAATTAAGATTAATTAATTCAAGCTATATACGAAATGATATTCTGCAAGTTAAGAAAAAGATTTACCAATTTTCACATACAACGAATATGTAGGAATCATTATGGTAATCATGTGCAAATCAGTATCGTTTCTTAATAGTTTATTCCACTATTCGACTAGTCTAATCTTTTCTCTTTTATAGTTTGAGAATTTGTACATTATTTAAAAAAAACAAATTTAGTTTAGGTGGTATATAGAATTATATATGTAGTGACAACATTCTTCAATAGATTTCGTTGGTATAGATAGTTATATGTAGTTTTGAAGTGTTTCAATAGATGTCAGTTAAGTAATACCTTAAAGCTGAATTGTATTAGTTTTTTGTAAGTACGACTTGTACTATTTCATTTCATTTCTTTTTTATGTTGTAATATTCTTTACCTAACGAGTCGATTGCATTCATATTTATTCTGTTTTATTGATTGTGTAATACATGTAATTAATATTGTTAATTATATATTTGCTTCTTTTCTTGTAAAAGCCCACTAGGGAGTTAATTAATTTAAAATAAATAAATAAAAAGAGTGGCGACTATAGTCGTTTGTGTCTAATGCACGAATGGTTACGGAAATAGCCGATGATATACGATAGACAGCCATGCTCACTCAGTGTCGGTTTCTCTGGCTTCAGAATAACTTGAGCATCCAATAGGATGGACGTCTGGTCCAGTTAAATATTTACTATAAGTTTTCCGAACACATTTCAAGTAATCTCAATCACTGCGATAGAACATTATAGTTCATCTCGTTTTACTAAGTATGAAAAAGTCCGTTGTTTTTCAAATCTAGTCAGTTAAGAAAGTGGCCAAAATAATTTATGATTAACGAGATTTACCAATAATATATTTTGCGGTTTAAAATGTTAGAACAGAAAAGAAATAAGAGAATGGTAGGTACTTATAAAGTAACTACCTTGACATAGCAATTACAAATTACAGTTTAATAAAATGAATTATTGTTTAATATTTTATTGTGAAAGGGTAGCTCTACCATCGACTCCCTGTTGGGTCTGTGTCTGTGTGTATGTCCGTAATGCCCGGAGGGGAAATGTTAGTGTTCCCGACAGATCTTCAAATAAATACATTATAGTTATACACATACGCACATCACAGCACACAATGCACGATACACTGCGGCATACCGCTGATAACTCCATTGTAAACTCTCCCTCTTTCTCATAAACGACGCATGTAACAGAAAGGGAGGTTGCAACGGAGTTTTCAGTGGCAGGACCGTATGTAAAATGTAGGTACCTATGACACAGTGTGGTGATTTAAAAATTGAACAAAAATATATAAGAATTCTCCGATTGGTTTTAAAGTACAAATAATAGGCATCGCGAATTCCTCCTAAGATTAATGTATCTTACAGGCACAAGCTGTTATTAAGCTTATCCAGTGGCGTAGCGACCGCCTGGTCAGTGATTGGGGCCTGATACTTAAAGTGGAATGCCCCAGAGCAAATAATGCATTCAATCGAATGAGCAATAGCTCAATTGGTAGAGACGCCAGTTCCTGTAGGGCGAGCCGCATGCGGCTCTTTGCATAAGTTTCTGCGGCTCTTCGACTCATGAGATGGAGCCGCCGAACGATTATTTTTTTGCATTCCTAACATAAAACTGGTTTTAATTTAATAAAGAATCTATGCGCAAGTTTGTTTATAGAAACATTTAAACGGGTAGAAGTGTGATATTACAGTAAGTACGTAGATAACACAAAGCAAATTGTAATTATCGTTCAACCACATTTTTACCACAGTACGATTACAACCCCCACCCGGTTATAATATGGCTCTCTGATATTTGTTATCTTGTTTCTTTGACAAATTGGCTCTTCTCACTTGACAAACTGCCGAACCCTGGGCTAGGAGATCTGGATTCGGGTCCCAATTGAATGATATAAAAACTTTCTTCGTTTCTTTAAAGATAAAAAGAAAATGATTGTAGCGCAACATTTTGTTCTGTGTGCGGAAAACCTTAAAACGCCCATCTAGATTTATTGCCAGCACCATGAAAAATGCCATCTTTGATGTTTTTTCACATTGATGTGAGTTTAACTATCTATACTAAAGGCTAAGGATAACAGCATAATATAATTTTTTAATAATTGTTGTGAGATATTTTAAAACTTTTACTAATAAGTTACTTGTGAACCAATATAATATTACATATTTGTAAAAAGCATTGATTTTGTGGCTCGCCATAATTTACAATAAAAAAACACGTAAATTTGTTGGAGACCATTTTTATTTTATCACACTTTTAATAAGGATACAGGGGTTAAAATTCTTCACCGTAACAATACAAGCAAAAAATTAGATAATTTAGAAGCACTTGAAATTAGAAAATCCTTAAATAATAATTCTAGTAATTTGAATAATCAAATTAATTTGTCTTTTAGTCCCATTTAAATATATTTCCAGTGAACCGTTCTGTTCTTCCCGGAAATACCGCAATTACCTCTACCCTCTTGCTTATCTCCCACCCATACACCTAAAATTTATATTCTGTGTCGCAGATTAGTTACAATATTCTCCCGATGAAGGAAGGGTGCTAAATCGGTAGAATGTTAATAAAATAAAAGTGGTCTACAACACATTAATGTTTTTTTTTATTGTCAATATATATTGTCTTCTTTTGTAATCAATCAAATAATTTTATTTATCTTGTTTCAGGTAAGAATTATATCCAGACATCAATTTCCAATTCAAAAATCCTGACGGAAAAGGGGTAAGTTAGTTGTGTATTTTGCAGTTTCACATCAAAAAACTGATTGACCACTCAGTTAAAATATCCTCTAATATTCGATAAGCAGTTCCAATACAATTGTCTGGACTAAACTCACTTACTGTGATAAACTGCCAAAGTTACGTCTGTATGCTTTTGGGGATAGCGGTTAAAAATCGTATATACATATATAATTTGGAAATATGCATTATTTAAATACAGTGATATTTATTTTTGATAAAATAAAAATAAATCACTTTAATCTCAAATCATATCGTGCATTAATAGCGGTTTCAATTTAATTAAAAAACGGATGCCTATTTGTAAGAGTTTTATAAATCCCCACCCTGTATAAGTTCAAAATACTACAGATGCTCACATTAATTGCAATCCCTAGTCCCGCAGTTAGAGCATTGCCAGATGCAGGGATAATCAGATTCGACCGTTCAAAAATAATAATTATATGATGCGTGTGTAATTACTGCCAGAATAATGATAGGCTCCTTTGTAAACACTTAGAGCAATGTCATATAGCACTATATTGGATGATTTACTGTTTAGATTCGTTGATAAGGAAAGAGGATGTCGTTTTATTAATAATTACAGGTTAATAATTAAAAATTAGACATAACATACCACTTTTCTTTTGGAGAGTTCGGACCGCCTCTTGGAAACTCCTTAATTCCTGTATCTCTTATGTTCAAGGATATGGTGGTCGCCATCACATCGTTCAGTTACCTTTGTTGATATTTCCCAAGACTACCTGTCCTGCAGGCTTATAAAGAATATTATTTGGTGGTGGTCCATCTAATCGGCCTAAAATCCAATCTTCAAAATAATTTCACCCCATTTATAATGTATGAATAAGATAGGTAGGTACCCACACATATTAGTTTTTTTTTTATCTGCTGGATGGTGTAAGAAAAGGAGATTAAAGGATTCAAGCGGAACAGAGAGTGGTTGGTAAGATTACAAGGGTTCTCTCAGCTAAAAGAGAGTATGATTGAAAATCTCTCAGGAAGACACACGGCATCGGTCAAAATAATTAAAATAATAGACATCTATGAAAAGATGAATGAATGTAAAAATAATAATTGGAAAATCACCTAAAGGTCATGGTTCAAGTATGATTTCCTAGGCCATATTTAATTGTTTATAAACATGTACAGAAAACATACTTACCTGGCAGGTCACTTCAGAAAAACACACTTTAATTAGATATTTCAATCTTAGAGAAGATACGACTTTGCACGCAGAGAACACAACAAAAAACCTTTGGACATTGCTTGTTTCAATTGCGAAACTGTAATCGCAGGTTTCTACGGCGTGAATGAAATTTGACTGCTTTTAAAATTGTTAATTGAGATGAGAATATCATTTAAAATTATTTTTTATTACGAAAATAAAATGGCGGTTAAATCTAAAATATAATGGCGGTTCTCCCCTAGATGAAGTTTTAAGTTACTGCATAATTTAAAAGAGTTTCATATTTCCAATCTTTCCATTTACTATTGTTTGTTTGGGGTGAATATTTGTTTGGAATCAGATAACTCACTTCAGCTTTAATTACTGTTTATTCGCCAACATGAAATGGAGACCTTATTTGATTAATTAAAAAATGTACTTCAACGAGAGTATATAAAATACAACTTTTCTCCAAACTCCCAAGTTTTTAAAGATATTTCTTTGGCTTGCAATAAATTTTGACAACAATCTCCCGAAATTGAAACAGCAACACAGAATTATAATTTGAAAGACCTGACACTGACTAATTGAACAACTTACAAATATAAATTAAAAATATAAATGTTTTGTCACGAATCACAGTTTATTATAAAAAATACGTGTTAACAGTGTCAAAAGATAATTTAGTGATTTTCGGGTTGAAATTTTTGCGTTAAATATCGCAAATTTTGGCCATAAATCTCTCAAAATTAACATTAAAATGTGATAAATGGTTCTCTGAAACAAATATTCGCGTACCTACTGCATATTTTTTGTAAACGCAGGTAATATATTGCACCACGACTATCTTTCGTGACCTTTTATTATTACAAATGTATCCATTCTCGGGGTATTTGATCAAATATCCAATTAACCAAATATGGCAATCCTTGTGTCAACTTTTCCGATTCGATGAACAAATAACATAAAATCGTACGTGCTAACAACACCAATGCCAAATTTATCACATTAGGCATTTTTATTTGTTCGTGTTTTTGCATATGGCCGGCTCACCCCTCGACATATGCATTTAATTTTGTATCACCCCCTTTGCCTGTTTTTCTACCCCTTGAAATAATCCAAGGGGATAATCTATGACACCACACGTCATGGGGGTTACCCGCTATCCCACTGCCATTCGCACTCTCTCACATTGTAATTTTGCAATAAATTGTAAACTCGCAAAATCAGTACGCAGGACTCATTCATGTAAAATAGAAATGCTGGTCGAATTTTATTCCCTAACTTACAGTCATGACTCATCATAGTCGTTATGATATACATTTTCAAAGTCCAAAACTAATGAGTACCTACTTGCTTTAGGGCAATCATTTGACACCGGATCAAGAAATAATAAACAAACAGAAATTTTGTAACAATTGGGTTAGGGGCTGGATCCTTGCGGAGATCTCTTGAGTCGTGTAAGTAAATGATTCTGATGGACAATCTACGAGTATCATTGCTGTTTATCATACCTACCAGTCTGAAGAGCCGTCAATAAACATACATTCATGTGTAATGTTTTGATAGCTCCGCTGCACAGGGAACATGTAGCAAGGAAGAAAGTCGACCACCAAAGACGTTTCTTAATGAAGGGTGTTAGAACACTAAACTTAAGTGGACATACAGTGTAGAAGCAGCATCCTCTTCTTGGGTATATTGAACAGAAGGAAGACAGCTGGAGTGGGTTCGTTTCAAATCGGGGGGTCTGAATTTTGCAAAGATTGTTGTGTGGTTGAAAGCGATGCCGATCCAAAAATAACAGCCAGTTAAATTCCTGCCTAGAATGAAAAAGATATAAAATTGATATATTATTACTTATTACAAACCAAATTACTGCATTATCAATTGACTGCATGGCTTCACAGAGCTTTAGATGTGTAAATTAATCAGAACTTTCATGAAACATGATTTCGAAAGCTTTTTTTTTACGAGCTTCAAACTTCAAACATCAAGCAGCTTCTGACTTTTACAAAGCATGTCACCTTTTTCTTTTTCAAGTCCTTAATAATTCTTACCAAAGATACTGCACTTCAAGTACGCGGCGAATTTCAAGAGCTGTTCAAAATTTTGTCAGGTCATTACAAAGAATAATGTCAAGTGGATAGATACTTCAAATTCGGTAACTTGAGGCGAGTAGAACAGGTCTTACATCTGATCCTTGTGGGCCTCTTTGCTGATCGATATTTCTGGCACGTGACAAACAATTTTTTTTATAATAATGGGTAGTTGATTTCTGTGTTGTACATGATGTGTTCCTTTTTAGTCGAACGTTCACTTTCGCGTAAGATTTTTAACCTCGTGTTTCAATCGATGCTCACGTAATAATTTAACAATTTAATATTTCATGCACATAACCAATTGGATATTAATAGCATTATTAGGACTGAATAAAAGGTGTTGCATTATTTTTAATTACTTTCAATTAAAACAAGTGCGACTTCAGAACTCAATTGTCCCAGAAACAGATCTCAAAATAAATCCGAAAATACCTAAATTAATAAAACTGTTTGAATCGATATTTCAAAGAAAGTGAAATAAATATGATCAGTAAATTAATTATGCTTTCAATGCTGTTTTTGAATTTTGATTTCCTTCGTCTTTTTTATTCATTTTAAATACCAACTCTCTCAAAGTCCGCAGCATCTTCAAATTTGTTAATGTGCAAATTACTGAAATAACTTTGTTCCACTATATATTTATTCGAAACCAGTTTCACCCTACTAAGGGCATCTTCAGACTGGCCTGGCCCACTTATGGACAACAAGCTTTATTACATCCTCCGTATTGAATTCCACCACGATTTAACAGCTTCCAAATGAGAAATATCATCAAGACGGTAAGTAGTTTGTGACCAAATTGATAAAACGCTCTCTACAAATAGGTACCTCGAATTCTGTATGAAAATAGTTTCATAATTATTAACCAAGCAATCGAAACTTTTAATTTGCCAGATGTACTCGTACGTACGTGTCGCACTTCAATTAAGAAATTTTTTAATATTTTGGTCACCCCGAGGAGCGATACATATAAGATTAACCAACTGGTACGTTTGATGGAAGAAAAGGAAATAAAAACTGCGAGCACCAGTAGAATAAGAAAAAAATGTTCTTCTTGATTCAACACTACTTTTGAACTAAACAATCATGCATTTTAAACACAATTTCCTCATGTCACTGATCAGTTCTCTCTATCTCCTTACCATACATCCTAAAATCTATTAGGCTTACTCTAAGGATGTTGGGAAGAGTAGTTCGGAAATTCTGAGAGAATTGCTTTCTATGTAGGCATACTTACATAGTCAGATGGAATGTGCAAGTATTGTATTGATTATTTGTCCCGACATTCTTCCGAGACGTTTCAGTCTGCAATGCATTATTTAATCTAATGCTACAGTTCATGTTCAGCCATTTAATCACTGCCAGCGGTATAAATTACCGTCTTGGAACACGGCCGGTTGCAAGGTTTACAATTTGAGGAACAATAAAGCAAGTTAAAGACATAATCATAGTATGCGAGTCGATATATTTCGCCATTGTAGCTGTCAAGCGGGACTTGTATTCTTGTATAAGCAAAGTGGAGCCATTCATTGACACAGAATGGCGTGTCCGTGTCAAATAGTCCGTTGGGAAACGCAATTCTGCATTTACACCGTGAAATAATGCACTGAATTGAATGCATTTACTAACAAAGACATCATTATTTTAAGAAATCTCGGTGAATATGTGATACTATTCTTATTTTGGATCAATGAATCAATGAAGATGCACAACCTATCGAATTTAAATCCTGTTTTTTTTTAAGATTGACAAACGTTCCCGTGTTACGAATAGCATGATATTGTTTGATCTCCCCCCCAGCATTAAAAGCTGTAATCGAAGTTAGTGCTATGAAGGAGGACTTAATTAGCAGGGGGTTGAACCTACGACTAGTGTGACAGCTCTTTGCTTGGACCATTCGGTGCGTCATCATCGTCTTTGTCACGAGCCTTCTTATGACCAGCTTTGAACTTGAACATGGACTCTTCCTAACCCCCAACCCTCAGATTTCTCAAGTTAGCAGATTATTGACGACTCTCACCAATTCAAAGCCATCAGTCCATTTCATTCTCTCTATTCTTCTTCTCTTTTCCGTCTATCTTTCTCCGATAACAGTGTAATTCCAAAGGCCATTTGTTAGTTTTGCCACGTGCCTAGCATTTGAAGAACGTGATGTAACGTATTTTTAATGATTTGAAGTTCAAATATTGACCTAAGACTTAGTATTATTTATTAGCACTTACATTTAACAACAATCAACCCAAACAAACAATCGATCGGTGGCGGTGTACCGAACGTTCGTTCCACTGGTCCCATTTGCATACACTTGTCGCGTCCTTCTCCGGGAAGCCATTACGAACATTTCGGGTGATCTGTCAGTGCAGGTGACAGCAACAATACAAACAATTAACCTGGTTATCATCACGTAGGCAATCAGCGTGACGGTGCCCGTGGAGCAGGGGGCAAGGAAGGGGTACGAGAGACGCAGCAACGCCTATAGTGAAGGATGATGCCGTAAGGAGCATTTCCGGCTGCTCAAGCCAAATTGATCAAGTTTGCAAACACAGTGGGAACCGTCCTTTTCTTAATTTTAACCGATACGCTTTTTTTGGGTCACTGGTAGTTGCAAAATTTTTGTAATGCTATCTACAGAGGATGATTTACAAGCAAACGATCATAGAATCCAGTAAATTCTAAATCATTAGGTTCATTTATACATTTTTTTAAATGTGAAAATATTTCAAATTCATCTGAAATTTGGTAGATGATTCTTTTTTCTATTTTTTATGGTAACTCTACACAAGCGTAAACTGTGTGGAGGGTCTTTTTAATTTTAATTCTAAACAGGAAATTCCTGAGGAAAATAATTTCACTCAAGTTATCAATATTATCTTTGGGGATCTTCTTTTGCTGTGTGGACGGTCTTTTAAAGAAAACGACGGAGAGAAAGTTCTGAGAAGAAAAAATGTATGGAAGGGTATATAAGGTGAGGAATATGGGAACATGGGCTTAAAGGGACCGACATTGTTGGAAGAAGCGCAACATCTCGCAAGTCTTTCTACAGCTGGTGGTAAGCACAACTTAGAAGAAGTAAGAACAGTGAACAAATGTTGGGAAAGCGTTTGGCGTTTCTCTCCCCCGATGTTGTAGGTTCAATGTTAGTTTTTGGAGCACCTTCCATTAGCTACCAATATGTCCATGTTCCAAAGATTGCAATTGTGTCAAAAAGTGCGATTGGAACTCGTTGAATCACTTTCATTTGTTTATTCCTCTGTTCTCTATTACGTCTTTCCATATGTCGCATCACTCCGCGTGAGTATGATTGATTGATATCATTTGAAAGGTGTACATATTACCATATTGGTTTTGTAAATTCAATATGTATATTAGCCTTTAAGGATAATGCTACTCACTTCTGAAAGTATATATTCATAAGAATTATTTGGCACGTTTGCTAAGAGTTTTCGCCAAACAGAACAATGCTTATTATTAAGAGTGATGTTTGAATGACAAGTTAGTGGCCACTTATTCAATCGATAACAATCGGAACAACCTATAATTTCCGGCGTTACTGGCGTCACACAATCCAAATGCGTAGCTAAGATTGACGCAACATTTGAGATTTCTCTTTTAATGAATTTATTGATTAGCGTTAGATTTTAACACTTTCTCCCAACCCTTATCTTCAATATTTTATGATACCTGTCATTCATTCAAGTATTTACATTATTCGTTATAACATGTTATATTATGCTTGACGCATACAGCAGCTGCCTTTCGAAGCGTTGCTTTTCAATTCAGAGAGTCCTTTTGGTGTTTACGTAAATTGGTGTAAGTAAATATTACTATTTTTATTATAACGGATTTCGAACCGTCAAACAATGTTAAACTTAGAAGCTAGATTAATTCTAGCGCTTTTGAGGGGGATATTTCACAAAAAAATGCATAGTAAAAAAAATACACACGTTAGTAATTATTAAAAACATCTAGGTACTTGATATTTATTAAATGATGGTACTTTGAATTTCACTTTTATTTTTTGAATGAATGAAGTGTAATCTTGGAAGTGGAAATCAATCCATTTCCTGACATCCTATCGAGCTGAAACTCGGCAGGTAGACTCGTTGTCTATGACAATGCATTTTATAAAACTTTGGTGGCAATTACGCATACACTCATATATATATAGACGACAGAAAGGCAAATTGACGTAACCAAAATTTTTTCGATCATCATTTTTTGATGCAACGCCCCATGAAAAAAAAACTGCTTCGATCTGTGCACTCCAGTTTTCTGTCTAGTTTTTATTTGATTACCAAATTTTTACCATATATAAACCTCGAGTATACACATACAGATCGACGTAGTTTTTTTATCAAGAGAAGTTGCACAAAAAGTGAAAATCGAAAAAAAATTGGTCAATTTGCCTTTCTGCCGAAATTCGCATTTTTCTGAAATTAGATGACATCACAGCAATTAAAACTATCCGCAGTAAATTTCGGTGTTATCAATTCGGGTTTTGGGGCGGTTATTAGAGCTGTCGACTCCAGTTCCTGGGTAGAGATGTTCAACTCTTAGTAAAACAAAAAAAAAATCAGAGTGTGCAATTCACACGCGGTGAAAGTGAAACCTTCAGGAACAAGAGTGTGAGGCTACGAAATACCGCACAAAGAGAAGACCGATTATACTATCTCATTCTCTTGCATAGCTAAATCCTATAGATGTATGAAATATTGAAAAATACGACGTTATTGATGTGGTAGCTGAAAACGAAATTTATTTTTTTTCAAAATTTCAACTTTTTCTATGAAGATATATATACTCGGTACATCCTGAAAATCTTCATACAAAATATCGAAATTTTGAAAAAAAAATTAAATTAATTTTCAGCATCAACATCAACAACGTTATATTTTTCAATCTTAGCACTCTAGCTCACAAAAAATCACAGACCGCCACTGATGTGTCTGTCTCTTTTTGGTGTCGCTATTTTTCGTTTCGCCGAGTTTCAAATCACAACGGTGCTAAAGAAGTTTTCACTTTAAAAGTTTCAAAAGACATTTGCAAATAGATGTATTGTAATAAAATACTGTGCTGGTTTTTTTTTCTATATCCGTAGTCGAGCAATAACTTAACATATTACCCTTTGTGAATGGATTCCAATACATTATTTCCTACGCCTGCATATTATTATATTGGATAATGTGCTTAGGTATATCCGTGCGATCTATTGCGCATTTCGCCTGTACATATTGCCTGCACTCAATATGCTTTAGGCGTGCTATATTATTTAATCTGCGTGAAATGATAAACCATATTATAACACTGAGCCGTGTTTTATTTGCTATCGAGAAAGGCTAAGCTCCCACTCAGGGATTGGGTAACCATTAATGCAAACTAATGCATTGGATTATAACAAAGGTAGACTGAGGGATGCAGCACCACTATGAATTTTACTATTATTTATAAAAACACTAGTGAATTCCCGGCATGGGTTGCTATGCTACTTAATATAGAAATTGTTTCTCCCTGCGTGTCCTTTCCCATTCGTCCCGTTCCCCTTCGTCCCGTTCCCCTTCCGCCTCTCCTTCCTCTCCCACATCCCCTTCCCCTCAAGCGTTCCCATTCAGCCTTCTTCGTCTTCGCTGTCCAGCGAACCCCCCTACAGAGTTCCCCTCCCCCCTACCGCATTCCAGACATTCAGTCCCAATACATTCTTTCGCAGGCAAACGGGACAAACATATTAAAAAAACCTGTAAAAGACTCAGATCAATTGCTAGCAGAATGTACACATTAAATTTTTTCCTATCAATTGATACACTTAAAATAATTTATATGTCACTAGCAGAATCAATAATAAGATATGGGTTAACAATATGGGGAAATACTACTGTAACCAACCTGAAACAGGTACAAGTTGCACAAAACGCAATTGTAAAATTATTAGTTGTCCCTAACATTTTCAAACAAAGACACAATACTCCGTTGCTGTTTCAGAGTGCAAAAATTTTACCTGTGAAGGCAATACTATGGTATAAAATTATAATTCAGCATATATTTACCCCGCAGCATAAAGAGAAACTAGATCATAAATATAGCACTAGATCATAAATATAGCACTAGATTCACGCGTAACGACGGGTTAATAGTTCCGAAATTCAATAATAAGTACGGACAGAGAACGTTTGAATACAACATACCGAAGATATTTAATTTATTACCTGACAATATAAAGCAACATAATTCTATGAATAAGGTTAAATATATGGTGAAAAATTGGTTATTGGAAAAAGAATATTTATTTTGATACTTGATAAAATTTATGAAAAAATGTTTAACTGTAGATAAAAGATGTAAATTATAACTTTAAATATATTTGTAAGGAATTATAAGCACCTGCTGTCAAGCCAATTGCAATTGGCTTAGCGGGACTGGATTGTTGATTTATAAAATAAATAAATAAATTTAAAAAAAAAAAAAAAAAAAAAAAAAAAAAAAAAAAAAAAAAAAAAAAAAAAAAAAGGCCTGCTCACAACCACTCAACAAAGTTTCATCGCAATCGGATGAACGGTTTAGCAACGTATAATTTCATGTCAGAGCTCACTATTATGCATAGAAACCGTCGCGGGCATGCACCCATCAAATCCCCAAAGTTTTATCGCAATCGGATGAATGGTTAACAACGCACAATTTCATGATGCCAGAACTCATTATTATATGTAGAAACCATCGCGGATATACGCACATCAAATTCCCAAAGTTTCATCGCAATCGGATGAATGATTAGCAACGCATAATTTCATGACGCAAGAGCTTACTATTGTATATAGAAGCTATCGCGGGCATGCGCACATCAAATCCCCAAAGTTTCATCGCAATCGGATGAATGGTTTAGCAACGCATAGACAGACATCTCATAATATATATCCCCAAGCATACTTTAATTTTTATAAATATAAATTTAAATATAATTTTGGAAAGGGTCGAAAGGACTCCCTCAACGAGTCACTCTCGATCCGGCACGCCATGCAGTACGTGGGCAAAAGTATCCGCTATCAAGACCTAGACAAACCTCACCAAACGTAGCGAACCATTTGGGATGCCCTGGGTGTTGGTTATCCAATAAATGATTGCCTGGGTGGAGGTACCCATATCCACCTTCCAAATTGTTGGCTAGATCTTGTTTGTTTACCAGATCTGAATAACCAAGTAATCCCCCACCTCCTTCTACCTCAACGCCTTCTCCTCGTCACTAACTTCATCCTCAAAATTGGGTATCTCGTGGGACATAGTTCCACTGGTTCCAAACGGTTAGAGTAGTGCGTTATCCACATTAAAATGGAAAGTTCTTTCTGTTAAATTTAAACAAATTAATTTTTTAAACCTTCGACACAAGATTTGACAATAAAAGTAACAACAATAAAATATACGTCTCTGCCAGAGGGCAAAATATTTTGTTTTGGGTAGGTAATTCAAAATTTCTGGTTGTGTACATTCTTAATAAAGATCGACGTTTTGTCATTTGATGTAAATCGTGAACAATAATGATTGATTTTCTCTTCCAAGAAAATGCCCTATAATTCTAGGACATTTAGAAAATATGTCCTACAAAACTGCTTGCTTAGAAATACAAGTGCCCACTATTTCGTTCAAATGAATAGTGCAGTGAATAGGTCTTAATTCTCAATATTTCACCCGAAAAAATATCAACTAGAATAAGTTCATTCTGATAAACATTGTGTGACGATAACTTAAGCTGATTTTTATGATCGGTGACACGAGGTGTGTTTTAATACACTACTTAATACGGTGATGTCATTTTATTGATCCGGGTGATACGCGGAATCGCACGATTCAAAAAGAACCGCGGTTTTACTCTGAAATAATATCAATTCACTGATTTACCTTAATAGGAGTTAGGCGAAAACGTGCTCGAATTAAGAGGAAAGGAGATTTCGGCAACGGAATAACAATAAAAAAAATACCGTGACGAGATGAACATTTCAAAATTATGTTCACGCTTATACCTCAAAGCTTCTTTGGGGGGTTTTTATATTACTATAACATTACATGTATTACTATAATATATGTTAAGCGCCCTTAGTTAAGGTGATTTTTCACAAAAACGGCGCTCTACAAGTTGTCCAATTTTTTCGACTTTATGTCCGGGTTAAATCTTCCCCACAGGAAAAACTAAACCCTTCCACACACTTTTCCACAAATGATCATCTAGTCAATCCACGCTATGCAAGTATATTATATAAGTATAATAAATACGAAACAATACAATAACAACATGTCAACCTACCAGAGACCAAATGGGAATATAATTCACCGACTCCAGATATTTTCTTATCAGAGGGTTCGGCTCGGTAGAAATTCTAATCCCTCTTTTTTTCTCTAATTCTAATTCTTTTTTTCTCTAATTCTAATTCTGATCCCTCAATATAAGTATTTAAAAAATCTTTCGTATAAATTTGCATGATTTTTGCATTTTTATATATAAATTCTGTGACAAATCTAATAAGAATAAAATTACTATTTATTATTATTATATTTTTTATTTTCGTCTTTTTCGGTTCTTTACATTAGTTTCGCACAGGAGGCCTTGAGAAAAATACATCGCCTCAGGACCTATGTCATCTTTGAAGATGCTGGTTGGAGGGTATTTTTAGGAAAATAATGAGAGGAAGTTCTGGGTAGGAAAAAGCTTTCAGGGGTGGTTGGGAATCTGGTGGAAAGCTCATCCAACATTTTTTTCATATTTTTAATTTGTTCTCTTTGAATAACTTCACAGCCTAAAGTTTGCCCGTGATAGGAGCATGACTTGTGGTACGCATAATTACACTTTTCCGCTGTTCTGATGCACATTTAGTTTTAGTATGGCTGAATAAACTAAGCAATTAAAAAACAAAACACGGGAAAGTTCGTGCATAAATCAAACAAGTCACCACGAAAACAAACCATTGTTATTAATTCTTGACGACTTTATCGTGAAGGTTTTCATAATTTAAATTGTTGGCCCAAAACATGTCGTCACAATAGATATTAAGATGGATTACCTGTTCGGATACCTTCTAAAAACTGAATAAATAGTGATCATTATACAAACAAAGATGGATCATTGAACTCCTCACACGTGTGAAGCCGACAAATAAAACAAACATTTTAAAATATTTAATTTGTCTATTTCCGTTTACGCAACATGTCGTTAGTTTGGGAGTGGATTTGACCTGTTAATGTAAATATTGGCCCCAGTGAACAGAAAATCCCTAGAATTGTGAACTACATCGATTTGATTGAAAACGGATGACGCCAAACTACTTTAGGACCTACGACTCCCAGACTAATGAAAATGACAAGATGTATGCGCAGAATTCACACACGGATCCGCAGTGTACTACGGAAAAATCTGTCCGTCTGTCCGTGTATGAATGTTTGCAACGCACAATTTGGGAGGCGGGTATGGGTGCCGTCGCCCCGGGAACCATTTATGGATAATCAGCACCTCTGCCGTAGTTCACCCCAAGTGGTTCGCTACGTTTGGTGACTTAGCAGGGGTGCCCGGGCTCATGGGGTGAGTTTGTCCGGGTATTGGCGGCGGATGCGTCTGCCGACTAGCTGTGGCAGGCCGGATCGGGAGAGAACGGTTGAGGGAGTCCCATTGACTTCTCCAGCCGTACTCTCTCGGAACATCGCCTTGCACCGCAGAGTGAGGGATGGATTCATTCGTCAGTCACTCCTGGACACATTGACCCCCAAATTCCAACCCACTCCCAATACCCCTTTCCTTCCCAGAACCTCCTTTCCTAAAAAGACCCTCCACACAGCTTCCCCAAAAATGACATAGGCCCGGAGGTTAATCATTTTCC
This sequence comes from Glyphotaelius pellucidus, assembly GCA_936435175.1. Classification (NCBI taxonomy): domain Eukaryota; kingdom Metazoa; phylum Arthropoda; class Insecta; order Trichoptera; family Limnephilidae; genus Glyphotaelius; species Glyphotaelius pellucidus. The sequence continues at coordinate 14,699,539 of OW386556.1, forward strand.
TCAGGGCGTCATGTGGAGCTAATGTAAAAAAACACATTTTGTCCTGCAGAGCAGTTGTGTTAAAAAATGATAAGAAAATTCCCTAGATATCAGATCAAAATATCCCTGGTTTCAGATTGAGTTCTATGAGACACTCTCCACTGAATTCCCCCTGGGTATTGATTTAAAAATCTAATCCCCTAAGGGGCTTAGTTTTTAGGTTTAGAGCGTTTCGAAATTCCAGAAATTTCCCCCGAATATTTTCAAATTTACCCAGTTTGATTTAAGAATTTTAGCTACGTAACTAAAATTTTAGAAATTAGATTTTGCGCTTTTTTACTTTTCCGTAGACCACCGGACAATAAAGCGCCGAGCATATTCGTGTGTGAATTTCAATTTTTGAAAATGCTTCATTCAATTTACCCAAAGAAAGATTAAAATGATTTTAATTCAAGTACTCTTTAATGCAGACACTCTCATTAAGTTTCTCTCTGTTTTTCTCTCTTCATTGCCTAGACTGTCTGGCACCACGTTTCTGTTTGATTTTGGTTTGGTATCCAGTTTTATAGGATTGTTATCTTTCGGAAAGCGAGAATTATTTTATCTAAAACCGCTGTGTTCGTGTTCTCATAACTCTCAAGTTTATCTTCTATCTTCGTGGTTTATCTTTGCTTCCTCGTAAACTGATGTCGGCTCTTGACTGCACCCAGAGTGTAAACAACAATATAACACTTAGAGCGGCTCCAAACTCGTAAATCGACGGAGGAGCTTAAAAGCTCTGAAAGTTGTTAAGGACGCCGGTACGTAAAAAAGGCGCCCGGACAAAATAGCTGCAAAGTGTCTTCCATCAAAAAAAGTCTGAAATAAAACACCATGATTCATAATATCTCTGAGCTAAAATAAACTTCATGATAAAATGATTTTTTAAACTGTTTCGTTAACTGCACTAGAAGAACACATGCTGAGGAGTTCACGTCTTTCTCATATAGTTTTGTTGTTAAATAAATATTGAATATAATTATGTTACAGAATATTTAAAAAAAGATACAAATACAGTAAATATTTAATTCTAATTAATAATAATAATAAAATTTGGATGATTTATATAGCGCCATTTTTTATGAAAAATCACCTCAAGGGCGCAATATATTTCTAAAATCTAGAAAAACTACAAACTAAACAATCAATTAAAAACAACTTATGGCTAAAAATTGACCACCGGTTCATCGATCACTGATACGCAAATATATGCACAATGTCTAGACCAACGAACGCGATGCTGCCTAAAAATATGTACAGGATCATACTTTCCTGGAAGGTCGCTTGAAATTAACTCTGTTTATTTATTGTCTATAAAGATATTTATTGATTTGGTTCCGTTAAGTGATGAAAAAATTCTGTACCTTTTGTTTTTATTCAGACCGATAATCTAGTTTTGATTTCATCATGTGTTGGTGTGAAAAATATCTTAGTCCACGGCTGGTATATTTTAATGGATATTAAGGGTGGTGACCGGACTCAGAATGAAATCAAATCAGAATGAAATCAACCCAGAACCTCATTTGAAAAGTCATTTAGAGTGCTAAAAAAATATAAAAAGGTTAAGTTAGGTTAGGGTTATGGGCTATTTTAAAATTATTTTTTTCATAGCTTTTAATGATTTGACAAAGAGGTGTTTAGTTGGCTTGATTCTGAGTTGGCATGGAACCATTAAGGATATATGTCCATCATCAGGGCAGATGAGCTCATCTGCCCTGATGATGGACACTGTAACGCTGTCCGAAACGTTGGCTAAAGAAGGAGGTAGCGAAACACGGCATAACACCCCAAAAATAAATAACAAAAATACTTTTGGCCGTGAAAACCTAAAAACATTTAAACAATAGTTTTTATCATCGTGACCATTATTTCTATTAACCTACAGCTTTCAGTTGAGAACGACACTCCACGACAAATGACACAATCTCTATCTAACCATCGATTGTCAAGTGGAAGTTTAGTGTTGGGCACTTGTTTATCGGAGATCAGAGTTATTTCTTGAGATGAAGACGTACCATCATCACGCCTCCTGTACACGACGCGGCGTTGCTCGGCGCTTTGAGGACCAACATAATTTACCGATTTTCGATTTTACAACGAAGTTAATAAATATTTATATATACAGCATGTTAAGAGGCGCACTTGACTTCTTTGTCCAGTGGTTCCTGACTTATTTGGAGTAAAAAATTTAAATGAAATTTTGAACTACGGTGATATATTTGATGCTTTTTTTCAACTAAAAATGTTAGGAATCACCAGGTATTATACAGTTAGGGGCTGGGAAGCGGTTGGTCGGCTACTCGGCTGAGTGACCATTGACGACATGTGGAAGTTTTTGTTCGATTTTTTTAGAAATAAATAAAAAAAAAGAACAAAAAAGTCACCGGAGACCAAAATTTGATTTACATTTTTTACTCCAAATAATGAATATATTTTATGAAAATCTGAAATTTTCGTATTTGCAATTATACATTAGCAAAAATGACATTTATTTTAGGGAAATCAACAATTTACAATATGCTTAATTGATTCATGTAAATATGTCAAATTTCAACTCGAAAATTGAACTCTAAAATTTTTAAGAAAAACTCCACAAAATTGTATTTATAGTTCCGAGAAACCCTAATTGATTAACCTTGAATTAACTATTAACCTTGATTAACTCTGCAAAACCTCATATAAAAAAACATACAAAATCAAGAATAAAAACATAATTTCGTGTAGCTGTAAAACTCCTTGAGTGAATATGGCTTTTTTGTTTAAAAATCGTAATTTGTGTAACCAAAAAAAAAAAACAATTATACAAAGTAGGTAGATAATTTATTGCCATCGTTGCAAGTCCCTATTTATCAAGCATGTTCATAAAAATCAGCACAGCGATAATAATTATTATGAAATCCAATAAAATCCGATAAATGCGAAGGATTACTGCATTATTGTACGTGTAAATATTTTCTCTGCATGATGATAATTACTGTCCCTTGAGATAAGTACCGTAGAGATCTGCCTGTCAAGATGAAATTGCCTCCGTACAGAGGGTTATCATTGCTATTTACTACGTCAATGCTGAATATGTAAGTTCGAATATGCACCTAAATATTTACGGTTAATTACGGACCAATCAAAGGTGCATTCAGGTGCTGATTTGAAGATCAACACGCTGGCGAAGAACGAGAATGCAGGTGATTAATTGATGGTGAAATAACAAAAGATTAAGCTTATGTGTCGCATTATTTTAAGCGTTAATTCTCGTGTTATCTACATAAATATAATGTTAGTGTCACAGGATAGTCTGAATTCTTGAATAATTTGGGCGCAGGCTTTCTAAACGCACTTAATGTTTTTCAAGTTCAGCCTCTGAAGCCCCAAAATAGAGCAGCTTTTCCCAATAACATCGAAAATCGGAAAGTCTTTAACGTGTTGAATAATTTCACGGAATTCTTATCAGATATAACGAAGATGTCTTTAAAAAATGAAAAAGTCGAAAATGTCTTGTAGAAATTTAGAATGTAGTTTATATTTTCTCATGAAAAAAATATTGTCTAATATCACAATTTGAAACTGGTGGGGGGGGGGGGGGACTATATATTGGCTAATTTATTAAAACACCAAATAAATTATAGCACTCAAATATGATTAAAAATCTATATAATTGTAATTTGTACTTGCGTTTATCTTCAAGTACAAATTCCAATAATAGTTCTTGTGGAATTTCCTAATGTAGATGTCGAAAAATTTTGTGCAGTGTTTGAATTGAGCAGGTTAAGGGTAATTGAATAAATTTAGTAACTATTTATATGCAAGACTCTAAACTCATCTCACAAAAGTCTTGTTCATAAATAAATAAATAAGTGAAATATCCACGTTTTGCCATAGATAGCTCATAATCCCTGCAATAGAATAATATCCATAATGACCATTTTTCTAAATTTTCCCTACAAATATGAACATTTTCAGAATCCCTAAAAATAAAGTGAACTTACAATAAAGCGTATCAGTATTTGAAAAATATTGGAGTGGGCTGAAAAATATTTTAAATAAATTAATGTATTTTATTTTTTATCTAAATACCGCACATGAATTCCAACTGCTCGCAATAATAATTATAATAAAAATTTCATAATTTGTATAGAGCTGTTTTAGGAAAAATCACCTCAAGGGCGCTCTACAATTTATTATGTTGTAATAAATAGTGAAAACCGTCTAGCGCCAGTGAGACTGTGGCATCCCCGATCGGGGTATGTTTTAAGGCTGAAAGTAATAGGGAGGGGAAGGAGATGGTGAAGTACCTGGCTATTCATATCTAATCACAAAACAAAAGTAAAGTCATTTCCAGGAACGTTTCAATTCTGCCTTTCAAACTTGGTCTTACACCAGGGTGATTTTTAAAGAATCTTTCACTCTGGAACATGCCGCAAATGTACCACATATTATTTTAATGAATAAATTTTGAAATAACACAAATTAATCAAATGAAATTTTCCTTGAACTCCAGATTGCAAGTCGAGAGCCTTACCCTTTAACCACGGAGGTCGGGTTTTTAATTTCAATTAATATTTTAAATTTTACAGCTATTTTCATCAGTCGGCTTCATCCCCTTCTCAACAATCAAGAAATCAACACTCGAAGCGCGGTATTTTACTTTACTCTTTTGCTAATTAAAGGTATTTGTGGAATCCGCAAGGTTCCCGACACAACAGTCCGTGTAATGGGCCATTGAAGGCTGCCCGGTGGCTATGGTTACTGGCCCTACTGGCCAGGGCTCTGGGCCAAGTGGCGAGTGACTAGACCCGGTGGCTAGTGGCTACTGGGCCCTACATGGCCATGCGGCGGGATTGATGCTCAGCTAGTTTTTTCACGTAATCTTTGATATATTATTATCACTGTCTGCTGCGAAGAGTTAATCTCAGACATGTAATTAGGGGAAAGGGATAAAAAGGTTTTGTCTAAGTGAATTCAGGGTTGTTAAGATTTTGCTGAAGAAAGGAATGTAAAAAATCATTTGTGCAGGAGATGCCATGCTCCAAACAACAAAAAAATCACCAATAAAGTCACCAGATACCAAATTTCCGCTACCCGGGCACCCCTGTTAAGTCGCCAAACGTAGCGAACACATGGGATGACCTATAGGAGGGGTATTGGTCATCCAATAAATTGTTCCCGAGGCGGCGACACCCTTACCCGCATCCTAAATTGAGAGCTATTTCTTAAATACTTGCAGAAATTTTAAAACCTTGATTATATTTGGAGCGTGCTTCGGTAGGTACCTAACCTGTAACGCGTGAACATTTTTCATTTGATTTTATTAATTTTTTTAGTGTTCAAAATATTTACCACATTGATCTTTATTGAATTACATATTAACACGATTATCTATCTTGGTGCTACGGATTTTTTCAGACTTATTAAACTGAAATGCCGATTAATAAAACACTTATCAGGCTATTAAAAGCCCCTCCACTCTCCCCTTCTGAATTCAGATCAGCAGGATTGCTTGTAATTTGAAAAAGCTGTTATGAATATTGGTTTTATTGATTTTGAAATTGCTGCACGAACGATGGTAGAATCGTGGCTGCATGATTCGCTAAAATTATAGCATGAGACGATATGGTGTGAAATAAGTATAGATTTCACCTCAGCATCCGTGATTAATTAGGTACGTTCGAAGTGCAGAAATATTTCTTGCCACATTTACAAGAATCTTCAAATACTTGTTACAAGTAGCATTAATAAACACGTCACTATTTTTGGAGTGGAAACATTTGGCCCCAATAGCGACACTTTTTATCGTTTACTATCAGAAGGTTGAAGGAACCAAATTGCAACCCATATACTAAGTTAAAAGATTTGCCTCCATCCTGATAAATTTGCCTTTAAACCAAAGTTAGAGTAAGTTAGTACACTTTTTAGACTAAAAGTTTAAAATCCTAAAGCTTTGAATAGTCTTACATATGAACTATGATATAAATATAAACGCTCAACGGAGCAAAACAAAAATACACGAATAATACGAATTGATGCCCTTATTTTAGAGTGTGTAGTATTTTAAAAGATTTTCTAAGAAGTCTATTACGTTTCCACTATTGTTCAATTTTGGACTTTTTTAAATAATTTTTTCGTCAAATCTTAAAATATTTGCACTGCCCGTATGTGTAAAAAGTATAAAGCAGTTTTTCTCTCTCGTGTGATTAGCTAAATATTCTTTAGATGTTTTAACCGTAGTTTTATTGTTTATTTTATGGCTACTTTCTTTGCAGTTGATGTAACATTTTATGAATATGTGCAGCGCAGTTGATGTGACATTTTATGACCAAGTACAGTGCAGTTGATGAGACGTGTTTTGGCTGAATACAGCGCAGTTGATGTTATGGCTATCAACAGCGCTGTTGATGTGACATTTTATGGCTATGTACAGCGCAGTTGATGTGACGTTTTATGGCTATGTTTAGCGCAGTTGATGTGACATTTTATGGCTATGCACAGCGCAGTCGATGTTACATTTTATGGCTATATACAGCGCAGTTGATGCGACATGTTATGGCTGTGTACAGCGCAGTTGATGTGACAATTTATTGCTGCGTACAGCGCAGTTGATGTGACGACATTTTATGGCTACGTATAACGCTGTTCATGTTACATTTTGCTTTGAGTATTATAATTATCGTCACTTTTAGTTTCTTATAAAGGCGAAGGGTGTTATTTTTACTTTCATTCTAAACATGACCTAAGGATGCGTAAGAGTGAACACCAACAAATGAATACCAGGCCATAATAAATCCCCCGAACCATTATAAATTAGTTATTTATCTCAAGATTAATCCGACAGCAGGAATTATGCAGAACATTATTGAATGTTACGCGTTACCAAGTTATGTGACAATCCAATTTGCTACGGTTATTCTAATTCAACCCACTGCAATTCATACACACCTCTTTATACTGGTGGATTGCTCCACGGGGCATCGGACATCGGGCACCGGACGCCAGTATTATGCTTGGAATGGAAGGAAAATTAATATCATTTACCTGTTATTAAGCGCTATTGTACGAGTATTGAATAGAAGAATGAAAGTAATGAATTTCGCCAGTAAGAATGAAATGTAAGGATTCTAACACCATTTGAATTGTAAAACTAAAGTCTTTTTAACATTAGCTTTATGGAGGAGGCCGCTATTCCTCTCAGACCCTACGTCATATTCAGGGTTGTCGTTTGGAAGGAAAGGAAAGAAAGGAGAGAATGTTCTAGAAAGGAAAAACGTATGAGGGGTTGGTAGGAATCTAGGGGTCGGTGTGATCAGAAGTGGCGGACGTGTGAATCTATCCCGTGGGTTTCCGAGAGAGTTTTACTGGAGAGGTCAAAAGGTTTCTCTCAACCAGTCTCAACCTGAACGCAGTTGGTGGGCAGACGTATCCGCAGCCAAGATCCGGATAAACCTGGGCACCTCTGCTCAGTCATCAAACATAGCAAATCACTTGGGGTTTCGTTGGATTTCCAATAAATAGTTTCCGGGCAGTGGTACTCATACCCGCCTCCCAAATTGAAATATAGTGTAAGTTAGTTTTGTTCGTTCCTTGCTTTTATTTAAAATATATTGCGCTTCTTTTAGCAGTCAAATAAAAGGTTTTCCAATATAAGAAGTGCAACTACAAAATTGAAAAAAAAAAACTTATAAAATTTGGGCTTTTCAGAAAATAACAAGTTTTTGTTTCATTCTTAACTTTGATCGTAGTTATTTATTATTTTGGATTATGTATCTTTGCCGTTTCACGCTCTCTTTTCATAAAAAAACTATTTCTCTTGGCAACGCCTAATTTAATCATTTGATTTATTTCATCGTGCCATATCTTCCAGAAAGTCCCGAACTTTGTACATAAATCGAGCGAAGCCGGGTATTGACTACTAGTCTCAAATTTTGATCTGTATATATAATATCTGCTAGTACGTAATACAGATAATATTAATTTTTTTAAGCAGCTTCACGCTCAATGGTCATAAATTATAGATATACGTGTATAGTTTATATATATTTGACCGATGAGTCGAGATGCAATCTATTAGCCTTAATTTATATATAAATTGTTACAAGAGTATTTATCTATAGTTTTTAGTATGATAGAAAGAGACTTGGAAAAATATTTGTAAAGCGCTCTTGAGGGATTTTTCTACAAAACGGCGATGCACAAATCTTCTAAATATTGTTATAATGCTGTTTAACAGCTTTGTAAAGCGCCCATGTCATAATATTTCAGAAAAGTGGCGCCTAATAAATAAGCTAAGATTGTGAATTATTACCATAATATTATAATGATCTGCGGTGAATTAAGAAGCCATTAACGGGTACCTACCTACCACCCAAGCGCAGGCGTTCGATCCACTTGAGTTGAGGTTAACATTGGAAAGGATTCAATCAAGTCACTAGTGAATAGAGTCTAGTGACTAGTAGTGACTAGTGACAAGGTGCTCGACCAGCAGTGGCTGAGTGGGTGGCTTTAGGAAGAATGTTCAAGTGTCGAACCCCGGCACACGCAAACTCAAGTGGCCTGTTCATTATGTGCGATATTTACATAAGGAAGGTCGTTGAGGTGGGTATTGAAATTGAATGCACGAAAGTACACATTTGTCAAGACGTTGTTTGTCACAAGT